>BSBM01000887.1:5505625-6941250 GCA_027924585.1 Larix kaempferi
AATGTCCAATCACTTGACATGACTTACAACTGTGAATTAGCTTTCTAACAAAAGCTAAAACTTCCAGGCAAAGTTTAGATTTTTTCTGTATACGCCATCCTAGGCCCTAGCTACGCACATACTGAAATATTTACATTAGTTTAACTTTTTTCTGTATACGCCATCCTAGGCTCTAGCTACCCACATAGTGAAATATTTACATTATTTTGTGTTTTAGATGCACAGTGTCGTCTTGATCACTACTCATGTTGAGATCATAGAACCGTGTGGAATGTGAAAAATACGAGTTGTGAGAAATATATAATAATTTGTTCTACCCGTTTGTTAATGGATGAAACGTCTTGAATTTTTTTTTATAAAGAAAACCTTTTATTCTGTTGCCTCGTGAAAAACCTTTTATTCTGTTGCCTCGTGATGGGGTTATGTGATTTTAGAAGAATTAAATTGAGCACCTGTATTGTAAAGAGAAATTAACCACCTCAGTTGCATAAAGCTTGAAGCTAATGATCAATTAATGGACATAACCATGACAAGTATAACTGTCCTTATGCAGCATAAGAAATGTATGTTGGTTCAATTACAATGCACAGGCAGAGCTAATTCCAAACTGAAGAGGTTACGCTCAATGATTTCGTTCATTTCTGCCAAAAGTTAAGAGATCAAAATCAGGCATGAAGGAATCTTACACAACCTCCTTTTCAGCATCTATTTCTCAAAGGTTTTCTTGAAAGGAATAGCAGGTTTGCATCATTAGCGGTCGTCATCCTTTGCAAAATGCTTAGATTGGAAGGGAGGAAATTGGTTTTTCCCTACCTGAATCAAGGTATTTTTAAGCGCTCAATTAATCTAGTAAGAAATCAATCTAGCACTTGGATAAGCCCTTTCATGCTTCCAAAATTTTAAATTATTTGTTTAATTTTTATTTTGGAAGCAAAATTTTATATTATTTGTTTAATTTTTTTTTAAATTTTAATGTTGTAATTTTTTTAACATACAGAAATTGGGAACTATTTACCAATTCATGGTTTAAAATTAGCATAGCCAAACACCACACAACTCACATGTTATTTAGTGGATACAATGAAAACTTGAAAGAAAACTACCTGCTATTAACTAGAACTCTAAAATACATCTTTCATGTTCTAGAAATTTCATAGATATTGATCCAGACAATAATAGTTTGACATTTCATTATTGCATATAAGTAACTTTAGTTTTTTTTAAACATGAACCAAGTTTACCATGGAGTATTATGGCAGCTTCTTGGAACATGAAACAAATAATTATTCTTTCTAAGGTTATTATGAAACTTTCATGGCTCTTTTAAGAGAATTTTACATATAATCAATGACAAAAACCATTAAGAACATGTATTTTCAGCATCTCCATTAACTAGTCATGATCTATGGAGATATCAACCTTAGTGTTCCCATGACCATGATTCAAATATTTCCTTAAACCTACATTACACTAGTATAAAAGACTCATGTGAACATTTAACTCTCAACATGTCGTGGTTATTTTAATATACAACCTTACATAGAATCAAATTGGATTAATCTTTCATGCATAAAATATCAAAATCAAAGGAAATAAAAGTGAGTTTTTAAAATTGGATTTCTCCTCGAGCACTTTCAAGATATCAAGGCACCCTTTGTTCTTACTCTAGCATGAATTCCTTCATCCCTTACTTTGATCCCCCTAGATTATTCATTTTTGATCCACCTATCTCTTTTTCTTATCCCATGTTTGACATTTCATCATATTTCTACTTCCCTCCTATATTTTCATGAATATCCACATCCATTGCTTCCTCTATTTTTTGGAATCTTTGCTTTTCTCATTGTCGGCCTTTCCTTGAACCTTTTTTCCCCTTGTCCACTCGAGGAAGGAATTTGTCCTTCCTTTCCCCCTTCTCTCATGTTAGCCATGCTATGTGTTTCCTTCTTTGGGAATGCCCAAATTGTTCCTTGGTCATTTCATTTCCCTTTATTTTGATTTCATTCTCTTTTCTACCAAGATTTCCCCTAAAATACCAAGGAAAACCTTATGCCTTTGGTCATTTTCTCACTACACCTTTTGGTTTCTTCCATGTTCTTTTTATTCTTCCTTGCACCACACATTATATGTGGTTCTAATTGGTTCCCTTTTGTTTCTTAAGTTGAGCCTTGGTCTCTTTTCTCTTAAGTTCAGCGTTTGTCTCTTCTCTATTTTTCTCTGAAATTAGGGCCTCATTCGATAGGACTCCACCCTATCTAAGATTCATCATTGTGCATGCTTCGTTTACCTCTCATATATTTTGCAAATTTTTTGTCTACTCAATGTATCCTTTAGAAAGCCATTGTTGTGATCCTTTTTCTCTATTTTGGTTTGTAATACCCCTAGTTTTGACTTGGAATATATTTATCCATATTATGTAAATGATGTAAATATGCTAGTGCAAATTCCTAGTCCGGAGCTCAAAGCCAAGGCCCGACTATTGAATGTTTAGGCATGTATGATGTTTATATTTCATTTGGATTGCATAATTGGATTTTATGCTGATTTGGAATATTATGTAAATATTATGTGCATAAATAATATAATGGTCCAAAATTGGTTGTTTAAAGAGAACCAAAGGGGATATGATTCCACCAAGGGGAAGAGGAAGGGGTTCCATGGGTGAATAAATCCTATACGACCATGTGTCGACCTTAGAACTCACACCTAAATTCTGTCATGTGCTGAGAATAAGCCAAATATCTCATTTTTTGGCCATTTTCCAATCATTAATGAATGTGTGGGGTTGGTGGGAAAATTCACCTCATGTACTTATTGTAGTATGAACTGAATGCACTTTTGTGACAGTTCTGTCATGACAGAGGTCAGTCTGCAGCTACCAGGAGTTCTCTCCCTACTTCCAGAAGTTATGTCAGTTGTCTTGTCACCATTTTCTCATATCCTTTGGATTCAACACTCATTTGTCTCATTCTCTCATACAGGTTTAGAGGTTGCAGATCTCTCCATTGCTGTCCACGAATTCACCATGCTGTTGTGAACCCAGAAATTCGAATTTGGAGACCTTGTTGCAGATTTGGAAGTGGGTATTGTGGTTGTAGGTGAGCAGAGAGGTTGGGCAAGCTAGGAACCCTTACCCTGGATTTATGTTGCTTGTAGGTCCTTGGGAAGCCACAAATTGAGGATGCAGGTGGTTATATAGCAGCCAATACCAGTTTGGAATTCTTCTATGCACACACTAGAAGCGCCTAGCAAGATGGATCGCCGAAGAGAACCGTGGATCGGTGAAGGGGATGCTTGCACAAGAAGGGTGTTGTGTGGGGAAGGTATTATGGAAGCCAAGGCTGTGAGGGTTGTGTGAGACCCCTGTAGATCTCTGTATGAGCATTTGGCTAAGAACATAGAGCAGAATTGGTTTTGGGCTGAGAGATAAAACCCTGTAGGTGTTTCCTTCGCCCTCGCGGCCTCATAGCCCAGCTTGGGGGTGGCCTCAGCAGTAGAAAGATTATATGCTGGATTGAGTGCCTATGGTTGGGTGGAAAAGCACTCTTACACAACCAGTTGCTTGGATCTGCATTGAATAAAGATAAGTGTTTTTATGTATTTGAATCTAGAAATGTTTTATTTGATACCTATAATGTTTATACTTGTAATTGCATATTAGATGTGTGTGTGTGGATAGATTTGAATTCCGTTGTGCATGTTTTATTTACATTTCTGCACACATTGCATTGTTGAAAAACATATTATGAACTTGGGGCAAAATTTGAAACCCCAGTTTTGCCCAACGTCCCCTCCCGATGGTCGGATTAGATGAGGGGAACATTACATGGTTTCACTATCATCCTCGTGTACCATATCATATGTTCACACTATACTATCGATAAAGAAGTGAAGGGGAAAAGTTTGAGAAGTTCCCAAAATAATCATGAATTCCATTGTGGTGGAAATTAATTCATGAATTCAATTAATATGATGATTTATCACTTGAGAAAACATATTCTTCAAGTATTCAAATATAATATAGGTTTACTTAACATCACAATAAAAGGTGAAGTGTCACCCATACCACTATTACATGTGCAACATCTTGTGGATTAGGCTAGTAGTAATTGTTTGTGTTTATTTGAGACCAATACAAGTTATAAGGCGTCTAATCACCAAACATGAGGAGAAAAATGGACACCAAATCAAAATAAGTGATAGCTTAGATCTAGATGTTGGGTTAACCATGGCTAGTGTGACATGGGTTTCATCTTTGGGCCATCCACATTTCCCACCTATACGCATGCAATCTTGTAAATTCCTAAGGTAAAAAGTAAATTTCATGTTAGGATAAGCCACGGATAAGTAGGAATAACCTCTTCTAAATTTCAATCATGTGTTACAATACCCTCTTTTAGTGCATCATGAGACAAGTTATGTTTGGCAATGCATCTCATAATTGTTAAAAGTGTTTTTGGGATAAGGTCAAGTCATGAAGAGTATCTTCCAGGTATAATTCATAGTGTTTCACCCAATTTTCTTGTATATTTCCATTCAGTGCGTTGTTTCTCAGCATTGGATATCATTAGAGCTCAAAAATTGATGCACTTTCAAACTATTATAGTGACTAGATGCATGACATCATGTGATGTTTATTTATTCCACGTCCTTTTGTGTCTAAAATTGGTTTCACATCATCAATATTGTAGTGGGGAATTTATGTGACATCAAATGTGATGGCCCAATCATCCCAATCATCTCACAAATACCTCTCAATTTCTTTTGTCTAAAACTATAAGTTTTAAATTTAGCAACATAATCGATTTTCCCAACCAAATTGAGTTCACAATTCTATACACTATTTAATCGAGTTAAAATGTATCATGATGTCTCCCCTATGTCTCATATATTATGCAATGTTTTGGCCTACTCAATGTATCCCTTTGAGAACATTTGTTGTGATACTTTACTTCAATTTTGGTTTCATTACCTCCCTCCTGTATCCTACCCTACGCTTACCCTATACTATGCCCAAATAAGTGGAGGTGAGAATTTCTGAAGTGACCAAAACAATGTTGAATTCCATTGAGGTGACAACTAATTCATTAACTGTATTAATATGACAATTTGTCACTTGAGAAAACATATTCTTGAATTATTCAAATATAATTTAGGTTTTTTTGGCATCACAACTAAAGGTGAAATGCTACCCATACTATTGTTACATGTGCAACATCTTGTGGATTAGGCTACTATTGTTACATGTGAAACATTTTGTGGATTAGGATAGTAGTAAGAGTTTGTGGTTATTTTATATCAGTAGAAGATATACAGAATCTAATCAACAACATGAGGAAAAGTAGGGAACCAAAACAAACTAATTGGCAAGTTAGATCTTGGTGTTGGGTCATATTGGGGTTGGGTTTCAATGTGGTACAGACGACAACAAGTGTCATGGATTGTGTATGAGGAGAAGAAGGGGGGGGAAATCAAACTAATTGAAGTTAGATCTAGATGTTGGTTCATATTACGGTTGGATTTCAATGTGGTATTGACAACAACAAGCGTCATGGATTGTGTTGGGCCTAATATACCATGGTTTCAATTTATCAAACATGATAACATTAATGTTGACACCATGATTTCTTTCTTCAAATTCCTCAAATATTTCAACTTGCATCATCTCCGTAACATGCTTACAATGCTCATTATACATGCCTCTAGATAAGTGTTGTCAAAGAAAATGTTTATAATTTGGTATAACATGAGAATGGGTTTCTAAAAAATATACCACATTCTCTCTAATCCCTTATGGAAGTATATCTTGGTAGTTTTTCCAACAAATAAGAGACCAACAATCTTATTCAATGTTTTCATCTATACAAACCTTGAATTTAATATGCCTCTTGAATATTTTTCTTGAAACATGAAGCAATTTTGTCAATATTGTCACAATTTGAGTTCTTGTAGTCCATCGTGTGACACCAACGTTGTATTTTCCTTGTGACTAGATTGGATATTGGTTTTTCTTGATTTTAGAAAAGAAAATATGCTTTTGATATATTTTCTAATATATTCTCATGTGCCTTTGTGCATCTATCATCCCAAAAACCCAACAATTTTGTTGCTTGTTTTAATTTTGTGTGCTTTATCAATCCAAGTAGGATTCGAGCTTGTGTAGTCACTATTTTTTTCTCAAAAAACTACTTAATCATGTTATCTTAACATATTCTCTAATTTTTTTATCAAGACATGTATCCCCAAATTCTTCTCTTCTATTTGTATCCAAAATTTCTATAAAACAAATTCCTCCATTTTGAAGTTGATGTACAACTCCCAATTATTCTTGAAACCCGAGAGTGAACAAGATCCCATGGATTTTGACTATATTTTATGCCTACATAGTCCAATCAATTTATCAATTTCATGTTATAAACTTCCAAAGGCCATAATCCCTCATTTTAGCTACAGATCAAGTAAATTACTCTACATTGGTTTTGAACAAAAAAAAATGTACTAGCATTTTATGTTGTCTCATATGCATTTAAACATCTATAGAATAATTTATTGAAAGAAACAAATTTCAATCTAAAGTATAATTGTAGACAATACCTATCATGTTTCCTCTCCAATACCTATGATTTTTTGAGAAAACAAAATCAATTTGAGGGAAGAGACTTCATTTTATTTCTAGAGTCTTTAATTTTACACAAGGAGGGTGGATCCATACACAAATAGTGGTATGAGGGGCTATGATGAGCCCAAGATGGTTAGTGCCCCCAAAAACCATGTTCTTTTCCCCAACTTTCTTATTGACTTTGGGTGGTTCTAGAAAAATGGGTGCTACAATAGGCTTCGTAGTTAATGGTAGGAGGGACATGGGGAGGAGCTATAAGGTGAAAGAATATATAGACTAAGGATGTGAGGGAGAAATAAGGATTTGGGGTTGTGAGGTACCATACAAGTATCCCAAGGGTGAGTACCATAATATTTTTTGTAGTCATTATTGGAGTCTTATTTACACCCAATGGGGGAAAGAAAAATGGGATATGTACAATGGGATCTCCTACATGGGGTGACCAAGGAAGGGGGTGTAGGGTGTAAATACTAATCAATGTCACAAAGTGGTTGGTTATGGTAGCATACTTGACACAATAAACAACATCAAAGGTGGTTTATCTACAACTAAGATAGTGTAGATAGATAAATAACCTATGGGTGCTGGTTATGGTGGGTCACCTAGGAACACCACAATATTGAGCAATTGTTGTGGATTCTAAAACTTCTCTTACTGTAAGATTTGGTTGGATAATGAGTGTTAAGGGTGGACAATATAGTGTTTTAATTCACTATTGGACATGGATGTAGTGTGTGAGTTTATCAATCTTCTGATGAATCTTAACTATATTCCTATAAAAAATTAATTGGGCCTTCCAAGCATTCCTATGGATGGTGATGAAGTCCCTTGAAGATGATTAGTGAATGTATGATAGATTTAGTTATAATGAAAGGAATTGAGGGTATATCCTAATGGGAAACAACTATTTGCATCAAGTACAATTACAACGCCAAAACTTCACTTGGGTGATAATATTACGATTTGGCCACTAAGATACCTTCCTTAAGTGTAAATAATATTTTATACCTTGAATGGTTAGAGGTTGCAGGTAAACAAGAGATTGATGGATCAAGAAACCTTAGAGGAGAACCAAGCTTTGGATTTAGTGTCTTAGGGAACTACACCATCCTTATCATCAAGTTTTCACACTTTGTATAAAATGATTTCAAGCTCCATAGGAAAACAATTGTGTTTCAAATGAGGAATGATTGAGGGGGATTATTTGCTTGCCTAGCCTAGCAATCCTCACATAGACTATAATTACAATTGTGTTTCAAATGAGGATTGATTGAGGGGGATTATTTTCCTTCCTAGCCCAACAACCCTCACATAGATTATAATTACAATTGTGTTTCAAATGAGGAATGATTGAGGGGGGTTATTTTCCTTCCTAGCCCAATCCTAACATAGACTATAATTTTCTTTGTGACCTCAACAAATGAAAAATAATGTGTTTAGTATCATTGCTTTAATCAATGTTTGAATTTAATTTATTGGATTACTTAATGGTTTTTAGTAAAAATTTTAAGGATTCCACCTGAGAAATTATAAAATAGATATGCATTAATGGTTAAATGCATACCTTAAGAATTTTTCAAGGTTGAGGAATGGGCTAACCTACATTTTATTCGTGTTCTTCTCTCAATTCTATTCATCTTTGTCTCATCATATCTCTACTTTATGTGAGAAAAATATCAAGGTGTTTGTGTTTTGTATTTTGCAACAATAATTCAATTGAGCTACATTGCCTCATCAAGTTATTTTCTAAACCCATAGTGACCTTGAACGAGGTTTTAATTAACCTTTATTGAGGTATTTGAAAAATATTTCTCTAGCACTCAATTGGGCCATCGCATTCATCTTAGTTAGTGGAGTTGATGCAAGATAGTGAATAATTTATCGAATGGTATATCATTTTCACAATTTTGATTTTCTATTATATTTTTAATATTTTTTTCTTTCAAAACTTAGTTTTTTTTTAAGTTCCAAAATTGTTCATACAAAAATTAATAGCATAAAAAATAAACAGCAAACATATTATAAACAAATATTTGAAAATCACATATGGAACATTGAAGTAGTTGATAAAAAAAAAATTGTTAACCATCTTGATATAATTAAAGAGATATACACCTACTTTTCAAACTTCTTCTTCTATAACATGTGCAAAACCAATGACTAAAATCTCATATGAGAATTAAGACATCATCGAAAATTGAAACACACCCATTACAAAAACAATGTCATAATGTACAAAAATAACATAGAACGTTATAAAGGTTCCAAAATGTATTGACATAATGAAGTGTCGAAGAAGGTCCTCGTCACATTTCCAGTAAGAATTTTTTTTTCAAGAAGAAAAAATGAGTAGCTTGTTATTTCATATTGAAATCAAAGTTACAAAATATGTGCATGATGTTTACAATAACCAAAACTATGAAAACCCCTATCGGAATTTCAAAGAAATAAAAATCCATGTCTCTATAGTGCCAAAACTACATGCTGAAAGAGGTACCAAAATTACCATAATCCACGGAAAGGAAAAAAACATAGAGAGACCATCCAAACTAGAAACTAAAGTAAAGTAGGAAAACTAAATGGAAATTACATCTCCATAGTCCACGAGTATTCCATCAACCCAGCATTCAAAAGATATGGACCCGTCAAAAGGCCCCATCGCTTCTTTTGAAAGATAGTCCACTTCATAGTCTTACATCCTATAGATATGTTGAAAAGTGATTTCCTGAAAGGAATTGATGAGTGCAGTGGTTTGTTTCACCCAAGATAATAATAGTATGGAATTGATATCAAGATTTCCCATGGCCCATTCAATTAATACATTTGAGTCCCCAAAGATATTAATATAGAAAATTCACCTTATAGAGGTGAGCTAAAGTAATCCCCAAAGAGCTAATAACTATGCTTTCATATTAGTGCCCAAACTAACCCCCATTCTCAGTTTAATCTTTTGGTTTTCTTTCACCCAAAGGATCATGCCATCACCATAGATATCACCTTTAGCTGCACCATAGAAGAAGCCAGAATATGTACCATAATCAATCATAGGTTCACTGCAAATCCTTGTTGTCTTTGACTTTTCAAGGGTAGGAAAATCATACAGGAACGACATAACTTTTTTGCGAATTAGAAAAGTAGAGGGATCCGAATCCTCAAATAATCTCTTATTTTGACTAATCCATATAACCCAGATAGTGAAAATATGCAGCATCACATACTTTGTCTTTCATTGGATCCAACTGAAGAGGCAGTCCTCTAGTGTTAACCGAGACCAATCAGCCAAAATGTCTAGGATAAATTGAAGTACATTCTAAATATTTATGAAATAAGGTAAGAAAATGAAAAGGTGTGGGATGTCCTCCACGTCATCCATACACAAAATGAAGATGTTTGGCAACTAAAATCCTATTTTCATTAAGTTTGTCCAGGTTAAAAGTCTATTGTGAAGACACAACCAAATGAAACATTTAATCTTCATAGGTAACTTCCAATGCCATATATTACGGTTCCACCACTTAGAAATCAGATACTCATGATTCTCAAGAATGGATTCATAAACCATCTTGATAGTGAGGTTACCATTCACTTGCAGGTGACCCATTAAAGAACATCATATTCTTCATTCGGAACAAAGTCTGATAAAGAAAAATGCCTGATGAAATATTTCCATTCAACCACCTCATTTTCCACAAGACCCAACTCCCCAATTGATATCCAATGCAGCTTACGGTTTTGATCTTCCATATAATAAGCTTGAGGCAGAATCAATTTTTTTTGTTTGTATTCAACTTCTCCACTAAGTATGGAGAAAGAAAAAATCCCTCACCCATACAAACCATGGGATTGGTACCCACCTACAACCGATCGCCACGTCCAACCTTCCAACTTAAGTATTTGATGATATAAGGAAATGTGGGGACAATGCTTCTCCAAATAATCGAAGCATTCCTGTAACAAAAAGAGGGATTTCAGACCCATTGAAGAGATGAAAAGATTTTTAAATATTTGTTTATGATCATCGAGCTCCACATTCCCTCAACGATAAGTTCCTCCCACAAGATATTAGTGCATAAAGCATGACTAAAATAGTTAAGGTTGATTAAGCCCCAGCCCCCAATTTTCTTGGGCCAGGAAATATAATTGGAGCTGGTAAGATGCATCTTCCTAGAAAATTGGTTGCTTTCCAAGATAAAGTGAATAATCTTATTGTGAATGGCACCAATAATTTTGGCAGGGGGTTTCATAAGACCCAACCAATAAATAGGAATACTCATCAAAACCAATTGAGCCAGAATGAGCCTCCCTCCTAAGGAGAGCCATCTATAGGCCCACAAATTGATCCTGCAATCAATCTTCTTCAGTAACCAGAAATAGTCCTCTAATCTGTAATTGTTAGGATTTAAGAAGTACCCAAGGTACTTTATAGCCTGCTCCAAACACTCCATTTTATATGGCATAAAGGACCCGACAACAGTAAGAAAGGTCCCATCTGAGCAATGGTGCAAAAATTTAGATTTATGTTCACTGATGGCCATCCCCAAGGCTTTACAAAAAATATCAAAAATGTCTTTATAGACCTTCCACTCAATAACAGTCACTGAATCAAAGATCAGTACATCATCAACAAACAAGAAATGTGTTAAAGTAAGGGACCTCGAGATTTTTATACCTTTAATCTTGTTTTCCTACTTCGCATCTTCGATTAATCTACTTAGACCTTCAATAGCTAGAAGAAAAATAAAAGGTGGCAAAGGGAATCCTTGTCGACTTCCTCTACTACCAAGAAATTGCTTGGTCGGAGAACCATTTACAAGAACAACAAAGGATTTCTATGAAATACACTCCATAATCCAATTTTCCACATCCACATGGATACCAATATGAATGAGAATCAATTGAATATATGTCCAATCAATCCGGTCGTAGGCCTTGATTAGGTCCATTTTCAGAATGAGGGCTTGAATATTTTTAACTTTAATAGAGTGTAATCCTTCCTATGGAACCCCAACCGCATATAATATCTGGCAGTTGTACATAATCAGAATTGCTCCATAGATATGAAGTAAGCAAGGACCAGTTTGATTCTATTAAACAACAGTTTAGTAATAAATTTATAAAGCAGGTTGCACAAGGAAATAGGAGGGAAGTCATTAAAGTCCATTGGCTTGTATTTCTTGGGGATAAGTGTGATATAGGTAGAATTGATCAATGTGGGAAGATATTCCTTTAATCTGGAATCCTCGATGGCAGCATGAATATCAGCCCCAAAGAGGTAAAAAAAGTGAAGGAAGAATTCCACGGTCCATCCATCTGGACCGGGACTCTTCTCCTTCACAAATCCCTGTAGAATATCTTTAATTTATTCTAAAGATATAGAATTACCAAGCATGTTTCCTTCTTCAATAGAGAAGAATTTGGGAAATAGCTCAATAACCTTGAGTTGCTCGACCAGATTCTGAGACTGATCCTGCTTATAAATATGAGATAAATATGAATTTCTGATCCCATGATAGATGCTTGATCCTTCAACAAAATTTCATCCTCATCCGGAATCTCCCAAATGGAATTTTTATTCCTGCGATGTGAAGCATATCGCTAGAAAAAATTGGCATTTTGGTCTCCACGAATGACCCATAACGCTCGACTTTTCAACTGCCAAGTGTTCTCTTGTAGGATTAAAATGTCTCCCTTCCTCCACTCTATATTGATAATCTCCAACTTCCTCACTGAAGAGAAAAGGTCATCTCCCATAGAATTCTCAATAGCCTAGATTTTCGCTTCAATATTGCATAAATATCTATCCATTGATTTCCTTTTATCCTTATCCCATTTTTTAACTTCACCTCTCAACTTATTCAATTTAATAATCAACTACTGGAAGGAGGGAGGGTGATTTATATTGTCCAATTTGTCCCATTGATCTTTGAAAAAATCACAGAAGGTGTTGTCCTCCAACCAAGAACTATTGAACTTGAAAGGGTAAAAATATTATTGACAATCAAAATCCACCTGTAGAACCATAGCCTTATGGTTTGATATCCCCATAGATATGCTCCATGAGTTATATCCACCAAACTTGTTAATAAATGCCTCATTAATCATAAATATGTCAATCATTTTCACTACTCCAGCAGTCCTAGTTCTCCCATTAGACCAAGTAGGAACCATCAAGGCCATGAGAAACCAGCATTAGAAAATAAATATTTGAAGTACAATGTCATAGGGTCTACGATCTTATTTTATCCCCATAATTCTAGTTTAGATAAAGGTAAATTCATATCACCACCTATGATAAGGGATTGATCATTGAGGATATACTGAGCATAGATATTTTCCCAAGCAGACACCATGCTATTGTAAGGCCATAAATATTGATAATGTTGAGCAGAATGATTGAAACCCATGAAATGTCCAATCATCTTGATACCTGCGGAAATTTTAATGGTAATAAAATCAGTATTCAATGGGTTCCATGCAACCAGAAGGCCACCATAATTCTCATGTGCATCCACTCCACTATAAAACCAATAAGGGCTTAGTCTAAGCAAAAATTCACATGCAACAACACTAGAGCACATCCTCTCCTGAAGCAAAATGATGTCAGGATAGGTATTGTCTAGCAATATTCTAAATGCAGTCCTTTTAGGCTAACTGTTTATCGCTATTATATTAAAGGACAAAATAATCATTCGAAACCATTGTCACGACATGAATTCTCTCTAAGAGGCCATGAAGGAGACACAGAGTCCATCAACATAGAGATAGAGGATATTTCATAGGTTTTAGGGTTTATCAACATTTTTAAAATATTGGAGTCCTTCCAATTATCCAACTTGGATTTTACTTTCTTTTTTCTAATGGTTACACTGTGTCAGATGGAATTTATAGGGATGATCGATCTGGAGTTTCCACCATCGTTACCAAAAATCATTGAAGGATTTTCCTGGGCTTGGGAATCCATAGTGGACACCTCCAGAGTCATCAAAATTTTTTCCTTATCCATCCCTTTATAAACCCTAATGGAACTAGCCTACAAAGTTGAGGGGGCAACTGAAACCCCTGGTGAAGTAGCATCCGGGGGATGCAAAGAATATTTTAGTGGAGAGGGGGAGATATTAAACCCCAGGTCATTAGGCAATTCATCTGAAAAAGGTATATCCCTATCCGAAGAAGCCACGGTGTTAGAAGGATGGGAGGAATCGACAAGTATAGCCTCCTTGGACAAAGGGTTTTTCAACTCAAGTTTTGGTGGGAAAAGGCATCGTTATCTAGAGATGGGAGAAGATGAAGAATCCATGGGGGGCGAGACAACAAGTTTCGTGGAATCTAATATATCATCAGTAGATAGTGATTTCAAGATTAAAGGAAGGGAAATATTAAACTTACCCCTAAATATGCGTGTCGAGTCTTCATCCATAGGGAGAGGAAAAGAAATATTTTGGGGCGGGTCCACAACATCTTTTGAATCCCCATAGACTGAAGTATCTGCCTCCTTCCCATAATATCTAGGCTGAAAATTGTCACATTTCTAATGTAGATGACCAGTAGAATGACACTTGAAACATTTGAATGGAACACCCCAGTAGTCCAATTGTTGGATGAAAACATCATCCGACCACCTAACCTCAACCTCCGATGGAAGCTCGTCTGTGTTATCCGCCTCAACAAGAATCAAAGGGCAAGGACGGTCATTTGACAATAGCATAGCTTCCTCAATTAGGATAAATATCCCACTAGATTTTTCCAATGCCATGAATGCTAGAAGGGTCCAGCAGGATAGGGGAAAACCTGAAATTTTAACTGATAAGTGTCTTTTCTTTAACTTTTCCCACTAACGATCGAATGTCAAATTCCAATAGCATAAAACAAGAGAACATGAGCTGTAAACCATAAACCTTGAAATAATAATTGTTGGTCACCCTATATGCCAATTAATTACAACTAACACACAGTATGCTCAATATAAATTGTCAACCCAGGGAAGTCTTTTTATTTCAATGGAAATAAGCACAGTCTATGCATAAACATTTCAAGTAGTTGATTAAATAAATGGAGATAAATGATCCTACCTATATGATCAGCCAAACTCTTCTCATAGCTAAAACTAATCTAACTTATCCATCTAGGAATCGAAAGTACAATTAACTTCCTACAAATGTCAATCCAGCAGTTACTGATCTAGGAATAAAATAAACTAGACTTACTTTTGCAAGAATTTAAATCCTATAATTATCAAACTACAGTATTCAATCTCTCCTAATCTAATTCATCTAGCAGCTACTGTAACTCAATTATAATCTGTCTAATCTAATGAATTCAAGAAAGATAACAGTAACAAGAAACTAGAAGTAAGTTGAACTCTAATTTGATTAACTTGAAAATCCTAGAAAGAATAAATGACTGAAAAGAAATCAAAGTTGACCTTGGTTGTAACAGCTGATCTAACACACCCTGCATCAAATAAACTAACCTACACAGTCGATTGTCACACCACATAGTTGCATCTATTCAGGATGCAATCATAAACTACCAAAGAAGAATGCAATTATCAATCCACTATTGTAGCTTGCAGTAACACATCTAATGCAATTCCACACCACACAACATAAAATAAATTAACTACCTACTTAACTCGGTGATATCTATGAGAAGGAGGGCCCTGGCCTCCCAATAGAGATGCCGTAGACTAACACAAATTAAAACTCAGATATACGAAACTCTGCTCCTTGTATTAAGAATGATGAAATTACAGTCACAACTCTCTGTCTCAGCTTATACAATTAGAGATTATCCAACCCCAGGATCAAAATGCCTCTTTACATTTATACCGCATGACATGAAATCGTTACACCAAAATATCGGGCAGCCATGAATATCTACAATATTCAGGCTGTCGATTTACAATGGAACTGTTACAGCCATAAGTGATCTTGAATGAAATCGTTGCATTCAAGCCTGAGCTATTGCATGTTGTCGTAGCCCATAATAGATTCGAGCTGATTAGACTTGTTGGTACTCGGATGCTCTGTAGTGACTCAATCGCAGTTGGCCATGTGGAGGAATGTTTGAACTGTTGCAGCTAATTGTGGAACCAAACTCAAGAAGGGACAGCTGGCGCGACATATCCTTCTTCTCCAAAGGTCAGCGAGCTGCTACACCTGCGGTCTTGTAAAGGATTTTGGGCTATCATTATCGAATCAGACAATATTAGCACAACCTTAAAAGATAGAGTACAAAACCATAAACAAATCAGGCATTAATTGAATAAAACAATAATAGAGTATACCTGTTGCAATCCATGCTTTGCTTGGGAAAATATTTGCTTAGATCAAGGAATGGTAAGGAAAAATAGGGAAAAAGGTGTAGATAGGTGTAGGCAAAAAGGGGCTATTTTGGGGCCCAACATCTCCCCCCAGCTATCCAATTGCATGTCCTCATGCAACAACCAACTAATCTAAGTCTGAATCTGGTCCCATTCATGCTCAGAGGAAAAATTGAAGGAAATGTCAAGTTCCTTGCCTGCTTCCAAAAAACCATTGCAAGAAGCCCAATATTCCTAGCACCTGCTTCTCTTCTGCCTTGGTCAATGTTTAATTTTCCCTGTACTGCCCTCCTTGCCACCATATAAGTGGAAATTTGAACTTGAGTCCTAGCTAGTGTAACCCACATGTTCTCATGCAATTAACATACACTGCTACCCTTGGAAGAGCTTGTTTTAAATTCTTAAGGAAGTATGGGTCCCTTTTGTTCAAAGCTGGAGAGGAAGTGTGCCACTTGTGCTTGCTACCTTCTAAGGAAAGATGGTGTTGTTTGGAGATCAGGTCAACATAGGTATAGATAACTTTCTCTTGCATCTTCTTCAGGTGTTGAGTCTTTGAAGTATCTAAGAAACACCTTTCATGGTTTATAAGAAGAACACAAGGAGATTGGGGTTCACTCCTAATCCATAGATTTGTACTAGCCTCATTCCTGGATATTGTCTGGAAGGAATCTTCCCACTGCACATGATTATGAGAAAAAGAGAAAAAAGCTCTCAACTGAACATCCCCTGCATAGGGAATAGGACTAGAGCGAGATTCACCAAGACATGCCATATCATGCAAATATAATTCACACAACATGTGCTACTCAAGAAAAATGCTTGACAAAAAGGTCACTACAAACTGGGAAGGGATCATAAATTGATAAGGTCTACCCTCTTGTGTTAGTTTTTTCATAATTTAATTCAATCTGATCTAGGATCTTAACTGAGAGAACAACATGTACAGCATATCGACACCATATCAATCATGGACACAATAATGCAAGCACACAAGAGACACAGAGTTTACTTGGGGAAAACCATAAAGGTGAAAAACCCCAATAACTTCCTCACAGATAGATAGAGCAATGATAGAACCCAAGCATAAGAGATAGGCATATCCTAGCAGCATCTTCTCCTCCTCCACAAGTGCGCCACTCTCCAAAGAGTGTGTGTGAGAATAGAATTATCAAATAGAGTGCCTCCCGCACTCTATTTATACTTGACTTGACTTGCCTAATAACCTTACTAGGTCGGCCTCAACTTAACCACATAACACAATGCTGACTAGGCCGACACCCAATAGGGTGGTCTAATAACCCTTTGACCCACATGGTCGACCCCCAATAGGGTGGTCTAATAACCCTTTGACCCACATGACTTATACAGGGCCGACCCTAACAAGGTGGTCTAATAACCCATCAAGTATAAGTTACGACACTTACAATATAAATGACGACACTTCCGTATAGAGGAATAATAACATCTCTATAGGAATACAAACACTTCCATATAGAGGAATAATACCATCTCTATAGGAGTACAATATACATATATGAAATACATTCCGAAGTTACATATACATCAACACTCCCTCTTAACTAGGAAGGTATTTCTCGACACAGGTCTTCTAGCACAAGTATTCTTCTCTGGATCATCACCATCGAATTATCATCCTCGAATCATCATCATCATCATTGCTGCTGATATCTCAATCAATCTCTGAATCTACTCATCATAGGAAGTTCTATAGAGCCAGTCCTTTTTCATACTGGATGTAGGCCCACCATCTGTAGGCCTTCATCATCACTGACCATACTATGGAATCGTTAGGACTTATTACGTGCATTACAAAACCTAGTTGAAGCATCCCAGGCTGTTATGAGCACACAACTCTACCTATCGGATATCCCAGGAGCACATTACATGTGACCCCATCACAAAACCTGGTTGTAGCATCCCAGGCTGTTACGAGCACACAACCCTACTTGTCGGATCTCCCAGGAGAACATTACATGTGATCTCACCACAAAACTTAGTTGTAGCATCCCAGGCTGTTACGAGCACACAACTCTACCTGTTGGATCTCTTAGGTGCATATTACATGTGGTCATGGAAAAACCTAGTTGTAGCATCCCAGGCTGTTACGAGCACACAGCTCTACCTGTCGGATCTCGTAGGAGCACATTACATGCCATAGGACAAAACCTCAAAAGAGCATCCCAGGCTGTTATGAGCACACAACTCTACCTGTCGGATCTCCCAAGGCTGGATTATATGTCCTCCCAAAGAAAAACCTTGAAAGAGCATTTTCTAGATATACCAGGGCCACATTACATGCCATAGGAAAAACCTTGAAAGACTATCTACAAACCTCCCAGGGATGGATTATATGCTTATCTGCACAACTTGTTCCACATCCATAGAGTATAAACCTGATACTCACCATACATCGTCCTGATGTACTTGTGACCATCCTGATCATCATCACTGCATCGTCCTGATACATGTCATCTAGAGCAACATCCTGAATCTCATCATCCATGATCATCCTGATCTTACAATGCATCCTCCTGATGCATACATAGTATCTGTCTGATACATATCATCATACATGATCTACTTGATCATACAATGTATCCACCTAATACATATACAAATACATGATCCACTTAATCATACCTGATACATATCAACATACATGATCCACCTGATCATACAATGTATCCACCTGATACATACACAGATACATATACATGATCCAACTGATCATATCCAGCATCCAACATGATGCATATACATACAAATGATCCAACCGATCATAACAAGCATCCAACATGATGCATACATACATATAAACAATCCAACTGATCATACAGAGCAGAAACTTGAACATCGTCCTGATGCTCATCATCCAGCGCTCACATCCCTATCCATGGAAGGATCCTCCTCTCACCATGCTTGGAATGGCTTCAGTAAATGTGTCCATCACTTCTTCCTCGAAGTGTTGTCAATCTGAAGAACACCAAGCCTCTCTCTAAAGTACTCGGACTTCACTCTGTCTAGTGGTTTCGTCAATACATCTTCAATATGCTCATCTATCGCAACATAAAAGAGCTTCACTGCTCCTCTCTGCACCATATCCCTAATATAGTGATATTTGATCTCAATGTGTTTCGACCTGTCATGGAACACCGAGTTCTCAGATAGATTCACACAACTCTAATTGTCACAAAAGATACCAGTAGCCTCTAGTGGGAGATCAAATTACTCAGACAGTAGCTTCCAGAGCCATATTGCCTCACAACTTATCTGAACAAACTGCAACATACTCTGCTTCGGCTGTACTCAGTGCTACGCAGGACTGCTTCCTGCTAAACCAAGAGATCACACCTGATCTCATACTAAAGTAGTAACCAGAAGTGCTCTTCCTATCTGCAGCACTGCCTACCCAATCTGAATCAACATAACCCTGTAAATTAAACTTTTGATTCGCATCATACTTGAGCCCATAGTCAACCGTACCCTTCAGGTACCTCAGAATATGCTTTACAGCAACCAAGTGAACATCTCTCGGATCCATTAGGAATTGGCTCAATGTGTTCACCGCAAAGAAAATATCTGGTCTCGTGTTGGTCAGGTACATCAAGGACACAATCATCTGACGATACACATCAACCAGATTAGATGAAACATCACACAAAATATTTAGGCTCGATGCCATAGGTGTGGCCATGGCCTTGCAGTCCATCATCCCGAACCTCTTCAGGATCTCCACTGCATACTTCCCTTGTCCAAGGAAGATTCCATCTGTACTCTGCCACACCTCCATGCCTAGAAAATAGTGCATCATCTCCAAGTTCTTCATCTCGAACTTGGTAGCAAGCTTCCGCTGCATGTCGATAATCAATCTGTCTTCACCTATAATAAATAGGTCATCCACTTACAAAAGTAGTATCACTAGATTGCCTTCCTCAACCTTGTAGTAAAGTTTGGAATCTGCTTTACTCTTGGTAAAGCTCAAACTGGATAGAAAGCTGTCTATCCTACCATACCAAGTTCTGCACATATATGAATTCCCGTCATGTGTCTCAAAACCAAGTGGCTGCTCCACATGCACTTCCTCTTCGACTACACCATTCAAGAAAGCTGTCTTGACATCCATTTGGTGTATCTTCCATTTCATCATTGCAGCCAAAGAAAGTACTGATCTGATGGAAGTGTGCCTGGCTATAGGTGTAGAAGTCTCTTCATACTCAATCCCTTTTTCTTGGACAATCCATGAGCTACAAACCTCGTTTTGTATTTCTCCATGCTACTATCTGCAGCATGCTTGATCTTATAGAACCATTTGGAAGTCACAGCAGACTTCCCTTCAGGTCTTGGGACTGCATCCCAAACATCATTCTTCATGGTCGACTGATCATGGCATTCTTTCATTACTTCCTCCCAGATCCTGGGAAATTCAATATCTTCAATAGATATCTTTGTTGTTGGAACAAATGTTGTAGTCCTTTTTTTGTAGGTGAAGGTATACGATCTTTTCTACAAAACAAGTTAAATTGCATGATTAGAAAAATCTCATACTTTTCAGAACAAATTCTTACACATAAATAAATATGTCACACAGTCATTCAATTATCTTAGCCAATGCTTCAATACAACATTTATCCATATCCCGTAACTTTCTAGATGCCTTCCAATCTCTACCAGAACGTTGTTAAGAGTGTGCACAACTCCCAACATGTCAGCAAAGAGGTTTCATTCTAGATAAGTAGCAATCAAATGTTGTACAGTGCCATAGGCCACTTACCCATGTATATTAGTAGTATATTGTTCATCAATGCAACTATTCTAATATGCACAACCTAATTCTAGGAACATCAATATATACATTATTGAACAGTATTATTTAAACAATCAAATATGCAAGAAATGATAATTCAAATACTTATCTTTGTTTGTTTGTTGGCTTGACTACCTCTCCGTCTTTGCTTCCTTTCTATAACTCCATTCTGATGTGGATTGTGAGAAGTGGTGAACTCCCTCTGAATATCTGCATCCTTGCAGAAACTACCGAAGTGTGCTCCCTCTTGATCTTTGCTTCCTGGATTACCTGTCCTTGAACTTATATCCATCCTTAATCACTATGCATGTTTATTAGTATCAGCATTTTGTTATCCTCGAGGTCTCATACATAATCACACATTCATTAGTATAATCTTAATACTATCAAAATACAATAATCTTAAACATGTATAGTCATGATCATTTCAAACACAGATAATAAACATTAGTATTCAAGGTTTCAGGGAAGACTTCTTTTACTCATGCATATTCTTATTTGATCATAGGACTCTTCTGGTTAGTCAAATCATCAATCAAGATAAGAGACATAATATGCATAAACCCTTGATTACTTACATTTCTAACTTTATGAAAAATCATAACCAATCATACCAAGTATACTTATATGAGGGATCTTAACACAAGGTAAGACTCTAACTTGATATAGGAAAAACATACCTGGATTACTATGTTAGCTAGTTATGTCTAACATACCCGTATGATGTCTTCTGGTTCTCTTCAATGACTTGTGCTAGTAACCTGCATGTCTCATAAGTTAACCATTGTAGAACTAAGTTATACATACCTCGTAAGTAGATCTTCTATGTGATACATGACAATGGATGAATCTTTGTCTTCATGTCACCATGATCATATGTTCTTGAACTAGAACATGATTTGTCTTTCTTGGTGTACCTTTCATCTTAGCAGACAACATAAACCTCATACAACACCATAATGCATTAGTACAATAACAAGTGTCAACACCCTAATCAATGAATATCTTCTATCATGCATTCATAATTTTATTAAGGTGATATGACAAGTCTAAATTTAATCAAGATTGTACTAACCGTAATAATATGAAGACAAACATACCATAAACTTAATCATGAACAAATCTCGAAATATACCTGGATAAGTCATACTTGTCGAGATTTCTTGTAATCTTCTTATGTAAGGCCTTAGCCTCATCTCCCTCTGAAACATGAACTTCTTCACTTATGCAGGTGACCAATCCATTCTCTTCTAGGATTAACCCAATCCACTTGATTTGCAGGAACTGGATCTAGATCTAGATTAGGGTTTGTCAGAGAAACTCTAAAAATTCAAACTTTGAATTTCAAACTTTTGAAAGGATAGAGATATGCACCTTGATGAGTTGATCAAGCTAGTATACTCAGAATTTGAAAACTGCAAAGTTTCACCCCTCAAAATTGCCTTTGAAACTTATGGATATTCTAGATACGATCCCAAACTAAGGTTTGATAAAGCCCACCCTTCTTCCCAACCAAAAGGTTCAATCCAAAGCTCTAAACTTCAATTTTTCTCAGGAGCTTCCAGCCGTGGTCACAGACCTCAAAAATTCCAACTTTTGCATAAGCCCTAATTTTCCACTTTTTCGATCAAAGTCTCGAACTAGGGTTTGATTAAGCCCAACCTTCTACCCAACCAAAAAATTTGATCTTGGTCTCTAAATTTCGATTTTGATGAGTATAATTCAGCCGTGGTCTCCGATTACAAAAATACCAACTTTCTCCGAAACCCTAATTCCCAGAGCCATGAATGAAGGTGCTCAAAATCCAATTCTGTTTTGACAGAAATATGCACTTGATTATTTCTGGTGTAACAACGAATTTTCTGATCCACAGGGTCTGAAAATTTTTCCTATGGTACCCTGACCTGTCATCTTTCCAACCCCATAGGTCTGAGCTCATATGGATTTTCTAAGAGAGAGTTATGCCAAGTGTCGCAACGTGAAATGTTTATGGGATAAAACAGGAGAGCGTACTTGTACGGAGTGCCATGTGTCACTGCTTCAGTTTCAGCCTCTGAAAAAGTTACCTAAGAAAGTACAGTCCGTGGAATACTTGTCTCTTTTTACTAAATTCGTTTGGAGCTTCCTAGCCCAAGTTATGACCTTTTTTCCTAGGTCACCTGTTTATGACTCATATCTAGAAGAGGCAGAAACCCTATATTGCACAGATCCTAAAACACAAAGTACAATGAATTAGAATTTTTCCTTTGGACACAAGGTACATGGGGATCTGATCTTCGACCTGTAAAAGTTTCAGATCCGAAAACTTTGCTAAAATGGATTTATAGCTAAATTTCTATGATGACTGGTTTTTTCTATATCAAGCCCTAGCATCGCAAGTGCAACAAGTGTCATACATGCCACACCATGCCTTCTTTCAGGCTAGCTCTGATACCATGTTAGTTTTTTTAGAATTTACTTCAATATGATCTAGGATCTTAACTGAGAGAACAACATGTACAGCATATCAATCATGGACACAATAATGCAAGCACACAAGAGACACAGAGTTTACTTGGGGAAAACCATAAAGGTGAAAAACCCCAATAACTTCCTCAGAGATAGATAGAGCAATGATACAACCCAAGCATAAGAGATATGCATCTCCTAGTAGTATCTTCTCCTCCTCTACAAGTGCACCACTCTCCAAAGAGTGTGTGTGAGAATAGAATGATCAAATAGAGTGCCTCCCGCACTCTATTTATACTTGACTTGACTTGCCTAATAAACTTTACTAGGTCGGCCTCAACTTAACCACATAACACAATGCTGACTAGGTCGACACCCAATAGGGTGGTATAATAACCCTTTGACCCACATGGCTGACCCCCAATAGGGTGGTCTAATAACCCTTTGACCCACATGACTTATACAGGGCCGACCCCAACAAGGTGGTCTAATAACCCATCAAGTATAAGTTACGACACTTACAATATAAATGACGACACTTCCTTATAAAGGAATAATAACATCTCTATAGGAATACAAACACTTATGTATAAAGGAATAATACCATCTCTATAGGAGTACAATATACATATATGAAATACATTTCGAAGTTACATATACATCAACATATTGTAGAGCTTTTAGTTTGAACAGGGTCATTTTTTCATACAGGAATACTGGGTAGGAAGGAGATGGGGCTCTTGAACTCAACATCTCTCGAGAGAGGGCATACATTTGATCTTTTTCTTTTTGCATGGATTTGAATTCCTTCAACTCCTCCAATTCTTTTTACATCTTTTCCATTTGGGATCCATGAAGAGTTGATTCCTCTTCCCACTTCTCCCTCAATTCTCACTACTACATTTTTGGCCTTTAGGGGGGGTTGTCTTCCACCCCCAAAAGTGACCTATAGGGGGGGGTTTTGGATTTGGGGGTGGTTTTGAAAAAACCACCCCTAAAGGCACCGATGTTAAAAGTTTTTCTTTTTAAGGGTGGTTTTTGACGAGATTGGAACCGCCCCCAAAAGTTACTTTTGGGGGCGGTTTGTGACCCCCCTCGTAGAGATCTACAGAGGCGGTTTTAAACCCCCCACGTAGACCCCTTCATAGAGACCTACGAGGGCGGTTTTGAACCCCCCTCATAAGATCCCTCATACAAACCTACAAGGGCGGTTTGGAACCCCCCTCGTAGTGGACTATAGCGGCGGTTTCAAACCCCCCTCGTAGGGGCCTATAGGGGTGGTTGTGAACCCCCCTCATATAGTCCTATAGGGTCGGTTTGGAACCCCCCTTGTAGAGGTCTATAGGGGAAGTTTAGAACCCCCCTCCTAGAGGTGTATAGCGACAGTTTTGAACCCCCCTCGTAGAGGCCTATAGAGGTAGTTTGAAACCCACCTCATAGAGGCCTATAGGGGCAGTTTGTAACCGCCCTTGTAGATGGATATAGGGGCGGTTTGGAACTCCCCTTGTAGATGCCTACAGGGGCGGTTTGAAACCCCCTCTATAGCCAAATAAATCATAATAAAATATATTTTATTAAAAATACCAATATTGCAATATCAATAGGGCATGGAGGAATCGAACCACCAACCTCCTACTTGTAAGGCAGGCGCTCTTACATTGAGCTAGAATCCTTTCAGAATTGGGGAGAGGAGAATATGAACACCAATTTTGCATTATTTCTAATTCTAAGAAAAGACAATAATATTCAAAGGCAACCATGCTTAAAATCCAATTTATTTTTCAAAACACATTGATAAACACAAAAATCTACCATAATAAGCCAGAGCTCCTTCTAACTTTTGAAACTGTTTGAAGAGACCCCAAAGATGTCTAACCACAAAAATCTACATAAGTAATTTCACATAGGATCTAGGTTGGTAAAGAAACTGGGATTTAAGTCCCTCGTTTACAGATAATTAACACTGATCATATACTATATCGACAAGGTATACTTCAAAATTGTTAAACACCATAACCATAAAAGCATTAAAAGATTATACTAATCCAATGAAAATGAAAGGGAATGCAAGAAATCATAAAATTGTTAATGAACTCACCTTCATTTAGTACTTATACTGGGGTAAAGATGGATCTAAACTAGTTGTTTTTTAATAGTAGTTGTATTTGACCCCTCCATACAGTGCAATGTGATTCAATAAAATGTTATGAGAAGGTAGCCATGAACTTGTTGATTCTTGTCTATCAAATCCAAATGTCCTCCAAAGCTACAGATGCCATGAATTCAAATCCGTCTATGAAAATGCAATAGTAGTTTTGTTTAATTAACTATATGAAATGCTATTAATCCTATTATGTTTGGGCAGTTGCAAAGATATATATAAGTAAATTTATTTTTATAATTTTAAACTGAATATATATATATATATATAAATTTGAATTAACCTAGTCTCAAGTTCTGAGGTTCGAGTCTGGATGATTCTTGTTAGATTACAAGCTGTTATTGTGGTTGGCAGTTGAGTTTCCCTCCATATGGATATTCTAGGAGTTGGGAGTGGGGACTGAGGAGATCCATGAGGTTTTCCTTGCAAAATAAATATATATTAAGCTGACTTATGCCACATCATTGTCATATCACATTACCCATATCCCCATCTGGGATGTAATATGCACCCTTCACTACAAAAATGTTTTATAAATTATTCCCTTATGCTCCAAGAAGCATAAGAGTTGTAGAACTGACTCTCTTCCCGTTAATATATACTATACCCATTCTCTTGTATGCCTTTGGTACATACAGATATCACATAACTTGCTGCAATACAAGGATTTGTACCTATCTCATAATAGATTGATCTCCGTGATCAGGTGTATAGTTTTTATGGCATTAATAATTATATTGTTTCTCTCCTAGTATTTTTCATTTCTGCACCAGCTCAGATGCAAGTGTTCTTCCTGGTTGCATCATTGAGGGCGCACCCTATTCTTCCTAAACAACACTAAGGGCACACTTCTCTTATTTGGATCACTGGAGGCGTATTCATCTGGTTCATTAGGGCTCTATCATTCATACTATTCACTAGGCGAACTACTATTGATCCTACTGCTGCTTATTGGGATCCATATTATCATTTCAGGAGTTGTTTCTAAGATATGACACTAGAGGAGGGCGTGAGCTACTGCATGGGCCACTTCTCTTAGTAGTTGCTTCCATGAACTTGCACCAGACATTTTGCATGACCTGCATGTCTTCTATATGGTGTTCCACTACTCCAGTACATCTCATTGGTATGTCCATGCTTTACTTCTGAGCTTATTTGCATTGTAGATCTGATTATTTGATATATCGGGGTCATGCAAAATTATTATTATCCATGCAAACTTGTTATTGGCTAAACTGTACATCAAACATTTGAATAAACTACCACATATTGCAACAAACCCTACACAACATCAATATACCAGGATTTGTCATATTACAGATAAGGACTTTGATCAAATGGTTACACCTAGGCGAATATTGCTACAACACTACCTACCACATGTCTATTGGGATGACTCCTTGACTTGACCTAATATAACTGCTTTCTTCATAGGACAAAAAGAAAACCCACAACGTAAATATGTCTGAGAGAAACATGAATCTGAAACTAGATACATACCTGAAGAGTTAAGGCACTAGTGTACTTAGTCACCAAAAAGTTAGTTAAATTGACAAAATATGCCAATGTTGAATTGAAAAGCAGGTAATATACAATCTTCACATCCTTCCTTGCAAGTGCGACAGTCATCCCAAGGAAATTTAGGTTCCATGATTAAAGTTGCTAGAAGCAGCAGCAGTACAGCAATGGGTGCCATGTACAGGAGGAGATTCATGGAGTTCAGCTTCTCCCTGCCATTTATGAAATAAAGAAGGCTAAAAGAGATTGATCCAAATCTCTTAAATTCTTTGTCTTTGATCTCAAAAGAACCAAATATTTTAATGTGTTAATGATTTCAAATGACAAGATGAAGTTTCTTATACCCTTCAGAAGAAAGTAAGATCCCTTGAAGCACCGTCTTTAAAGCTCTTCCAACAGTTGCTGAAATGCACATTATCAAACCATATAAATGGAAGCTTGGTTCCCCCTTCAGAAACCAAACAACAAAATCATAGCCTATATGAGATATTATCATATGAGAGTCAAAATTTGTAAGTAATGTTTCATAGATAAAGCAAACATGTCAGTACCTAATGAGCATGAAGCACTTAAAATTGGAAATCCTTCAAAATTACTAATACACCAAGGTGATTTTCGCCTTTAACTAGCAAAAAATAATTTTTTGAATTATGCTTTTATTGAGTAGAAAATTTCCGAAAGAGAATTTCATTTTACTAATTAGTAATACATGAATCACCAAAATTACTTGAAACTAGGAAATATAAAATTTCAAAAAACAAGTATTTTCCAAAACAATAGTTTTGAAATTTTATCGAAACAACAATTATAAAGGTTTTCGTATAAAATGCATTAGGATTCACAATTAAGAGAGATACAAGTGTGTTCTTGTACATACACATAGATGGCCCAATATCCAGGGAGAAAAGATCATAATCGAGTAACAACTAACCTAAATTCACTCTAAAGATTAACCCGAAATTTCTTAGTTATTCTTATAATCCTATTTATTTACTTATTATGTTTTTCTTCCTACCTGTGTTAATGGAGACCTTGCACAAGCCCTACTCACTAAAAATGAAAGGAAAAATTCATTCTTCTAAAATACATCATGTTAATTGGCCAGAACACCTCTGAAATTTTTCCACAACGTTTGACAATGGGGACGACACCTGGCTTGAAGTTTCTGGGTAACATCAGGGATAACACATTACAATATGGCTAATTTTATTCGATCACAAAACGTAATGACTTTGAATATTGTTTAGTTTTGGGTCATGAAAATGAAAAAACTTTATAAGGCACTGATTTTTACATTGAAATCAAGAAAACTATTGATTATTACATAGGATGCTTTGCCTTCTCTTTTACACCGAGATACAATTTATAAATGAGCATTAAAAAAATCATAAAAAACCTTAATTCCCCTTTATCTATCAATGGCATCAGAATAGTAGTTCTCATTGACATATCTTCGAATGATATCTTTTCTTTCATTCAGGCTCAGGTGGACTTTATAATGGAGCTTTTAGATTGTTTATGACTACTCATGTGAGAGATCATGTTTCTCAAGGACGCTATCAGAAAGCAGTTACAAATTAGAAATTGCCTGCACTGGAAATCATTTAGCCTCAAGTTCTGAGAAACATGAAAATTAATAACCAGTGCCACCAAAGCCATCCAATAATCTTGATTCTCGCCCAGAATACTGCCCCGCATAAGTGAATAACATAAAAACTGCCATGATATTCAAACCACGACATCAACCCATAGTCGAGCAGAATCCTGGAACTTCACAGTTGACATCAAGGACTCAAATTCACATAGCAATTTTGAACATTTTTGTAAATACCATCTTTCCTGTACAGAGATTTTGTAGCCATCTGAAACTTCCATATTTCCCTAGTATTAAGTAGCATAGGATCTTACAAAAAATGTAAAGAAGTCACCATTCAACCTTCAAACGGCCTACTATAAATAGATATATCAGCACGTTTGGAGACTAAATAAGCCAAAGATCATAGATGAAAAACATGACATAGCAAATTCATAGTCCAGATGAATTTGCAATCTGTTTCTTGCTTTACCTGGGGCTAAAATCATAAGCTTCGATCTAAAACCTTATTATAATAAATTTCTTTTGTTTTCATCTGCATCGGTGTAACACAAAACATACATACATACACAACATTACAAAAGGATAAGAGTGCAAAAGTGAGTCACTGGATGCAACAAAACATGGAGAGTTTAGGTGTTAAAATTACCCCATATTTCCCATCCAACTGAACCTATGAGCTTTCATTTATATAAACCTCTTATCTTTGTATCTAATTTCCCCAACTGCACACTCCTACCAAGGAGGTTTTGAATCCCACGCCAAGTTTATTTCTTCCAATTCTGTCATCTTTAACTTCCATATTTAAACTGGATTGCTCCATGTATTTACTATTCCCTCAGTTCATTTCATTGGACAATGCTTATTTTATCACTTCTGTAGTCTCCATCAAAGCAGATTTCAAATTTCAAATCCCTTCCAAACAGACTATCGCCTTCTTTATAGAAAGCCTGGTTCTAAGTCCCTCTATGAAAGGTCTAATTAACATATAGATTATCATAAACCTTCAAAGTTCTCTTTTTTGAATCCTTGTATGTTTCCCCTTGCTTAGTTATCAAGGCCACTTCCTAACTTGATTTTCCTTGGACTATTTACATTGATTCAGAGCTTTAATATCTGGAATCCCCCCCGGTATCACTTTTTGGTAACATTTGTTGTAAATAGCCATATTCTTGACATTTCCTGCAGTTAAAATGAGAATTTTGAAAGTCCTGAACCTATTCTTGTGAGTGTCCCCATGCCTCAATCGTCACTGAATCTAGAAGAGATTCTCAATATCCATCTTGATATAAAATCTTGTGTAGGAAACCATCCTACCTTCCAGAATTAGACGGATATTTGAACATATTTTGCAATTGTCCCCTATTAAACAAAACATGTTTTATTTCCAACATTCTAGGAGTTGAAAAGGAAATGTGACCCATATAGGGGTTGTTAACAACGTTTCAGGAGGGCTAAAACCCACGTCTTAGTAATCTCACTAACAGACCCACTCTATTGAAAAAGGAGCCTTCATGTGAAAATTTTCCATTTCCTTTTATCTCCAAACTTCATATAAAATATCATCTTCCACATAGGAAAAGGCATGCATGCCCTTTTAGCTTCACAGTTGCTATCTATCCAAATTTTACAATGTCTTTTGTGATAGCCATATCCTTATGAATCGCTGTCCACTTAAACTAGACAACCCCATCCTTAAAAGACTTGGATTCAAAAGAAATATTTATCCCTTCTTTGGCATTGTCCAAAGACCCATCTCTAAGTAGTTTGGTGTGATGTTTTCTTGTTCCTTTACCTACCGAGACTCAGAGCAATTCGTCATTGGTGATCTCTGATAAAGACCTATACCCTGCTGCCTCACCATACATTCCCATTATATATATATATATATATATATATATATATATATATATATATATATATATATATATTTCATGTGGTTCACAGCTCCGGAGAATCGGTTGCTTGCTACATCCACAAAACCCTCCCCAAAATCCGAAGAACATGGGGAAGCCAAGTATTTCTACGGGTAAACCAACTAGCCCTGATTACGGGGCCTAACCTAGTGGGGACTTCGAGTGAGGCCCTCATACAATCTATACATAGCCACTCGGGGATTTGACCCCAAGACCTCCTCTTACAAGAAACGGCTTTCAACCACTCGAGCTAACCCATCGGGCTAAATTCCCATTATATATAATAGTGTGTGTGTAAATAAATAAATATAAAAATATAGCCATTTTAATTCTTTTAATAAATGCTTCAATTTATTGATACCTTACAAATCTATACTGCATGCTTCTCTTTCCTTATCAGTCAGTGCCCCTCGATATATAATTCAAGAATCACTAGATGGATGAATATGCTGAATTACATTTTACTATTTCAGTCATATGAGGGAGATACAACAAACAATAATTTAATAATGAAAATTGATTCAATTCGAAATAACAAGACAAATTCAGCCTTGTCTACAAGGAGCCTTCGTGTAGCAACACAAGGAAGTCTTTCTTGAGCCAAAGGGATGTTGGTTGAAAGGCCTGTTCACCAGGGAATTTAGCTAGTGCCAGATGCAACCCTACCCAACTCAGGGCTATACAGGCCCTCCTTGCTAGAAAACAAAGAGCAAGGAGTTATAAAGAAAAATATATCACCTGGCATGCCACCTAGAGTTTCATCTTTGGAATTAGTCATGCACTTGGCATCTTTTGTACATGAAGAATTCAAGATGATGTCCACTGTTGATGTAGACATTGGATGCATCTTGGTAGCATTGCAACAAATAGATGCATGTAATGATGTAAGTATAAAGATGCAGTGAAATATTTTCAATTAAAGGATGGATTGTTGTACTATATTCTTAAGTTATGCACCTCCAGTCGAGACATTTCTGTCAGTTTTAGAGTTCTTGAGAGGGATCCTCTCTTTCTGGGACTCCCAGCAATGTATCTTTCTATTTCATAGATGATAGACTTGGACTGTAGTCTTTAGACTCTAGGTCTTTGATCTTAGAGGTTAGATATGCTTTTATAGGAGCTGCACTCACACTCCCAATATGTATTGTTTCCGATGTACCTAGCAATCCCTTTGACCTATTTATGGTCACTTGTTGGACATAAATAAAATTATCTTACTTACTTCATCTTATGCATCCCAAGAGGAGAGGCTGGAGTTAAGCTTGGAATTACTTTTCAAAACTCCATTTGATATGGAGTTACAATGAATGGAAGAGGAAGAAGGTTGCAGGTCCACTAATGAACAGCTCTGGAGTGTTAAATTCAGAGTGGACTCGAAAGTTCATTCTCTTTCATTCCCAAGTTGAAGCCAGTTTGCAATAGAAGGCAATGTCCACTATAGGACAGCTCACAATTTTCAATTTGGGGACATGTTATGATTGTAAATAAGTAAGAAAAGTTTTCATGGCCCAAGCAAAAAGTTAAAACCATCTGGTATGGACACTTCAAAATCATCCAGCAAATACCAGAGAATCCATTTAAGCTGGAATCATCCAGTTATATGTGAATTTATTACATAATGAACATGGATTGCCTCAAACTTTTTGAACCCTTGATGTTGGACGATGAGGGAGAGGAAGAGTCTGTTACACCTATTGCAGAAGAACCGAATCCAAATTTGCAAGCTGAGCTTTAGAACAGTTACAGTACCTAAAAAGGCCGGATCCAGTCATCAACATAGAGGCAAAGTTGATGGAAAAGGAAGAAGGTCTGATCTGGCTCTGTATTAGAGCCGTGCTGGCATTAATTCCACATTTGGAAAGAGGAGTTACAAAAGACAGTTTGAGTAAATTTCTTCTAGGTTTTAGTTTTTCTTATTTTTGCACTCTTAGTTTACTGGGGACAAAAAGACAGTGATTGAGGGAAACATGGAGAGAGAAAAAGCAAGGCTTCAGTCACAGTAGGATGCAGACCCAGACAGAGAAATTAAGTTTGCTGTTGATATCAAAGAGCAAGTAGGAGTGTAATTATATGTAATTATGCTCTGTACAGTCATTCTCTCATGGAGTAAAAAATTAGTCTTCCTTAGAATGTTTTCTTTTCTGTGTAATGAATCTTTTTGTCTACTGATATATCCTACTCTCTAAATCCCCTATTTTCTCATTGCTTTGGCAAGCATAAATCAGGGCACCTGTAAAACAAACTGTTGTACCCTATTTCTAGGCATATTCATAGCCTTGGTTCTTTGCTGTAATATGTACTAGCAGGTGTTTCTGGGCATCCTTGAGTAGTTTTGGTTTCTTTGTTGTAATTGGCATTAGCAGGTGCTTAAAAGTTAAAATACCGATCATTTATTGAGAGAAAACCAACAGTGATAATCATATCTTACATATGAACTGCACCAGTAGATATAGTCATATCTTACATATGAATTGCTTGTATTGCATGGCATAGTTGAAACATCTTATTCCTATAAAAATATGAAATACATGAAGGGTGGGAAGTACCTCAGCGTTGTGAATATAGTTATAGATATCAGTGGCATAGAATGTGCACATCTGAGGATTTCTGTTATCTGCATCGATGTCAATAATCTTAGATTCTTGCACCCCTGCTGCCACTGGAGTCCTTTCTTCAAATACATGGACTATAACAAGTATCAGTTATAGCAGTTAGCATACATGAAAAATGCAGCTCACGTTGAGTAGTGAAAAAAATAAAAAATAAAAAACCTTCTAATTGTGAGATTGAAAAAGAACAAGAAGTCGGATATTAATACATAAAACAAAAAAAAAGCACATGAACTATGTTTCCAGAAACAAGGAATGGAACAACAAATGGGTCTAATGGATTTGGGGGAATAAGAAGCATGAACAGGAGTGGGAAATTATAAATTTAAATGGTAATGCACTATTATAAGGTCAGGACAGGAGCGGGAACAAGTATGGGAACATAAACAAGAAATGAACCCTGGATTTTGGGGAATAAAAAGCATCAACAAAAATGCACTAATATAGGGTCAGGACAGGAGCGGGAACAAAAATGGGAACAAAACCAAGAAATAAACCCCCGAGTCAAGTTTCTGGTCACATAGCACATGAGCGATGAAGCACAAAGTTTATTCATAAAATTACCTTCCAATGGTTTTTACTTTGAATGATGCTTTGATATGTAAAAGTTTTGCAAGGCTTTCTGCTCTAGCGAAGCAATATCTGAGGCATTGACGTCGATGGATAGAGCCTCTGTAATAATTGAAGAATGAGAAGAAGTTGTGTTTGAAATATTTCCTCCTGTATATGAAATCATGTCGTCCGGATTAGAGGTACTGCACGCCACATTGTTTCTCAGAACCCTTAGACCAACATTATCGGGTTTTGCAGGTTGGCTGGGAATAGAGGATTGTGCAGCACCCTTTTGAATTTCAGAGTCTCTTGTGCCGCTAGGAGTCCCTCTAGCCCTAGCCTTTGAAGGTGTTGATTGGCTAATAGATCCCTTTAAGACAAAGAAATCATGTTTTTACAATTTTGGACAGAAATGATCAAAAGCAAACTGCCCACTATAAATACAATAAATACCCAAAAAAAACCTAAAACCCTTGCATTCTCTGAATTCAAATGCCAAAACAAAGAAAACCCATTTGGACAGAAATTGGAAAATGCTCTCACCTGGATATGGGGAACGCCATGCTTAGATTGGGCGGAGGCGTGATTTGTCAAATTGGAAAGAGGAACGCGTCTTCTAGATTGCTAAATAGGTGGAACAATGCGTCTCTGCGGTCTACCGTCTTGAGAGACTCTCTTCGGATTCACATTGTCCCTCTGTGGAATCTCTACCCTTGTCCTTGATCCCCCAGCTAGTGCAACTGATGTCATTTCCCCGTAATTTTAATCTCTGACTTTGCTCAGCCATTTTCCTGTCAAAAAATAAAATTCTTAAGGTTCTCAGGCTTGCCTGAAACAATCAACTCCCAGCAACAAATGCAAAGGCGAAATTGAAAATTAAGCAATTAAACCGATATATAGGAAAATGTTTTGGACTGGTCATTCCTTTTCAATTTTTAAGTGCAAGTATGAACAATATGTTGATTAAAAATCAACCATACAGTCATAGGCATGTGAGTAATCTCTCACACCAAGATCCAATATGTTGATTAAAAATCAACCATAAAGTAGGCATGTGAGTAATCTCTAACACCAAGATCTATAGAAGAAGTTAGATTTAACCTCTAACACCTTTTGCATAACCTATTTCATCTCTAACCTCTCAGAATTAAAGATTAGTACTCAATCATCCACTTAACCATTTACTTCATACTTGTATTACATTGAATGTGTTTTATTTACAAATGAGATATGTGGATGAAAGAATTGGAAATTGGATATCAAAGCTTGATTGTTTTTTTAGATATAAATTTAGAGTGTGTGTCACTCAATTAGAATCTAAACATAGAGCATCGCAAACATGGAATAACATAAGCCTTGAAGCCAAGAAGTGTCACCATTTCATGTATGCCCACTTAGTAATATCAAGAATCCAATACACCAATGGAGTTGTTAGCTATATATAGTTTCACAACATTTTTATCCACTAGAATGAAAATAAGCATAATGGTTTAAACACCAGTAATTTTTTCTAAAGGTTAAAAAGTATTTTTTATAAAATAAAGATGTCAAAATGAATTTGCTAAGTGTTAGTGCAAACTAAACACTTTAGGGCAATCAAAGATAACCCAATTTTAAGAAAACACTAGAAATGGAAATCAAATTGTATATAGGTATTGCAAATGGTCAAAGATTGGTAGCATCGAGAAAAAAATCATTTGATTTGTCCCTCCTCTATTGGAATATTTCTAAATGAGTAGATAGGGTTTCAAAGGACAATGACTTCAAAGTTCAAGGTCGAGTCTGAACAATATTGATGTTATTCATGTTATGGTCAATACAATATTGAGAGAATGATGGCTGCCCATTTCATCAATGTAGCTTTGTCCAAGCATTATGGTTACCTTCTAATATCATTGCCTTTTAAAATCATGTTCGGATACACAGGGTACTACCAAAGGACCGAAAACCAAAAGCAACCACTTCACACAAATAGATCACAGATCAACACACCGATGTTTTGATGTGGTTTAAACCGTCTTGAGAGAAACACTCCATGGCCCCGGCCAAATAGCTTCTACGTGACAATTTATTATGCAAAGAAAGAAAGTTACAAATGAGCTGATCATAATCGATCAACTAAACAATGACCCTCCATGCTCTTTAAATTGAGATCATGGACCAATCGGGTGTTAAGCCATGGATCAAGGTTAGGTTTGATCTAAGAGAAGTTGAGCCATCGGATCACTCTATGTCGGGAACATATCGTGACCGTCATATTAAGTATTTACAAATGCATACTAATGTATACTAAATAAACACACTATCTGTAACGGATATATTACACAAGTTGATCTTAACTAACTCCTAAGTGTCTAAATATCCTAACATCCCCCCTTAAGAACAACTTGGGATAGGATTGAAGGATTTACAAAAGTTACACTATTAGGAGAAGGAAGGAGGCATTAGAGCCTATCCCCCGTTAATGACAAGTTCCTGAACTCCTAACATAGATCGAAGTTTAGAAAACTTCGCTTTTGTAAGAGACTTGGTGAAGTTGTCTGCAACTTGATCATCTGTAGGGAAAAAGAGCACTTCAAGAACACGATCATGAACAAGATTTCTGATGAAGTGCATATGTAGCTCAATGTGTTTGCTGCGTTGATATAGAACTGGATCTTTGGAAAGCTTGATGGCACTTTGATTGTCGCACCAAAGTGGAGTAGGCTGTTGCTGCTCGAATCCAGACTCTGAAAGGATCTATCGAAGCCATAAAGCTTCCTGACTGGCATTAACTACTACTCGATATTCTGCCTCTGCTGAAGAAAGAGCAAGAGCTTGTTGTTTCTTACAAGCCCAAGTAATAGGTCCATATCCCAGACTAAAAACATAACCTGCAGTAGACTTTCGATCATCAGGATCTCTGACCCAATCTGAATCAGTGAAACCAACCAACAAAGGTTTCCCCCCTGTACTGTAATGAATCTCAAACTGAACTATACCTCGAATATATCGAAGTATTCTTTTAGCTGCTTTCCAATGACTTTCATGAGGTGTCTGCTCATAATGGGAAACACGACCAATGGCAAAGGAAAGGTCGGGACGGGAATGAGTCAAGTATAAGAGACTGCCAACAAGCTAACAATACAAGGTAGCATTGACTTCAGGTGAAGTACAAGTGGCAGAAAGTTTGACTCCAGACTGGAAGGGAGAAGGGTTTGGTGTACAATCTTCCATGTGAAAGCGACGAAGAAGGTCACAAGCATACTTAGACTGTGAAAGAAAGATTCCTTCTTTGGTTTGCAGGACTTGGAGACCAAGAAAATAATGCAAATGTCCTAAGTCTAACATTTCAAAATTTTGTTTAAGACTGGATTTCACATGGGTTATAAGCTTAGGGTCACTACCAGTAAGAATAAGGTCATCAACATATAGAACAAGTATGATGAGATGGTTTCCTACTTTCTTGGTATAGACATTGGGGTCAGAATGGCATCTAGAAAAACCAGTGTCAAGGAGAAAGTTATCCATTTTGGCATACCAAGCTCTAGGAGCTTGCTTAAGGCCATATAAGGATTTCCTAAGGCGGCAGACAAAGCTAGAGTTATTCTGAACATAGCCAGGAGGTTGTTCCATATAAATTTCCTCCTGTAAATCACCATGTAAGAAGGAAGACTTGACATCCATTTGATGGACTTCCCAATTGTGTAAGGCTGCAAGGGAAAGAACAAAGCGGATGGAGTTCATTTTTGCGACAGGAGCAAAGGTTTCATTGTAGTCAATCCCTTCAACTTGGGAAAAACCTTTGGAAACTAACCTTGCCTTAAGTCTTTCAATAGTTCCATCTGATGCATACTTAGTTCTGTAGACCCATTTACATCTGACAAGTTTTCTTCCTTTTGGAAGAGGTACAAGATCCCAAGTATCTTTCGCCATTAAGGAACGATATTCTTCATCCATGGCTGCATCCCAATCTGGATTCCCTGAAGCTTCTGCAAAAGTTTCTTGATCAAGATTCTCGGAAACTTGAGCCAAAAGAGAAGAGGCTCGCTGAAACTGAGAACGTGTTTGACGTTGATCTCTAGGATCACCGGCAAGATCACCAGCTACTTCACATGTTGAACGGACCCATCGAGGAAGCACTTGTGCTGGTGCAACTAGAGGAACATGAGCAACTGGAGGTGGATTTTCATCCTCACTGTCATCATTAGAAACTGGAGTTGGAAACCTATCAATGAAGTTGGAAGAAGAAGAAGAAGGCACAAATGCCGAATCAGGCTCGCATGCCAAAGATGGCACAATCGCCGAGTTAAGCTCGTAGGCCAAGAGATTTTCATCAAATTTAACATCTCTTCTAATGATTATATCATGAGAATGTGGTTGAATAAGTCTATAACCTTTTACATCTTCAGAATATCCAACAAATATGCACTTTTCACTTTTAGGCTGCAATGCTTTCAGTTTTTCATCCGGAATGTGAGCCCATGCTTCACTACCAAACACACAAAAGTGACTTACATCAGGTTTAGTTTTACTCCATGCTTCTTCCGGTGTTATACCTTGTAATGCTTTTGTGGAGGTGCAATTAACTATGTAATTTGTACAATTTATGGCTTCAGCCCAAAATTGAAGACTTAGTCCCTTAGATTAGATCATACAATCAGGCATTTCTTTTAAAGTGCGGTTTTTCCACTCAGCTACACCATTTTGTTGTGGTGTATATGGAACAGTGTGCTGTTGTTGGATGCTTTGTTCAGTGCAGAAAGTAGTGAACTTATTGTTAACATATTCTCCTCCATCGTCAGATCTTAACTTAATAATTTGATGACCAGATTATTTTTCAACAAGGGCCTTGTAGGCCAAGAACATGTTAAATACTTTTCTCTTAAGTTTTAGGAAATAAACCTAAGTGCATCTGGTGTAATCATCAATGAAAGTTAAGAAATATTTGAAACCGGAAAAGGAAGCAGATGGAAGAGGACCACACAAGTCACTATGCACAAGCTCCAAGGGAACCGAGGAGTGCCAAGAGGCACGTTTGTCAAAACTGTCCCGATGATGTTTTTCGAGTACACAACCGGAACAAACACCATCTCTGCAAGATACCATCGGAAGACCTGTCACCATATTTTCTTTACATAGTTGTTGCAATGAGCGATAATTTAAGTGACCAAATCGCTCATGCCAAAGTTTGCTCAAGTTATCACTATGAGCAACAAAAACTGAAGGGAAAGGTGATGACCCAAAGTTGTTAAACATGTACAACCTAGTAATATCATCAACAATTCCAGTAGCTAGGACCTGTTGAGGATCTTTAAAATCCTTGATTACAACTTGGTGAGGTGTAAAGGTCACAGTTTTACCTTCACCAGAATGAGTGATCTGATAGACTGATAACAAATTGCAGGAAATTCTTGGAACACATAGTACATCACTAAAATGACCATTATCTACTGGAACTGTTCCAGCTCCTACATCACTTAGAGATCTATCATCACCAACAAATATTTGTTTTGTGTTACATTCATGCATAGTATAAAAGATGTCTTGATCCTTAGCCATATGATAAGATGCTCCAGAATCAATGGGCCATTTATTTGAAGTAGAAGAAGAAGATGCATTATAAGAATAACCAGAAGCACAAAGTGCATGTCCATGAGAGGCAGATTCTGAAGGTGAATCTAGGCTGATGTGGTGCTTCTTCATTACTACTTCCAAGGCTGCCATCTTCTTGAAACACTTAGATTCATCATGATTATCTTTCCTGCAATAGTTGCAATGACGCTCAGTCTTCTTGCCTTTTGGCTTGGATTCTTTGTCATTTTTTAAAGAAGGAGTTGACTGAGAGGGTTTTGGACCCTTGTTTGACTTATTATTGCAAAAATTTTGTTTCTTGGGAGGCTTGGACTTTTCTTTCTGTTGGGACAATAAGGCTTTCCCAGATGTATCTGCATTGTTGATTATTCCAAGATGAATGAGTTTATCTTGTTCTCTAATCAAGGAATTACAAAAGGATTCAAGACTAGGCTCTTGATAGCTAGCTGCATTCAAGGATGCTTTCATGGAGTAAAATGTAGATACAAAAACAGAATATGCAGGTCTAAGTTTGGAAAGAATATGATAAATGCATTGTTTGTCTTCCCTCTCAATCTTACATTCTGCACATAAGAGTTTAAGAGTTTTGTACTTAGATAAATAATCTTGAATGCATGAAAAATAACTTGGATTTAAAGAAATCAACTCATTTTCGAGTTGGTGACCTCGAATTTCATTGTGTTTACCAAACACATATTCCAAATTGTCCCAAGTAGCATTAGGTTCATCAATTCCAGATATGTGAAATCGCAAATCAGTAGATATTGACATCCCAATCAATCCACGAGCTTCAACACATCTATTTTCCCATTTTATTTTATTATCATCATCAGTGGGTTCTTTTTCTTTCCCTGAGGTAATTCTGAAAAGTCCCCTACTTCGTAGAACATCCTCCATACGAGATTTTCATGAGAAATAGTTGGAACTGTTAAGTAGAATATCACAAGGGGCAGCCATATTTGTAAATTAATGGCTATAAAAGTAGAAACCAATAGTCTGGATGTGAAGAGCTTGAAAAAATAGGTGGTTTAAAAAAAAACGACACTGAAAACTGACTCTATATGATGAAATTATGCTTGAACAAAGAAATTGTTGAAGATGTCCCCAATAGTGATGTAGCAGCTAGAGAATGTCCAGCAAAAAAAAGAACCCCCCTCTTCCCAAGATGAACCTTTTGACAATCACTTTACAAGAAAGTTGCTTTAAGTGAACCACTTTTGTAAAATAAGTGATTTCACTTTTACAATGATATTACTTTTAAATAGTGCAACAATAAAAAACTTAAGTGACTGACTTGTATTTTTATTTTTTATTATTTAAGTGAGATGCACTTTTACAATAAAGTAACTTGAAAATAGAAATTGCATGCACTTTTTCTTTTAAAAGTAACTTCCTAAGACTTGAACTCAAGACCTATTAAGGATTAAAGCAACTTTGAACCAAGTGAGCTAGATTAAAAGGTATGTAAAATATGGGAATGAGGAAGGGAGCCTTTTTTTTTTTTTTACTCTTCTTGCTCGGTTTGCGTGCTTGCCCTTTTTCCTACAAAACACACCACAAATCGAAACAAAAAAACTTTTCCACACTTGTGGAGTTAGATCTCGTTAGCTTGCCCAGAAATTCTACGTTTTCTCTCTGTTTCTAATTTGCCGAGATCGCACAAGGTGCACGGCAAAGAGTATACGCAGCCGAGAAAAACCCTTTCCCTTTCTGTTTCTGATTTGCCGAGATCGCTCAATGCAACAGGAAAACTAGGACACGAAATCCATATTGAATAAAAAAATATATTATTGAATTGATAAGATGCTTAACGCTTTACAAGAGCTCACCTTTTATAAGGTTTGAACATTTCTTAAGAAGGGTTACGTCCCTTCAATTAAACTAATTAATAATTTACTGATTAATTTAATACAATATTTAATATTCATAGCATTGCCACTCCCTTTTAAAGAGCTTTGTCCTCAAAGCAATGGTAATGAGGAATGTAATTGTCGAAATTGTTCTGATTCCCATGTCTTGCTATATATAAGGATGTCATTGAAGAATACTAACACAAATTTCCTTAGGTATGGCTGAAATAGTTCATTCATAGTTGCCTGGAATGTGGCGGGGGCATTAGTTAACCCAAAAGGAATTACTTTGAATTCATAATGTCCTTCATGAGTTTGGAAAGCAGTCTTTGCGATATCCTCTAATCTGACCTTGATTTGATAGTACTATGACCTTAAATCTAGTTTCGAAAAATATTTTGCGTCATGAAGTTCATCCAGCATGTCATCGATGAAAGGGATTGTAAACTTGTTCTTAATTGTTATTTTGTTTAATCCTCTATAATCTATACATAATCTAAACGATCCATCCTTCTTCCGTACTAGTACGACTGGAGCTGCATAAGGGCTTCTACTCTTGGTGATGACACCACAATTCAGTAGATCTTGAACCAACCTTTCTATTTCTGTTTTGTGGTGGTGGGGATACCTAGATGGTTTAACCTTGACAGGATTTGACCCCGGTTTAATCTCGATTATGTGTTCTATACTCCTTTATGGTGGTAGCTGCATGGGTAAGTCTTGAAATATGTGTTCATGTTTCTGGAGTAATTTTTGGATTTCCTTCTTGAACTCATTTGGTTCCTCCTCCTTTCCTTCTAGTTGATGACATTGTATTACATATGTTGATGCCCCTTTTAGAATGAGTTTTTCCATATGCTGAGATGAAACTACCTGTGTGTTTGGGGGATGAAAACCATATAGCTTAAAATTTTGCCCTTGCCACTTAAACTTGATGAAATGTTTTTGATGATTGGCAGAATATGTTCCCAATGTTTGTAACCATTGGACTCCCAAAACGATGTCTACTCCTCCCAACGGTAAGGTGTAAAGTTCTGATTCCAGTTCGAAGTCTTGTATTTGAAGTCTCACCTTGTGACACTTTCCAACTTTTTCGATCTTCTTGCCATTTGCAACTATCACCTTCATGTCTAGAACTGGATGTACGAACAACTTGAGTTTCCATGCCACTCTTATATCAAGAAAGTTGTGAGTGCTTCCAGTGTCTACTAGCACTGTAACATTCTCATTTTTTATATTCCCTTTTAACTTGAGAGTCTGTGGTTGACTAATGCCTATCATGGCTGCTAGGGAGATTTTGGGGGTATCGTCGTTCCCGAATGCCATATTTGCGGTTTCCTCCTCTTCATCTTCTGGCTCTTCTTCTTCTTCTGATTCACTATTCTCCTCTGCTTCACAAGTATATAATTTCTTTGAGTTGTCCTCAGGGCGACACCTATGTTTAGGATTCCATTTGTCTCCACATCGTCGATATTTTCCTTCCCTCATACGTTGATTCTCGAGGTTCTTCCTATTGTCCCTTCTAGGCGGAGGGATGTATTTGTTTGTATCATCCTCTGGAGTCGACTGGATGTTTATTTGTGAGTATGACTTCCCTTTATTTGATTGGAAACTGTCAAATTTGGCCTCGGCTGCTTTTGCTTTTCGTCTCGCTGCCTCAACATTCGTTATGTCATGCATTTTTTACACTTTTTGTATGTATGGTTTTAGTCCTCCCAAGTAGGTTTCCAACCGTTGTTTGTCGGATAGCCCAAATACTCTGGTAGCAAGGGATTCCCATTGATGCGTGAATTCTTCGACGCTTCCCCTTTGTTGTAATCTGGTAAGTTTTGAGAAGAATTCATCTTCTGTGATTCCTTGAAACCTTTTTAAGAAATCATTCTTGAATAAGTTCCAAGTGTATTCGAAGTTGTCTCCCTTCCACCACATATACCAGTTGTAGGCATATCCTTCAAGGTGCATTGAAGCATACTTGACCTTTTCTTCATCCATTGTAATGTTATATATGTCGAAATACTCTTCTACTTTATTCAACCAAGCGATGCATTGGTCTTCTCCTCCGTTATATTTCGTCATTTCTATTTTTTCTCTCGGCGGGTACATTATGAATGGTTGGTATTGAGTACCTTTTGTTCTGTTGCATTCTGGTGACTCGAAATTGGAAGATGGGGTAACCGACATATCCGAGCCATGTTGTTTATGATTTTTTTCCTTATCATCCATTTTTTGTAATATCGCCTGGATACCTTTCTGGCTCTCAGTCAGTTTTTGGTCTAACATTTTTTGTTCCTTGCTCATAATGTCGAACTTGTCGTCTATTTTCTGCTCCATTACCTGAATGACTTCATCCTTAATTTCTTTCTTAAGCGCTTCCTGGCTCTTGGTGATCATTTCCTTGAAAGTTTGGAAATCCTTCTCTATTTTCGCAATTTGAGCTTTTAACTCCGTCGTCATGCTTCTTAAGTGTGGTGGTGAATAATTGGACCCAATTAGTAAAAAATAATAATATAATAATTATTATTATTTGAACATAATAATATTATCATATATTATAAAGTTCTCTTATTTTTTTTAAATATATATATATTATGGTAATAATAAAATTATTATATAATATATATATATATTTTAACTTTTTTTTGAAATTTTTTTGGGTCGTGGAGGTGGAGGTCGAGTGACGGCGTGGAGGTTGGCGGCTGTTGGGGCGAGCGTAGGAGGGAGGGGAGGCCTGTGGTAGAAGGAAAGAAGGCGAGGAGGGTGGACCAGGGTGTGTCAAGGAGTGACGGGGAGGATGAACAGAAGGGCTGGACGGAAGGAGCGCAGGATAGTGGAGCTGCGTGTGGGAAGAGTGGCGGGAGAGTGAGCTGGGTATGGAGTGCAGTGGAGGGCTGGGTATGGAGTGCAGTGGCACAGTAGGCGGGAGAGTGAGCAGAGGCCAAGGAGGAATGGATGTGGGATGAGAGGCGCCGATGTGGCGTATGTAGGTGGTGAGGGTTTTAGCAGGGAGAGGATTTGCGGGAGAGAAGGGAGGGGGATGGGGGATGGATGCGAGAAGGAGGAGAGGGACGTGGGAGCAGGAGAAGGGAGAAGGCGTTGAGGTGATGCATAGATGGGGTGCAGAAAAAAAGGAGAAGAGTGCAGCGTGAGGGAGCAAGGACGTGGGTGAAAGGAGGGGTGAGGGAGCCGGGGGTCGAGGATGGAGTGCATGGGAGCAGGAGGTTGGTGAATAAGCTAGAAGTGAATCCCGTTATGGAGCAGCAACCAAGTGGATGAAAACCGAGTAGTTGAGAACCAAGTAGCTCTGATACCAAATGCAACAGGAAAACTAGGACACGAAATCCATATTGAATAAAAAGATATATTATTGAATTGATAAGATGCTTAACGCTTTACAAGAGCTCGCCTTTTATAAGGTTTGAGCATTTCTTAAGAAGGGTTACGTCCCTTCAATTAAACTAATTAAAAATTTACTGATTAATTTAATACAATATTTAATATTCATAGCACTCAAGGTGCACGGAAAAGAGCATACGCAGACGGGAAAGCAACAATCCGAACCAAAAAAATCTAAGAGTAAAAAAAAATGATAAAATATGAGATTTTTTTTCTTTTAAAAACAGAAAATAAAAAAATGCGTCACTGTAACATTATACCTTCAGATCTGATGAAATACACGTTTCCAGAGCAACCGGGAACTATTTTCGATCAAACGAAAACTATTTCCCAATGGAAACGATGCTCCAAACGCAATGGAACACCTCCCACAGCCTAGAAATGCACATAAATACCATAACTAGAAACCCTTTCGAGTTTTGGCAACAACAGTTCAAGATCTAGATCATAACTGGAAGCGGCACTTCATGTTCAGGTACACAGGGTACTACCAAAGGACCGAACACCAAGAGAAACCACTTCACACAAACAGATCACAGATCAACATACCGATGTTTTGACGTGGTTTAAACCTTCTTGAGGGAAACACTCCACAGCCCCGGCCAAATAGCTTCTATGGGACAATTTATTATGCAAAGAAAGAAAGTTACAGTGAGCTTCTCATAATCGATCAACTAAATAATGACCCTCCATGCTCTTTAAATAGAGATCATAGACCAATCGGGTGTTAATCCACGGATCAAGGTTAGGTTTGATCTAAGAGAAGTTGAGCCGTCGGATCACTCTATGTCGGGAACATATCGTGACCGTCAGATTAAGTATTTACAAATGCATACTAATGCATACTAAATAAACACACTATCCCTAACGGATATATTACACAAGTTGATCTTAACTAACTCCTAAGTGTCTAAATATCCTAACAAATCATACTATGAATACATTTCAAAATGGTTACTTTTTCCTATTCAATATTTCCTCTACTATTATTTGATTGTTTTCACACTATTTGATTATTGCGAGCAAGGTGTCTACCCACTTTATACTCAAGGTGCAATGATGATCTCCTAAAGACATGAAACTCCATAAATCATGGAAGTTTGATCTCATCTACAAGAAATTAATTTTATGTTGGTAGAAATCTAGAATTCAATGGTTGGAAGGAGAACACAAGTCCAAGCATGCATGCATTTTGTAATGCATACAATGAATGTGGATCTTACAATGCCATCACAATAATTATTAGGGCAGATGGATTATTGCAAGGGAAAACCACCAACAATGAGATTATTTGAGAACCACCTTGCAGAACAAGGGGAGGTAGACTAGGCCAGCTCTGCTACCTTTTTTGGAATCCACTCTAATGATAATAGATCATTGAAAAACCAGGTGGTGAATATTTTCTATGAATATCAAGAACAAGCATGGAAACACCACATATAGCTGGCATTGCAGCTTTGGCAAAGCATAACCATTCCAACCATTCCAATCAAGTCGGCATTGCAAACAACATCAACAGTTATTGACCACATGGGGAAGCTCCTGCAATCATATAATCAATATGGAGAATATACTCGTATATTCGCCACACCCTTTGATTGTAGAAATGGTGAAGTAAACCCTAAGGCTACACTTGATCCATGCCTCATTTTTTATGCAAGTAAACGTAATCCCATGGCCATCCATGACATTACACATGATTTAAATCTTTTTTTTTTATTTTTTATTTCTCTTCACTATGCTCATCAATTTGAGAATTTATGTGTGGGATAAGTGCTCAACTTTACTGTTTTTATGAGTTATGTTACTTGGTTCATGGTCTATAGTAGTAGAAAAGGTTGTTTGCTCCATTGCCAAAGTTTCATTTCAATGTATTACTAGCTTTATAAAAATTCCCAAGGTCAGTTCCAATTTATCATGGTCTCAAAGAGTTAATTTTCATTGGCTCAAGAGTCCTTCAAAACCCTAATATGTTGAGAGCATGGAAATATGACATGTAACCATTTAATGGATTGAAAACAAAGGTGGCTATTGAACTATTTGTTAAAATTTCCAATGAAGGGGATTTTGAAGTGCTCCTAATCTCTAATAGGATGTATGCTAGGTGTTTGATATAAAATTTAAATCTATGCATTAGTATCCATTTCTAGGTTTATTGCCAATTGATAAGTGAATGTATAGATTGTATATATGATTTATTGGAAAACTAAACAACCTGGCACCAAATTCCAACCTCCCAAGCATCTCATGAAACAACAATAACAAATGTGATAGGGAAGGTATCAAACTAACAAATCAAAGACTAACTAAACAAATTCTCAAACATTAAATAAGAACACTACTTGAATAGGCAGATCTTGCTAATGAAAAATTAGATTTAAGACCAATCAACCAATTCTCGACATATTTTAAGATTATAATGAAAAACTTGTACAATAATAAGAAAATAAATATATATCATAAATATCAAGTATATCAAAAAATTGTTTGTCAACAGATAAAGACTAATAAATGTACACGAATACATATGAAACAAGGTGTAAAAATATTGCTAGAATTTAAAGTTGATGGTTGCGGTAAAAACAAGATGTTTATTGCGAAGCTATAGTCTTAACAGGCTGCACATAGTTACTTTGTTTACTACCATATGGATGATATAGTTACTTTGTTTACTACCAAACTACTGTAATCAAATCACACTTGATTGTTAGACTTTGATAAATGAGGAAATATATCACCAATGTAGCTTCATAAAATAAAAGCCATCCTAATTCCGCCAAATTATAGTGATTGCGCATCAAGTTGTGGAGATTTACTAAAAGAGGACTGCGTAGAAAAAAGAAGTCATAAAACCATCGTTGAGTGCCACATGAAGAAGATAAGGTTGTTACAGAAGCTTTGATTTCACTTGACAAAACTTAGGTAGAGTTTGTTAGCATGCTGCCGAGAATCCATGGGGAATGAAATCGCGTTTCAAAAAGGGAGGAGACTGATGAAGGATTTGTCACGCGTTATTTTGAAGCTATTTTTATTTTCCATATGATAGCTCCAATTGCTAGGAAGACATTCAGATATAATTAGATTGCAATGCCATAATTAACGGGAAAAAATTGTTTCAAGGTAATCAAATTTGTAGACCTGTCAAACAAGAAATTTTGAGCACATGTTAGCTACTAGTTTGTGGCAACCAAAGTTGAGATCACTGTAGAAAAATCATAAAATTATTCAAAATTCTACCAAGTTTATTAAGTATGTTGGATAAAGGAGATGAATATGAAAGGACGCATAATAAAAGTTATTACAATGAACTGGAGGTAAGATAGTTTGGTTCCATCATATATGGGTTACTAGATTACAGATAAAGGTGAAATTGTAGATAAAAATATTGTTAATGAAAGATCATAGGTTTGCTTGGTCATCAAAACCACCTTTTCTTCTAATTCGAAAAAGAGGAGCACGGTTGCTTAAAATGAGGAAGGGAAATTCCAACTAAGAAACAGTTATTGGAGCTCGTCTCAACATCTGAGACGATTGGAATGGAATATTTTCCCCTCTCATATCCAAAAAAAGCATGTTTACAGTTTGGTTGGCAAGAACAGAGAGAAAAAGGAAAACCCAAACAAAAAAAATTCTACTACAAAATTTGGCACCCACCGTGGTAAGCTGAGTTTACAATGGCCCAAGTTTCCAATAGCGCCACCAGGGATGATTTTAAGAACCCCCCCCCAAATTTATATGTAAAAAAAATTGGCGAATCTCCCCGATATATAGGAAAATTTGAAAGCGATTTTATCAATAATATAATATGTATATATAATTTTTTGGCGAATCTTTCATTTTATTATATGATATTGTAAAATCTTGGCAAATCTTTCACTAAATTATAAGATATTGTAAAATCTTGGCGAATATTTTACTGAATTATAAAATATTGTAAAAAGTTGATGAATATTTCACTAAATTATAAAATATTGTAGAAATTTGGCGAATATTTCACTGAATTATAAAATATTGTAAAAATTTGGTGAATCTTTCATTGATCTATGAAACACATTGAATGACACTCTGCTTGTTAATTATGAGTTCAAGGCTTCTTCAAATGTTAAGTTCAATTGCTCTATTTCAAGTTTTGGTCTCAATACCAAATGGTGGTGGCCTTAATGAAGCCTTGATATCCAAGCAAAGCCGAGTAGATCTTGGAGACATGTATTCTAAATGTGGGTGTTTGGAGGATGCACATAAAGTGTTTGGCCAAGTGCCAAAGCGAAATACAACCTCATTGAATGCAATGCTTTCAAGATGTGCTCAACATGGACATGGCAGGGAGGAACATTATCATAGGGGTTCTTCGGGTGGAGATTGTCATTCATAGCTCTGATGATGTTAGCATTGCATCTTCTTCTTACTTACAATTTTTTCCTCTACTACTTGAGTTTCTAGAATCTATTTGTAGTCCTCCCTGCAATTATTAGAGATTTCTTCTTTTTCTTCTTTAATAGTCTTGGGAGATGACTTTTTTGAATTGCTTAAATCAACAAAGGAATTGCACCCACAGACTATCCTTCAATAGATTGTGTGGCTACCCTAGACTGTTTTTGATACTTCAAGGCAAGTTTGTACATAGGTTTTAAGCTAGGCATGTTCCTTAAGTATTTTTCTTGGCACATACTTTGAATAACATTATAGTGATTTTGTTGGCATCCTGTAGTGTCGACTATTGGGGGCTATCTTATTGTTGTGTCATACTTTTGGACAATGTAACTTTTTTCCATCTAAATTCCTCAACACTAGTACCATATCTAAATGTTATACCATTTTTTGATACCATATCTAAATGTGTCTAGTGGTTGATTTTGATTGTAGATGTTGTATTGTTTGTTGATATTGGTGTGTAGATGTTATTATAACCCATGTTAGAGCTTTTATTACAAATTGTTTTTTTCTATTGATTAGAGTTTCCATGACATGTGCGGACTTGGACCTTGACAAACCGATAAACTAATAGAATCAGACATTATGCATCATTTTGGCCTTCACTAGCCAATTATGCCCATGGAGGCTAGGAAAATTTTGAAATGTAATTATGCCAATTGGACTAGAGAAATGTTGGTCTCATGCCAATAGGTCTCCTATGATCAATGCATAGGAACCTAGTGCATAGACCATTTTTCTCTTCGCTTAGCTATGTAGAGCTCATTTATTTTTCTGAATAACGATAAGTATTTACAAAGAAAATATACAATCAGCATAAACAAATCGAAAAAGTGAAGACAATTAATTCATGCAAATAAAAGGTAATAAAAACTTATTTTCTCGAACCCTAAATCAATGGAAATCAACTAAATCTAATATTGATTCAAGCTACAACAAAGGGTTAAATCAAGCATCAAATGAGAACTAGAAGCATTCAAGGGTCTAACACAATAATTAACCAAAATACATGCAAACTCCACAAATCGACAAAATGTTTCAAATAAAAGCAATAAACAAACCATAAAAATTTGCACAAAATATTTGAGATAAACACCAACATGGTTTCATGTACTTGAATGAGCTCATTCTTGCTTAGCGAAAGTGTAGTCAAATTAGTTATTTATCCTTTAATGTCAGGACACTATCTATGTGAAGAGATAGCTCCTAGGCCTAGCTTTGTCAAATTCCAGTGTCATTTCCTATCACATAAAAAAAGAGACAATGTAAAAGATAAATATAAAAACATCAATCTTAAAATAAACTGCATCAAGGAAATGTATGTCATATCATCAATGTTATAACAAAAAAGTACAATGTAGAATCTATTTTTAATTAAAATGCTAGCTCAAATTTACATATAATGATCACCTGCAAGGGTCCATGGAACACCTATACCAAAATAAGACTCAAGAGTCTCTCATGTGTATTGGATCATATACAATCTTAGGTGAAATCCATTTCCCAATTCACATTCTGGGACTGGTCCTCATTTTCGGCACTCTGAACATGACCTTCTTCGAATGAGTCGTCATTATGATCCTCAACAACATTATGTTCCATATCAAATTCATTAGATAAATTTGCTAGATTGTTTTCTCCCCTTCTTTCACAATTTGATCGCCAGAGAGCTACTGCTCTTTCATATGGAAAATTGCCAACCTCATACTTTGTTACATATAATATTAAGCATGTATCCACATTTTGATCAAGCTTATTCCTCAACTTTGACTTCAAAAATTTTAATGCACTAAACATTCTCTCATCCTCCACTGATCCCAAAATCATGGTTTGACAAAAATCTACTAATTTGAAATACTCTGACATATTTTGCAGTAGAAATTCACTACCACTGAGTGTAGTCCACAATTTTGTAATTGCACCATATTCTAGAGAATTATCCAACTTAGAAAATTGCTCCCACATTGTATCAGCAAAGCATTGGGCTTGATCTTTCAATTTTTTTCCATCTAAAATACCTTGAATATGTTCTCCTTGTATCTCGGTCTCTCGACAAAAATGGCTCTGCAAAATCTTGATTCTAGCTATAAAGTCAACCTTTATAGTTTTTGAACATTGACGATGGTTCCAATATTGAGAGTATACCACAAACATGGCCTCCAACAATTCATCTCGAGGAAATCGTTCTCTTATCTCTGATGATAGTGATTTTGCAATTTCTGTCAAGCCACGCCTCACTGAAATCACAACATTGTCAAATTGTTCTCTTGACACAGGGCACTCTTTGGTGGTTCTTCCTATTTTGTCATTATAATAAAAAGGAACCATATACCCACGCACTGCCATACATAGAAACCCTTTTTCATCAAACTTCAATAAATTTTCATCATTTTCAATATTGATTATCTTAGCCCAATTTGTAAATGCTAGACCTATAAAAGAATCTGCCATCATATACAAATTATCTAATGCAAGGCATGCTAGTTTTCTAGCATTTGTGTATTCAGCAATATACATCGTGCGACTCTGAGACATCTTCACGAGGCTATTCATTTCATGAAGCAGAGGAAGAACTCCAGCCAATGTTAAATATGTCTCTACATCAGTTAATAGAAAGAGAAGAGTTTGAGCTTTTTCTACACTTAGGCAATGTTCATACATCACCCCTACCAAGGATGCATATTCATCGAATAGTCTTTGAGATGGTCCCTTCAGTGAGATCCATCTTGTATCAACATCTTTTAATAGTTTGTTTCCATTTGTAACACCTTCGGTAAATTTTTTAAACTCTAAAAACCGTTTGGGACTCCGACAAAAGTATGCATGAACCTCACGTACAAGATATTCAACTTTTGAAACCAATGGAAAGTTGCTCACTATTTTAAATGCAAGATTCATTCTGTGAGCCATACAATGAATAACAATCATATACGGTGAAGCTGAGAGTTGTAGTCTAGCACAAAGGCCGTTCCTTTGTCCCTGCATTACTGATGCTCCATCTGCTCCAACGCATACCAACTTTTTTGCGATCATTGAATGATCCATACCACCAGTTTCCTTCAAAATATTAATAACAAGTTCATAAATGTTTTCTACTGTAGAACTTTTGCTCATTTTATGAATTCCAAGTAGATAGGAATTCCTGATATGGTAATTGACCGTATAAATGCTTATGCAAATCCATGCAGTATTATCAACAGCTGTAACTTCATCCAAGGACAGTGACAAAAATGTTGCATTCACAATCTTCTCTTTCATATCATCCTTTTCTACTTGAGCTAGATATTTTCCCCATTCCCAACCACTCGTTAAAGACCAATGAGAAGATGGAAAATTTGGCACTTGAATAAAAGATAGATATTTCATCATTTTTGGATAATCTGTCATAGGACGACCATTGGATAGGATGTGAAATACAGTGCTTAATTGTATCGACTTCGATAACAAATTTTTTTCCATCATCTTTCTGAATTGAGAAGTGATGGTTCCTCCACTTTCATCTAGTTTTCTCTTATTTATTAAGTATTTATTGTATTCCTCTTCACATTGGAGATGTCGACTAACAGATTTCCATCTAGCAGTAGATTTCTTCTCATCATTTCCAGTTTTATTATCATACACCTTCCCAACATGCTTCTCTATTGTGTCCAGCTTCATTTGCAATTTCACTACCTTGCCAAGTTTCCAACTACATGAAATGAATTTAACTTCTCGTGAGGTCTCATTCTTATTTGTTGGAGGTATCGGTTCAATAAATGGGAATCTTGATACCCAATCAGATTGGAATTGTCTCCCGAAGTCCCATCGGCCTTTTTTCCTCTTCAATGAATGGTCTATGTCACCTTGCAAGGAAAAATATTCAACATTTGAGCTACCAATTTCTGATGAAAATGCATTTGCCTCACTTTGATCACTAGAGGAATGTATTCTACCATCCATTGTATGTTTTGCAGATGCATCCTCCAAAGTGTTGACATCTCTCTCACCGATACCTTGCTCAAGAGAGCTTGAACCATGAATATGATGTGGATGATTGGATTGATGTTTTTGAAAATATGATATTACATCCTTTTGTCTTAATGTTTTATTTTTCTCTCCATGATCCATGTTTGACATCTTGTTTCTTACTTAATGTTCCACAATTGATATTCCAAATCAATATAGAAACCAGAAGGAGGCCTGCATGAGAAAAATGATATAAAATTAGTACAACTGCAATTCCCTACGAGGAGGTTGGTCCTCCACAATTGCACCAAAAATATACTAAGTGATTAACCTAGGGGCCACTAGAACAATAGGTAACAAACAACACACCACAATAAAAAATTTACTAAGGTTGTGGTGATGGGGTCCCTTGTGCTCCTGATGAACTCACCTCGCTGCCGTCGTGACTGGCGGGTCGGGAGAGTAGCCACTTTGAAGAAATTTTGATAAAAGGATGTGTTTTAAAAATATTTTTGAAAAATATAATCAAACAATCCTATGGCTCTCTAGACTCAACAAAAATAAAAAGTGTCCACACATTAAAAAATTCCCTAGAGATTTCAAGCAAGCAAACTTACTCTTCCAAAGAACCGAAGTTCAGTGAAAAGCTGGATTGTAGGGCCTTCCGAAACTAGTAGTTGTTGAGGGATGTTAGGCCTTAGACAATTGCTAGCAGCATGCTCTATGACTTGCATACTTATTTCTTGAAGTAGTCTATCATTATTAGCATATGTGACCAAATTGGGGATCCGTTGAGTAATTTTGTGAATGGATTCCATTATGTTCCTTGGTCGCTCCTTGAGTAAAGATTGTTAGAAGGAGACTAACTCTCTCTATATATCCTCATGTTTAACTAGCTTATTGACTTGGCTACTAAGAAGAGAACTAATATGATTATGATGTTAATATTGGATCATTGATCGATGAAATAATTTGGAATTTTTTTCTCCTTTCAACCATCTAATTTGGGATTTATGCTTCCAAAGGGTTTCCTCTTGTCTATGTCACATTTCTATTTGGGATTGGAGAGAGACATACAGTGAAAAATTTGGGTACTATTGATATCTAGTCATTTGATCAACAGTTTGTTCTAAAGATGTGGATTGCTACCTCCAGGCTCCAACACCCCCCTTAAGTGCACAATTTGGCTTGGGCTTTCCAGCCATATAAGTCTACTTGGGTATGTTGCCACTTTGAAAACTGGGCAAGTTATGAATCAAACTCAAGAACTACCCTTGTCAACAAACTATTGTATCATTGAGCTACATACCCCTTCATGATGAGCAGCTTTAACAATTTGATCTAAGGGTGCAGATTGCCACCTCCAACACCGCTCTGAACCCTCCCCTCTCCCACTAAGCTACACTTTGGCTTAGGATTTCTAGCCAACTCAACCTACTTGGCTTTGATACCATGTTGAAAACTGGATAAGCTAGGAGTCAATCCCATGACCTACCCTCGACTGACCATTGAGCTACATGCCCCTTCATGGTGGGCACCATTACTGGTTCAAAACTTTAATCTAAATTTATGCATTGCTACCTTCAACAACACTCTTGGACCCATCCTATGAATCTAGATTGTCAACCTGCTGCCAAATGTCTTTCATAATTTATACCTCTCTGGGAGAGAACACTCTTATTTCATCGGCAGTATTCTTAGTCTCGTGTGGTGTATCACAATCATTGAAACTTGAAAGGCATAGTGTATTGCATTGAATGAAATTGTTTTGGTAACTGATATTCTTACTGCATTTAACAAGAAGCCCTCCAAATGCAGAGTGAGCTCCCAAAGTCTTGTGTGTTATCACGTTTCTATCAATGGGTTAAATTGGAGGAGTTCTTCTCTTAAGCGTTTTATTATATTTTTGAGGAAAAGATAAATTCATTAAATAGAAAAAAAATCTAGGCTTTACTAAGACAAATTGGATGACATAAAGGATCAACTCCCACATAGTGATCTCAGATCATGAACACAAGATGCTCTACTTGACACATCCCTCTAGATAGTCCAAATGGTATGAGTCAACTGGGGGATTCCACCCCTTATTGGATTGGATATGAGTGTTTTCTAACAGGAAAGATTTTACACCATCTATGGGAAATGACAGCTCATTCATGCCCCTTCATGTGAATACTTTGTTGTCGCTGAATACGGGGTGTCGCTGATCTGTGGTACCTGGTAGTGGTTCCTCAGGAACCTCTATTTCAAGGTTTTCTGTTGCAAGAATTTCTTCAGGAAATTCTGTTTCAGGAGTATTTTCTGAAGAAATTCCAGGGTTTACCCGCTGTCGTCTACCTGGCTGAAAAGGTTCTGTTCTAAGTGGTGGAAGGTTTTGAAACCTCCTCGATCTACGAAGCTCTTGATTCTCCGTGATTATAAATATAAAATAACAGACTAGAACCTAGTGGCCACTACAACTAGGGGGCAAACAGCACACCAACTAAAAAGTCCTAAGTATACAAACTAGGCAAACAAAGATGCCTTCCGGAGAAGAGTCTGGGATGATGAGGGCCCAGAATAGATCAACGAAGGAATAAAGACAGTTACCCGGGGTCCACAATACAATGACTAAGGGTGCAAGCGCTGGAATCACCCAACAGCCCTCCCAAAGACCTGCAAGAGATTTCCTCCCACGTCTGTCTTAGGTACAGCAGATATACCCTCTGCTGTCACTTGTGTATGAACCTAGAGTCAGATACTAAGGATACCACAACACCGAAAACTCCTGGGGGAACAGTCACCGGTCGAATCAGAAAGCGTGGGCAAGGTAGCTAAGCCCGAAACTCGAAAGAGTCCCCAATAAGCAATCCAATCCTGGCGTATGCTCGAACAGAAAGTAGGAGGAGTATTCCCAACAATCTGATCTCGCAATGACCTACTGCATAGATCCCAGGCAAGTTTTGAGTGAAATGGGTGACCTGTGATAGTCTCACTACGATTTTTGCGTAATGTGTGATCTTGAGTGGTTTAAGGTGATTTAAACTCAAGATCCTAACCAAAACTAGTTGGTGTAGTGTACCCTAAAAAAGAAAAATGTTTCTATTTCATTTTATTAAAAAGTTTTTAGGGCTGTTATTACTCAAAAAGGGTAGTGCTTTTGCGTGGCGTGGTTGCAACAAGGAAACAAAAGTGCCATAAAATCAAAACTTTCTACAACAAAGCTCTTTTTCATTTTTTCATTTACTGGAAAGAATAAAAGAACAATCAACTAAATTATGATTCAATAAACTGACCGCAAACAATGTTTAAGTACAAGAATCAATCACTAAACAAAGTGCTGGAAAATGGACTAAATTGAATGCCAAAGAAGGATCGATTTTAATGCAAACCTACAACTTAAAATTGAGTTGGAATAAATCTATTCTACAGGAATGAATTATACTATGATCAACCTAACAGACTAATTGGAACAGAAACAACCATTGTTTTTATTTTATATTTTAAACTCTAATCATACTATAAAGTACAGACAAAAATAAAAAATGACTAACTAACTAACTAAACAACACTTTCCTTTCGAGTTTCAACTCTCTAATCATACGAGTTGCTTTCCAACACTAGAATCAACTAGTGGTCACCCACATTCATCCAACATACCATGCAAACAACAATGTTTTTTCCAATCAACCAAAAGAAATGAACATATACAACGCTTTCAATTTCTTCCTCTTTGGTTTTTTGAAGATTAAGTTTTAAGAATGCTTGGAATCTGAAGAAACAACCAGCTGCCTTGACATTTAACAGTAAACATCAACAGCAGCCACTGGATAGAAGCAATAACAAACTTGTATAATTGGTATCCAGTCACAAAAGTCTCTTGAAAACGGACCAAAATGTTGATTTATCAGCAACAATGTGCTATTATCAGAAGTAGCAACCTCTTCAAGATAGAAACAACATCATCTTCCAGCAGTGGTCTCTTTAATGTGTCAGGTTAATTTTACATGAAAGAAACAACTAAGTATTCAGAAGTGGCAAATTCGATAACAGTGGTAAGGAATGACCTCAAATAAGGAGAAATACTATGTTGGCAAATTCAATAACAGTGGTAAGGAATGACCTCAAATAAGGAGAAATACTATGTCAGTAGGAAAATCTCCACTTAGAAGGGTTTTTCTTGAAATCTTTCAAAATCTTCACATTTTGCAATGAACAACAACAGAAAGTCAACTTTCACAACAATTGTAAAACCACACAAGTATCCAGCTGATGCAAAAAAATTGTTGCAAATACATAATTGTTTTTAGTAAATGAAGAACAATGATTCTGTTCCAAACTTGTTTGCTTACAATTCCTTGATAGATCACCTTGAAAAGCTTGGTATGATAGAGGAAGCTAGCAAGGTATATGCAGAACTCCTTTCAAGGGGGTATGAACCAAAGGTCGCTACCTACAATGCACTAATTCAGGCATCTAGCTTAGTGGGCATAGTGGATCGTGCATATGCAATCTTTGAAGAGATGATGGCCAGCAGTTGTGAGCCAAATCCATTAACATATTCTAATCTACCAAATCAGTTTTGAAAGGTGATGAAGATGTTTTCGATTTTTTTTCAGTTTGATGCATTATGACTTTCCATCTATAGAAAACAATATGTGATTATCCAGAGGATTTTAGGACTTCTCTTCTACTGTAAAACAATTAAATATCAAAATTGATTCCCAAAAGACTGGATCCCTTTATTTCTGGATCTCTCTTATGTTTTCTCTTTTAACAATTTCTATTTTTGCTATTAAATTTCAAGGTTGGTGATGGTTTAACAGGATTGTGATGTTTTGTCATGAATACCACTCCACTTCAGTGTAGGAAGTTCTCTATTGATCTGAGATGATTATGAACCAAGATACAAGGTAATAGTGAATGGTGTTAACCCTTTGGGAAAATGGGTTTCCTTTGTTTTCATGATATGGATGATAAAGCTGGCATAGTTTCTTGCAATTTTAATACATCAATGCTTAAGAGATTTTGCTTGTACTCATGATATTTTCTTTTCCTTTATCAATTTTGAAACTTGTCCTCTTCGTTGCAGTCTATGCCACTAAAAACACTATCTTCTGGTCACTATTAGTACTACTTTCTCGTTCCTAGAATTTCCTACTTGTTGTAAAGGTCCTGCTTATAATTTATTGAAAGGTCTTCTGTCATAAAGTACTAATGTTCAGGATTAACTAGTTCAAGCAGGTCTCTTCTAGATGTGTGTAGAAGCGTATACCAAATGCTCAAAGTTACAACCAGGACAGTTGAAGATTGATGGTGGCATAATAGCTTTCACAAGATATTTATTGAAGACCAATAAGGAGATACTTTGGTAGAAACAGAGGGGTAGTCAACTAGGCTTTTTAACTTTTTATCATATTAATGGGTGTAGTGCCCCGAAGGCCCAGACTTCTACTCAAATTAAAAAAGAAATCCAAGCTTCATAAACTACAAGAATATCTGTAACTATTCAGAGAAAACAAGACAAGTTATATATGCTAAGAATCAAGATGGACATGGAATCCATTATCCCATTATCGAACCAAAAATCCATTATCCCCTTTGTAATTTGCCTCAATTCGTATGACTCTCTAGGGTTATATAGAACATGTAAGAAATTGTTTATTTGCACCATAATCATATAAGCAATTATGAACATGTAAGTTTTGAATCTCTAGGGTTATATAGAATGGTCGAGTAAGTTGATCAATCTCATTAGGAAGGTTTCCCAAAACAATATTAGGCATGTCATCTTGGATATTTATGAGGTTAACTTTCAAGGGGGTCTCATCACTCAAGATCATTACGTTTGAATATTGAGGGGGAGGATTATATTGAGCGTTAAGAGGCTTAGAAATAGGCATATTGGTGGCCTCTTTGAACCCTAGGTAGGATGCGACTTCTTTTCTAGGAGAGGGATATTTCAAAACTTGAGAGAGAGGCATAGGAATCATAATTTTTTTATATCATACTTGATATCAAATGATGGAAGAGGAGGAGGGCCTGCTTTAGGTTCTTAGCAAAATATGGAGGTTTCATGAGGACTATCCTAGATGAGGGTTAATCCTTGTTATGTTATGAATCATACCTTATATAGCTTCAAGCTGTGCACTGCCCTGTCTTGTTGTTTCATCTGCTTCATTCTAATCTCAAAGATTAGAATGACATAAGTTGCAACTTGCATATAGGTTTCTTAGGCCAAAGAAGGAAAATAGTACCAACATCTTCTCCAAAATATGCATTGTATGGAATCTACAATAGGATGGTGCAAGCCTTAGCTAAAGAGTGCAGTCTGGAGAGAAAAAATCTTATGTAAAAATGAACAAGAGGGATAGTGTCGGGTTTGAAATAGGGGCTTTTAAAACCCAGAATGAGAGATCTGGAAACCCTAGTTCGGAAGCCCTAAGTGCAATCCCTTTAGTGAAAAAAATTTTGCACCAGTGGATGAAAAAATTAGATTTGGAAACCTTAGTTACATAGCCTATAGAACAATCCCACCAGCCAAAAAATCTCTAGATCAGCTGATGAAAAATTCAGTTCTGGAAATCCTAATCCTGTAGCCCTTAGGGAAATGGCACTAGTAAAAAATCTTCGGATAGACTGCTGAATAAAATCAGAAATGGAAACCCTAGTTCCATAGCGCTTTGGGTAATGCCACTAGGAAAAAATCTCTAGATCCGCTGCTAAAAATATCAAATCTGGAAACTCTAGTTCTCTAGCACATAGGGCAATGCCACTAGCCAAAAATCTCTCGATCAACTGTTGAAAATAATCAGATATGCAAACTGTAGTTCCACAACACTTAGGGCAATGCCACTAGGCCAAAAATATCGAAACTCTTGGTGGAAATAAGAATAGAAGTGATGTCGTGAAACATTGGTTCCACATTCATAAAAAGTAGTGATGCCACTAGTTCATAGCCTTGGATTAGCTCAAGAAAAGATGGCTGAAATTAATCAGCAGGTAAACCCTAATGCTGTCAGTTCCAATCTATGGACAAGACCTCTGAAACAAATGCATAAAATAGGCTCAAATAGCTGTAAATAAGGCACCTTTGTCCAGCCAACAATACACCATGAAAACTGCCCCCAAAGTCCCCAAGTTAGGTACTCTTCCACATGTCAAAATCTAATCTCAAAACATACCAGCATGAACAGAGAAAAAGAAACCCTAACCAGTAGTGAGATGAGTAGGGAAAGGTTCACACCAGCTCTAATACCATGTTGAGATCACAAGAGAATAGAGGGGATCAAATGGAACTAACAACAATCTCAAAATCCTGCAATAGAAAAGGGGAAAAACAGCACTACGCTAGAGCTAAACCATAAGTGCACCAAAGAGAATCACCAAGCTCTACTTGATATCGTGTCGGTGGGCTTAAACACATATGTAAAAGAATGATGCCATTAGGGTAAAGAATGATCAAGAAGACCACAAGTTGATTTACAAATGAGAGAGTTGTGTATTTATACACAACTCAAGTAGTTAAAGGCACTTTCATCAAGGAGTTATGGCCCTACATAAAGATGACTATGTCAACCTTAACAACAACATAGTATTGCAGCTTAATTTATTTATCCGTTGTGCTCTTGAATTCAAGATTGTTGTTTTATTGCATAATATACCTGTTACTCATATAAAAAATACCTTTTTTGCTTAGAAGTGTTTCTTTTCTACTTACAAGTGTTTCTTATGTACAGGGCACTGATCATGTCTATTATGAGACAGAGTTTAGAACAGAATGGTGCAGTAGCAATGGAAAACCACTTCCATGCTTCCTTTTTGCAAGGAAATGTTCTATAGGTGCTGCAATGCAGCTTTTAAATCTGGTGAAATCAGAGAACGATACCATGCGGTTTCCAGGTTCCAAGTTGGAACTTGTATCATTGGTAAAGGTCAATATTACAAGTTCAGAAAGTAGCCTGTTCCCTAGGAATTAGAAAATTTTATGTATTGCTGTAATCGGTAAGGTGATAATGGACAATTTGGTGACAACATTTACTGTTTACATTTCCCTTCAATTACTAATACTGATGTTGTCTGCTTTCTACACAATTCTTGGATCTTACTAAAATCCATTGATATAGGATATTGTTTTGTACAGTGCTAAAAATATTGATCATTGTCCTTGAGTTCTCAGCTCCCAAGTTCCTTGGTAACACCAACCAAAGAGCTTGAATGGCGAAATTTTAGTTTTTGCCTAGGAGAACATATTCTATATGTAAACAAATTATCTATCCCTGCTGTAAATCCAAGGTTTTCAGGTTATCACAAGAATGAAATGCCGGTGAAAAGTTGAATCCAAATCTGTCAAAGGGAGCTCAAAGTATTGGATTATTCTTTAATTTGAATGCTACACAACAAAATCATTGTTGATGTACATGCTTTAAATGCATCTTGAATCCGATAATTCAAAGCTGTAAGATTTTTGAGCTTGGACTGGCAGGAATGAATTTTTTTTGCAGCTTGTCCTTGAACATTAATGATGAGAACAAGGCATTGAGAATGCCATCTTACAGCATGCCCATGCAGAGGTGTTTAATTGTAGGGGCATATATGGTTCAATGTAGAAATTGTAACTGGCTATCGAGTCAATTACTTTATTAAAGAGGCTCATTAAAGGGACTGGAAATGGTGGCATTAGCAAAGTCTTTTAAAGGACAGTGCTAACTAGTGTTTGAATTTTTGTCCTTTCTGTTCAATGGTTCTGGAAAAAAAGTTTTTAATGCGCATCCCATTCTCTATGTTGTCTAATGCAGATGAAGTGTAAGGGCATTAAAGATGTTTTTAGATACTTTGGAAACAGAAACTAAGCTTTCTAAATTTCATGATGTGCTTACATGGCATATATCCCACGAATCCATGAACAAATGATTGGTTAGGCTTTGGCCATAGTGGCCATATAAATAGGTCATAGCAGCCATCTATATATAATAGGCCATAGCAGAAAGCCATCTCATTCAAATCTGACAAATGCCTTCCTTACTTCTAATGGGTGGGCCATAGCAGCCATATTTAAGTGATCCAGAACCTCATGAATAAGCATTTTATTTCGCCACATACATTCAATCTCATCAACTAATTGTCAATGCATTTTGTTCCTGAACTAGTAACAAAGGATTTATTTAGGTTGAGGAAAAGGAGCCTTGAGTGAGAGATTGCGGTGACATAATTACTCTTATATGTCTTATTAAACTAACTCCCATGATTGTTTCTTGCGGAGCCCGATACCCATCTATTTATATTTATCTGGCAACTAGTTGCCCACTCAGTAAAACACTATTTGGTGGTTACGTAATGCTTATTCCCATCTATATAAATCTTATCAATCAGAGTAGCTCATGAATTAGGATAACTCACTCCCTCATGATAACTCCTAGCACTAGTTGATGGTAAGGTGAAACTAGTTGTTATATCTTATATAAAATAAACTAACTAACAACTATGGGGGGGCATACTTAAGAATCATTATCAGTTGAACGCCCATAAAATAAACAAGGCAAGGAAAGGAAACTCATTAACTCAGAAACTAGCTAGGAGGGTAGCTCATGAATCAGTCATGAATCAGGCTTACTAGCTCATCATAACGAATAACTCCTAAGCTATCTCTCTCAGGCAACTATCTATCTCATAACTCCTAAAAACAATGAGTAGCTCATGGCTCATGAATAAGGAGTAGTTCATCAATCAATCACAATGTGTAGCATATGAGATGTCATGATCTATCTCAGGCGGAACTAACTCATTCTAACTCATTATGGGTAAGGTAAAACTAGTTATGGCAAGGCTCCTAAGCTATCTTTAACTTTTATGAAACTATTACAAGAAAGAAAATCTGAGAAATATTTACAGGAAAATATGTGTCATATTCAACGGAAATTTCTGTCATGTAATTGCAATCTATGTACTCCATGAAACTATCAGCAGAAAGAAAAATATTTAAAGGAAAAATTGTGTTATATAAGTGTAAATCATCTGCTATCAGCTTTGTACATTATCAATTTTCAAGGATTCGGCTTTATAAAATCTAAATGCAATGAACCAGGCCTTACCAGATGGTGTTATTTCTGATCTGCAGAATGATATTATTCTTGGAGATATTCATAGAGAGGGGCATGATTTTACGAAAGGTGGATTTAGTGAAAGTGTTTCCAAGCCATCAACAGTCCCTTATAATGTCATGGAAATGGATCCTAGTTCTGATCCTAAGTTGTCCTCTTCATCTGCAAAAGAATTGCAATCATTGGAAAGAATGAATGCAAATCCTTTCCACAGTATTGGTGATGCATTGAAGGACTGGAAAGAGAGAGTAAAAATATCAGATATCAAATCTGAAGATCATAAAACAAATGAAATTTCCAGCAAAATAAAGGAACTGGAAATTGATGGAGGAGATGAATTCCAATTTCTGTTGGAAGAAAAAAGGATAATTCCCAAGCATTAGGTGCTGCAACTGCTGATCAACTTGATCAGAACATAAATGTGAACAAATCAAGTACAGTGGAAGAGGATCTAATTGAGGAAGAGGCTACACGCCCTGTAAATGAGATTGAAGATATTGTAGATATAAAATACAATCGTACGTTACAGCAAAATGTTAAAAGTATTGGTGTGAATATGAAAACTGAGAAGCAAGTGCAGAGCAAATTTGTTGATAATGTTTCGTCCTTTTCACAAATTGTGGAGGATGAGAAGGATATTGAGTGTGAAAACCAAGACAAAGTTCAATCCTTTAAACATGGAATGGGTTTGTGTGGACTCTGAGATCTACTGCAAGGATTCGTAGAAGGAGATGGCAGTAGGTTGAGAGTCAGAACATTGTTGCTCACTATAGGGTGTATTGTCATAGAATTATCTAAAAATTCTGTTAGAATGAATGAAATCTTTGCTCTTCTTTCTCAGACATTATATATGTGACTCTAATTTATGAATAAATATTGGACAGATGGGTGACATTATGGCATTATTGCAGGTTACTATTATGTGTAGTTACAACTTTGAGGGGTATCTCAAAATGCGAAAATAACAACTTAGTTGAAACTAGTTCCTAAAATTGTGAAGCTATGACTTTCCCGAGGAAAAGGTCAAATGTGGAGCTTGTTACACTAAGAATTTAAATACTTGCTATACACAAATGATTATAATATGGAGAAGTTGAAACAGGATGAGCTGCTAGCAACCAAAGATTGCAGGATTCTACAAGGTATCACAAGGTATACATTTTTTATGGCTTATCACAGAACATGCCTTTGTTTTCTCTATAGGCTATTGATGCTATTAATGTACATCTATAAGAATGGAATCTGACCTAAAAAGTAACTTCTTTAGCTTGAAAAAACAAAGCAATGTTTTATTGTGAGTGCAATGGAAAAGTTGTAGCATATCTTTGAGATTTCTTCTTTCCCATTCCCTTCTTTTACTGTTGATGCTATTGAAATACATCTACAAGAAAAAAAACTTAAGGTATTCCTGCAACTAAAAATAATATGGACTAATGTATTAATGGAGTGTGTATGCAAAATCTATTAAATAAAAGATGAATACGCAGTGATTGAGAAGGGCGAGTTATAATAAAAGATTTCGAAGTCTGACAGCATTAAGAATTTGGGGATTAAACTCACAGTGTAATCATGGATCGAAATGAAACACGCAGGGTCTAAGATGGCAACTAAAATTTAATTGTAGAGATTTCACATTGTCACATACCTTTGAATGCTCGAAACCCTTCTGAAATGTACAGCCAAAGCAGTTTGCAAACCTCCAGATACACGCTACAAACTGGTAACACGATTCTTTGAAACAAACAGTAAAAATGAGCCTCGTATGGGTGAAAATCAAGAATTTTACCAACGTGATTCAACCTTGATTCAGCATGGGCGATTCTAGGGGTTTTATTGGCACTCTAGCAGCCAAATCGCGGGCGAATTAGACTCCAAAACCGCTATTTCCTCAAATCGAGGCCGAACCATAGCTCCAAAAAAACCCATGCCAGAAATTGAGGGCGAACCATAGCTCCAAAAAAACCCATGCTAGAAATTGAGGGTGAACAATAGCTCCAAAAACCGCCATGCCAGAAATCACGGGCGAATGAATTTACAGGAAACAACATCCCTAAAAATCGGGGGCGACTGGTGCATCCAAGGAAAAATCAAGGAAAATAAACTGGAGAAAATCAATTTTCCCTTATTTCTTCCACAAAAATCGCGGGCGACTGGTTTCTCCTATAAATTCCTGCTAAATACGATTTTGGCTATATTGTTTTTGAATATTTACAAAACAATAAATAGTGGGCTATTAAAATTAATTCTCAAAAACCTCTTTTACATAAAAATTTGCCCTAAAAAAAATTGGAAACCTTCTAAATTCGTCATTGGGCTAAATTTCGCCCCTAAAATCATCCCTGAGCACCACACATTGAAAAAATACAGCAGACATGCATTACTTGGAAATTTGACTATGCTTAACATATTGCCCATTCTGCATTGGAGTGGATTGTGAATGGCACCAATTTCCATATTGGCCCAGTTCATTTAGACTAGACTTGCTAGGCTTGCACATGTTCTCTCTATAAATTTGTAGTGAATATGAAGCCAAGTTCATTGCTACAATCAAGCATTTCAGAGTTCATCATCTTTGGACCGGTATTCATCTTAATATTATTGATAGTCAACATATTCAATTGAATATGTTTCCATTGACCATACATTTAGATCCTATTTATCATTTATGCTACATATTTATACCATATAAATCAGAAACCGATAAGAGAGTGGAAAGAAATTTGATAAGGCGGTGATCCATCCAAAACACCGGGTACATTTGACCCATTTCGGTTTTTAAATAGGGAAGGAAGCCAATGCAAGGGGTTTCAGTTACAGGTTTCATGAGAAGTTAGATTTAGTATAATAAACATCCATATGGGGTCTCAGGCCATCACTTGCCCCTTCTGACTTTCGGCTCTTGCAACCCCTATAAAGGCAGGTGGAGAAGCTTCATGGCGGTGGCAATGTAGGTAAGAGTAACATGGAGGATGGTCTTCTCAGCTCCCCAACTTGTGGCCTGCACTGCTAGGTGAGTGTTGTATCCAGGGGTAGTCTTGATCAAGTGTGGAGAGACATTCACATACCTAATTTTCAGACTACTCAAGCCGCGACGATGGAGGAAGATGGCCTAAATCGGTGGGGAAACAATAGAATACTATCCATATTTGCAATGGACTTTGTGCTTGCATCTTAGAAAATGCAGCATCCGGAATGGCTGCAATTTCACCACCCACACCGACAATTTGTGGAATTATAGGCTCAAGTGAACAGCAATAATTATCTCCCTATCATGGTTGCATCTTTTGGCTCTGAACTCACTGTCTGGAAGAAATGAGGGCGTGAGTCTATAAAAGATCATATCGTGGAGCCGCGCCAAAAGCGTATGATCAAGAATTGAGAATATGTAGGTCCTGCAAGAGTCTAAACATATTTCTCAGAATCTGTAGGTCCTGCATCCTTATCCCTATCCCTATCTATGACATGAGAAGGTCGTGCATCCTTACCCTATCCCTATCTATGACACGAGAGGATGTGGAGAGAAACCAAGAATGATTTGGGAAATCATGACTTGAATGGGCAAGCAACCAAGTGACAGGAAACCAAGAAACCTAAATCCAAATTTGCGAACCATGGTGAAGCACGTGTCAATTTTTCAGTGGACCGATAGACTAGGAATCCGACTACAGTGTCGCCAGCTAGTTTCTCATTGTGGAAAACGCCTATGGCGTAATTATTTGACTGAGTATATAGGATAGTTGTGTTGATGTATATGTAACTTCAGAATGTATTTCACATATATGTATATTGTATTCCTATAGAGATGTTATTATTCCTCTATACGGAAGTGTCATCATTTATATTGTAAGTGTCGTAACTTATACTTGATGGGTTATTAGACCACCTTGTTGGGGTCGGCCCTGTATAAGTCATGTGGGTCAAAGGGTTATTAGACCACCCTATTGGGGGTCGGCCCAGTCAGCATTATGTTATGTGGTTAAGTTCGAGCCTACATGAGTTAGGTAAAAAGGCAAGTCAAGTCAAGTATAAATAGAGTGCGGGAGGCACTCTATTTACTCACTCACTTCTCACTCATGCACTCAAAGAGGAGTGGCGCACTTATGGAGGAGGAGGATCTGCTGCTAGGTTGTGTCTATCTCTTATGGTTGGTTGTATCATTGCTCTATCTATCTCTGAGGAAGTTATTGGGGTTTTTCACCTTTATGGTTTTCCCCAAGTAAATCTTTGTGTCTCTTGTGTGCTTGCATTATTGTCTCCATGATTGATTTGCTGTAGATATGTTGTACATGTTGTTCTCTCAGTTAAGATCCTAGATCAGACTGAAGTAAATTCTAAAAATTTAACATGGTATCAGAGCTAGCCTGAAAGAAGGCATGATATGGCATGTATGACACTTGTTGCACTTACGATGCTAGGGCTTGATATAGCAAAAACCAGTCATCGTAGTACTTTCACTATAAATCCGTTTTGGTGAAGTTTTCGGATCTGAAATTGTTACAGGATGAATATTAAATCTCCAGGTACCTTGTGTCCAAAGGAAAACCTCTAATTCGTTGTACTTTGTGATTTATGATCTGTGCAATATAGGGTTTCTGCCTCTTCCAGATCTGAGTCAAAATCAGGTGACCTTGGGAAAAAGGTCATAACTTGGGATAGGAAGCTCCAAATGAAATTGCATAAAAATTGACAGGTAGTACACAGACTTTACTATCTCATAAAAAAAATTTAGAGGCCGAAGTTGAACCAGTGACACGTGGCACGCCGTACAAGTTCGCTCTCCTGTATTATCCCATAAACAGGTCACGTTACGACACTTGGCATAACTCTCTCTCAGAGAATCCAATTGAGGTCAGACCTATTAGGATGGAAATATAACAGGCCGAGCTATCTTAGGAAAAGTTTTCAGATGCCGAAGTTGAAACAGTGACACGTGGAACTCCGTAGAAGTTCGCTCTCCTGTATTATCCCAAAACAGGTCACGCTGCGACACTTGGCATAACTCTCTCTCAGAGAATCCAATTGAGGTAAGACCTGTTAGGATGGAAAGATAACAGGTCAGGCTATCTCAGGAAACTTTTTCAGACCCTGTGGATCAAAAAGTTCAGAGTTACACCAGAAACAATCAGGTACATATTTATGTCAAAACAGAATTATTTTTGAGTACCTTCATTCATGGCTTCCGGAATTTAGGGCTTTGGAGAAAGTTGGAATTTTTGTAATCAAATACCACAGCTGAATGCTACTCATCAAAATAAAAATTTAGATACCAAAATCAGAATTTTTGGTTGGGCAGAAGGCCGGGCTTGATCAGACCCTAGTTCGGGACTTTGATCAGAAAAGTGAAAAATTAGGGCTTCTGTGAAAATGAGAATTTTTGAAATCTGTGACCATTGCTGGAAGCTCCTCAGAAAAAATAGAAGCTTAGAACTTTGGATAAAACCTTTTGATTGGGCAGAAGAGTGGGTTTCATCAAACCCCAGTTCAGGGTCACGTCCAGTGAATCTGGAAGTTTCAAAGGCACAATTGAGGAGTGAAACTTTGCAGTTTTCAAATTCTGAATATACCAGATTGATCAGCTCATCAAGGCGCATATTTCTATCCTTTCGGAAGTTTGAAATTCAAAGTTTGAATTTTTGGGGTTTCTCTAACAAACCCATATCCAGCTCCAGGTCCAATTCTTGCAAATCAAGTGGATTGGGTTAATCCTAGAAGAAGATGGATTAGTCACCTGCATAAGTGAAGATGTTCCTGTTTCAGAGGGAGATGAAGCTAAAGCCTTACATAAGAAGATTACAAGCGATCTCGACAGGTATGACTCATTGAGGTATGTTTCGAGATTTGTTCATGATTAAGTTTATGGTATGTTTGTCTTCATGTTATTACGGTTAGTAAAATCTTGATTTTAGATTTGTCGTATCACCTTAACAAAATTATGAATGCATGATAGAAGATATTCATTGGTTAGGGTGTTGACACTTATGATTGTACTAATGCATTATGGTGTTGTATGAGGTTTATGTTATCTACTAACATGAAAGGTACACCAAGAAAGACAAATCATGTTCTGGTCCAAGAACATATGATCATGATAACATGAGGACAAAGATTCATCCATTGTCATGGATCTCATAGAAGATCCATTTAAGAGGTATGTATAACTTGGTTTTATAATGGCTAACCTATGAGATATACAGGTTACTAGCACAAGTCATTGAAGAAGAACAAGAAGACATCATGTGAGTATGTTAGACATAATTAGATAGCATGCTAATCCAGGTAGGTTTTTCCTATATCAAGATAGAATCCTACCTTGTGTTAGGATCTTATATTGTTGTTGATAATGATTATTCATGAAGTCATAGCTTTGAATAATCATGGTTATATGCATATTATGTTCATACCATAATTGATGATATGACTAACCAGAAGAATCATGAAGGTATAGGTTTGAATAATCATAGGTTTTATGCATATTATGTCTCTTATCTTGATTGATGATTCAACTAACCTGAAGAGTCATAGGTTTGAGTAATTACAGGTTTAGACATGTTATGTTTCTTATGATTTGACTAACCATAAGAATCCTACATAAACCTTGAATGCTAATGCTTATTATTTTCTGTTTGAAATGATCATGACTATACATGCTTGAGATTATTGTGTTTTAATAGTATACTAATGAATGTATGATTTTATATGAGATCACAAGGATAACACAATCATGATACTAATAAGCATGAATAGGGACCAAGGATGAGTATGAGTTCAAAAACAGGTAATCCAGGAAGCAAAGATCAAGAGGGAGCACACTCCAGTTGTTCCTACAAGAAAGCAAAGGAACACACTTCAGTAGTTTCTGCAAGGATGCAGATATTCAGAGGGAGTTGACCATCTCTCTACATTCCACAACAGAAAGGTGTAGAAGAAGCTACTTCAGATTAGGACTCCAGTAGCTCCTGCAAGGAAGCGAAGACTCAGAGGGAGTCCACCCAACGAACAAACAAAGATAAGTATTTGAATTGTCATTTCTTAAATAATATTGTTCAATAATGTATATGCTCATGTTCCTAGACTTAGGATATGTATTGTGCATATTAGAATAGTTGCATTGATGAACAATATACTACTAATATACATGGGTAAGTGGCCTATGGCACTGTACAACATTCCATTACTACTTATCTAGAATGAAACCTCTTTGCTGAAATGTTGGGAGTTGTGCACACTCTGAAAAATGTTATGGTAGAGATTGGAAGGCATCTAGAAAGTTATGGAATATGGATAAATGTTGTATTGAAGCATTGGCTAAGATAATTGCATGACTGTATGACATATTTCTTTATGTGTAAGAATTTGTTATGAAAACTATGAGATGTTTTCTAATCATGCAATTTAACTTGTTGTGTAGGAAAGATCGTATGCCATCTCCTACAAAAGAAGAACTACAACATTTGTTCCAGCAACAAAGATATCTATTGAAGATATTGAAGTTCCCAGGATCTGGGATGAAGAAATGAAATGCCATGATTCGTCGATCATGAAGAATGATGTTTGGGATGTAGTCCCAAGACGTGAAGGGAAGTTTGTTATGACTTCCAAATGGAACTATCAGATCAAGCATGTTGCAGATGGCAGCATTGAGAAATATAAAATTGATGAAATAGAAGATGCACCAGATGGATTTCAAGACAGCATGGTGTAGTCATATATGTGTGCAGAACTTGGTATGGTAGGATAGACAGCTTTCTATCCAGTTTGGGCTTTACCAAGAGTAAAGCGGATTCCAACCTTTACTACAAGGTTGAGGAAGGCAATCCAGTGATACTATTTTTGTATGCGGATAACCTGTTTGTTACAGGTGAAAATAGATTGATTACCGACACGCAGCAGAATCTTACTACCGAGTTCGAGATGAAGAACTTGGGGATGATGCACTATTTCCTAGGTATGGAGGTGTGGCAGAATGCAGGTGGGATCTTCCTTGGTCAAGGGAAGTACACAATAGATATCCTGAAGAGATTCGGGATGATGGATTGCAAGGCCATGGCCACACCGATGGCATCGAATCTGAAGCGTTTATGTGATGCTTCATCTGAGCCAGTTGATGTCGCTATGTATCGTCAGATGATTGGGTCCTTGATGTACCTGACGAACACGAGACCAAACATTTGCTTTGCTATGAACACATTGAGCTAGTTCCTGACGGATCCGAGGAGTGTTCACCTAGTTGCTGTAAAGCATGTTCTAAGGTACCTGAAGGGTACAGTGGATTATGGGCTCAAGTATGAAGCGAATCAAAAGTTTAACCTACAGGGTTATGTTGATTCAGATTGGGGTGGCAGTGCTGCAGATAGGAAGAGAACATCTGGGTGCTGCTTCAGTATGGCATCAGGTGTGATCTCTTGGTTTAGCAGGAAGCAATCCTGCATAGCACTGAGTACAGCTGAGGATGAGTATGTTGCAGCCTGTTCAGCTAGTTGTGAGGCAGTATGGCTGCGGAAGCTACTGTCTAAGCTAGTTGATCTCCCGTTGGAGGCTACTGGTATCTTCTGTGATAACCAGAGTTGTGTAAAGTTGTCCGAGAACCCAGTGTTTCATGACAGGTCGAAACACATAGAGATCAAATATTACTATATCAGGGATATGGTGCAGAGAGGAGCTGTGAAGCTCCTGTATGTTGCGATGAACGAGCAGATTGCAGATGTGCTGACGAAGCCACTAGCCAGGGTGAAGTTCGAGTACTTCAGAGAAAGTCTTGGCGTTCTTCAGATCGAGGACACTTCGAGGAAGAAGTGATGGACACATTTGCTGAAGCCATTCCAAGCATGTTGGAAGGAGGATCCTTCACATGGCTATGGATGTAAGCGTTGGATGATGAGCATCAGGATGATGTTCTGGTTTCTGTTGGATATGATCAGTTGGATCATTTTTATGCATGTATGCACGCATCATGTTGGATGCTGGATATGATCAGTTGGATCATTTTTATGTATGTATGTATGCATCATGTTGGATGCTGGATATGATCAGTTGGATCACTTATATGTACGCATCATGTTGGATGCTGGATATGATCAGTTGGATCATGTGTATGTATTTTGTATATGCATCATGTTGGATGCTTGGATCATGTATCTGTATATGTATCAGGTGGATACATTGTATGATCAGGTGGATCATGTATGGTGATATGTATCATGTATTTGTATTTGTATCAGGTGGATACATTGTATGATCAGGAGGATCATGTATGATGATATGTATCAGATAGATACTTGGTATGCATCAGGTAGATGCATTGATGATCAGGTGGGACATCTAGCAGGATGTTGCAGTGATGATCAGGATGATCATGGATGACGAGCTTCAGAATGTTGCTCCAGATGACATGTAGTAGGATGTTGCAGTGATGATGATCAGGATGATCATGGATGACGAGCTTTAGGATGTTGCTCCAGATGATATGCAGCAGGATGTTGCAGTGATGATGATCAGGATGATCATGAGTACATCAGGATGATGTATGGTGAGTATCAGGTTGATACTCTATGGCCGTGGATCAGGTTGTGCAGAGGAGCATGTCTGGGAGATCGTATAGGTCGGAGTTGTGTACCCGTAACAGCCTGGGATGCTCTTTCGAGACATTTCTCTAGGAGGACATGTAATTTGTGCCCCGGGAGATCTTTAAGGTCGGAGTTGTGTACCTGTAACATCCTAGGATGCTCTTGTGAGGTTTTGTCCTATGGCATGTAATTTGGGCCCTGGGAGATTTCAGGTCAGAGTTATGTACCCGTAACATCCTGAGATGCTCTTTTGAGGTTTTGCCATGACCACATGTAATTTGTGCCCTGGGAGATTTCAGGTCGGAGTTGTGTACCCGTAGCATCCTGAGATGCTCTTGTTAGGTTTTGTGGTGACCACATGTAATTTGTGCCCTGGGAGATCCTTCAGGTTGGAGTTGTGTACCCGTAACATCCTGGGATGCTCTTTCGAGGTTTTGTGGTGGGGTCACATGTAATAGCGCCCTGGGAGATCCTACAGGTCAGAGTTGTGTACCCGTAACATCCTGGGATGCTCTTTCGAGGTTTTGTGACGCACGTAATAAGTCCTGAGATTTCCACAGTATGGCCAGTGATGATGAAGACCTACACGTGGTGGGCCTACATCCAGTATGAAAAAGGACTGGCTCTGTAGAACTTCCTATGACAAGTAGATTCGTAGATTGATTGAGATAGCAGCAGCAGTGGCGATGATGATGATGACTCGATGACGATTATCCAGTGACGATGATCCAGAGAAGATGACTTGTGCTAGAAGAACTATGCTGAGAAATACCTTCCTAGTTAAGAGGGAGTGTTGATGTATATGTAACTTCGGAATGTATTTCACATATATGTATATTGTATTCCTATAGAGATGTTATTATTCCTCTATACGGAAGTGTCGTCATTTATATTGTAAGTGTCGTAACTTATACTTGATGGGTTATTAGACCACCTTGTTGGGGTCGGCCCTGTATAAGTCATGTGGGTCAAAGGGTTATTAGACCACCCTATTGGTGGTCGGCCATGTGGGTCAAAAGGTTATTAGACCACCCTATTGGGGGTCGGTCCAGTTATCATTATGTTATGTGGTTAAGTTCGAGCCTACATGAGTTAGGTAAAAAGGAAAGTCAATTCAAGTATAAATAGAGTGCGGGAGGCACTCTATTTACTCACTCACTTCTCATTCATGCACTCAAAGAGGAGTGGCGCACTTATGGAGGAGGAGGATCTGCTGCTAGGTTGTGTCTATCTCTTATGGTTGGTTGTATCATTGCTCTATCTATCTCTGAGGAAGTTATTGGGGTTTTTCACCTTTATGGTTTTCCCCAAGTAAATCTTTGTCTCTTGTGTGCTTGCATTATTGTCTCCATGATTGATTTGTTGTAGATATGTTGTACATGTTGTTCTCTCAGTTAAGATCCTAGATCAGATTGAAGTAAATTCTGAAAATTTAACAAGTTGTGGGTCTCTAATCTAAATCTTAAAGTCGATTGGCTTAAAGCAGTTTATGTCATTACTAGTGGCATATGATATATCCTTTGTGGAAGAAGCGGTCATGTTCCCTTAAGCATATAGGATTGACAGAACTCCATTTCACTCAGAAATTGCATCACAACCTTGGCTTGATTTTTAAGATAGTTTGTTGTTTTTTCCTAGAACATATTGGAGGAGATTGCACACAGGGACAACAGCTAAACATTCAGGTATCATCTTCAGCAACAGAGTTCCTTTTCTACTTGGAGAGTGGGCATCTTATCAAGTCATTAACAAGGCATTTCCAGGCATGTAGTTTGTTCATTCTAATAAAATACATCAATCTTTGTTTGTTGGTTGTCTATTTATTATAGTCTAATTAATTTTCTTTCACTCTACCTTACAGCACTAATGATTCACTCTACCTTACAACAGCAAAAGAAAATGTCAACAAGGCATTTATCATTAAAACTAGATTAGAATAAACAAGATTGCACGAAAAATATGAGGACTTACCTTGCCATTTCAAGGTTCTTCAATTCTACCACACCAATTGAATGGATCCCCTGGTTTGAGAGCCGGCCCCAGTGTGCAATCGATGAAGGATACCAAGTTCTCATAGAACCAGTTTGTCCAAATCACACGGGATTGAACCAATTTCTTAAAAAATTATCACAAAATGGAGTGGCGAGAACCAGTATTCCAAATGGTGCGGGATTCCTAAACATGATTTGGATTTGGATTTCATTCCCATGATGAAAAAGTTAATTAAACATTTAGTGCAAGGCTAGGCACATCACATATTAAAATACATTTATATGGATTCGCAAGAAATCTACTAAATTCAGTAAATTATTAAATACATTGTTTAAGTAAATAATTATGATTCCACTTTAGAATTGAGCAAAGCGATGGAGGATGCGTCCAGTACAGAAGCTTTTCGGGTCTCTTTAGGGTTTTTCTGGTGTTTTCTGGTATTTTAGAAGTGCATGAAGAGTTTCTCCATTTATCTGTGTATATGTGGAAGAATGGAGTATTTGTTAGACATGAAATGGGAGGCGTAGACAGCTTGAGTAACCCTTCACAAAAAGGGGAAAACAATAAGAAGAAAGGGTGATGGAATGAAAATTACTAGCATGTTGAAATTGGCAGGAAATTTTTCATTTTTGGATTTACGGATCTAAAAATTACCAACATATCCCACTTGTAGTTGAAATTAGATTCACTCTTTAGAGATTATGTAATGTCACAAGGCCTTAATCATCACTCAAGAGCAACAGAGGGAATTGTTACATATAGGCTAGATATTCCATATGTAGGTCATAGATAGTAGTCTAGGTTAACATGCATGGACCATCAACCCCATAGCAAATTAATATGGTATTAGGCCCTAAAATTAGTTTATAGGCCACGGTATAGGCCACGAGAACCATCGTCAATGTTACAAATATTGAAATGGCCACAATATCTCGCTTGTAAGGTAAAGTAATTATGTGTAGGGCCCTACACATGGAACATGAATCATATAGTAAATTTATTAACCTTGGACCATTATTTAGGTTATGAGAACCACTATTGGTCTACATAACCTATACATATTAAACCATGGTTGGTTTATTGGTTTACATAACCATGGACAAACCAACAACAACAATGACATCGACGATGGTGACAATGATGATCATGACGATCTCACATGTAGGCTAGAGATTCTTATGTGGTAATCTAGGTTAACATGCATGGGCCATCAACCCCATGGAAAATTAATGTGGCATTAGTTCACATGCCATAGTCGAGGCCACGAGAACCATCCTTTGTGTTACAAATATTGAAATGGCCACCATAAATAATGCCACTAATTAGACACTGACCTAACACAACCAACCCATGTAAATGACTCATGCACTTGGCACACTTGATCCATGCAATGAATTCATGCACTTGACACACTTGATACATGCAATGAATTTATGCACCTAGGAAGCTTCAACCTCTAACCCCCTCACCTCGTACCTAACCTTAAAATCTAGTCCCAAACCGAATAACATGATAACTTATAAACCACTTAACCAATAGTATCAACAAAACTAGAACCCCTTTCCCACTAACCCACTGATCCCTTAGGTGCCTCGCTTCTAATCCAAAAACTCCCCAAAGACTACCACATTATGAAATTGTAGAAAATGTTCCCTTAAGCCAGTGTCCCTCTAACCCTAACCCACTACCCCCCTAACCCAATCACTAACATGCCTACTGCACCAAATCAACACACTAACACAATAAACTTTGACCTTAGGTTATTTATAACCTAGCTTTTAGATCAAAGACTTTGACTTCAAAGTTTGAATGATCACTATATGGGATTTTATCAAACCAAAATTAGTGCAAAAATAAACACAAGAACTTAGACTATAAACAAAATATTCCCTATCTAGGGTATGTATGAAAACTCAAATCCCTATGCATGGCACATGAGTCTCAAAATAAATTTTTATTGTCCAAGAACCTACATTTTGGCCCTAGACCATAACATAGGCTCCTAGAACCATCCACAACATGAAAATACTAAAAAAATGACAATGTGTTACTCAAAAGCTAAATATTCCTTGCATATGGCCTATGTGGTGGTACAGAGAAACACCCATAGGTCACAAGACCTTGAGGTACCTACCAGTCATTATAAACTAGATTTTGATCTAACACCATGGACACCATGGATTAGGATTCAAGAACAATCCATGATGTTGTAAATATTGAAATGGCCACCATACCCACTTGAAAGCTAAATATTCCTTGTGTAGGAATCATGTGGTGATTAGGGCCCTACACATGGCCCATTAGCCATAAAGGATAATGTTATGGCACACGAGTTTGTATTTTGACCATGGATCATGGAAAGTTGGAATGTGAGAACCATCTTTGATGTGAAAAACCTAGCATGATTGCCTCAATTGTAGAGCTCTAATGGGATATGGTGTTGAATGATGATGCACACCTTTCCTAACACTACAATAGCTTGTGTGCACTGAGCTCCAATGTTTTGATGAGATGCATTGTTGAACCCATGTGACACACCTAACCCATGTACATAAATGACTTTTAGGGGGGTTTCAAAAAACTTCCTCGAAAATTTTAATTCGCATGAATTTTAGGGGGGTGTTTCAATAAACCACCTCCAAAAGTTTAATTCGCATTTCTTTTAAGGGGGGTTTCACAAAACCACCTCCAAACGTTAAATTATCATGACTTTTAATGGGGGTTTTTAAACAATTGCCTCCAAATTTTTAATTTGCATGACTTTTAGGGGGGGAGTTCAACAAACTACCTCCAAAAGTTCAATTCTCATGACTTTTAAGGGGGGTTTCAAAAACCCGCCTCCAAAAGTTCAATTCTCATGACTTTTAAGGGGGGGTTCCAAATAACTGCCTCCAAAAGTTCAATTCTCGTGACTTTTAGTGAGGGGGCTCCAACAAACCACCTCCAAAAGCTCAATTCTCATGAATTTTAAGGGGAGTGCCAAAAAATCACCTCCAAAAGTTCAATTCTCACGAGTTTTAAGGGGGGTTCCAAAAAAACCATCTCCAAAAGTTCAATTCTCAGTGGGGGTTTTGACAAACCGCCCCCACAAGTTATGAGAATTGGGCTTTTAGGGGGGCTTTTCAAACAACCGCCTCCAAAAGTTCAATTCTCATGACTTTTAAGGGGGGTTCCAAACAAACCGCCTCCCAAAGTTAAATTCTCATGACTTTTAGGGGGGGTTTTGACAAACTGCCCCCAAAAGTTATGAGAATTGAGATTTTAGGGGGGGGGTTCAAACAACCGCCTCCAAAAGTTCAATTCTCATGACTTTTAAGGGGGGTTCCAACAAAACCGCCTCCAAAAGTTCAATTATCATGACTTTTAGGGGGGGTTTTGACAAACCATCCCCAAAAGTTATGAGAATTGGGATTTTAGGGGGGGTTTTCCAAAAACCACCCCCAAAAGTCAAATTTCAGGACTTTTGGGAGCGGATTTAAAAAAACGGCCCCCAAAAGTCCAATTTCCATGACTTTTAGGGGCGGTTTTAAAAGATCACCTCCAAAGGTCTGAAATTTTTTTTAGGGGGTGTTTTACCAAGACCCCCGCAAGCCAAAACAGCCCCTAAAGGGCTATTTTGTTGTAGTGTCTTTGATATTATTTCTATGTTCATAGAGAGGGACCATCCCTTCTCGACACTGATCAATATACTTTTTCCATTTAGATAAATCCAACTGGAACAAGGAAAGCTTATTCTATAACCATTGAATTCTTCTATCCTCCACATCTTTCTCATCATCAGAATCTAAATCAATGATTTCTTGAGAAAATTGCATTATTACCTTGTCACAAGATGTCCGCGATTCCTTATTTTGGATTGGCAGTGTAACAGCTTCCTTGTTTTGGATCGGCAATGTAACAGCTTCCTTGTTTTGGATCGGCGGTGTAACAACTTCCTCGTTTTGGATTGGCACTGTAACAGCTTCCTCGTTTTGGATTGGAAGTGTAACAACTCCTTCTTCCATCGGTGTTGCAATGGCCTCTGCTTGTGTGGAAATCTCAGCAGTTGATTTCAAGGATGATGATTCTTGTGTAACAGCATCCCCTTCCTCTACTTTACCCTCGTCAACTTCCATTTGTGTTGTTAAGTCAACAAATAATTTCGATAATATTGGTTCTTGTGTAACAACATTCTCTTCTAGAATACCAAACTCAATAGATTCTACCTGAGTTGCAGTCTCAACAAATACCTTTAGGAATGCTAGTTCTTGTGTGACAACATCCTGTCTTTCCAATTCAATCTCAGCAACTTCAGTCTGAGTCGCAATTTCAGCAAACATTTTTAAAGACACTAGTTCTTGTGTAACAACATCTTTCTCTTGTGCCTCAATATCAACAATTGTTGTCTGGGTTGCAACTTCACTAAATATTTTCAAGGATGTTGGTTCTTGTGTAACAACACCCTGTTTTTCAATTTCTTCAAATTGCTGAGGTTGTTCTTGAATTACCTTGATATCTTCTGAAAGATGAGACTGGTCCTGGCATAATTCAGTATTTCCTGATGGCTAGGATTGCAATCCTTCATCTTCTCCTCAATCCAGATCAAGAATTAAGTCTATTTATGGCTCATTCTCCTTCATCAGCTCCTTTATAGGTATGTTTTCTCCTTCTTGCTTTGCTTGTACAGGCTCTTCTACCAAACCCAGCACTATGACTCTGTGCCCTGCAAAGAAAAAGATGTCTCCACATTTTGGGCATACCATTTCTCCTTGTTCTTCATTTCCCAAAATAGGAGATGAATTTTCTAACAGATCTGCAGCCTCCACTAATGTGTTTAAACCCTTCTCTACCCGATTTCTGGCCAATTCTTTTCGAATCAATTGCACCTCCTCCTTTAGCAGCTCCTTTTTGAAAAGAAGGTTTTCACTTTGGGGTTCTTCCACAGCAGGTTCTTGTGTAACAACCAGTGATTTGGGGTTTAAGATGGGAATTTCAATACCTATCCCAACTGCACATGTTGTTTCTGTTGTGGGAATTTCAGTGTTTTCCCCCATTGCACATGCTTCTTTTGTTGCTGTAGCAGCTCGAGTCCTTCTCTTCCTCCCAACTCCCGATGGCTGCCCTTCACTGAGTGCTGCTTCTGTTGTTGTAACAACTTTGGTTCTTCTTTTCTTCACTGAGGTAGATGGCTGACCCTTATTCCTTGACATTTTTCTTCTTTTCTGTGACATAGGGGTTTCTAAATTTTCAGAAAGAGGCATGAATTCCTCCTCTTCAATGATAGTTCCCCTTATTTCAGAGGACGATACGACATCCATCACCTCCACATTTCCTCCTTCTGTTGCCTCTGCCTGGTATTCTTCTTCTTGCATTGCAACTTCCACAACTGTAGCTTCCACTGTCGCAGCTTTAACAACTGCTCTAGTTTCAGCTTCCACTACTGTAGCTACTAATGATGCCATCTCCATTGCTTGAGCCTCCACCCTAACTGCAACTTCAATTGGATTTGTTTCTTCCTTGATAGGGTTTGCTGATGTTGCAGCTTCCAATGTCACTCCCTCATTCGCCACTGGTTCCATCATATCTCCTTCTGCAACAGGGTTTGTTGCTGTTGCAGCTTCACCCATATTTACTTCTTCCACCTGGTCTTCCAATGCTCCATCCCTCCCCCCAGTTGAATTGGAGGAACTCCGGTCCTCAATTACCCTGTCAACCCCACCTATTTCCACGGCAAGTGCTCGGGGTACCCTTGGCTGAGATACAAATTCTTCCCATGTCAGATTCTGGTGCGCAAGGGCCTGTAAGACTAATAATTTGATCAACCCATAGTTTGAGAGGGAACATAAGGGATGTTGGGCACCTTTGACATACCTAGCCATAGTTTGCAAAGATTGTAAAAGATAAAAAGGAATATTTAACAATCTGCGGTGGCATAAATGTGAAAGGAGGTAAAATTCATATATGTTAACCACTTTGTACCTACCTTCACAGTAAATGCATTTCTTGATGAAATTTGCCACCTGGTTCCAAGGATTTGGAAAGGATTTCAGGGCTACTCCTCTTCCATGTGGCCGAACAACCTCTCATGCAGCCAAAAAGTCTGCAGTTGCAGTCGAATTATGGCACTTCCAACCAAATCATTGCATTCTGGTTTTGGGAAATCTTGTTACTTCCACCATGATTGCTTCTTAAACATCCACTCTAATACCTCGAACCACTGAATGAGTGTTAGTTAAATTCTGAGCAAAATCAAGTGCAGTTTCTACATGAAAATCATTCAACTGCTGGAAATATTCAATCCAACCAGCTTCCTGAATGATGATAAAAACTGCTTTGTTTGCACGCAGAGGCTCTATGCTAACAGGATCATGTCATACTGGTATTCCCATATTAAGAAGTTGTCTATAAATTTGGTTATCAGCAGAATGAGTTACAGTCTCAGACATCGAGTGACTGCATGCAGAACGAGCAATGGACTGCCGAAGGTTGGTTGGGTATTTTGGGAAAGGTGGCACGATTATTTTTGGGAATTGTCATGGCCATTTTTGGCATAAAAAGTGGTGACAGGTTGTCACACGGGATAGGTTGAATGGTGGTCATATACCGAAAACGAAGGATGAATCAGACATAGTTTCCACCTCAACTGATTGGCTTAAGATAAATGACATGGACTAACAACAAAATATACTCATTATTGATTACTGCATTAAGTCATGCCTAATTATGTTCATGATTAAGACTCGTACCTTTGAATGTAATGTCAATCTGTCGTTTTGCAAGGTGGTGCCTTTCCACGGTCACATCGCTGATAGGATCATCAATTCACACGTGCGCCCATGAGCTGGCCATTTTCGAGTGGCAAATAAAGTACATCCACGTTGGCGTAGATCATAAAAATGTGTGGCAGACAGGTAAGCTTGTAATGTTCATTGTGGAGGATGGAGAGTGCTAATACCAATTAGCAAAGATATAATGACGTGCCAATGAGGAATTAGCGGAGTCACAGCTGTTAAAAATAAGAAAAATGGGCAAATTTAGTTGTTGCAGCCACTCGAAATAGGAAAAAGAGGCACCTTTAGCAGTGTTGCAGCTGCGCAAAATAGGAAAAATAGACATCTTGGCGGTGTCACAGTTGCTAAAAATAGGAAAAGTGGCCAATTTTAGCGGATGTTGCAGCTACACGAAATAGGAAGGATAGGAAACTTGGCGGTGTCGCAGCTGCTAAAGATAGGGAAAATGGGCAATTTTAGCGGATGTTGCAGCTGCGCGAAATAGGACGGATAGGCAACTTGACGGTGTCGCAGCTGCTAAAGATAGGAAAAATGGCCAATTTAAGCATATGTTGTAGCTACGCGAAATAGGAAGGATAGGCAAATTGGCGGTGTCACGGTTGCTAAAGATAGAGAAAATGGCCAACTTTAGCGGATGTTGCAGCTGCGCGAAATAGGAAGGATAGGCAACTTGGCGGTTTTGCAGCTGTGCAGAAAAGAGACTTGGGCAAGATATAGTATTGTTGCAGCTGTGGGAAAAAGAGATAAGCCAGACGAAGTTGTGTTGCAGCTGCAAAAGTAGAAATTTGGGTGGGATTTTGCAGTGTTGCAGCTGCGGGAAAAAGAGATAAGCCATATTTTGTTGAGTAACTGTTGCTGCATCATTCTTTTCTTCCAAGGAATTATCTAAATATATAGAAGAATTTAAATAATCGCAAGTTTCTCTGTGAATAAATAAAACTTACCAAGCAAGCAAACTTACCAACTAGGTTCATTTAAAAATAGGACACTATCACTCTATAACACCAACATGACAACCATGACATGACTAATATAAAAAGAAAACCTAATAGGAAAACCAACAAGAATTATCACAAAAAAAACTAACAACCAACATCTGGACCAACAAGAATTGTCACAAAACATAGAGCATTCTACAATTATATATTTTACCTAGATTCCATTATTGGAGCTGAGCACTAAAGGAAAACCCAAGTGTACCAGTAGTTTGAAAAGTCAAACTGTAGTGCTGAACCAATCAATATTGTAGACCTTCATTGAAGTTAACCACCACACACAATGAAAACTTGCAAACCTTCATTCAAGTCAACCAAATGAGGCACCAACTTAGAAAGATGTAGGCACCAACCTACCGAATAATCAGGTACAATAATGCTGACATAATCAACTCAAATATTGCCTCATAATTAGCTTACAAAATGCTTTATAACTTGGCTTAGATCTTCTCAATAATATGCTTCAAATATTTCTCGTATCCTGGCTCAGATCTGCTCCATAATCTACTTCAAATATTCCTCAGATCCTACCTAAGATATTCTCCACAATCTTCTTCAAATATGCTTTATAACCTGAATTAGATCTACTTCACATATTCTTCATAACTTGCCTCATATCTGCTTCACAATTAGCCTCAATCCCGCTCCATAATATGTCATAAGATCGTCTTCAAACTAGTTCCAAAATTTGGCATGGTCACCTTCTACATAAGCCTCATCTAGAGAAGAACCCTTGGATGATATTCCCATATCACATCTCAAAGAAAAGCATAAAATACTCTTCCCAACAATTAAAGTTCCATCCAAGAAGAATAAATCATAGGTTCAATCCCTCCTCATCCTTAGAGAACCTTCAAAAACCCTTGAAAAAAGCATCTTCAAATATCCTAGAAAATTTCTCAAGAAAACATCTTCAAAAGGCTCCTTACAAGTGCTCCTTCTCTCTCTTCTCTCTAGAATTGTGCCCTACTTAAGAGAGGAATGCAAGTGATGATGAGATGATGAAATGAGAGTGGTGCTCCTCTTATTTATGGCTTTCTAGGGTGATTTTATGGGATCCTTCTTCTTTTAGGGCTGACCTCTTTCCAAGGAGACACAAGGGGGTGTTTACCCCTTCATTCCCCTTTCTTTCTTTACAAGGTGGGAACATACCTTATCTTCAATGTATTCAAGTGAAATCAACCCCTTCCTTTTTCAAGTGCATGGTTATGCTACCTCCTCATTATTGCAAGTTGTCCTCATTTTCCCGCAAAGTGGTCCCATTATGTGGTTTCTTCATATATATATATTTTTTTTATTTCCTATAGCAAGTGGGAAAGTGGGGTCTTCATTTAGACATCATGGTTAGGCTATCTACTTATTATTTCATGATTTCCTTTTTCTCCTGCAAGGTGGTTCCTTTGTGTAGTTTCTTCATATTTATTTGTTTTGCTTGCCTCTGCAAGGGGGTAAGTGGGGTGCACATCATTATCTTCACTTTTCCACCATCATTATCTACAATCTTCCTTTGTCTTTGACATCAATGACAACAATATCTTCAAAAATATTCATATTCATCTTGGACATCAATAGTCTCCGCTTGTCTTTGACACGAATGACAACAATATTTCCAACAATATCCCCCTTTTTTATTAATGGCAACCCTTAGTCAAATATGAAACAATATTGTAGTAACTCCCCATGTCTGCAAATCTCCTTTTGTTTGCAATTCCTGCCATGTCTACAATTCTCCTCATGTTTGCAACTTCTCCCCCTTTGACATCTATGGAAAAAGGCTTCTCCCCTTTGAGCTTGTGCTTCTCCTTGCATTTGTAATTCATTCCTTGTCTGTATCTCTCCCCCTTTGAAATCAATGACAAAGTGATGCTCCCCCTAATCTTGTGCTTCTCCTTAGGAACTTAGTGGTGAGAGGATAAGGATATCACTCCCATCTTTATCTATTTTTCTCCCTTGACTTCATCGAATATGTTTACATTGCTTCAGGTTTTGTTTGCATTCGCCACTAATCTTCATAAACTTGCTTTCCTTATCTCACACCCATTCGAATGAAAGGTGATATTGTAACGTTGATCAAACATTTGAATGACACTTAGAATATTATGTTGATCCCTTCAATAACCAGTACATTATGTGTTTTCGTATTTCCATTATTAAGACTAACAATACCTTTCCAATCTATCATTGCAGATGCATTATCTTTGAAGTAACACTACCTCCTTTTTCTTCTTTTAAGGTGAGAAACTTGGTCTGATCCCATGTCATGTGTTTTGAACATCCACTATCAAAGTACCAATGGTTCAATTTTTCTTGATCATAGAGTGCAAGTACACATTCTTCATTCTTCTATTCCTTTTTCTTCCAAGCCTTAGAGTATCCTTATTTCTGCTTCGAAAGAACATCTTCTTCTATGTTTTGTTTACAAGATACCACTATGTTGCTTCTACAGTGACGAGCTGTGTTCCCATAGTTATTTCACTTATAGCATAGTTATTACACTTTTAGCATTTAGTATTGTAATCAAGTAGGGGATCAATTGAATTGTAGTTTATATTAGAAAACACATGAGCAATTTTAGTTTTGTTTTTCACATAATCATCCTTTGAGGTTTCATGAGGACCTTTATTTCTATTTATCACATGATCACTTCTTTCCTAATATCATCCATTTCTATATGACCAAAATTATTGCAATAAAAGCAATATCCAAAGAAGAGATTTCGGTATTGGTATATGAAAGGCCTTCTTAGTGGAAAAACTCTTTTGAACTCATTCTTGTTTCTCTTGAGACGAGAATTAGGTTCCTTCTAGTCATCATTTCCTTTCATGCTGTTGATTTCATTGTCGAAGGAGCCTTCGATAACATTGGCATATTTTTTAGGATTTTGTTAATCTCCCTTTCTTCTATCTTCAAGGGTCTTTTGATTTTCATCATATCCAAGACTTGTTTTAATCAATGGTGATTGAATATTTCATTCAAAGTTTATATGGTGTTCAAATTTCTATGTAATTGTGCATTTGAATTTTCTAATTCCTCTCTTGGTGAAACAACTGTAGATTCTAGCTTCTCAAGGATTTCTTCATTTTCCTTGAGTTGAATTCCCACTACCTCTTCTATCATTTTTTCCTCTTCTAGTTGAGTCTTCAGGCTGACAAATTCCCTTTCTATTTCATCAATATCGTGAACCTTCTTTCCATATTTATGTAATTGTTCCCTTTGATTTATATTCATTTTCTTCATCTTCTTTATTTCTTCTAAAGAAAAAGTGAGTTTAGCTTCAAGATTCACTTCTCTATCAATTACTTCTTCGTTTGAATCCAATTTTTCTTTCTGATTGTCTTCATTTTCTTCAGTAATATCTTCTTCTTCTTAATATAACTTTTCTTTCTGATTATTTTCATTTTCTTCTTCAACGGGCCTTTTATCGATTTCTCCATAAATATTATGTAGCTTGTACTGAATATCTTTATCTAATGTACACTCCATTACCTTGTCAAAGTCAGACCATGTGAACTTAGACAGTTTTTGGACGAGTCACGCACTTATTGCATACAGACACAATTTCAGGGTGTATAGGCATAAGGTTACACTAGGATAATATTTTTTACCACCCTGTCATAGATTGGAAAAGGGGAAACATAGCAGCGCGCTCACAGACTCCATTCTCGAATGTCATCCATGACCATGAACCAGGTATTAGATACACTCTTAGATCAATGTTACTTTATCACACAATGGTAGAAACACTCAACCCAAACCAATGTTGACTCCCCTCCCAAGATATCCATACAAAAAAATAGATTGACCCCAATGAGAGATCGCATTACTTAGACTAAGAACTATCTACACCGATAGACTAATAGGATGAAAGAATAACATATTGACAAGATGAGAGAGCCCCGCCAATTGATAAGATATTTTAAGGATGAATTCAGTTTAACTGGTTGCTTACCCAATAAGAAAATCCCATTCCCAATTAGGTAGTTTGACTGACAGAAGGGATCTCAGACCCGTGCCTTCTTTTCCCAAGATAATAAATCCCTCAACAACCTCCCTCTTGGAAGCATTAAATGATTGGGGCGCAATAGTCAATCTTGGCATATGATGGGTCATAATTCCTCCCTTGAACACTTGGATCTCCTCTATCGCTTTCATGGGTTCAATAAGTCCCTCCCTAAACTTAGAAAAATCATGTCCCTTATTCTTGTTTCCTTTCATAGTCAATTGTGGATTTATTTACTATGATGATGCACATTTACAATATCACCATGATTTGACCAGTGCATGGCTCACTAACCATTTTTACTTGCTGATACATACACATATACTAGGTATATCCATGGTAGGGCCTTGGACTTGAGCTCCTCACCATGTCCCTTAAAATAATTATCAATATTACATCATTTACATAACATATGTCAAGTGTCAAAACTAGGGATATTACATTACCCTCCCATTTGAAACACAATTTTCCTCGGTGCTCTTCAGAACTGAACAAAATTGGGTATCCATATCTCATGGCATCTTCCAGATCCACCGTAGTGTCATCTAGAACAAAGTGCTTCCACTGCACCTTCACCTAGCCAATGGATCGATTTCAAAGTGTAGTTTCCTTCCTACCTTATGCTTGAGCCTTCCACCTCAAGAGTTTGAGCCACATTGAAGGATTAACCAAGTTTCAACACCTCTCGTCATGCATACAAGGGGATCAACCTGTCAGAGTAAAGGTAGTACGCCATGCACTTAACTTAGGTTTTATATCAAACAAGTGTACCAATATTTCACATTGGATCAAAACAAGAACCATTGATCAAATTAACATCAACAACATTGTAAATCGTGCCACAAGAAACAAGACCATGAAACATGCATTTGATCATGACATAATATTTTTGCCGGGTACTGGGGCGCAATGACCATGTAAAATATCATCAATCAATGGACCAATAAAATATTAAATAAATTGTGAATTAAAAAATATAAATTAATGTTTCTTTTCAATCCAAAGTTAACATTGTGAACTGAAAATTTTGCTTAATACCACTGCATGATCCATATATGTCCTACGTAGCAGGACATAATAAAATGAGTTTGCAAAATAGAGAGTGGGGAAAATAACTAATAAATCACATAGTGCAAATTTCCAAAACATAAATATATTAAGACCCTACATTGTAACAAAATCAAGCATGATTGCTTTGTTGTTAATGTTGAAAATGTTCTAAATGGATAGGTTCCATTATCCAGTCCACTCGTTGTTGAATGTACTTTGTTTCTTCTTGTGTGCGATTTTTTAAGCATGTTGAATTCTTGGTACCTCAAACATATCAAGGTTTGATGGGTCATTCAATTGCTAGTGATTCAAAGAATGACACCGATGCAAATGATAACAATGCTTTAGATGATGAAATAAATTCAAGGGAGGTTTATGTGTTAGAGTGTGAATATATATGGGAGGAAGATGATTTTGTGAATATTGTTCCCAAATAAAGGAAAAAATTTCTTTCACACTGTTAACACCCAAAAAGTGCTCACTAGCTCATTCCCTTATTCACATGACCCATTTGTCCACTTTTCCACCATTTGAGCCTCTGAATCCAACAAAAGGTCACCAAAAGACCTTAGTACACCCCTTTTTCCCACTCAAAAATATTATTTTTCCTAAAAAAGCATAAAAAACCCTCAAAAAGGGTCCAAATTCCCAAAAGTATTAAAAAGGGAATAAAAATATTAATTTTATTCAAAAAAGGAAAAAAGGAGGGAAAAGTACCTAAACCATGTTGGTCAATACCATTGGTTTCCACAAGACCACAAATGGTATTCCCCACCACCAAAACCTATAAAAAGGTGGTAGGGGCTCCTTATTTCACATCCATCCATCTTCCTATCCTCATGCTGCCAAAATCTCCCTTGAGTATTTGGCCATTGTAGCAACCTTGGAGAAAGGACCCATTGGAGATTGGAGCTACTCACCATTGGAGCCATTCAACAACCTTCATCACTTGGAGGTATTGTTATTGCAAGCATTTGCTTGCCCCATTGTCAATACAAAAATTATTTTTTATGTTTCTTGTTCTTGTTTTTTAATTCAAAATGCACATGCTAGTTTAGGTTAGTTTAGATTTAGTTTATTGTTTTTTATTTCTATTGAAACTGCTGCTACTAGTTAGCAGGTGCCCATAGCACTAAGCTTGGTTGCAAAACCAAGCCAATAGTTTTTGGCGACTCCGCTGCTTTTCGAATCTTTAGATCTCACTTTTGCTTTAGATCTTAGTTTTTGATAGTATTAAGTAGTAAAAATCATAGATCTACCACCCTAGACAGCAGATCTATTGTTGTTCTAGATCTTGGCCCATTTTTTAGCCATTAACAGCCCAAAATTCTCAATTTTCGGTTTCATTTTTCGGCATCCACGTTCGGCTTTCGCCTCGCGGATTTTTGCCAAACAGTCGCGCGGCTCATCGCAACTGCGCGACTTTTTTTCCACGCAGTTCATCGTGGCTTCGCGGCCATTTAGCGCGTTGCACATCGCGGCTTCGCAGACCTTTTCCGCGTTGCACATCGCGACTATGTGACGAAATCCCACACTGCACATCGCGGCTTCGCGGTCAAAACCCGCGCTGTACATCGTGGCTTCGAGGTCAAAAACCGCGCTGCCCATCGCGACTGTGCGATAGAAACCCGCGCGGTCCATCGTGGCTTTTCTGTCATAACCCCGCGATGCTAATTTTTTCATTCGGCCGAATCGTTTAAAAAATTAATTTCTTACTGTACTTTCTGCCCACATAGCACATTTTCCAGTATTGAAATTCTGCATATTTTACAGCCATAGAAAAATTTTACTATTTAGAATGCACATGTGAAAAGTCTTTTTAAATATTTTCAGAAATTGAAAGAAGGATTTGATTGCATTTTATCTAGATTAAAAATTTTACTGTTTACTTCTTTGATATTTTTTCCCATAGCGGAATTTTAAAAGAAATCCATTTATTTCGCAAAGAAGTTTTATTATTTGCTCTCCTATTTCAAAAGATCCTTTGTTTTTTGAATAGTCCTTGAAAAGCATTTAATTTCCATTTATTGAAAAGGTCATAATATTTCCTTTTTATTTCAAAAGATCCTTTGTTTTTTGAATACTTAGCATTTACTTTTTCAGTTTCAGTTTAAAATATCACACGTGCACCCACTCAAACACTAATTTTAAACTGAGCCTTAAAACTTACCCTAAATTCAACCCACTTTTAACCCCACTTGGGGAACACTAAAAGAACTTTGTAGCTAGGTAGTATTGAGGGGATAGGTGTTCCAATAACACCCCTCAGTTATTACATCTGAGACATAGTTGTTGTCCTTTAGGGAGCTAAAATATCTTAGCATTTATTGGCACGGTCACAACCGGTTTATGGGAAGGCCTCTCCCCTAGGAGGGTTAAAGTCACGAGGATGGTTCCGGAAGCCTCAGTGGAATACCGAAATCCATTCAGTAACCGAAGGGCTACCATTCGCAGTTCTCGGGATATCCCTGCATTGGGATATTGCGATCAAGGACCAAACGGCAGATTTACCTTTTCTCGACGTGTCATGAACGGAGTATCCTAGTAGCCATTCTTTAAGATTGATTACCCGGTGTCCCTCCCGGTAGGGGGATATCTAGCCGTTGACTCAACACTCAATATTGTCTGACTTGGATTTCATCACCTTGCAGAGAATATAGTTTGTTGATTCACAATACTTTTAGTTAGGTGTTTGCATGATTCAACCCACCTTTGGTCTAGTTACACCTATTTTTTCTAGAAGGTGATTGCATGTTGGTACTCTGACCATTTTTTTCATCCCTCCACTTATTGTAGCACAGCTGCTATAATAAGTGCCTTTTTGAGGTCGATTTCTTGGCCTGAGAGCCTTCATTTTCACTCCCCTTCTTGCACCCTTGGTTGCATTAGGGTTTTGAGTTTTTTATACATTACCATTTTACACATACAGATTTTTACACAAAAACTTATTTTCTCACCATTGAGAATTTTAGACGCTCTCGTCGTCTACAGGGCGAACTCCCAGAGTTCAGTCTACTTGGCTCGCCACATCACTGACGCCGAGCCTTATCCCTTGATTCGACACATCATCGGTCATCCAGACAGTCATCCGATTCTAACACGCCTCACTTCACACCTGATTCTGAGGCAGAATCTGAAAACCCCACTGCATTATTTCCAACCAACCTTATGGCTGGAATACCTTTTGACCCACTGTTTACCAGTACCGTAGGAGAGACATCTACAGACCCTTCTACTGCGGTGCCATCCATGGCAGAAACCACCCCCTTGGGTATGCCTAATATGGGAAACACTCCACCCTTAGGAATGTCCAACACAAGGCCACCTCCTGTTATAGGAATTCCCAACACAGGGCCACCTCCTGTTATAGGAATCTCCAACACAGGGCCACCACCTGTTATGGGTATGCCCAACATAGGGGTCACACCCCCTCTGATTCCCACAACCCAGATTCCAGGAATCACCACTACTATTCCTAACCCAACTGTAACCCATGTTGCACTTGGAAGCGCCGGCCCACACCAGACCACACCTTTTGGAGGACATATACCTTCAATCCCTAGCATACCTTTATGCGCTGCTGGACCCCTACATCATACCACCATGACTAGGCATGTCCCAGTCCCAGTCACCACATCTGTTAGCTTACCGTACATGGCAAGTCTGAACTTGCCAGACTTAGCCAAGCTCACCAATGACCCTATCCAACACAATCCTGCGTGGCCTCACAAGCCCACCAAACTCCCCTCAGACATCCGTAAGTTTGAGGGCAAGGCAGGTGAGGACCCCCAGAACCATATCATGTCCTTCCATCTATGGTGTTCCTCCAACTCCATAGTGGATGACTCAGTCCGCCTCCGTCTGTTACAACGCACCTTCACTGGCTCTGCAGCCAAGTGGTATATCGAGAAGCCCCATGGGACGCATGCCACCTTTACTTCCCTTGCCTCGACCTTCCTGCAGTTCTTTCAATTACCTGTCTGCTATGATGCAGGCGTCGAGATGCTACTGTCTTGCAGACAGAACACGGCCACCCACATCACTGACCACATTCATGAGTGGCGTCAACGCCGAAGCCTCTGCAAAATCAAGTTAGATGACCGTATCTTCCTAGATTGGTTCCTAAAATCCCTTCTCCCTCTCATTGCGAAGGATGTGGCATCCGAAAGACCCCAGTCTAAAGAAGAGGCCATCCTCAAAGCCCAACAATTTGATCTCATTTACGCCCAGTCGAGTTATCTGTATACCATTATACCAGACACCCCTCGGGGCGAGTCATCCCAACATGATGTGTCGGGGGCATCCCATGCCACTGATGGCATCATTGGTCGTATGGCCTTGCATCCCCAACCCTTTTCCATTACACATCCTAGCCATGGTCCCGACCTTTCGCGGGCTACATCTCAATCTAGAGCAACCAGTTCATATGCTCCCATGGCACAACACCACCATACCCATGGACCTTCATGTCCACCTCAGTGCTTTGGTCATGCACCACCTGCATACGCCCCCCCAGCTGCACCTCAACCAGTGTACTATCCACAGCAAGCTATGGCAGCTAACCGAACACCTCCAATAGCTCAGGGTTACCAACAACCCCAGCAAGTATCTGGTCCACTTCCAACCCCATCGGTGTATTATCCACCACAACCTGCTCCCGCACCTGCGGCGAACCAAAATCCTCCCACTGCTCAAGGGAAAGTGTACACACAGCACAACCAGCCCCAGAACCAAAACAACCAGCATAACCAAGGTGCGCAACAGAACCGTGGTAGAGGTCGTAACCGCAGTAATAACCAACAACATCAGCAAGGTCCTCCACCTCCCAATCCTCCGCAAAATAACAATGCTGCTCCTCCCAACCGCAATCTGGATCAGAATCCCAAGCAGCCTAGAAATAATAACCTCAGAACAAACCACCCTTGTTCTATCTGCAGGATCTATGGTCATTACACGCATTCTTGCCCACATTTGGAGCAAGCTCGGCAACTCTGGACCGACAATGCACATCGTCAAAGGAAATCGGCTCCTCAGCCGCCACCCAACCCTCCACCACCTCAACATCAACCTTTGGTGCTGCAAAACCCATTTCCAAACCAGGGTGTAGTGAACACTCAACCATTAGCTCCCCCTTAGGGCAACGTGCCAACACAACAGATCACTTATGCAGCCCCTGATCAACCCATGTTCGATTCAGGTACTCACCATTTGTTGATGATGTCAACTGCCGATGCCAACCTCCAAACCCATCGGAACCAATATGGCTCCACGTCTGAAGCCCCCCCGGCCGACAAGAACACTAACGTTAATCCCACAGATCAAACGTTACATATACCTCCAGCTCCACTTGATGGCGCTTCCAAAGCACCCCGCTTCCCACTTCGTCGCATCAACAACAATCCCAATGCTCGCGTTGCGTCGAATTACAACATTGTCGACGATTTAGCCCAGTCTCCTGCAGCCATGTCTACTTTAGAAGTTTTGAAAAACTGTCCTTCACAGCGTAAGACTTTACTCTCTGCCATTGGCGCCATTGAACCCAATGATTCACAGCTGATCGCATTCGATTCAGACTAGTCTAAACCACGCCTGCCTTCCACTTTAGCATTCCAAGTTTCTATTTCTGTTCGGAATCTTGTTATCCATCGATGCATTATCGATGAAGGGGCCTCTACATGCATCATGTCCACATTCATTTGGCAGAAGTTGGGATCCCCTACTCTCCAGCAGTCCACCACTACATTGCGAGCCTATGACAGCCGTTCGGCTCAACCCCAGGGTCTCTTACCTAATGTCCCCGTCCAACTGGCTGGAAAAACCGTACTCATTGACATTGAGGTCATCAATGCCCAACTTGACTATAACCTTTTACTTGGTCGCAGCTACATGTATGCCATGCGGGCTGTTGCCTCATCCATTTTTCGTACCATGCAGTTCCCCCATGAGGGACGCGTGATCAAGGTCGACCAACTCACCTACTACGATCCTAAGGCCCCCGCCACACCTGAAAATGTTCTCCCCATGGTTGAACAACCTGTTTGTGGTGCAAATACCTCATTCGTTTCCTCAGTAGGACCCGGACTATACTGCGAGGCACCGATGACCTCTACATTCCAGGCCATTCCACCACCGTCACCGGAGACCCACGTCGCTAACCTCTGCACCCTTTCTCAAACACCCGGTAATCAACCCTCCTTGTTACCCAAACCACCATTGGTCCCTAGTCACATTGGGGTTACACCCATCCACACAATCCCCTTTCTATTTCCTCCTTCGGGTGTAGTAAGCGCCCCGGTTATGGCTACCCTTAGTCTACCCGGGTTAACATTGGGATTACTCGTGCGGTATATTTTGCCTCCCGTTCCACTGCCGACACCAAATGTCATCCTGCAACCGGTGCAACCCATTGTCACTTCTACCCAACCACCTCCCGGTATCACTACTCCTTCGTCATCGACGAACCCCCCTCCACTCATCAGGCCCACTGGGGGTAGAGGCCCGCAACCATACACTGCGGTACCCCCACCCAAGGCAGTTAAACCTCCCCCCGTATTCCGTGCTCCTCCCAAATGCTCGTTGTGTTATGAGTTAGGCCATCCAACTCATCAGCGTCCACAGTTACCTGCATTACAGGAACACATGCAAATGTTCGATGACGACCCCAACATCCCAGTGGTCAAACTCGATCCAAACCCCATGCCTCGTGACAAATCACTGCGGACCAACCACCCATGTGCGATATGCGGTATTTACAGCCACTACTCCCACAACTCTCCTGACATCCCAGATTACAGAGCAGCTCTCTATGAGATGAACAATTTGGACCTTGAGACGGCACCCCCCACTATCGAGGAGATCTACCCTCCCCCATCATCCTCATCCGGAGAAATTAACACCATCTACATGATCTCTTCGACTACCACTTTCAAACCAGATCCCCTTGATTTATGGTCTGACTACTTCAATACAGATGAGCAAATTTTAGAAACACTCACTGCACCCGACTACCCTTGGGACGATATGCATCATCGCTCCTATTTCCTCCCAGAGGCGTCTACATCCACGGCATCTGACCAGCTATCCGTCGAATCGAAAGATTTCATACCCACTAAGGTCGATTGGTTAAAGGACCCCATCCCAGCACCGGATGCCTTCGAAGAAGGGAACATGTCCAACATTTCCCCCACAATACAAATCGATATTTCCACTACACCTGAAAAACCTGAGCTCATTTCGCTGGGCGCATCTTGCACTCAAGCGGAAACTCAGGCATATAAGAAGATTTTTCAAGAATTCCGTGATGTCTTTGCCTGGTCCTATACCGAAATGCCTGGTCTTGACCCCGCCATTATAGAACACCCCATTGACACATGGCCTGATGTCCCCCCCATTCGTCAGAAACAGCGACCCATTCATCCTTCCAAGCTCCCCGCTGTTAAAGCCGAGGTCGAGAAACTTCATGAAGCAGGATTCATTTATCCTATTCCTTATATGACATGGGTTTCAAACCCCATTCCTGTCAACAAAAAATAAGGTACCCTTAGAGTATGTACTGACTTCCATGATTTAAACCGCGCCTATCCCAAAGACAATTTCCCCACACCATTCATTGACCAACTCATCGATGCGTGTGTGGGACATGAAGTCCTATCTTTCATGGATGGCTTTTCCGGATACAACCAGATTCAGATCCGTAAGGAGGATCAGTACAAGACTACCTTTACCACCCCATGGGGCACATTTGCCTATCGTGTCATGCCTTTCGGCCTCAAAAATGCTGGTGCCACCTTCCAACGGGCCATGACCTATTGTTTTCACGACTTGTTCCATATCTTGCTGGTCTATCTTGATGACCTTACAGCTCGTTCCCGAAAACGATCAGACCACCTTACCGACCTCCGACACGTTTTCCTGCGTTGTCGCAAATATAAAATCCGCTTAAACCCACACAAGTGTGTCTTTTGCGTTCCTGCAAGCCGTTTGTTGGGTTTCATTGTTTCCCAGGATGGAATTACTGTTGATCCACTGAAAGTCAAAGCCATCTTAGACCATCCCTCTCCGCGCACACTTTGGAAACTCTAGAGTTTGCAGGGGGCGGTCCAATTTCCTTCGTCGCTTCGTGCCTGATTACACCACCAAAGTTCACGGATTCTTACGCCTACTTCACACCCACATACCCTTTGTTTGGGATGAGCAAGCAGACACGGCATTCGAAGCCCTCAAGAGAGCTCTCACACAAGCCCCCTTGATCTCCCCTCCGGATTTCTCTCAGGACTTCACCCTTTACGTATCGGCATCTGAACATGCCGTGTCTGGAGTCTTGGTCCAAGAAGACACCTCTCACCAAGAACATGTTATTTATTACGTTAGCCAGACTTTGTCTGGCCCACCGCTATGCTACCCATACGAGGAAAGATTAGCCCTAGCTGTAGTCTTTTCTGTCCAAAAATTACGACACTACATTCTGCTCGGTCATACCACAGTCGTCGTCGACTCCAACCCTATGGTCTATCTCCTAAACCGGCGGCTCCTACAAGGTTGTGTTGCTAAATGGGTCATTATCCTCCAAGAATATGACCTCACTTTCAAAACTCCCAAGAGCACCAAAGCCCTCGCCCTTGCCCATCTCATCACTGACCTCCCATCCTCTTCGTCATCACCCGCTATCCAAACGGATCTGATTGACGATCACATCTTCATTATTTCATCTGACGACCCATGGTACGGTGACATCCTAGTTTACCTCCGCACGCAGAAATTTTGACCCCACATCGATCGTGACGGACGCCTTCGTATACGTCACCACGCCCCCCGATACCTCTTATTAGGGGATGTGCTTTATCGACGCGGCATTGATACCATCCTACGACGTTGCCTATCCCATGGTGAAGCAGAACAAGTCCTCAATGATTGTCATAGTGGTGCCTGTGGGGGCCATTTCTCCGGCATGGCCACCGCCCAAAAGATCATTCGTGCAGGTTACTTTTGGCCGTCATTATTTACTGATTGCATCACCGCAGTCAAACATTGCCAAAATTGTCAACTTTTTGCCCCTAAAGCAAGAACTCCACCTGCCCCCCTTCATCCAGTCGTTACTTTAAAACCATCCTCCAGTGCACTATAGACAAACACAAGTCCAATTGGCACCACATGCTCTTCCCGACACTATGGGCATACCGCACATCTACTAAAACCGCCACCGGTTTTACCCATTTCCACTTAGTTCATGGTGTCGAATCCGTCCTCTCCATTGAGTGCCAGATTCCAACCCTGCATATGGTCATTGAACTCCTACCTGACACTGCCCAAATTGAGCAACGCTTACTACTCCTGGAGCAGGCCGATGAAGATCGGCGCACAACCCTTCAAAACATGGAAGCAACCAAGAACCGATCCAAATTGAATTATGATAAACATGTCCACCCAAGAACTTTTTTTGAAGGGGACCTTGTCCTCGCTTACGATCAGGCTCATGACAAAACCGGGAAAGGAAAGTTTGTGTCCATGTGGCAAGGCCCATATATTATACACTCTTGCCTCGGACAAGGGGCATACATTCTGACCGATTCAGAAGGCATCCCCCTTCGCAACCCACGCAACGGGTTGTACCTCAAACGATTTTACCCATAGTAAACCGCATGGACACCACCGTCCTTTGGAGAACTTCATGATAGTTCTTTCCTTTTCCAGTTTTCACCAGCTCCATTTTTTGACCATTTTTGGGTGCCCTTGTCGCCTCGACTTGCGTGCCGCATCGGCCGTCGTCCGTTTTTTGACAGTCTTTATATCGTCGGATTCAGTTTTCCGCGCTCATGATGACGTTGAGATCATTTCTCGCTCTCACCCCCAGATTTTTTGGGCATTTTTTCCATGCCCCCCATCGCCTCGGTTTGTGTGCCACATCCGCCGTACTCCATGGTTGACCATCTTTATATCGTCAGATTTAGTTTTTCGCGCTCGTGATGATGCTAGAGATCATTTCTCGCTCTCACGCACATACTTTTCGGCCATTTTTTCAAAATGCCCTCTCATTGCCTCGGTTTGCGTGCCACAACGACCGCACCCCCCTTTTGACAATCTTTATGTCACCGTATCCAGTATCCCGCACACATGATGACGCTTGAGACCTTTTCTCGCTCCCATCAATCCCTCTTTGTTTGGTATAATTTTATCCCTTTTTCGGGCCGAGCAATCCCTTTTACGAAAAAGGCACTTAGGGAGTTTCTATTAAGCTCTTTTCTGACTCCTAAAACAATGAAAAGATCGCCGAGCAATCTTGCTTCCTTTCATGCTCGCTAAACGTATCTAAAAGGGCGTCTACCCGGTATAAGTTTACCCCTTTTTCGGACCTCGTAGACTAATTACGAAAAAGGAATACTCTAGTCACACCGGCTAGAAGAGTTCTCCATCTGCATCATTTTATGCTTTTTCGGGCCTTGGAGACTAAACTTATGAAAAAGAACACCAATGGAGTCCCCTTACCACTTTCAGACTCTCTAAAAATGAAAGCGACCATGAGCAATCACCATCCTGGGCTCGTAAAACCAACAGGATAGTAGTCACAACCACTGCAGAGTCTTCTTATCGCTTTCAGACTCCTTAAAAATGAAAGCACCAATGAGCACGAACAGTCCTGGGCTCACAAATCCACAGGACAGTACCATTTTAGAGCACACTTTTATCCCTTCTTGGAGCTCATTAAAACTATGAAGAAGGACCCAATGGTGCTTCTCGGTGCCACAACAAATCACGTCTACTCATATGGCAGCTTCCCCATTTGGTCGCCTTTGTTCAGAGTATTCTGCAGTATGTCACCCTGAGAACCCCTCGACAGCACCCATCAGCTTGACCCCCCCCCAGAGTCAATACATACCCTTAAGTCCTTAAAAGCAGTGATATCCACAACTACAAGTCAGCTCCCTACGCTGCCAGGTCAACCATGTCATCATGCTCTGAACAGAGGAAGTTTGAGTCTACCCACTATATGACCCCAGTTACTTCCCATCCCCACAAGTATGTCAGTCCTACCATCAGTACGACCAGACTTCAGTTCTACACCTCGCGCTCCTATTAAGGAAACATCATTGCCTTGTTAGTTGCCGGTCTCCCTCTGTCGATGACAACCAAATTTATTCCAGAGGATAGACCTAGAGGTCCCTGTGTCTTGGACTCATCACCATTTATGATGAGTGCCTACGAATCATTTCGAGAAGAGTCCTTAGTGCCTCTCCAAATGGTTGTTTCTTACATGCTCGACTTCAACACCTTGATCGCATCGTTGAGACTCGCACAGGGCATTGGTCCGCTCAGTTGTTAGTCGAAGACCCCGGATACCACCTGACTCCTCCACATTTGAGAGTCTCCCTATGGATTCAACCAGTTACACTTTTTCTATAGATATCTGGGTTGCGCATGGTGACAGTATTCAGATGTACACCAATTTTATACTCCCTCAAGTATACAGTCACATATACTTCCCAGAGATGGCTCATAGTCATTGCGTCCCTAGAGACGTTGGACACCTTCAGTTTCAGCAGTTCAAACAGTCATTCCAGTGTATCATTTATTGAGATCAATCATTCCATGATCATGAGTACATCCCAAAATCATGTCCCCTCTGGACCATTATAATGTACCCATATATTTTTTATGTATTAGATCCCCCTTCTTGGGACTAATTGTTATGTACATGTCTTGATACGAGCATGGGTATGCCCGCCTCGTCCATTATCAGAGATTATCCCTCATTCATATTGAGGCGATGTAATATTTGTTTATTTTTTGCAGCTTCCATGGGACGCGGATCCAGTCTCCAATCGATCTTTTCTCCTCCCCAAAACCCCAGAAAAATGACAAAAGAACTATGATGTCTATCGGCCATACGATGAGCTCCTGCCCTCACACATTAGGGGGCAATCTGTTAACACCCAAAAAGTGCTCACTAGCTCATTCCCTTATTCACATGACCCATTTGTCCACTTTTCCACCATCTGAGCCTCTGAAGCCAACAAAAGGTCACCAAAATACCTTAGTACACCCCTTTTTCCCACTCAAAAAGATTATTTTTCCTAAAAAAACATAAAAACCCTCAAAGAGGGTCCAAATTCCCAAAAGTATTAAAAAGGGAATAAAAATATTAATTTTATTCAAAAAAGGAAAAAAGGAGGGAAAAGTACTCAAACCATGTTGGTCAATACCATTGGTTTCCACAAAACCACAAATGGTATTCCCCACCACCAAAACCTATAAAAAGGTGGTAGGGGCTCCTCATTTCACATCCATCCATCTTCCTATCCTCATGCTGCCAAAATCTCCCTTGAGTATTTGGCCATTGTAGCAACCTTGGAGAAAGGACCCATTGGAGATTGGAGTTGCTCACCATTGGAGCCATTCAACAACCTTCATCACTTGGAGGTATTGTTATTGCAAGCATTTTCTTGCCCCATTGTCAATACAAAAATTATTTTTTATGTTTCTCGTTCTTGTTTTTTCATTCAAAATGCACATGCTAGTTTAGGTTAGTTTAGATTTAGTTTATCGTTATTTATTTCTATTGAAACTGCTGCTACTAGTTAGTAGGTGCCCATAGCACTAAGCTTGGTTGCAAAACCAAGCCAACACACACCATGTCATACTTAAGCATATAAGTTCAAATACAGAGGAACACATAGCCTTGACTTTTATCTCAAATGTGCTCGAGGACCACAATATTCAAGGAGATATTTTGGGATTATGTAATTTTGGTGTAATGGTGGAAATAGTTCTATCACATTGCAACAAGTGCTCCCTCTTAGTCCAACCCATGAATATAATATCTTGTCCAATAGATAAACCGTTAGACCAAAAAAATGGAACTTTATTACAAGTTCAAGGTATACACCAATCAAAACGATCATCCTCTTCCCACATTGAAGATCATAAATTGAGGTTTAAAGGAATATCAGTGAAGCTAACTCATCTATGTTCATCTGAGAATAAGTATGTTGGAGAGGGTACTATTAAAAAAAATTCTTGAAGGAGAAGTGGTACAATTATCTAGGTTATATGGTATTCATTTTTGTATTCATATCTATAAAATATTCACACATAATGCAAGCCACTTCATTCTATCAAAAGGTTCTTTTAAAAGGTGGCCTATTAACCAATTGGTGCACCTTAGTGGTGCTTAATTATATGTGAAGTTTAAAGAAATTTTATCATAGGCAGAAATGAATGTGTGGAGTGTAATGGAAGATCATGTTCCACAATTGGAATATCCCTTTGGTATCAATTATTTCTCTTATGGCCAATTAGTTACAACTATACCATACAATCACCACAAACACCCAAGGCCAAATTCATCTCATGGATTTGCAATGAAAACAGGTTCCAGTGAAGATGATGATAAACATCACTTCCTCAAGCGATTAATAAATAAAATATGTTGTAAAGATGAATGCATGTCTAAAATACCCAATGGCTCATTAGCTATTGGTTGGTGCGTGATTAAATCCAAGGGTGAGAATGAAATAAGGTATTTTTTGCTCAAATCATTGGAACCAAATGGATTTATAAATAGGAGTGACAACACAAAGAAAAGGAGCTTGATTTACATGAAATTTGATGGCAATGAGGTTTGTGAAAATGCTTGGTATTTAGCCTTTTGTATACCAATATAAACCCTCTTTGATTATAAGAGGGAATTTGTGAATGGTGACACAAGATCAGTAAATGGAAATAGCATGACAGCAAAGCCAAGGCCTAATACTTTAGAAACAATAGCTAGTCTAAGAAACATGGTCAACAAAAATTCATATATAGCTCCCCACCAGACCCGATAAATGCATCCGGATGAAATGAGGATGCCTCTCAGATTATTACCTATGAATTATACATATAAAATAGTACTTCTAAAGTGCAATGATGGAATTTACAAGCTTATACCTCCTCCAATGTGACAGACATACTTAAGAAATATATGGAATAGGAATTTCCTAGATGTTTCAATTACAAAGAACATATACTTTGCACAGTGTGATGAGTGTTGTGAAATTTTACAAAAACTCAGAGGCACCACAAACACAATGGTGATAATATATTGGAACCGGGTATAGAAATTTCACAATGATTACACTACCACTTGTCGTGCATCATATTATGCACATCGATTGGAATCAAAGTGAAACCCATGTAAATGATTGAGCATTGTGCACAACAAGATGGATAAGATGAAGACATCCATACCAAGGATGGGAAGGAAGCCAAAGTTGGTTAGTGCTTCATGTAATCTCCCATTTCATATAAATATAATTCTTAAACATGGGCACAAGTATGGTATTTTTGGTCACTTTGGGTTCCCTTATGTAGTGTCCTTTTTTATAGAATTGGGAAAATTTTCAAATTTTGGCCAATTTGACCCTTAGACTAGTGATAACTCAAATGATTCCAAATTGGGTCTGAAGGTGTTTGAAAGGTATTACGACATAAAAATGAAGCTTATGGATGCTTGGAAACTCTCAAAATACTTCTGCAACATTCATTTACAATCAGGATAAATTAGGGAATTTTACTAGTAATTTTGAGGTTCAAACCCCCAAGGGTAGAGGACACTAATGGCTTCCCAAATGCAGTACGATCCTCCCAAATTTAATAAAAGAGACATCGAATAGTTATATTACTTCACTGGTCTCCCAAATTCATCATTAATCAGTTCCTAAATGTTTCTACAACTCCCATAAAGCAGAGATTTGTAAACATGTTTTCACATAGGGGGAAATGATAGAAAAAATCCACAACTTGCTATGAATTTTGAGATAATTGTTCTAATGACTTGTATAATGTGTATGAAAATTATTCATTACATTAATGTCTCTCCATACATCAATAAAACCACATATTTTTATTGAAAAAAATCGAAACTAAGTAACTTCAAGCTCTCACAACAAGATATAGGGGAAAATGGCACCATTCATACATAGTTTGACATTTTTACATAGTTTCAATTGGAGTTTTGAATTGAGGTTATTCTAAGCATAAAATACAGATTAAATACATAATATTACAAATAAATGGGGCCCCAATATCTCCCCCAAAGAGATCAGAATCTCACCAAGTGTGCCCTTCCTCCAAGAGCCAAAACATGAAGAGAAATGTGAGAGAGATGTGGGAGGAAATTGAATAAGAGAAGATCAGGTGCATACCTGTAGATTAAACCTACAAAAAATGACTCCATTTTATATCCAAATTAAATTTTTGAATGTCCTCTCCAATTTCCAATTAGGATGGGAATCGTGCACCCTCGAAATTGGTACTAAGGAAAGTAGAGTAAACACTCCACTAGCATGGACAAGTTATGCTCTCCAATTTGCAAAATGAGAAATGATCAAAGGCCCCTATACTTCTTTGTTCTTGTATTTTATAAACTTCCCAATTCTTCCATGGTTTTGATTCTTTCCAAAAGCTTCATTCCAACTCGAGTTGGGAAGAGATTCCAATGTATGCCACTTGTCCAATAATTCCTAGTCTTCGTCCTCCCTCAATTTGAATAGGGAAGCTTATTGGCTTCCATAACTTCCTTGTGTGCCCTCTTGGATGCTGTTTTTATCCCTGACATGTCATATTGGTCAGATGTCAGCAATCAGGTCTTATCCTTGTCATAAGTGTCATAGCATCTTCATCATTGTTGTCATAGAAGCTAGGGAATCTAGTCCAAGTGTCTCAATATCTCTATGATGCCTCTTCCTCTTCCATGGGATTTACTCTTCCACTCTAATTTGACCTTCATTGAGTCATTCCAATTATTATGACCTTCCAAATCCACCAAGAACATTAGAATCCACCTTGAATTCCTACGGGTGAGAATAGGATGCCATGTGGCATGATGAATCTTGCTTTGTGTGGGTCCCACACAACAAATGTGCCTTCATGACCAAGTGTCGCCTTATTTTCCTATTATAAATATTTATTTATCCCAGTTTAATACATTTATTTCAATCTAAAGTCCATTTTGGGTTTATTATCTCCCTTATTCCAAATCCAGATGTTTCCACCCCAACCTGGGGAACTAGTAGATTGGTGGAATTTTCCCTTATAGTGATTTATTTGGATGGGGACATTACGATACTCCCCACCCAAGATTGATTTCCCTCAAGCAATTCTAAATTAGGATGCTTCAAAATTTGTTCATCTTCCCATGTGGTATCCTCACTTGGCAAATATTTTCATTGTACCAAATATTATCTTATGGTTCTGCTCCTCAATTTCCTTTCCCTTGTCTTCAAATTTTTTTCTGGAATAAGTATGAGTTGTCCTTCATCATCTAATGGAGGGAATGTTTCTGAAATAGAAATTTGTTGACCAATAGCCTTATTAATACATGAGACATGAAATACATTGTGTATTTTTCTACCTTCTAGAAGTTCTAACTTATAAGCTACCTCCCCAACTTTTTGAACTATCTTGTATGGACCATAATACCTTGGTTTGAGATTTTATGATCCTTTCCATTTCAAGGAGGTTTGTTTATATGAATGCAGCCAAAAATAAACCAAATCATTCACTTTAAAAGTTCTTTCTTCCTTATGTTCATCCACATACTATTTTTGCTGATTTTGGGATACCTGCAAATTGTCTTTTAGAAGGTTCAAAATCTCTTGACATTGCTCCACCCAATCCTTAGCTTTTGGGGATCTAATATAACCAAAGTTGTGCTCAAAAAATCTGAGTGATTCATAACCATAAATTGATTTGAAAGGAGACATCCCAATGGACATATCGAAAGTAGTATTGTAGAAAAACTCACCCAAGTGTAGCCATTTAACCCATGCTTTATGTGCTTCTCACCAACATAGTTCCTCAAGTACCCCTCCAACCATTGGTTCAGTCTTTTTGTTCGTCCATCATTTTGAGGATGATAGCTTTTTCTTGGAGTCAATTGAGTTCCCACCAACTTGAAACATTCTTTCCGAAAGGAACTCATAAATATGCTATCTCTATCACTCACAATGTTCTTGGGAAGTCCATTCAATCTGAAAATTCCTCTAAAGAATAGATCTGACACTTGTGCAGCAGTAAAATATGATGTAATAGCGAAGAAATCATCAAATTTGGTGATCCTATCCACCACAACATAGATACAATCCTTACCAAAATCTTTGGGCAAACCTGTGATGAAATCCATTGAGATACTTTCTTATTTTTGTTTTGGAAAGGGAAATGGTTGTAATAGACCAGCAAGATGTGTGTCTTCAACTTTGTTTTGCTGACATATATTGCATTAATTCACATACTTTAGAAAATATTCCTTCAGCCCTTTCCAAGAGAACCTTTTCCTTATTTTCCTATATGTTTTGAAGAAACCAGGATGACCTGCTAAAGGAGAATCATTAGCTTCCTTCAAAATATTGTGATTTAGATTCGAACCATGAACCAAGTATATTCGGTCCTTATAGTAGATTAGGCCATTCAAAATATTTTATATATCATCTCCTTGACCCCATCTAACACATCACAAGAAAAATTATCTTTGGCATACTCAACTATTAGCATATATTTCTAATCTTTTGAAATGTCCATAAGGGAAAATGAAGGTCTCCTAGATAATGCATCTACTACAATATTATTCTTCCCTTTTAGATATTCAATGTCAAAATCAAAAGCTTGGACCTTACTTATGTTGATGTATTTGTAACTTCGGAATATATTCAGTTGTATATTCTATGTGTTACATTTGTACTTTATTGTATCCCCAACAGAGATGTACTATTCCTTCAACTGAAAGTGTCGTCATTTGTATTTGCAAGTGTCGCAAGTTATATTGTAAGTGTCGTAACTTATATTTGATGGGTTATTAGAACACCTTAGAGGGGTCAGCCCAGTATGATTTAAAGGGTTATTAGACCACCCTAGTGGGGTCGGCCCAGTGACAAGTGGTAATGGGTTATTAGACTCTCCTAATGGAGGTCGGCCCAATTAGAGTAAAAGGAAATTAAAGGTAAAGTATAAATAGAGAGGAGCACCTCTCTATTTATCCATTCACTCACTCACTCACTTCGCATTAGTGAGAGAGAGGATGAGTGCGCACAAGTGGAGGAGGAGAAGCTTCTAGGAGACTATCTCTTGTCTTGGGGTTTTGTATTGGTGCTCATTCTATCTCTGAGGAAGTTGCGGGGTTTTTCACCTTCTTGGTTTTCCCCGGTGAAATGCTTTGTGTCTCATGTATCTTGTGTTTGATATGTTGTACATGTTGTTATCTTAGTTAATATCCTATATCATATTGAATTTAAATGATGAAAAATAACATGGTATCAGAGCTAGCCCGAAGGAAGGCATAGTATGACATTTACGATACTTGTTGCACTTGCGATAGATTGGAAGCTAGGGCTTCATATAGTAAAAACTAGTCATCGTGGAACTTTCTCTATAAATCTGTTTGGTGAAGGTTTAGGGTCTGAAGTTTTTACAGAACAAATATCATACATAGATGTACCCTGTGTAAAAATATCAGCCCCATATTCGTTTTACTTTGTCAGATACAATTCGTACAAGTTAGGTTTTCTGCCTCTTCCAGAATGCATCCCTAAACAAGTGACCTAGGCACAAAGGTCATATCTCAGGATAGGAAGCTCCAAATGGAATTCCGTAAGAATTGTCTGTTAGGGCATGGAATGTAGTTTCACAGGTACAATTTTCAGAGGCCGAAATTGAAACAGTGACACATGGCACTCCATACAAGTTCGCTATGTTGTTTCATCCCATCAATAGTTCATGTTGCGACACTTAGCATATATATCTCATGGAGAATCCATTGGAGCTCAGATCTTTGGGGTTGGAAAGATGACCGGTCATTCTACCAGAGTCGAAGTTTCAGAACCTAAGGATCCGAAATTTCAGAGTTGCACCAGAAACAATATGGCATATATTTTTGTCAAAACAGAATTGTATTCTAAGCAATTTCATTTTTGAGTTGTCACTGCTGCGGGAAATTAGGGATTTTGACAGAAGTGGAATATTGGAGTTCTCTTAGTACAGGATTTCTCTCCTCAGCAAAATCAAAATTTAGAGACCAAGATCGAAGTTTTTGGTTGGGTAGAACCTCGGGATCTATCAAACCCTAGTTCAGGTTTTGGACCAAAAAACAAGATTTTGACAGAAGTTGCAGATCTGAAATTCACAGGTCAATTTTGAGGGGTCAATTTTTGGAGTTTTCAAAATCTGAGCACACCAGCTTGCTCACCTCAGTCAATTTCATCTCCCTGTCCAGACAGAAGTTTGAAATTCCAAGTTTGGATTTTTAGGGTTTCTCTGTCAAACCCTAGCCAGCTCCAGATCCAGTTTCAGCAAATCAAAGTGTATAGGATTGGGTTAATCCTAGAAGAGAATGAATTGGACACCTACATAAGTGAATAAGTTCCAGTTCCAGAGGCAGATGAGGCTAATTCCTTACATAAAAGACTACAAGCAATCTCGATAGGTATGACTTGAGGAGATACAGGTATGTTTTGAAATCTGTTCATGATTAAGTTTATGATATGTTTGTCTTCATATTATTGAGGTTAGTACAATCTTGATTAATTTTAGACTTGTCTTATCACCTTAGTAAAAGTATGAATGCATGTTAATGATAGAATACATTCATTGATTAGGGTTATGACACTTATGATTGTACTAATGTACTATGATGTTGTATGAGGATGGTGTTGTCTGCTAACATGAAAGGTACATCAAGAAAGACAAATCAAGTTCTAGATCAAGAACATATGACCATGGTGACATGAAGACAAAGACTCATCCATAGCCATTGATCACATAAAATCTCTACTTAAGAGGTATGTATAATTTGGTTCTACAATGCTTAACCTATGAGATATGAAGGTTACTAGCACAAGGTCTCTAAATCATTGAAGAGAACAAAGAAGACATTGTTTGTGTATGTTAGACATAACTAGCAAACATGATAATCTAGGTATGTTTTTCTTGTATCAAGTTAGAATCCTACCTTGTGTTAGGATCTTATACAAGTATACTTTTTGTATGATTGATAATGATTATTCATGAAGTTATAAGTTTGAGTAATCATGGGTTTATGCATATTATGCTTCTTACGTTGATTAATGATATAACAAACCAAAAGAGTCTTATGGTCAAATAAGAATATGCATGAGTAAAACAAGTCCTCCCTGAAACCTTGAATACTAATGCTTGTGATAAATTACCTGTGTATGAAATGACCATAACCATACATGTTTAAGATTATTTATAATCATCAATGTTTTGATAGTATTGAGATTATAAAAATGAAGTATGATTATGTATGAGATCTTGAGGATGACACAATGATGACACTAGTGCACACTTAAGCATGCATAGTGATCCAAGATGGATATAAGTTCAAAGACAGATAATCAAGGAAGCAAAGATCAATAGGGATCACACTCTAGTAGTTCCTACAAGGAAGCAAAGATCAAGAGGGAGCACACTCCAGTAGTTCCTGCAAGGAAGCAAAGATTGAGAGGGAGTCCGCCCAACAACCAAACAAAGATAAGTATTTGAATTGTTATTTCATGTATATATGATTACTTAAATGATGTTGTTAAGTCATGTACATACTTATGTTCCTAGATTTAGGATGTATATTATGCATTTTAGAAAATTTGCATTAATGAACAAGATACTACTAATATACAAGTAATGGGTAAGTGGCCTACGGTACTGTACAACATTCCATTGCTACTTATCTAGAATGAAACCTGTTTGCTGACATGTTGGGAGTTGTGAACACTCTTAACAATGTTCTGGTAGAGAAGGAAGGCATCTAGAAAGTTATGGGATATCGATAAATGTTTTATTGAAGCATTGGCTAAGATAATTGCATGACTATATGACATATGTCTTCATGTGTAAGAATTTGTTCTGAAATCTATGAGATGTTTCTAATTATGCAATTGAACTTATCGTGTAGGAAAGACTGTGTACCATGACCTACAAGAGAGACTTGTTTCAAAGAACAAGCGACGAAGACTCAACAAATCCAGAAAACTACCTATTGAAGATATTGAAGAATCTAAAGTTCCCAGGATATGGGATGCAGTAATGGAAGGATGCCATGATCGAGGAGTACAAGTCAATCATGAAGAATGATGTCTGGGATGTGGTCACAAGACTAGTAGGGAAGTCTGTTGTGACTTCCAAATGTATATGCAAGATCAAGCATGCTGCAGATGGTAGAATAGAGAAATACAAGGCAAGGTTTGTGGCTTGTGGCTTCTCCTAGAAAGAAGGGATAGATTATGAAGAAACTTTTGCACCTATAGCCAGATATATTTCCATTAGAACAGTACTTGCTCTAGTTGCAATGATGAAGTGGAAGATACACCAGATGGATGTCAAGACAACTTTCTTGAATGGTGTAGTTGAAGAGGAAGTGTATGTGGAGCAGCCACTCGGTTTTGAGACACATGGGAAGGAGTCACATGTGTATAAATTGAAGAAAGACTTGTACGATTTGAAATAGTCACCCAAGACATGGTACGGCAGGATAGACAGCTTCCTGACTAGTTTTCGCTTTACCAAGAGTAAAGCGGATTCCAACCTTTAATTCAAGGCTGAGGAAGGCAATCCAGTGATACTCCTATTGTATGTAGATGACCTGTTTGTGATAGGTGAGATTGGTTTGATTTCTAATACAAAGAGGAATCTTGCTGCCGAGTTCGAGATGAAGGAATTGGGTATGATGCATTACTTTCTAGGTATGGAGGTGTGGCAAAGTGCAGATGGAATCTTCTTTAGACAAGCGAAGTATGTAGTAGAGATCCTGAAGCAGTTCGAGATGATGGACTGCAAGACTATGGCCACACCTATGGAATCGAACCTAAAGCTATTGAGTGATGCTTCATCAGATTCGGTTGATGCCACGATGTATCGTCAGATGATTGGGTCCTTGATGTACCTAACGAACACAAGACCAGATATTTTCTTTGTTTTGAACACATTGATCCAGTTCATGTCGGATCCTAGACATGTTCACTTGATTGCTACAAAGCATATTCTGAGATACCCAAAGGGTACAGTTGATTATGGACTCAAGTATGATGCGAATCAAAATTTTAACCTGGAGGGTTATGTTGATTCAGATTGGGCAGGCAGTGCCACAGATAGGAAGAGCACTTCGGGGTGCTGCTTTAGTATGGGATCAGATGTGATCTCTTGGTTTAGCAGGAAGCAATCCTGCATAGCACTGAGTATAGCCGAAGCAGAGTATGTCGCAGCATGTTCGGCTAGTTGTGAGGAAATATGTAAGGAAGCTACTGTCTTATTTGTTTGATCTACAGTTGGATGCTACTTGTATCTTCTGTGACAACCAAAGTTGTGTGAAGTTTTTGGAGGACTCGGTGTTCCATGACAAGTCAAAGCACATCGAGATCAGGTATCACTATATCAGGGATGGTGCAGAGAGGAGAAGTGAAGCTCCTATATGTTGCGACAAACGAGCAGATAGCAGATGTGTTGACCAAACCACTAGCCAGTGTGAAGTTCGAGTACTTCAGAGAGAGGTTTGGTGTTCTTCAGATTGAAGATACTTCCAGGAGGAAGTGACGGGACACATATGCAGGAGACCTTCCAAGTATGGTGGTAGGAGGATCCTTCCCATGGCTATGGATGTAAGTGTTGTGTGATGAGCATCAGGATAATGCTTTTCTATGAACATCCGGATGATGTTCTATATGATGATGATCAGTATGATCATGAGCATCAACATGATGCTCAATGCGAGGATGATCAGTATCATCATGAGTATCAGGATGATACTCCGTGGCCGTGGATATGTTGTAGGTTGTGCAGTGGCATATAATAGGTCTTTGGGAGATATTGCAAGTTGTGCTTGGCATATAATAGGTCCCTAGGATATCCTATAGGTTGAGTAGTAAGACTGTAATCAGTCTTGGGATGCTCTTTCGAGGTTTTTCTAGATAGCACGTAATCAGTCCTGGGATGCTCTTTCGAGGTTTTTCCATATAGCATGTAATACATCCCTGGGAGATCCTATAGGTTGAGCAGGAATCTTGTAATCATTCCTGGGATGCTCTTTCGAGGTTTTGCTTGTTCGCATGTAATAGGTCACTGGGAGATCCTATAGGTTGAGCAAGAACCTTGTAATCAATCCTGGGATGTGTTGTTAGAGCAACATCCCCCCCAAAATTTTGTACATATTGGGGCCCCTCCTTTTAGTTTTTCTAGAAAGACTGCCTAAAGAAATTAATTCTCCTTTTAACTTAGTTTTTGTTTTCAACTGAGGAATCTGCTTTAAAAAATTGAAGTTTTTCTTCTAAGTTAAAATTCGCGTATCTCTACCGAACCTGCAGAAGCAATTTTCATATCTCTCCCGAAACTACGGAAGCAATTTGCATATCTCTCCCGAAACTGCGGAAGCAATTTGCATATCTCTCCCAAACCTGTGGAAGCAATTTGCATATCTCTCTCAAAATTGCAGAAGAGATTTAAAAAACTCTCCCAAAACTGTGGAAGCAATTTGCATATCTCTCCCGAAACTGCGGAAGCAATTTGCATATCTCTCCCAAAACTAGGGAAGAAACTTACATGTCTCTCTCGAAATTGTGGAAGAATTCACAATTCTCTTCGAAAACTACGGAAGAATTCAAGTTTCTCTCCCGAAACTGTGGAAGCAATTTGCATACCTCTCCCGAAACTGGGGAATAAACTTACATGTCTCTCTCGAAATTGCAGAAGAATTCACGATTCTCTTCCGAAACTGCGGAAGAATTCAAGTTTCTCTCCCGACACTACGGAAGAACTTGAGATTTCCTCTCGAAATTGTGGAAGCTTTCATCAAATGTCGCCATAGTAATTTGTCGATAGGCTTGAACAAATTTATTTCGTAAGTTGCGGAAGGATATTCTGAGTCTTTCTGAAACTATAGGATGACTCGGCAAAACCGTTCGCAATAAGCTTCCGAGAGATTGTATTTCGAAAAGATACACAAAGCGGTCCTGAAACATCGAAGCAATTCGCCATTTTGTTCCGCAACTGCGGACGAAACTCGTAAGTCCACCCCACAACTGGTGGTCACGCTTAAATGCCAAGACAGGCCTGAAAAGACCGCACCGTATAGGCATTAAAACCTCATTTTAATGACACCGCCTACCCGTTTAAATGCCGGACATGTCTAACCTTTTATAAGGGCGGTGGGGTTTCGTTGATCCCATTGTTAGTTTATCATTAAAATAACGTCGTTAGGAAGACTGCGCCGACTTACTCCAGCTCAACGCATCCACGACCGCATCCACCTCACTCAACCACTGTCTCATCTCCAAGTAGGCTTTTTAACCGCCATCTTTGTCTCATCTCCACGTTGAGTTACTTTTTGGGTTTTCCCGTTCATAACGTGGCCGATAGACATTGGTATCGTAGGTCAATTTTTTTGTTTATTACGGCCGTCGTGACACCTTAGGTTTCTCATTCCTACCAGCTAAAAGTCGTAGCCATCACCATCCAAGTTTTTCACTGACCGCATTCATATTGTTTTCCTACCTTGATTCAAACTTCATACCGGCCACACACTGTTTCGCAAGTATTATTAATGACAGTAGTGGTCGGTTGAGATACTCAGCCACTCACCTTTTCGGCTCAGTTAATGAATGTGGAAAACAGTCCCTTGTTTCATTGTTTATTCATAGGATTTTTTCCACTCCAGGCCAACCCTACGATGAAGGGCATCCTCTCTCGAAGGACTAGGAGGGAAGTAGGTTTTTTCCACATCATATGCTTACCTTTTCGGAAGCATTCCGAAAGTTCTTGATTAGGATTTGTCTCCCTAGAATAATCAAATCTCAGGAACATATTTCGTTTTTATGAAATGATCTATTTTGCTTCCCCAGCATGCAACTTATAATTTTGTTTGTATTTCTCATTAGCATGTTAAAATTGTCCTTCTCTATGTTACACTCTCATAACATGCTTGCAAATTTTTATAATAATTCACATTTGGTTGCTAGACGGGATAAGCCACGATGCCAAAAGGTGGTAGAAAGAAAACTAAAGTGATGGAACCAGAGCCAGTGCAACTAAGGACTGAGACTATTTTCCAAGACACTAAGTGTACCATCGGCATTCCTCCCGAGGTCCGTTGGGGAGATGTTTACCGGATGATCAGGGACTAGGATATCCCAGATGTATTATTGGAAGAAGAATAAATCTACCTCAACATCAGAAATTCCGACATAGCCAGGGATTCTACCCGCCCTAAATTGTTCCCGTGCTCTGAAGTGATCTGGTGGATACTGGAACATTCCAACCCAGAGACAAGAGTGTTGCATGACAGCAAGGGAGAGCCTTTCGCTTCATTCCATCCAGTGTATATTGCTGCAACCTACAAATTCTCACGTCCCCAACAAGCTCTAAGTGATGAATGGCTGGGTAAGATGAATAATATTGAGATGGCCAAAAAATTATTGGTCACGGGAAAACACTTGAGGAAGAGAGGTAATGATGAATATGACGTTCAGAACCTAAGACCTCCTTTTAGGTTAATCGCCCTAATGCTATGCAGAATTTTCGGCATGCCTGATGGCACTGTATATAGGATACAGTGGGCCCCCATCATCCACTTCATAGCATTCAAAGGAACCGTGTTTGACTGGGCTACTATCCTTTCAAACAGTTTGGCATCCATAGTGGCCGCTGCAAGAGAAGGTCTGGCCTTAAAAAAGTCAGAATTTTACATTTCTTCCTATCTCATTGACTGCATTTTGGCCAAACTCTATTTCCCTAGACTAGGTTGCACATGGGATAAATCCAACACCCCGATCTACACTGCTTATAAAATAATGTGGGCTCAAAATTACAGAGCAAGCTATAAGCTCATCTATGAAGAATTTATCATGCCTATATATGAGCAGATGTTCAAGGAATAGCCCAATTGTCTATCAGAAAATGCCATGGAGGTCCTGGAAAACTATGGCGATTTTTATTTCTCAGAGCAAGGCACCTACATCAGGATGTTTGGAGGTACCAAAGAGCCATACATTTTTCCAAAATATGCTACTGATTATGTAGTCCTCAAGGAAGCAGTCACGCAAATTTTCCTTGATGGAATAGGAGGGGTGCTTAACAAGCAACATAAGGCTTCTTTCCCTCTTTTTCCCTTCTGCATAAGAGATTACAAATTCTCAGGAGTTGCATCAGCTGAGGAATTCATTCAAGATATGAAAGCTTTCCACTTCGGTGAAATGATCTTCCATAGAAATGATAAGCGAAGCAAGGTTGCCGAGCATTGCAAAGAAGTTTATGCTCATTTTGAATATGCTCATTACTATGATGTCGAGGAAGAAGTGTTCAGAGGCATCAGCAACATGAATAAGTTGCATACTTGTCGTCAAGGCAGTGGAGCAAGCTCTAGCTCTGCCCCATCCTGAAAAGCCAGTATGCAGAAAGAGAGAGAAGCAACTGATGCCCTAGCCCGCAAAGAACAAAGATTGAAAGAGAAAGCAAGGTTCCAGAGAGAGGATGAGGAAGGAAGGTTGCAGAGAGAAGCTGGGGAAGCAAGGCTGCAACAAGAAGCAGAAGATGCAAGGCTGCAACAAGAAGCTAAAGATGCAAGGTTGCAGAAGGAAGCGGAAGATCGAGAACAGAGGGAAGAAAGTGAAAATCAGCAGCAAGCTGAAGAAGAAGAAAGAAGGCGTGAAGTTGAAGAAGAGAAAAATGCGGAGGAAGAACTTAACACCGATGAAGATGTATAGGCAGGTGGCTCCGGCATCGAAGATATGGAGGCAGATGTATCTCAAGCAGGTGTTCCTGACACCCAAAATATGGAGGCAGACACATCTCAAGCAGGTGTTCCCGGCACCCAAAATATGGAGACAGACACAGCTCAAGCAGGTGTCTCCGGCACCCAAAATGTGGGAACACACGCATCTCAAGTAGTACATACCCCACCCATAGAAGCAAAAATACATGTAATAGACCTCCCAATCATCCCTTACACTCCATCAGAAGATCATACTATGTCCCGATGGGATGAATTTGTGTATGATAAGAAGAGGAAGGCAGTAGTCTTGAAATCGGAAGAGAGGATAAAGAGACTCTTCCAAGACGATATTGTTACCCGGCGGGAGACCACGGTGTTGTAAAATACAAATAAGGCTCCCATAGCCATGGCATCCGTCGCTGTGTCAGCAACAAAAGCAACACAGGACAATGTGGTCGATATGGTTAGAGAATTTGAGTCAACAAAGAGGAGAGCTCGCATGTTGCAACATACTGTGGCTAATGAACAGGCTTACAGGGATCTTGTAGTGAATAAATATAATCGCCTATCTGTTGAGTACAAGGAATTTTCAGATAAGTATCGCCATTTAGAAGAAGAAAAGGAGCACCTGGCAGTCCAGATGATGGTTTTAGAAGCAGAAAAGAACGATTATGAAGCTAGAGTCTCTCATCTGCAAGTAGATAATCAAGCAATGGTTGAGCAATTAGAGGAGGCAGAGAGCAGAGCAATAGATATGTCTCCCTTTCATGAGCTGTCCTGTGACATTCTGAGACAAATGCACACCACATAGGAGTTGATTACCGAGGAAGTGTGCAGACTCAAAGCCATGATGGTTAGATTGAAAGAAGTCAATGCAGAGGCCAATAGGCTTAAGGGAAAATATACTCGGGTTAAAGCAAACATCCTGAGCCATATAGAATAGAGAGAAGGGAAGGGTGATTTCCCCAAGCATCTCCCATTCAAGTCTATAGATGATTTTAAAGAAGATATATCCCTTATGGAATTCTCCAGGAACTGTGGCCTTAAGCTAATGGCTAAGATCCAAGGAACAATGGATAAAAGTAACAGCCTTTATCAAAAAATCCATGAACTACAAGATAAGTGCAAGATGAGTTTTCCTCAATCCCTCGATGAGTTCTCAAGCAAAGAGCAACGTTTATCAGACTTGAAGGAAGAGCTAGGCATTCAAATAGAATATCTAAAGAAGATTGATGTCTTAGCCACTGATGATCTCCATCACTATATTGGACTGTCATCAATTTACATTCATTTGCTTAAAGAAATCCACCAAGCAGCAGTTGCAGAAATTCAGGGTTTTGAAGCAGAGCTTGGCAAACATGTGACTTCCCAGAAGATCTTGCTCCCCTCCCCAGCAAATGTGGTTATCAGAGACACTGGTATCTAGTTCAGTTACATAGCAGAGGAGGAAAAGAAAGTGGCAGTAGCAGTAGCAGCTGCTCCAAGCACCTCTCTCCCAGTAGAAGTGCCTTCCCAAGGATGAACACGCTTATCCTAAGGTGTTGTTCCTATTTTTGTATTTTGGTCTCCCTATGTTTAAAGCGTAGAATCACTGGACAGCTGTCCTTTTCTTTTTGAGAAATTTTCTGTTTTAAGAAAAGTGCCACAACTTGTTTATTAAGAGGAAAAGTCTGTAGAGAACATGTGTAAAGAGCCAAGTGGTAGCCCAAGAGGCATTTTGTAAAGATATAAATAGAAGTTTAGCGAATAGTGTAAAGCACTTTTGGTAGGGAAAAAGAATTTTCTTAACTTGTACAAGCTATCTTGCACTTGCGCCAAGAAAATGAAATTTTCCTAATAAGAGCCTGGAGAGGACATCTTTTGCGTGGAAATGGATGTTGGATGCATGTTGGATTATTCTTGTGACTTTCATATTCTACAGTGAGATGTTTCTTTGCTGTCTTGAATTATTTCTCTGTATTGAATGATCTTATTGTTTCTTGTGCAAATGAATTTTCTCCTACATGAGTAATGGAATGCGTTATATGTGAATTGGAAGCTATCTTCTAATATATGTTGCTTTCTAGCTGTAGATGTATCTTATGATTTAATGGCTATCTGTTGATATTTAGATAACTCTTCCAGCAAATTACTCATGCTTATAATTTTGCTCCTTGCAGGGATAGTGTAGGTTTATTTCGGTTTTAAATACAGATTTGTTTTGAGTTCTGCATTTAGATTAAGTTAGCTTAGGCACTTGCATATCATTTTAAACCGTAAAATCAAAAAGAACGGTGGATTGGGCCATAACTGGTGTAATTGAAGCAAATCTACAAAACTAACGGTTGCCGGAACCGCTAACCGAACGGATTCCCCATACCAAATGGTGGACAATCTAATTGGGATAGTCTACCGAGGAGAATCCCTTTCTGCTTGATGCTGCGATCTTTGGGGCATCAACAGTTTTTGGCACTAGAAGGAGGGCCTGAAAGTGCATGGCTGATAAAGGAAAATCTCCCACTGTCAAAAATGTTACTGAAAACCCGCTTAAAAAAGGAATTTCAGACAACCCAAATCTTGAAGTAGCAAACCAAGAAAACCTCGTCTCTGATTCTGAACCTCAAGAAGTATTGTATGTTGTGCCTTTTTCTGAAATAGAAAATCTAAGGAGACATACACGATCTTATGTTAGACAGCTAGGTGGTTTAAACGCAGTAAATTTCCTCCCTAGGAAAAGCTCTACTAGAAAAGAGTGACAGTACACCCATGATTCGATTCTTGTGCAAAATTTTTAAGAGCTTGTGAATTTAACCTTGGAAGAAATTGCAGAACCCCTGAAGAAGGTCGATCTTGAAAACCCAGAAAATATTTCAGATCAAGAAAGTTTTGGAGAACTTATTACTCCAAAGAACACTCCATTGAATTCACCATACAATTCTCCACCTGATTCTCCACATAGAGATATGGCTGTACCTACTTGGAGAGCAAGGGGAGCGTTGAATTTAGCTAGGCCATTCCATAACCTTCCAAAAAATCCAGAGAAAGTCTTCCATAAATTCAACCCAGGGAAAGCCATTTCGGCCGAAGATCATCTCAAGAGTTTTTATTTAGCTCTGAATCTTTTGAATGTGCAACATGAAGATGTAGTCTGTAGGCTGTTTCCATACACATTTGAGCCGAAATTATCATCCTAGTATTTTAGCTTACAACCTAGCTCGATCTCAAGTTGGGATGAATTTGAAAAATGTTTCTTAAAGAAATATGGAAACCAAAAAACTGTAGCTACGCTTATGAAAGAATTATTGTCCATGAGAATGGAAAAGAAAGAAAAGGTTCAAGCCTTTAACCAAAGGTTCACAACGCTCTTAAATAATTTCAATGAAGCAAATAAACCAGCAAAGGAATCTCTGGTTGAATATTATACAATAGCTCTTGAAGGACCCATAGCAATGGTCGTTAAAAGATCTCAGAAAACCACCCTAATAGAGAATTTCGAAGAAGCTAGAAAGCTGGAAGAAGAAGCGGATGGCATTGATAAACATGCCTTAGATGCAGAAACAAAACCAATAGTCAGTAAAAAAACCTTGCTGCTCACTAGAGGTAAAGAAGAGTCATCAACAGACATGGAGAATGTAGTTAAGATGATGCAGAAGTTGTCCAATAAAATTGTAGATCTCGAGAAAGATAAGGTTGCTAGTACATCTAGGAAACCTTTCAAGCCATTTTACAAAAAGAGGGAAGACATCGATCAACCTCATCCACCCATGAATACTTCCCCTGTTTTAAACCTCAATGAAATAGGGATGGAAAACTTCAGCACCTTTCATCAAGAACCGCATTCGGAAAAGAGCTTCCCACAATGGATTAACTCTATGAGTTTAGTCATGAACTAGATGTTGGATTCACAGATTCCAGATCAAGACAATCCTCTAGAGGAGTCGAGCCCTAAATTAGAAGAACCACCTCCGGACACCACTATGGTGCTATGGGATTGGGTACCTTTAACTGAATTAGTAGAAGAAGATCCCATAGAAAGCTCTCTCTCTTTTGTGAACATTAATACTCACAGTAAAGGTCCTATTACGGATCCTGTGCCAAACTCAACTCCTCCCAAGCCTAAAGTTTCAAAAGAACTACCTAGAAGACATATAGGAATCATTCCACCGCAACCTAAAGCTAGCCAAACAGCAGCCAAACAACCAAACATTGACACCATAGTTCAACAACCGAAGGTCACAATGAATAAAACACACAATACGGCCAGAATTGGGAACGATTCTGATATAGGGTATGACATTATTGAGGATATAAAGAAAGTCAAATCAAATGTGTCAATATTCGATATGTGCAGTTTGCCTCAGCAACGAGATAAGCTGTTGCAAGCTCTACAACCCCAACCCAGCACTCCATTAACGGATATTCAAGAAGATTCCGACATTAATGAGGCTAGTATTAGCGGAAAATCTAAATCTCAGACGTTGCCATTCCTGTTGACCTTTGAAATTTTGAATCATAATGTCCACAATTGTCTGGTGGATTCTGGAGCATCTTCAAATGTCATGCCACTGTCGATTTGTAAAAAAATTAACGGGCAACCTATTCCATCTCCGGCCCAAATTATTCAGTTAGATAGAGCTTCTGTCAAAGTTATTGGGGAAATGAAAGATGTCCTCATTAGATTATCAGCCGACTCTACAGTTTGTCAGTTTATTGACATAATACTAGTTGATATTCCTGAGGCCTATGGTTTGATCCTAAGTAGGGATTGGTCCACAAAGCTCAATGGTTACTTTGCAACTGATTGGTCTCATATGTGGTTGCCTTATCAAAATAGGTAGAATCAGATCAAAGTCCTGAGAGAACTGCAGATGAAGCAAAATGTAACTCAACTAGAGGGAAAGAATGAGGTTGTATCCTTCTCGTCCTCGGTTCTGGGGAATTATTTCTTAGAAATTGGTCCGGGTAATTATCAGTCTTAAACCATCAGCCATGAATCAAATGAACAGTCTGATCTCCTTCATTTCTCTCGAACTGATGATGTTGACTGTAATATAGTTAGTTTAGTCACTGACTTAGACCATAGAGATACTAACTTAGCTGAATCAAAAGATTTGTTTTGGACATTATACTTTGACATTTCTAAAACTCTGGAAGGATCTAGAGCCGGTTGTGTTCTGATGGATCCGGGAAAAAATAAGTATTTTTTGTCCTGTAGGTTAGAATTTGATTGTACTAACAACAATGTGGAATATGAAGCTTTGGTACACGGATTAAAGAAGGCCATCGATTTAGATGTTAAATACCTAAAGGTTTTTGGTGACTCAGAAATAGTTGTGAGACAGGTAAGAGATACCATTCACTGCCTCTCACCTCATTTGAAGGGTTATCAGGCTGAGGTATGGGATTTAATTATGCATTTTGATGCTTTCAATATAAAGTCTATTCCTAGATTGCAAAATTCTGCAGCTGATTTGTTAGCAACATCCGCTTCTAGATTGGTGCCATCTAATAACAAATGCACAATTGAATTAATTTTCAGGCCCTCCGTCCCTGACAACGTCACAAATTTTAGGGTTTTTAATGATGACGAACAGATTATCAGTTTTCTAACGAACGAAGACCTTTTTCAAGGAGCTGTGATAGATGAAGAAGAACACAATTCTGATTTGCTAAAGAAATATGCGAGTAAAGGAAATTTCATCCCCAGAGGGGTAAGGTCACTCAAAATGTTGTTTGATCTTCAAAGTAAGTTCAAAAGGCCAGCTAATACCAAAACTAACAGTTCATCAATGCAGCATGAGTTAGTTAAATTAGGTACCGAGGCTAAACCAAAATTTGTCAACCTTGGAAAATGTTGTTCACCGAGAGAAAGAGATAGGTTCATCAAACTGTTTAGACAATATAAGGATGTTTTTGCATGGACCTATGAGGATCTGAAAACGTATGACGTCCGCATTATTCAGCATGTTATACCAATGAAAGCGGGTGTCAAGCCATTTCAGCAGCAATTAAGAAGGATGCATCCTACTTTGGAACCTCTGATTCAAAAGTAATTGAAGAAACTCCTGGACGCTAAAATAATCTTTAAGGTCCGGCATTATGAGTGGCTTGCTAACTTAGTTCCCGTAAGAAAGAAGCCACGAGAGATAAGACTATGTGTGGACTTCAGAAATTTAAACAGAGCTTCAGATAAAGACAACTATCCCGTCCCTTCAATGGAACAAATTCTTCAAATGGTGTCAGGATCTGAACTATTTTCTCTTCTCGATGGTTTCTCTGGCTACAATCAAGTATTAGTAGCCGAAGAAGATCGTCTTAACACTACTTTCCGCACTAAGTGGGGAACTTTTGCATATAGAAGGATGCCATTCGGCCTGATAAACGCAGGAGCTACATTCCAGTGGGCAATGGATATTGCTTTCCGAGGATTAGGTGGGTAGTATGTTGTTGTCTACCTAGATGATGTGACAGTTTTTTCAAAGAAAATGGAGGATCATGTTGTCCATTTGAAGCATATTTTTTATCGTTTTCGGAAGTATGGTATTTCATTGAATCCCAAGAAGAGTGTGTCCACTATTCCCGAAGGTAAACTTTTTGTTAAATTTTTAGTATTAAATCACAATACTATAGGATCTTTGCTGAGAGAATAACATCTACAGTATATCAATGCATGACAATCATAATATGACAAGCATCACAAGCATCACAAGAATCAAAAGCATAGAGACAAGAGACACAGAGTTTCCGTGGGGAAAACCCTAAGGTGAAAAACCCCACAACTTCCTCAGAGATAGAGAGAGCAATGGCTCAATCAAAATACAACCAAATAACACTAAGATAGTCTCCTAGCAGATGATCCTCCTCCTCCTCACTAGTGCGCCACTTTTCAAAGAGAGAGATAGTTACTTTTCTGAGTGAGTAAAATAGAGATCTCCTATCTCTATTTATACTCACCTTTTTGCCCAGTGACCTACTGGGGCCGACTTGTCCACTTAGATACATCCACATTATATTATATATAATTCCGGGCCGACCCCAAATGGTGGTCTAATAACCCATCGGCAAGTACACACACTTGCGACACTTGTCAATCCACATGACGACACTTCCTTATAGAGGAATAACACATCTCTTATAAGGGTACAATAAATATATATAAAATATACAAATGAAATACATTCCGAAGTTACATATACATCAACACTTTTGGGCCATATCATTTCCAAAGGAGGAGTGTCAATAGATCAGGAAAGAGTACAAGCTATCAATAGAATTCCAATACCTTATAACAAAAAATCTATACAGTCATTTATGGGCACTATCAATTTCGTCCGAAGATTTGTTCCATATTTTGCACAAATTGTTAAACCTTTGCAACAAATGGTTAAACAAAGCATACAGTTCAAGTGGACAGATGTAGAAAAGGATGCGTTTAGAGACATTAAGGCAACTATTGCTAAAGCTCCTTCCTTGAGAAGCCCAGATTTTGATAAGGATTTTATCCTATATACCTTTGCTTTGGATGACTCCCTTGCGGTTGTACTCACACAAAAGGTGGAGCTACGGGACGAATACCCAATCTCGTTTATGAGCACTGGTCTGCAAGGGGCTGAGCTAAACTATCCCATGGTTGACAAGCATGCATATGCTGTCTTCAAAGCAGTCAAGCAATTCAGGCCATATATTCTTAAGAACATAACTAAATTTATAGTTCCCCACCCAGCTGTTAGATCCCTCTTCGTTCAAAAGAAACTAGGAGAAAGGAGGGGAAACTGGGTCACAGCTCTTCAAGAATACGATTTAGAATTTAAACCAACCACGCTCATCAAAGGACAAGGCCTATGCAAATTGCTTATAGGAAATTCGACTGATGAAGAGCAACATTGGAAGAATGAAGCTGATCTAAACTCAGTTGAAGTATGTCCTATCTTCACAACTCCTCAGTCATGGTATAGATATCTGGTGCATTATTTGCAGCAAGGATACCTACCTGAGCACTAGATCTCTAAGCAAAGGAGGGCACTCTGTTTGAAATCAGCAGCTTATCAAATCGTCAATGGGATATTTTTCAGAAAGAATTATGATGGAATTTTTCTTAGATGTCTAGAAAAGGAAGATGCAAGTAAAGTTGTTAAATAATTACACGATGGCCCCGCTGGTGGACATTATTCAGGGGAGACAATAGCTCACAAGATACTAAGAGCTGGATATTATTGTCCCACTCTGTTCCGTGATGCCCATACATACGCACGGAACTGTGATGTATGCCAAAGAAGTGCGGGGAAATTACCTAAGGCAGCAGGACCCTTGCAGCCGGTTATCATCTCGGAACCTTTTGAATAGTGGGGTATAGATGTTATTAGAGAGATAAATCCGAATTCTTCTTTGCAACATCGATACATCCTGACGGCTACCGACTACTTCACTAGATGGATGGAGAGTATCCCATTGTGCAAGATCAATGAAGACACGGTCATCAGTTTCTTGAAGGAAAACATCATAACCAGGTTTGGGGTTCCAATTTCCCTTGTTTTTTATAATGCTCCCTATTTTTCGTCTTTTAAGATAAATGAATTTGTTTATGAATGGGGGATTAAGCTGCATTATTCAACCAATTATTACCCTCAAGGAAATGGATTAGCTGAATCTTCAAACAAAAACCTCATTTGAATTCTCAAAAAGACTGTAATAGAAAATCAGCGAAGTTGGCATATAGCTCTCCCAAATGCCTTATGGGAAAATAGGGTGACTCCAAAGAACGCATTAGGGGTTTCCCCTTTCACTCTTGTCTATGGAAAGGAAGCCAACCTTCCCCCCAACATCTTGCTCCCATCCTTACAGTTGTCCCAAGCCTCTTGAGGATCTAGTAGCCAAGTCTTACAATCCAGGATCAATACCCTGCTTCAACTTGAAGAAGCCTAACAGAAAGCTAAAGACCGATTCCATCAGCACCAAGACATAGTCAAGAGATGGTTCGATAAGAGGAAGTCCGGTAAAAGAAGTTTTGAAGTTGGGGATTTAGTCCTGAAATTGGATCATAATCATGAAGGCAAAGGGATGCACACGAAATTCCAACATTTATGGATAGGCCCTTACCAAATTTTGGCAAAGATAGGCCCATCCACTTATAAGTTGACAGACCTCGAGGGAGAAGAAGTAACCCTTCCTCTCAATGGCCTCGCCCTGAAACAATACTTTGCGTAGTCTCACTGAGACTTTCTGTACATAAATAAAAAATTTCTTTTATGTTGCTTTAGCCCTTTGTTTTCATCGTTTTCATCTATGTTGTTTCTTTTCTCATCATTTGAACCTTTTGTACAAAGTTTGTTTTCTGAAAGCTCCTGCGGTTGGGTTTCTCATCAAGATAGATCTCTCGAAGAAATCTCACAACTCATGAATCCGAAACTACGCTCGAATGAAATTTTATCTATGAATTCTGCTCTTGTTGAACTTTCTTCAAAAGGAAGGAAGCCTATTTTGTTAGTCACACTAATCCTGTTTAAATAGCAGAGATCTATGACTATCTTTATTACTATCTTTGGGATCCATCCACTCTCACACTTAAAGGTATCTCAAGAAGGTCATTGAAGTTGGACCCATGGAGAGTAGCACATCTCGAGGGCATAGGGTATTGAAATGACTCCATGCTGCAAATTTAACAGCCAAAATGGCTTTGATCAAGGCTCTATTTTTCAGAGATTCTCGCCTCAATTAAAGCATGGCTGAGACAAAAGCAAAGCATGTAAGTCAAGAAAGCTGTCCAAAAGACTCAGCTCAAATTAGGCTCCTCTCCATCCGTGCGGCTTGATCAAATCAATAAAATCTCTCACTCACACAAAAGGACATTATGGATTGAGGAGCCAAAATCAAAGATCATGTATAAAGAAAATATTTCTGGAAGGCTCAAATAGCAAAGCTGTCAAAAGTATAAACATCTAAAAGGATGCAAGCGGCATGGGAATGAGGAACAAGAGCAATAATGTCCATGACAAAGTGTTGCAAATCCTGTGGTGTCCGATAGCAGTAGCCATCTGAAAGATGAATCTTCTAAAATGAACCCCATATGTTGGCCCTTTGAGAGTTTTAAAGATGTCTCTATCAAAGCTCCCCTTTCCCCAATGGCTAGCAGATAAAGTGACTTTTTCCTTCGCCGAGATTCAAAGGCTCAGCTGAATATTGCATATAAGATGGATATCTTTTAAGAAGGTTTCGGATCATCAAGAGGAATTTTTTCAGAGATCTGTGTTCGCCAACAACTCGCCAATTGTTGTTTGAGCAACATCTCCCAAAAAATTTTGTACATATTGGGGCCCCTCTTTTTAGTTTTTCTAGAAAGACTACCTAAAGAAGTTAATTCTCCTTTTAACTTAGTTTTTGTTTTCAACTGAGGAATCTGCTTTAAAAAATTGAAGTTTTTCTTCTAAGTTAAAATTCACGTATCTCTCCCGAACCTACGGAAGCAATTTGCATATCTCTCCCAAAACTGCGGAAGCAATTTGCATATCTCTCCCGAACCTACGGAAGCAATTTGCATATCTCTCTCGAAATTGCGAAAGAGATTTAAAAAACTCTCCCGAAACTACGGAAGCAATTTGCATATCTCTCCCAAAACTGCGGAAGCAATTTGCATATCTCTCCCGAAACTGGGGAAGAAACTTACATGTCTCTCTCGAAATTGCGGAAGAATTCACGATTCTCTTCCAAAACTACGGAAGAATTCAAGTTTCTCTCCCGAAACTGCGGAAGCAATTTGCATATCTCTCCCGAAACTAGGGAAGAAACTTACATGTCTCTCTCGAAATTGCGGAAGAATTCACGATTCTCTTCCGAAACTGCAGAAGAATTCAAGTTTCTCTCTCGACACTGCGGAAGAACTTGAGATTTCCTCTTGAAATTGTGGAAGCTTTCGTCAAATGTTTCCATAGTAATTTGTTGATAGGCTTGAACAAAGTTATTTTGTAAGTTGCAGAAGGATATTCTGAGTCTTTCCGAAACTGCGGGATGACTCGGCAAAACCGTTCATGATAAGCTTCTGAGAGATTGTATTTCGAAAAGATACACAAAGCTCTCCCGAAACGCCGAAGCAATTCACCATTTTGTTCCGCAACTGCGAACGAAACTCGTAAGTCCACCCCGTAACCGGCGGTCGCACTTAAATGCCAAGACGGCTTGAAAAGACCACACCGTACAGGCATTAAAACCTCGTTTTAATGACACCACCTACCCGTTTAAATGCCACAAGTGTCTAACATTTTATAAGGGCGGTGGGGTTTTGTTGATCCCATTGTTAGTTTATCGTTCAAAGAACGCTGTTGGGAAGACCGCGCCGGCTCGCTCCAGCTCAGCGCATCCATGACTGCGTCCACCTCACTCAACCACTGTCTCGTCTCCAGGTAGGCTTTTTAACCGCCATCTTTGTCTCATCTCCATGTAGAGTTACTTTTTGGGTTTTCCCGTTCATAACATGGCCGATAGACATTGGTAGCGTAGGTCATTTTTTTTTGTTTATTACGGCCGCCGTGACCCCTTAGGTTTCTCATTCCTACCAGCTGAAATCCGTAGCCATGACCATCCAAGTTTTTCACTGACCGCATTCCGATCGTTTTCCTACCTTGATTCAAACTTCATAACAGCCACACACCGTTTCGCAAGTATTATTAATGACAGTAGTGGTCGGTTGAGATACTCAACCACTCACCTTTTTGGCTCAGTTAATGAATGTGGAAAACATTCCCTTGTTTCAATGTTTATTCATAGGATTTTTTCCACTCCAGGCCAACCCTACGATGAAGGGCATCCTCTCTCCAAGGACTAGGAGGGAAGTAGGTTTTTTCCACGTCATATGCTTACCTTTTCGGAAGCATTCCAAAAGTTCCTAATTAGGCTTTGTCTCCCTAGAATAATCAAATCTCGGGACCATATTTCGTTTTCTGAAATGATCTATTTTGCTTCCCCAGCATGCAGCTTATAATTTTGTCTGTATTTCTCATTAGCATGTTAAAATTGTCCTTCTCTATGTTACACTCTCATAACATGCTTGCAAATTTTTATAATAATTCACATTTGGTTGCTAGCAGGGATAAGCCACGATTCCAAAAGGTGGTAGAAAGAAAACTAAAGTGATGGAACTAGAGCCAGTGCAACTAAGGACTGAGACTATTTTCCAAGACACTAAGTGTACCATTGGCATTCCTCCCGAGGTCCGTTGGGGAGATGTTTACCGGATGATCAGGGACTAGGATATCCCAGATGTATTATTGGAAGAAGAACAAATCTACCTCAACATCATAACTTCCGGCATAGCCAGGGCTTCCACCCACCCTGAATTGTTCCCATGCTCTGAAGTGATCGGGTGGATATTGAAACATGCCAACCCAGAGACAAGAGTGTTGCATGACAACAAGGGAGATCCTTTTGCTTCATTCCATCCAACGTATATTGCTGCAGCCTACAAATTCTCACCTCACCAACAAGCGCTAAGTGATGAATGGATGGGTAAGATGAATAATATTGAGATGGCCAAAAAATTATTGGTCACGGGAAAACACTTGAGGAAGAGAGGTAACGATGAATATGATGTTCAGAACCTAAGACCTCCTTTTAGGTTAATCGCCCTAATGCTATGCAGAATTTTCGGTATGCCCGATGGCACTGTATATAGGATACAGTGGGCCCCCATCATCCACTTCATAGCATTCAAAGGAACCGTGTTTGACTGGGCTACTATCCTTTCGGACAGTTTGGCATCCATAGTGGCCGCTGCAAGAGAATGTCTGGCCTTAAAAAAGTCAGAATTTTACATGTCTTCCTATCTCATTCACTGCATTTTGGCCAAACTCCCTTTCCCCAGACTAGGTTTCACATGGGATAAAGCCAACATCCCAATATACACTGCTTATAAAATAATGTGAGCTAAAAATTACAGAGCAAGCTATAAGCTCATCTGCGAAGAATTCATCATGCCTCTATATGAGCAAATGTTCAAGGAAGAGCCCAATTGTCTATCAGAAAATGCCATGGAGGTCCTGGAAAACTATGGCGATTTTTATTTTTCAGAGCAAGGCACCTACATCAGGATGTTTGGATGTACCAAAGCGCCATACATTTTGCCAAAATACGCTACTGATTATGTAGTCCTCAAGGAAGCAGTCAAGCAAATTTTCCTTGATGGAATAGGAGGGGTGCTTAACAAGCAACATAAGGCTTCTTTCCCTCCTTTTCCCTTCTGCATAGGAGCCTACAAATTCTCAGGGGTTGCATCACTGAGGAATTCATTCAAGAGCTGAAAGATTTCCACTTCGGTGAAATGATCTTCCATAGAAATGATAGGCAGAGCAAGGTTGCCGAGCATTGAAAAGAATTTTATGCTCATTTTGAATATGCTCATTACTGTGATGCCGAGGAAGAAGTGTTCAGAGGCATCAGCAACATGACTGAGTTGCAGATTTTTCGTCAAGGCAGTGGAGCAAGCTCTAGCTCCACCCCAGCTCGAAAAGCCAATCTGCAGAAAGAGAGAGAAGCAATTGATGCCCTAGCCCGCGAAGAACAAATATTGGAAGAGGAAGCAAGGTTGCTGAGAGAGGATGAGGAAACAAGGTTGCAGAGAGAAGCTGAGGAAGCAAGGCTGCAACAAGAAGTAGAAGATGCAAGGCTGCAACAAGAAGCTGAAGATGCAAGGTTGCAGAAGGAAGCGGAAGATTGAGAGCAGAGGGAGGAAAGTGAAAATCAGCAGCAAGCTGAAGAAGAAGAAAGAAGGCACGAAGCTGAAGAAGAGAAAAATGCGGAGGAAGAAGTTAAGACCGATGAAGATGCCCAGGAAGGTGGCTCCGGCACCCAAGATATGGAGGTAGATGTATCTTAAGCAAGGGTTCCTGGCACCCAAAATATTGAGGCAAACACATCTCAAGCAGGTGTTCCCGTCACCCAAAATATGGAGACAGACACAGCTCAAGCAAGTGTCTCCGTCACCCAAAATGTGGGAACATACGCGTCTCAAGTAGTACATACCCCACCCATAGAAGCTGAAATACATGTAATAGACCTCCCAATCATCCCTTACACTCCATCAGAAGATCATACTGTGTCCCAATGGGATGAATTTGTGTATGATAAGAAGAGGAAGGCATTAGTCTTGAAATCGGAAGAGAGGATAACGAGACTCTTCCAAGAAGATATTGTTACCCGGTGGGAGACCACGGTGATGCAAAATACAAATAAGGCTCCCATAGCTATGGCATCCACCGTTGTGTCAGTAGCAAAAGCAACACAGGACAATGTGGTCGATATGGTTAGAGAATTTGAGTCAACAAAGAGGAGAGCTCGCATGTTGCAACATACTGTGGCTAATGAGCAGGCTTACAGGGATCTTATAGTGAATAAATATAATCGCCTATCTGTTGAGCACAAGGAATTGACAGATAAGTATCGCCATTTAGAAGAAGATAAGGAGCACCTGGCAGTCCAGATGATGGTTTTAGAAGCATAAAAAACAATTCTGAAGCTAGAGTCTCTCATCTGCAAGCAGATAAGCATGCAATGGTTGAGCAATTAGAGGAGGCAGAGAGCAGAACAATAGATATGTATCCCTTTCATGAGCTGTCCTGTGACATTTTGAGACAAATGCACACCACATAGGAGCTGATTACCGAGAAAGTGTGCAGGCTCAAATCCATGATGGTTATATTGATAGAAGTCAATGCAGAGGCCAATAGGCTTAAGGGAAAATATACTCGGGTTAAAGCAAACATCCTAAGCCATATAGAATGGAGAGAAGGGAAGGGTGATTTCCCCAAGCATTTCCCATTCAAGTCTGTAGATGATTTTAAAGAAGATATAGCCCTTATGGAATTCTGCAGGAACTGTGGCCTTAAGCTAATGGCTAAGATCCAAGGAACAATGGATAAAAGTAACAGCCTTTATCAAAAAATCCATGAAGTACATGATAAGTGCAAGATGAGTTTTCCTCAGTCCCTCGATGAGTTCCCAAGCAAAGAGAAACATTTATCAGACTTGAAGGAAGAGATAGGCATTCAAATAGAATATGTAAAGAGGATTGATGTCTTAGCCACTGATGATCTCTATCACTATATTGGACTGTCATCAATTTACAGTCATTTGCTTAAAGAAATCCACCAAGCAGCAGTTGCAGAAATTCAGGGTGTTGAAGTAGAGCTTTGAAAATATGTGACTTGCCAGAAGATCTTGCTCCCTTCCCCGACAAATTTGGTTATCAGAGATACTGGTATCTAGTTCAGTTACATAGCAGAGGAGGAAAAGAAAGCAGCAGCAACAGTAGCAGCTGGTCCAAGCACCTCTCTCCCAGCAAAAGTGCCTTCCCAAGGATGAACACATTGATCCTAAGGCGTTGTTCCTATTTTTGTATTTTGGTCTCCCTATGTTTAAAGCGTAGAATCACTGGACAGTTGTCCTTTTCTTTTTGAGAAATTTTCTATTTTAAGAAAAGGGCCACGACTTGTTTATTAAGAGGAAAAGTCTGTAGAGAACATGTGTAAAGAGCCAGGTGGCAGCCCAAGAGGCATTTTGTAAAGATATAAATAGAAGTTTAGGGAATAGTGTAAAGCACTTTTGGCTGGGGAAAAGAATTTTCTTAACTTGGACGAGCTATCTTGCACTTGCTCCAAGAAAATGGAATTTGCCTAATAAGAGCCTGGAGATGACATCTTTTACACGGAAATGGATGTTGGATTCATGTTTGATTATTCCTGTGACTTTCATATTTTACAGTGAGATCTTTCTTTGTTGTCTTGAATTATTTCTCTGTATTGAATAATCTTATTGTTTCTTGTGCAAATGAATTTTCTCCTACATGAGTAATGGAATGCGTTAAATGTGAATTGGAAGCTATCTTCTAATATCTGTTGCTTTCTTGCTATCGATGTATCTTATGATTTAATGGTTGTCTGTTGATCTTTAGATAACTCTTCCAACACATTACTCCTACTTATAATTTTGCTCCTTGCAGGGATAGTCTAGGTTTATTTCGGTTTTAAGTACAGATTTGTTTCAAGTTCTACATTTAGATTAAGTTAGCTTAGGCAGTTGCATATCATTTTAAACCGTAAAATCAAAAAGAACGGTGGATCGGGCCATAACCGGTGTAATTGAAGCAAATCTCCAAACCTAACGGTTGCCGGAACCGCTAACCGAACGGATTCCCCATACCAAACAGTGGACAATCTAATTGGGATAGTCTATCGGGGAGAATCCCTTTCTGCTTGATGCTAGGATCTTCGGGGCATCAACAGTTTTTGGTGCTAGAAGGAGGGCCTGAAAAAGCATGGCTGATAAAGGAAAATCTCCCACTGTCAAAAATGTTACTGAAAACCCGCTTAAAAAAGGAATTTCAAACAACCCAAATCTTGAAGTAGCAAACCAAGAAAACCTCGTCTCTGATTCTGAACCTCAAGAAGTATTGTATGATGTGCCTTTTGCTGAAATAAAAGATTTAAGGAGACATACACAATCTTATGTTAGACAGCTAGGTGGTTTAAACACAGTAAATTTGCTCCCTAGGAAAAGTTCTCCTAGAAAAGAGCGACAGTACACCCGTGATTCGATTCTTGTGCAAAATTTTGAAGAGCTTGTGAATTTAACCTTGGAAGAAATTGCAGAACCCCTGCACAAGATCGATCTGGAAAACCCAGAAAATATTTCAGATCAAGAAAGTCTTGGAGAACTTATTACTCCAAAGAACACTCCATTGAATTCACCATACAATTCTCCACCTGATTCTCCAGATAGAGACATGGCCGTACCTGCTTGGAGAGCAAGGGGAGCTATGAATTTAGCTGGGCCATTCCACAACCTTTCAAAAAATCCAGAGAAAGTCTTTCCTAAATTCGACCCAGGGAAAGCCATTTCGGCCGAAGATCATCTCAAGAGTTTTTATTTAGCTCTGAATCTTTTGAATGTGCAACATGAAGATGTAGTCTGTAGGCTGTTTCCATACACATTTGAGCCGAAAGTATCGCCCTGGTATTTTAGCTTACAACCTAGCTCGATCTCAAGTTGGGATGAATTTGAAAAATGTTTCTTAAAGAAATATGGAAACCAAAAAATTGTAGCTACGCTTATGAAAGAATTATTGTCCATGAGAATGGAAAAGAAAGAAAAAGTTCAAGACTTTAACCAAAGGTTCACAACGCTCTTAAATAATTTTAGTGAAGCAAATAAACCAGGAGAGGAATCTCTGGTTGAATATTATACAACAGCTCTTGAAGGACCCATAGCAATGTTCGTTAAAAGATCTAAGAAAACCACCCTAATAGAGAATTTCGAAGAAGCTAGAAAGGTGGAAGAAGAAGTGGATAGCATTGCTAAACATGCCTTAGATGCATAAACAAAACCAGCAGTCAGTAAAAAAACCTTACTGCTCACTAGAGGTAAAGAAGAGTCATCAACAAACATGGAGAATGTAGTTAAGATGATGCAGAAGTTGTCTAATAAAATTGTAGATCTCGAGAAAGATAAGGCTGCTAGTACATCTAGGAAACCTTTCAAGCCATTTTACAAAAAGAGGGAAGACAACGATCAACCTAATCCACCCATGAATACTTCCCCTATTTTAAACGTCCATGAAATAGGGATGGAAAACTTCTGCACCTTTCATCAAGAACCGCATTCGGAAAAGAGCTGCCCACAATGGATTAACTCTATGAGTTTAGTCATGAACCAGATGCTGGATTCACAGATTCCAGATCAAGACGATCCTCTAGAGGATTCGAGCCATGAATTAGAAGAACCACCTCTAGACACCACTATGGTGCTATGGGATTGGGTACCTTTAACTGAATTAGTAGAAGAAGATCCCATAGCAAGCTCTCTCTCTACTGTGAACATTAATACTCGTAGTAAAGGTCCTATTACGGATCCTGTGCCAAAGTCGACTCCTCCCAAGCCTAAAGTTTCAAAAGAACTACCTAGAAGACATATAGCAATCATTCCACCGCAACCTAAAGCTAGCCAAACAGCCAAACATTGACACCATAGTTCAACAACCGAAGGTCACAATGAATAAAACAGACAATCCGGTCATAATTGGGAATGATTCTGATATAGGGTATGTCATTATTGAGGATATAAAGAAAGTCAAAGTAAATGTGTCAATATTCGATATGTGTAGTTTGCCTCAGCAACGAGATAAGCTGCTGCATGCTCTGCAACCCCAACCCAGCACTCCATTAACGGATACTCAAGAAGATCTCGACATTAATGAGGCTAGTATCAGAGGGAAATCTAAATCTCAGACGTTGCCATTCCTGTTGACCTTTGAAATTTTCAATCATAATGTCCACAATTGTCTGGTAGATTCTGGAGCATCTTCAAATGTCATGCCACTGTCAATTTGTAAAAAAATTAATGGGCAACCTATTCCATCTCCGGCCCAAATTATTCAGTTAGATAGAACTGCTGTCAAAGTTATTGGGGAAATGAAAGATGTCCTCATTAGATTATCAACCGACTCTAGAGTCTGTCAGTTTATTGACATAATGCTAGTTGATATTCCTGAGGCCTATGGTTTGATCCTAAGTAGGGATTGGTCCACAAAGCTCAATGGTTACTTTGCAACTGAATGGTCTCATCTATGGTTGCCTTATCGAAATAGGCAGAATCAGATCAAAGTCCTGAGAGAACCGCACATGAAGCAAAATGTAACTCAACTAGAGGGAAAGAATGAGGTTGTAACCTTCTCCTCCTCGATTCTGGGGAATTATTTCTTAGAAATTGATCTGGGTAATTATCAGTCTGAAACCATTAGCCATGAATCACATGAACAGTCCGATCTCCTTCATTTCTCTCGGACTGATGATGTTGACTGTAATATAGTTAGGTTAGGCACTGACTTAGACCATAGAGATACTAACTTAGATGAATCAAAATATTTGTTTTGGACATTATACTTTGACGGTTCTAAAACTCTGGAAGGATCCAGAACCAGTTGTGTTCTGATGAATCCGGGAAGAAATAAGTATTTTTTGTCCTGTAGGTTAGAATTTGATTGTACTAACAACACTGCAGAATATGAATCTTTGGTACACGGATTAAAGAAGGCCATCGATTTAAATGTTAAACACCTGAAGGTTTTTGGTGACTCATAAATAGTTGTGAGAGAGGTAAGAGATACCATTCACTGTCTCTCACCTCATTTGAAGGGTTATCAGGCTGAGGTATGGGATTTAATTATGCATTTTGATGCTTTCAATATAAAGTCTATTCCTAGATTGCAAAATTCTGCGGCTGATTTGTTAGCAACATCCGCTTCTAGATTGGTGCCATCTAATAACAAATGCACAATTGAATTAATTTTCAGGCCCTCCGTCCCTGAAAACGTCACAAATTTTAGGGTTTTTGATGATGATGAACAGATTATCAGTTTTCTAATGAACAAAGACATTTTTCAAGGAGCTGTGATAGATGAAGAAGAACATGATTCTGATTTGCTAAAGAAAGATGTGAGTAAAGGAAATTTCATCCCCAGAGAGGTAAGGTCACTCGAAATGTTGTTTGATCTTCAAAGTAAGTTCAAAAGGCCAGCTAATACCAAAAATAACAGTTCATCAATGCAGCATGAGTTAGTTAATTTAGGTACCGAGGTTGAACCAAAATTTGTCAACCTTGGCAAATGTTGTTCACCGAGAGAAAGAGATAGGTTCATCAAACTGTTTAGACAATATAAGGATTTTTTGCATGGACCTATGAGGATCTGAAAACGTATGACATCCTCATTATTCAACATGTTATACCAATGAAAGCGTGTGTCAAGCCATTTCAGTAGCAACTAAGAAGGATGCATCCTACTTTGGAACCTCTGATTCAAAAGGAATTGAAGAAACTCCTGGACGCTAAAATAATCTTTAAGTTCCGGCATATAATGGGTCCCTGGGAGATCCTATAGGTTGAGCAGTAATCTCGTAATCAGTCCTGGGATGCTCTTTCGAGGTTTTGCAGATGCACATAATCAGCCCTGAGATTCCACAGGATGGTCGCTCACAAAGATGATGAATACCTACATGGAGGCTAGGCCTACATCCAACATGAAAAAGGGTTGGCTCTGTAGAACTTCCTATGACGAGAAGAATTGAAAGATAACACCAGTGATCGAGATGACGAGTACAGCAGCAGTGACGATGATGCTCCGTGATCCAATGACAATGATCCAGCTCCATTATTGAAGACTTGTGCTTATATGTATTGATGACCTGTGTCAAGAGAATACCTTCCTAGTTAAGAAGGAGTGTTGATGTATTTGTAACTTCGAAAGATATTCACTTGTATATTGTATGTGTTACATTTCTACTTTATTGTATCCTTAATGGAGATGTATTATTCCTCTAATTGGAAGTGACATCATTTGTATTTGCAAGTGTTGCAAGTTATATTGTAAGTGTCGTAACTTATATTTGATGGGTTATTAGACCACCTTAGAGGGGTCGGACCAGTATGAGTTAAAGGGTTATTAGACCACCCTAGTGGGTTCGGCCCAGTGACAAGTGGTAATGGGTTATTAGACTCTCCTAAGGGAAGTCGCCCAGTTAGAGTAAAAGATAAGTAAAGGTAAAGTATAAATAGAGAGGAGCACCTCTCTATTTATCCATTCATTCACTCAATCACTTCACATTAGTGAGAGAGAGGAGGAGTGCGCACAAGTGGAGGAGGAGAAGCTGCTAGGAGACTATCTCTTGTCTTTGGTTTTTGTATTGGTGCTCATTCTATCTCTGAGGAAGTTGCAGGGTTATTCACCTTCTTGGTTTTCCCCGGTGAAATTATTTGTGTCTCTTGTCTCTTGTGTTTGATATGCTGTACATGTTGTTCTCTCAGTTAAGATCCTAGATCATATTGAATTTAAATGATGAAAAACTAACAATTTTCCCACTTTGTTTGCCTTTCATTGAGATCCTTTTGTGTGAGAAAATGCTTTAAATTGTTATGATTAGTTTTGACCACAAACCTGTTCCCCACCAGATATTGTCAAAAATTGGCCAAGGAATGCATGATGGATAACATTATCTTTTTCATATATGGAGTAGATATTCTCATTTGGATGCAATTTTCTGCTCTCAAAAGTTATGGGGTGTTGATTTTTCTTTAGGACCGCCCCTATTCCTTCTCCTGATGCATCACATTCCAAAAAAAAAGGTTTAGAAAAATATGGTAATGCAAGTATTGGACAGCTACTCATTACCTATTTCATTCTTTGGAAATCCTTTTCATCCTCTTAATCCCATTTGAAATCATCCTTCTTGGTCAAATAAGTAAGTGGAGCAATTAATTTGGAGAACCCCTTCACAAACTTCCTATAGTAAGTGCATATTCCAATGAAGCCTCTCAATTCAGTGATGTTTTTGGGTGATGGCCATTCAAGAATATCCTTTATTTTCTCCATGTGCACCTTTACTCCATCTTTCCCAATGATATGCCTAAGATACAAAACTTCCTTCAACCCAAATTCACGCTTGGACAAATTAGCAAACAAATATTGTTCATGCAATATTTTCAATACAACTTCTAAATGGTGCAAATGTTCCTCCCATGTCTTATTGTAAACAAAAATATAATCAAAGAAAACCAAAACAAACTTATGGAGCTACTTGAAAAATATTTTGTTCATGCATGATTGGAATGTGGTTAGAGCATTGGTTAAACCAAAAGGCATGACAAGAAATTCGAAATGGCCATAATGACATCGGAAAGCAGTTTTCTGCACATCCTCCTCCTTCATTCGAATCTAATGGTAACCAGATCTTAGATTAATTTTGGAGAAGAATTTTTCTTCAAATATCTCATCCATGAGCTAATCTATTCTAGGGATGAGATATCTATTCTTAATTGTCTTCTTGTTTAGAGCTCTAAAATCAATGCACATCCTTAAGGTTCCATCCTTTTTCTTCACCAAAATAACTGAAGAATCATAGGGACTAGAGCTTGGTCTAATGAGTCCTAATTCCAATAGCTCTTGAATATCCTTCTCAATCTCATCTCTGAAACTTTTTGGTTTTCTATATGGTGGTATTTGGATGGGTGAAGTACCCACCTCCAAAACAATGGTGTGCTCAAATCCTCTGTTAGGTGGCCTTCCAGGAGGAAGGTCTCCAAAAACCCTTTCATATTTTTGTAGTAGTTTCTTTATCTCCCTTGGATGTTCTGCAATATTTATGTTTGTCTTGGGGGAAGTGATGAAACATTCAGCATCCAATTGAATATCCCCGTGCCTCAATATAGATGTCATACTGTGGGAAGGCACCACTTGATTCGGATAGGTGGGCATTCCTCTCACCACCCTTTGTTTTCCTTCCGAATATTTGAATTTGATTTCAGGTATTTGGTAGTTCACTATATGTTCCCCTATAGAATATAACCATTTCACTCCCAAGACCACATTAGTATTAGAACCATCAACCACATAAAATCTATCAAAAAATGTGTAATTACCTATGGTGAGTTGTAGATTTGGAATCCATGTTTTCCACTCCATAGTATTGTGACCTGGAATTATGGCTATGAACCCATCAAATGGTTCAGTAGGTAACTTTATCCTTTCCACCATGGATACATCAATGGATTTATGAGTTTCTCCTCCATCTACCAATACCGAAACTCTTTTTCAATGTACCACTCCTTTGCATCGAATGGTGTGAAAATGAGGAACTCCTGAAGTACTACCATTATCCCTTTGTCAGGTAATGGATGATCTTCTTCTGTTGTTTCATATCCCTCTTCTTGGGATAAAATATGTTCTTCTTCCTCCATGTCCCCTTCACCTTCATCATCATCATAAAATACTTCAATGCATTGTGCTTTCCCTTAGCACATTTATGCCATGGTACCCATGGTTGGAAGCATGTCTAACATAGTTCTGAGTTCTCCCTTTCTTGGTCCCTCTTTCTTTTCCTTTCCAAATGCATATTTTTTCCATGGCTTCTTGTCAAATATGAACTTAGAAGGAAATTTGGGCTTGGGAGGAGACCTTGTCTTAGGTAGCACATTTTACAGATCTCTTTCCATGTTCATGGCATATTTCAATGAAGTAGGTTTGTGGGATTTAAATAAACCATTAAAAGGTTCATCCAAAACTTTAGTAAAGAGAAATACTAATCAAACCATAGATATATCATCCACCTTAACTGATATTTTTTGAAATTCCAACATGTACTCATCAGGGGTTTCAATTTGCTTCAACTATGGTAGTTCCTTGAAAGGCATTTCAAGGTCTTTTTGCTCAAATCTTTCCAATAACTTGTTAAAAATTTCTTCATATGTTGTGACCTGATCATGTCCCAAGTTTTTAATCACATAGAACCACCAATCATTGGATTCTCCTTCAATATTCAAAATAGCCATTTTTAGAGCTTCCTCTTCAACCATTGGATTCAGCTGAAAATACACATCTAACTTTTGTATCCAAGTATTTGTGTAACTTTGAGATGATCCATCAAAGGTAGGAAGGGGAATTTTGTTATATTTTGAGCATTAATTCAAAATGATCTAGGATCTTATCTGAGAGAATAACATGTACAGCGTATCAATCACAAGAGACAAGCACAAGAGACAATAGACATAGAGTTTCCTCGGGGAAAACCAAGAAGGTGAAAAAACCCCGCAACTTCCTCAGATATAGAAAGAGAAATGATACAAAACCCAAGTACAAGAGATAGTCTCCTTACAAGCTTCTCCTCCTCCACTACTGCGCATCTCTCAAGTGAGAGAATAGATGAGTAAGTGAATGATCAAATAGAGTGACACCCTCACTCTATTTATACACTGACTTGACTTTCCCAATAACCTAATAGGGCCAACTTCTCTAGGAGATTCTAATAACCCATGGTAACTCAACTCAGGGCCGAACCCACACTTGGTAGTCTAATAACCCATCACATACAAGTTGTGGTACATGTAATGCAACTTGTGACACTTGTAAATACAAATGATGACACTTCCGTACAGAGGAATAATAACATCTCTGTAGGTATACAAAATACATATATGAAATACATTCTAAAGTTACATATACATCAACACTCCCTCTTAACTAGGAAGGAATTTCTCGACACAGGTCTTCTAGCACAAGTCTTCTTCTCTAGATCATCGTCATCGAATCATCGTCATCGTCACTGCTGCTGCTATCTCAATCAATCTCCAATCTAATCATCATAGGAATTTCTACAAATCCAACCCTTTTTCATGATGGATGTAGTCCTAGCCTCCATGTAGGTCTTCATCGTCTCTGCAAGCAAGCCATCAAGTAGGTACACCTCAAGACTGATTGTACTGCCTCTGCAAAGCCTACAAGATATCCCAGGACTGATTACACTGCCTTTGCAAAACCTACAAGAGCATCTCAAGACTGATTATATGCCTCTACAAAACCTGTGTACCCTACTGTCACATCATTGTCTGCATATCACCTCATAGTCCATAGAGCACAACCCAGATGCACACACATCACAACACTTACACTCACCGGCATGGGAGGACTTTCCTCTAACCATCCGAGAAAGCCTCAGCACTTACATCAATGACCATGGAAGGACTTTCCTCTGACCATGTCGGAAAGGCTACAACAACTACATCAACGACCATGGAAGGACTTTCCTCTGACCATGTCGAAAAATATCTACAATTACATCAACGACCATGGAAAGACTTTCCTCTAACCATGTCGAAAAAGCCACGAAAATTACATCAATGAACATGGAAGTAATTTCCTCTAACCATGTCGGAAAAGCCATTCCTAGCCCTTACATCTCACCATGGAAGGACTTTCCTCTAACCATGTGAGAATGGCCCAGCCCTTACATCTGCACCATGGGAGGAATTTCCTACCACCATGTGAGAATGGCCCCAGCCCTTACATATACACCATAGGAGGACTTTCCTACCACTATGTGAGAATGGCTTGTGTGCATCTGTGTCTCCGGACTCATCACTTCCCCTTGGAAGGAATTTCGATCTGAAGTACACCAAGTCTCTCTCTAAAGTACTCAAAATTCACTCTGGCCAGAGGCTTGGTCAACACATTGGCTATCTGCTCTTCCGTTGCAACATACAGGAGCTTCACTGCTCCTCTCTACACCATATCCTTGATATAGTGATATTTGATCTCAATGTGCTTCGACCTGTCATGGAACACCGGGTTCTCAAACGACTTCACACAACTCTGGTTGTCACAGAAGATACAAGTAGCATCCAACAGGAGATTAAATAACTCAGACAGTAGCTTCCTAAGCCATACTGCCTCACAACTAGCCGAACAAGTTGCAACATACTCTTCTTCGGCTGTACTCAATGCCACACGGGACTGCTTCCTACTAAACCAAGAGATCATACCGGATCCCATAGTGAAGCAGCACCCCAAAGTGCTCTTCTGATCAATGGCACTTCCTACCCAATCTAAATCAACATAACTCTCTAGTTTAAACTTTTGATTCACATCATATTTGGGCCCATAGTCAACTATACCCTTCAAGTACCTCAGAATATGCTTTATAGCAACCAGGTTAACACTTCTCGGATCTGTCAGGAACTAGCTCAATGTTTTCACCACAAAACAAATATATGGTCTCGTGTTCGTCTGGTACATCAAGGACCCAATCATCTGACGATACACCGTGATATCAATCATCTCAGATGAAGCATCACACAGAAGCTTCAGGTTCGATGCCATAGGTGTGGCCATGGCCTTGCAGTCCATCATCCTAAATCGCTTCAGGATCTCTACTACATACTTCCCTTGTCCAAGGAAGATTCCATCTGCACTTTGCCACACCTACATGCCTAGAAAGTAGTGCATCATCCCCAAGTCCTTCATCTTGAACTCGGCAGCAAGCTTCCTCTTTGTGTCGGAAATCAATCTATCCTCACCTGTCACAAACAGGTCATCCACATACAATAGGAGTATCACTGGATTTCATTCCTCGACCTTGTAGTAAAGGTTGGAATCCACTTTACTCTTGGTAAATCCCAAGCTGGATAGAAAGCTTTCTATCCTACCATACCAAGTACTAGGATGTTGCTTCAATCCATACAAGGCTTTCTTCAACCTGCACACATATGACTCCCTGTCATGTGTCTCAAAACCAAGAGGTTTCTCCACATACACTTCCTCTTCGACTACACCATTCAAGAAAGTTGTCTTGACATCCATTTGGTGTATCTTCCATTTCATCACTGCAGCCAGAGCAAGTACTATTCTGATGGAAGTGTATCTGGCTATAGGAGAAAAAGTCTCTTCATAATCTATCCCCTCTTTCTGGGAGAAGCCACGAGCTACAAACCTCGCCTTGTATTTCTCTATGCTACCATCTGCAACATGCTTGATCCTATAGATCCACTTGGAAATTACAACAGACTTCCCTTCAGGTCTTGGGACCACATCCCAAACATCATTCTTCATGATCAACTGGTATTCCTCGACCATGGAATCCTTCCATTCTTTCTTATCCGCTACTTCTTCATAACTAGAAGGTTCTTTATTCATAATATCACAGAGTAAGGCAACATAGCTGGTATGTGACCTAGTCCTTTTTCTTTCTCTATGTTCCTCCTCTGGAATACCATACCTTTCTGCATCTTGGATGAGCTCTCTAGCCCATGATGGTTCCTCTTGTGGAGTTCTTCTCACGGGATGGATCTACAGGTTCTTATGGATCTTCTATTTCATGATCTTCTTCTAGAATAACTTCATTCATAGTGGTGTCTTATGTTCTGGGTATTCTTGGTTCTTCATTATCTTCAGCAAGTGTCTTCCTTGATTTGATGTATGATAAGTCTTCATAAAAATTTACATCCCTGCTGATATTAATCTTCTTGAACCCTGGACAGTAGATTTTGTATGCCTTCGAGCTTTCACTATAACCCACAAAGATGCCCTTCTTTCCTGAAGGATCTAGCTTTGTCTTCTTTTCCTTTGGAATGTGTGTATACTGGATAGCAAAATATTATGAGGTGGCTAACTTCTAGCTTCTTCCCAGTGAACACTTCTTCTGGTGTTTTGTTGTCAAGTATCTTATGAGGTGTTCTGTTTTGCACATATACAGTTGTCTGTGCTACTTCTTCCCATAGGTGCATAGGTAGATCTTGGTCATGAAGCATTTCCCTAGATGCTTCCATGATAGTTCTATTCTTCCTTTCTGAAACCCCATTTTGTTGTGGATTGTAAGGACTAGTCAACTCCCTCTTAATCCCTGAATCACTGCATATCTTCTTGAAGTCTCCTGAAGTAAATTCTCTACCATTGTCGGATCTAAAGATCTTGATCTTCTTATCAGTTTGATTTTCTATCAAGGCCTTGAATTCCTTGAACTTATCAAACACTTCATCTTTATTCTTCAAGAAATAAACCTATGTCTTCCTAGAGAAATCATCAATGAAGGAAACATAATATACATACCCACTCAGAGAGCTGGAAGACATTGGACTACATACATCAGAGTGGATAATCTCCAATATTCCTTATGCCTTGCTTTCACTACTTCGAAATGTCTTATTTTTATTCTTTCCTTTTGCACAACCTTTGCAAATGCCTTCATGCTTTGTCTAGATTTCAGGAAGACCTTCAACTACTTTGCTTGCAATAGGTAGTGGCCTATAGTGCACATGTGCAAGCCTTCTATGCCAAATTTCACTTGGTTCTACTGAGTCATGAACCAAGGCTTGTTCTGGTTGGCCCTTCAATTTGTATAATCCTCCCTCTTGCTCTCCAATCACTACTGCATCATCAATGGTCTTACCTTTTGGCCACATAAGAACTTGACCATCTATAAATGCAACCCTTATTCCTTTTGCATCCAAAGCATATATGGAGAGAAGATTCTTCTTGAGACCTGTAACATATAGTACATCTTTCATCTTCATAGATTTTCCAGAGTCTAGCTTACAGGAGGGTGCACCACTTCCTTTTATGGGATATTAGTAGTCATCCCCAAGTTTCACCTTGTGGGGTGATTCATGTTCAGATAGGTTTACAAAGGATCCCTTGAATCCTTTCATATGTTTGGAAGCCCCACTATCTATAAGCCAATCATTGCTTCCATGATTAATAGTACCAGTGAGGGTAGAAATCAAAACATATTCTTCATCACTTGAAGAATATTCACTTTCTTCCCTAGCTCTCTTCCTGGGAGGTTCATCATCCTCTGTAGTGTGAGAATGATGTCTTCTTTTGTTGTTCTTCTTCTTGTGAGATCCATATTTATTATTTATGGGACAATCCCTGGAATAGTGTCCCTTCTCATCACATGTATAACATCGGACATAGGACATGTTTCTTCAAGTTTCGGGGTTACCTCTCTGATTCTGATGGTGGTGCCTTTCTTTATTACTATGATGGTGTACCTTCTTGTCATCATACTTCTTGGAGTGTGCTGTGAGGGCTTGATCCTCATTCCCCATATTCTCTTCTTGAGCTATAATCTGAGCTTCTTCCTGTGAGCATTCTTCCCACAGTCTATTGAATGTGATAAGCTTCTTCCTAGCACAAATTCCTTGGATGAAGGAATCCCATGACCTAGGAAGACCATTAAGAGTGGTCATCACCACTTCTCCATTCTCTATATCTTCTCCCACAGCTTCAAGTTGTTCTTTTATCTGGGAGACCCTTGAAAAATAAGACTGCATGGTCTCCGCATTCTGGAACTTGACATTCTTTAGTTCATTCCTCAAGGTCATCTTCCGATTTATGCCCTTCCCTTCAAATTGCTTGGTCAAGGAATCAAACATATCCTTAGGTGTCTTTAGAGATGACACATGTGGTATGAGACGGTCTTTAATAGAATCAGCAATGATCCTCTTAGCCTTGACCAAGTTCCTCTTGTGTAAGTCCTTAGCCTCTTCTCCCTCTAGAACTGGAACCTCTTCACTTATGTAGGTGTCCAATTCATTTTCTTCCAGGATTAACCCAATCCTATACTTCCATGCTCGAAAGTTATCATCCCCTTCAAGCATATCCTCAAGCTTGGTGTGGTGAGACATCTTAAATAGTACTTCAAATGGAAATCGAAAAGTTATTAGGTCTTACCACTTAATTTGCTAAAAACTGGATCTGGAGCTGGATTAGGGTTTGTTAGAGAAACCCTAAAAATTCAAAATTTGAATTTCAAACTTTGGAAAGGATAGAAAGATGCGCCTTGCTGAGCTGGTCAAGCTGTTATACTCATATTTTCAAATATGCAAAATTTCACCTCTCAAAATTGCTTTTGAAACTTCTGGATTCACTAGACAAGACCCTGAATTAGGGTTTGATTTTCCCGGAGCTTCACCCAACCAAAAAGTTCGATCCAAAGCTCTAAGCTTCAATTTTTCATAGGAGCTTTCAGCCTTGGTCTCAGATTTCAGAAATTCCAACTTTCTTCGAAACCCTAATTTCCCGCAGCAGAGATTGGGTCAAAACTAAAAATGCTCATAATTGAATTCTATTTCGACGGAAAGATGCGCCCTTGCTAGGAGATTCAATCTAGCCTCCTGCCTTTGAAGATTTGTGGAGAAAAACCCAAAAATCAAGAGAATAACATGTTAGATTAGATTAGCTGCATAGTGTCTTCTTCTCAGGTTAGCTCTGATACCATGTTAGATTTTGAGCATTAATTAAAAATGATCTAGGATCTTATCTGAGAGAATAACATTTACAACATATCAATCACAAGAGACAAGCAAAAGAGATAATAGACACAGAGTTTCCTCAGGGAAAACCAAGAAGGTGAAAAAACCCCGCAACTTCCTCAGAGATAGAAAGAGAAATGATACAAAACCCAAGTACAAGAGATAGTCTCCTTAGCAGCTTCCCCTCCTCCACTAGTGCACATCACTCAAGTGAGAGAATAGATGAGTAAGTGAATGATCAAATAGAGTGACACCCTCACTCTATTTATATACTGGCTTGACTTTCCTAATAACCTAATAGGGCCAACTTCTCTAGGAGAGTCTAATAACCCATGGTAACTCAACTCAGGGCCAACCCCACACTTGGTAGTCTAATAACCCATCACATACAATTTGTGGTACATGCAATGCAACTTGCGACACTTGTAAATACAAATGACGACACTTCCGTACAGAGGAATTTAACATCTCTGTAGGGATACAAAATACATATATGAAATACATTCAGAAGTTACATATACATCAACAAATTTTACCTATGGCATAATTAAATTCTTTAATTTGTAAAGGATTTATAATAACTCCTCTTATTTTGAGCTTGTTTGAGACAATAAAGAATTGATCAAATGGTAATGTCCTTCTACAATCTTCACTCAACTGCTTCCATTCTACTAAAACTTCATTCATGCCATATTGGGTGTTAGGATATTCTTTGGGATCAAGAAAATTAGGTTTGGTAGCTCTTATTCAGCTCTGAAATTCATTGGGTCGATTATGAGGCCCTATCCTTGAGAAAATGCTTCCACCAAATGCCTTATTTTCCTCGCTAGGGGAACTAGTGCTGCCTCCTATTGCCAATTTTCTACCAATTTGACTAGCCATTAATTCGAACCCTTGCATTATCTGCCTTGTTATGTCTTAAAAAAATAGTTTCATGAATTTCTTAAACTCTTCTTTCTCCTCCATATCTGAAGTTCCTTTCTCATCCTAAACCATAGTCTCAACAGAGTGCACTTCTTCTCCTTCTTCTTCCTCTTCACCAAAGGTACTTTCAGTTTCTATGTCTAAGGGTGGGGGGTGAATTCTTGACATAATAAATGGTCACCCAAAATAGGTGCAAGTACCATTCTATGATACCACTGTAGTGTCCCTTTTTATAAAATTGGAAAAATTGGGAAAAATTGCAAATTTTGTCCAATTCGACCCTTAGACTAGTGATGACTCAAATGCTTCCAAATTGGATATGAATTTGTTTGAAATGTATTAATACATAAAAATGAATCTGATGGATGATTGTACACTCTCAAAAGAACTCTGTAACATTCATTTACAATCAGGATAAATTAGGGAATTTTACTAGTAATTTCGAGGTTCAAACCCCCAAGGGTAGAGGACACTAATGGATTTCCAAATGCAATAAGAACCTCCCAAATTTCAGAACAAAGACATGGAATATTTATATTAATTCAATGGGATCCCAAATGCATCATTAATCAGTTCCTAAAGGTTGCTGCAACTCCCATAAATCAAAGATTTGTAAACATGTTTTCAAATAGGGGGAAATGATAGAAAAACTTTACAACTTGCTATGAATTGAGATAATTGTTCCAATGACTTGTATAATGTGTACAAAATGTATTCAGTACTTTAATGGCTCTCCATACATAAATAAAATTACAAATTTTGACTAAAAAAAAATGAAACTAAGTAACTTCAAGCTCTCATAAGAACATATAGGGGAAAATGGCACCATTCATACATAGTTTGGCATTTTTACATAGTTTCACTTGGAGTTTCAACCTCAGGTTCTTCTGAGAATCAAATAGAGAGTAAATCAATCATATTACAAATAAATTGGGTCCCAATATCTCCCCCAAATATATCAGCATCTCACCAAGTGCACCCTTCCTCCAAGAGCCAAAATATGAAGATAAATGTGAGAGAGATGTGGAAGCAAGTTGAAGAAGAGAATATCACGAGCTTACATGTAGATTAAATGTGCAACAAATGAATCCATTTTAGATCCAAATTAAAGGTTTGAATGGCCTCTCCAATTTCCAATTAGGATTGTAATCTTGCACCCTCGAAATTGGTACTAAAGAAAGTAGAGTAAACACTCCACTGGCATGGACAAGCTATCCTCTCCAATTTGAAAAATGAGAAATGATCAAAAGCCCATCTCCTTATTTGTTATTGTCTTTTATAAAATTCCCAAGTCCTCCATGGTTCGAATTTATTCCAAAAGCTTCATGCCAACTCGAGTTGGGAAGAGATTCCAATGTATGCCACTTGTCTAACCATTCTTAGTATCCATCTTCCCTCAATTCAAATGGGGAATCTTCTTGGATTCCATAACTCCCTTATGCGCCCTCTTGGAGGAAATTTTTATCCGTGACATTTCATATTGGTCAGATGTCAGCAATCAGGTCTGATTCTTGTCTTAAGTGTGATAGCATCTTCATCATTGTTGTCATAGAAGCTAGGGAATCTAGCCCAAGTAACTCAATATCTCTATGATGCCTCTTCCTCTTCCATGGGAGTTACTCTTCCACTCCAATTTGACCTTCATTGAGTCATTCCAATTAGAATGACCTTCCAACTCCCTGGCCAAGAACATTAGACTCCACCTTGAATTCGAATGGGTGAGAATAGGATGCCATGTGGCATGAGGAATCTTGCTTTGTGTGGGTCCCACACCACCAATGTGCCTTCATGACCAAGTGACACCTCATTTTCCTATTGTAAATATTTTTTTAGCCCCTTTTAATACATTTATGTCAAGCTAATGTCCATTTGGGGTTTATTATCTCCCTTATTCCAAATCCAAATGTTTCCACCCCAACTTAGGGAACTAGTAGATTGGTGGAATTTTCCCTTCTAGTGATTTATTTGGATGGGGAAATTACACCTTATCTAGATGGTGATTCGACTACATTATATCATCCATATATTTATGCTTATGAATGCTAGAGAACCCAGTGGTTGATGAATATGAGAATTTGTTGTATGAGAAAGGGTCTTCAATGCATCCATTGCATGATGCACTTCTACAAAATGAATCCTATGGAAAGTTCCAAGAATATAAAAGTGAGGCCATGTAGGCTTTATCAATGCCAAGTGTTTCCTTGAACAAACTTCCACTATTTTTATTCTTGCAGCTCGAAAATTGTGGAGTTGAGAACAAGAATCATTACCTCTTTCTTGTGTATCCATGCTCACATCAAAGAGTATTTTTACATTTGTATATGTTAGCCTCCTTCCAGTTGGTCACACTCATGAAGATATAGCTGGAACATACGAGAGGTTGTCAGCTCAATTGAAGAGACAAGATATATTATCACTACCACAAATCATGGATAACTATAGAATAGTTCAAGATGATTGTAATTTCACTCCATACCTAGTCGACGAGGTTTATGAATTTAATTCCTTTGTGGGAAAACACTTATTGGATGGAATTCAGAATATTGCGGGTGTCAAATCCCCCCAATACTTCAAATTTAGTATGGTTGATGGCACCTCTATAATGAAATATAAGGAAACTATTAGAGATGAACATTGGTATCATTACATAATTATATGGGGAAATGGGGCCAATGGGAAGCTAGACATTCCTATGGGGGAACCTTCATTGTCACCATTCAAAACAATGAAACACATTGAATATTTGAAGAAAGGAATAAAGTCATATATTTCTCATTTCATTGCAGCAATCGAATATGGAGGGGAAGAATTTTGGCTTCCGAATAACTTATTGGAAAAATGTTTTGGGGGATTTAAATGTGGCATTAGTTAATCAGGTAAGGTCAAGAGGTTCCTTTTGGACAAAAAAAAGACAAGAATCAAACACCAACAATGATATTCAACAACAACCTTATCTCATAGAGGATTACTTGGGTGATAGAGTCCCTACTAAAGATGAAATATGTGTGGGTCCTTCCTGCAACAAGCCTACAAAAGAATTTGATCCAAGAAAATATGTCAATAAAGGTCATATGCTCATTGTACGACCAAGTGATAGTAATCCAATATGGTTAAGGAGGGAATAGGTGATGTCTACAAAGATGTGGCTAATATGGAGAGACACCAAGTTTTAGTACAATGGTGGAAACCCAAAGGAGGATATGCATGCTAGGATAAAAAAACTAAAGAGTGGACAATTGGATGAGATAAAGATGATATCATTGACTTGGATAGTATATTATGGGCCTGGAAATTAAGAGTGGATGCAAAGGAATACTAGGTAAAAGTAATTGAAAAGGGACATATGGCCATTAAGATATATCAACAACAAGTGGGAATCAAATTTATGTCATGACAAATGAGGCATTCTTGCTATGTTTGAAGAAATATAACAAGCTTATTTCTCTCAATCCGAGATGTAATTTCTCTCTAAATTACTCTATTACCATACCACACAAACAATTTGTAATATTCTTTATTTATCAATGGAAAATGATAAATTGGTTTTTATTTCATCATCTATATAATTTTGGTAGTAGTTAAGCAAGAAATATTGAGGATGGGTCTTCCTACATCTTAATTCCCTACGAATGTTGTTAATTCCCATGAGTTGTTCCAAGGCTCAATTTGGACTATGCCGGTGCAAGGTGAAGGTGAACTGATTAGTTTAAGCAAAATGAAAATCATTATTGGTTAATGCTTGAAAATGGAAGCCAATACATTCATATAATCAAACAAATCCATAAACCATAAATTAGTATTAATCCATGAACATAGATGAAGGAACAAAGGTTATATTAACAAGAAATATCTATTTCAATCATAATACCTAGCATACATGTATATCAATGCTATAAACATGGTGCAAAGTTTTTTTATAAGCATTATCATTATATCATGAGAATTTTCATCAACAAAAAATAGGTATGGAATGCATAGCAGAAGAACATAAACTGTTTTTTATACCACCTGGTCTATTATGGTAATGCAATTTATTTAATCGTCTTTATCTAAGTGAGAAAAGGGAATTGCCACCTCTATAAACACATATGGAATATCTCAATTTCCATTTCATACATTCTACGAAGTTGACTCTTAGCCTTTAGACAGGATCAAAGATCAACAATCTTGGTGTCTGAACTGGTCCAAACACTAGTGAGGGATAATGAGTTAGATTGAAAGGAGGTAGATTAATGCTACTTTTGAGGCAACTCTAATGTTGTTGTTACTTCACTGGATAATTCCTCACCATGTGTGTGTTATACCATGGAAATCTCACCTATTGATTCTACTCCTATTCTATATTTTTTCCTTAGTGGCCTTGTCTCTGGCTCATCAATTTCCATATCTTCCTATCTCTTCAGCTGATCTCTTGACGCCTTCTTCTATCTTTTTATTTTCTTAAACCATCTCATAACTTCCTATAGCTACTTGAAATTGTTCCCAAGTCAGTAGGTTGGTTGTTCTTTCCGAGTTAGGGAGGGGCATGTAGATATACTTGGAGTTATTATTTTCCATTCTTTCAGGCACCTTTCAGGCTGGGCGGTAATGCCTCTTCCCCAAAGTGGTTTTAAAACTTTAATTTGGTATTTGTTGTCAATTCGAATCTGCCATGTTCCCTAGAGGTTTCGGGGAAACAACTCATCATTCCTTCTTTATCTTTTGCGCTATTCACAAAATTGGAAACCAGTATTCACACTACTGGAATCCGATAATGACACTTTAAAAAACCATTAATCATACTTTTGGAAACCAATCATAACACTTCCAGAAACCGATGATCGCAATTTTGGAAACCGATAATCACACTTATAAAAACAAATAATCACACTATGAAAACCAATAGTCACACTTTCAGAACATGTTGTAAGTCCATATTCTCACTGGGAAGTCTAAATTTAATGAAATCAGGGTTCTATGTAAATTATAAACTAGATTATAAATCAAAATTGAGCATAATATGCATTTGGTGAATGGCTCTAAAAATTATCAATATTTCCCTCAATTGGATGCCCAAACGACTCACTAGTTAGCTACAATAAACATTGGGCAACATATTGACCTACATTTTCTTCCTATTATTCTCTCAATCATTCACATATTTTTCTCATATTTTGTCTATCCTTATCTCGCACTTTATCTTCATAAAACAATTAGAAATCATATTTCCTTTTGCATTTTTCCACATTCTTCATCTTAATCTCTATTATTGTTTGATTTCACACCATTTTTCAGTTTTTTCTCTTTTCACAATCATAAAGTAAGCAGATGCGATCCTTTTCACATTTTTCTTAATATTTTTCCTTTTCTTGTTTTTTCTGTGATCTATAAACTACCCTAGATATTCCACTAGAACAACTTGTCACAACATACCTTACAACTTTTTCAAAAAAATTAGTTATGCAGTTTTTATTGAAGATTAATTAAGATTCATCTTTGTTAGATTCATTCCAAAAAATGCGAAAATAAACTGAGATTCAAAGGAAATTGGCTAGATCAAAATAACACATCCACACAAATAACACAAGATATATTCTAGGAAAACCCAGTATGGGGAAAAACCCAACCAACCATGAAGGCTATGACTTGCTATTTTGTTCTCAAATATGCAACGCAAATACAAATATAGTGGTACTCTATATGAAGTTTCTTATGAAATTGTGACAAGTATGTCTACTACATTATCTTATACTTCCTTTTTTATGCTCTAATATCCACTCTATGTCTCTCGCTCAGCTATGGAAAAATCAACCATAATACCATAAGAATGGAACCCCTTCTTCTCTTAATGGTTGAGTATTTGATAATGTCTTTATAGCCATCTAGGGTTAATTTTAGGGATTTTGCATGCCTCAATTTCTTGTTAGGGTTAGTTGTTTGGACCATATAGAATATTTTATAAAGTACACACATGACTAGATCCACATGTGTGGGTAATGATAGCTAATGCGGAATCCACTTAGTACCATGGTGATCAATATGATAGTTAACCTTGTGGGAGGCATAACTTCCTCATATGAACTCTAATTGAGGTGATATTTGCATCGTTGGAAATATCTTGAAGTGTCGAACAACATTGAGATGTCAAGAAATTTATTTGTGAACTTTTGACCCCAGAAAACATTGTTAAGCCTTTAAATGGACCTTGAAAGGTTATGGGCCCCAAATATGCAAAATAATGCATGCCCCTAAAATGGGCCCTACAAGCCATTTCAACTAGTCTGTCCACCCAAAAACCACCAAAATAGATGGCATATCATATATTGATCCATTTCAAAACATTTTATTTTATTTTATACTTCGTTTTCTTTTACATTGTTTTTACAATGCTCGAGCAAGGTTTGTAACTCAATCAAGATTTGTAACTCAATCAAGATCAATACCTCCATTAAGCTTTTTTGTTATCCCAAAAAAGTCTCAATCAAGGATTTAATAAACCCTTCATGAAGTTTCTTTAAATTTTGATCATAATCACTCCATTAATCTTTTAATAAAACCTTGATCGAGCTATAATGCTTGATTAAAGGACTGAAAACCATAAATCATGCCCCTTTTATGTAGGATTTCCTATAGGTACAAGTTCTAAGGGATGAAACCACTTCATTTCTTCCATCCTAGGTGGTAGATTTGATGCGAGTAGATTTGTCTTTGAATCCTTTATCTAATGGGGTATCATGTTCATAGTTTCAATTTCATATTATATTTTTTATTTATTTTCTTGTAAAACTAGCTTATACTTAATTTTTTCCCCATGGTTATGAAGGTACCTAAACAAAAATAAGTGGCATACAAATTATACAACCAAAACATTATAAAAAAATGTGGGATGATCATGGATGTTCCCTCTTCAAAAGGATATTTTTGGTTTTTCACTTTAAACATAAACAAGAGAAAAAAAAATTGACGACGTAAAGGTGTAGAAAATGTGATTCAAATATTAATCTACCAACTTTAACAAATAACAAAGAATATAATTTTACAAAAGAGGAAGTTGGACTCACTACCTTCTATGTAGATCATACCTATATATACACTATGAGGATTGAATTAGTTTTTGGGAACAAAAACCACTTATCAACTTTTGCAGAAATTTTCAAGGGCAAAGATATAATCAAATACAAATTTGATACATTAAAGATAGTAATATTTTTTGAAAAAAAAGGGGCAGTAGGTGTGGGGTGGGGGTGCTATATGGCCCTAAAGGAATTCAAGAAACAAATTTTGCTTGGGGATTAGGGATAGCCGCAAACAATTATTCAGAAGTGCAAGCATTATGGAAAGGACTAGAGATAGCAGCTGACAGAGGCTACACAAATCTAATTGTCATTGGAGACTCGAAAGTGATTATCCAGTGTCTTATCAGTGAATCTATCTAAAAGGATGCCACAATAGGAAGAATATTATCTAGAATATTGCAAAAAAACGATGATTAATCAGTCCCTCGCACATCAAAGGGGAATTGAGTTCAAAGAAAGACAGACAATCCAATATAGCTTGCACGTTAAACCCTGAAATGCTAAAATTTGGGGGGGGGTTCTCAATTGACCCACATTCGCTTATGTTTTTAGTCCTTTTTCCAATCTTATCAAATGATAGGTGTCTCATCATCCAAACGCCATCATGCAACAAAATGGTTTGAAGGACACTTGAATGCAATCAAGGGCTCATGCAATCGGTTAATCATAGTACCATGGGCGAATAAGTACATAGCACCTCGCTCTACCCTTCCAGTGTGTGGGAGAATGAAGAGGCTATATCACCCATCTAGGGTTGAACATCATTTTCATGGAACAAAAGAGATCATGTAGAACATGAGGGAAGACTGACACATGAGGTGGCTGGTCATCAACATACACAGGGAGTCTTGGCTAGCAACAAGGGGTCCAGTTCATGATAGCATGGGAAGTAGAATTGGAGTTGTCATGGTTGGCTCCAATTCCCAAACAAACACCCTACAGAGATGCAAATGTCTCCTATTTGAATTGGAGGAGAAACTGGGTTCCTTCACCAGAAATGTAGATAGATGGATGCATAGAAAAATGAATAGTTTTGAAGAGGAGACGCAGGCCCTCATACAACAATAGGAGACCCTGAATTTCCAGTTGGAAAGGCTCAAATCCAAAAATGCCATGTTGGAAATGGAGGTCAGATGTTTAAGAGGAATAGGAAAGGAACATAATGACACTACCAGGGAATTGAAATCTAAAATATGCCACCTTAACAAGGAATCAAATTCTCCTATTTGTAGAACCCAACATAAGGAAAAATCGTCCACAGGTTCACCCTGGACGTTTCAATGCCCTAAAAAGGAAGAAGGAATTTGTGGAGCAAAGACTAGAGGTGAACCAACAAATTGAGGACAACAATGGACTTCCAGCAATAGCTACGTGCCCTGCCAGACATCTAGGTTCTCCCAACTACCACGTTTTTATCTAATTAATGCTTTGCAAAGTCAAATTTTGTGGTAATAGCTTCATTAGAATTGACACCAACAATATTGTAAATAAGACGGCTAAATTTAGAAAAAGATGAATAGAGCTAAGGGACTTTGAATTTTTAGATTTTGTGAACCAAAAAGACCCCTTTTTGCAATCTCGTGTATTTTCTTATGATTGGAAAGTTAGTCCACGGTCTCCCTTTTAAATTAATACAAAATACTTGTTTCTATTAAAAAAGAAAATTGGAAACAATATCAATACAAAATAACAAAACTCCCAAAAAATTGTTTTTTATTACACATCACACTTCACAAGACACATGGTTTAGAGAGCTTCAATTTATAAAATTATGTAATATCTTAAATTTTCATCGTCACAAATTACTCAAAAGTAAGACACATATTCATAAATTCATATGTATATATTAATACCACTAACATATAAGATATATACCTTAATAATTTTCATAAATAGATACTTTGTTGATAACATCCTTGTTGACCATTATTTCAACAATAACTCCCTCTATTGTTAATTTAACATATAAGATATATACCTTAATAATTTTCATAAATAGATACTTTGTTGATAGCCTCCTTGTTGACCATTATTTCAACAATAACTCCCTCTATTGTTAATTATTGATAACCTCAATGAATTATCTTATCCATACTTTCAATGAGTAATCTTATCCATACCGTTGTTGTCGATGGCATAGCCATTGAGATAGAGAAATTAAAGCTGAACACATCTCTTACCAAACCATCGACATCATTAATTTATCCCTCTCCCGTTTGGACCGTGTGCCATGGATCTTCACATGAACAAGATTTTTCAAAGGGGTAACGTGTATCAAATAATATTTAAACATCAGTAAAGGTTTGCCAAAGCATCATTAACCAACACATTCATTTTAACCTTATATCCCATTTCACCCAAAACCTTCCATATTAAAACTTGCAATCAACTTTGTCCCTTATATTGTTGTGACTTCTTTGTCTTGAGTTGGGTTTAATTGGGTTTATTAAATAGCATTTAATTCCTGTCCCTTAAGTCTTACAATCAACTTTGTTTCCTACATTGTTGTGACCTCTAAAACTTACAATCAGCTTTGTATTAATTCCTTTAACACTTAAGTCTTACAATCAACTTTGTTTCCTACATTGTTGTGACCTCTGAAACTTACAATCAACTTTGTAATAATTTCATTAACACTCACTCAATTGATTTGCCTCGCTAGGAATTTGACTTTCTGGATGACTCTCTTGATACGTTTCCTATGTCCAAATCCATGTGATGTGATGTGCATATGTTCATGTATTTTCTCATCGTGCCTTGCTGCGATATCTAGAGTTGCCCTCCTCCAAATCAACGTGATTTGCATTTTTCATTCCTTTTCTAACCGCTTTCCCTAAAAGACCTTATATTCCTTTACAATTTGTTTGCTTTCTGTTATTTTAATGCACTTAAATGTACATAAAATACCTAGTATATTCTTTTAAAAGACTTTATATTCCTTTACTATTTGTTTGCTTTCTCTTATTTTAATGTACTTAAATATATTTAAAATATCTTACATTTTTTACAATTTGTTTGTTTTATGTTATTTTTACATTGATATGTGTTTTTATTTTAGAATTTAAGGTTCTTTTCTTAGATTATATGAAGATGAGACAAGTGTACTGTTATTCTATGACATTCATTAGAAATTCTAAATAAACAATTATAAAACATTATATATATATAAAAAATAGCTGATAGCTATGGTGGATAACGGTCAGTTCTTTAAACTGTTGCATGGATAACGGACAGTTTCTTTAACAGACGACAATTTGTTAACAGGCAGTTCATATAACTAGCATAAGATATAGCTAAGTGGACTGGCAATCCCAACTCAGGAGAAATCACTGCAAAATCTTCCTATAAGGCAATCATAAAGTACAGGCATTACAACCCTCAAAACTAGTGATGCAAACGTTTATGGAGATGGAAGATACCATTAAAGTTTAAATGTTTTGGCTGGTTTGCTTTTCAAGGCAAGCTAAAAACTTGGGATAACTTAATGAAAATGGGCTGGAAGGGTCCTAGCAGATGTCCCTTATGCAACTTTGAAGTCGAGACTGCAAAACATCTTTCGGTGACTTATACCTTTGCCATAAATAAATGGAGGTTTATTTGCTATGTTTTACATATCTCTCAAGAATGGGGGATGGAAAACTTTGATGTATGTATGCTAAACTGGTACAAGGATTGCAAAGCCCATCCTCTTCTGCCTTTGATTATTGCCTGGTATTTTGATCTACTAGGAACAAAGTAGTTTTTGAAGATCGGAAACCGTGCCTCCAAAATATTACTGGTCAGATTTTTAATATGTATCATTCCATCTATAGAAATCAGAAGCCTTTAAAGATAAAGAGTATTGGATATTTCGCTCCACTTTTCAACTGTCCAATGCTCTTTTTTGATGGTGCAACCCAAAATGGTATGTGTGCAACTGGTGGTGCAATTTATTTGAATATACTCACTACTTTACTTTAAAACTCAATTGTGGTGCTGGGACAAATATGAAGGCAAAGCTTTTAGCTTTATGGTGTGTTTTAAAGGTGGCTAGTGTCTTCGGCATTGATGATTTGAAAATATTTGGGGATTCTAGGGTCACCATAAAATGGGCTCAGGGAGATTACAAACTCAAAGTGTTATCTTTATTACATTGGAGCAACAAGATCAAATCAACTCTTCTTCTTTTCAGGAACATCTCTTTGGAGCATATCTATAGGAAGCATAATCTATTGGTAGACAAACTTTCAAAGCAAGCTCTGAGCAGTGAAGAGGGTTCCCAAATTATTGATTCGGGATCTTTGAGGATCTATTAAGTTTATAACTCTGTTGTCATTTTTGTTCAGATCTTATCTAGTGATCATTAGTGATCGTTTTAGTTCTTGTATGTAATTTCTAGAACGCTATTCTCTGTTTTTTGTGGTAGTGATTTGTATGCAAGACATATCTGCTACATCTCATGAATGGTCTTCTCGAAGACTTGGACGATCATGTACCTTTTGATTCAAATGAATATCAATGATATGTTTTTTTTTACTGGAAAAAAAAAAATAACGTAAGAACAAATAACGTTTTGTAATACTTAACTTTCGACCTATAAGTATTCACCAACCACAAGCTAAGTGACTCTGCCAATAATATACATAAGTTGGAAATAAATTTCGGCCAAGAATCAATCATAGTGGCAAATAAATGTAAAGCTCCTATAAGTTCGCTAGTCATGTCAAGCACTTGTGAGATTCAAATTCTGATTCACATTCCACGGGTTCAATTCTCATCATCCCAATACCGTTAGAGTCGTAAACACGGCACTTCTACATTTAAAATATTAAAAAAATGCAAATAGTTCACCCGGAATCTAGACTTGTGCACGAAACGCGTTTACATTGTATTCGTTAAATACGATGCAGACCACATGAGTCGGTCATTATACATGTGAAGCAACCGTTGAGATGGCGCAATACCATCCAGATCACACGCCGAGTCGGTCATTATTCATGTGAAGCAACCCTTCAGATTGCGCAATCAACATAGAGTTTCACTGGTGCACTCAAAGTTTCAGAGTCGTGCCCGGCCACCATGAACGTGACACACTACACTTGGAAGTCGCCGATCTTGATTCGAAAGGCATCCGGGGGCTTCAGAGTCGTGCCCGGCCACCATGAACGTGACACACTACACTTGGAAGTCGCCGATCTTGATTCGAAAGGCATCCGTGGGGCTCCAAGCCCCCACTCAAACAATATATTTTACAAGAAAATGGCGATCAAGAAAATCAGTGGGGCTTCAATTTGCATCGCCGAATTCAGCAAGGGCCACGCAAGCGGCTTCTACATTAAAAAGTCTCCATGCCAGGTTGGTCTTTTACTCTCCACTCTTCCCCCTATATATACAAGTGATCATAGAAGTGCAAAGGAATCGATCACGCATCTCCTCATACTATAAGTTACCCATTTTCTGCTATTGCTTCTCTAAATTCGATTGACACAGTTGGCACCCGTCATACATATATCTTCATTTTAACAGAGAAAACAGAGTAGCGACAACTATTTAGATGCAGAACAACACAGAAATGGCTGTTGCGAGGCTTATTTTGACAGTCTCGGCCCTTATTTCAGTTATAAGTCTGCAAGGTGTTTACGGTATGTACAGGGATGCACTTGATTGTTTTTATATGTTGGACATATTCATACAGAATCTATAATTGGTTGGGTTCATGATTTTTTTATAATAAGTGATAATGGATTTTTAGAGTACTTACTGTTGGATTGACTAATTATGATCAGGTGGGATAGTATGCGAGAAGCTGGCTGTGGAGACTTGCGCTTTTTCTGTGTCGTATTCTGGAGCACGTTGTGTGCTTGAGAAGTCCATTTTGGGGAATGGCAATGTGCAGTATGAATGCCAGGTGAGTTTAGAGTCTGGATCATATATATTAACTCAACTTGATATCTATGTTAATAAGTAAATGATATGATTGAAGTTATTGGGAATTTATGATATGCAGACAACAGATGTCATAGTGGAGAATATAAATGAATTGATAGAAACTGAAGAATGCATGAACGCCTGTGGGGTGGAGAGGATGACAGTGGGGATATCTACCGATACTCTAGCGGAACGTGGCTTCACAAATAAGTTATGCGCTACCCGGTGCTATGGCAACTGCCCCAACATCATCGACCTCTACTTCAATCTTGCTGCAGAGGAAGGTACAGTAATTCCTCATCTTAATCACTATTTTTATCATATTTATATTTGAGTCGATAGGTGTTTAGATATTTTAAGTGTTTTTGACTTTTTTAAGAGGATCAATAAAATTAATCAGATTATAGCAAATATATACAGTCAGGATTCATTTCATGGTCGTCGTATCTTGTTATGGTTAAATGCATTTTGATTATGATTTAAATAAGCTTTACTGGTTGTTAAAAAACTGATATCTTTATTAAATAATATTTGTTTTATGTTTATATTTTAATTAGTTTAATGTTGATATTTTAATCAGTTTAATGTTTAGCTTTTGTTTAACAACCAGTCATCTCCACAAAACTAAGTGGTTGGATGCTTCACCCACAACTTCACTTGTGGCTGTGCACTTGTGACAGCATAGTGTTTAGATATTATCTCATATTTTGGGCTTAACCTGAGTGTAACAAGTGTATAGCCGGGATTCATTTCATGGTTATCACATCTTGTTATACTTAAATGCATCTTGATTATGATTTAAATAAGTTTTTAGTTAAGGTGGTTAAAAAAAGGGGTAACAATAAATACTAGAATGCATCTTGATTAAATCTGGTAATTAGTTAAATGTTTAGCTTTTTTTAACAGCCAACCATCTCCACAAAACTAAGTGGCTAGTTACTCCTATCGGAGTTCACCAACAAGTGTGCTAGTCATATCTACCTTTTTTTTTCAGTAGAAAAAAAGCATACTATTAATATTCAATGGTGAATCAAATAGTACATCATGAAAGTCTACATCAAAAATAAAAACTTGTCCAGAAAGAACATAGAAATTCCAGTACATAGCATAGACCAAAAAAGTCAGAAAAAACTGAGACAAAACTAGATCTCTTAGATATTTACAAAGTCATCCGCAACTCCGCAGCCTCCTGAAATTCTTCCCACAAAATGAAACCTTCATCACCAGCCAAAGCCAATTTAGAGAAAATATCAGCCTCCAAGTTATGCTGACCATAAACATGATCAAAAGTGCTATGTCGGAAGTGATTAAGTTTACCCACCTGCAATGGATACTGACCACATGCCCATTTTATGGTAACCTGTGAGTCGCTGAAGACTTGTAAACCATCATTGCCAAAGATATTGACCACTTTCAAAGTGCAACAAAAAACTAAGAGTTCAGCTTTCATATTTGTCCCCCAACCGCAATTAAATCTGAGAGTGAATACCCATCTATATTGCAGCAGCAAATGTAAAATAGTATATACAGATATATACTTGCAGGCATGAATTTGTATATGTATGGCTTTTCCTTTTATAGCTTGAGTTAGCGAACAAGTTATTTATATATAATTTATGCAGGTATATACATGCCCCGCCTGTGCGAAGCTCACAGAAGCGGAGACCGGCGGATGATAAGCGAGGTTATATCTGAATCGAGGAGATCAAGCATAACCGCCGAATCATTTTCCGTTGCTCCTAAAAAAATATTTCCCGCTTGGGCTCCGTCCCCTGTTTCTTCATAGTTAAATCATTAAAGTAAGTTTCTACTTCTTATTCACAACTCCCATATAAAACAACATTCCCGGTCGCTCCGAATCATTGTTTAAAGAAATGTTATGTTTTTTTTCAGGATTTAGTTACCTTCAACGTAAACAACATTCCCGTTCACTCCGAATCATTGTTTAAAGAAATGTTATGTTTTTTTTCAGGATTTAGTTACCTTCAACGTATTTGCCGATTGGACGTGATTTCAGTATATGCGGAAATGAAATTACATAAGTTATTCTCGTTGCTGGACGGAGAGGGCGGTTTATTTTTCAACGAAATCTTCCAGAATATCGATCTGACGAAATGTTTTTCCTATTTTGAGATTTATTGTACAGATAAATATGTGAATTATTGGAGATTCTTTTGATAATACGAATTAGATTTCGAGGACATATATTTTTCAGGTGTGTAGTAGTTAATAAATTCTACAATGGTACTATTGGGTGTACAAACCAATATGTTATCAATTGGAGTTTTTTTTTTTTATGCAACTTTTTGTTTGCTTTTCTTCTCTCTTGGTTTTTGACTTTAAGCAGGAGTGAGTTGAGAGTTTTTTTTTTTTCCAGCACAAAAAAATCGTACTATTGTTATTCATCTGAATCAAATAGTACAACGATTTAAAGGATAACTTATAGTCCAAAGTATCTAAAATATCCAAAACCAGACCTATTTCCCATGTTCTTCTTCAAGACCTTTATACATAATTATAGTCGCCCCAACAAAAGAGAAGGATTACAAAATAGAACAGTCCAGAATTACAAAATTCCTTAAAGGAAATGTAAATTACCCCTCTCAAGCAGACAGGTATCCATCCATTTTTCCCAAAATAGAACCCCAACAGGACCACCAAAAGCATCTTTTGATAGCTGATCTGCTTGAGTGTTGTGACATCTGAAAATATGTTCAAAAGAAATCTGATCCAGTTTTTCAATCTCCAGTCGCGTTCGAGCACACCAATAATTAAGATCAATAACATTAAGAGCGAATTCATTCATTCATATTTTTTTAGAGTTTCATCAAAATTATATATTGCATATATATATTTTTAATGTTTTAATTTGTTTATAGTATTTGGTTTTTATTAATACATTTTCAAGAATTATGTCTATTTTAATTATTGCTTTAAAGAGGAGATGGTAATTCGGAGATGGTAATTCCTTCAGGCTCATCCTAATAAACATAATAAAATATCATAAAAAATAAGTTAAAATATTTAGAACTATATATATATATATATAAACTAAGTAAATTAGATAAATTAAAACTATAAACATTGCATTACACAGCTCCTAAACATTTCCAATCTAAAAAAAGTTTACACTATATAATAAATTTGATCTTCTAAAAAAAGTTTAAATAAATCTATGCTCATTTTGTATAAACAAAATCTAATCACATATATAACTTCCTAAAAAAAAATTGTTAATGATCCTTATCCATAAAATCCAAATATCTTTAAGATAAAAAGTAAATTATGATGATCCTTATCCTTAAAAATCCAAATATCTTAAAAATCCAAGTATCTCTACATCTTTAACCTTTAGGCTTCCTTTATACCTACTCGAAAGAACATCTTTTAACTATTGAAAACTCACGAAAGATTATTTTTAATCGACGAAAAGCAAATTTAAAATCTTTAATTTTTAAAATTAAATAATATGTTTATCGTTAAAAATTATATCACATGTGATGTGTTATATTGTGAAAATGATATTGATGTGTTATATTGTGAAATTGATAGCAGAGGTACATGTGAATTACACATACTAACTTTACTAATCATAAGACGTATACATATGTAAACCAATCCCAATTGTTTATGGCTAATTTAATAATTTATTAAATAACTTCATGATGGAAGTAATTACCTTTATGTGTTATATTGTGAAAATGCTATTGATGTGTTATATTGTGAAATTGAGAGCAGAGGTACATGTGAATTACACATAGTAGCTTTATTAATCATAAGACGTGTACATATGTAAACCAACCCCAATTGTTTATGGCTAATTTAATAATTTATTACATAACTTTGTGATGGACGTAATTACTTTTTTTTAAGTTGTAGAAACGGATTTATATTAGAGTAAAAAAAATATTACATGCACAAAAATATCAAAAGTTCTGAAAGCACTCTATGGCTTCTCAGGGAACAAAAACCTTAAAATAAGGCCTTGGTAGACGTGTCCAAAAATGAGTTGATAGTCTAGTCTCTCACAGGTATATTGTTCATACATGATATTATAAAAGACTGCTAATAAAGCTGGATTGGACCTATTACAAAAGAGCTTGGAACGACTTCTAACTCGAGCATTATCCCTTAAACAAAAACGCTGACTGACCCAAAACGGAGTGGCAATCAGACCTCTCGGTGACATAAAGCAGAAGAACATAAAAAAACAGAGTTACTTAGAATTCTTGGTGACATAAAGCAAAAGAAAATAAAAACAGAGTTACTTGGAATTGCAAGTGGTATCTGTTGTGTCGACCTTCTCCTCTGTAATGGGATAACGATAATCCCCAGAGCCATTGACATCCTTAGCACGAAGACTTGAAGAACTATCATTAGTGGCCTTGGCACCGGAGTTGGAAGGACTATCGTTGGCAGCGGTTCAATCTTTCTGAAAAGGGCTAGAATTGAAGGACCTATATGCTCCACATGCTTGCGCTTGTGGATGCCATGTTGGTATAATCCTCAAGTTGTTCAGAACCCTTTTCAAGCTTGGAGTCCTTATTCTCTATTGGCTTGGAGACTTGTGAAGAAGAGAGAGAAGATGAGGAGTACATAGCAAGAGCAAGAGGGGGGAGAGGGGGTCAATCCCCTGCAGGAGCTTCTGAGATTGCATGAGAATATGTGCAAGCATAGTCTTTACTCTCCAAAAATGCTTTCCCTTGACCCGTGTCCTCTGAGTAACTATTTGTTGCAGCACCAATTCTTCCTCCCAATCGTCAATCATTGTTCTTAGGTACCAAGAAATTGAATTGTCATAACCAATGAAATTGACTCCTAATCGACCACAATGACCCAAATTACCTCTGAGTAACCATTTGTTGCAGCACCAATTCTTCCTCCCAATTATCAATCATTGTTCTTAGGTACCAAGAAATTGAATTGTCATAGCCAATGAAATTGACCCCTAATCGACCACAATGGCCCAAATTACCTTACTTTCGCACACGAATCTATAAAAATAATACAGAAATCGTTTAATAATACTTGAATACCAGTCATTTGGACATATCAGACTTGACAGACCTGTAATATTCCAAAAAATAAGAATATGAATTTACAGTTGTAAGATTCTGCCCAGCGACTTATGTATGTGACAGATTTATTGATGTACTGCGTTTTGCCACGTTTATTTAGTAATAATATAACGATTTCAGAAAACGGGGTTGGATAAGTTATTTTATCATATATTGATTTCTTCTGATCATAAAGTAGATACGTAATTATCCAAAAATATATAATAATATAAATCATTACAACTTTTAAAAAACGTAACTTCTTACTCAGAATAACATAAAATGATAGTTTAATAATTAATTGTCTAATATAACTTCGTTAAAAAATACTATAATTACATACACGGTTTTATATATTTAAAATTATATAAAATTTTAAATTTTCATCACCCTGTTTTACTTTGAAAAAAGTGAGACAGTTGTCATTAATTTTTAAATTAAATACATTACAATTTTCATATAAATAACATAACCTTGTGATAAAAATCAAAATAATGTAATTTTCATACACATCCACTATTTGAGGTTATTTTACTTTGAAAAAAGTGAGACCGTTGGCATTAATTTTTAAATTAAATACATTACAATTTTGATATAAATAACATAACCTTGTGATAAAAATCAAAATAATGTAATTTTCATACCCATCCACAACTTGAGGTTATTAGCATATATGATCAAACATTCCGATCTTATCATGGAGTGAGTTTCTATTATATTTCTCTTGCAAGTGGTATCTCAGTAACGTACTGAGATTTTTGTTACCGTGATGCCATATTTACAGGCATGTTCTGTTTATTTTTACATTAGTTGTAGAAAAGAACAGACAACCATGGTAACAAGTCTAAGTTGTGCAGTATTAGGGATTCGGACAGAGGGTAGAGCATAACCTAATATTAAATACTCATATACGACATCTTTGTAAATTAATCATGATATATGAATTGAAAAGACAAAATAAAAATTTAAGAAATATTTATTATATAATAATATTATTAATAAATAATAATAACAATATACAATTGAATGCATCACATAATATGGTGTTATGAGAGGTGGTCCAAAGATATTAATTGTAATATTCGAATTAAGCAAGGTTACCCTCTCTCACCTACTCTTTTTAACAATTATATTGATAAGCAGGTTGTGGTGGCACGAACTTAGCTAGTATAGTTGTCATCCTCCTCCTCTATGTTGACGATATTGTTCTTATGACAAGGTGCCCCTTTGATCTTGATAAGCAATTAATAATTCTCAAGGGTTTATGTTCTAATATAGGTATAATCGTTAACACCACAAAACAAAAGTTATGATCTGATCAAGTCCAAGAAGGTCACTTATGCTAATTTTGTGTATGACAATAGCACTTTGGAGGAAGTGTCTTCCTACAAATATCTCGGAATCAATATTCATCACAAGCTCAAGTGGAGCTACAACATTGAGAAATGATTAATGGAGGGTGGAAAGCTTATTTTGATCTTGAAAACAATTGTAAATCAACAAACCTTGTGATGTCGGATAAAAAGAAGTTTCTTTTTGAAACTCTCATCACTCCCATTATCTTGTATGGTTGTGAAGTTTGGGATTGCAACATTTCTAGAGAATCATAGAGAAATATTAAACAAATCCATAACCATTTCATAATGTATAACCTCAAAATTAAAGGCAATACACCATACCATATTCTCCTTCTAGATGTGGGTCTTCCCCCCATCAAGAGCATTGTTGTGACTAGGTACCTAATGTACAAGTATATGATAAATAACATGGGTGTTTTTCCATGAAGATGGGTAACACTTTTTGGCAAGAAGAGGGTGCGAGTATGTTAAAAAATGACTTCGATTGAGCTTTCTACAAGCTCTCTATCAAACTTTAAAAAGCTCAATCAAGGGCTTAAATAAGCGCTCAATTGAGCTATTTTAAAACACTCGATCAAGGGTTAATAAAACCTCGATCAAGATTGGTAGCTCGATGAACGGTTTTATTAACCCTTGATTGAACATTCAAATCTCAATCATGCCATTGAGTCCGATAAAAATTTTAAAACAAAAGGCTGGGAAAAATTTCATCCCTTTGCATTTTCAAATCTCGATCAAGCTTCTAAGAAAGCTCAATCGAGTGTCTATAACAATTATAAGTATAAGACAACAACATACTGCAACTTATTTCATCGCGTATGTTGCCTAGAAGCTCAACCAAGGACTAGTAGAGAGGGGTTATAGATATAATAGCAGAGTAATTGATGTTTATAGATGTGACTAACATCATGGAAAATACAGAGAAGGGTCCTTTGGTTCTTAATCCTTGCTTGTGATTATGAACTAAAAACCAAAGGACCCTTATCCTCATTTTTCATGATTTTAGTCACATTTATAACTCCAATTACTTTGCAATCCATATCTACATGTATAAAATCTAGGGAAAGTGGCAGTCCTACTGCCCTTACCTAATTCATCTTCAAGGTATTTACTAGTACCCACAAGTAGCATTCTTCTGGTTGGAATTATGTTTTACTAAATTTGATTAACTTATAATTCTATGTTTAATTTTAATTTAATTGGAAGAGATCGTCCCCATGAAGTTTTTAAATATTAATAAATTTATTAATTTACAAGGGCACCCAAATAGTTAATAGTTCAAATATATACCCTGTGGGACAAACTAAGAATGTGTACTCGATACGAATCCATTTCTAATGGGTTCAACACCAAGGCAGAGACAATCCTTGGGCTAATGAATGGGGTGACACACTTTACCCAATGAAGTTAGAGAAATGGATTCGTCTTGGGTAGTTTTGTTTTGTTTAGTAGTTTCCTTCAAACATGAAAGCGGGCACCTGATTTTCTTTTAATCGAAGTTTTTAGAAACTCGATCAAGCTTGCAATTGAGCTACAAGCTCAATCAAGTTTCGATCTAACTACACATAAACCCCCAATCGAGGTATTTAAAAAGAAATGTAAAAGCTCGATCGATGGTTTTAAAACCTCGATTGAGATAGTAGCTTGATCAAGGGATATTAAAAAAGGCTTTTATCCCCCATTTCTACAAATTTAATTTTACTGGCATCTTTGGTAGGCCTAAATCCTGCCTTGGGATGCACCTTAGGTGATTGACTTCATATTGATGGATTCGTCAATGAATCATCTATCCATTGGCATATAATTTATGATTTTTTGAGTTCATATGCTAATTTTCTTTTCTTTTATTTTCAAACATACACTTAAAAATCATGTCCACAACTTCGAATCAACGTAAAGAAAAATCAACAACATAAAAAGTACACAACTAAAAAATTTCAAAAAATATATATGTCCCACATCAATGGATCGTCTTCAAAAGGGGATTTTTTGTTTTTCAATTTTTGTAACCAGTTAAAAAAAATTTACATGCACATATGTGTACAAAATGGGATTAAAATTCTCAATAGCCTGTTTTGAAAATTAATAAAAATTATAATTTTCCAAAATAAATTTAAAAAAAAATGTGTATATTATGTTCATACATATTTTTTTCCAGAAATTATGCATTTATCACTAAATTATTTTACGTGTACACAAACCACTTGTTAGCTTTTCTTAAAATTTACAAGAACAAACATATCATTAAATGCAATTTTGACATATTAAATAATATTATTGTTATTTTTTAAAATATAGGTGGAAAACCAACATAATTCCCTAATTTTTTTTGTTGCATGTTGGAATTCACAAAGCATATATGAGTTTTGAGAGCTTCGATTTAATAAATTAGTAAAAAATTGAATTTTCATTGTCACTTTTGGCCAAGAAATGTTACCCATTTTCATTGATTCACCAATGGGAGACCAAATACTTCTTAAATTTGCTTTAAAATCTAGTTTAAGACCAACTACGACTCAAGAGAGGTTGGTATAAATACATCATGACCTAGTTAAACCATTGGGGGATTGACGAAAATGTTACTTTTCAAGATATCAATAACATTAAAAATATTATCACATCTATGTATAAAGAGAAAGTGTGGGGCGAGAAAGAATTAGAGGTTAACAAAAATTAAGATACTATATGTTGATGTATATATAACTTCGGAATGTATTTCATATATATTTATTGTACCTTTATTAGAGATGTGTTATTCCTCTATAAGGAAGTGTCATCATGTGGATTGACAAGTGTCGAAAGTGTGTGTACTTGTCGATGGGTTATTAGACCACCATGTGTGGGGTCGGCCCTGAAATATATATATTATAATGTGGATGTATCTAGCTAGACAAGTCGGCCCCATAAGGTCACTGGGCAAACAGGTTAGTATAAATAGAGATCAGGTGATCTCTATTTAGATCATTCGGAAAAGTACATCTCTCTCACTCAGAAAGTGGCGAACTAGTGAGGAGGAGGATCATCTGCTACTAGGAGACTATCTCAGTGTATTTTGGTTGTACTTTGGTTGAGCCATTGCTCTCTCTATCTCTGAGGAAGTTGTGGGGTTTTTCACCTTAGGGTTTTCCCCACAGAAACTCTGTGTCTCTTGTCTCTCATGCTTTTGATTCTTGTGATGCTTGTCATGCTTATTGTGATTGCTATGCATTAATATACTGTACATGTTATTCTCTCAGTGAAGATCCTAGAGTATTGTGAATTAATGCTCAAAATTTAACATGGTATCAGAGCTAACCTGAGAAGAAGACATTTCGCAGTGACGGAAACTTGAGTTTCTTGTTTATTGGGTTTCTCTCCACAGATTTTGGAAAAACAGTATAGTATATTGACTCTACTCATCAATGCGCATCTATCTGTCCAATCAGAATTCAATTCCGAGCATTTTCAGATTTGGCCCTAAAAATTAAGGTTTCCATAAAAATAGGAATTTTTGAAATCTGAAGACATAGCTAGAAGCTCCTTGAAAAAATCGAAGTTTAGAGCTTTGGATCGAGATTTTTGGCTGGGTAGATCTTTGGGAAACTCAAACCCTAATTCAGGGCTCTCTCCAGTGAATCTGAGAGGACAAAAAGGCAAATCTGAAAGGTAAAACTTTGTTGATCTCAAATTTTGAATGCACCAGGTTGATCAACTCATCAAAGCGCATCTTTCTATCATTTCAGAAAATTGAAATTCACATTTTGAATTTTTAGGGTTTTTCCGACAAACCCTAATCCAGGACCAGATCCAGTTTTCAGTATTTCAAGTGGTAAGAGATAAATCTTTTCTATTTCCATTTGAAGTACTCTTTAAGATGTCTCACCACACCAAGCTTGAGGATAAGCTTGAAGGGGCTGATAACTTCCGAGCTTGGAAGTATAGGATTGGGTTAATCCTGGAAGAGAATGAGTTGGACTCATATATAAAAGAAGACATCCCTATCCCAGAGGATGAAGAGGCCAAGGTATTGCATAATAAGAACTTGGTCAAGGCAAAGAGAATCATTGCTGATTCTGTCAAAGACCATCTCATACCCCATGTGTCTTCTCTAAAGACACCCAAGGAGATGTTTGACTCTTTGACCAAGCTATTTGAAGGGAAGAACATAAATCGGAAGATGACTCTGTGGAATCAATTGAAAGGGGTCAAGATGTTGAATGGAGAAACCATTCAATCTTACTTCTACAAGGTCTCTCAGATCAAGGAGCAACTTGAAGCTATGGATGAAGTAGTGGACAATGGTGAAGTTGTTATGACCACTCTGAATGGCCTACCTAGGTCATGGGACTCCTTTATTCAAGGAATCTGTGCAAGAAAGAAATTGATCTCTTTCAGTAAACTATGAGAGGAATGCTCTCAAGAAGAAGCTAGACTTTTAGCTCGTGAAGAAAATATGGGAGGTGAAGATCAAGCTCTCACAACTCACACCAAAAGAAGCAAGCCCAAGAAGGAGCACTCTCGCTACAAAAGATCCTATCAAAAGAATAAGAAGGATCTAAGATGCTTCACATGCAATGAGAAGGGTCACTTTGCTTCAGATTGTCCCAAGAACAAAAGGGATAATAACAACAACTTCAGCAAGAAGAAGAAGGGCAGCAAAAGAAAGTTCCATGCTCATGCTGTCGAAGATGATGAACCTCCAAAGAAGAAGGCTAGGACAGAAAGTGATGATGACTCATAAAGTAAAGAAGACTATGTTCTAATCTCTGCTCTCACAGGTACTATCTCCCATGGTTGTAATGATTGGTTGATTAATAGTGGGGCTTCCAAACACATGACTGGGTTTAAGGAATCTTTTGTGAATCTATCTGAACATGAATCACCCCATAAGGTGAAACTTGGGGATGATTATCAATACCCAATCAAAGGAAGTGGTGAAGCCTCCTACAACCTAGATTCTGGAAAATCTTTGAAGATGAAAGAAGTCCTTTATGTACCTGGGCTCAAGAAGAACTTACTCTCCATCTCTGCATTGGATGCAAAAGGTATGAGGGTTGCATTTGTGGATGGCCAAGTCCTAATGTGGCCAAAGGGAAAGAACATAGATGATGCAGTAGTGATTGGAGAGCAAGAGGGAGGTTTGTATAAATTGAAGGGACAACCTGAACATGCCATGGTGCATGAATCCATGGAGCCAAGTGAACTTTGTCATAGAAGACTTACTCATATGCACTATAGGGCACTTCCAATTGCAAGCAAGGCTGTAGAAGGTCTTCCTGAAATCAAGACCAAACATGAATGTGTTTGCAAAGGATGTGCAAAAGGTAAGAACATTAAGAAGGATTTCCCAAGCAGTGAAAGCAAGGAAAAAGATATCCTGGAAATCATCCACTCAGATGTATGTGGTCCTATGTCATCCAGTTCTCTAAGTGGGTATGTTTACTATGTCTCTTTTATTGATGACTTCTCTAGGAAGACTTGGGTATACTTCTTGAAGAAAAAAGATGAGGTGCTTGATAAGTTCAAGGAATTCAAAATCTTGATGGAGAATCAAACTGACAAGAAGATCAAAACATTCAGATCCGACAATGGTGGAGAATTCACGTTAGGTGACTTCAAGAATCTTTGTAGTGATTCAAGGATTAAGAGGGAGTTGACTGCTCCTTATAATCCTCAACAGAATGGAGTTGCAGAAAGGAAGAACAGAACTACCATGGAAGCAGCAAGGGAAATGTTGCATGACCAAGATCTACCTATGCATCTATGGGTAGAAGCAGCTAGAACAGCTATATATGTGCAAAATAGAACACCCCACAAGATATTGGACAACAAGACACCAGAAGAGGTCTTTTCTGGTAAGAAACCTGAAGTCAGCCATCTTAGAATATTTGGTTGTCCAGTATACACTCATGTCCCAAAGGAAAATAGGACTAAACTAGATCCTTTAGGAAGAAGGGTATCTTTGTGGGTTACAGTGAAAGCTCGCAGGCTGACAGAATATACTTTCCAGGGTTCAAGAAGATTGATGTCAGCAAGGATGTAACATTTGATGAAAACTCAGCATTCATCAAATCAAGGAAGGAACCTATCGAAGTTTATGAAGAACCTAAGTAAACTAGATTTCAAGACACTACCATGACTGAAGCAGTTCTAGAAGTTGTTCGTGAATTTGAAGATCCACAAGAACCTGTAGATCCACACCGTGAGGATAAATCTCACAAGAGGAAACCTACATGGGCTAGAGAGCTCATTCAAGATGCAGAAAGATTTGGCATTCCAGAAGAAGAACACAGAGCAAAGAAGAGAACCAGATCACATATCAGCTATGTTGCTTTACTCTATGACACCATGAACAAAGAGCCTTCCAGTTATGAAGAAGCAGCGGAAAAGAAAGAATGGAAGGATGCCATGGTTGAGGAATACCAATCAATAATGAAGAATGATGTTTGGGATGTTGTCCCTAGGCCTAAAGAGAAGTCTGTTGTGACTTCCAAATGGATCTACAAAATCAAGCATGCTACAGATGGCAGTATAGAGAAATATAAGCCAAGATTCGTAGATCGTGGCTTCTCTCAGAAAGAGGGAATAGATTATGAAGAAACTTTTGCACCTGTAGCCAGGTATACTTCCATCAGAACAGTACTTTCCCTAGCTGTAGCAATGAAATGGAAAATACACCAGATGGATGTCAAGACTGCTTTCTTGAATGGTGTAGTTGAAGAGGAAGTATATGTGGAACAGCCACTCGGTTTTGAAATACATGACAGGGAGTCATATGTGTGCAAATTTAAGAAAGCCTTGTATGGCTTGAAACAAGCTCCCAGAACTTGGTATGGTAGGATGGACAGTTTCCTATCTAGTTTGGGCTTTACCAAGAGTAAAGCGGATTCCAACCTTTATTACAAGGTTGAGGAAGGGAATCCTGTGATTCTACTCTTGTATGTGGATGACTTATTTGTAACAGGAGATGATAGATTGATTGCAGATACTAAGAGGAAGCTTGCTGTCGAGTTCGATATGAAAGATTTGGGAATGATGCATTATTTCCTAGGTATGGAGGTGTGGCAGAGTGCAGGTGGGATCTTCCTTGGTCAAGGGAAGTACACAGTAGATATCTTGAAGAGATTCGGGATGATGGATTGCAAGGCCATGGCCACACCTATGGCATCAAATCTGAAGCTTCTATGTGATGCTTCATCTGAGCCGGTTGATGTCTATATGTATCGTCAGATGATTGGGTCCTTGATGTACCTGACGAACACAAGACCAGATATTTGCTTTGCGGTGAACACATTGAGTCAGTTCCTGACAGATCCGAGGAGTGTTCATCTGGTTGCTATAAAGCATGTTCTGAGGTACCTGAAGGGTATTGTGGATTATGGGCTCAAGTATGAAGCGAATCAAAATTTTAACATGCAGGGTTATGTTGATTTAGATTGGGCTGGCAGTGCTACAGATAGGAAGAGCACATCTAGGTGTTGCTTCGGTATGGGATCAGGTGTGATCTCTTGGTTTAGCAGGAAGCAGTCCTGCGTAGCATTGAGTACAGCTGAGGCAGAGTTTGTTGCAGCCTGTTCAGCTAGTTGTGAGGCAGTATGGATACGGAAGTTACTGTCTAAGTTATTTGATCTCCCGTTGGATGCTACTGGTATCTTCTGTGATAACCAGAGTTGTGTGAAGATGTCTGAGAACCCAGTGTTTCATGACAGGTTGAAACACATAGAGATTAAATATCACTATATCAGGGATATGGTGCAGAGAGGAGCTGTGAAGCTCCTGTATGTTGTGACGGACAAGCAGATTGCAGATGTGCTGACGAAGCCACTAGCCAGGGTGAATTTTGAGTACTTCAGAGAGAGGCTTGGTGTTCTTCAGATTGATGACACTTCGAGGAATAAGTGATGGACACATTTGCTGAAGCCATTCCAAGCATGTTGGAAGGAGGATCCTTCACATGGCTGTGGATGTAAGCGTTGGATGATGAGCATCAGGATGATGTTCTGGTTTCTGCTTTGTATGATTAGTTGGATCATTTATATATGTATGTATGCATCATGCTGGATGCTGGATATGATCAGTTGGATCATTTATATGTATATGTATGTACGCATCATATTGGATGCTGGATATGATCAGTTGGATCATTTATGTATGTACGCATCATGTTGGATGTTGGATATGATCAGTTGGATCATTTATATGTATGTATGCATCATGTTGGATGCTTGGACCATGTATCTGTATTTGTATCAGGTGGATACACTGTATGATCAAGTGGATCATGTATGATGATATGTATCAGGTAGATACTTGGTATGCATCAGGTAGATGCATTGTATGATCAGGATGATCATGGATGACGAGCTTCAACATGTTGCTCCAGATGACATGCAGCAGGATGTTGCAGTGATGATGTTCAGGATGATCATGTGTACATCAGGATGATGTATGGTGAGTATCAGGTTGATACTCTATGGCCGTGGATCAAGTTGTGCAGATGAGCATATAATTTGGCCCTGGGAGATTTGTAGATAGTCTTTCGAGGTTTTTCCTATGGCATATAATTTGGCCCTGGGATATCTGGAAAATGCTCTTTTGAGGTTTTGCTCTGGGAGGAGATATAATTTGGCCCTGGGAGATCTGCAGATAGTATTTCGAGGTTTTGCCTATGGCATATAATCTGGCCCTGGGATATCTGGCAGATGCTCTTTCGAGGTTTTGTCCTATGGCATATAATATGTCCCTGGGAGATCCGATAGGTTGGGATGTGTACCCGTAATAAGTCCTAGGATGCTCTTGCGAGGTTTTTCCATGACCACATATAATCTATCCCTGGGAGATCCTATAGGTAGAGCTATGTGCTCGTAACAGCCTGGGATGCTCTTGCGAGGTTTTGTGGTGACCACATATAATCTGTCCCTGGGAGATCCTATAGGTAGAGTTGTGTGCTCGTAATAGCCTGGGATGCTCTTGCGAGGTTTTGTGGTGAGGTCACATATAATATGGCCCTGGGAGATCCTATAGGTAGAGCCGTGTGCTCGTAACATCCTAGGATGATCTTTCAAGGTTTTGTGACACACGTAATAAGTCTTGAGGATTCCACAGTATGGCCAGTGATGACGAAGACCTGCAAGTGGTGGGCCTACATCTAGTATGAAAAAGGACTGGCTCTGTAGAACTTCCTATGACAAGTAGAGTCAGAGATTAGTTGAGATAGCAATAGCAGTGACGATGACAATGACGATGATCCCGTGAAGAAGACTTGTCTAACAGATCTGTGTCGAGAAATACCTTCCTGGTTAAGAGGGAGTGTTGATGTATATGTAACTTCGGAATGTATTTCATCTATGTATTTCATATATATTTATTGTACCCTTATTAGAGATGTGTTATTCCTCTATAAGGAAGTGTCATCATGTGGATTGACAAGTGTCGCAAGTGTGTGTATTTGCCGATGGGTTATTAGACCACCATGTGTGGGGTCGGCCCTAAAATATATATATTACAATGTGGATGTACCTAGCTAGACAAGTCGACCCCATAAGGTCACTGGGAAAACAGGTTAGTATAAATAGAGATCAGGTGATCTCTATTTAGATCATTCGGAAAAGTACATCTCTCTCACTCAAAAAGTGGTGAACTAGTGAGGAGGAGGATCATCTGCTACTAGGAGACTATCTCAGTGTATTTTGGTTGTACTTTGGTTGAGCCATTTCTCTCTCTATCTCTGAGGAAGTTGTGGGGTTTTTCACCTTAGGGTTTTCCCCACGGAAACTCTGTGTCTCTTGTCTCTCATGCTTTTGATTCTTGTGATGCTTTTCATGCTTATTGTGATTGGTATGCATTGATATACTGTACATGTTATTCTCTCAGTTAAGATCCTAGAGTATTGTGAATTAATGCTCAAAATTTAGCACTATAAGGAGGTCATTAACCCTAATCTAAAAGATCAAAATTATCTTTATATTTTAACTATTCTAAAGAAGAAAATGAATATAGTCGATATAAGAACGAACTCTCATGAGCTCCATAGTGGAACGAGAAGACCAAAATTATCTTTCTATTTTAACTAGTCCAAAGAAGAAAATGAATATAGCCTAGATAAGAACAAATTCTCATGAGCTCCATATTGAAATGTGACAATTACAAAAACAACATGGGTGGAAAGTATTTTCCATCTTTTGAGACTACGAGCATTGAGGATAAAAGTCATTTCCTCATACAATGCCCTACGTACACCCACATTAGATCACAGTTTCATAATCTTTGCTACAATACAAATATCACTAACCTTCTAAGATGTCAAAACTATGGCAACTTATGAATGCTTCTTTCTAAGCTTTTTGAGCATAGAATAAAATTTTGCAACAATCCAAGTAATCCTCTTAAAGTCTGATAGACCAGAGTTTGTCTCACTGGACATTATTTTAATTACCTATAATATTTTAATTATGATACATGCATCACTAAAATTCCATTTATCTCGATTTTTAGAAAGGATAGCAGGTGGAACATAGAAGGTAGGTTGATGGAGTTCCTTTCTATTCATTTTATCTTCTTTACCACTCTTGTATGTTTGAGGAGTTGATCAAATCCTAATTTTTGCATGATCATTTTTACCGCCATCTTCCATTGACGTTTTGACACCTCTTGTGATTCCTTTGGCTTAAGGATCCTTTCTTATTGTATCAATTACTCTAGGGAACTTATATTTGATATTCTTACCTCCATTCTCATATTTCTTGGTTGAAATTATTGCTCTTCACTGTAGCATTTGGGCTCGAATGTGGATCGTTGAAAAATTGGAGTCCATTTCATCGTGATGTTGCATATGTCTATTTTTCTTATGGCTTTGATGTGTTTAATGAGTATTTCTTGAACCATAGGTACCATGATCCTACAAAGTATCCCATTATGGATCAAATCCCCCATATGTGAATATGCACCAACCCTACCTCTAATGAATATTGATCTACTCCGTCAAACTTTCTTGTTTTCATTCATGGTCATGCAACTTGCACTTATTGTAATGTACCTATGGGGGGTAATATGGAGTACCTAGGGAGGTAAAACAAGTGGATAATGTTATGTGTTGAATACATCTCTATGAAATAAGGCCCATGAAGTAGATGTAGTGTGAAGAGAAATAATTGTAAGAAGAATTTCTAAAAGGTAGTTCATTTTCAAAGGTTTGGGAACATGCATGTTCTATCTCAAGGATCTTACTTAGCACACAAAACATAGCATATTCAAGGCTCTTACTTTTGTTTCAATGATTGTCCAACCATAGAACTAGTTCCATGTACAAGCCACTAATGTGCTTAGTAGCTTACAATAAGAGCAGGGGAAGGGGAGAAATTTTATAGGAGGGGATCCTATACAAGAGCGCCTATGTTATTTGTGAGTACATTTGGAATGATGTTTTTTTTATCCACTATATGGTGGACTTCCTGTATGCCATATTGTTTTGAAAGTTGAGCTAATTCTAGCATATCATCTATGTGAAGTTATCCCACAAGAACATGGAGACCTATGAAATTCAAGCATAGTTTATTTAGTCTGTGAAAACCAAGGAAATTCTTGTGATCCCATCATTTATCAAACATGTTTTTAGCAATCATTTTTTCCAATTTCTCTCTTGGCATTCTTTTCACCACTTATGAATGGAAGCCCTCTATTTCCCACATAAAGAAGGGTACAAGAGAAATGACAACTACAATAGGTAATGACAAATATCCCCCCCAACTATTAATATAAATGCCTGTAGATTTTCACCATGAGAACACTGGGGTTAATAGAGTTGTGCTTCCAAACTCATATGCAGTGCCTTGCCTGCAATTATACTTTTAGAAAATTACAAAACTAGTTGAAGCCTAAGAATTAACAATAAACTCATGTTTTTCAAGAATTGTATGGTGAAATGGTATTCAAGTCTCAAGAAGAGTCAAAGAGTGTTGATTCAAAATGAAGGAAGTCTTGAAACTAAAGGGTTGTTTCATTAGATATAGTTCTATTAGCTCCTATTTGAGAAAAAGGAGATAGAAAAGCCACGGAGCAAACACAAGAGGTTCTAGTCAATATTATATCACAAGAGTTCATACAATGAGGTTCAAAATGATAAAAAATGGAATTGCTATACTTCTTAGTATATAGAGATTCTGGGTATTTTTAATATACTAGAAAATTTATAAATAATGGGAAGGGATAGAATTAAGTATTGAATCCATGGGTTGAATTAGGTATCGAGAGATTTGAATGGGTGTAAATTTGCATATGACGGTAGTGTGGGTTTGAATGTGTGTACAATGAAACTATTGTTTGTATATGTATGATATCTATGTGAAGGTGGTGTGATTTTGACTATGTATCAAGTTAGACTTGTGTTTCAATGGGTATACTATGTTTGTGAAGTCTAATGCAACAACTATGTGTGAAGCCAAGGCGTTAGTTCAAGGGTTTGTTCCAAACCTAAGAATATCTACTCCCAACAAGATTTCATATTTCACCCTATAATATTCCAAGGATTACATGGTTGATCTCATATCATTAATAAAAAAGAATGCATGACCTTTGAGAACCCTATTGGACCAAGGGGTGTTGAAATCTCCAGTACCAATTTTTCCAAAAGGGGTTAGACATGTCAATATTCATTTTGTAAATTTAATCCCATGGAATAAGGCCAATACTTTACAAATAATATTCCTATCCATGAAAGATAGGGAAAACTCATGAGAAATGGATTTCTATCCCACAAATCGTTCTAATAAAAAATAACTTCTAACTCAATCACCACCCATGAAAACAAGGAATGTTTGTAATACATTTTAAAGGTAAACCTTCCAACTCCAAATTGGTCTTCTTGACAAATTGCGTACCATCTAGCTACCCAACATATGTCGCTTCATGAAGACAATTAACCATTCTCCATGATACCTACATACTTTTGATAATACAAAATATCGAGGCTTCGAAGCTCCAAGGAGATAAAATTATGTGACACTGTCCAAATAATCCCTTGATCCTATCAATATTTTATTCCATGAGAATATGATGTTGTTGGGAAAACCAGTTAAAGAAATGGACAGAAAATAAAAGAGCACAAGGGATAAATATTCCAAGAAGAGGGTTGGTGTCTAAATACATCATTTACAACACTTAAGCACAACACATTATTATCATAAAATCATGATGCATTATCTCATAAAATATCACAATCATTATTTGATGCTAATAAAAACCGTAGGGTCATTCTTTTATAACATTTAGATCTAACAAACTTTCTTGTAGTGAGGATGATCTAGTGCATAAATAAGGATCATCAATTCTAAGTATTTCCAAGAAATTTGTAATGTCTCATTGATTAGTCAGCTACTTTAATCGAACCAATTGATGCATTGTCGATCAATCAATTGATTGATCAATAAACCACTCGGTCAAGCCTCTATTTGACTTCTCTGCTAGTCGATTTTTGTCTTTCGACTGAATGTATCTAGAAGATCCATAGGCGAGATGAACTTGCATAGCCTTTGGTTCCAACACCCCCCCTCAACAAAAAACTCTAGGGACTCAAGAGGTGGGAATTACATTCTCTAAACCCCCCTATAATTGCAGCTACCTAAATCCAAATCATAGCCCAAAGTTTCACAAAATTGGATTATGGTAGAGGTGTCAAAAATATACTAGAAACGTCATCATTTATCCTACAATAAACAAGAGTTGTAACATTTTCCTATATCGAATGTCTCTAGTAGTAGACAGGAAGTTCAACACGTTCTTCCCAAGGTTTACCTTAAGATGGATTAATAGGTACTATGACATCTTTTCCTTCTCCTTTCAACTTTATTCTATATTTTTCTAAAGAGATGGAAGTATTAATTTTCTTACCCTAAGGGATGCTTGACTAATGTTGGAAAGGATTTGGATCCTTCTCTTGGTTCGATGATTTCAAAATAAATATGAGTGTTAACACCCATAATAGTAGTATTAACATTTTTCCAAACACCAATGGGTTCAATAAACCCTTGGTCGATAAGTTTAAGATAAATTCCTGACTCTACCAGTCGTGGTTGACCCAAGCTTTCCTAGGTAGCCCTTGCCATTATGTTGTCCTGCGACCTGGAGTCAAGGACGACATGTGAATGCAGAACCCTTCGACTTTGAGCTCAATGAGAGGGTCAATATCAATTTTATCATTTTGATTTAAACTAGAAATATTGTTGCAATCCTCTCATTCCCTGGATTGTTTCTAATAATATACATTAAGTCGATTAGTCATGCAACAACTTCTTCTTTCGTTAGAAGTTGTAGTAACTCATTAAGTGTTTTATTTCTAGATTCTACACTATTTTCTTTAGAAGCAATTTCTTCAAATACTTTTGTAACATTGTTAAAGATATATTTTTTCTTTGATGGATTATGATAGTTATCATATTTTCTTTGTATTCGTGTGACATGGGGGTTATCCCCTCCAATTCTTTTTCCTTTCCTGGCAATTATTTGCAAAATTTTAATATTCAAAGCTTCATGTTTAAGAACACTAGACAAGAGATTAATATTCCTTTTTATTATGAAGTGCTTCTAACATGACAGGGCACTCTTCTGAATTGTGTTCCCCCACCCCACATTTTGTACAAAATTTGAGGTTCATCTTGTCCTTCCATGGACAGTTGGGACTCAAATGTTGTTCATTGTAATAGACGAAGCAACGTGGTTTTCTGCAACCCACTGGACAATTTCCTCAATTGAGGTATCTTCCACAACCATTATATCTGCCTCATTGGTTGTTTCCGTGATTGTGTTGTTCTATGGTCTCGACCTTTTTGCTCGACAGTCTATGTCTGGTACAATTTATGGTAGTTATCCTAAGTATTCAAGTTCTTTATACATTCTGCGGTCATATGTTGTGTTGTTAAACATATGCCAAACCATTTTGGTTTTACATTGTCAACATTATAGGGGCATCCTGTCATCGAGTGAGGCTCTAACCTTTCACAAATATCGTTGAAATAACTTGTTTGCGTCGTGTGGAAATTCTCTAGTTTCTACTCTTCTCGGAATATTTTGGGATATTCTTAGAGTTGCTTCATTTCTCTCTAGTATGCATTTCTGTCATTGTTATACCTTATTTGCTCATCATAGGGGAAATTATTTCTTGTATGTCCTTCCACCGATAATTTGGTACACCATAAGTCGTTACACCTCATGGTAAGGTATTGAAGTGATATTTGTATTGTATCTATTTTTTCTTCCGGTCATCTATCGACAGGTCTAGTCGAACAGTCTGCATTTGATTTGAATCTTCAATATTTTTTGAAGACATCATCATATGTCATGTATTCATGCAATAGCAGTGGCATTTTAATTCGTGGCTGGAGCCCTACGACAAAAAAATGGATCACAACAGCTTCATCCTTTTTGGATGACATCTGATTGAGGAGATATTTTAATCTTCTATCGTACTCTCGTACTATTTATCTTATTGTTTTCTTGATTTCTTTCAATTTTTGTTCAGTAAGATGCTTAGTGTTTTCTTTGAAGAAAGCTAAAAAATTATCTTTGATTTGTTGTTTTGTCTTAGGACCATCTTCGATGAAATTCATGTACCATGTGATTTCTCTATTCCAGACACCACCTGCAAACTGTGCAATTTATTGATTCTCATCATTGATGAGGTTAGGTTTCTAGAGGGCTTCACATACAGACTAGTGTTTCTTAGGATCCCCATCCCCTTCAAAAATATGAGTATTTACTGGAATCTGATAAGCCATATTAACTAAACTGAAATTTGTGCGTTCTGTTGGAATAATTACTATAATGGAATGACCAACGGACTGACTTACTATTTCATGTTCGCTGCTAAATTCTTGTGGAAGCGACTTGTACCACGCCATAAATACTTCTTCTACACAATCTTCTTCACTAGGTCATATCTTCAACAGTTGGGTTGCTTTAATCAATAATGTTGTTGGCATGGGGGTACCTCCACATGATCTAAATAGAATAGATTAAAAGAGTGTCTTCCGAACTTGGGTGTGAAGGTAATCCAGTTACCATGTGGTGGTCACTAAATAATCAAACGATCCGTAATCCATCCACATTCATGTAATCGAATCCATCTGCTACCATTACCTGGTCCAAGTCCCATGTCGTGCTCGATGATTTGTCTCATAGTTATCCTAGTTTTCATTATCATTGGTAAAGACTCAATGGGATTCAAGGCATCTGGAATTTAAATATGAAAAGAATACTAGGTCAACACTATCATGTGCAACCATTCTACCGGCGTCGACATCTCACCTTCCCTCTCATCTGGCCAAATTTCCCTCGAATCAGGTAGGACTTTCGATTGCTTGACCATATCAACCGATTTATTCTTTACACTTCTCTTTCATGTAGTGGACTTGCAATATCTCTCAGCCGCTCTCGTCATTTGTACCTATTTTCTCTTTCTATTTTATGAATATCTATTATTTATTTATGAGTGTCTAGGAACTTATTTCATTGAGGTGGACTTGACTTCTTGCATGGCTTCATTCTTGTTTCTTTTGGTTGACTAGCATCATTCTTCTATTTAGAAGACATGGTCAACGACCACCCCATTTCTGAATCGACTATTATTGTTGGAGAGAGGAAAGCTCAACAATGGATTTTATTTACTCAAAAAGTATTCCCACTCGCATTCTTTGACAAAGCATTCCCATCCTTTTTTATTTTTCTCCCAGTTTGATGAAGCAGGTACATCAAACAGAGGTCATGGCTCAACTATGTGGTTGGATCCATTTTTAATTATAAATTTATATAGCAAGCTCAGTATTGAACAGAAAAATAATTTGTGAAGGTCGGTATAAAGTCTATTTCAGACTTGGTTGACTGAAGTTCTTTCTTCCACAACTTTTATTCAAAGGAGTCTTCACATATATTTTTTATCCAGTCGTATAGACTCTTTCTTCCTCTGTTATAGATCTTTTGCATTAACAGTCTTTCATTATTGGCGTCCAAATTTCTCATAAACGAAATCAAGGAATTTTTTTATCTCATGGGGAACAAATTCTATAAATCGTTCATGGGAGTCGGTGAAGAAATTTTCTCGGGCCTGTGCAAGTGTCAACTTGTTCCTTCTGGCATAGCTCTATATACAATTTGCAATCTTCAAAATTCACTAGTCTCTAATTTCTCTCTCGCTCACCATTTACATATATATGAATGCTTCATGTCTTGGGTGAGTACTATCGGCAGCAAAACCAATGTTGTAATATGTGGGATTACAGTGAATTACCAATAGTGAATCAACCATAGATATAGAAATAATGCATACATATTCATACATAGATAATGAGAGAAAGGAATTAGATTAATGGGGACAAGAGGAACAAGTATATTTATTAGCAGAACAAACCAATCATGTACAAAAGCATACTCTCTTTCCCCAGGCTCACCAGCCTATTATATAGTTAATACATACAGTTATTTAGTTACAGATTCTTAACTACCCAGTGGGTTTGTAACATCCCTCCAAATTGACCCTAATTATTATTATTATTTTTGTAAAATAATTATAATTATGTAAATAGGCCATGGTGAGGAGCTCAAGGCCAAGGCCCCACCAATGGACCTCGAGTTAGTGTCATGATTATAAGTCTTAGTTAAGACTACAAAATTAAGAATAGTAAATACGACTAAATGATAAACGACCAAACCCATCCAAAAGAAAAGATGAGATGGCAGACAAGCCATGAGATCGAGTTTTCTAATGACTAGGGTAGATTAAGATGATAATATGCTTCCCTTAAAATGACCTAAATAATTAGGGCGCCATCCGAATAGATTTTATCCCTAAGTAGAGGACCTAAACTACTATATTTAAATGGTAAACTTTTGCAGCTTCGACCTAATTCCACACATTTAACCTACCATCCTAAAGGGAAAAATCTAATGGCTGTTATAAGTGGATTGGGTTGCTTGTGACAAAGATCTAAGTAATAAGTTCTTATAATAAGAAATTGATCTTACTCCATATAAAAGATACCAAGTATTTTCAAAGGGTGAAAGAGATGACTAAGTAAATATATATAGGAAGGGATAAAAGTAATAAAAAGGATAATAGAACCCTTATATATATATATATGTGTTGTATGGATAAGTCTAACGAAAATCATAATGACAAAATGATTAAGATACATATATGTAAATAGATAAGATTATAACCTTGTTTTAGATAGGAGTATATATTCTTTTAGAGGAAGGATACCTTCTTAATTTTTTATATACATGATGATATGCACGGTAGGGACAAAAATACTAATGAGAAATATTATATATATTTATATTTTAGAGGATGAAGATGATGTATGTTTATAATCAAAATAGGAGCTTTCCGATATGGTGACTGTATGTGTAACAACTGTAAAGGTGGGGAGTAAATATGGTAATCTTGTCTCCATAATGGAGCGTTATTTCACATTTTTATACCGCCACTTGTGCCTTTTATGACGAACCAAGTGTTACGTATTGGAATTTTCGTTTGGGACGCTTGGTAGATTAAAAAAATTACCACCAACTCAGTTTTCTTTTACTAAAGTCACGCGTGGCAAGAGTTTATAGCTGGAGTTTCCTTTCACAACCATTTGTCCAAATGGAATCCCTAACTTAGGCCTATAATGGAGATCGTGGGCGCTAGTGGAGAGGTAATTGCTGGTTAGTCTTATTAAAGGAAGAGGCGTTCGGAGAGGGAAAATACACCAATGCAGGGTCGGCATATTACCATACGATAGCATTAAGCGTGATGGCAATACTCTGCACACGGAGGCCACTAGTTTTAGTTTGTTAGTTCTGGGGTGGGCGAAGAGGGGAGGATATCCCATATTGTTTTTTGTGAAGAAGAGTTGGGTTAGGATCGGGAAAATGGATAGCCTCTGCAAGATTTGGGTTGCTGCAGGAAATGGGTAGAATAGAGATAGACAACAGAAGAATTTTGACTACAGGGATGGGATGCATGTTCGATGGGAGAGTCTAATCCCAATGTAAAACTGCAAGATTGTTACCTCGGATGGATTCTGCGATATACCTGGTAATCTATTCCGAATTTAGTTTTGTGATCTCAACATACGCTGCTTGATTGTTTAAATTAATATGCGTTTGATCATTGCTTTATGTCAACCTTTCCATAAGTTTGATAAACCTCATCGTATGGGTAATGGAGGTGAATGCTCTGTATCAACATGCCTGCACACCCTCTGTCTGCGTTGAATTACATGATTTCCTCTTCCTTGGTATTTTGATCGCTGCCTACTGAACCCAATCTCCGTGTAAACAGAGATGTCCTCACACCCGGTGGAATCTTTGTGTTAACAAATTTTCCTCCGTAATGTTGTTCACCATATTTTGTTTTATCCAAAAGATGAGCATGTGCCAACTCTCTTTCTAGAGTCGATCGAGTTGGTTAAGCCCAGAAAATCTAGTACCTATGCCTTTGATCCGTCCTTCTTTGTTTCGGTGCTCAGGCAAGAATGGGTAGTTAGTTTGGATCTCCGCCTTTCGATCAGACAAAATACTATAAGTTTTATCAGTGTGTTCATTTTTTTTATATCTCAATCTTTGATTCATTGGAGCATGCCTATTGATGTTGATCTCTGTCCAGGATCGGAGTATTGTTCTATTGTCCCAATCTCTGGCTGAGACCTTAACTCACCTTATACCATTTCATCTAATTTCATTGAAGGGAATCCTGTAATAGGACAGGTAATTCAACGATCTCTATCTGAGATCTGTGCATACTATTCTTGTTTAATCACTGTATGGAAATCGAATTATGGAGTGTGTAAATTGGCGATCTCGGTCTGAGATCGGGGTGTGTCTTTTCAACTCCGTCTCCTAATTTAGGAAAAATGGATGTAATTGATGTTTAGCTTCTAGATGCTGCGAATGGTGTTGAGAGCACGGGCCAACAGGAGGATAGTATCCTTGGAGACTATGGAGCCGAGTTTAATAGCCGCATGCCATTTTTAACCATCTTGGCATTTAGAAAACCGGGTAAGATCCCACTCCACCGTTACTGATAGAGGATCATGCGGTGATCTCTAGATTTACCTTGTAGTTTAGGATAACTCCTGCAAATTGATCTTTTCTCTATAGCCGGATAAGCAAGGTGGGTTCGATTACTAGACGATAGGATTTTATTCTTATGATGAAAGATCCTTGGTTACAATTTTGATTTTTACTTTATCACAAGCGTAAAACCTTCTTTTAGTTTGATGAAAACCGGAGTTGGACTTGAGACTTGCATTATCTGTAGGGTAGGTTTTGGGTTATTTTCTATACCGCGCTTGGTAGAGTTCTCAAAAGGCGAGCTAAGTATTATTTTCTTGTTCTGTGGTATCATGGTTGTATTTTTAAAAACCTTGTTTTTTTCCTAGTATTGTTCAAGGCGTATAAACTATCTCGGTTGGGAACCGATCAACAAATGAGTGGATATAAATACAATCATTGTCGTAGTGCTCTGCCTGGAGGAAGACGACCTTTGTTCAACGAAACTTTCGCTATTGTTTTGATTGCTTGGGACTCCGGAGTGATCAGTCGCTTGGCTGTTTTTTAGAACTTCATTTTGTTTTCTGTTTGAAGTGAGAAGGGAAAGTACAGCCCCAAAGGGAGAGCTCGATCCCATTCTCTTTCTTTTTTGGAAACCCTTGATTTTGGTTATTGCCGTACGTTATATATTTTAGCCGACTCGGAATGTTAGTATCTAATTTCAGTCCGTCAGCATAAGTTTTATGTTCTCTGATTTAGAAAACCAATCCATGAAACCGTTGTTTTGCTTTCCTGTTCGGGTTGGGTTTCCAAACGAGTGTTGATCTCAGTTGCTAGTTGTTGAGAAAATGGTTTGAATTATAACTTTGCTAAGCTCAGGATCTTTGTTGAAACCGGTGGAGATGCTGAAAAGAATTATTAAGTCAGATTTCCAAATATTTATATATAAAGATTTATATAGGAATATCATAACTCATATATTGTGAATAGGTTATAAGTTAAGAAATAAGTATGGACGGTGAGAAGGGAATGACCTCTTGAGCTATGTATGTGTAAACATTTAAGGGAGGAAGCCCTCCTCATATAGGTCATTTATGGATGGATATAAGCTAAATATTTTTGTTTTCCTTACTTTGATACTCTTTGTATATATATTTCAATTGGAGATTGAAGAAAATTTAATGTATGGAAATTGATTGTCCATAAGTAAAAAGGGGAATGTTCTTGCTTTCAAATCAAAGTGTGAGAGTATAATAATATTGTTAAAATAAACCTTATAGCGTAAGTAAAATTGTTGCTTAGAATTTTCCTTGGGTTGTTGTACAATTGTGACATGAGGCTGGTGGGAAAGGGCATGGTATTTTTCCTAATTACTAAATAATTTATTTAGATCTCGGCCAGCATAACATGTCCTAGAAGATGCTCTCTAGGAGAGAAGCACCAAGAATGATGGAAAATTGCAAACAACTGATTTTGCCATTTTTGTAACACTTCACTTGATTCGATAATTATAATAAGATATGCACACACTTTTGTGGACTAGCCCGTGTACGGGTGAACGACGTTACTTTTGGTCTCTTATGTATGACTTGATTATTGCATGTGTGTACTCGTGTTTGTAATCAATTGCTTATATGTGTACCTTGTGAGTTACTTGTTCATGTATTTATCGGTTGAGTATTTATATGTAAATAATGATGAGGGTGCTAGATACTATTAACTTCAGGACTATGGGAAATGGTTGATCAAGTATAAATTGACTCTCTCTTTTATCATACTATGTATTTTGGAGTTTTAGGTGGTGCATGTTACAGCTATAATACGATTCTGATAGTACATTGACTTATATTGTTCATGAGTTTTTGGTTGTGCCTTGTGGTTTATGTGGACGTCATGTTAAGGATTCTTAGTAAGAGTGAATTCATTATTGTGTCATATTGTTCTTATGAAGTTCAGTTCATTGTTGTATCATATTGTTCTTATGACGGCCATGTGAGTATATTTGATTTTTTAATCCTAGCACAAATAAGATTACCACTAATGAGTAAGATCTGCATGGAAACACTCAATTATGAGCCAATTTGTTAGATGGTTTATTTAATTTTTTATTCATCATTTGTTGGGATACTTGACTAAAATCAATATACAAACTTTCCCTTCTATAATAAAGAAGTTGCATAACTATTATTTCGTACGATAGGTGAATTTATATGATTACGCATGGAGTAGATGATCCGTAGACATCGTGGTTGACTTTTGTTGAAAGATTTATATCCATTTTATTTCCATGTTTGCAAATATGACCATCGTCGTAAATTGTTCTTAAGAATTATGACGTATTATTATCGCTCATTAAGTTAATAAAAAGAGTTAACCATTATTTTATTTACTACATTGACAATTTCAGTATTTATTACTGATTTAAAATTTTTTAAAATTTTAGGAAACTTGGGGATGTGACATGTGGTATCGGAGCTGTAGGTTACAGCACTCGGGCCTATTGGGCTCAACATAGGATGAATATTGATAAACTAACTAATAAAGTTGGTTTTTCCTTTTGTTTTGATGCATGGGCTGGACTGAACGAGGAGGAAGTGTTATCCGAGTTCAACTCCAAGTCTTTCAAATAGAATAACGATTAGTATTTTATTCTCGTAAAATTTGAGTCAGGTAAGTTCTCTTTGTCGTGAGTTTCCCTTGCCAGGTAAAAGGGTATAGATAGTCACATGGAAGAATAATATTTCCATGGAATGTGAAATTTTGTCGATAACTTTAGTATATGTGAAATATGTGATTTTGTATCATGTTTAAAAGACTTGTTAAAAGAAGATAGAAGCATCATAAATCTTTTTGTCGATTTTTGATTCCTAACATGATGTAAAGACCTAAGTTTAAAGAAGTAGATAAATGTATGTAAAAACTTTGACGAAAAATATTAACACCTTAATTTAAGTGGTGTTCTTGACTGGAAGCTTAAGAAATTTCAAATTTTCATAGTAATATCAAGAAGAGTTGTTGTTATAAAAGTTACTAGGTGCACTACCTACGAGTTTCATTAGATCAGTTCACCCCAAAGAAGTAAACTTGTCAGATTATACAAAACCCATGTCATAACTATGTTTTATTGAATGAGTTGTTGACAGTTTTTCATGGAATATTTCCTTTGTAGAAATTATATAATTGGGCAAAAACATTTGTTTAAGGAGCTATGGTTATAGTTAAGTATTAATTGGTTCTTTACTCGAAAGGAAAGTTGGCCCTCAATAGCAAAAATAGTAGGTGCATATTTTACTTACATTTTCAGGTATGCTTATTACAAAGGATATGTAGTCTTTCTGTTTCATGGATTCAAAGATATGGAGTTTCCGAAGAAATTGCTACCTTGAGTATTGACAGCGAGAATAAATTTAACCTACTAAGTTACAAGTTGCAATTAAAAGGTGTGATAGAATTCATGTGATAAAATGATGATGTGTTTAGAATATTACCTTCTCTTATGATGATAATTGTTGTTTATTTACTTAACCACAAATTGCATTTTATGTATAACTACTTATCGTTGGAAAGAGTATTTGTATGAAATTGCAAGCAATATTTGCTAGAAGTAAAAATAATCTTATGTGATTTCCAATTTATTTCTTCACAGATAGACCCCCGGTAAGATTTATTATAGCATCTAATAAAGATCGACGTGCAGCAAGTTAAAATATCTTGTTAATGTTGATGTATATGTAACTTCGGAATGTATTTCATCTATGTATTTCATATATATTTATTGTACCCTTATAAGAGATGTGTTATTCCTCTATAAGGAAGTGTCGTCATGTGGATTGACAAGTGTCGCAAGTGTGTGTACTTGTCGATGGGTTATTAGACCACCATTTGTGGGGTCGGCCCTGAAATATATATTATATTGTGGATGTATCTAGATAGACAAGTTGGCCCCATAGTGTAACTAAGAAAACAGGTTAACTATAAATAGAAATCAAGAGATCTCTATTTGGATCATTAGGAAAGACACACTTCTCTCACTTAAAAAGCGGCGCACTAGTGAGGAGGAGGATCATCTGCTACTAGGAGACTATCTCAAGTGTATTTTGGTTGTACTTTGGTTGAGCCATTGCTCTCTCTATCTCTGAGGAAGTTGTGGGGTTTTTCACCTTAGGGTTTTCCCCACGAAAACTCTGTGTCTCTTGTCTCTCATGCTTTTGATTCTTGTGATGCTTGTCATGCTTATTGTGATTGTTATGCATTGATATACTGTACATGTTATTCTCTCAATAAAGATCTAAGAGTATTGTGAATTAATGCTCAAATTGTAACATGGTATCAGAGCTAACTTGAGAAGAAGACATTTTGCAGTGACGAAAACTTGAGTTTCTTGTTTATTGGGTTTCTCTCCACAGTTTTTGGAAAAGCAATATAGTAGATTGACTCTACTCATCAAGGCGAATCTATCTGTCCAATCAGAATTCAATTCTGAGCATTTTCCGATTTGGCCCTAAAAATTATGGTTTCCACAAAAATAGGAATTTCTGAAATCTGAAGACATAGCTGGAAGCTCCTTGCAAAAATCGAAGTTTAGAGCTTTGGATTGAGATTTTTGGCTGGGTAGATCTCTGGGAAACTCAAACCCTAATTCAGGGCTCTCCCTAGTGAACCCAGGAGGACAAAAAGGCAAATCGAAAGGGTAAAGCTTTGGTGATCTCAAATTCTGAATACACCAAGCTAATCAGCTCATCATGGTGCATCTTTCTATCCTTTCAGAAAGTTGAAATTCACATTTTGAATTTTTAGGGTTTTTTCGACAAACCCTAATTCAAGACCAGATCCAGTTTTTAGCATTTCAAGTGGTAAGACCTAAATCTTTTCTATTTCCATTTGAAGTACTCTTTAAGATGTCTCACCACACCAAGATTGAGGATAAGCTTGAAGGGGCTGATAACTTCTGAGCTTGGAAGTATAGGATTGGGTTAATCCTGGACGAGAATGAGTTGGACTCATATATAAAAGAAGACATCCCTATCCCAGAGGATGAAGAGGCTAAGGTATTGGATAAGAAGAACTTGGTCAAGGCAAAGAGAATCATTGTTGATTCTATCAAAGACCATCTCATACCCCATGTGTCTTCTCTAAAGACACCCAAGTCTATGTTTGACTCTTTGACCAAGCTATTTGAAGGAAAGAACATAAATCAGAAGATGACCCTGTGGAATCAATTGAAAGGGGTCAAGATGTCCAATGGAGAAACCATTCAATCCTATTTCTCCAATGTCTCTCAGATCAAGGAACAACTTGAAGCTATAGATGAAATGGTGGAGAATGGTGAAATTGTTATGACTACTTTGAATGGCCTACCTAGGTCATGGGACTCTTTTATCCAGGGGATCTGTGCCAAAAAGAAGTTAATCTCCTTCAGCAGATTATGGGAGGAATGTTCTCAAGAAGAAGCAAGGCTTGTGGCAAGAGAAGAGAAGATGGGAAATGAAGATCAAGCTCTCACAACTCACATTAAGAAGGGCAAGTTCAAGAGGGAGCCATCCCATCACAAGAAGAAATCTTCTCATCATTTTCACAAAGACAAGAAAGATCTAAGGTGTTTCACTTGTAATGAGAAGGGTCACTTTCCCATCACAAGAAAGATCGAATATGAAGCTTCTATGTGATGCTGCATCTGAGCCGGTTGATGTCTCTATGTATCGTCAGATGATTGGGTCCTTGATGTACTTGATGAACACGAGACCAGATATTTGCTTTGCTGTGAACACATTGAGCTAGTTCCTGACGGATCCGAGGAGTGTTCACCTGGTTGTTATAAAGCATGTTCTGAGGTACCTGAAGGGTACAGTGGATTATAGGCTCAAGTATGAAGCAAATCAAAATTTTAACCTGCAGGGTTATGTTGATTCAGATTAGGATGGCAGTGCTGCGGATAGGAAGAGCACATCTGGGTGCTACTTTAGTATGGGATTAGGTGTGATCTCTTGGTTTAGCAGGAAGCAGTCCTACGTAGCACTGAATACAACTGAGGCAGAGTATGTTGCAGCCTGCTCAGCTAGTTGTGAGGCAGTATGGCTACGGAAGCTACTGTCTGAGTTATTTGATCTCTCGTTGGATGCTACTAGTATCTTTTGTGATAACCAGAGTTGTGTGAAGCTGTCCGAGAACCTAGTGTTTCATGACAGGTCAAAACACATAGAGATCAAATATCACTATATCAGGGATATGGTGCAGAGAGGAGTGGTGAAGCTCCTGTATGTTGCGACGGACGAGCAGATTGCAGATGTGCTGACAAAGCCACTAGCTAGAGTGAAGTTTGAGTACTTCAGAGAGAGGCTTGGTGTTCCTCAGATTGACGACACTTCGAGGAAGAAGTGATGGACACATTTGTTGAAGCCATTCCAAGCATGTTGGAAGGAGGATCCTTCACATGGCTGTGGATGTAAGCGCTGGATGATGAGCATCATGACGATGCTCCAGTTACTGCTCTATATATGCATCATGTTGGATGCTGGATATGATCAGTTGGATCATTTATATTTGTATGTATGTACGCATCGTGTTGATGTTGGATATGATCAGTTGGATCATTTATATTTATATGTATGTATGCATCGTGTTGATGCTGGATATGATCAGTTGGATCATTTATATTTATATGTATGTACGCATCATGTTGGATGCTGGATATGATCGGTTGGATCATTTGTATGTATTTGTATATGCATCATGTTGGATGCTTGGACCATGTATCTGTATATGTATCAGGTGGATACATTGTATGATCAAGTAGATCATGTATGTTGATATGGATCATGTATTTGTATTTGTATAAGGTGGATACACTATATGATCAGGTGGATCATGTATGATGATATGTATCAGGTAGATACTTGGTGTGCATCAGGTGGATGCATTATATGATCAGGTTGATCATGATGATGAGCTTCAGGATGTTGCTCCAGATGATATGTACCAGGATGGTACAAATGATGATCAGTATGATCATGGGAATCAGGATGATGCCTCGTGTGATGATGATCCATTGGATCATGAGTATCAGGTTGATACTTGGAGGTCAGAGATGATATGTGGTAGGTTGTACAAATAGCATGTAATCAGTCCTGGGAGATCTTGCCGGTCGTGCTGCGGCACATAAATGTTCCTGGGGTACTCTTTCCGGTATTGCTATGTAGTATGTAATCAGTCCTCAGATATCCGATAGGTTGAGTTGTGTGCTCGTAATCAGTCCTGGGATGAGGTATTACTACGGAGACATGTAATTAGTCCTAGAGATCCGAGAGGTTGAGCTGTGTGCTCGTAATTAGTCCTGGGATGCTCTTTAGAGATCTTGTCGGTCGTGCTGTGGCACATAAATGTTCCTGGGATGCTCTTTAAAGGTTTTGTCTATCCACATGTAATTAGTCCTGGAGATTCGAGAGCTTGAGCTGTATGCTCGTAATAAGTCCTGGGATGCTCTTTAGAGATCTTTCCGGTCGTGCTGCGGCACATAAATGTTCTTGGGATGCTCTTTAAAGGCATTGTGGAGGAGATGCATGTAATCAGTCTTGGGAGATCTTTCCGGTCGTGCTTAGGCACATAAATGTTCCTGGGATACTCTTTCCGGTATTGCATCCACACATAAAATTAGTCCTGAGAGGCCACCTCTATCAGACCATTCGCACAGATGATGAAGACCTGCAGGTGGTGGGCCTACATCTAGTATGAAAAAGGACTGGCTCTGTAGAACTTCCTATGATGAGTAGAGTCAGAGATTGGTTGAGATAGCAGCAGCAGTGATGATGATGATGACGATGCATCGATGACGATGATCTCGAGAAGAAGACTTGTCTAGCAGAACTGTGTCGAGAAATACCTTCCTAGTTAAGAGGGAGTGTTGATGTATATGTAACTTCGGAATGTATTACATCTATGTATTTCATATATATTTATTGTACCCTTATAAGAGATGTGTTATTCCTCTATAAGGAAGTGTCGTCATGTGGATTGACAAGTGTCGCAAGTGTGTGTACTTGCCGATGAGTTATTAGACCACCATGTGTGGGGTCGGCCCTGAAATATATATTATATTGTGGATGTATCTAGATAGACAAGTCGGTCCCATAGTGTAACTAGGAAAATAGGTTAAGTATAAATAGAGATCAAGAGATCTCTATTTGGATCATTTGGAAAGACACACTTCTCTCACTCAAAAAGTGGCACACTAGTGAGGAGGAGGATCATCTGCTCTGGGAGACTATCTGAAGTGTATTTTGGTTGTACTTTGGTTGAGCCATTGCTCTCTCTATCTCTGAGGAAGTTGTGGGGTTTTTCACCTTAGGGTTTTCCCCATGGAAACTTTGTGTCTCTTGTCTCTCATGCTTTTGATTCTTGTGATGCTTGTCATGCTTATTGCGATTGTTATGCATTGATATACTGTATATGTTATTCTCTCAGTAAAGATCCAAGAGTATTGTGAATTAATGCTCAAATTTTAATAGTTAAGGATAAGGCTACAATTTTGAAATAAATCTATATGCAACTAACCACTTGAGTATGAAACTAACATGTTTGTTTGTAGATTTTGACCTCAGATTCCCTTCAAGGATATTGAAGAATTTTACCTCAAGATGAAGTAAAGAGGATGCATAAGCTAATTGAACGAGCATGCATATAATGCTATGGAACTAATATTGTTCAATTGTTGAGCAACTGAAGCAAAGAAAATTTTCCTTATACTAACATTTCAGGAAGTGATCTTAACTTCGACTGATGGCATGACCGAGAAGAACATTTGGTATAAAAGCACTTATGCAGATAAGTTGAGCTAAATCGCTTGAAAGTAAGTGATGATTTACTTTTTATTTTTTCATGAGTAATGATGAGGTTTATGATTGATGATGTGTAATCATCAAAATGCAAATAATATGATAAGCGAATCTAATTTTGGTTTCTATTTTGTGGCATACAAGAATTAATAAATGGTTGTCATAATGAGATCTTTCTTGGACTCAAACGAGAAGGTTTGAGAGGAAGGGAAATTATCTCCGGGCTCAGACAGAGCTGACAGCATCATGAACTCAGTAACTAGCTTGTTGGTATGGGACAACTTACCCTTATTATGGTCATGTTCCCCATGGAAGTGGAACATAGCAGGTAGCTCATTGAATGTATACTGACCCAAAAGACCTAGGCAAACTTTATATCCATCGAATTGAGCAATTAGGTCTTCTACAATATTCATGTAGAAATAATTCCTCATGTGCATCAGGTGATGACTGAGAATATTCGATGAGGGGAAGCTATGTTATGAGTTGCAGAGTAAGACTGTCATATTTATGCTGTATGCAGATGGTATTCTTGCCAGGTGTTAGCAAAGGACTCGTGTTTTTTGTATGCAAGTCTCCAATATTGCTGAAATACAAAGAGTGCTATGTACACAAGTCTACATGATTGCAAAAGTACATGAGCAGGATTGGTATGGCAAGTCTCCACGATTACGGAAATACATAAAAGTTTTGTATGTAAGTCTCCATGATTACTGAAGTGCAAAGAGGTTTGATGATCGCAAGGTTTGAATGGTTTAAACGATGATAATGATTTGTCTTGTAAAAAGTATTTATGTGTGAATTGCTATGAAGGCTAGAATAAGCGAAATTATTTCCTCAAAAGGTGAGGAGGAATGATGAACAATTACTGTTTTGAAATTTTGTATACTCATGTAGTAATAAAGAACATTGGAAGATCGTGTATGATCTGTGTAATGCACAGGATATAAGTGATAAGAGCTTGTGGAAATTGCAAAAATGTGAAGACGACCAAAGCATAAGAACAAAAGCAAAGAGAAAGATGGTGAATGAATGCAAAAGACAAACAGTTGAACACCGAGGACGGTGTTATCCTTAAGGGGTGGAGTGTGTAACATCCCTCCAAATTGACCCTAATTATTATTATTATTTTTGTAAAATAATTATAATTATGTAAATAGGCCATGGTGAGGAGCTCAAGGCCAAGGCCCCACCAGTGGACCTTGAGTTAGTGTCATGATTATAAGTCTTAGATAAGACTACAAAATTAAGAATAGTAAATATGACTAAACGATAAACAACCAAACCCATCCAAAAGAAAATATGAGATGGCAGACAAGCCATGAGATCAAGTTTTCTAATGACTAGGGTACATGAAGATGATAATATGTTTCCCTTAAAATGACTTAAATAATTAGGGCGCCATCCGAATAGAGCTTAGCCCTAAGTAGAGGAAATAAACTACTATATTTAAATGGTAAACTTTTGTATCTTCGACCTAATTCCACGCATTTAACCTACCATCATAAAGCGAAAAATCTAACGGCTGTTATAAGTGGATTGGGTGACTTGCGACAAATATCTAAGTAATAAGTTCTTATAATAAGAAATTGATCTTACTCCATATAAAAGATACCAAGTATTTTGAAAGGTCGAAAGAGATGGCTAAGTAAATATATATAGGAAGGGATAAAAGTAATAAAAAGGATAATAGAACCTCTTTATATATATGTGTGTTATATGGATAAGTCTAAAGAAAACCATAACGACAAAATGATTAAGATACATATATGTAAATAGATAAGATTATAGCCTTGATTTCAATAGGAGTATATATTCTTTTAGAGGAAGGCTACATTCTTAAATTTTTATATACATGATGATATGCACGGTAGGGACAAAAATACTAATGAGCAATATTATATATATTTATATTTTAGAGGATAAAGATGATGTATGTTTATAATCAAAATAGGATCTTTCCGGTATGGTGACTGTATGTGTAACAACCGTAAAGGTGGGGAGTAAATATGGTAATCTTGTCTCCAGAATGGAGCGTTATTTCACATTTTTATACCGCCACTTGTGCCTTTTATGATGAGCCAAGTGTTACGTATTGGAATTTTCGTTTGGGACGCTTGGTAGATTAAAAAAATTACCACCAACTCAGTTTTCTTTTACTAAACTCACGTGTGGAAAGAGTTTTATAGCTGGAGTTTCCTTTCACAGCCATTTGTCCAAATGGCATCCCTAACTTAGGCCTATATGGAGATCGTGGGCGCTAGTGGAGAGGTAATTGCTGGTTAGTCTTATTAAAGGAAGAGGCGTTTAGAGAGGGAAAATACACCAATGCAAGGTCGGCATATTACCATACGATAGCATTAAGCGTGATGGCAATACTCTGCTCACGGAGGCCACCAGTTTTAGTTTGTTAGTTCTGGGGTGGGCGAAGAGGGGAGGATAGCCCATATTGTTTTTTGTGAAGAAGAGTTGGGTTAGGATCGGGAAAATGGATAGCCTATGCAAGATTTGGGTTGCTGCATGCAATGGGTAGAATAGAGATAGACAATAGAAGAATTCTGACTGCAGGGATGGGATGCATGTTCGATAGGAGAGTCTGATCCCAACGTAAAACTGCAAGATTGTTACCTCGGATGGAGTCTGCGATATACCTGGTAATCTATTCTGAATTTAGTTTTGTGATCTCAACATACGTTGCTTGATTGTTTAAATTAATATGTGTTTGATCATTGCTTTATGTCAACCTTTGCATAAGTTTGATAAACCTCATCGTATGGGTAATGGAGGTGAATGCTCTATATCAACATGCCTGCACACCCTCTGTCTGCGTTGAATTACAAGATGTCCTCTGCCTTGGTATTTTGATCGCTGCCTACCGAACCCAATCTCTGTGTAAACAAAGATGTCCTCACACCCAGTGGAATCTTTGTGTTAACAAATTTTCCTCCGCAATGTTGTTAACCATATTTTGTTTTATCCAAAAGATGAGCATGTGCCAACTCTCTTTCTGGAGTCGATCAAGTTGGTTAAGCCCAGAAAATCTAGTACCTATGCCTTCGATTCGTCCTTCTTTGTTTCGGTGCTCAGGAAAGAATGGGTAGTTTGTTTGGATCTCTGCCTTTCGATCAGACGCAATACTATAAGTTTTATTAGTGCGTTCATTTTTTTTCTATCTCAATATTTGATTCATTGGAGCATGCCTATTGATGTTGATCTTTTTCCAGGATCAGAGTATTGTTCTATTGTCCCAATCTCTGGCTGAGACCTTAACTCACCTTATACCATTTCATCTAATTTCATTGAAGGGAATCCTGTAATAGGACGGGTAATTCAGCGATCTCTATTTGAGATCCATACATACTATTCTTGTTTAATCACTGTTTGGAAATCGAATTATGGAGCATGTAAATTGGTGATCTTGGTCTGAGATCAGGGTGTGTCTTTTTAACTCCATCTCCTAATTTAGGAAAAATGGATGTAATCGATGTTTAGCTTCTAGATGTTGCGAATGGTGTTGAGAGCACAGGCCGACAGGAGGATAGTATCCTTGGAGATGATGGAGTCGAGTTTAATAGTCGCCTTCCATTTTTAACCATCTTGGCATTTAGCAAACTAGGTAAGACCCCACTCAGCTGTTACTTATAGAGGATCATGCGGTGATCTCTAGATTTACCTTGTAGTTTAGGATAACTCCTGCAAATTGATCTTTTCTCTATAGCCGGATAAGCAAGGTTGGTTCGATTACTAGACGATAGGATTTTATTCTTATGATGAATGATCATTGGTTACAATTTTGATTTTTACTTTATCACGAGCGTAAAACATTCTTTTAGTTTGATGAAAACCGGAGTTGGACTAGAGACTTGCATTATCTGCAGGGTAGGTTTTGGGTTATTTTCTATACCACGCTTGGTAGAGTTTTCAAAACACGAGCTAAGTATGATTTTCTTGTTCTATGGTATCACGGTTGTATTTTTAAAAACCTTGATTTTTTTCCTAGTACTGTTCAGGGCGTATAAACTAACTCAGTTGGGAACTGATCAAGAAATGAGTGGATATAAATACAATCGCTGTCGTAGTTCTCTGCCTGGAGGAAGACGACCTTTGTTCAACGAAACTTTCGCTATTGTTTTGATTGCTTGGGACTCCGGAGTGATCAGTCGCTTGGTTGTTTTTTAGAACTTCGTTTTGTTTTCTATTTGAAGTGAGAAGGGAAAGGATGGCCCCAAAGGGAGAGCCCGATCCCATTCTCTTTCTTTTTAGGAAACCCTCGATTTTGGTTATTGCCACACGTTATATATTTTAGCCGACTCGGAATGTTAGTATCTAATTTCAATTTGTCAACATAAGTTTTATGTTCTCTGGTTTAGAAAACCAATCCATGAAACTGTTGTTTTGCTTTCCTGTTCATGTTGGGTTTCCAAACGAGTGTCGACCTCAGTTGCTAGTTGTTGAGAAAATGGTTTGAATTATAACTTTTCTAATTTCAGGATCTTTGTTGAAACCGGTGGAGATGCTGAAAAGAATTATTAAGTCAGATTTCCAAATATTTATATATAAAGATTTATATAGGAATATCATAACTCATATATTGTGAATAGGTTATAAGTTAATAAATAAGTATGAACGGTGAGAAGGGAATGACCTCTTGAGCTATGTATGTGTAAACATTTAAGGGAGGAATCCCACCTCATATAGGTCATTTATGGATGGATATAAGCTAAATATTTTCGTTTTCCTTACTTTGATACTCTCCGTATATATATTTCAATTGGAGATTGAAGAAAATTTAATGTATGGGAATTGATTGTCCATAATTAAAAAGGGGAATATTCTTGCTTTCAAATCAAAGTGTGAGAGTATAATAATATTGTTAAAATAAACCTTATAGGGTAAGTAAAATTGTTGCTTAGAATTTTCCTTGGGTTGTTGTACAATTGTGACATGAGGCTAGTGGGAAAGGGCATGGTATTTTGCCTAATTACTAAATAATTTATTTAGATATGGGCTAGCATAACATGTCCTAGAAGATGCTCTCTAGGAGAGAAGCACCAAGAATGATGGAAAATTGCAAACAATTGATTTTTCCATTTTTGTAACACTTCACTTGATTCGATAATTATAATAAAAGATGCACACACTTTTGTGGACTAGCCCGTGTACGGGTGAACCACGTTATTTTTGGTCTCTTATGTATGACTTGATTATTGCATGTGTGTACTCGTGTTTGTAATCAATTGTTTATATGTGTACCTTGTGAGTTACTTGTTCATGTATTTATAGGTTGAGTATTTATATGTAAATAATGATGAGTGTGCTAGATACTATTAACTTCAGGACTATGGGAAATGGTTGATCAAGTATAAATTGACTCTCTTTTTTATCATACTATGTATTTTGGAGTTTTAGGTGGTGCATGTTACAGCTATAATACGATTCTTAGAGTACATTGACTTATGTTGTTCATGAGTTTTTGGTTGTGCCTTGTGGTTTATGTGGAGGTCATGTTAAGGATTCTTGGTAAGAGTGAATTCATTATTGTGTCATATTGTTCTTATGAAGTTCAATTCATTATTGTATCATATTGTTCTTATGATGGCCATGTGAGTATATTTGATTGTTTAGACCTAGCACAAATAAGATTACCACTAATGAGTAAGATTTGCATGGAAACACTCAATTATGAGCCAATTTGTTAGATGGTTTGTTTAATTTTTTATTCATCATTTGTTGGGATACTTGACTAAAATCAATATACAAACTTTCCCTTCTGTAATAAAGAAGTTGCATAATTATTATTTTGTACTATAGGTGAATTTATATGATTACACATGGAGTAGATGATTCGTAGACATCGTAGTTGACTTTTGTTGAAAGATTTATATCCATTTTATTTCCGTGTTTGCAAATACGACCATCGTCGTAAATTGTTCTTAATAACTACAACGTATTATTATCGCTCATTAAGTTAATAAAAAGAGTTAACCATTATTTTATTTTCTACATTGACAATTTCACTATTTATTACTAATTTAAAAATTTTTACAATTTTACAAAACTTGGGGATGTGACAGGGTTTCCCTAACTGACATGACTAACTAAGCTGACTATTTCCTAGTCATTCGAGAGGACCTAGTTAGCTGGCTGACTAGGCTCATTCAACATGCTCCCCGGTATCCAATACTGATTCCAACTAGAGTTAAATGGAGCCTTCCTCATCAAGTTCTCATAACTAGGTCTACAATCTACAAGTGTATCGGCCCACATCCTTTTTAGGAAATAAATATGAAAGGTTGGATGAATCTTGTAGTGATCTGGTAGAGCTAGCTTGTAGTACACCTATCCAATGTATTGTATGATCTTGTAGGGTCCATAGAACTTCAAAGCTAGTTTTTGGTGGATTTTATTTTTCAATGATGTTTGTTTATATGGTTGAAGTCAAAGAAAAACCTAATCCCCTTTTACAAATAAACACTTGAATTGATGTTAATCTACTTAGTGTTTCATTCTATTTTGAGCCACAGTGAAATCATCTTTAATCATATGCAAAGAATAACCTCTCTAGTGCAAAGTGTGTTGTCCACTACATGGACCTCGAAAGTGCCAGGTAAATAGGAAACCATGAACAATATGTTTTGTCCCTATAGTACTTCATATGGGGTCATTCTGGTATCTCCATAGTAAGTGGTATTATACCACCATTCTACAAAAGGAATCCATTGTTCCCATTAGTGTGTCTTATCCAAAGAGAAGCATATCAAATAAGTTTCTAAGAACTTATTGATTAATTCTATTTGACCATATGTTTGGGGGTGATAATTCATGCTCAGTCTCAACTAGGGACCTTAAAATTTAAATATGTCCTTCCAAATTTTTTTTTTGTGAATGTAAGGTGTTGATCAAAGACTTTGGAAGTTGGCATGCCATGTAATTTGAAAAATATGATCCATGAAATCTTGGGAAACTAATGATGGTGTAAAAGAGTGTGAGAAGGCACAAGAGATAATATTTTGAAATATGATTGATGACCAAGACGATGATTGATTTATTACCATCTCTAGGAAGGCCCACTATAAAATAGATAGTTAAATTAGTCCATGTATGGATTGGAATTAGAAGTGGCTACAAGGCTCTTGTTTGACTTCACCATTTCCCACTTATGTTATTGGAAAGTGTCCTAGGTCGCAACAAAGTTTTGGATGTTTGTTTTCATATCTTCCCAAAATAATGAGCCCTTAATCCTTTCATAGGTGTTATGAAATCCTAAGTGACTATTTGTGAGTGATGAATGTAACTCCACTAATATTTGTTGTTTAAGACCAAATCTGGTGCCAAAAAATGCACTCTTTATACCCTAATGTATCTTGGTTCCATGTATACTCAACCAAAAGGATTGAATCTTCTTGAAGCATTCATATGAGTTACATTATGGTATCATTCACCATCCATTCTTGATGTGCTTCCTCGATCCAACCTATAACTGGAAAGGATAATGCATAAAGGGGTCCCTCCTCCTCAAATTTCCTAGATAATGCATTAGCCACCACCTTTAATCTACCCTTAGTATATCTAATCTCATAATCACACCCCATCATATTAATAAACCACTTATGATGCTCTAGAGAGGAAAACATTTATTCAAGGAAATAATTTAAATTTTAGTGGTTAGTATTGATATCGAAACACATCCCCATTATATATGGATTCCATGTCTCAACTACTTGAAGAATGACCATCATCTCTTTTTCGCATGTACATTTTCCAAAATTATAACCACCTAACTTCTTACTAATGAGGAAAAAAGGTCATCCATCTTGCACGAATACTTCTCCAATACCTCTCCATGAGGCATTGGTTTCTAATATAAAACTATTCATGGAATCAATCATAGCTAATACTGGAGTAGTGGGCATGGAATCCTTTAAAGATGAGAAGGTTTGCTCAACTTATTCACTCTAGAAAAAGGCATTAACTTTTATCAAATACATTGAAGGATAATCATTTTTTCCATAATTTTTCACAAACTCTATGTAGTAGCTCATTAGTCCTAGGAACCCACAAAATCTCTTGAGATTCATGGTGCATGGTCAATCATGCATAGCCATAACTTTCATTGGGTCCACTTGTACTCCATTCTAACTCACAATGTGACCCAATTATTCAATCCCCATAACCCCAATGCACATTTGGAACACTTTAAAAATAACTAGTGGCCCCTTAACAATTGCAAGGCACAATCGACATGCTCGAGGTGGCATTCCCATGTGTTGTAGATCAAGATATAGTCAAAGAATACCAACAAAAAATTGAAAAGGAAAGGCTGGAAGATTTTGATCACGAGTCTCTGGAAGGTGGACAGGGAATTGCAAAGGCCAAAAGGATTCAATTAAAGATCATAATGACCCTCACGGGTACAAAAAAGCTATCTTAGGGATGTCTTCTTATTTCATATGGATTTGGCAATATCCTGAATGAAGGTCTATTTTAGTGAATAATTTTGTCTCAATGAAGATAATCTAAGAGATCATCAATAACCGAGATAGGAAAATTATCCTTGATGGTCAACTTATTGAGAGCCCACAAAAATAAGACACATGTGTCAAGTGACTTCCTTTTTCAATACCATAGCCACTTGTGAGGAATAAGGGATTGTGTTGGGATGAATGATGTTGACCTCCAAAATCTCTTGATTGATCTTTCATATTTCATTCTATTGTGAAAAAGGGTGCCAATAAGGACATACATTAGGGATTGAGTCCAAATAAATAGTGGAATACCATGGTCATTCTCCCCATGTAATGGTGGTAAATTCTTGGGTGTTTTAGAAACATGTTGATGCTTAGAGAGAACCAATTGCAAATTAGGGTGACTTCCTTGTGGGGGCATGTCCACTACTTGGAAGACATTGAAATGTGAAATAATACCTACGTGTTCTTCCTTCAATAACTTCTCCATATGGTGGGAGGTTATAATTTGGAGAATATAAAGTGAGACCTTTGAGATGATGCTTGCTCCCTTCCTTAGTGAAATTGATATATAGGTGTTTTAAATCCATGGTGATATGTCTCAAAGTTCATAGCCATTTTTCTCCCAAAACTACCTCATAACTACCAATTTCAATAATGGACAAGAGTTTTGAGATGGTAGTCACCTATTTGGTTTTTTGCATTTTCACATTGAACCCCACATTTCATCATACCACAATTTTGTCTATCATAATTTATAAAAGTTTATAAGTCAAACATAGCAATGGGTTTCTTTTTCCACTCTCATATCAATAAAATTGTGGGTACCTCCACTGTCAATTAATACAATCACTTTTTGTTGCTTGATGTAGATGATCAACTTCAATGTTTGGGGTGTTCAAAAAACTGATAATACATAGGGAGAAATTGTGGGTTTCTTCCCAAGAGCTTGCAAATTGTTTCATCTTCCATAGCTATATTAGTCTCATCCACTTTTGGTTCTTAAGTTCCTTCAATTGTTATTTCTTCTTGGTGATCTTGTGGAGTATATCTATTTGGAATAGATTTTGTAATTTGCATTTATGCCTGCTAAAATATTGTTCATCATTGTTATAACAAATTCTGAGGTGTCGACATTCGACCATCACTTATAGAGGAAACTTTTTAATGCTTAATGGTGATGCATTGGAGGTGATGGGAATAAGTTCCATGGGAGACATAGTGTGAGTATGAAATAAAGGTATTTATTTTTGGGAATTGATCACCATCTTAGCTTCTTTAGCTCTATCACAAGACTCCAACCATGTTATGTGGCACTGTATTATAACACTATAACACCTCTTGTGAATGCTCAAGAAAGTGTTATGATACCACTTTTAGTATTCTTAACCTCTTAAACTTAGAACACAATAGTATATATAAAGATTTATGATGCAATACATAAAAAATTACACTCTTGAATAACCAAACACAAAGAAATGATATAAAATAAACCCTTATATTATGATAATATGATAGAAAGTAATGTTCACTTGACCGTTTATCTAAAATCCTAGCTAAAAAAACATAAAAACTATTTTCAAACCTCATAAAGAACTTAAGAATTTATTTCACGCACCTCAAAGAAAAAACTGCAGACACTTTGCACAAGTATATTACTAAATCTACGATTGTTGAACATTCACATAACTCTAAACATATCATTTGTTTTAAAGAAACCTATTGGGAGTAATTATCTCACAAACCATCGTACCACAAAATTCAAGTCAAAATGGCCCAGTTGAAGTTTTGCAAGTTGCGGGGATTGAGGTCTATTCAACGTGAATAGAGTTAGACGGCGCAGTTAATGTCTACAGCCAAGATCTTGGAGAAGAATAGTTTTGTATCAAGGCGGTTCAGTCATAATTAAGTTCAGTTGGTCAGGCAGTTAGGTAGCCCATACTCACATTGAAGATGTTTTTTTTTCAGAGAAGTGTAATGGCGTCGCGGTCAGGAACATTAATAATTTACGTTCGCACCGACTGTATTGATTGCCACCACATGGAGTCTCCCAAAAAAAAATATGTGAAGAAGAAGAAAAATTGGCTAAGTGTCGAATTTAGAGTGGATCCCGAGAAAGAATAAAAAAGATAACACATGGAAACATATGATTGCATGTTGGGAGCCTACAACATAGTTGAAAACATGATTTTCATTTTGAATTCCCAACGTAGTGAGTCTAATAGTGTATCAGAAGGAAACACATGGTAGCAGGGAGCGGGCATTAGAGGTCACTTGGAGAAGTAAAAAAAAAGTGTTTGTTTGGAAGGCCCGATAGGGATCCACGACATAGTGACAAGTAGTAGAAACCAATATGATATCGATGAGGTGTGAAAAAATGCTCAATGGAGAAACCCGATGGAATGACAAGTGGTTGAATCCCAATGGTTGTTGGTGTGTAGTATCGATGTTGCGCAAGTGTGCATCAGATGGAAGTCCGATGGAGAAGGTTTGACAAGACACATGTCAGAATATCATTGTTCGCATTGCAAAGGTTGCATGTGTGTGCAACAATAGAAATCCTTAAGGAGTGGAGCAAATTATCGGAGCAGAGGTTTGTAGCAAGGATAAAATGTGAAAGGATGATGGAGAAGTTCAGAGGTGGACACACATTATAATTTTGGCGTTATACAACAAAGTTTGCAAGTGGAGCCCACCAAGACAACGACGGAAGGATAGGTCCGACCAGTGTTGGAATTTGGTTTTCATTCTACCCGTCGGATTAATTTTTTTTGACGTTTTGGGTTTTTATATTACCCATCACAAAACGTTTTGTTTAAAATTTTACCCTTCAACAATGAAGTCTTTTTTAAAAAAATCGTAATCAAAATCCAGATTTTTAAATAGATATAAGCTTTTGTAAATCTAATCGTTATAAAATAGATACAAGCCTTTGTAAATCTAATCTATCCATACCCTTGTTTTTTTTTACTTTGCCCTTGGTAAGGGTACAACTCCCCAATACTTCACAAAAGTAAAGGAGTTTATAGACACTGAGGATAAAAATACTAGGCTATTAAAAATAAAATAAAGGCACGAAATGCCTACCTAGTTAGGACTCCAATTGTAGCAGAGCATTAGAGGGCTTGCAGGCATACCAAGTGCAGTCATGCATAGTTCACAAGAATTATAAATAATAATGATGAATATATAGCTTTGTATGCTCTTTTTTTATATATTCTGTTGTTTTACAAACTACATTTCATTCCAAATGTTGCACATAGATTTCATGTCTCTCAATACCTTATTTAGTATTGGCCTTCATTTAAATTCTGCATCTCTCACTGAAATTGAACCATGAGAGAAATATACCAAGACTTTTGAGTCTGAATCTATATAAATTACATAAATTATGGGATAAATCGCTAAATACACATGCTGCACATTATTTATGTTATTTAAAATTATTAAAAAATACATACTTGATAACGTTTCTTCAAACTCATAGATTTAAGTAAATATTTGAATCTAAACAAATCACTAAATATAATTTACCAAAAAAATAGTGCATGCATTACCTTTGATAATGCAAATAATTCTCAAACTTTGTCTCCAAGGCTCTCCAACTCCCAACATTTTGTAACATTTTAATGTAATCAATGAGCATTGAACACTTAAATTTGTAAGCTCATTGCAATAATAAAAAAGTCAAAAAATATTGGAAAAATCATTGAGTTAAAGGAGTTGTTTATTTTAGGAAAAATCAATGCAACTTGTAAATGGAAAGACATGAAAATAATTCTAATTTAATAGATGTTTCTATTTTTTTATTAAATGTATGGTTGCAACTTGTAAATGGAAAGACATGGAATTAGATCTAATTTAATAGATGTTTCTATTTTTTTAGTCATTATGGTTTAGAAGTTGGAATTTACAAAATATAGTTTTATATAAGATAAATATATTAATATTATTAGTAAATTAATAATATAAAAACGTTTTAGAAATTTTATTGCCCTTCAAAAATACGTTCTGAAAATTTTCTTACTCTTCATAAATGACGGGTAATCCAAATTTTAAACCGTATTTGATGGGCAAAACGCCCCATGACGGGCATTTTGCCCGTCAAATTCCATCACTGGGTCCGACAAAGGAGTCCCGAAAGGACATGTGTCAGAGAATCATAATTATATTCTTAGGGTGTGCAGGGAAGTGTATTTTGTGAAAATCCTAAAGGCAAGTTCCAACAACCAACCACAGAGTGACATGTGGCATGATTTTGAAAGGTTTGTATTAGTGGGTAAAAATGAAGGTCCAAAATGAATGCCGATTGGGGAGCCCGATGGATCAATCGGAGGATAGTTTTGTTGGCGCATTTGTCATTGTATTTGTAAAAGATTTCCTCTAAAGGAAGACTTCAATCATCACGAAAAATTCTGTTTGGGTATAAATATGTAATCTGTAATTTTTTTTTCGGTTGGTTGGTTGAATGGAATAAAAATTTAGTATTGTATTTGTAAAAGATTTCGTCTAAAGGAAGACTCCAATCATCGCGAAAAATCTTGTTTGGGTATAAATATGTAATTTGTAATTTTTTTTGGTTGGTTGGTTGAATGGAATAAAAATTTAGTTCTATTCCATTGCGTAATTTGTGTGTCTAATTATGTTTTTGGCGGAAGATAGGATTTAACTCTGCCCATATACTTCAATAGGTATCAGATTTGGATTAATGGTGTTGAGCTAGTCTGCACTAGTCATATTTGAAGTTGAACCCAGTCTATAGAGAAAAAGCTAGAGGACGATTATTGGTGTTGAGCATTTCTCCACCAGATAGAGAGTTTATCCAACTAGTTAGGTTGAAGGGACAGTTGCGTTCTTTGTTATGTGATTTGTCAAAGTTGTAAGATTAGGGTGACGATCGAGATTCCACTGTGTAGTAGTTGTTTGGGCAGTAATCCCTGGTTTGTATGTCGATAAGTTGAGTAAGCCCCGTGTAGGTTGTGTGAAGTTCGCTCTAGTTGTCAGCAAGGCATATTGATGTCTACGAGTGTTGAAGAGAGGTTTTAGTATGAATTATGTAAAGTGTTGTTATTTGTTGAGTCATGAGCGCTCCAATTTGAGTAAGTTTTGGTATTTTGAGTGGAAGTCTCTGAGTTGGTTTAAGGGAAGGAAGTTCTTGGTGCAACGAAAAACACGAGTCTCATTTTTCGGTTTTGTTTGTGCCTATCTCTAGTCCAAGGGTGAGACAATTGTAGAGTCAGTTGGCCATGAGAAATTGTAGTTGACTAGAGGTTATCGAACATGCCATTTCTAGAACCCCTTGTGACTAATTTGAGTGGAATAGGTCTATTTGTATGTGAAGCAGTTGATGAAGTTTGTGTAGATCGTAGCTTATGTTGTATTAAGTGAAGTCAAGCGGAATCTTAGAAAGTATTGACTATTTTGTAAAAGAAAGAAGACCCTAGTATAAGGGTATTGTGTGTTTTAGTACCAGAATAGGTTGAAGTATTGTGTCCATCCACCTAGTTAAGGTGTAGGATGTTGAGCAACTAAGTTTTGTAAATGAAATATGGGTTAGCAAATAAGACTCAAGGAAATCAAAAGGAGAAACAGAAGAGCCAATGTGGAGTATTTTCAAAAAGTATATGGAGTGGTTCCAGATCTAGTTGAGGAGTCTAGAAACCGTGAAGATGATATATGCCAGGTTGAAGATAATGGGTGTAGAATTGATCTTGTATCACCCCCACACTTCGCTAGTAATACTTTTAAAGTTTGGCCTATTAAGATGGAAGTGTTCATTCGTTGTGAAGGACTGTGGAATTTTGTTGTGAATGGATGTGATAACCCCCGTGAAGAGGCATGCGATGACTCAAATTTATTTTCCATCTAGCAAGCTCTAGATGATAATATTTTTAATGTAATTTATGAAGCCACCACCACTAGAGAAGCATGGGAAAATTTGAAGAGTGAGTTTGGCATAAGGTGGGGGGGTGATAAGTCTGTTGTGGAATTAATAGAAAAGTTAGTAGATGTAGTTGAAGACTGTGAAGCGCATGGGGAATCCCACTATGTATATACACCAGTGGATTTTGATGAGGTAGAACTCCTTGCATAAGCTATGGAGAAGGTTGTAGAATTCCATATGGAAGTAGTGAGCACTATTAGAGGAGAGGGTAGAAGCCCTTGTGTGTGAAGCATATCATGCACAAGAGGAAGGTGAAGATGATGAGGTTAATTCCATATGCTTGGTTCAAGTTTTGGCATCATAAAAGGAGGAAGAAGAGACTTTGTAAATTTTAATTTTTATCATTAATATTTTTCTTTATTTATCCCTCTTGTGTAAAAGTTTGCACTAGTAGTTCATTGTTTTTGGTATATCAGTGATAGTGATGATAGGATGAAGCCAGAGTTTTATGATAAAGGATTTTGTAGCATTGTATTCTCACTTGCAAGATGTTTTAATGTTGACTTTCAGGTCAATTGAGTCATCAGATGAATTCTCGCTACCATGATCAGAATATTGTTGAGCTTTCCTTTTGCAGGTTGCAGTAGAGTCTAGTATAGATTTTTTTGTTGATATAATTAAGAGGGGGAATGTTGGAAATAATTATCTCACCAAACCCTGTACCAAATAATGTTAGTCAAGATGGCCTAGTTGAATTTTTACAGGTTGCAGGGCTTGAGGTCTGTTCATACCAAACAGATTTAGATAACACAATTAATATTTGGATATAAGATCATGCAAAATATTAGTTTTGGATAAAAGCAGTTCAACCATCATCAATTTCATCCATACAGGCAGTCAGGAAACCCATACTTACATTGAATAAGTTCAGTAGAGAAGAGTAATGGTGTCTCACTCAGTCACATTCATAATTTATATTTGCACCTAACATATTGATTGCCACTGCATGGATTCACCTAGTAGAAGCCATGAGGAAGAAGAAAAATTGGCTATGTGTCGAAGTTAAAGTGGAGCCCGAGAGCAAATAAAAAGACGACACATGGAAATTTATGATTGGACATTGGGATCCCACAATGGATTTGAAAACATGTTGTTCATTTTGAATTCCCAATGGAGTGAGTCTGATAGCGTATTAAAAGGAAACACATGGCAACAAAGAGTGGGCATAGGAGGTCACTCGATGGAGGTAAAAAAAAGTGTTTCTTTGAAAGGCTCGATAGGGATCCCCGTTGTAGTGACAACTGGAAGAACTGCATAGGATATTGAAGTTGTAGATCGAAGGTGTGAACAAGGATGCTCAGAAGGAACCCAAACTGAATGCCCGGATGGAATGACAAGTGGAAAAAGTCAAGTGGTCATTGGTGTGTAGTATTGGTGTTGCGCAAAGTGTGCATCGAAGGGAATTTTGATGGAGAAGGTACAATAGGACATGTGTTAGAATATCAGAGTCCACAACGTGTAGATTGCATGTGTGTGCAGCAATGGAAATCCTGAAGTAGCAGAGGGGATATATCAGAGCAAGATGTATCAGAGGTATGCAATGAGGAGAAAATGTGAAAGGCCAATGGATAATTCTTGAAGTGGACATGCATCATAATATCTCTATTATGCAGTGGAGTTTGCAAGTGGTGGCTATGAATACAGAGTTGAAAGGATAGGTCCAACAAATGAGTCCCGAGAGGACACGTGGCAAAGAATAGGATTTATATTCTAGGAGTGTGCATGGAAGCCTTAGTTTGTGAAAGGTCAAAAGACAAATTCTGCCAGCCAGCCACATAGTGACATATGGTGTGATTTCAGAGGTTTGTATCAACAAGTAAAAATGAAGGTCTAATATGAATGCTGATTGTGGAGCCCAATGGATCAATTGAAGGATAGTTTTTCTAGTTCATTTGTCGTCATGTTTGTAAAAGATTCCATCCCAAAGGAAAATTCTAGTTGTTGTGAAAATCGTGTTTGGGTATAAATATGTAATATGTAAATTGTTTTTTGGTTGGTTGGTTGAATGGAATAAAAATATGGTTATGTTTTGTTGTGTTCTCTATGTGTCTGTTTATATTTTTTGTGGTAGAGCAGTTTTAACTCTACCTGTATCCTTCAAAACCAAAGTTATCGCTTCCACTCCTCTTGTAACATCATTACAAAAGCTCTCACAATAAAAAAAAGTGACCTAGCAAAATCGTGATGATAATTACAAATTAAGGCACTCTTGGAAGCCATTAATTCATAACCTCTAACCCCCTCAATTTTATCTCCTTTTCAAATATTTTTCGGAAAATTTTCTCTTTTTGCCCTTCTCCTCAACTCATTTTTAATTTTATCTCCTTATCAAATTTTTTTGGAAAATTTTATCTTTTTGCCCTTCTCCTCAACTCATTTTTAATTTGCTACCTAATTCCTTTACCCCAATATAGTTGTTTTACAACTAATTTTCTCTTAACAGTCCTCATCATGTTTATTTATTAATATTTTAAACTAAATTAATTATTTTTGTCCTTCATTTTATCAATTTTAATCCATATTTATTTATTTAAAATTTAAAATAACTATTTTAATTTTTTATAATTTTAAAATCTTTTTTACTTCTCATGAATATATTTTTTACATTTCCTAGTTTTATATATATAAGAAAATATGTCATATAATGTTATCCATAGCATTATATATTATATGACCTCTTTGCTTTTATTAATACCTTAAGTAGTCCCTCTTTTTTAATTGATACTAAAGTAGTCCCTCTTTCAAACTATATGTTGGTAAGCATATGAAACTGAAGACCTTAAAGGATCACACTATCAAATGGGAAAAAAACAAAAAAGATGATTTGGGCCGTGAACTAAAGGAGATTGAATTGGCATTGACCAAGCTGATGCAGGGTTCCACTGGGTCAGACTTCAGCCCTGAAGATGCATTGAAAATTTCCTCGCTGGAGAGCCGTAAATTGAGTATCCTCCTTATACAAGAGGAGTCCTGGAGATTGAAGAGTAGGGCTATTTGGATCAAGTCTAGGGACCAGAATACAAAATTTTTTCATCAGTTTGCTGACTCTCGTCGGATGCAAAATACTATATGGGATCTTAATGATCACTGTGGTAGGCGGATATGGGGGTCTGATGAATTGATGGGGGAAGCTGTTCACCACTTTCAGGAATACTATTGTGACCCTAAAAATACCTCTATGGCGGAGCAATTTAAAGTTATTAAGGAATACTCGCGCATGTTCAATGAGGCGGAGGGGGATGATATATTCTTGGAGGTCTCACTGGCTGAAGTGGAAAGTACTTTGCATGGGCTCTCCAAAGACAAGGCTCCGGGTCCGGATGGGTGGACCGTGGAACTATTTTTACACTTCTTTGATATTATGGGGGAGGACATCAGAGAGGCTGTTGAGGAATCCCGGAGACAAGGAGCTGTATCTGGGGCTCTCAATTCCACATATCTGACTCTGATACCGAAGTCCTCCCACCCAAATAATTATAATGAGTTCCGTCCTATAGCCCTCTGTAATTTAGCTTACAAGATTATTGCAAAAGTTATTGCTGACCGGATCAAACCGATATTATCCAGACACATATCTGTTGAACAATATGGCTTCTTGCGGGGTCGACAGATCCATGATGCTGTGGGTGTGACACAGGAAGTATTCCACTCTATAAAAAAGAAACATCTTTCTGCCCTTATTCTTCAGCTGGATCTGGTGAAAGCATATGATCGGGTGAATTGGAACTTCCTGAAATTTATTCTGATACAAATTGGGCTGCCATGGAGGGTGATGAAATGGATTATGGCTTGTGTAACCTCTGTTAATTATGCTGTTCTGGTCAATGGTCTTCCCACGAATTTTTTCAAGGCCTCTCGGGGCCTTCGACAGGGTTGTCCTCTATCACCACTCCTCTTCCTTTTGGTCATTGAAGGCCTGAGTTTATCTATACATACGGCCAAGAGGGATGGAAGGATCCATGGCATACAAATTACCAGAGATATTTCTGTCTCGCACTCCTTGTTTGTGGATGATGTAATGCTCTTCGGTATTGGTACTCTTGAGGAGTGGGCTCAACATAAACGGATACTGGAACTGTTCTGCTCGGTTTCTGGTATGACCATCAATTATAACAAATCACGATTCATTAAACACTCTCTATTGGGGGAGGTAGAAAACTCCATCGGTTCAATTTTTCCATTAAATTTCTTGGAACTGGAGGCGGGTACGAAATATCTGGGCTTCTTTATAAAGCCGTCTAACTATTTGGTGAAGGATTGGGGCTGGCTCATCCAGCGTTTCGAGGGACGTATCAGTCATTGGAGCTTCCGCAATCTATCTCTGGGGGGCAGACTCACGCTGGCAAAAGCAGTTCTACAGAACCTGGGAGTGTACTGGTTTACACTCTGCAAAGTCCCACGGTCTGTTCTATGCCACATTCGACGTAAGCTGTACAACTTTTTATGGTCCGGCTGTGGTGGACAGGAAAAATACCATCTTATTGGTTGGGCCCGGCTGGCTCGTCCCTGGAAATTGGGGGGCTGGAATATAAAGAACCTGGACTTATTTGTTACGGCTCTGCATGCGAAGAGCCTATGGCGTGCTCTTTTTAACAACTCTGTCTGGGGTCGTATTATTAGAGCCAAGTACTTGAAGAACACTCCTGTTGAGGTTTGGCTCAAGGGGAATCGACCGGTCACTGTGGGGGTATCCAATATCTGGAGCGGGTTGCTCGGATCTTTAAAAATCATTTCCCATTGGATTGCTTGGCTACCAGGGAATGGACGCGACATAAAGCTAGGTCTTGACCCGATCCTGGGTGGTCCTTCTGAGCATATACTGTCTTTCGAATTGAGGGCCCATCTCAGCTCAAATGGCTATTTCACTCTGGCACATGCGATGGGACAGTACATGGGGGGACGACCTCATTGGTTAATGGCCACTCAGCTGGGATTATCTGGCGCTATGGCTTTAGAGTGGGACGCATATATCGGGCCTTTTTATCAATCTAATACACTATTATCTGATAAAGCTGACAGATTGGCTTGGTCTTGGGATGTGGCTTCTGGGGAGCCTACTGCAAAATTGGTCTATGATGCTCTGTTTGCCGATTCCTGTGTTGACATCTGCTGGTGGGAACCATATATTTGGAAACTGGTCATTCCTCCCAAAGTGAAGTGTTTTGTTTGGCTTGCGTTATCAAACCGCATACTCACGTGGGATAATTTATGTCGACGTGGTTTCTGTGGTCCAGGATGGTGTCCACTATGCCGCTGTTCGGTGGAGACAGTGGATCATCTATTCTCGGCTTGTTCTTTCATTCGGGAGCTATGGGAGCTGGTTGCTCACAAATCCGGCTTGCAGTTCTGCTGGGGGGTGCATTCCTTTGTTGAATGGTTGGAGGCTTGGACGAGCCTTCACTCTGAATGTGTCGAACTGCCTTTCTTTATGATCTAGGAGGTGTGGCGTGCCCGCAATGCATACATTTTTGAAGATCAGAAACCACACTGTGCATCATTATGCAATAAGATCATTGCTGCTCACAAGGAATATATGTCTGCCTTTGGCGCAGGTGTTGGCTCGGGTACGCGGATATTGAGGAATCGTTTGACTCCTCCTATACTTGTCTTTCCTTGTGGTTTTTTCGACGGGGCTGCTGTTCGTTTGAATGGCACTGGGGGTGCCGGAGCAACTATACACATCTCCAATACTACCACTGTTCATTATTGGTTGAACCTGGGTAATGGTTCAAACACTCGAAGTGAGATTTGCGCCCTATGGCTCTTGTTATTTTGTGCCCGGCAACGGATGATTTCCTCCCTGGTTATTTTTGGTGACTCGCTGGCCATTATCGCCTGGGCTAAAGGTATTGCTTCTCTGAATGTTCTCCTGCTCAAACACTGGTTGGAGGAAGCTAGAAAGCTCATTCTTGAATTTGAGCACATTCACTTTGAACATATCTTCCGGGAGGTCAATCTGGAGGCGGATATGCTCTCAAAACGGGCTCTCAACTCTCTGCCTGGGGTCATCATGTGGCAGGAATGGCGGGATGATTTGCTATTTTCTCATGGTTCCTACTTATTACATTGGTCTTGAGGGTGTCTGTTTTACATTGCTCTTATTTTTAACTTTCCATAGGTTTTTATGCGGCTGGATACTTATTTGTTTTGTAGTTTACATGTGCAGATACTTGATTATGATACGCCCAATATCTTGTTGGGCAAATCTATATTATCTCTCATATATTTTTGCGGCCTTATATCATCTACATGCAGATGCTGACTCAGATAGGGTGTAATATTAGTATTACACTTCATTCCCTGCAGGGGTGAATTCGATATTTATGTTTTGTGGACAGCTATATTTTGGACCTTTTATGAGATGTTTATACTTTTGATGTTGTGGCATATACTTTTCTGATATTATTGGACACATAGCAGATTGACTATGGGTTTTGGCTGCATTTGTCGACTGTTTTAGACAGCCCTCATGATTTTCATATTGATGATATAACCGGTTTGTTCCGGGGATTCCATATTGGCAGATTTGTATGTATTGGAACAGTGACTTGACAGTTGGACATATTTTACTATTTCGCATATTAATAGTAAGTTATATTTTTCTATGAAAAAAAAAGCATATGCTGAACGAACAATAAACATAACGATAGGAAAACAGTTTACATGATACAATAATTAAATCCACAAGCGCCATGATATATGAGAATGGAGAGAATATTCCAAAATCAAGCGTAGGATTTCCAAAAGTCTATTTGTAAAATTATAAAAGACATTTAATTTTCCAAATTTGGATATCCCATCATAGACTCTTTAACTTATTTGAAAGAGTTGTCATTTTACTTTTAGATGAACTTATTTTAAAGAGTTGTCGTTTTACTTTTAGACGACCTTTTCACTTTTGAGTAAATTTTCTCTAAAATTTGTATTATTTTTCTTCAAATAATTAAAAAACAAAATTTAAAAAAAAATAAAATTATATTTTTATATTAAATTTATACTAAAAACAAATTTATCTTTAAATTTATAATGAAAAACAAATTTAAATATTTTTCAATAACGTTGAAGAATCCCTTCACCAACACTTTGCAAACAAAAATATTATAACAACAAAAATGGATATAGTTTTCAAAAGGATATTCGAATCCCAAACACCTTCAAGGCTAGCCTTTTGATATAGGATCAAATTTGGAAAACCACATTGAAACCTCGAATGCACCCTCTTTCTACGTGAAATTAAAACCACCTAGTCGAAATTTGGGTTGTTGTTGTATAGAAAAAACAAAAGCAGCTTGAGGTGACGTATCAAATGTTGTTAGGATGTGATAAACATTTTCTCCGACTAAATAATTATCAAGGATTGTAATTGATTTTTTATATATATGTATCTTCAAGAATAGGTAAGTCCTCAAATTTGGTAGAAATTGATGAAATTGTAATTTTAGGATCTTGAAATTGTATATTGAAGATGCTCCAAAATTAATAGATGGTCATCAATTTATTTCTACAATCAAAATTGCATTTTGAACTAACATTATCTAAATTTTTTTTTTAAAAATTGCAAATAATTTATAATGAACTTACTCCATAAAAAAAATGATAAAATGATAGAGCCTAGCATGCATCTCTCAATATGTCACCATTTTGTGTATGGATAAGACACTGTAGAGAAGGTAAGAAGGAAAATCATATTTCATCTGAAGTAACCAAAAGTGCTAGAACAACACACATTCACCACATACAATATTGAGGTTGGGTTTTACCACAAAAAACATTAGAGAGAGTCCATGCAGCTATATTTATCATTAAAATTCTGGCAATCTCATTAAACTGGTAAAGAACCTACCTCAATGCCCCATGAGCAAGTGTGAGATCCCTATATCTGGAAGAGTCTCAAACAATATTTCACAAGGCCCAAACAACTTTATAAGATTGAATGGCAGTTGAACTCAACTTCAGAAAAAAGGAAAAAAAATAGTATGCTATTGCATATGAACATCAACAAAACATCCACACTTGTTCATACGAACATCAACAAAACATTTACATAAAAAAAATCCATATTGTTCCTTAACGTTATCATTCACAGAGCTAAGGAGCTCCACAAATACAAGAATGCCCGTCTGTCAATCACAACCTTTGTATTCTTAGAGGTTAATAAAGAGGATTAGTCTTATAATATATATATATATATATATATATATATATATATATATATATATATATATAAGAAGAATATTTTTTTATTCTTTGCATATATATCTACACAAGACATGGCCTAAGAGGAAAGGTCAAGTAATTAGCATCAACCACACTAGCACAACCACTTAACTTGTGGCCCTTAACTAGTTATTCATGCATGAATTACCAGTTATCCTTGCATAGCTACCGGTTATTTTTTATATTCTTTTTTTTATGATTTTTTATTTCGATAAAATCAATCTAGATAGTTGACTTGTCTCATTCTCATGCAATCTAAGAAAAGCATATATGATAGTCCACCCCAAATTCTAAGATATAAACACCTATTGGTGTAATAATAAATTTATTATGTCTATAAACCAAACCTCAAAGGGTAAGACATACTTTCCTTTTAAATTTAACTACTGACAATAATCTAGAAGGACCTAACTCTATATACATTTCATTAACCTAAAAAGCATGATCAATCACTTTGACCATTGTATTATTTATTATTTATCTTGTCATAATTAAATAATAATTATGAACCTATATAACTTAAGCTGGAAAATTCATAGAACTGAAGTTTGCTTACCATGCATATGGTACCAATTGCATTTTACCTAGATATGAGGCTTATCGCCCCTATTGAAAATTTCGACAAGCAGAGGAACTACACCAAACTGGATGATTGCATCTATTAGAGGATTAGTACTTTATGCAAAGAAAAGCCATTAATCAGAGTTGGGAATATTGTTATATTGCAAAAAAATTATGAGTTTATTTGTGGTTTCTGATCAGACATCATAGGTTCTGATGGGTTTGAAAAAAGATTACCGATATAGGTAAAAAACTAAAGCCTCCTTTGGTTGAATATCATTGTAACAAAAATTGTTGCTAGCAAAGTATGCAATTGCACCAAAAAAATTGGCACTAAACTTCAAGCCAAACATTGTATTTCAACACTAACATGATTTAGATCACCTGAAACAATATTTAGATCACCTAAAACAATAGGTAGTATATCAGAGATGAGCTAGAATACTAGCAGCAGAAAGGTAGTAAAAATTATTTCGAAAAAAAAAAAACAATATCACTAACCAGATGTATTGTTTCATTTTGAAATAATTTCTATTGCTACTATTCTAGTTAATCTCCAATGTATTTCCTATTGTTTTAGGCAATCTAGTTCATGTTAGTGTGGAAATGCAGTGTTTAGTTTGAACTATAATTCCCCATCATTTTTTCTTTGGGGGTTTCCAGAGACTATTTTTGCCGTTGTTTCCGATGATATTCAAGCGAAGGAGGTTGTCTTTTTTCACCTACTTAAGATATTATCTATTGGTATTTTTTTAAAATCCAATAAGGACCTACCATGTCTAATTGAAAGCACAACTAAACTTGTGACTTTATTGCAATCAAGCAATCTTCCTGCCTTAATCCTCTAATAAATGCAGAAATCCAATCCGGTTAAGTTCCTCTACTTGTCCATAATGTCACAAGGGGTGAGATGGAATCAGAGATAGGTAAAGTACAATTGCTATTTGATTAATAATATATGTATAATCCACCTTGAAATTTGTTAGGATTAGAATTACATAATAACTATAATCATTAGATCAAGCACATAAACATAATGATAAAGAATGTTTAACGTGGAAACTCAATCTTGAGAAAAAAATATTGAGAAAACCAATCATAATATATTTATTGATATCCATCCTAACCAATCTGGTGAGGGCATGATGAATATGGCCATCGGTCACACACGGGCTAACACAAGTCACCTTATGCATCTTACAATGGAGTTTTTGAAGCCTTTAAGTAGTCTTCTTCACTGATGCAATACTACGGGCCAATACAATGGATTGCCAAAGACCATGGGCTCAAAAACTTGACAATTCCCTCAAAGTTTTAACCAGGCATTGAAATATCAAAGTTATGATTAAAAGCACATAATAGATATAATTATTAGATCAAGCACATCAACATAATGACAAAGAAGATTTTTCATGGAATCCCAATCTTGGGAAAGCCAACCATAATAGATCTATTGATAACCTGGCCAACATCGACCTCCTTTGGCACCTTACAATGGCGTTGTTGAAGCCTTTAAATAGGATTCTTCACATGTGACACTATGGGACAATACCATGGGATATCAAATACCATGGGCCCTAAAACCAAGAAACTTAAGTATGTTAGACATATTAAGTTATCTTTAAAGATATTTAACTATACTAAATGATATATATTTTTATATGAATTTATTTTGTATTTATAAATATAATAGTTGAAGATAAAAGACTTTGATTGATTATTTATAAATATGGTTGACTATGGATTAGATATATTTGGTTGTGCTTAATGGCGGCTTCACCATGTATGGTTATGTTTCAAGATCAATAATTATGATTTATAATTTAAAAGTAGTTTATTTATTATTTATGATAACATTTGGATTTGCTAACTTTATGTCTAATTGATAGTTTATTTAATGATTGACTATGTTGAATCGCGCCATCCACCAAGGGTTATTTGTATTTACCATAATCATTGATTGTGTAATTCCCACTTTTGTATTTACCATGTGAACTACCATATTACATAATTGGTAATTTGCTTATTATTTGTGGAACTCAGTCACTTAGTCAAGATGATAACACTGTATTGCATGGACATACATATGGACCTACTATGTGTATGTGTGTTAATATTGTTAATTATAGTTGTTCACTGATTTTATCCCTAGCATGCAAATTTAATTGAGATATTTAGGTATGTGGATACCAATTTAATTTAAATATTGAATAAATGGATGAGATACCTAGTGCATGCTACTTATAAAAGATTGTTAGATCATTTGTTGATTAGTAATGAAGTATGTATATGCCCATGATTATACAATATTGGGTGATCTTGTGTTGGGAGACTAACCCATATGTTAAATGAGCTAATGATCTGGATCTTGGGGGCTGAGACCCGAAAGACTTGAATGCCGAGAGAGGAGGAGAAGAGATAGCTTCAAAACGGAAGCGAACAATGAACCAGCTGTGAGAAATATAAAGTAGTGAGATCTGGGCTATGAATAACATAGATGGACAAACATAGAATAAATATGTCACATGGAGGGGTGAGGCTTAAAGAGGGTTCTTTGAGCCTCACCTCTCAAACTCTACTAAGAAAGACACTCAAAACCAATACCCCAATAATAACTCAATAAAATAAGAAAAATGTAGGATAGAAACCAAATGAGTAACTTGTTATCATGAGAAGGCTTGCTAGGCCTTTATATAGCATTATTACAATGTGTCTTGAGGCCATACCATGGGCCAAAGCTATGTGCTACCAAATACCATGGATATGAGAGGGTGGCCTCTCCATTTAATGATTTTATGATAAATGGGAGAGGGTGGCCTCTCCATTTAACGCTTTTATGGCTTATCCATCCGAATTTAGACCATATGCCCCCTAAAATTCGGATCATTCCTCTCCCCTTAGAAAATGATGGTCCCCATCATTTCATGCTAAAAAGAGACCCATGATTACAATGTGCTAGTTACCAATGAAGAGAAGGGTTTTGTGTGGTTGACCCATAACCTTGGGTTTTGCGAGGTTGACCCATAACCGTGATGGCAATGGCAAGCTTGATTCCAATGAAGAGAAGAGTTTTGTGTGGTTGACTCAAAACCATGGGTTTTGTGTGGTTGACCCATAACCGTGGGTTTTATGTGGTTGACCCATAACCATGGTGGCAATGACAAGCTTGTTTCCACTGAAGAGAAGGGTTTTGTGTGGTTAACCCATAACTGTGGGTTTTGTGTGGTTGACCCACAACCATGATTACAATACATAACTATGGGTTTTGTGTGGTTGACCCATAACTGTGATTACAATACATAAATGTGGGTTTTGTGTGGTCCCCCCCATAACCATGGGTTTTTTTTGGTTGACCCAGAACCATAGGGTTCGTGTGGTTAACCATAACCATGATTACATTAAGATTTAAAAAAATTGAAAATTCATGATCTTTGGTGTAGTTGATGTCTTGCTGCAAATCCATTCATAGCTTCTGATGCATGTACTGAAATTGAATTCCATTGAAGGCCCATTTGAGATATCGAAAAGACCTTTACATCCATATAACATACTTGCTCTGGGGTGGCCTAGAGATTGAGAAAATGTTTGTTGAAGTTTAAGAGACGTGCGCACACTATTTTGCAGACATATGTTACTTCAATCGATGATATCTCTCAAACCAGAAATCCAAATGGAAAACCACGAAATACGCCTTTTAACTAACGGAAAGAGCTTTCCAATGAGCTATTATAGAGCCTCTGAAACATTTTTTGGAGTCTGTAGCATTTGTTTAAAGTTGTTGTACATCCGGCCACATTGTGTACAAACATGTACTACTTCAAACAAACATATCTTACAAACCAGAAAACAAAATGAAATTCTGTGAAATACCCATTTTATCTGATAGAAAGATCTTTCCAATGAGCTATGGTAGAGCCTATGAGACATTCTGTGGAGTCTGTAGCACTTGTTTAAAGTTGTTGTACGTCCAGCCGCATTATGCACAAACATGTGCTACTTCAAGCAAGCATATCTCACAAACCGGGAACACGAAATGAAATTCCGTGAAATACCCATTTGAGCTGAAGGAAATACCTTCTTGATAAGCTATGGTAGAGCCTCTGAAACATCCTGTGCAGTCCATGGAACCTGTTCAAAGTTTGCTGAATGTGAGAGTGTTGAGTATAGAGATGCTAAGGGTTTGTAGAGAAGCATGGGTTGTTGTAGAGGTTGTGGAACCTTCGTTGAACCCGCATCATGCTTCAAAATATTGTCCCGATGGAGAGCGTGCCCGCTCTGATACCACTGATCTGGATCTTGGGGGCTGAGACCCGAAAGACTTGAATGCCGAGAGAGGAGGAGAAGAGATAGCTTCAAAACGGAAGCAAACAATGAACCAACTTGGAGAAATACAAAGTAGTGAGATCTGGGCTATGAATAACATAGATGGACAAAAATAGAATAAATATGTCACATGGAGGGGTGAGGCTCAAAGAGGGTTCTTTGAGCCTCATCTCTCAAACTATACTAAGAAAGACACTCAAAACCAATACCCCAATAATAACTCAATAAAATAAGAAAAATGTAGGATAGAAACCAAATGAGTAACTTGTTATCATGAGAAGGCTTGCTAGGCCTTTATATAGCATTATTACAATGTGTCTTGAGGCCATACCATGGGCCAAAACTATGTGCTACCAAATACCATGGATATGAGAGGGTGGCCTCTCCATTTAATGCTTTTATGATAAATGGGAGAGGGTGGCCTCTCCATTTAATGCTTTTATGGCTTATCCATCTGAATTTAGACCATATGCCCCCTAAAATTCAGATCAGCTAAGTGTTGGATGGATACTATGGTACAACAGTAACATTAGTGACATGGAATTCAAAAGAGAAACAATATGCGAGTGAAGTATTATCTTTTTAGAATGATTATTGGTTCATTACTATGATGTGTGGGAAGGTACATGGTTTTAGGAAACACAACTGCCCAAACTGGTTATCATGAAAAAATTAGGGGGCGAAATTTAGCCCGTGGGATAAGTTTTGACATTTTTTTTCCAAAAAAAATATTCGTCAATCTCCATTTTTTTTCTAAATTGATTCGCCCAAATTGCATGTGATGATAAAATTTTACTTTAAAAATCGTCAAAATTGTCCACAAACTATATAAAACCCTTATAAATTTGAATACTTTTAGAAAAATATCACCCAACATTTTATGGTTGGAAATTTAAGAACTAGTAAGATTCGCCAATGTTTCTACACTTTAAGAAAATTATGGATCTTTAAAATTTCCCTACTGGTTATTCGATGACCAAACTTAAGAACAACAACAACAATAAAACTACTATGTTGATGTAGGCATAGACCATCATTCCATTAGGAGGGGTGGAGGCATTACTCACCATTTATCCCATAAAACTTGAATTCATGGATGGGTTGTGCTACGACACGCTCCCCAAGGTGTGTGATGATGACTATCAGTTGCATTATGGGGAAAATTTGTCGATGTAGTCAACACTTTTGATTACATTTCTATTTGGAGTTAGGTCTATCTAGTTGACACTCCAAGATATTCCAGTTAAGGAATGATAGGATGAGGAAGGTAGTTGTGTATTAGATAGAAGGAAAGAGGTAGATAAAAATATGTAAGGTCTGATTAGCGAGACTTTTTTTTTTTTGAACTTATGTGATTGACTTATCCCAAATCTAGAATTATTTAAATTCTCCTTAGAGGTTTATTTCTATTTTCATAAATAACCCTGTTCATTAGTATAATACCTTAAAGTTACCAAGAAGAGTAATACCCATTTACAATGTCCAACATATAAAAAAAAAGTGTACATATCATAATAGTTAAAAGAAATATTAATACTATAATGAGGTTGCATTACTAGTACATATCAAACTCTTATTTCCACCTAGATAAAGTAACTACTTCATATATCAATAAAACATGCATATCATGAGGATCACTTCTAATTAATTAAAATGCATGCAACTTAATTTATTGGTAAACAATAGTCTAACACATATCATTAAGTAATATAAAATTTCACTATTTCCATATGAAGGAAAGGCTAATGCTAAAATTAATGACATGAATCAACTCTAAACAATATACTATTTGATTTACAAAGGAAAAGCAATTAAACATTGACTAATTACGAAGAGTAATTATCAACAACATGGAGCATTACCAATCGAATATATATATATCCTACTTAATGTACAAAATAGTTTAGTACGAAAACATGGAGGATCTTTTCTAAACCTATCCTTTCGGTTCCTTCACCACCGTCTACTAATCATCCTATCTAGATGCTGTTATAAAAGGGCTCAGTGATTCCATGAAGCATTCAATGCTCTTAAGCAAAAGTCAATTAGTAAAGAAATCAAATGGATGGTGGCACCTATAAGATGACATGCCAAGAGGGAAAAGATGTGCACCCCATCGATTATCAGTTTGCCACGTTGATCAACAGCTATAATAATAGATCAATTAACTAAATAAAAGAAATCTTCAGCTTGCGTCTTTTACAAAACAAGGTGAAATTACTTAAGGATCAACATTAAGGCAAACACTTTGATAACTGCCGTTGAGACCAGCAAGTGTCACTTATGCATTAAATACAACAGAATGATAACTCCACGTTGGTCACGCTGAGTTCATTACAAGCATTGATGCCTCCACGTTTGACCACGTTGAGTTTCAGGTACCTACTCAAGCATCACGCCGATGACTGGGTTAAGCATAGTCCTCAGTTCGTATCTTGTGGTTCTGGAGGGACAACGCAACAAAGTGATATAGAAGTTTTTCTTCAAAGGGGATAGACTCTTAACAGTTAGAAAATTAATCTTCAGACTGAGATGAATTCCTAATTACAGAGAATGTTCTCTACGCACTGTAATTAAAAGTTAATCAACGAAATTCTAAATAATTGGGTCTGTTCATGAATCCGGTACCTTCCATTTGATCTGCGTACAAGATGGCTAATCCAGATCTGAGGTAACATAAAGTATGAAGCTTAGAGATTGGTATTGACACCTCTGCTAAAAATATATACATCATATAAAACAAAAAGATTCTGCACGAAAGCTCGATAGCAAGGATCTCCAAAATCAGAGAGGAATTAGCTAAAATAAAGGAACACTACATACATAACTGATAGCAGAGAATCTTTTACATCGGATGCCAAGGGTAAATAGCTAAAATAGACGGTAATGCGAAGTCGTGGTTACTGTGAATAAGGTTTATCATCTCAATCGATCTGTATAATAATTCCTTAACAAGTTCAACCTCAGAGACATGGATACGGCTCTGAAAAGAGAGAGAGAATCATATTCGAATCACATCATAAAATATGAGTATTGGAAATGGCAGATTACATAGTGAATTGGTTAGTGATCTCGAGGAAATGGAGTTTGAAAGGAAGATAAATCTGAAATCGAACGTTACCATACAATTGTATCTGAAGTTTTACACCCAAATTTGAGATAAACAAGATTTGGCCAATCCGAGGACACTGCAATGAACATACAGTCTCGGCATGGGTTCCCAATTTCGGTTATTGAACTATGCAAGAAAACTAATTCTCTGTAGTTAATACATAGGTCGATCTGAAATGTTGATACTCCAACGTCAGAAGAAGACTAAATAGATTTGAGCATTTGTTTTAACTCTAGCATTGCAAATCGATTCGCCTGGATAGCTTTAACAAAAGAAATATACATACTAGGGTTCAATACCTGGGATCTAGCTAAACTCGCAGACTGAGCTCTGTAATGGTAAGTGCAGAGTCAATCTGTATTTTTGAAAAAAATTATCTTGAAATAGATCTGGAAATCGATCCAGGTAAACGACCGAGCTCCTGTAATGGATATACAGAGCCGATCTAGGACCGGATTCTACCATGTAAAAACAACACAAAATTCTAAAGAAACAAATCAATTTCAACTGTCCTGTAATATATAAATCGGAATACAAGGCTACAACTGATACGAAATAAAATGAATTGATAATACACGCCCAGGTAATTCAATAACACTCTTCAAATAAAATTTCTGAAAGCTACCAAAGGTTTTGTTTAACATTAGTCTTTCCAAGCTTTCTAATAAACATTCTGTCGAATTAGCAATCACCAGAGATTTAAACCATATTATTCAAATGGGATTCTAATAAACTGGATTGAATCCTTTTAACAAAAGAAAGCAGTATTCATACTTAAAAACTGGATCGAATCTTCAATTCCTCTTGAAACCAAATTAGAATATCCATCCTCATTCTAATACTGAAGGAAGAAAAACATAGAAATAAAACTTGAAAGATATTGAACCTGATTTGGGTCGTCGAACTTGAGTTGAGTAGTGGCTGAATCAGTTGGCTTAGATTGTCGAATCCAAGGTCGAATGTCCGTTTGAGTTGCAGCTGAACCTGTGTTCCAGTCGATCCACTTGACGAAGCCATCGACAGCCCCTCGGTTGACCACCCTACCGTATCGAGGTTACTCTTCTTCACCTCGAACCTCCGAGCTAATGGGGTCGTAAAAACACACTTAGCTAGCTTCCCGAAAGGATCTCCCAATCCCCGTTCCAACTATTCCCAACTCTCAAGAACAAGTACATAATCCGAGATTATGATGCCCATCCAGCATTAGGGAGCAAGAGATCCCTCTCTCTTTCTCCTCCCTCATTATATAGCAAAAGCTTATGTGCCATGTGTTTGTCCATGCACATATTTAATTTAATTTAAATTCATATATTCTTAATTACAAGTGTCCCAATGTCTTTAGTGTGCACCTAACTCCCTAAATCAGTGGGAGTTAGGTGTAGGAGAGTTTTACTCCTCTTTTGTTTCTCAAATAGTTTGCTAAATATCTTTTTAGTAAAATTGTTGTTTTTATTTAAATGATTTCTTTCAATTAATAAAATTTATAAAAGAAATATGTTTCTTTTATTAAATAACATCCTCTCTCTCTCTCTCTATATATATATATTATTTAAAGATTTAGAATATTAATAATGATTTATATATATATATATATATATATATTATTTTTAGTTCTTTTATTCTTTACTAGAATATTCTTATTTAAAGTTAACTCCTATTAGTGTTTAATTCTCAAAGAACTTCTATCGGAACTTCTAGTTTAGCTTTTATTTTATTCTTTCAATAAAGCAGATAAATAAATTAGTTTAGATTAAACTAATTGTATTGTTTTGCTTTTCCTTTTTCTCTTATGTTATTCTCCTTTTCTCTTAACAAAATAATAAAGAATATTATTTCCTGGAATTTGTCTTTTAATTTAAAGTTACTCGCATTTATTTTTGACAAGTTTTCAATTTCTTCCTTTAAATAATATTATCTTTTCTTGTCCAGGTGCCTCTTCGGCGAGCCCTTCTGACGGTTCCATTCCTTTCTTTCTTATGGGGAGTACTGCATAGCGACCGAGAATCGTTACCGTGATCTCTCAACTACACTTCTTGGAGACTAAGGGATGTTGGGGGATAAGGCTCTCCTTATCACGTGCCCCTCAACTCATCGTATGCAATCAAATCATTATGGTCTTTCCCTTACGACATACGCTTCCCCGAGTGAGCTGAAACGGCTTCGTCCGTGCGTGAATTTCTAATTCGGGGTCGAAAGTCAGTCGTTATACCCCTAAGTATTCTTTCTGTTCTTATGACCCCTATAATTCCATTGTGGGTTAGTTGGTAAATCGTCTTACATGCCAATGCACACACACACTCAAACTCATATTAGTAGCGCTGCACTATAAAACATTTGTATCATCCTTTTTATTTTCTCTATTAGTTGAGTATAAACAAATGATCATTTTTCATTTCAAATAATTTTAACATTCATCATTTTTCATTTTCTCAGTCAGTCGAGTATAAACAAATCATCATTTTTCATTTCAAGTAATTTCAACCTTCATCATTTTTTATTTTCTCAGTCAGTCGAGTATAAACAAATCAACATTTTTCATTTCAAGTAATTTCAACTTTCATCATTTTTCATTTTCTCAGTTAGTCGAGTATAAACAAATCATCATTTATCTAACCATTTTTATTTCGCATATAAAATCTAAAGCAATCATTCATGGTCCAAGTTTTTATAACTCTCAGTCACTTCAAATCAGTGCCCTCAAAATAGTCAATTCAGTCGTAGGTCTCAAAAGTAGTCTGATCAATCATAGGTCTCAAAATAATCTAATCAATCACAAGTCTAAAATAATCAAAATCAAACATAAGTGCTGAGGCGGGCATTACATACACCCCCTCTTATTAAAACTTTGTCCCGAAGTTCAAAACAAAAAAGGAAAGTCCTGACGCATCTCAGTTGCGTCCTCCCAGGTCGCAGAACTGGGACTATAGCTATCCCACTGAACCTTGACCTCATCAATCACACGGTGCCTAAGCTGCCGTGTTTGATGGTCCAATATGCATATCGGCTCTGCTGTCATAGCCCCTTCGTCTGTTATCTGTAAGTTACTCATGTCAATAATATGTGCTGAATTAGAAATGTAATGTCTAAGTACTGATACGTGAAAAACATTATGCATCCTATCCAATGATGATGGTAGTGCAAGATGGTAGGAAACTGGTCCTGTCCGTTCTACTATCTTGAAGGGTCCCACAAACCTAGGAGATAGTTTTGTCCCTTTCCCAACTCTGATAGTACTCTTTTGCAGCCTCACTCGCAAAAATACTCGGTCTCCAACTTGATATTCTCTATCAAGTCTATGCGCATCAGCATAACTCTTCTGTCGATCTTGTGCTTCTTTCAATCGAGCACGGATATCTGCCATCTGTTCTTCCATCTCCTGAATCACCTCAGGTCCAAGTAGAGTCCTATCCTCGAGTCTGTCCCAACTCAAGGGTGTTCGACAGGGTTGGCCATACGAAAAACTTGAATGGCGCCATCTGTATCGAACTTTGATAGCTGTTGTTATATGCGAACTCTACTAGGAGTAGAAATTCCTCCCAACGGGTCTACTGATCCATCACATACATTCTCAGCATGTCTTCCAGTATCTGGTTCACTCTCTCAGTCTTCCCATCAGTCTCTGGATGGTATGCAATGCTGAAGTTGAGTCATGTTTCCATAGCTTCCTGGAAGCTTGTCCAAAATCTACCTATGAATACTGATCCTCGATCATATATTATCTTCCTCGGTACTCCGTGTAGTCGTACAATCTCATCAATGAACACTCTAGCAATCTCTAGGGCCTGATAAGTGTTCTTGATGGGTATAAAATGTGCACTCTTCGTGAGAGTGTCTACTACCACAAAGATGGTATCATGCCTCTTGTGGGTCAAAGGTAGTCCCACAATAAAATCCATGGGGATGATCTCCCACTTTGACTCAGGAATGGCATGAGGCTGGAGTAGTCCGGCGGGATGTCTATGTTCAGCTTTGACTAGCTGACACTCCATGCATTTGGAGACAAAGTTTACCACGTCTCTCTTCATGCCATGCCAGAAGAATAGAGGATAAAGGTCTGCATACATCTTTTTCACGCCAGGATGTGCTCTATAAACAACTCGATGAGCTTCTTCTAGGACTAGGTTCCTGAGCTCATTGTTCACTGGTACATAAATACAGTTGTTGTATCTCAACAACCCATCATTTTCCAATGAATAACCCTTATACTTGGGTAGTTCCATCTATTCCTATTCTATCTCGGTCTTTACCTCATTGTAACACTTGTCTTCTCATTGTAGCTCAAGCACCTTTTCTCTGAGGCTGGTCTGCATCGGAATCATTAAGAAGATGCGGGGTCTTCGACTAAGTGCATCTGCTACTTTATTCAGGGTTCCCTTCACAGAGGTAATGTCAAAGTCGTACTCACTCAACTGTTCTGACCATCTCCTCTAACTAGCATTTAGATCACTCTGAGTAAAGATATACTGCAATCCATGGTGATCTGACTTAAGTTCAAATTTCCTTCCGATTAGGTAGTGTCGCCATAAGCATAAAGCATGCATCACTGCAGTTAGTTCCTTGTCATGTGTCGCATAGTTTTCCTCATGTGGTCCGAGTCTTCGAGAGGAGTAGGAAATCTCTCTCCCTCCCTTCATTAGCACACATTTGACTCCATCCTTGGATGCATCAGTGCATACCAAGAAATCTTCCTCCCTGTCCGACACTTTCAGAATTGGTGCTGTTGTCAATAGTTCCTTCAGTTTTGCAAATGCCTTGGCACACTTATCTATCCAAATAAACAGCCTATCTTTTTTTTGTAACTTAGTGATCAGTCTTGCACTCCTCGAGAACCCTTCGAAAAACCTTCTGTAATATCCCCCAAGTCCCATGAAGCTTCTCACTTCATGTATGTTTGTCGGCGCTGGCCATTCCCAAATGGCCTCAATCTTGGCGGGATCTACTGCTATACCATCACCAAAAATAATATGTCCCAAATAGTGGATTTCCTTCTGGAAGAAGGAGCATTTTGACAACTTCCCGTAAAGTTGGTTTTCTCTGAGACACTGTAAAACTAACCGGATATGCCCTTCATGTGCCTCTAGTGTCTTGGAGTAGATAAGAATATCATCGAGGAATACTTGCATGAACTTGTCGAGATACTGACGAAACACACCGTTCATCAAGTTCATGAAGACACTAGGTGCATTGGTCAACCCAAAAGGTACCACTATGAACTCGTAGTGTCCAAACTGTGTCTTAAAAACAGTCTTCGGAATATCAACTTCTGTGATACTCAACTGATGGTAACCTGATCATAATCAATCTTTGAAAAGATTGTGGCGCCTTTCATCTGATCAAACAAGTCATCGATCATAGGCAAAGGATACTGATTCCTCACAGTAGCCTTGTTCAACTAGCGGTTGTCAATACAGAGTCACCACGACCCATCTTTCTTGTTAATAAAGAGCACTGGTGCTCCCCACGGGAAGACGCTTGGTCTAATCAGCCCTAGATCCAAGAGCTCTTGTAACTGCATCTGTAGTTCCTTCAGTTCCAGCATGGACATTCTGTATGGAGCTCTTGCGATTGGTTCAGTTCCCGACTTCAGTTCTATGGTAAAATCTAGTTCTCTCTGAGGTGGTGATCCGGGTAGGGCTTCGGGAAATACATCCATGTATTCCACGAATAGAGGATGGTCAATGATGTCAGTTTTGTCCTTGTCTTTGTTCATTGCTATTACCAGATATAGCTGACATCCCTCCCTCAAGCTTCTCTTCAGTTGTAAAGCAGAAATCATCCGCAATGATACCTTGTTCTTCATCGCTTTGAGGACCTTCTAATGACCTTCGTCATCATAAAAAGTCAGTTCCTTGCTACGGCAGTCTAAAATGGCGGCATGGGATTCCAACCAATCCATGCCTATGATTAGGTCATAAGCTCCGAGGGCAGTCGCATAGAAAGAAGTAATAGTTTGACATACTCTTATGTCTAACTCACAATTCTCGAGTTTCAGTCCCACACTACGGGTATTTCTGGATGCCATTTCGACTAAGTCAAAATCATCTTGTGCACATGCCATCATCTTGCTTCGTTCTAATGCATAATAGGAAATAAATATTTCAGTAGCACTTAGGTCAATGAGTAAGGAAAATTGCATATCGTTAAGTATGCCAGTCATTTCTAGTGTAATGGACTGATGTTCTGCTTGATGGTTGTTGACTGCCGCATGTATACGATGTGCTTGACGCAAATATGCAGCAATAGTCTGAGGTGGCCTCTGTCCCTGTCTCGGTCCTGTCTGCTGCTGAGGGCAGTCAACCTGAAAGTGTGGACCTATGCAACCCCAACACCCTTCCTTTGGTCCTCTTCTTGATCTTCCAATGGGTGTGTTATTGCCACGTGGTCCTCATTGTGCTGGTTTCGCAAATGTCCGGGTGTTGTCCCTTTTGGGTGGTGGTTTGTACGGTGTTCTGTTATTTCTAACTGGCTTTCCATGCATAGGTCCTCTGAAGTTATTTCGCTGACTAAAATTCACCCTCAGTGGGTCGGAAGGTGGTACTACGCAATTCCGAATGGAAAAGTTTTGTCTAGATGGACCTGTGTTTACCAATTCTTCTTCGGCTATTAATGCCTTTTGTACTGCATCATGTAATGTAGGTGGAGTAAGAATGTGAACCTTGTCCCTAATGTTTCCATTTAGTCCATAAATATATTTGTTCACCTTCAACTTTTCTGTCGAGATGTAAGGTGCATACCTCAGAAGTTCCATGAACCTGATCTCGTATTCCAGTACTGTTCTTCCTCCCTGTCAGAGGGAATTGAACTCATTGAGCTGCCTCTCAATGAACTCTTCAGACATGTAGTGTTTGCGAAACTTTTCTTCAAATAGTTCCCATGACACTTCGTCGGCCTCGATTCCCAATTGTGGTTTCAATGTCTTCCACCAGAGTAGGGCTTCCCCTTTCAGTTGCAAAATGGCCATGTGTACCTTCAGGTTCGAGGTGTAGTCCCTCAAGGAATAACACATCGCCATGTTCTCTAACCAAGCTTCTGCCACAGCTCCTTCAGTGGAACCCCAAAATTTTGGAAATCTTACCTTTTCCAGTTCTCTATGAATGTTGGCAGGAGGTGGGTTCTGCGGTTCAGTTGCAGGTACTATGGGTTGTTCTTCTGCATGGTCCAATCAGGTGAACAGTGCTTCCGACATTCTTTGGAAGTTTCTCATCATGTTCATGACTTCTTCGGCGGGCAAGTTAATTGTCTCTTCAGCTTTAGGTGGAGTAGTTACTGGAGGGGTTGGTGGACGTGCTGCCTATGCTCATCCCCTCCCAGTCCTACCTTGGTGAGTCCGTCAGTCCATGACAAAGTCTGATTTATCACACAAGTAAATTTTTGTTAGCTAAACAGTTTATTATGTATTGCGGAAACATTTTCGTCCGAACTAGGTTCGACCGGGCTCTGATACCAAATGTAAGGTCTGACTAGAAAGATTTTTTTTTTTTTTTTGAACTTGCGCGATTGACTTATCCCAAATCTAGAATTATTTAAATTCTCCTTAGAGGTTTATTTCTATTTTTGTAAACAACCTTGTTCATTAGTATAATACCTTAAAGTTACCAAAAGGAGTAATACCCATTTACAATGTCCAACATATAAAAAAAAAAGTGTGCATATCATAATAGTTAAACGAAATTTTAGGACTATAATGCGGTCGCATTACTAGTACATATCAAACTCTTATTTCCACTTAGAAAAAGTAACTACTTCATATATCAATAAAGCATGCATATCATGAGGATCACTTCTAATTAATTAAAATGCATGCAACTTAATTTATTGGTAAACAGTAGTCTAACACATATCATTAAGTAATATAAAATTTCACTATTTCCATATGAAGGAAAGGCTAATGCTAAAATTAATGAGATGAATCAACTCTAAACAATATATTATTTGATTTACAAAGGAAAAGTAATTAAACATTTATGAAGAGTAATTATCAACAACATGGAGCATTACGAATCAAATATATATATATCCTACTTAACGTACAAGATAGTTTAGCATGAAAACATGGAGGATCTTTTCTAAACCTATCCTTTCGGTTCCTTCACCATCGTCTACTAATCATCCTATCTAGATGCTGTTATAAAAGGGCTCAGTGATTCCATGAAGCATTCAACGCTCTTAAGCAAAAGTCAATTAGTAAAGAAATCAAATGCATGGTGGCACCTATAAGATGACATGCCAAGAGGGAAAAGATTACATAGTGAATTGGTTAGTGATCTCGAGGAAATGGCAGATTACATAGTGAATTGGTTAGTGATCTCGAGGAAATGGCAGATTACATAGTGAATTGGTTAGTGATCTCGAGGAAATGGAGTTTGAAAGCAAGATAAATCTGAAATCGAATGTTACCGTACAATTGTATCTGAAGTTTTACAATCCGAGGATGCTGCAATGAACATACAGTCTCGGCATGGGTTCCCAATTTCAGTTATTGAACTGTGCAAGAAAACTAATTCTCTGTAGTTAATACACAGGTCTATCTGAAATGTTGATACTCCATGGACAGAAGAAGACTAAATAGATTTGAGCGTTTTAACTCAAGCATTGCAAATCGATTCGTCTGGATAGCTTTAACAAAAGAAATATACATACTAGGGTTCAATACCCGGTATCTAGCTAAACTCGTAGACTGAGCTCTGTAATGGTAGTGCAGAGTCAATATGGATTTTAAATTTTTTTTATCTTGAAATAGATCTAGAAATCAATCCAGGTAAACGACCGAGCTCCTGTAATAGATATACAGAGCCGATCTGGGACCGGATTCTACCATGTAAAGACAACACGAAATTCTAAAGAAACGAATCAATTTCAACTGCCCTGTAATATATAAATCGGAATACAAGGCTACAACTGATACGAAATAAAATGAATTGATAATACACGCCTAGGTAATTAAATAACACTCTTCAAATAAAATTTCTGAAAGCTACCAAAGGTTTTTTTTTAACATTATTCTTTCCAAGCTTTCTAATAAACATTTTGTCGAATTAGCAATCACCAGAGATTTAAACCATATTATTCAAATGGGATTCTAATAAACTGGATTGAATCCTTTTAACAAAAGAAAGCAGTAATCATACTTAAAAACTGGATCGAATCTTCAATTCCTCTTGAAACCAAATTAGAATATCCATCCTCATTCTAATACTGAAGGAAGAAAAACATAGAAATAAAACTTGAAAGATCTTGAACCAGATTTGGGTCGTCGAACTTGAGTAGTGGCTGAATCAACTGGTTTAGATCGTCGAATCCAAGGTCGAATGTCCGTTTGAGTTGCGGCTGAACCCGTGTTCCAGTCGATCCACTTGACGAAGCTACTGATAGCCCCTCGGTTGACCACCCTACCGTATCGAGGTTACTCTTCTTCACCTCGAACCCCCGAGCTAATGGGGTCGTAAGAACACACTTAGCTAGCTTTTCGAAAGGATCTCCCAATCCCCATTCCAACTATTCCCAACTCTCAAGAACAAGTACATAATCCGAGATTATGATGCCCATCTAGCATTAGGGAGCAAGAGATCCCTCTCTCTTTCTCCTCCCTCATTATATAGCAAAAGCTTATGTGCCATGTGTTTGTCCATGCACATATTTAATTTAATTTAAATTCATATATTCTTAATTACAAGTGTCCCAATGTATTTAGTCTGCACCTAACTCCCTAAATCAGTAGGAGTTAGGTGTAGGAGTTCTATTCCTCTTTCGTTTCTCAAATAATTTGCTAAATATGTTTTTAGTAAAACTGTTGTTTTTATTTAAATGATTTCTTTTAAATAATAAAATTTATAAAAGAAATCTATTTCTTTTATTAAATAACATCCAATATATATATATATATATATATTATTTAAATATTTAGAATATTAATAATGATTTATATATATATATTATCTTTAGTTCTTTTCTTCTTTACTAGAATATTCTTATTTAAAGTTAACTCCTATTAGTGTTTAATTCCCAAATAACTTCTAGTTTAGCTTTTATTTTATTCTTTCAATAAAGTAGATAAATAAATTAGTTTAGATTAAACTAATTGTATTGTTTTGCTTTTCCTTTTTTTCTTTTGTTTTTCTCCTTTTCTCTTAACAAAGGAATAAAGAATATTATTTTCTAGAATTTGTCTTTTAATTTAAAGTTACTCGAATTTATTTTTGACAAGTTTTCAATTTCTTCCTTTAAATAATATTATCTTTTCTTGTCTAGGTGCCTCTTCGGCGAGCCCTTTTGATGGTTCCATTCCTTCCTTTCATATGGGGAGTACTGCATAGCGACCAAGAATCGTTACCATGATCTATCAACTACACTTCTTGGAGACTAAGGGATGTTGCGGGATAAGGCTCTCCTTATCGCGTGCCCCTCAACTCATCGTATGCAACCAAATCATTATGGTCTTGCCCGTACGACATACACTTCCTTGGGTGAGCTGAAACGGCTTCGCCCGTGTGTGAATTGCTAATTTGGGGTTGAAAGGCAGTCGCCGTATCCCTAAGTGTTCTTTCCGTTCTTACGACCCCTATAATTCCATTGTGGGTCAGTTGGTAAATCGTCTTACCTACCAGTGCACACACACACTCAAAATCATGTTAGTAGCGCTGCACTATAAAACATTTGTATCATCTTTTTTATTTTCTCTGTTAGTCGAATATAAACAAAACATCATTTTTCATTTCAAGTAATTTTAACATTCATCATTTTTCATTTTCTCAGTCAGTCGAGTATAAACAAATAATCAATTTTCATTTCAGGTAATTTCAACCTTTGTTGAGCCCAAAATTGGCCCTTTTTAGTCATCATTATTCATCTTTCCTGCCCCTGTCCTACACCACTTATCATGGCAATCAGACCTATTGTCCTTACCTTATTCCCCAAATTACCAAGGTATGGCTGATCATTGTTTTATTTTATTAATGCTTATGATTGTGATAATTAAAGCTGTGCATCTCTCAAATTGTGCTAACATGTTGCGATTTATGAAGGTAGTTGAGACAAATGGACTGCAGGAAGATCAGGGCTGAACAAGTCATGAAGGAAGGGATGTTCGTTGCTTGTAGAGGGATCCTTGGGGCTCGAATCATCAATCAAAGCACAGCTGTGACAGGGCAGCTGTAACAGAATTCACTATCTTAAGTATGTTACTGCTCGAGTCTAGCTGTGAGCTGGAAGGACCACCACTCTTGGGTCAATTAATAACTTTCTCATATTTGGATGTTTCTGTTCTGCCACGCATTGTAACAGCTAGTTTTTTAGGGCGCCTGAAGATCAGAGATCTTCATGGCTGCCCAATTATAGGATTAGATGTTACGATTTGTATGTATAAATATGGGGAGTTGCCTCGACCCAGGGGTTGAACAGGAAACAATTAATTTGTTGTACTAGCAACTGAGCAAAACTGTGTACTCATTCTTCTGTTAATATAAGGGGTTACTTTTGAGCTAAAGAGTTGTGTTGTTCAGCCAGCGTCTCTGTGTGAAGGCTGGGCCCGTCTTCCACAGAGATTGCTGAGTTAAAATAGGATTCTAAATTCGTTGTTGTGTGATGCTTTGTTCTTTCCTTTTGTACGCAACAGCAATATTTATTGTGTGGATTTTCAGTAAAAGATTATATTTCTGTGAGATTGGCGAATGGTGTAGAATAACAGTCGACTGAGTAAGGTTTGCTTTATGCATTTCAATTGCTGTTATACACAGCCATGTTCATCTTACAGCTAAGTCGTGATCCCATGAGCCCTTACAATTTATCTTTCCTGTTGTGTGTTGATTGATTTCCATTCTGCAATTCAATTTCTTAGAACAGTTGATTCAATATTTTGCAATTGGATTTCTAGATTAATGTTCAGTTTATGCTTTATGATTTCCAGATTGATTAGATCAGACAAGTGATTGTTCTAGAATACGAATGGGATTTCTTTTCTGCAATTGTTGATTAGATCTCATACTATTTCTTATTGACGCATGATAGAGAGGAATTGAAGTAGAGCCGTTAAAAGGCAATTGGGATTGCATAGATTTTTGGGGATGAACATGGATGATAGAAGATAAAAATATTCACTTCTAATGGTTTGCTGTTTAAGCATATACTGTGCACTTATCCTTTGAAATAAAAAGACTTTCTCGGGTTGACAATAAATTTCATATGCTCTGTGTGTATTGGTAACAATTTATCTGCATATAGAGTGCTTGACATTTTGGCGCCGTTGCCGGGGAAGGATAAAAATTAAACATTGATCATTAGTTGCATCTGGTAATTAATTCTTTGCTGAAATGATTTGGTTTGCATGAATACAAGGAGGATAAAACGTGATCACCTCCCAACTCCCAAAACCCCACAAATTACTAACAGCGCAGGTGGTTCGAGTCGTGGTCGAGGACAACAATTGGGCAGAAGAACATTCATCGACGATCTTGTTGACAGAACTGGTTCATCCACCAGGGCTCGTCATCAAGAAACTCCTATCAGACAAAACTCTGCCGGTTCTGGAACGCCAACATCCACGGTGGAGGATACAGGAGTAGCTGTGACTCCCTCATACACCCCTGCTAAGGAAGGAGCAGCTGACGCAGCTGTCACAACTGAAGAATACGCAGCTGCTACAACTGAGGAATACGCAGCTGCTACAACTGAAGAATACGCAGCTGTTACAACTGAGGAAAAGAACGCAGGAATGAACGAAGAAGAGGATAAAGAAGAAAAGATGGATAATAGACATGAGAACGAAGAGGAAGAGGCAATGGTAGAATACCATCATGAAAATCACTCCCTGCCAGAAGGGACTACGGCTACATTACAATTTCCAATTCAGCAGCTAGAAGGGACAGCTCCTATGAAGAACATCTCACCATCAGTGTTGCCTTGCTTCCATGGTAGGGCAGCAGAAGATCCAGATGAGTTCCTTTTTGAATTTGATATCCTCTGTCGCAGCTATGATTATGTCACAGATGCTCAAAAGCTGAAACTTTTTCCCGCCACCCTGAAAGACAATGCATTACGATGGTTCATGAGCCTTGGGGGAGGAACTGTTGCTAATTGGAACAAGATGAAGCAAGTATTCCTGGAGAAATATCAAGAATATTGCAACACCAGGGACAAAAGAGAGGAATTATTCAAGATGGTGCAGAAGGAGGATGAAAGTCTGGAGGATTTTGTAGAAAGGATGCTGTACAATGTGTAGAGAGCTGGGCAGACGAACATGGGGCTAGATGTGCTCAAGATAATCTTAATTCGAGGGATCAGGGATGACTGTTTAGACATGTTAAATTTGTTAGGAAAAGGAGATATCTCTAAAGAGCTTTTTGAGACGATTGTGGAATTATGTAAGAGATACTCTAGGGGATCTTCCAGGAACAATAAGCGGGATAAACGGGACAAGCTGGAACGTGATGTCTTCGACAGATTTCAGAAGTCATCCAATGGAGGAGCTTCACGTGCAGAGATAGGCAATCTCCTTGAAAATTTTAAAACAGAAATGATGAGCTCCATCTCTTCAGAGATTGATGTCCTGAAGGAAAAACAGAAACAGGCAGTGGAGGATCTCACACTAGGTGTGTTCTGTCCCCGATGTAGAAAAAATCATCCATTGAAAGAATGCCCTCTTGAAAAAATACAAGTATGTCAGCTGTGTGAGCTGAACCATGACATGAAGGAATGTCCCACACTTCCTCAAGTGAAGGCTATCCTGCAGGCATCAACTCCAGAAGTAGAACCAGCTTATTTCATTGCGCAGAAGAAACCTTGGCAGCCTCAAAATCAAGGTATACCTCCGGACTCATTTCCATTTTTGAATAATATGAAAAATTGGAATAATAATATGCAAAATGTGAATACACAATTCCCTTCAAATTATGCTCAGTGGAATCATTCTCAACCTGCAATGCAAAATTATAACTCATGGATTCCTTGGACACAGCCACCACATCAACCTACGTCATGGTCTCCTGGATGGAGAAACTTCCATCTTGGGAACCAGTTTCCTCAACCACCTCCACCTCAACAGTCACCATATTCTCCTCCATATCCTCAATTTCCTCAATTTCCTCAATATCCTCAATACCCACCTCAGCAGTCACAGCTGCAGCTGCAGAATAATCCTGTTCCTAATATACCAATACGGCCTCAGCTGCCTACCCAACCCAATCCTAACCCAAATAATAAAACAGTCCATCAATTGGAGACTGTCAATATGCCAGCCTACTCTCTTTCCCCTGTACCTTGTAATGATATTCGTCTACGATCTGGGAAGATAATAGAACCTGTAATTATAGAAGATATTCCACCTTCTGTGCATGAAAAAGGAGAGAGTTCATAGCATCCATCTGATCCGGTTCCTATCACTGAAGGTGCTGAGCATTCCTTAGATGGGACGGTTGAAACATTAAATGAGAAATTAGATAATACACAGCCTACCCAGTTGGTAAGGCAACCACCATACCCTGAGAGACTAATGCTACCAAAAATAGGGGGGCAACCTCAGTTCAACCTCCTAGGAGAGTTGAAGAATCTTTATGTTAAAATCCCCCTTCTTCAAGCCCTTCAAGACGTGCCTATTTATGCTAAAATAGTTTGGGACCTGTGCACTAAGAAACCAGGGAGGAAACCTAGAGATCCTCCCACTGTTCACGTCATAGGGAATTTATCTGCTTTAATAACAGGAAAAATCCCTGTGACCAAGTATGACGACCCTGGCAATCCCATTGTCACTGTACATATAGGACAAACGCAGATACCCAACGTGCTAGTCGACTTAGGAGCAGCGATCAATGTCATGACAATTGAGACTGTAAAGAAGCTGGGACTCACTAATTTTAGGCCGACCCCTACCATTTTAGAATTGGCAGACAGATCCACCATTAGACCCAAATGGATTCTGGACGACCTTGTCATCTCAGTGGATTCATGGGAATACCCTGCTGACTTTTTCATATTGCAACCAAAATCATAGCTGGGAGGACATCCATTGATCTTGGGGAGACCTTGGTTGGCCACAGCTGATGCTTGCATCAGCTATCGATCTGGGTCCATGACTATATCTGATGGTACAGAGATTAAAAACCTCACTCTGTATCCTCCAGCTCAGCCAAGTTTAGAGACTGAAACTTCTCTCTGGATAGAGCAGGAAGAGGAGGAGGATGTTCAGCCACTATTAACAATAGGGAAGGCCTTAACTTTTAAAAATGAAACAGAAGATGATGCCATCAGTAATTTCATTAGCGAACCTGCTTCAGTAGATAAAGAGGTCAATCAAATCCTGGACATTACCCTTGGTAAGGAAGAACAAGAAAATCTTATGGAGGAAACATTGGTTGGTGATACAAACATAATCCCAGTTTTGAAAAATTCAAAAAGCATTCCTATTGAGGTAGAGCCTGGAAGAACTTTGAATATCAACCCTGATCTCTCCTCAAAAGAACAGATGCGCCTAATCAGTCTCTTGAAGGAACGTAAGGGGGCATTCGCCTGGGAGTATACAGACATGAAGGGTATCCCTTCTAATCTGTGCAGTCATCATATTTACATTAAAAACGACTCCCGGCCTGTATGTCAACCCCAATGACGCATGAACCCTAATCTGAGGGATATAGTGAAGGAGGAAATCCAGAAACTTTTGGAAGCAGGATTTATCTACCCTATTTCAGATAGTGAGTGGGTTTCCCCACTTGTAATTGTGCCCAAGAAAAATGGTAAATGGAGAGTCTGTGTTGATTATAGGGAGCTGAACAAAGCTACACAAAAGGATCATTTCCCTCTGCCCTTTATTGACCAAGTACTTGATACCCTATCAGTGAAGAAGTTCTTCTCCTTCTTGGATGGGTTCAGCGGTTACAACCAAATTCAGATTGCTCCTGAGGATCAGGATAAGACCACCTTCACTTTCCCCTAGGGAACATTTGCCTACAGGGTGCTTCCCTTTGGTTTATGTAATGCACCAGCAACGTTCCAAAGAGCTGTAATTGGCATATTCTCTGAATTGGTTAATGATAGTATGGAAGTCTTTATGGATGATTTTACTCCCTATGGCAAGGATTTTGAGGAAGCACTGGAAAATTTAAAGAAGGTTTTAATTCGCTGTGAACAAGCTCTCCTTTCATTAAGCACTGAAAAATGCCACATGATGATGAGTGAGGGGGTGGTATTAGGACATTTCATCTCTACCAATGGCATTCAGGTGGATCCTTCAAAAATTAAGGTGATAAAAAATATACCTACTCCTTCAACGCAGAAAGAAGTACGAAGTTTTCTGGGACGCTGGATATTACAGGAGATTTATAGAAAACTTCTCCAAACTTGCTTCCCCTTTGTTTTCGTTGTTAATGAAGGACGCACAGTTTGTGTGGAGTGAAGCATGCCAGATAGTGTTTGATGAGCTTAAAGAGAAGCTGTCCACAGCCCCTATCCTAAGGGGACCTAATTGGACCATACCTTTCCACATTTCTTCAGATGCTTCTGATACCGCCATTGGAGTAGTAATAGGACAACAGGATGGTCAAGTACCTTATGCCATCTATTATGTTAGTAAAAACTTAGCCCCTGCTGAACTTAATTATACTGTTACTGAAAAAGAATTCCTTGCTATTGTTTATTCTATTAATAAGTTTCGGCATTACATTACTGGGTATCCTACATTTGTGCACACTAACCACTCTGCCATTAAGTATTTGATGAACAAACCTGTCACCAATGCCAGAGTAACCAGGTGGCTTTTATTATTACAGGAATTTGATATTACCATTATAGATAAACCTGGAAAAGAAAATGTTGTTGCTGATTTTTTATCACGATTTACTAATAGTGATGACAGTTCGTCTGTTGAGGATTCTTTCCCAGATGAACATTTATTCGCACTCTCAGCTCATTCACCTTGGTATGCAGACGTTTCTAATTATTTGGTTGCAGGAAAGCTTCCACCACATATGTCTAAAGGAGAGAAGAGAAAAATCATCCAGCAAAGTGCCATGTATTGTTGGCTTAATGGTCATCTCTTTTACACAGGACCCGATCTTGAGATTAGGAGATGTGTAAGGGAAGATGAGATCTTTCATATACTGAAGGCCTGTCATGATGAACCTTGTGGAGGACACTTTGCAGACAAAATAATAGGGCATAAAGCACTGCGGATGGGCTACTATTGGCCGACACTGTTTAGGGATGCTAAAAGATATGTTCAGTCCTATGACAACTGCCAAAGGATGGGCCAACCTAATAAAACAGATCAGATGCCTTTACAGCCCCAAGTGGTACTAGAACCATTTGACAGATGGGCATTGGATTTGATTGGCCCTATCAGCCCTCCTTCCAAACAGAAGGTTTACATCCTGGTGTGTACAGATTACATGACCAAGTGGGTGGAAGCTGTAGCTTTGACTAAGGCTAATGACCAGGCGGTGATTGATTTTCTGTACAGTGAAATCTTTATCCGCTTTGGGGTACCAAAGGAAGTAGTCACCGATGGGGGACCGCAATTCATCTCACACCAATTTGAGTCCTTGCTCCGGAAGTATCATGTGTAGCATAGGATAGCTTCACCTTACCACCCCTAGGCCAATGGTCAGGTGGAAAGTACTAATAAAGTTATTGAAGCAATCCTTACTAAAACAGTTAAAAGCCATCGAAAGGATTAGGTTGACAGGATTCCAGAAGCACTGTGGGCATATCGCACAACTTGGCGCAACACCACATGGTTTTCTCCTTATGATCTGGTGTATGGAAAGAGTGCCATCTTTCCAATTGAATTTGAGATCAAGACCCTGAAAACAGCCACCGAAATGAATCTAGATGTAACAGAAGCCCAGAAGAGAAGATTGAGTCAATTAAATGAACTAGATGAGAAACGGTTAGTTGCAGTAGACCAGACTATGCTACTCCAGCAATAGAGATCCAACTGGCATGACCGATTCATCAAAAAGAAAATCTTTCGTGAAGGAGACTGGGAACTATTATACGACTCCAGATTCAAGAAGGATTTTAAAGGAAAATTACGTACAAGATGGCTGGGTCCATATTTGGTCGACAGGGTATTTGACAACGGCACTGTTCGCCTGGTGACCATTGATGAAAACTGTATACCATTACTTGCTAACGGCCACAGACTGCGACTGTATCGTAAGCCCATATTGAAAGATGCATTCATTTCACAAATTGCTGCCGATCCAGATTATCAGTTGGCACCAGAGCAGGAATTTTTCTCTGCCTTTGCCAATCCTTAAACTGAAAATCGTATTTGCTATACATAAATAATTTCCTGCTGTAGCGTATAATTGTTGTTTTTTTTCCTCTTTGCATTTGATCTTTTTGTTTGCTATCATTTTCCAAAAATTTTCAGGGAAGCGCCAGGAGAACGACCAGTTTGGGCCCGTCAAGCAAAAATCTCCCTGTACCATCCTTGCTAAAAAAAAAAAAAAAAAAAAATTTCGGCAGCTGCGACATCTTTTCCGGCAGTTGTATATCTTTTCCGGCAACCACGTTATCATATTCCCATCAACCGTAAAAATCCTTTTTCCCGCGGCCGCAAATCCTTTTTCCCACCCGCTGTCAATCTTTTTCCGCGGCTGCCACCTCATTTCCCCACGACTGCCACCTCATTTCCCAGCTGCCGTAAAATCCTTTTTCCCATCTGCCGTCAATCTTTTCCGGCAGCTGCAACATCGGCAGCTGCAACATCTTTTTCCGCAGCTGCCACCTCATTTCTCCGCAGCTGCCACTTCATTTCCCAGCAGCCGTAATACCTTTTTCCGTCTACCGTAAAATCATTTTTTCGGCAGCCGTTAATCCTTTTTCGCGGCAGCTGTGAATCATCCTCGGCAGCTGCGACTTCAATCCAGTGGCTGCAACATCATGTCACAGCGCTGCAACATAATTTCCCAGCAGTTGCGCTATCATTTTCTGTCGACTGGTAAAATCTTTTTCCCGGCAGCTGTGAACTTTTTCCGACGGACGTGAATTATTTTCTGGCAGCCGCAACCATTTTCTCGTAGCTGCAACATCATGTCACAGCGGCTGCAACATATTTCCCACAGTCGTAAAACTTTTTCCGCTAGCTGTAATTTTTCCCGCAGCCGTAAAACTTTGCCATGACAGCCGTAATTTTCCCTGATACCGTAAATTCTTTTTCCGGCTGCCATGAAATCTTTTCCGGTGGCTGCAACTTCTTTCTCGCCGGCTGCAACATATTTTTTTGACGACTGCAACATCTTTTTCATCGGCCATGCTATCATTTTTTTGGCAACTTGCAGTGGTAACTCCCGTGTTAACAGAAGAATTGTTCCAAACCTGCTAATCATGGTGCTGATTCACCTCAGTCGTGCCGGTGAACTCATCATTCCGACCCCAAGGACGCGATGGTTTGTATTTCACCAGCGGAAGAAATTATTACCTTATCCGAGTCATCATGATCACACGTCTGACTGTGCACAAGCTCGGCTCCGTGACGTCACCAACTGCATGCTCCACCAGTTTCCGCAGCTTTCCGACGCACAGTTTTATGAGGTATGGATTTCATTTATCACGTGATTAAGCATTGATATCATTTAAATGATATTAGTTGTACCTTCACTCGTACCACCATTTATACCTAATTAAACCTTTCCCTCGTACGACGTAACACTAATAACTGCCACCTTCCCCAATTCGGCATGGAAATTTCAAATGCTTTTCTGTGCTCAACTTTCCAAATTTGCTCATTCGCTCAACGTCTCCGCTCAACGATTCGTGCATCCTCTATGCTGCAACTTCCATTCTGGGATCTTGTAATCTGTGGAATAGCAGTTTCAGCTTGCAGCCAAGACCATGGGGATTCTATTTTGCCATGAACCTTTCAATACCCGAGAACTCAGGCGAAATCTTCAAGTTCTTGCCATTTTTCAAGCTGCTGGATGACTCGAATTCTTTGAGCGATTGGACGGATTCGATTGGGACACGGCCTTGCAATTTTCCTTGAATATTACCAAAACTCACTCCACGGTGTGGGGGCTGTGTATAGACGTCTCCGAGATCATTATATCCGAGGTTACAGCCATCCCGATGGTGGAAAAACCATGGTTTAACCGACGAGTCCCTGCAACGGTTGCACGAGAAGAATTTTTACTTCCAGGGGAGCAAGTTGAAGCATCTAGGAGAGGGATTGCACTGAACTCACTGCCGCGGCCATGGGACCAGGTTGATGTCTTCCTCAAGAAATACATTACTTGTGAAGGTAGATATCAAACTGTGTATAACTCTGAACTTCCTTTGCTTTCTCATCTCTGCCATGGCATTTTGTTGAACATTGCATTTTATTTACTGCACGACTTGCGTCATATGGCGACATTTGTTCAGTCTGTGAAGCACCCACTTTCCTCTCTCACCCACCATGGCCTTATCAAATTAATTATTGTAAGAACCCTTGACCAACATAATATAACTTGGGAACAATTTATAACTCGACCACAGCAACCTGTTCCCTTGAGGGTCATCCCATTACAGCAATTACAGGTTCCACCACAACAGGAGGACCTGAGTTCCTCCAGTGAAGTTGGGGGGAGGGATGAAATGGGAGAAGAATAGCAATCAGGGGCACAGGAAGGACCATCCGGGGTGGGTGAAACCACAGTAGAAGAACAACAATCGGGGGCACAAGCTGGGCCATCTGGGGAGGGAACTATATTAGAGGAAGAACAACCAGGGGCACAGTCAGAGCCATTCGGGGGAGATGAATCTCCAGCACAAGCAGAACCAGTGGGGGATGACACTGCATTTGAAGGAGAGCAAGGGGAAGCACAAATAGAGCCATTAGGTGACAGTGTAGATGAAACCTTTGTGGAAAACCTAGATAACAGGATAGCTCCGACAACAGAAGGTGAAATTGGAGCAGCATCAAATGCTGCGACGATGGAACCTGAAGATGACGGAGCTAGGGCAATGGAAGAAGACATTGAACTGGTATCAATTGAGTCTTCACCTGAGTGGGTAGGAGGAGGAGCTGTGATTGAAGAAGAACAGCATGAGGGGCAAAGAAATATTCCTTCAACCTCAGTTTTGGCTCCCTATATCCCAGCTCCACAGGAGGAAACACCACAAAAGGAAAAATCACAAAAGAAAATGCCACAGAAGAAGAGAAAGAGAGCCACCAATGAATTTGACCTAATAGCACCAATCAGAAAGAAACGAACTCGATCTGCCACAGCAGCAGAGGAAGCTAGGAAAAGATGGGCAACCTTAGAGACACAGGTTGAGCCCCCAATCCTTGCACCAAGACCGATGGATGATCCACAAAGGCCAGTGGAGGAAGAACCTGGAATTGAAGGACTTCTGTATGAGAATGCAATGCTGAAAGAGGACCTCCAAGTACTTAGAAGGGAGTTGGAAACTTGGAAGGAAACCTGCAGAAATCAGGGTGAAAGAAAAATGTACACACTGATAGAGGTTGCAGACCAAGTGGAGGAATTAGATTCTGCTGGAGCTAGGGAGGAGGATGAACGAATACTCTGCCCCACCTGTGGAGAAATCTTTAAGGAAGCAGGCCATAAAATTCTACTTAACACTTATTTAGCACAACAGCCTGTGGCCACAGTGGGGGAAGCAGTGGAAAAAGAAGGTGCTGCCTCACAAGAACCAGCACTTTTAAACATCCTTGCTGAAGCTATTACTTCCCACGATGCATAAATTATGGAACAGGTAGGAGAAGAACATGGGATGGGGGACGCTCTGGAGCTTATAAAGGAATATAGTGAAACCCCAAAGTGTTCCCGTGATACAAAGATCATAGATCAACTGGGAGAAGAACTTGGAATGGAGGTCACTCTGGAGGCCAATGAAGAATTCCATACTGTGACCCCAGAATGCTCCCAGGACACAGAAATTTTGGAAGAAGAGGCTCAAAGGCAGGACAGTGATAAACTGGAAGAGGATGCTGTAACACAAGAACCAGCAACCCTGAATTTACTTGTCCAATCAGCCGAACAGGTGGGAGAAGAACCCGGAACAGAGGACACTCTGGAATTCAATGATGAACTCTGGGTTGTAACCCCAGAGGGCTCCCATGACACAGAGCTCCTAGGAGAATAATTGCAACAATAGGAGGATGAAGAGGCAAGCCAGGATGTTGCTACACAAGAACCAACATCCTTGGAAGCTACAACAGGAGCTCCTGAATTTCATTTAAAAGATAAACCTGGAGTGGATTTCATTCCTGATACACAGTTGGGAGAAGATGAACAGGTACAGACACCATGCTCAGGTGACACCGACATTTTGGAGGATGAGCTGCACAATGAGAAGGAAATCCAATCTCAACAGCAGAGGGACAAGGAAGACACTGTTACACAAGAACCAGTGTCTCTAAAAGCAATGATGGTAGCTGTTGAAGAGAGCCTAAAGGATGTTGCTGTTACACAAGAACCAGCAACCCTTTTATTAAACTTAGAGGTGCTAGAAGACACTGCCCCACAATAATCAATGCTTCTCCCTCCTAAGAATGTTATTGATGTAGATTCAGCTTAAGGATGGCCCTCTAAGCTCTCAGGCACAGCATAATGAGACTGCAGGAAGATTCCCACTACATTAACTGCATTTCCAGATACCAGCAATTAGTAGAGGAAGGGGAACAGTGACTCACAGAGGCTGTTCAAAAGACAGATAAGGTACCTGGGTTTCCTACAATTCTTTCTCTCTCCATGGATAGAGCTCAGTACAGGATTCAGATTGTAAATAATGCAGGTTGTTGCATGAGGACATGCAACAGGGTAGTTGGGGGGAGATGTTGAGCCCAGAATTGGCCCTTTTTAGTCATCATTATTTATCTTTCCTGCCCCTGTCCTACACCACCTATCATGGCAATCAGACCTATTGTCCTTACCTTATTCCCCAAATTACCAAGGTATGGCTGATCATTGTTATATTTTATTAATGCTTATGATTGTGATAATTAAATCTGTGCATCTCTCAAATTGTGCTAACATGTTGCGATTTATGAAGGTAGTTGAGCCAAATGGACTGCAGGAAGATCGGGGCTGAACAATTCATGAAGGAAGGGATGTTCGATGCTTGTAGAGGGATCCTTGGGGCTTGAATCATCAATCAAAGCACAGCTGTGACAGGGCAGCTGTAACAGAATTCGCTATCTTAAGTATGTTGTTGCTCGAGTCTAGCTGTGAGCTGGAAGGACCGCCACTCTTGGGTCAATTAATAACTTTCTCATATTTGGATGTTTCTGTTCTGCCACGCATTGTAACAGCTAGTTATTTAGGGCGCCTGAAGATCAGAGATCTTCATGGTTTCCCAATTATAGGATTAGATGTTACGATTTGTATGTATAAATATGGGGACTTGCCTCGACCCAGGGGTTGAACAGCAGACAATTAATTTGTTGTACTAGCATGAGCAAAACTGTGTACTCATTCTTCTGTTAATATAAGGGGTTACTTTTGAGCTAAAGAGTTGTGTTGTTCAGCCAGCGTCTCTGTGTGAAGGTTGGGCCCGTCTTCCACAGAGATTGCTGAGTTAAAATAGGATTCTGAATTCATTGTTGTGTGATGCTTTGTTCTTTCCTTTTGTACGCAGCAGCAATATTTATTGTGTGGATTTTCAATAAAAGATTATATTTCTGTGAGATTGGCGAATGGTGTAGAATAACAGTCGACTGAGTAAGGTTTGCTTTATGCATTTCAATTGCTGTTATACACAGCCGTGTTCATCTTATAGCTAAGTCGTGATCCCATGAGCCCTTACAATTTATCTTTCCTATTGTGTGTTGATTGATTTCCATTCTGCAATTCAATTTCTTAGAACAGTTGATTCAATCTTTTGCAATTGGATTTCTAGATTAATGTTCAGTTTATGCTTTATGATTTCCAGATTGATTAGATCAGACAAGTGATTGTTCTAGAATACGAATGAGATTTCTTTTGTGCAATTGTTGATTAGATCTGATACTATATTGATGCATGATAGAGAGGAATTGAAGTATAGCAGTTAAAAGGCAATTGGGATTGCATAGATTTTTGGGAATGAACATGGACGATAGAAGATAAAAATATTCACTTCTAATGGTTTGGTGTTTAAGCATATACTGTGCACTTATCCTTTGAAATAAAAAGACTTTCTTGGGTTGACAATAAATTTCATATGCTCTATGTGTATTGGTAACAATTTATCTACATATAGAGTGCTTGACAACCTTCATCATTTTTTATTTTCTCAGTTAGTCGAGTATAAACAAATCATCATTTTTCATTTCAAGTAATTTCAACCTTCATCATTTTTCATTTTCTCAGTCAGTCGAGTATAAACAAATCCTCATTTATCTAACCATTTTTATTTCGCATATAAAATCTAAAGCAATGATTCATGGTCCAAGTTTTTATAACTTCGGGTCACTTCAAACTAGTGCCCTCAAAATAGTCAATTCAGTCGTAGGTTTCAAAAGTAGTCTGATCAATCATAGGTCTCAAAATAATCTAATCAATCACAAATCTAAAATAATCAAAATCAAACATAAGTGCTGAGGAGAGCATTACATACACCCCCTCTTATTAAAACTTCGTCTCGAAGTTCAAAACAAAAAAGGAAAGTCCCGACGCATCTCAGTTGCGTCCTCCCAGGTTGCAGAACTAGTACTATAGCTATCCCACTGAACCTTGACCTAATCAATCACACGGTGCCTAAGATGCCTTGTTTGACGGTCCAATATGCATATCGGCTCTACTGTCACAGCCCCTTCGTCTGTTATCTATAAGTTACTCATGTCAATAATATGTGCTGAATCAGAAATGTAATGTCTAAGTACTGATACGTGAAAAACATTATGCATCCTTTGCAATGATGATGGTAGTGCAAGATGGTAGGAAACTGGTCCTATCCATTCTACTATCTCGAAGGGTCCCACAAACCTAGGAGATAGTTTCGTCCCTTTCCCAAATTTGATAGTACTCTTTTGCGGCCTCACTCACAAAAATACTCGGTCTCCAACCTGATATTCTCTATCAAGTCTATGCACATCAGCATAACTCTTCCGTCGATCCTATGCTTCTTTCCCTCAAGCATGAATATCTTCCATCTATTCTTCCATCTCCTAAATCACCTCAGGTCCAAGTAGAGTCCTATCCTCGAGTCTGTCCCAACTCAAGGGCGGTCGACAGGGTTGGCCATACAAAAAATCAAATGGCGCCATCTGTATAGAACTTTGATAGTTGTTGTTATATGCGAACTCTACTAGGGGTAGAAATTCCTCCCAATGGGTTTGCTAATCCATCACATACATTCTCGGCATGTCTTCCAGTATCTGGTTCACTCTCTCAGTCTTCCCATCAGTCTCCAGATGGTATGCAGTGCTAAAGTTGAGTCGTGTTCCCATAGCTTCCTGGAAGCTTGTCCAAAATCTACTTGTGAATACTGATCCCCGATCAGATATTATCTTCCTCGGCACTCCGTGCAGTCGTACAATCTCATCAATGAACACTCTAGCAATCTCTGGGGCCTGATAAGTGTTCTTGATGGGTATAAAATGTGCACTCTTCGTGAGTGTGTCTACTACCACAAAGATGGTATCATGCCTCTTGTGGGTCAAAGGTAGTCCCACAATAAAATCCATGGAGATGATCTCCCACTTTGACTTAGGAATGGCATGAGGCTGGAGTAGTCCGGCGGGATGTCTATGTTCAGCTTTGACTAGCTGACACTCCATGCATTTGGCGACGAATTTTAACATGTCTCTCTTCATGCCATGCCAGAAGAATAGAGGATAAAGGTCTACATACATCTTCTTCACGCTAGGATGTGCTCTATAAATAGCTCGATGAGCTTCTTCTAGGAGTAGGTTCCTGAGCTCATTGTTCTCTGGTACATAAATACGGTTGTTGTATCTCAACAACCCATCATTTTCCAACGAATAACCCTTATACTTGGGTAGTTCCATCTGTTCCTATTCTATCTCGGCCTTTACCTCGTTGTACCACTTGTCTTCTCATTGTATCCCAAGCACCTTTTCTCTCAGGTTGGTCTGCATCGGAATCACTGAGAAGATGCGGGGTCTTCGACTAAGTGCATCTGCTACTTTGTTCAGGGTTCCCTTCACATAGGCAATGTCAAAGTCATACTCACTCAACTGTTCTGACCATCTCCTCTGTCTAGCATTTAGATAACTCTGAGTAAAGATATACTGCAATCCATGGTGATCCGTCTTAAGTTCAAATTTCCTTCCTATTAGGTAGTGTCGCCATAAGCATAAAGCATGCATTACTGCAGTCAGTTCCATGTCATGTGTCGCATAGTTTTCCTCATGTGGTCCGAGTCTCCGAGAGGAGTAGGCAATCTCTCTCCCTCCCTGCATTAGCACACATTCAACTCCATCCTTAGATGCATCAGTGCATACCAAGAAATCTTCCTCCATGTCTGACACTTTCAGAACTGGTGCCATTTTCAATAGTTCCTTCAGTTTTGCAAATGCCTTGGCACACTTATCTTTCCAAATAAACGACCTATCTTTTTTTTGTAACTTAGTGATCAGTCCTGCAATCCTCGAGAACCCTTCGACAAACCTTCTGTAATATTCCGCAAGTCCCATGAAGCTTCTCACTTCATGTATGTTTGTCAGCACTGGCCATTCCCAAATGGCCTCAATCTTGGCAGGATCTACTGCTATACCATCATCAAAAATAATATGTCCCAAATAGTGGATTTCCTTCTGGAAGAAGGAGCATTTCGACAACTTCCCGTAAAGTTGGTTTTGTTTGAGACACTGTAAAACTAACCGGATATGCCCTTCATGTTCCTCTGGTGAATTGGAGTAGATAAGAATATCATCGAGGAATACTTGCACGAATTTGTCGAGATACTGACGAAACACACCGTTCATCAAGTTCATGAAGACACTAGGTGCATTGGTCAACCCAAAAGGTACGACTACGAACTCGTAGTGTCCAAACTGTGTATTAAAAGCAATCTTCGAAATATCAACTTCTGTGATCCTCAACTGATGTTAACCTGATCGTAAATCAATCTTTGAAAAGATTGTGGTGCCTTTCATCTGATCGAACAAGTCATCGATCCTAGGCAAAGGATACTGATTCCTCACAGTAGCCTTTTTCAACTGGCAGTTGTTAATACAGAGTCACCACAACCCATCTTTCTTCTTAACAAAGAGCACTGGTGCTCCCCATGGGGAGACACTTGGTCTAATCATCCCTAGCTCCAAGAGCTCTTGTAACTGCATCTGTAGTTCCTTCAGTTCCGGCACGGACATTCTGTATGGAGATCTTGCGATTGGTTCAGTTCTCGGCTTCAGTTCTATGGTAAAATCTAGTTCTCTTTGAGGTGGTAATCCAGGTAGCGCTTCGGGAAATACATCCATGTATTCCATGAATAGAGGATGGTCAATGATGTCAGTTTTGTCCTTGTCTTTGTTAATTGCTATTACCGCATATAGCTAACATCCCTCCCTCAAGCTTCTCTTCAGTTGTAAAGCGAAAATCACCCGCAACGATACCTTGTTCTTCATCACTTTGAGGACCTTCTTATGACCTTCATCATAAAAAGTTAGTTCCTTGCTATGGCAGTCTAAAATGGCGGCATGGGATTCCAACCAATGCATGCCTAGGATTAGGTCATAAGCTTCGAGGGCAGTTGCATAGAAAGAAGTTATAGTGTGACATACTCCTATGTCTAACTCACAATTCTCGAGTTTCAGTCCCACACTCTGGGTATTTTCGGATGCCATTTCGTCTAAGTCAAAATCATCTTGTGCACATACCATCATCTTGCTTCGTTCTAATGCAGAATAAGAAATAGAGCTTTCAGTAGCACCTGGGTCAATGAGTAAGGAAAATTGCATACCGTTAAGTATGCCAGTCGTTTCTAGTACAATGGACTAATGTTCCGCTTGACGGTTGTTGACTGCCTCATGTATACGATGTGCTCGACCTAGATCTGCAGCTGAAGTCTGAGGTGGCCTCTGTCCCTGTCTCAATCCTGTCTGCTGCTGAGGGCAGTCAACCTGAAAGTGTGGACCTCCGCAACCCCAACACCCTTCCTTTGGTCCTCTTCTTGATCTTCCAGTGGGTGCATTATTACCACGTGGTCCTGACTGTGTTGGTTTCCCAAATGTCCGGGTGTTGTCCCTTCTGGGTGGTGGTTTGGTCCTCTGAAGTTATTTCGCTGACTGAAATTCACCCTCAATGGGTCAGAAGGTGGTACTACCCAATTCCGAATGGAAAAGTTATGTCTAGATGGACTTGTGTTTACCAGTTCTTCTTCGGCTATTAAAGCCTTTTGTACCGCATCATGCAATGTAGGCAGAGTAAGAATGCAAACCTTGTCCCTAATGTTTCTGTTTAGTCCATAAATATATTTGTTCACCTTCAGCTTTTCTGTCGAGATGTGAGGTGCATACCTCAGAAGTTCCATGAACCTGATCTCGTATTTCTATACTGTTCTTCCTCCCTGCCAGAGGGAATTGAACTCATTGAGCTGCCTCTCAATGAACTCTTCAGACATGTAGTGTTTGCGAAACTGTTTTTCAAATAGTTCCCATGACACTTCATTGGCCTCGATTCCCGATTGTGGTTTCAATGTCTTCCACCAGAGTAGGGCTTCCCCTTTCAATTGCAAAATGGCCATGTGTACCTCTAGGTTCGAGGTGTAGTCCCTCAAGGCAAAGCACATCTCCATGTTCTCTAACCAAGCTTCTACCGCGGCTCCTTCAGTGGAACCCCAAAATTATGGAAATCTTACATTTTCCAGTTCTCTATGAATGTTGGCAAGAGGTGGGTTCTGCGGTTCAGTTGCAGGTACTATGGGTTGGTCTTCACCGTGGTCCAATCAAGTCAACAGTGCTTCCGACATTCTCTAGAATTTTCTCATCATGTTCATGACTTCTTTGGCGGGCAAGTTAATCGTCTCTTCAGCTCTAGGTGGAGTAGTTACTGGAGGGGTTGGTGGACGTGCTGCATGTGCTCGTCCCCTCCCAGTCCTACCTCGGCGAGTCCGTCGGTCCATGACAAAGTCCGATTTATCACACAAGTAAAGTTTTCTTAGCTAAACAATTTATTATGTATTGCGGAAACATTTTGGTCCGAACTAGGTTCGACCGAGCTTTGATACCAAATATAGGGTTTGACTAGTGAGATTTTTTTTTTTTTTTTGAACTTGCGTGATTGACTTATCCCAAATCTAAAATTATTTAAATTCTCCTTAGAGGTTTATTTCTATTTTTGTAAACAACCCTGTTCATTAGTATAATACTTTAAAGTTACCAAGGGGAGTAATACCCATTTACAATGTCCAAGAGTAATACCCATTTACAATGTCCAACATATAAAAAGAAAAGTGTGCATATCATAATAATTAAAAGAAATATTAAGGCTATAATGAGGTTGCATTACTAGTACATATCAAACTCTTATTTCCACTTAGAAAAAGTAACTACTTCATATGAGGATCACTTCTAATTAATTAAAATGCATTCAACTTAATTTATTGGTAAATAGTAGTCTAACACATATCATTAAGCAATATAAAATTTCACTATTTCCATATGAAGGAAAGGCTAATGCTAAAATTAATGAGATGAATCAACTCTAAACAATATACTATTTTATTTACAAAGGAAAAGCAATTAAACATTTACGAAGAGTAATTATCAACAACATGGAGCATTGCCAATCGAATATATATATATCCTACTTAATGTAGAAGATAGTTTAGCATGAAAACATGGAGGATCTTTTCTAAGCCTATCCTTTTGGTTCCTTCACCATCGTCTACTAATCATCCTATCTAGATGCTGTTATAAAAGGGCTCAGTGATTCCATGAAGCATTCAACGCTCTTAAGCAAAAGTCAATTAGTAAAGAAATCAAATGGATGGTGGCACCTATAAGATGACATGCCAAGAGGGAAAAGATGTGTACCCCATCGATTATCAGTTTGCCACGTTGATCAACAACTATAATAAGGAGTAGTCTATTACATCGACGATTTGGCTCGGAAGACGGTCGCCGTCGCCGATTTCCAGCCAAATCGCCTTTCCGACCGACGTACCATCCCGGCGATTTTTCCCGGCTCCCGATCACCGGAAACGACCTCTGGTGTATTTCAGAATCCTTGGAGACTGTTGAATTCGCTGTTTCAGCTGGAATCCTATCGACATGAATCCCATTGCTGCTACTATCACACGAATTTTTAACAGCAATCGTTCTGCCGAAGAACTTGAATGTAGAATCCAAGGATTTAGCAGACTTCCCTTCGAATTTCGGCATTATTTCAGCATTTAAAACCACCATAAAAACAATCTCTCGATCAAAAAAGAAAGACAACATTATTTCAATTGGCTTCAACGTGATCCAACAGTCATTTGTTGAAGAAAACAAAGCATGGTAGTAGGAAGATCCCACCCATTTAGCAGAGCAGTGAAGGTCAGATCATGGTTTGATCCCTCCAACATTTCCTCTCATCTCATGGATAAAATCACAAAACAAAAAAAACCAAAGCTTTCGGGCCCTCGATATCGAATCTCGGAGGGTTTGCATTTCTTTCTTTCTAAAACTCCGTATTAATTTAGATGTTTGACCATGGTTGTTTGGATCAGCAGATTATTATTGTGTTTAGCTATGTGCTCTTCGTAGCCACAAGATCACTCACAGATTTGTTGAATGATTTTCTAAAGGAACTCTTCAACAATTTGTTCTTGAGTCTTTATGTCAACGAGCTCACAGGTTTGATTCTCAGGATCGATTCTCGTTGTGATTGACGAGCCTGAAAAGCAACATCGCATATGTGTTATCATTTCCATTTTTGTGAGATGATTGGTCGCAACAGTTATGGAGATAAGAGAGACAAGCCATATGCAGTCTGCGACATCATAACCTATCTTCAACATTGTAATATTAAGAATAACAAGCATCTAGAACAGTGATCTATGCTTGTTGGTTATCAAATTTGTGCAATAAGATCGCAGAACAAGAAGAGTGACCAGAACATGACTACCAGATCGTGGTTTATCCAAACTTTGTTATATTAATCCATATCCAATGATTACTGGAACCGATTTGATTCATCAATTATATTAAGTTCTGCCTCATGAAGTCACTTCTCACCGGAATTGTATGTCAACAATTCAACAGGAATTATGCAAATCCTCTACGGAAACTCCAACGATTCATATCTTCATTGATTATTGGAGCGTTGATTTGTTGATAGCAACAACAATCAACACATTTGGTGCAATCTCCCTCTGCAATTTCTCTCTACGAGCAGGAGACAAATTTCGTGAAGACATCGCTTTCTCTTCCATATAGCTAAACTGAAACTTAGCACAACACCCATAGTCAAACACTCAAAGTTCACACGCGAAGCTGTCACAAAAGAGGTATATATAATATTCTTTCTAGGCATCTCCTTGTGTCTTTCTTTTTTAATCCAAAGATGTCCAGAAGCTACAGGAAGCACTTAGTAGATCAAAAACAGAAAATATGAGTTGAAGGAAGAATATCAAAATGTGGTTGAAGAATATAGTTCCGTGCAAAATAGAGTGAAAGACCTAGAAGAGGAGAAAATAGCCTTAGAACAGCAAAATGTAGTTGTGGAGTCCGAGGCTGAATCCTTAACAGGTCAGATAAAAAACCTGCAGTCACTGGTCCTTGAATTGAACAAATGCAAAGAGCAATGTCAGATGCTAGAAGAGAAAAACAATCTTGAGAGTGAATTGCTGGATAAACTTGGTGGGCTTGAATACGATGCCAGAAAGCTGCAAGAAGCATATGGTAGCATAAACGAAGAGAATATAAACTTGAAGGCAGAGCATCAGCCTATGATAGAAGATTGCCTTTCTGGACAGAAAAATGTGAAAGATCTACAAGTGGAGAAATTTACGCTTGAGGAAAAGTGTTAACATCTTCTAGAGGGTCTTGGCACCATTAAGGATAGGTTGACCCTATTGCAGAAGCAACTTTCGGGTTTAGAAGAAAACAACTTGCTTAAGAATGATGCATCAGAGACTGTAACTGTAGTTCAACAACTTAAAGAGGATATAGTGATGCTTGGAAGTTACAAATCTAACCTTCAAATCTAACCTGGCAATCTTTGCTGAATTTTCTTGTTTTAAGTGTAAAAGCTCTTCTTCAAGATTAGAAATGCATGCACTTTTACTTGCAAGCTCTGAAACAAGGCTGTTTCTCTGATCCGTCACCTCAGAGTTTTCTTCCTGTAGCTCTTTCAACATCTGCTGACAGGCTTCAAGCTGTTCAGATAAGTCTACTTTGCTTCCAGTGTTGTTTTATCGAGCATCAAACTGTTATTTAATTCTTTAAGTTCCTGCACTGTGATTTCCAACAGCTGTACATGCTCTTGATCGATTACTAAAGCTTATGTTGTCTTCTCATTGAAATCCTTGCATTTTGGGCCCTGCCCTCCTTTTCTCTCTTCTCCTTTCGAAGGGAAGTCTGTTAAATCCTTAGATTCTACATTCAAGTTGTTCCACAGAACGGTTGCTGTTAAAAATTCGTGTGATAGCAGCAGCAATGGGATTCATGTCGATGGGATTCCAGCTGAAGCAACGAATTCAGCAGTCTCCAAGGCTTCTGAAATACACAGGAGGTCGTTTCCGGTGATCGGGAGCCGGGAAAAATCGCCGAGACGGTACGTCGGTCAGAAAGGCGATTTGGCCGGAAATCGGCGACTGCGACCGTCTTCCGGGCCAAATCGTCGATGTAATAGACTACTCCCTATAATAATAGATCAATTAACTAAATAAAAGAAATCATCAGCTTGCGTCCTTTACAAAACAAGGTTAAATTACTTAAGGATCAACATTAAGGCAAACACTTTGATAACTGCCGTTGAGACCAGCAAGTGTCACTTATGCATTAAATACAACAGAATGATAACTCCAAGTTGGTCACGCTGAGTTCCTTACAAGCATTGATGCCTCCACGTTTGACCACGTTGAGTTTCAGGTACTTACCCAAGCATCACGCTGATGACTGGGTTAAGCATAATCCTCAGTGCGTATCTTGTGGTTCTGGAGGGACAACGCAACAAAGTGATATAGAAGTTTTTCTTCAAAGGGGACAGAGTCTTCACAGTTGGAAAATTAATTTTCAGACAGATGAATTCGTAATTATAGAGAATGTTCTCTACGCACTGTAATTAAAAGTCAATCAACGAAATTCTAAATAATTGGGTCTTCTCATGAATCCGGGACGTTCCCTTTGATCTGCGTACAAGACGGCTAATCCTAACATAAAGTATGAAGCTTAGGGATCGGTATTGACACCTCTACTAAAAATATATACAACATATCCATGATCAGAGACGAATTAGCTAAAATATCCATGATATCCATGATCAGAGACGAATTAGCTTGAGAGCAAGGATATCCATGATCAGAGACGAATTAGCTTGAGAGCAAGGATATCCATGATCAGAGACGAATTAGCTAAAATAAAGCAACACTACATACATAACTGATAACAGAGAAACTTTTACATTGGATGCTGTGAATAAGGTTTATCATCTCAATCGATTTGTATCAAAATTCCTTAACAAGTTCAACTTCAGAGACATGGATACGGCTCTGAAAAGAGAGAATCATATTCGAATCACATCATAAAATATGAGTATTGGAAATGGCAGATTACACAGTGAATTGGTTAGTGATCTCGAGGAAATGGAGTTTGAAAGGAAGATAAATCTGAAATCGAACGTTACCGTACAATTGTATTGAAGTTTTACACCCAAAATTTGAGATAAACAAGATTTGGCCAATCCTAGGACGCTGCAATGAACATACAGTCTCGGCATGGGTTCCCAATTTCAGTTATTGAACTGTGCAAGAAAACTAGTTCAGTTATTGAACATACAGTCGATCTGAAATGTTGATACTCCAACGGCAGAAGAAGACTAAATAGATTTGAGCATTTGTTTTAACTCAATCATTGCAAATCGATTCGCCTGGATAGCTTTAACAAAAGAAATATACATACTAGGGTTCAATACCTGGGATCTAGCTAAACTCGCAGACTGAGCTCTGTAATGGTAACTGCAGAGTCAATCTGTATTTTAAAAAAAAATTATCTTGAAATAGATCTGGAAATCGATCCAGGTAAACGACCGAGCTCCTGTAATGGATATACAGAGCCGATCTAGGACCGGATTCTACCATGTAAAAACAACACGAAATTCTAAAGAAACGAATCAATTTCAACAGCCCTGTAATATATAAATCGGAATACAAGGCTACAACTGATACAAAATAAAATGAATTGATAATACACGCCCAGGTAATTCAATAACACTCTTCAAATAAAATTTCTGAAAGCTACCAAAGGTTTTGTTTAACATTAGTCTTTCCAAGCTTTCTAATAAACATTCTGTCGAATTAGCACTCAGCAGAGATTTAAACCATATTATTCAACTGGGATTCTAATAAACTGGATTGAATCCTTTTAACAAAAGAAAGTAATATTCATACTTAAAAACTGGATCGAATCTTCAATTCCTCTTGAAACCAAATTAGAATATCCATCCTCATTCTAATACTGACGTAAGAAAAACATAGAAATAAAACTTGAAAGATATTGAACCTGATTTGGGTCGTCGAACTTGAGTAGTGGCTGAATCAGCTGGTTTAGATCGTTGAATCCAAGGTCGAATGTCCGATTGAGTTGCGGCTGAACCCGTGTTCCAGTCGATCCATTTGACGAAGCTACCGACAGCCCCTCGGTTGACCACCCTACCGTATCAAGGTTACTCTTCTTCACCTCGAACCCCCGAGCTAATGGGATCGGAAGAACACACTTAGCTAGCTTCCCGAAAGGATCTCCCAATCCCTGTTCCAGCTATTCCCAACTCTCAAGAACAAGTACATAATCCGAGATTATTATGCCCATCCAGCATTAGGGAGCAAGAGATCCCTCTCTCTTTCTCCTCCCTCATTATATAGCAAAATCTTATGTGCCATGTGTATGTCCATGTACATATTTAATTTAATTTAAATTCATATATTATTAATTACAAGTGTCCCAATGTCTTTTGTGTGCACCTAACTCCCTAAATCAGTGGGAGTTAGGTGTAGGAGAGTTCTACTCCTCTTTTGTTTCTCAAATAGTTTACTAAATATCTTTTTAGTAAAACTATTGTTTTTATTTAAATGATTTCTTTTAATTAATAAAATTTATAAAAAAAATCTGTTTCTTTTATTAAATAACATCCCATATATATATATATATATATATATATATATATATATATATATTTTATTTAAAGATTTAGAATATTAATAATGATTTTTATATATATATTATCTTTCGTTCTTTTATTCTTTACTAGAATATTCTTATTTAAAGTTAACTCCTATTAGTGTTTAATTCTCAAAGAACTTCTATAGGAACTTCTAGTTTAGCTTTTATTTTATTCTTTCAATAAAGTAGATAAATAAATTAGTTTAGATTAAAGTAATTGTTTTGTTTTGGTTTTCCTTTTTCTCTTCTGTTTTTCTCCTTTTCTCTTAACAAAAGAATAAAGAATATTATTTCCTGGAATTTGTCTTTTAATTTAAAGTTACTCGAATTTATTTTTGACAAGTTTTCAATTTCTTCCTTTAAATAATATGATCTTTTCTTGTCCAGGTGCCTTTTCGGCGGGCCCTTCCGATGGTTCCATTCCTTCCTTTCCTATGGGGAGTACTGCATAGCGATCGGGAATCGTTACCACGATCTCTCAACTACACTTCTTGGAGACTAAGGGATGTTGGGGGATAAGTCTCTCCTTATCGCGCGCCCCTCAACTCATCGTACGCAACCAAATCATTATGTTCTTGCCCGTACGACATACGCATCCCCGTGTGAGCTGAAACGGCTTCGCCCATGTGTGAATTGCTAATTCGGGGTCGACAGTCATTCGTCATACACCTAAGTGTTCTTTCCATTCTTACGACCCCTATAATTTTATTGTGGGTCAATCGGTAAATCGTCTTACCTGCCACTGTGCACAAACACTTAAACGCATATTAGTAGCGCTGCACTATAAAACATTTGTATCATCCTTTTTATTTTCTCTGTCAGTCGAGTATAAACAAATCATCATTTTTCATTTCAAGTAATTTCAACATTCATCATTTTTTGTTTTCTTAGTCAGTCGAGTATAAACAAATCATCATTTTTCATTTCAAGTAATTTCAACCTTCATCATTTTTTATTTTCTCATTCAGTCGAGTATAAACAAATCATCATTTTTCATTTCAAGTAATTTCAACCTTCATCATTTTTCATTTTCTCAGTCAATCGGGTATAAACAAATCATCATTTATCTAACCATTTTTATTTCACATATAAAATCTAAAGCAATCATTCATGGTCCAAGTTTTTATAACTCCGGGTCACTTCAAACCATTGCCCTCAAAATAGTCAATTCAGTTGTAGGTCTCAAAAGTAGTTTGATCAATCATAGGTCTCAAAAGTAGTTTGATCAATCATAGGTCTCAAAATAATCTAATCAATCACAAGTCTAAAATAATCAAAATCAAACATAAGTGTCGAGGCAGGTATTACAAAATGCCTTTGAAGTTATGGTGAGAAACTTAATTTTAACCATGTGTGTGTTAAGACCCTTGATGTACTCTTATATGACAACTAAGTACATTGTGTTGTTTAGATTGTATTATAATGATTTAGTAATTTATTGTTAGACATTGCAATTTTTGGTTTATGTTTGAATTAGTAGATAATAACTTCTTTAAATTATGTGTTTATGTAGGATTGGTTACTATAGGTACTTACATTAGCTACGCAAGTAGTATCTACACTTAAATAACTTGTGTATGTATCTTAGTATTAATTATAAACCACAAATTATCTATTAAACTATTTTCACTAGGCATTGATGCATTTTGATTGTGAATAATTACTTTATAATTAGTTATGAATTAATTATTACACTATTTAATTAGGAACTGATGTATTTATGTATAATTATTTAATGAATGGCTAATTCATTATGATAGGAGGTTTGAAGGTAATAATCTAAATAAATTTTAATTTGAGTTAAAATACTATTATTGATTTGGTCAATAAGTGTTAATCAAGTTCTAAAATATAACTAATGATTTGCTTAATTAATAACTAAAGGATTTCGGGAATGAGTAATCAAATTTTGTATTAGGGTGCTCACAAAAAGATGATACCCAAAAGTGTTTCAATAGGACCATGTGAGCGCTAAAAGAAAGAAGTGTGTTCATGCCCCTAAGACCGTGTGCCCGTTGCGGTTTGGTGAATCTTGAATTGCCAGTTAGGAATCCACATAGGCATTAGAATCACGTGCGCATTAGCATCATGCACGTGCTTTTAACATGCATGCAATTTTAGTGTGTGCACGTTAATAATAGCATATGTGTGATGCTCTGTATATTAAAGTTGGGCCAAGGCCCATTTCTATTCCATTCTATGTGATTCCGCTGGTGCCCAAGTGTCGAAAACCGCCATCCAGCCACGCACGTGCATCTAATACACCACCAAAACCTCCAAATCATCATCCAGGTAGGATTTTGATCCATGATTTGCAATTTTTTTGTTTGTTTTTTCAATGATTTAAAAACAATTACATTCTAAAAATTCCAAAAAATTCAACCCATATTGAAACAAATTCATTTTTTTTAATTGTAGAACTCGTCTCTTCTCCATCACAATGGCTGAAAACTAAGAGCCAAACCCCCAAACAAACAACCCATAGGATAAACCATCCACACAAATCCCCGAAGTAAACATTAACCTCGAGGAGAACCCAACCCAAAAATCCCAAATTAACGAACATTTACACCAATTAAGAACCTTGTTTCAAGAGCTTAGAACCACTAGGGAACCATCGAGACTCTCCTTAGACACATCCGTTGAAAACATCATTGCCTCAGTTAACAATGCTCGTGATCAATTGGTGAGCATAACCAAGTATAGGGTTGGGATGACAGTGAATTATTCCACTGGTCTCAATAGATACCAAATCAAAGACTTGAATCTCTCAAAAAAAACTCTAGTTAGTTATTTCATTGACCAAGGGACCAACCTACCCACTAATCCACCCAAAAGGCGCCTTAGCATGGATTAGTGCACATATGATCCATGGAGACAAAACACGATGAGTCGATGGTTTATGGTTTTTGATAAACCTCCTTGTAATAATAGGGAGGTTCCACTTTATTTTCTTCGGAAGCTATATGCGGAGTTCATGTTGGGTCTACATGTCAGCTACTTTGACATTATTGAGTTTCAGAAGGTTGGTCTTGGATCTTCCCAATATCGATCCACCGCCAGGTGTAACCCAATGAGATGGCCACCTGCACCTAGGAATAAGCCTAAGCCCCAACACAAATACATCAGTTATTTGATATCCTATTCGAGATTGCCGCTGCCATATCACAACTTACTCATATTATATTGTATCACATGACATTCGTGGCATCATCTAGGCATGACACATCAGAGAAGCACGGAGAACCATCAGGTGTAGGTCCTTCATGCCCCATTTGTCATGGACCATCCATGGCAGCTAGTGGGGCAAAGGATCCTTTTGACAACCGAGGATTACCCCATCAATTCTCTCACTATAGTCATACTTTCCATGGCCATATGGAGGATCCAGCATGAGATACGTTTATTGTCGAGGCCAGTACACGATTTTTAAATGGTTGCAAATGGTTGATTACATTTTTAAATGTACAGTTTACAATCATTAGATGAAAATTGATTAGTGTATTTAATGTGTAATACATGTTTTTGGTATGTGCAGTTGTTTTGAGATGAAACAACAAAATCAAGGTGGGAGGACATCACTGCTCCCAACCTTGATTCTGCCATGGCGGCAACGGAAAATATTGCAACACCTCACATACAGGTATCTAAAAGAGTGTATGGTTGTAGTATTTAAAAATTGAGTTAGTTTCAATTGTCATATTTTATATGAGAAATCAATATTAATGTTGTTGTGTTTCCACAGGTGCATGCGGAAGAGATTGAGCACAGGTCTCCACCTATGTTGAGAAAATCACCTGTCATGCAGGTAACTTGTGTGAAATTAATTATATATTTGATGTGAAATTCATTGTGTTTGTATGGTTAATTTACATGTTTTTTCTTCTAATGAAATTTATTTCATATGTTTATGTAGGTTCCGTCTCCTACCATACAATCACCATATGCACACATACCTACATATATTCGACATAGTTCATTTTTTCCACATTTCATGTCGAGTCATGTGACTGGGTACTCTTCCCTTGTGATCGACATTCCCATATCCCCCCATAGGATGCTCACAACCATTGTATAGCCATTGGGGCTATATCACTGCCCACACCCATCCCCTCATGTGTTTCCCCCACCTATTGAACATTTGGCTCCATTTGCTCCATCCACATCAACTCCATCCACATTAGCTCCATCTAGTATTCCCATACATATACTCCCACCCATTTACCTACATTATCCCCTGCCCCCATACCTATATCAGAGCCCTCCACCACCATTTCCTTGGAGCAAGTTGTTCAACCCAGTGCTTCTGATATTCACAGTGAGATTTATAAGTTCTTTAAAATATTATAAAGCATGAATGAATTTCATAAAAATGCATTTTGGTTTATGTATTAATGATTTTTCTAATTGTTGCAGGGAGGCATTGCTGAGAGACTTGGATCGAGGAGATGGACACCCCCATCAAGACATGTTGTATCGTTTCAAGTGAGTACTCAAGATTTGAATTCTAATTGTATTTTTGTAAGTGTACTCATTGATAGAATTTTGGGAACATGTTGTTGTTTCCCTTTTAGAGCTAGGAGAGCACACCACACCTAGACGCAGGGGGGATCAATATTCCTCTAGATCAAAGAGGAGGAATATTTATTTTGGACATGAGCGTCGGGGTGCGGATGGTGTCCACGGTGATTGAGACACCCATTATGCAAATTAACCATGATATGGCATTTTTGGCAGGAGATGTTTATTTTTGTATACGCCTTGAGCCTCCCTTATTCCATTTTTGGGCATGAGCATCCATTATTGGGAACGATGTTCCATTTTCTATAAAAATGTCATTTTGGAGATATTTCCAATACAAATTTAGGACTTTCATCTAGTGTATATGACATAGTGTTTATGGATTCTTACATTATTTATGTGGATTTGATGTTATATATTATGATTGTTACATGGTTCATGGTTCATGGTGAGTGGTGAATGCAATGTTATATATATTATGACTATTACCTGCAATATATTTTAGATCACATACATATTCCATTCAAAATGGGAGTGTGTTATGATGAATACAATCTTATCCAAAAAACATCAATCCAATAACTTGATCACCATATATGGCATGCATGCATTTATTATTCCTCTTCCATTCCTCATCATAATATCTTATTAAAAACAATTAGGATTGAAAATTATGATATCTTAGAGCATAAGACATTTGTTTTCATCGTTGGACCATATCACAACCTTGAAATTATTGTCTTGTGTGCACAGCCCCAAAGTATCCCTCTTATAGGCTAAAAATTCACTTTATATGATTGTCAATGGTTCAAGTCCTACTCTTACCTAAACCATTGACCCATCATTACCTTTCCCAAGCCCACTAACATACCTAAATAAACCTTACCCTCTAGCCTAAACCACTCCACTATCTAACTTACCCTACCAAAAATACCAAAACCTAGATCATATTTAGCTTATCCATCCATAGCTTAACCTACCATAATTGAACCTAAACTACCCTCCACCCTCCACTATCTAACGTACCCTACCATGCCTACACTAACCACATAACCTACTTTAACCAACCATACCTTCACCAAAACCACTCTAATATAATACTTGCTTACACTAAACTTAAACTACCATACCCTATCCTATTCTACCTTAACCATAATCTAGCCTATGCAATACCATATACTACCTTAAATACCTCCATAATCCCTAGAGTCACTTTAAACACTTGAAATGCAATGTCACCATTGATCAAAATCTAGTAGCAAACATTCATACCTTTATAACTTAATCTAGCCCTAGAAATTTAACTTAGAAACCTAACCTAGCATTGGACACCTAATTTAGAAACCTATATAGGCCTACAACCGTAATATAGAAACCTTGGAACCAAATTTACAAATATAGAAACCTAATCTACCCCTAGAAACCCTAGAAACCTAATATAGCCCTAGAAATACTAATCCAACCCTAGACCTCCATTGATAATAATCCCTTGGGAGATTTAAAGTCTACCATAGTTCCATTAGATGATGGCATTTTTAACCATGTACTTGGTTCTTGGGATTTGCTTCAATATTCCCTAGTTTTGTCAAAAAATCATTGCGGGGAATGTAAAACTAGTTTTCCCTTCACATTGTTGTAAACAAAATATCAAGGACCTTCAATGTGTAATAAATCCAAGGAATTCCAATGATTATTTTCAAGGTGTACAAGATTGACTACTTTTGGTAATTGTCAGTCTTATATTTCAGTCTTCACATAGATGATTTTAGTAGACCCTAACACAAGCAATTTAGACATTTAAATTGATGCTCACTTCAACAATTAGGAAAGCACATGGTGATGCTCAACCTTCCTCTCATTCCTTGCTAACATGGTGTTTATCTAGAAGGTATTCTCAAAAAGCACCATCAAGATATTTTGCAAAGGTGCATATTTCTATGCAATACCATGTTTGCAACGTGTGAATGGTGATATATGTGGCTATCAACCCACCAATTCCTTTATGGTTAAGTGTTTCCCAATTGTTATTGAAAAAAGGTATTCTTTAGACCTTAATGGGAGAGGAGACATTGATCGACATGTAATTTTTGCAAATTGGTTGTACATGGTGTGCATTAATTTCTATTATTCTTCATCAATAAAAAACTCAAGAGAGGTATGATTAAGGTTGGTGTTAATAGGTTCCACAATAGGAAACTAAAATGAACCAAATAATAGAGTTGTAAGGGTAGCTTTGTAATCCTTGTATCCTAACCTTGTCTAAAGGAGTGTTAAACCATGGTTGCCATTTTTACCATAATTTAGTCCATCATAAAGAACACTAAGTTTCTTTGGTAGAATCTAAGGTCATACACCAAGTTACAATTGAGGTGTTAATATCAGTTGTACTAATGGGAGCATCTGCTAAAAAACCACTAATATAGATTCAATGCCTAAATTTGACGGAAAACTGAGGACTAGGGATAACTAAGGGTTACACATAGAATCTAAAGGCACTATCTACAATATCTAAACAAACATGAATAAATATCACATAGTTACTTAAGAGAATTTTAAGAGGACAAGGTCACATGAAACAACAAATTTCATCAATAAAATGAGAGAATGCATAAGACTTTTTGAAGTTTGTAGGATAGAATTTAAATGTTAGAGCTATTCATTCTATAAGTTAGAATAATCAAAGAGTGGAATGAGTGAACATGAAGCAACTCATACAACATTTTATCTAAAAAAATGCGGGTGTGACAAATCTTATAGAAATATACTAGAGCATTTCTTGCCATGGTAATGTTGATTATGAAAACAAAAATTCTCTTAGTTAGATTGGAGTGAGGTGGATTGCATCTAATGTGTGTCAATGATTAGTTGAATTTCCCTTTGCATGTTGGTTAGTTTTTATTTATTTCCCTTTACATGAAGATGAAGCAATACCACTAAGACATTTTTAGAGGAAGGTTAAGTTGCCTCTCACACCTCAAGTGAATGCTAGTTTGTACCGATGATTAGTTGGCAACTTATTATACATTAATCATACTCAGTTACATCTTTCTTTTGTTGTTTTTCTAGTCTCTCACTTTATGCAAGTTTTGCATAAGTAAATAGAAGGAAACAAAGGGGCTACTTCCTTGGTTAAAAAAATTCTAATTACCTTCGTAACTCTAATGATCAATAGGGAACTATCAATTATTTACACAATATTGGTTTGGAACTTGTTAATTGGGCATGCAGACAACATACCATTTTGTTTTTTCTACCAGAGTGGTGTATAGAGCAATTATTTGTACATCTCAACAACCACTTTTCCCTCATTCTCATCCCCAAAAACAACATCCAAGTGTAATCATCACTCTCTCTCACTTCCATACTCCTAATCTAGCCCTAGAAAACTAATATATCCCTAGACACATTGGAAATCTAATATACCCCTAGAAACCTAATCTATCCCTAGAAACAATAATCTAACCCTAGAAACCTAATCTTGAAACTTAGAATCTTGGAAACCTAGTCTAGGGCTTCTCTCAATAAGAGAGATTGCAATTTATGCAAAAAGGGGTCAAATTTGGAAATCAATTGACTCTGAAATATTTTCCAATGTTCACACATTGAACTTTCCCAAACACACTTGCAACATCTCACAGAAATCAATTATGCTTCTAGGATCAAATCCTATGCCCCCAAGACCGATTCAACATGTGTCCCTGAATGCCTCTAGGAGGCGAGTTGCAACTGGCCATAGAATGATGAACCTGGATAGGATTAATGACCCATCAAATTAATTGGAATTAAGATGTCAGAATAATGCTAGGGGTTCCTCCATCCCTTGGGTCCATGGCCCAAAGTCCCTCTGTTTATGCAATTTTGGAATCTAGGGTTTCTCTTAGTAAGAGACAATGTAATTTCTGCACAAGGGGGTCAACATTGGAAATGAATCAATTGTGAACTTGTGGCCAATTTTCACATGCCGAACCTACCCAAACACACTTGAATCATCTCATGAAACTCAATTATGCTACCCGAATAAAATCCTATTCCCTTGGGACGGATTCAACACGTGTCCTTGAAATCCTCTAGGATGCGAGTTGCAACTAAAAATAGAATGATGACCGTGGATCGGATCAATGAACCTTCAAATCCATTGGAATTAGGATGTCGGCATAATTCCAGGAGTGCCTCTCTTGCCTAGGCCCATGGCCCAAAGCCCCTCCATTTCGGTGATTTTGGAATCTAGGGTTTCTCATAGTAAGATACAATGCAATTTCTACACAATGGGGTCAACATTGAAAATGAATTGACTGTGAAATCATGGCCAATGTTCACACATCAAACCTACCCAAACACACTTTCAACATCTCATGGAACTCAATTTTGTTGCCTGAATCAAATCCTATACCCTCGAGACTGATTCAACATGTGTCCCTGAAAGCCTCCAGGAGGCAAGTTGCAACTGGCCATATAGAAATGACCATGGCTTGGATCGATGAACTATCAAATCTATTGGAATCAGGACATTAGAATATTTGTAGGGTTCCTCTCTCCCGTGGGTCCATTTCCCAGAGCCCCTCCATTTTGGTGATTCTGGAATGTCGAGTTTCTCTTAGTAAGAGACAATGCAATTTCTACATAAGGGGTCAACATTGGAAATGAATCGACTGTGAACTTGTTGACCAAGTCGCGACCTCATAGTCGACAGGGGTCCACCGACTGTCGACACGCACCACAGTCTCCCTAGGCACTGGCCCGGGTAGGTTTGAGCCCACCCAACAACACCCGCAGAGTGGATGAGGTCTCACCCGAGGCATCCAGGAAGAGCAGACGGAACCATGTTTCCACTGAGGGAGGAGGCAAGTTGCGGCACTATGATACTAACAACAATTCCAAATATTCACCATGAAGTTCTAGCACACTGCAGCATTTAACATTACCAGAAACAGAGATCGTATATTACTTCAATCGCAACATTTTCACATAGACAGATAACGCATTATTGTAGCATTCACATTATAGCAACAGAAAACAAATAACTGCATTAACAATAAGCAATAACATAGACATCGAGCAACATTACACATAGATTACACCAAATCAGCATCATTATCTTACTTTGCAAACCAAAAGCAATACATGAATCTCTATGCAACATCCACATTATCTCTGTCAATCTCCACATACATCACTTATCTCTATCCATGACTATCTCCTCCCTAACACTTACAATTCTCCTCTATTTATAGGCTTCTGCTGATTACAATACTTGTCCACTTTCCTAACCGACACTATGGACAATCTACTAACTGACTTGGTCTAATGACCCAAAAACCCACGTACCGCAGTACAATGACTCGATATTACAACATATATGACCAAAAACCTTCCAAATGCAGTATACTTGACTCCATATTACAAAATACATGGTCCAAGTGACCCAAAACCCACCAAGTGTGGTATCCTTTGGCCCAAGATACTCCTTTCACGCCTTCCTCCAACGTGTCGTGGCGTTAGCAGTACTGTGATCTTTCCTCATCAAACCACCTGCCAATAGGCCCCCAACACAATCTTGTGGCTTTCCCTTGAGCCACGTCAACTGATGGACAGGGTACACATTGCGGTCCTTGCCTTGAAGTCTGCATATGGCTGTTCGACGTTCCTCACTAGCTTCTGAGCCTCCTGAGCTGCCGCTTGACTGCTAACCACATCATCGGGTGACGGGTGATCGACAAGCTTGTCCATGACTTGTCAATATCGTTGTACGACTGGGAGTGATTCGCTTACCTGTATCATTAGTTTTTCGCTAGTGTCCTGGAATTCTTCCAACTAGGCTGCACGTACCTTTTGGCATTCCTTTGCCTTGGTAACCCAATGTTGTAATTCCTTTAGCTCGCGTGACTTAGCAACTTGCTCCATCGGAGGCAAAGTTCGCATGGTAGCCTTCAGTGTCACCACCTGGCCCTCCGCTTCCTGCTGGATCTTATTGAGCTACTCGATTTGGTCATCATGAATGATGCGGCCCCAAAACTCTACTATTTCAGCGGTGAGCCTAGTTGCCTTCGTCTCCAGCTCCTCCATCTGGGTGGTAACTTCGTTAATTTCCCTTCGTCGTTCATCCACTTCGGCCTGAGGTGTACTTGGTTTCAACTAAGCCATCAGCCGGTTGTTCTCATGTTTCAACTGAAATATGGCAGCCCCCAATCGCTGCACTCGGTGGAGCACGTCTATCTCATCAGTAGGCTCTGGGACATGTTGATAAGCTTCTGCAACCGCTTGATCAATCCAAGCACAATCATCCCACATGCGAGCATTTTCCACAACAAGGAAATCTTGTTCTTTTTTGAGTTCCTCAATGGTGCGACTGGTCTCGGCCTGCTCTTGCTTAAGGCTGGCTTCAAGATCATCTACTACTTTCCGTGCTTCAACAGCTTTGTTTGTCATCTCCTCTTTCTTAGCGGTCGCAGTTGCCTCTTTTTCCTGCACTTGTTGAAAACTCTTGCTGATTTCATGCATTCTATCCATCATTTCCTGGGAGGCGCGCTTCTGCATGGTCATCAGGGCTATTGCCGATAGTGCATGAACATTGATAGTCACGTGGTCGATCGACTTCAGCACATTTTGCAACTCCTCGTTGTCAGTCACAATCACAGTCGGGGGAATGGTGACATTCCTTACCCGGGGTGTGGTGAGGATCGTGACCATCTCCTGTCTGGATACACTGCCCAGTTCCGTTTGCAACACTGCATTACCCAAAGACTCCATATGGGCAGCGAGCGTAGAGAATCCCTCCTCCACTTTGACAGACATTTTATCTGCGGTCGTCGTGGCAGCATTGTTAAGGGCTGTGACTAACCAGCCCAACTGCGCCTTAAGTGGTAAGGACTTCCCGCTAATCGTGGCATGCTCGTGCCACTGCTTTGTCCTGTTTTCCTCCAAAGCGCGGTTGCTATCGTCCTCAGTTGGTATTCGCTTTGACTCTTGGTCGGAACTATGATGACTTTGTTGATCTTGAGGTGATCTTGGCTCCGGAGGACCCTCTAGTGGACCTCCAGCGTCAATTTTTGCAGGGCTCATGGGTTGTCGCCATGCCTCCAGCCACTCGTTCATGATGGCCTCCAAATATGCCATGGTCACTCTATACATTGTCTGCAACCATTGTTGATTAATGTCACAGCGAGCCTGGATATGTATGACACTCGGTCGTATTACAAAATGCCATGACCGGTGTGAAGCATGCCATGATGTCTGTAGATATCCGTGGGAGCTAGTTTGCGCCATCACAAAGCATTTCTAAATACAGCCAAAACTATACCTGGCACTCCCGGGTTCGCTCCAGCTCGCGCACAGCCCATAGATTCTGATAATGAGCCCTACGTCATTCCTTAGCAGCTGGGAAGTCCATACCTTGGTATGTATCAGGTTCTTTCAATGTGACTAGAGCAATGAGCAGCAACAACCAACTATATGAAAAGACGCCTCTCCCTACTTGGACATCTACAACATCCTCCATGACTTGGTTCAGAAGATATAAGGACCAATTCATCTAGATGCCTTCCGCACATTGCTCGACGCAAGCAACTATCCCTGAGTTACATTGGTTAGCGTGACCTCCCCTAATCACCTTGCAACACTGAATCTTAATACCTGTGAGTACCGCTTGATTGTTGCAGCTACTGGTGCGATACCCATGCCCATCCGATTCCAAGCCATACTTTCGTGCCAATTGACAGGCCCGCTTCCTCTCAGTGGCCTTTCCTTGAAGAAAGTTTGCCGAATCAACACCATTCTTGGGCAAGCTGGTAATCTCAGAAATCAAGTCAACAGTGATTGGGACTCTTTGTCTAACCATAAGGAACCTCCATGGAAGCACAACAATAGCTGCTTTACAAACGAATTAACTTTCGTCAAGCGACCGAAATGCGGCATGTTAATTAGCCCTAATATGCTGGCCTGCCTCAATCTGCGTGCCCATTCATGTATCACTAGTTCCGGTAAATGGCGTGTCTCTTTGACATAGGGTGCGGAGGCAATTGCAGGGTGGGCCACCATGTCATGGTCATTGTAGCATAGGTGCATCAACGCCGGCCCAATATCTGTCGAGCACTCCAAGCCTGCCAGGAGTGTGGGTATCTTCATGCTGAATTGTGACTTCGAGGTGATCTTTCGCGGGGTGACATCCGGTCGAACAGGAGGGACATACCCAAGAATATTAGTAGCGGACTGGCCCAGGCATTGGACAGATATAGTCGCAGGGCGACTGGATGGTCCCACGTGCTCTGCAACTCCACCAGCTGCCGCAGATCGAGTTAACCTCTTACTCTTCGGGGATTCAGAAGGCTGACCTCCTCGGCGCTTCTTAACAACAAATGATGTACCCACCGACATGTTGGTGACCTTAGCTCTAAGATCAACAGTGGCCGATGATGTACCTTCTTGTTCAACAATAGCCGAAATAAACGGACTTTCTACTTTGCTACTAATGTCGATGGGCTCGAATTCACCTGGCATACCGCAACACTCCTTGGTATATACTCAGCATCAAGTAGCTCAGAGCACTACAACAGTTCACAACAACACTGCTTATTAATTCCTTCGTGTCGTCCGATCGATGCAAGGGCGTACTTATAGCATTTCCCTAAAGCCACCCTAATCATGACTGAATCATGCATTAACTAAACCAAATCCTCATATTAATGAGAGAAATCCGTCGATGATCTTGTCCTCCCCGCAGCCGTATCTGCCATTAATGCCCATAATTCAAATGCACCGTTAATTAACTATTTCCCTTTTTTTCATTTATTACTGATTTGATTGGACCACCACACTGCCATATATCACTGACTGTCCCAAACTTGCGGTACAAGCCTCCCTGCGGTCACATACCATCTTTTGTTGATGCGCCATCTGCCACCCAGCAACCTGCAACAATCATCATTCATTCACTTTTTTTTTTTTTTTTACACCCAATGCGATTCAGACATCGCACTGCTCCGAGCCCACATGATAGGGCTTCAATCTGTGACCATTTACAAACTAGGGGAGCATCCCCCCATCCAATCGCTACAACTGAATTGCTCCTCCTGAAGTAATATTATTGATGCGGTAGGGACCCAGCCAGTGCATCTGCAACTTGCCTAGATGTTTCATAAACTTACTGTCGTACAATAGCACCAAGTCACCTTGCTGAAACTGCTTGTTTTTAATGTGGCGATCATGCCATGCCTTCTGGCGATCCTTCTCTACTCCTTGATGAAATCCAGCAATAAATCGATCTTCTTCGAGCTCCAACAATTGCGCTAGATGCTCATCTAATGCTGCAACATCATCCATACCTGTAATAGCCGCAATGCGTAGACTTGGGGCAATATAATCCATCATCATAATTGCTTCCTTCCCATATACCAGCCTAAAAGGTGTCTGACCAGTCAACCTTTTACAGGTAGTGCGATAGGCCCATAATATCGCTGGAACTTTCAGATCCCAGTCGTCGTGGTTTGCATCGCACACTTTTGTCAACACATGCTCCAATACCTTATTAAACGCCTCGACCACCTCGTTCGCCTATGGGTGATAGGGTGTACTCTTCTGATGTTGTATCTGCAATTCCTCCGTTAATGCGCTGATAGTGCGGTTAAGAAAATGGCTGCCTTGATCACTCAGCAATATCTTGGGGCAGCCGAAACGAGTGATACTGTGATCAAACAAAAATTGAGTGGCTGTCACTATGGAACAATCAACTACGGGCGTGGCCTCAGCCCATTGGTTCAAATACTCTGTCGCTGTAATGATGTATCACGCACCTGTATGTTTCACTAGTGGATTAATCAGCCCCACAAAATCCACAGCCCATTTCTCGAATGTTTGCAATGTTAATTGAGGTAGTAATGGCATCTCATCACGTCTGGACGGTTTGCCAGTTCGTTGACAAACATCACAAGACCGTGCATAGTCTATCGCATTGTTATGTAATGTGGGCCACCAAAGACCTGCACGTAGTATTTTCCTGGCAGTTGCCCGACCACCATAATGTCCTCCCGCAACTCTGCCATGTGCCTCAGCCTATATCCGCGCCTGCTCATGCAGCAAGACAGATCTGCAAAATATCTCATCGGCACCCAATTTACACAATTCTCCCTCGATCAGTTGAAAGTCAGCAACCTTGATGACCAATTGCTTCTTCTGAGCAATGGTAAAGTCATTGGGCATAGTGTCGGTCTCCAGAAACTGAAGGATGTCATCGAAGTAGTGATCAACAATAGCAACGTGAAAGAGTTGGGCATCCGGTAACCCATCATCGATATTAGTCGGTTCCTCCCCTGTGTCAATCCGTGACAAATGATCTGGTCCAACATTCAACCGCCCCGACTTTACAACAACCTCAAAATCAAACTCCTGAAACAGCAGTAGCCACCGACAGATCTTCCCCCCCCAACACAGGCTTATTGACCAAGTATTTCAATGCAGAATGATTTGTAAACGTTTTAAAAAGGCCACCTAACAAATAATGCCTGAATTTTTGCAACGCGTAAACCATGGCTAGACCTTCTCGTTCTGTAGTAGTGTAATTGCATTCTACAGAGGATAGCTTCCAACTGGAAAAAGCAATGGGATGATCAATGTCGCCTTCTCCTGGTTGAGCCAATACAACCCCTAAAGCAACCGATGAAGCATCAACATCAACATGGACATGGAATTCCTTACTCCAGTCCGGAAAGACCAAGATCGATGCCGACGCCATCTTCACCTTGAGCATTTCAAAACTAGCCTGGCATTTCGGGTTCCACTGGAATGCCACATCCTTTTTCAACAACTTCTCCATAGGGGCCGTAATCACAACATAACCCTTGATAAACTTGCGATAATATCCTATATGGCCCAAGGTGGAGCGCAACTGCTTAACCGTAGTCAGAGGTTGCAACCCCAAAATAAGCGCAATCTTAGCTGGATCAACCAACAATCCTTGCTTGCACACAATATGACCTAGCAATATCCCAAAAGGAGCATAAAAAATACATTTCTTCAAGTTCAGCGATATCTGGTGCTGTCGGCAGTGCTCAAACATTAACCACAGATTAGCCAAATGATCGCGAATCAATCCATAAATAGTCCAATCATCCATATATACCTGCAGAAACTTCTGAATAAAATCTTTGAATGCGGCAACAATGACCCAGGAAAATATCGCAGGTGCATTCTTCAAACCAAATGGCATGACTGTGTACCTAAAGCAACCCCACTCAGTAACAAAAGTTGTCTTATGGCGATCTTCCTTGGCAATGCGAATCTGATGGTAGCCAGAGAATCCATCAATGAAACAGTACATCTCCTGGCCACCCACTCCTTCAAGTACTTCATCAGTAAACGGGGTCGGAAAGGGGTCATGCAGGTAGGCATCATTCAACTTCTGCAAATCGACACAAATACACACTTCGCCTATTTTCTTGTCCTGCACCACCATAGGACTGATCCATTCCGACTCTTCCACAGGTTCGATAATACCAACATCCAGCATCCGATCAAGTTCTGCCTTGACCTTTTCTTTATGTCGCGGATTTAGCTGATAAGGTCATTGTTGGACTGGCTTAGCGTCTGGTTTCAATGGAATCCTCATCTCTCCTAAATCACCTAGGATGCCCTTCATTTCGGAAAACTTTGTAGGAAACACGTCTTGAAATTCATGCAGTAACTCGGGGACTGTACTCATCATCTCATCATCCCAATAATCCCCAACATTAGCAAACTTGGGAGTAGCCTCAGTGCCGATATTCGTTTTGTGAAGCTGTAACGGCTGATTGAACAGATTACTTGGCGTAACTAGTGGTACCACATCTTGACTTCCTTTAGATTCGGGAATATTGATATTCTGGGGATCATCATCGTCCTCTAGCCCTCCACTGACATTGAAGCACTCCATGAGAGACTGCATCTGACTGTGGGTGTGTGGATCAACAGGGCAGGTCACCAGAACAACATGAAATATCACATCGCAGATGAGCTACAGGGCGTTATGGACATCGGGGTTGGCATCCGCAAACATGAAGGTATGAGTGAAAGAGATTGTCAACTCCCCCCATATTGTAATGTCACACCGCAAATCGGCTGCAGTGTACCATGAGCGTGGTATCTCCTCCAAAGTATGGACAAAAGCATGAATCCACTCATCTCTAGGTCACACTACCCAAAATCGTTGGCACTCCATCACATGATCACCAGGATCAGTGTGACCATCATACTTTCCAGTGTGATACACCTCAGTATTACCAAATCGAACCATCATCAACCTTCGACACTGTGACCAATCTTTAATGAATTTCTTATGTGTTGCCCACCACCATGCTAGAGTAGCCTTCAGTGCTTCCTCCAAGGCTAGCAATCACTAGGGTTCTGAAACCCATTCTTCAAATTCCGTCAAAACATTAGTGAGGTCAGGAAACCCGTCATAGACAGGTAGTGTGACCGTTTCTGTCGCAACCCGACATAAGGATTGCGTAACTAAGCTACATTTGCGAAACGGTACTTCATGCATCCGGTTTTGCCAGTGCTCTAATGCATCATCAGAGTCGAAAGATGCAGAACTCTCGCTGTGCCACTCTAGCTCATCGTGAATCGTGGGATGAATGTAGTCCTCAGAAATATTAAATGCATGATCCCATCCAGTGTGATCGGCATCTTTGACAGGTTCAACATATCGGTGTCCTTCAGCTGGATCCAATGGAGCGATGACTTGGAAATAGTGATTCTCAAAAGTCATCATGCGCTTCTTGAAGTTGATTACAGCTCCACTATCGTTAGCCCATCCTATCCCCAATAGCGTAGGATAGGAGCTTCCTCCATCAATGAATTCAATGATGTCAAAATCAACATAAGTCTTCATGCCCTCAATATCAATCGTGAGCTGTGGGACCCACCCAATCGGTGTAACCTTCGCATGGTTAGCCAACCGGAGCTGCACAGGAGACCAGCTCAATGGGGGACTCCCTATCTTCTGCCATGCCTACTTGGTTAAGATGTTAACATCCAAACCAAGATCAAGAATAACCGAATCAACATCGTAGTTTCCGATCTGAATGTTCATTCGAATTTCCTTGCCAGTCCTCTGTCGCTATAAGGAGTTTACTGTAGACGCCTATCATCCTTCCGAAAATTGCTGCAACTATCCTTCAACCTCAACCAGGGCAGTTGGGTCTTGTGCCAATGACATACAACTTTCAAGGAACTTCTGCAGTATTCCCGGTGGTGGTCGATCGGCATCTAATGTAGCATTAAAGATAGGCGGCATATCGCAAACAACAACCTTACCGCGATCTTTCTCCAAAGTGTGACGTGCCTCCATGAATGTCTCCCGCTCTACATCAATGTCAAAATTTACTGTCTTCTGGCCAGCCAAGCGAATGAGTGGTCATGAACCATCTTCCCTTGTCGTCTTACCTCCACGAGTGACAACAGCCATCGATGCATCTTGTGGTCGCGGTTCTGCAGAAATAGTCACAATATTAGCACCCTATGTCTGGGTCTGCTGTAGATTCCCTGGTTGAGCTACATTCAGATTAATGTTCAGCGGTGGTCGCAGGGGCTGGTTCTGTACTGGTTGCTGCACTGGGTTCTGTACCGGTTTTTGGAGTTGCGGAGTGTTCCCAGCTTGCCATCTTGCAATCAACTGTGGACAATTCTCGACTGTATGATCATTACCGAAACAAAACGTACACTGATTCTGTAGCAGTGGGTAGTCGCGCTGATAATGTCCCCATAACCCATAGTGGTAGCATTGAACAGGTCCACGACCACCTCGGCCTCCTCCTCCATGACCAAATCCACCACCACATCCGCCCCCGTAGTCTCCTCGATAGCCGCCCTGCTACTACACGGGTGCTGGCGGCATCCCTTACCCTTGTGGTGCATACTGCAGCGGTTGCATATGCTGAGGTTGCCGGGGTGTTAACACCCAAAAAGTGTTCACTACCTCATCTACCACATTATATGGCTCATTTGTCCATTTTCCTACCATATTTCCATTAAAAATCCCAAAACATCCCATTAAAAAGCCTCCAAAAGGCCTAAAATGCCTCCAAAAGACTAAAAAACCCCCTTTTTCCTCCAAAAATAGCAAAAATCCCCTAAAAAGGGAATAAAAATATAAAATAATGAGGAAAAGGAGGAAAAAACCCTATACAGCTGCACAAAACCATGTTTTCCCTAAAACCATGGGTCAGCACTCCACCACCAAAAAACTATAAATAGGTGATGGAGATCCCTTATTCCATATCCACAATCACAAGCACCCTTACTCTGCCAAAATCTCTCTCGAAACCCTAGTTCACCATTGAACTACTTTCACCTAGAGAGCCACTTTTGGCCCATTCCCATCATTGGAGAAGGAGAAGGAGCATCTTGAAGCTTGGAGCATCCTCTTGGACACTGCAAAGGGCTTCATCAACCTTGACACCCAAGGTAACATTAATATAAAACCATTTTTTACATCTTTCATTTATGTTTTATGCAATGCTTAAAGTAGTTTGTTAATTGTTGTTTTAGCTTAATCATTTAATCATTACTGAACTGCTACTAAGGAGTCTATTCTCCTTAGTAGGTGCTCATTAGCACAAGCTAGGGGTAAAACCCTAGCTACAGTTTTGGCGACTCCCCTAGTTTTCGAATTTCTGGTTTCCGTTTTTTAAATTTTTTCCTTTCGGCTGTCCCTTTCGGCCGCCGCATACCGCGTTTTTTCCCTCTGCAGTCGCGTCCCGACCGCGCCTTTCAGGCCTTTATCTGCGATCCGACCGCGGCTCTCAGACTGCTTCCGACGCCCTGCCGGCGGATTCAAGTCTGTTACCTGCGATCCGACCGTGGCTAATCAGCCTGTTTGCCGCGATCTGACTGCGCCTGTCGGCCTTTTTCCGGCGTCCCGACTGCGGCTTTCTGCCTCTTTCGTGCGTCCCGACTGCGCCTGTTAGCCCTTTTTCCCGCGACCCGACTGCGTCTTGTTCCCTATTTCCTGCGTCCCGACTGCCTCTGTTGGCCCGATAGCCGCGACCTGACCGCCGCTGTTTCCCTTAAACCCGCGGTCGGCCTGTTCCAAATCGCCACAGACCCGCGGTCTGATTTCTGCTCTTTTCCTGTTTTGAGCCCAGCCCCTTTTGCTGCAATATTTTCTGCATCTGAACAGCCCTCTGTCCCACCTGCAGCCTCACTACCTTACAGCCTTTCTGCAATATAATTTCTGTTCCCTTTACAGAATTCTTTTAAAATTTCGTTATTTTTAATTCAGAAAATTTTGCAAGTTAATCTTTCAATTTCAGAATTATTGATAGTTGGAAGTTGCCCCCCTTGTGGCACTTCTATTTTTTTTGGGTTCATCACCTCACGCGCACACACTCTGTCACATAAATCAAGTGAGCCTTAAAAAGTACCTAATTGAACCAACATTCTAACCCCACTTGGGGAACACAAAAGAATCATTGTAGTTAGGTAGGGTCGGGGGGATAGGCTTCCAATAACACCCCTCGGTCACTTTCACTTGAGACATAGTTGTTGTCCAAATAGGGAACCAAAATCCCCTAGTACTTTTTGGCACGGTCACGACCAGTTTATCAGAGGGCCTCTCCCTTAGGAGGGTTGAAGTCGGGAGACTGGTTCCGGAGGCCTGAGTGGAATACCGCACTCCATTCAGTAACCGAAGGGCTACCTTTCGCGGTTCGCGGGATATCCCTGTATAGGGGTATTGCGGTCAACGAACTAAACGGCAGATTCACCTTTCTGGACGTGTCATGAACGGGGTATCTTAGTTGCCATTCTTCTAGGATTGACTACCCGGTGTCCCTCCCGGTAGGGGGATATCATAGCCACTTGGCTTTCCTACTCATATTGTCTGACTTGGATTTCATCACCTTGCAGAGGATATGTTTAGTTGAGTCAGAATACTTGTAGTTAGGTGTTTGCATGCTCCTTTACCTCCCTTTGGTCTAGTGAGTCCACTATTTTTCTTTTTTAGGAAACCTGCTGCTTGTTGGTATTCTGACCATCTTTGTTGTTACTCCACCTATTGTAGCACAGCTGTTGCAGTGGGTGTTTTGAGTTGGTTGTTGGCCTAAGTGCCTTGCTTTTTAGCTCTCCTTCTGCACACTCGGTTGCATTAGGATTTTTGAGCTGTTTTTATACTCACCTCAACCCACAGAGACTTGACACCATCCGTCACCATTGAGTCCCCGAGACATTCTCGGCGCCTCAGGGGCGAGCCCCCACAGCACGGTTCTCTCGACACCACTCGTCATAGATTCCGATCATTGTTCGTTGATACCACTCATCACAGATCTAGAGCCTTGTCACTTGACTCCACTCGTCAGCGACGTAGGCCTCCGTCACCAGATAGTGACGCACCTTACTTTACCTCTGATTCTGACGAAGAGTCTGAGAACCCTATTTATACTGCCCCTACTAGCCCCATGGCTGGCACGACTTCCACTCCATTTGTCATAGGGACCATTGGTGGCACATCCACCACTACACCAGTTACTACACCTATTTTGGGTATGCCCTCCATGGGGCAACCCTCTACCGTTCCCCTCACGGTACCGATTCCCACAGCGGGAATACCTATCCCCACTACATCAGTGGCTCACACCACCAATGGTGGTGCTGGACCATCCTTCACTACCTCAGTTCCCCCACTTGGGGGCACCACCTCACATCTTGTCCCTCCACTTGGGGGCACTGGCCCCAATTTGGTCCACAGCACTACTGTGTCACAGCCTTCTTCCAGTTTGCCGTTCATGGCTAGCCTCAACCTACCTGACCTGGCCAGATTGACCAACGATCCTATTCGACACGACCCTATGTGGCCTCATATGCCTACCAAACTACCCTCTGACATCCCTAAATTCAAGGGTAAGACCGGTGAGGACCCACAAAACCATATCATGTCTTTCCACCTATGGTGTTCCTCTAACTCCATAGTCGACGACTCTGTTCGCCTCCGTCTTTTACAGCGCACCTTCACTGGCTCTGCAGCCAAGTGGTATATTGAGCAGCCTCATGGGACCCACTCCACCTTTGCTTCCCTGGCCTCGACCTTCCTGCAGTTCTTCCAGTTGCCTGTCCGCTATGACGCAGGCGTTGAGATTCTTCTATCTTGTAGACAAAACACGGCTACCCATATCACGGACCACATCCATGAGTGGCGTCGACGCCGTAGCTTATGCAAGATTAAACTAGACGACCGTATCTTCCTAGATTGGTTCCTCAAATCCCTTCTCCCTGTTATCGCTAAGGATGTAGCCTCAGAAAGACCCCAGTCTGAAGAAGAAGCCATCCTTAAGGCTCAACAGTTCGACCTCATTTACGCCCAATCGGGTTACCTTTATACCATTATACCTGACGCCCCTCGCAGCAAGTCCTCCCATCATGATGCACCGGGGGCATCCCACGCTGCAGATGGTATCATTGGCCGTGTTTCTTCGCATCCCCAACCATTTTCTATAGCACGGCCTACCCCTGGCCCCGACCTGTCGCGGGCTACTTCACAGTCTGGAGCAACCAACTCGTATGCTCCCATGACACATCACCATTCCCATGGACCCTCATGTCCACCTCAGTGCTTCGGGTATGCGACTCCTGCTTATGCTCCTCCAGTCGCCCCTCAGCCTTACTACCATCAGCAGGCTGCCTCAGCTCCTGCGCCTTCACAAGCCCCACCAGCTTATTATCCGCCACAGGCAGCCCCTGCGGCACATCCACAACCTGCTCCGCAGTCCTATCAGCAACCCCCTCAAGTTGCTGCACCTGCTCAGCCTCAACCTGCATATCATCCACCGCAGCCTCCTCAAGCACCTGCGCAACCTCAAAATCCACCTGCTGCCCAAGGGCAAGTTTACGCCCAACAGAACCCGCAGCAAAACCAGAATAACCAACGCAACCAGGGCCAACAGAACCGCGGCAAGGGCCGTAATCGGGGAAACAACCAACCTGCAGACCAAGCTGGTCAACCGGCTAATCCCCCCGACAACAACAATGCGGCCCCCGCTAATCAAAACCCTGATCGCCCGCCTAAGCAGGCTAAAAACCCCAATTTGCGAACGAACCACCCTTGTTCTATTTGCGGGGTCTATGGACATTACACACATGCTTGCCCACACTTGGAGCGAGCCCGGCAACTCTGGGTTGATGAGGCCCATCGCCAAGGGCATGCGGCTCCCCAAGCGCCACCCAACCCCCCCCAACCTCAACAACCCCCTTTGGTGCTGCAAAACCCCTTACCGACCCAAAGTGTGGTGAACACTCAGCCGTTGGCCCCTCAAGCTAACGCGCAACCCCAACAACAACAGATCACTTACGCCGCTCCTGATCACCCCATGTTTGAATCAGGTACCCACCACTTGCTGATGATGTCATCTGCTGACGTCAATCTCCAGACCCGTCGGAACCAATATGGCTCCACCTCTGAAGCCAATCCCACGGATAAAACTACTAACGCCCATCCCACCGATCAAGCGTTACGTATACCTCCGCCGCCCATAGACGGCGCTGCGAAAGCACCTCGTTTCCCACTTCGCCGAATCAACAATAACCCTAATGCGCGCGCTGCGTCAAACTACAACATCGTAGACGACCTAGCTCAATCTCCCGCAGCCATGTCTGCACTAGAGGTCTTGAAGAACTGCCCTTCCCAGCGCAAGACCTTACTCTCCGCCATTGGGGGCATTGACCCAAATGATTCGAAGATGATGGCATTTGATTTAGACCAGTCTGAACCACGCCTACCTTCCAGCTTAGCATTCCAAGTTACTGTCTCCGTTAGGAATCTTGTCATCCATCGGTGCATCATCGATGAGGGTGCCTCCACATGCGTTATGTCTACATTCGTATGGCAGAAGCTAGGATCCCCTCCTCTCCAGCAGTCCACCACTGCGTTACGCGCCTACGACGGTCGTTCGGCCCAGCCCCAAGGCCTCCTACCCAACGTACCTGTCCAGTTAGGTGGTAAAACCGTCCTTATTGACATAGAGGTAATCAATGCTCAATTGGATTACAACCTTTTACTTGGCCGCAGCTACATGTATGCCATGCGGGCGGTTGCCTCTTCCGTCTTTCGCACCATGATGTTCCCCCATGAGGGACGCGTGGTTAAAATTGACCAGCTCACATACTATGATCCCAGTGCTCCGGCGGCACCTGAAAACGTTCTCCCCATGGTTGAACAACCTGTTTCTCCTGCCACCACTTCGTTTGTTTCCTCTTCGGGGCCTGGAGTCTACTCAGACGCGCCGATGACCTCCACCTTTCAATCCATTCCTCCGCCGTCATCTACGCCCGAAGTGTCTGATTTATGTACCTTATCCCACGACAACCTACCACCTAACACTCAACCACCCTTGTTGCCTAAACCACCACTGGTACCTAGCCACATTGGTGTTACACCGATCCATACGATCCCCTTCCTAGTCCCTCCATCGGGAGTAGTAAGCGCCCCGGTCATGGCTACCCTTAGCCTCCCTGGGTTAACCTTGGGATTACCTGTATGGTATCTTTCGCCTCCCGTTCGCCCGCCGACACCAGATGTCGTCCTCCAGCCGGTGCAACCCATGGCTACTACCACTCAGCCACCTCCCGGTGTCTCTACCCCTTCGTCCTCCACGACACCTCCTCCTACTCCCAAACCCACTGGGGGCAGAGGTCCACAACCTTACACTGCTGTCCCACCTCCCAAGACAGTCAAGAACCCTCCAGTGTTTCGTGCTCCTCCCAAATGCTCGTTGTGTGACGAGTTGGGCCATGCGACCCACCAATGCCCACAGTTACCCGCATTGCAGAAGCACATTCAGATGCTCGACGATGATCCTAACATACCAACTGTTGAACTAAACCCCACTCCTAAGCCTAAAGATAAGTCCCTACGTACCAACCACTCCTACGCCATCTGCGGTATTTACGGGCATTATTCACATCATTGTCCCGATCTCCCGGATTACAGAGCGGCTCTTTATGAGATGAACAATCTGGATCTTGAGACGGCACCACCTACCATTGAGGAGATCTACCCCCCAGACTCTTCCCCTTCCGGAGAGGTTAATACCATCTATATGATCTCTTCCACCACTACTCCCTCGTCAACTGATTTGACGACACAAACTTTCCGTACTGATGAGGAGATTCTTGAGGCCCTTACTGCCCCGGATTATCCCTGGGATGACATGCACCACCGTTCCTATTTCATCCCAGAAGCGTCTTCCTCTAGAACCGCTACCCAATACGCGGTCGAATCCAAAGACTTCCTCCCCACCAAGGTCGACTGGTTCAAGAACCCTATTCCTGCTCCTGATGCCTTCGAGGAGGGCAACATGGCCAACATCTCACCTGTCATCCAAGTTGATATTGCTGCTCCAGGTCGTGCCCCTGAGCTCATTACTTTAGGAGCATTCTGCAGTAAACAAGAGATTGAGGACTACATAAAACTTTTTAGAGAATTCCGTGATGTCTTTGCATGGTCCTATACCGAAATGACTGGCCTTGACCCCGCTCTCATAGAACACCACAGTAACACCTCTGCGTGAAGGGGCATGATAGATTACCTCGACCCTGGGATAGGGGGCATGATCAATCATTTTGACCCTACCCCGTCACATCTATCTCAGCACGTCAATGAACCCATTGTTCAAACCCACACATTTGTGATCCACAATCACAAACCCCATGCACATAGCATGGGGGCAAGTCATTAACCCTGCTCACTTTTTCACACTTGTGATCTCAACCATTTTTGAGGTCACATATCAATTGTAGATCTGATTTGATTTGATACACCTAGTATTCTTCCCCCACGGGTCATCATTTCTCCCCACCATTGCATCATTGGCTTGGTGGGCTCACCTTTATTTGCAACCATTTTTTAACCTAGTTGGTTCCTTTAACCATTCCGGAGTCCTTATGACCTCCGTGTTTCGCACCATTTGCCCTGCCGGATTCATTTTTCCGTGCCCGTGATGACGCTTGAGATCATTTCTCGCTCTCACCAGGACCAATATCACCATTGTGTCCCGACACCTTGTCGCCCCGGTTTGCATGCCACATCGGCCGCAGCCCATTTTTGATATATTTTATATCATCGGATTCATTTTTCCGAGCCCGTGATGATGCTTGAGATCATTTCTCGCTCTCACGACCAGATTTTCTGGGTCTTTTTCTAAAAACACCCCCAGTCACCTCGGTTTCGTGCCACATCGGTCATGATCCGTTCTTGACACTTTTTATATTGCCGGATTCATTTTCCGAGCTTGTGATGATGCTTGAGATCATTTCTCGCTCTCACCTGGTACAATTTCAACATTGTGTCCCTACACCTTGATGCCTCGGTTTGCGCGCCACATCGGCCGCCATCGGATTGTTCCACTTTTGTACATGAGCCATTCACTCCTGTCATACTGCAATTGTCTCGTTATTTTGCCACCATTTCATATACCCCACAAGGAGGCCCATCAGTGTTCCCCAACACCCTCTCTCGTTCTTGGTCACCATTATTGACCCTTGATTGAACACTTCCTCCTTGCCTGGCCATTCCTTTTGTTCGGTATAATTTTATCCCTTTTTCGGGCCGGACAAGTCCTTTACGAAAAAGGCACTTAGGGAGTTTCCGTTAAGCTCTTTTCTGACTCCTAAAAGAATGAAAAGATCGCCGAGCAATCTTGCTTCCTTTCATGCTCGCTAAAGTACCTGAAAGGGCGTCTATCTGGTATAAGTTTAACCCTTTTCCGGACCTGGTAGACTAATTACGAAAAAGGAATACTCTAGTCACACCGGCTAGAAGAGTTCTTCATTGCATCCTTTTATGCTTCTTTGGGCCTTGGAGACTAAATCTACGAAAAAGCAACCCCCTGGAGTCTTCTTATTTGCTTTCAGACTCTCTAAAATTGAAGGCAACCACGAGCATGAACTGTCCTGGGCTCGTAAAATCCACACGACAGTACCATTTCATCATTTCAGAGTCTTCTTATCGCTTTCAGACTCCTTAAAATTGAAAGCAACCACGAGCATGAACTGTCCTGGGCTCGTAAAATCCACACGACAGTATCATTTTACACACACTTCTTCTAGTTCCTTAACCCATGAAGAAGTACCCTCCTGTGCCTCCTGGCACTATGATCGATCATCTCGGCAGCACCCCCAATCAGGTCTCCTTTGTTCAGAGTCTTCTGCAGTCTCCTGCCATTTTACCACAGCTTGAGTCTCCCTCAGCCAGTTATCCTCCCAGATCCATTACAGCTATGATCCCTTTCCCCTCAGTCAGTTTCATATGTTGCCAGATCATTCCCATTATCACACTCTGAACAAAGGAAGTTTGAGTCCACCCACTCTACTTGCCCAGTTGTCCCCCCACAGTTTATCAGTCCTGCCATCAGCACTATCACATTTCGGTCTTGTACCTCGCGCTCCTGTCAAGGAAACATCATTGCCTTGATAGTTGCAGGTCTCCCTCTGTCAACGACAGCTCCTCTATTCCAGAGGATAGGCCCAGAGGTCCCTACGCCTTGGACTTATCACCATTTGTGGTAAGTGCCTACGGATCATTCTGAGAGGAGTCATCATTGCCTCTCCGAGTGGTTGTTCCTCACATGCTCGACTTCAGCACCTTGATCGCATCGTTGAGGATCGCGTAGGATTATATCCCATCAGTCTTTCGTCGAAGACCCCGGATTTCCCCCGACTCTAGCCCATCGGTGAGTCACTTCGGAACGGCCAGTTATATGTTCCTATGGATGTCCGGGCTGCGTTGGCGTTTGTATTCGGAAGCCATCCAGTTCCATGCTTCCTTGAGTACCCTGTTTCAGTTCCAAATCCGTTCCAGTTCAGTGTACCATGGAGAGTACGACCCCAGTCACTATGATCCAGCAGCTCATCAGTTCCTTTGGTACCACACTTAGTAGCACTGTTGATCGTTCCAGTGCACCAGTTCTGCAGTTCACATATGATCCGCTCAGCAGTATGTCCCAGATTTGTGTCCCCTCTGGACTCTTATGATGTACAAAGTGGTCATGTATCTTACAGGTCCCCCTTTTTCGGGCCTTACAGTTATGTTTATGTATCTTGATACGAGCATGGGTATGCCCGCCTCGTCCATATATTGAGATTATTCCTCAGTCAGTATTTGAGGTCATGTATATTTCAGGTCCCCATTTTTTGGACCCCATTGTTGTTATTATATCCTGATACGAGCATGGGAATGCCCACCTCGTCCATATGATCATATGATTCCTCATCCATTATTGAGGTTATGTACTTTTAGTTCTTGCAGTTGTTCGGGATCGTTGTTCCGGGCTTCAGTTTGTTTCTTCTCTTCTCTCCACATCCCAGGAAAACCATTCATGACTTATGATGTCCATCGGCCATACGATGAGCTCCTGACCTCGCACATCAGGGGGCAATCTGTTAACACCCAAAAAGTGTTCACTACCTCATCTACCACATTATATGGCTCATTTGTCCATTTTCCTACCATATTTCCATTAAAAATCCCAAAAAATCCCATTAAAAAGCCTCCAAAAGGCCTAAAATGCCTCCAAAAGACTAAAAAAACCCCCTTTTTCCTCCAAAAATAGCAAAAATCCCCTAAAAAGGGAATAAAAATATAAAATAATGAGGAAAAGGAGGAAAAAACCCTATACAGCTGCACAAAACCATGTTTTCCCTAAAACCATGGGTCAGCACTCCACCACCAAAAAACTATAAATAGGTGATGGAGATCCCTTATTCCATATCCACAATCACAAGCACCCTTACTCTGCCAAAATCTCTCTCGAAACCCTAGTTCACCATTGAACTACTTTCACCTAGAGAGCCACTTTTGGCCCATTCCCATCATTGGAGAAGGAGAAGGAGCATCTTGAAGCTTGGAGCATCCTCTTGGACACTGCAAAGGGCTTCATCAACCTTGACACCCAAGGTAACATTAATATAAAACCATTTTTTACATCTTTCATTTATGTTTTATGCAATGCTTAAAGTAGTTTGTTAATTGTTGTTTTAGCTTAATCATTTAATCATTACTGAACTGCTACTAAGGAGTCCATTCTCCTTAGTAGGTGCTCATTGGCACAAGCTAGGGGTAAAACCCTAGGTACACGGGGGTTCACCACTGTATATTGCGGTACGAACTGCTGTGGTACAAACTGCATCTGCTGCTGTGGTATTGACTGAGCTATCTGTGGTTGTTGCACCATACGCTGATTGTCCTTGACGTAGAATGCATCGCACATCCTTTCTTGTAGCAACCCATATGCCTGGCAATCCTTGTTGTCATGACCCACCAATTTGCAAAATGTGTAGTAGAGATTTCATGGGGTTGTCACCATTTTCTGCATATATGGGAAACTATCATGACCATGCCCAAATACCAAACAAACGCGACACCACAACATACTGCCGCCATTCAATGGATTGGATGCACCGGAGACCAAGTAATTACGAAAATCCGAGCAATAATCTTTTGTATGTCCCTCTCGTCGACATCGCGTACACCATACCTCATCGTGTTGTTCCTTGTTCTTCTTAAATCTTGCAACTATATAGTTAGGTTGGCAAGCTGCGTCTGAATCTGTGACATCCTAGCTGCATTATCTCCAATTGGCGACGCCTCTAGTCGCATTGCAATCTCTAGAGCTTCATTAGGCGTCGATATGTTTTGTTGCATCAGCGACAGTTGAATGTGGGGTAATAGTGCCGCAATGAACCATTATTTATGTTGGACAACACTCATATCGAAATTGACCTTTTCCATCAGTGTCTTGAATCGCTGGTCGAAATTCCATACCATCTCATTGGGATATTGCTTAATTTCCTTCAATTCAGTAATATACTGGGCCTTCGACTTAGGATGTCTAAATTCAGTAATCAACCCATCCCGAATCTCGTTCAATGACTTATCTGGGGCCCTCATAGGGACTAAGACAAATTTCATGAACCAATTTAACGCACGACCTCGCAGGGTCGTGGCCAACTGTCCTTTCTTAACATCGTCATTGGTGATCTATTTCATAGTCCAGACCGCTTCACACAAAAACCGATACTGCTTTGGGTTGTCTATCGCACTACCATGGAACAACGGTAGCTTAGCATCATCACCCACCATCTTGGGATTCCTTCCTCCTGTTGCTGCACTACTACCACTTGAATTCTACGGTATTGACAAACTTGGCGGTGTCGAAGTATTATTTCTTGTTGGTTGAGAGTCAGTGAGCGGAAGGGTAGGTATGTTTGTACCAGGGTTTGGTCTTGCCTCTATCCTGGGCGTAGCCTGGTTGTCTCTATCAGGACTGTGAGGTCGCTTCGTCCTGTGTGGCCTTCCTTCACAGTCTTGCAGTCCGATCGCAATAGGACCTTCTCCTATCCTCTGCCTCTTTTCCTGTCGGAACCTTGATCCTCCCCTTGTAAGGCCACTCTCTTCCTTGGCTTCATTCACAGTCTCCTCATGGTCTACACCCATCTACCCCTTTACCATTCCCTCGACCGCCCCTCGACAGTCACGATACCCATGGCCTCTGCCCATCAGGCTGCTTACTGATCAAGGTGCATCTTCAATATACCTTTCTCGTAGATTAGCATCTTAATCGATAGTTGGAGTGACAACAAAAACCTTCCCCTCGGTCCATCAAAGAAGTATCTTTTAGCTTCACTATAGGATTTCTTCGTGTCGATTGCAAATTCAGTGATATATCCTTCCAAAATGCTATCAAGCCAAACTTCAACAGCCCGCAATGCCTTATTATCGACTTCCTGTAGCTCTTGGATCAACTCCGGGGTCCAAGTCGTTGGTTCAACACCTTGGAAATTTCTCTTCTGGAAGGTCAGCTTTGACAACCACTCATACAAAACAACCGGGAACTTGGAGAAGAACCACTCGTGCGGATTGTTGTGAATATATCTTCCCAACCAGTGATCTACCGTTAGTCGCATGTTCTGACTTTTCTTTTCAGCAAATTCCCGTAGTCTTTGATCAAACCAGCTCTGTATCTCCGGCTTTGTTGGGTGCCACAACATGGCCTCCTCTTACTTTGCGCACGGTCCCGGCAACGAAACCATTTGTTGACCAAGTTGCGACCTCACAGTTGACAGGGGTCCATCGACTATCAACACACACCACAGTCTCCTTGGGCACCGGCCTGGGTAGGTTTGAGCCCACCCAGCAACACCCACAGAGCGGATGAGGTCTCACCCGAGGCATCCAAGAAGAGCAGACGGAACCATGTTTCCGTCGAGGGAGGAGGCAAGTTGCAGCAGTATGATACTAACAGCAATTCCAAATATTCACCATGAAGTTCTAGCACACTGCAACATTTAACATTACCAAAAACAGAGATCGCATATTACTTCAATCGCAGCATTTTCACATAGACAGATAACGCATTATTGCAACATTCACATTATACCAACAGAAAATAGATAACTGCATTAACAATAAGCAATAGCATAGACATCGAGCAACATTACACATAGATTGCACCAAATCATCATCCTTATATTACTTTGCAAACCAAAAGCAGTACATGAATCTCTATGCAACATCCGCATTATCTCTGTCAATCTCCGCATACAACACTTATCTCTATCCACGACTATCTCCTCCCTAACACTTACAATTCTCCTCTATTTATAGGCTTCCACCGATTACAATACTTGTCCACTTTCCTAACCGACACTATGGACAATCTACTAACTGACTTGGTCTAATGACCCAAAAACCCGTGTACCACAGTACAATGACTCGATATTACAACATATATGACCAAAAACCTGCCAACTACGGTATACTTGACTCAATATTACAAAATACATGGTCCAAGTGACCCAAAACCCACCAAGTGCGGTATCCTTTGGCCCAAGATACTCCTTTCACGCCTTCCTCCAACATGTCATGGCATCAGTAGTACTGTGATCTTTCCTCATCAAACCGCCTGCCAACAGAACTCGTGGCCAATTTTCACATGTCAAACCTACCCAAAAACACTTTCATCATCTCATGGAACTCAATTCTACTACCTAGATCAAATCCTATGCCCCCATGACCGATTTAATATGTGTCCTTGAAAGCTTCCAGGATGCGAGTTGCAACTTGTCATAGAACTATGACCGTGGCTTGGACTTATGAACCATAAAATCTATTGGAATGAGGACATCAGAATAATTCTAGGGGCGCCTCTCTCCCTAGGTCCATATCCCATAGCCCCTCCATTTCGGCAATTTTGTAATATAAGGTTTCTCTGAGTAATAGATAGTGTAATTTTTGCACAAGGGGGTCAACATTGGAAATGACTTGACCATGAACTCATGGCCAATGTTCACATGTCAAACCTACCCAAACACACTTGCAACATCTCATAGAACTCAATTCTGCTACCCGGATCAAATCCTATGCCCCTGAGACCGATTCAACATGTGTCCTTGAAAGCCTCTAGGAGGCGAGTTGCAACTAGCCATAAAATGATGACAGTGGTTCAGATCAATGAACCGTTGGCTCCATTGTAATTAGGACATTAGAATAATTATAGGAATACTTCTCTCCCTTGGGTCCATGCCCTAGAGCCCCTCCATTTCCTCGATTTTGAAATCTAGGGTTTCTCTCAGTAAGAGACAATGCAATTTCTGCACAAGGGGGTCAACTTTGGAAATGAATTGACTGTGAAATTGTGGCCAACATTTACATGCTGAACCTACCTAAACACACTTGCAACATCCAAGAAAACTCAATTATGCTACCAGGATCAAATCCTATGCTCGAACCAGACTGATTCAACATGTGTTCCTGAAAGCCTCCAAGAGGCGACTTGCAACTGGCCATGGAATAATGAACATAGTTTTGATCAATGAACCATTGAATCAATTGGAATCAGGACATTAGAATAATTCTAGGGGTGCCTCTCTCCCATGGGTCCATGGCCCAGAGCCCCTCCATTTCAACAATTTTGGAATCTAGGGTTTGTCTTAGTAAGAGACAGTGCAATTTATACACAAGGGGGTCAACATTGGAAATGACTCGACCGTGAATTTGTGTCCAACGTTCACATGTCAAACCTGCCCAAACACACTTGCAACATCTCACGGAACTCAATTCTACTTCTCGGATCAAATCCTATGCCATTGGGATTGATTCAACATGTGTCCTTGAAAGACTCTAGGAGGTGAGTTGCAACTGGCCATAGAACGATGACCGTGGCTCGGATCGTCAAACCATTGAATCCATTGGAATTAGGACATTATAATAATGCTAGGGGTTTCTCTATCCCCTAGGTCCATGTCCTAGAGCCTCTCCATTTCGGTGATTTTGGAATCTAGTGTTTTTCTCAGTAAGAGACAATAAAAGAAATAGTGAGGGAGTTTTATTGAATATACAATTTTATTATATCAAGTAGGGAATTTTTTTGTTAATTTGTTCATATAAAAGAAAACAAAAATGGTATCAACAAACATGGAATCATAGAATGGATGAGAGAGAAATTCCTACCCATTGTGTGTATGATTTTGATGGACAAGACAAAAAATTGTACCCATTGAGTATACGATAGTTAACACTCTAATTTTGACAACAATTCCATCAACGTCAATAGTTCTCACATGTTAAGTGGAGTAAAAATTCTCTGACTAACTTAAAACATTCAAGCATTAACCAATTAGATGAGGTAGTGATCATTTTATTACCATTACCCCCACCTTAGGAGCAAAACTATGCCCATCATGGTTTGGAATCCTCAAATAATACTTTTATTACAACACCCTCTTTAGTTGATCATTGTTATATCCCAATGTCACCATCCCTTGCACCTTCAACTGGGGTCTTACCATCCATAATGAAGAGTATTAGGTTGCCCCTTTGGGAATAGGAAAATTGGTTGAAACAAATCCAAATACAAGAAGATGCACAAGAATAAAGGCAAGTTGAATAGGCATGAATGCTCAATAATTCTCATTATCCAAATATACATATATATACAATGAGAAAGGAACCTTGGGTTCTAAATTCCCAAGAGGTCTCTTGGAATCCTCCATGAATTTTCATATTCACCTAGATCTTATTCTTCATTTCACATGAATATAACTAACCCTAAGGATTAGGTTCCCAACAATCCCCTCTTAATCAAAAGGGGTTTATATGAGTCCAAGAATAGAGATCTAAATAAAAGGCTTGACAACTGACTATGCCAAGCATGTTAGTAGAAGCTCACTTCTCCTACTAAGTACAAGTGCTCTTTGAAGTGGTGGTTTTGGATGACCACCAACCAAAGGGGGATAGTAGAAGCTCATGTCTTCTACTACATGGGTGGTTTAAAGTGGACAACAAAACATTGATCTCAAAAACTAGAAAATCATGAACCATGAAGGTGGTTTAAGGATGACCACAAACTCTGGAAATTGGCTTGAATGCTCAGAGGTTCCTAGAACATTCCAAAAGGATAGAAGAAGTTGTCTTTATTCTACTAAATGAGTGGTTTTAAGTTGAACAAAAACTATGGAACTTGGAGACAAATCTCGCTCAGAGTTTCTTTGGAACATTCCAAAAGAGCTAGTAGAATCTGATGTATCCTACTAATTGAATAGTCATGGATCTGGATCAGGCTCTAGCTATAGCTCTAAGTGTGGCAGGATCAAGGCTCTAGATCTGATGTAGGCTCGCTTGTTCCTGCTTGTTTTTTCTCGATCGCTTGTTTCCAACTATTCATCATTCCCATGTGTCATGAACAATGTGAGGAGAAGAAGATATCTAAACTACAAGATGTCTCAATACTCGTGAATGAAATCTCCGGTATGACTTATAAATCTTCTTAGTTGTTGAAGACCAGTTACAAGAAGCGATCCACCCGTAGTGAATCTTCTCTGTTGTAGGTTTCTTCAAACTAAAGCATACGTTTGATGAGTGTGTATGTTTTCCACAATGCTTACAAGGGTGAAGATCAAAATAGTGATCTTTCACATGGCCAACTCGATGTCAAACTTTGAACTGATGTGGATGAATATGACCTCTCGTTGAGGAATACAACACTCTGAAACTGGATAAGCTTGGAGAAGTCAAGAACGTGAACTATCACTTCCTTGTCATATCCAAGACCGGTTCCATGCTTTTTATGGCAGATCTCTTCCCATGGTATGATGATGGGATTGGGTGGAACACGAAAAATATCTATATGCATGTCTTCATCTTCTTTTTCTTTCACTTCTGATGAGGTTCCATTGATTTGCTCATGTGATTATGAAGTGGCATCAATTTGTGCAGGTTGCTGAATGGAATCATAGAGTGGATTGTTCTGAACATGAAGAAGTTCAGAATGTATTTCTTCTTGTTGAAGCTGCAACTCAAGTTGTAGGAACTCAAGAGTGTCTTCTAATTCTTTTGTATAGTCTCGAATGTGAGTGAGTGTTTTCTTGTCAATCATGACAATTTTGTCGACAAAGGAAAGCAGTAGAGTGTTTAGTAACTCCACCAAACTATTCAATTTTTCCATGTGCTTAAGGACTCACTCAAATGTAGAAGGGCTTCTTGCAACTCCGCCCTTTCACAGACAAGACTCAAACTTAGAAAATGAGGGGTGTCAATCTCAGTCGAGAATGTACCCAATTACAATTCTACTTGATTTTTCTTGACACTTACCGAAAATTATTGTGTGCAAGTTGTAATATGGAACTGAAATAGTCTAAAAAAAATGAATATTTTACCTTAGAAATCATAAATAGGCCTTGTTGTGGTGTATATGGAATGCTTTATGCCCCTCCAAGAGTAAATGTGTTGTTTCCTAAAAGTTGTAGATCCACCAAAAGAAAAAATTGCAGAGTTGTGCTTAACCCAACTATATGGGTATTTGAATGAAGCTAGACAACAAGAAGCAAGATCCTCAAGAAGTTATTTTAACAAAAGCAGCTTAATGACAACTCTAATCACAGTGAAATGCAATATTTAGGAAGCCAATGCAGTAGCAGGTACCCAACGCCTCACGCAACTCCAGAGAGGGCATTCTCTTTTGTTCTTCTAGACACCCGTGACAATAGTTTTATTGATGCATAAGATATACTTGGCATCACATCACTTTACCACTTTTTCCCATGATATTAAAGAAGAATGTTGATGGCCAATTTGCATCTAATACATGAGGGATCGTGCTCATAGGAAGCTCGAAGAAGGTCTTTGATATTCACCAACCAAACCCTTAATATCTTTATACTGTTCAAGACCTTTCTTAGATCTTCATCTGTTGTAATTTCATAGTGTGGAAAAACAATTTCCTCTCTAGTATCAAAATGGTTCAGAGAATTCCCTTTCTTCAATTGATCTTGGAACACTAGACAAGGCTGCTACTCGATCCGGTGAAGTAGCAAGAAAGCGTGCTCCGTGCAGGTGCACTTGAATATATTCACATGTGACTTCTACACTCTAATTCTCCAATATAAAAACTTCTGAGATCAGCTCACAAGCAGCTCCTTTCTATTTTCTTTCTTTTCTTAACAACTCATTCAAGTAGCTATACCCAAGCTCCTTCAAATTTTGGAACTAGGAAGAACAATGGAGATAGCTGAAAAGTGACAGATGTGCGCACACCTCAACAACCTTCCTTTAGAAATGTCCACGGGGTAGGTCCAATGCGTCACCATGCAAATTTCATCTTCAACTATCCATGCAAATGATGAGTCTTTTTTTCCAAAGTTAGTAATGATCCACACTCACTTCTCCAGAGATGTAGTATGAAAACCATTGAAAGCACTCCAAAGGCCAAATTTACAAACAAAATAGTGTAGAATACCAAAATATAACTAAAAAGACGTCCAAAAAAAGGATAAGATTACCCATGTCGTGGTCTTATGCAAATCTTGCAAATCGTAGCTCCAAGTAGAGGCTCTAGAATTTGGAAATGGAGCGCTCCCTAGAATTTAACACATCTAGGGTTTTGGATGTAGGTTTTGACTATCAATCACAGGACGTGGAAATTGCCCATCGGACATGCCAGTAGCAGTCTTCAAAATGATTGACATGCAACAATCGTTCCAACCAAAGAATAATGCATTATTCTCTTTACCTTTCGATGATGTCGCCGACAAGGGTTGGCTATGGTTATCGAGCCTCCAACACCATGACCATTGCAAAAAGTGTAGTTACACTGTCAGTTGGCCTCGTTGGAATTGCAATTGAAAGATGAGAAACAAGAGTACAATGTCATTTGTATCTAATATAGCACCGACGACGTTCGAGCTACTCCCTAACTTGTACTCAAGTGAATATCTGCAGCTCCACATATCTCAAAACAAACTGTATCTCTCACGTAGATCTCCACCGAGTGATCCAGCAATAGTTCCTCCCTCACTTCAATGCTTCAACTCAGTAAACGCAGCTCCATGGTGTACACACAACAGATTCAATAGTTGGCGTAGCTATGACTCTCTTAGGGTATCCTTTCCTAGAATACTGAATTCCTTTGACTTCGGCAATGCGTTGAACAACTAGATCTTTTCCTTTTCACGTTAAGGTTAGGAAATCATCAGCACAAGGATTTCCTTGAAAGAGACCCCTGAAGCACATGTCTTCACTGTGGAATTACACAGGTCTCCACGATGTGTAAGTCAAGTAGTTATGAGAGAGTAGTGTTTCCAGTCTACACGTGACATTCAAGGTAAGCACTAGAGGTAGTCCAACGTCCAATACTCTTCACATTCCATGGGGAAGAAGGGGTCACACATGTAGCTTCAGTGATCAATAGCAACAACAGTCCTATCTACAACGCAACAAAATCAAGTGATCAAACAATTCTCGGTCGTGCAGCTCAATGCTAAAGAAGGAAGTCTATTCTTCTCAGGACGATAATTCTTCACTCGTGGCTTCATCACAAACCTCTTTCAGATCATGTCACTCATGCCTCTCAATGTAACACAACTTCAAAATGAATTTTCGTGGATGGGGTAGTATTTTCACACCGATCAGTTCAAGAGAGGAGTCAGACGGATATTGCTAGTGGTGTCTGTTATATTTAGGGTTTTCCTCAAGAGGAAGGGGCCATCGTTTCGAATTCTCAGAGTTTGTAGTCTGTTATTGTAAAGTATTCTTGCATTACAAAATGGACTGTGATATGGTTTCTCAATCCGAGATACGCTTATGAGCATACCAAATGGACATCGTGGAAATGGTAGGAATAACAGACTTTTGACTAAGTAAAGGAAAATTACAAAAATAACTCTACTCTGTCAATATGATGAGTTTGATTCCAACCAGTTTAAAAGTAGAGCTCATGGAATGTGAAGAGGGAACACATAGGTCGCAGGTGAAACTCTAGTCTTGAGAGAGGTGGAAGGGCTAATTTGAAAAGTAATTTTAAAGCAGTAAGTGGTATTATCAATGAACAACAACTGGATTTTTAGAAACAAAAAGAGAAAGGAGCTTAAGTCCATGGAAGCAGGCTGGTGACGTGATGGTCAAGGAAGTTGGTTCTGGGTGGACAATCATCATTGAGAATGGTAGGAAGCTCTCATGGAGAAGGAACGCAACAAGTAATATATATATATATATATATATATATATATATATATATACACGCAACAAAATAAAAATGCAGGTTTAGGTTTAAATTTAAGGTTGACTACGCTGCAAAAAAGAATAGTAAAATTATAGCACATGATCTTTTTCTCCATTTAACATCAATGGCAAAGATGTGACTTCAATGGGCAATTTCAGCTTCTCTTGTTTTCAGTTTGCACTGGCCTTCATACACCTGCTTGTAATGAATAATCCCCTTGTATTCATACTTCGCAGATCTCAGTCACCTTGAAATATGTACATTCAACATTGTCTCTGTATTTTTATTCTGGTATGCTCTGTTTGTACAACTCCTAACTTCCTTCTATCTTAATCTTTTGTTCATGTCATACTCATTAATCAATCACACTTCATTTCTTATGCAATCTTCCATGCCATCTTCGAGGCATATTTACTGTGCATTGCAGATTTCCATGTGATTTTATGTCCTCTTTTCGAGGCTCTCATCATGTTGTGCATTGTGGACCACATCCAGTTTCTCCGTGCGATATTCAAATGTGCCTCTTAGAAGCAGTTTTGTAAATATATTCGCTCTTTGGTTTCGACATATTTTGGTTTTACAGTGTTTTTAGTAACTTGTTCTCTCACGAAATGATATTTTATGGGAATATGTTTAGTTTTGCATTGCATGCCGTGACTCTTTGAGATGCTAATTGTGCTTGTATTATGGCATACAATTTGTAGGGGATGATCAAGTTTCACTTGTATATCCTTCATGGTTTGTTTCATCCATAGTACATGCATGCAATAGGAAGTTGTTGCGATATATTCTACTTGATCGACTGATGGTTGTTTTTCGCTAATCCAAGATACAAGGCAGTTTCCTAGAAACAATGCAGCTCCACTGGTACTTCTTCTATCATCAACACTACCATCCCAGTCTGTGCCAGTATATGCTATTAATTTCATATCATTACATCGTGGATACCACTAACCAAAGTTCATGGTCCCTTTCAAGTATTTGAAAATTCTCTTTACTGCTTGGACATGTGTTTCCTTGTGCTACTTTAAATCTTGCAACGAGTCCTACTGCTTGCATTATGTCTACTCTTGAGGAAGTTACATATAATAGGATACCAATCATTTATCTGTAAAGTATTTTATCTACTTCCTTTGCTTCATCCTCTTTACTTAATTTGCACCCAGTGACCATGGGTGTACATACTGATTTGCACTCTTCCATATGAAATTTTTTCATCATTTATTTCACATATTTGGTTTGAGAGATGAATATTCCATTGTCCACTTGAGATATCTGGATTCCGAGGAAAAATACAATTCTCCAAGCATAGACATTTCAAACTCCTTCTACATGTCCTTAGCAAATTTTTGACTCATCTCGTCATCATTGCTTCCAAAGATGATATCATCAGCATATACTTCAACACCAATCATCTTTTCATGCTCAATATTTATGTAATAATATTGTTTACACTACCCCTCGTGAAACCCCATTGTTGCATATATTTGTCTAATCTTGAATACCAAGCTCTCGGTGCTTGCTTCAGTCCATACAAAGAGATTTATTTAGTTTGTAAACATAGTCTCTGTTACGTGAAAGAGAGAATCCCTCCATCTATTCAATGTATACTTCTTCTTCAAGGTATACATTTAAGAATGTCAATTTTACATCCATTTGATATACCTTGACATTTTCAACATGGACATAGGCCATGAACAACCTAATTGATTCCAGTCATGCTATAGGAGTGAAGGTTTCTTCAAAATCTACTCCTTCTATCTGAGCATATCCTTTGCACACCATCCTTGCTTTATTTCTGACAACTTGTCCATCTTCATTAAGTTTGTTCCTGAATACCCTTTTTTTACCGATAACATTTTTATTTTTGGGTCTTGGAACAAGTTCCCAGGTATGATTCTTTTCAGTATGATCTAATTCTTCCTCCATAACTTTAACCCAATGTTCATCTACTCTGGCTTCTTCAAAACCTTATGGTTCTATTTGGGATAGTAAATAAGATGAACTTCTTCAGTTGTATCTCTTAGCATCTTCCTCTAGTCCTTGCACTAGCATTTTTATCTCCAATAATCAAATCCTCTGAATGATTCTTTTGTACATATCTGGAAGGGGATTTTGTATCCTATCTCCCTTATTCCAATTCATGTTGATATATTATTTCCCGTGATACTCCTGTTTCTTCATTTACTGGTAGTTCCTTAGATGATTGCTCAAACATTGGCTGATCATTATCGTCTTCTACTTTTTGTGCATGATCATCTACCTTTACACCTGGACTTTATACCATATATCTTAGTTGTAGATTGTCACTTGTATTCTTTGCTTCTTGTAGCATATCCAAGAAAGATTCCTTCATCTGATCCAGAGTCAAAATTTCCCAAGTTTTCATCGTTTCTTTTGATATAACACTTGCTACCGAATACTTGGAAGTGCTTGACAATGGTTGGCCCTTCCTTTCCAGAGTTCATAAGATGTTGAGTTACTGGTTGTCCTTATCTAGCATCTGTTAAGGATGTGTATGGCTATATAAATGGACTGAGTCCAAAAAAATATGATAACTTTGAATCGTTCAACATTGTTTTGGCCATTTCCTGCACAATTTTGTTTTTCCTTTCTACCACTCCAATTTGTTGTGGAGTTCTGGGAGATGAGTGTAATATCCCTTTTTCAAATTTTATTAAAATGCCCAATTTTCCACTTTTTTTCCAATTTCGACCTTTGACTAGTTTTACTGTTTTGACCTCCAAATCAACCCAAATGCTCCCAAATCTTCTGTAGGAGTGTATGAATGGTATTTAGACTTGAATATAAGGTTCAGGGATGTTTTATGGCCCTCCAAATACTGCTGCAAACTTGATTTGTATTCTGATCGATATATGTAATTTTGACTAGTAATTTGTGCATCAAATCCCCCTCGGGTAACACTGCAAATGGCCTTCCAAATGCCTCCAAACTCCCACAAATTTATGAACAGAGGTATATAATGTGTTAAGTATGTGATTAAGGTCTCATATGCACCATTAATTGATTTTTAATACTGTTCTAACTCTCTCACATTCAACAACAAAAACCCCCAATTCGACCCTTGGGGAAATGGCACTATTTCACCTCCCAATACAACTAAACTGAGTAAAAATGCTTCAAATGCTCAAGTACAGTACATGAAACTTGTAGAAGACATCCATGGCAATATATTTATCACAAATATATCAGAGAATCATCCATACATTCGAAATCATCATCAATACATTGGCTCACAACAAGGTAGTGGGGAAATGGCATTGTTCTTCCATTAAAAATGAGATTTATACATTTCTACTTGGAATTTAGACCTGAAAATTTTTGGAGATGAAGAACAGAGTATTTACTTCATATTACAAAATAAATGGGGCATTAGAAGCTCCCCCAAAGAGTACAATAGCTCACCAAAAACGCCCTCCCTTAAGGAGCACGAATATGCCTTCAAAACTGGAAACGGTGGAGAGAAAGTGCTGCACTAAACCAAACCATGAAAATTCCTGTAGCTGCTACCTGCAAATACAAACTCCATTAAAGCACCATGAAATACCTGAGTGGCCTCTCCAAACACCAACTTGGATGGGAATCTTTCACCCTCGAAATTGGCTAAGGCAAGAAACTAGTCATCCACTAGCTCTCTCTTCACAAATGCAATTTTTCTCAAATCATCAAAAGCCATTCTCATACTTGATTTCTACATTTTATAACCAACATTAGCCTTCAAGGGGTCGAAATCCTCTCAATAGATTCAATAATTTTCCATTTAGAAAATATTCCTCATTTGCCACTTGTCTCCTAGTTCCAACCTTCCATCTTCTCCCAAATTCAAATTTGAGTCTCTTTAGATTCCTCCAACTCCATGAGCGCCTTCTTGAGCCTATTTTTGGGGCTGACATGTCATAATGGTCAGGTGTAAGAAGTCAGGTCTGAATTTTGTCATAAAATGTCATAGATGCTTCATTATTGTTGTCATAAAACTAGGGAATCTAGCCCATGTGTCCACTAGTCTCCAATTTGACTCTTCCTCTCCCATGGAGGTTACTATTCCTTCCCATTTCGACCTAATATGCTCAATGCCATGTGTTATGACTTACAAACTCACCCAAGAGTGTTCACCTTCCCATGAATTCGAATTAGCAAGAGAGAGCTGCCATGTGTCATTGAAAAATCAAGCTAGTGTGGGTCCCACCACCTCCATATGTCTCCAAAACCACTTGCCACCTAGAATTTCTCTTGAATTTATTTATTCATCATATTTATTAAATTCTTGAACCCTTCTAATGTCTAAATATCATTTATTAGTTTCCTTATTACCATCCCACATGTGCCCATCCAACCTAGGAAACTAGTAGGATTGATGGGATTGTCTTACTATGCACTTATTTGAATGGGGACATTACAATGAGAATTTTCTTTTGATTCCATGTTTTTCACAGAAGTTTTCAAATTTGTTCGACGTGTATTCACCTCCATTTTCATATATTAAACACTTTATCCTTAATTCAATTTCATTTTCAACCACTTCTTTAAAAACCTTGAAGCATTCAAATGTCTCTGACTTTTCTTTAAGGAAGAACACCCATGTCATTCTATTGTAATCATCAATGAAAAGGAGAAAGTAAGACTCACCATTTAATCCTTTTGATCGAATTGGACCACAGAGATCAGTGTGCACAAGTTCCAAATGTTTCGATGTAGAATATTCTTTTGTTTTAATAGGCAGTGTTTACATATAGAGTTTAATGGTTTCATGATTTTTGGTATGTCTCTTACTGCTTGTTTCTTACCAATTCCAACTAGATTGTTGAAATTGATATGTCCCAATATTTTGTTCCAGATCCAACTTTCATCTATTTGTCCCATGAAACATTTTTCTTCCTTTAACGCCAATTTCATTAAATTTGGACAAATTAGGCAAATTTTGGACTAAGAAAGTGTGAATTTAGACTTTGAAAGTGTCAATATCAACCTTTCTAAAGTGAAAAAATGGGTTTTGAAAGTGGCAATATTGGATTTGAAAAGTGTGTTTTTTTATTCGAATAGTGTGTTTTTCGACTACTTATGAACCTTAAAATTGACTTTTTTTGTTATAAAACCATGAATTTCAATTTAAAATGTGTGAATTTCAAATCAGAAAATGCAAATTTTGATTTGAAAAGTGTGAATTTCAAATCCAAAAATGCAAATTTTGATTTGAAAAGTGTGAATTTCAAATCCAAAAATGCAAATTTTGATTTGAAAAGTGTGAATTTCAAATAAAAAAATGCAAAATTTGATTTGAAAAGTGTGAATTTCAAATAAAAAAATGCAAATTTTGATTTGAAAAGTGTGAGTTTAAAATAAAAAATGCAATTTCGGATTTCAAAAGTGTGAATTTCAAATCAAAACACTGCAATTTTTTTTTTAAAATTGCAATTTTCATTTCTAAATGTTTAAAATTTTAAGGTGAAAAGTTCAATGTCTAAAATATTCAGTCATTGTTTGAATAACAACTCAATCCACTAAGTTATAACATATAAAAATGGTTTGTCCCGACTTCGGTTCTCCGACAAGAAGGATCGGTCGCCCCTTCTTTTCATAGTTAATTGTGAAAACGTTTATCCAACAATTTAGTTATATCCATAATGGAGAACACAAGAAGGATCGACCGACCCTTCTTGCAATGTCGAAATATTATGAAAAGAATATTGGTAATAAGAAGGGTCGAGCGACCCTTCTTGTAGTGTCGAACTATTATGAAAATAATATGGGGAATAAGAAGGGTTGACCCACCCTTCAATTACGAGGGAAATTCAATTGTAAAAATAGAACACCTTGGAAGTTATATCATATAAAAATGGTTTGTCCCAACTTCCATTTTACGACAAGAAGGATTGACCTCCCCTTCTTTTCAAAGTTAATTTTCAAAACCTTTGTCCATCAATTCAGTTATATCCATAATGGATAATGCAAGAAGGATCGACCGACCGTTCTTGCAGTGTCAAACTATTATGAAAATAATATTTGGAATAAGAAGGGTCGTCCAACCCTTCATTCACGAGGGAATTGTAACAATAGAACACCTTGGAGAAAGAGTGGTCGCTCTTTCTCTAAGAATTTGTCTACTTGTGAGCAAAGTCTTTAAAGCAAAAAATCTATAATTTTTTTTGTTAAAATGTTTATATCTAATATCCTAGGGTGACACGTGAAATGATCATATTGTGACACACGACATATTTGATTTGGTACATTGAGTATAGCGAGGTTACTAATTTTTATTTGATTTGGCAAATAGTAGTTTATGCTAATTGAAAAATTCACTGAATCAGATAGTAGTTTTAAGGATAATTAGGCACATGCAAGATTACCTTGTAGCTTATGTTAATCATTAACATGAATTTATTAATTTATGTTAATCATTTGCAGAAATAGATAAATGTTTTAATTAAATAAATAGTGTTCATAAATAATCTGAAGTGAAAATCATTGTTCATCAAAGAAATTTGATCAATTAACAAAAAAGGAATGAAGAGAAGGGCTAACTATATTACTTCAAAGTTGCAAAAAAATACAATCTCTGCATCAATCAGAGTGTCTCCAGTCTTCTTTTGCTGATTTTCTCCCCCCCTACCCCATGAGACCTCTACCGACCCTTCTTGCATTCTAGAGGTAATTGTAAAAATATTCAACCTGTGAAAAATAAAATCTGATTAAGTAGATTCTAAGAAGAATCTAATTAATAAAATATTTTATCTCTGACGAAAGTTAAACGTGGAACGCTCGGATTGTGAAATGTGGAATGCTCAGATTGTGAAACGTGGAACGCTCAGATTGTGAAACATGGAACGTTAGCGACATCTGTATATTTTGTTCATGACAAGACATAATGTCGACTGAAGCATGATGAGATTATTTTCTTCACACGAGTAATATCTACGATTACTCCAGCAAAATTTGTTGTTGCTGCAGATAATATCTATGACCACCATCCTGCCATACTATGATAATTACATTACCCATCCGTCCCATCCCGGTCAATCCATCAACTCACTATCCACTCACTGTATATAAGCTAACCATGCCCCATATCACAACAAACTTAAATCTTCAGGAATTAAATCCATGGCATTTTTCTTTACTGCCTCTGTTCTCTATCCTTTTTTTATGAGAAATGCTTGAGTCTTATGATCTCTCCCTAGTTCTCCTCATGATATATGAGCATATCGAAATCGGCTCCCTTGAAAACCCTCACTAGACCATGATATATGGGCATTTCGAGTACTGTAGAAGTCCCAATACATTGATTTGTCATTATGTTTTTTTGGCACCAATCACATTTTTGTCAATCTTCTTTCCATCACTCTTCTTTCAATAACCGCTTGGTATGCAAGCCACTATATTGGAATATTTCTTCTTTAAGACAACATGTGGTGCTGCAGTCCTCAATGTTAGGCTTGCAGTAGTCATCGAATGGTTTTTTAGTACTAGACCATGTTGTTAGCTTCTTCTTCATGCATGGAGATGTTTCCAGACATGATGACCCATTTCCAGGCAAGGGAGTATCGGGTATCAGCTCGTAGTTCATCATCTATGTGCCTCTAGACACGTTTATAGACATGACAGCCCATTTCCATCCAAGGGAGTATCACCTCATAGTCTTCAACGCGTTGTTCATCCAACACCAGTTATTTGCCACCCAACTAGGTCCTCCATTCAACCAATTCAAAGAACATGTCGAACCGTCATGTGGATCACCACATGTCGAGTCAGTTGGTATTGTAAGTTAGTGAACCTATGAGTTGTTATGAGTCATTAGTGAAGCTATGAGTAATAGGAGACTTCTTGACTCTGCTACTTACTTATCTTGGGTTGTGGACTAAGAAAGTGTAAATTTAGACTTTGAAAGTGTCAATATCAACCTTTCTAAAGTGCAAAATATGATTCTAAAAGTGGCAATATTGGATTTTAAAAGTGTGTTTTTCTATTCGAATAGTGTGTTTTTTTACTACTTGTGAACCTTAAAATTGCAGTTTTTTGTTATAAAACTATGAATTTCAATTCAAAATGTATGAATTTCAAATAAAAAAATGCAAATTTGGATTTGAAAAGTGTGAATTTGTTCCGACTTCTGTTTTCCGACAAGAAGGATCATCCACCCCTTCTTTTCGTAGTTAATTGTGAAAACATTTATCTAGCAAATCAGCTATATCCATAATGGAGAACACATGAAGGATTGACTGACCCTTCTTGTAGTGTCAAACTATTATGAAAATAATATTAGGAATAAGAAGGGTCGGTCAACCCTTCAAATTTGAGGGAATTGTTAAAATAGAATACCTTGGAACTTATAACATATAAAAATAGTTTGTCCTGACTTTTGTTTTCTGACACGAAGGATCGGCCGCCCCTTCTTTTCATAGTTAATTCTGAAAACCTTTATCCAATAATTTAGCTATATCCATAATGGAGAACACAAGAAGGATCGACCGACTCTTCTTGCAGTGTCGAAATATTATGAAAGGAATATTGGTAATAAGAAGGGTCGACCGACCCTTCTTGCAGTGTCAAACTATTATGAAAATAATATGAGGAATAAGAAAGGTTGACCGACTCTTCAATTACAAGGGAATTGTAAAAATAGAACACCTTGGAAGTTATATCATATAAAAATGGTTTTTCCTGACTTCCGTTTTAATACAAGAAGGATTGGTTTCCCCTTCTTTTCGTAGTGAATTGTCAAAACCTTTATCCATCAATTCAGCTTAGCCATAATGGAGAACACAAGAAGGATCAACCGACCCTTCCTGCAGTGTCGAACTATTATGAAAAGAATATTCGGAAGAAGAAGGGTCGGCCGACCCTTCATTTAGGAGGGACTTGTAACAATAGAACACCTTGGAGAAAGAGTGTCCACGTCTATAAATTTTGTTGTTAAAATGTTGATATCTACTATCCTAGAGTGACAAGTGGGATGATAATATTGTGACACGTGGCATATTTGATCTGGCACATTGAGTATAGCGAGGTTAGTAACTTTTATTTGATTTGGCACATTGAGTATAGCGAGGTTACTAATTTTTATTTGATTTGGCACATTGAGTATAGCAAGGTTACTAATTTTTATTTGATTTGGCACATTGAGTATAGCGAGGTTACTAATTTTTTATTACGGATTTAAAACTTATAAATATTTATTTTTCCAAAATTAGTAATGAAGACAGATGGGATGGATGGGGAACGGTAATTATCACAATAGATTTTGCTCGAGTAAGATATCATCTTTGTAGATTTTGCTCAAGTAAGATATCATCTCTGTGGATTTTGCTGGAGTAAGATATCATCTCTGTAGATTTTGTCGAGTGATTGTACAATTATCCAACAGTTCGTGAGACTAACAGGCTTGGAAATTGATGGCAAGTAGAACGTATTTGCTTCACTGGAACGCATTTGACAGGTCTGCTTGAAATTTACCTGTGTCTATAGGCATGCATAATTTAAACCTGTCAAATCGGCGTCCACCAAAATTAATTCACTTATCCATCGTAAACAAATATTACAGTTACTAGTTTGGTACTTGTTGCAATTAAGAAGTTTAGTAATTAAGATTGGGAATATTTACATGGTTTAATGAATTGAAAATTTTCATCATATTTATGCTTGTTTGATGCGCTTGTGACCTGAGTTCAGTGTGCTTATTAGATGCATTTGTGACCTGAGTGTAGTGTGGCATTTTGTACCAACTTTGATGTAAATAAAAAAATACCGGCTTGCTTGAGGTATGCCAAATTTTTTCAAGTTTTGTATGGCTTAAGGGTTCTATATTGATGATTTTGAAAAGTAGTAAATTATTGATTGGATCATTGCTTGTTACCATAGATGCACTTTATTTTAGCATGCCAGACTGGAAATCCTCCATATATTTTATTTTATTTACCTAGAAAAGTATGGGATCATTGCTTGAACTGAAATTACCATGACGATGCCACGGACAGAGTCTCTCAAGGCTGATATACCCATTTTTATCACTATTATCTTATATATCTATCTATCTATCTATCTATCTATATATCTATATATCTATATCTATATATCTATATATATATATATATATAGATATATATATATAAGGTGACCACTTGTGGGATCGACCTTTGTGTTTAACTGCTGCAATATTCTATGACTTTGCATGTTGCATTCAATAGGGATAGGATGAACTCTATTTTTCATATAATTGTTCATTGTTTATTGTGCCTTCGTTGATTTTTGAAAGAAAGGCTTGTTTTCATGAGAATGCTCCATACATTAATTTAAGTAATTTCATTGCTTTTAGAAAGAAGAAATCTCTACCAACACATGCTCAAATTGCTAGTTATTGCTTAAGTTATTGTATTTTCTTGTTCGCTGGGAAGATGGGATGATCGGAGACCTTCCTATTAATGCCATGCCTTGATGACACATATTTATTATGATGTCAAGGATCTTGTCAATCCCACCATGGTTCCATCCCAAGCCCCAAATTATTAGACTGCTGTGGCATTATCGTGATATTAAAGATTCAACATATTTTCCTGGAATGATCATTTGCACACAAATTGTTTGACTATTGTTACATAAATTTAAACATAAAATGACAGGCACTAAAAACATGTTACCGTCATCAAATTTGTAATTCACAGGTACATAAAATTTGAAATTCTAGCCCTTTTCGTGACATTGACAAGGAACTAGAACGTAATTGTACAAGTAAACTTCACATCGATGAGCATTATGGATGACCATCATCAGGAGGAAGAGGTCAAGAGGAAGAGGCTCAACAGGGAACAGAACCTTTTGGATAGTCGCAGAGTCTCTTTGGCTCATAGGATAGTTTGGACGCAATGTAGGATTTTCCAAATGGACCTATCCTTTGAAGTGCAGAAGGAAATCCAAGGTGTGGAGTGGGAGCTTTGGAAAAATCTTGGTAAAGATACCCTACAGGAGGAAAGCCAGAAGATGGGAAATTGGGTCGAGGACTTGTGGAGTAGTACTGGCCATTTAACCTAGTACGAGCGAACTGTTTCCCGTTACTGGTTAGTGAAAAACTTAGTGGGGTATGCTCTTATGGACTGTATGCAAAAAGAGGATGCAGTGCAGAACAAGCTTCAAGACAAAACTAGGGAGATGAACCGGAAGATGGACTTCTTGTTGCAAGACATGGACCTCCATATTCCTAATGCTACCACGACTGCACTGGAAGAAAATCTTGGTAAAGATATTCTACAGTAGGAAATCTGGGAGCTAGAAAATCTGGCCATGGACCTGAGGAACACTACTGGCCGTTTAACCCTATACGAGTGAACTATTTCCCTTTACTCGGTAATGAAAAACTTGGTGGGGTATGCTCTTACGAACCGTATGCAAAAAACAGATCCGGTGCAGAACTCGCTTCAAGACGAAACCAAGGAGTTGCACCGGAAGATGGATTTCTTACTGCAATCCATGGGCCTCCATATTCCTAATGCTACCACGAATGCGCAGGAAGTAAATGCTCAAGGCTATTTTCAGGACTTGCCCTATATTTTACTGTAATGTTGTTATTCTCTCTAGTGATCAGGGGTTGTTTCTCCCATGTAGTTGGTGTGTTTTTTTTGTTTATATCATAGTAGCAAAATACGGCCATGTTAGCAGTTGCTGCACGAAAATTCGAACAAAGTTAAAAATACCGCGAACATTTAAGATGATGCAAGTTTTTGAAGATTATATGAGTTTATGAAAAATTTTATTTGATTTGGCACGTTGAGTATAGCGAGGTTACTAATTTTTATTTGATTTGGCACATTGAGTATAGAGAGGTTACTAATGCGGGTTTAACTACAACACAATCAGGAAATGAAAATTAACTGATAGTAGTTTTAAGAATTAGGCACATGCAAGATTACCCTGTAGCTAGAATGCTAGTTGAAAAATTAACATGAAATTATTAATTTATGTTAATCATTTGCAAAAATAGTATGTATGAATTTATGAATTTATTAAGTTCTTTCTGCATCTTGTTCATAGTATGTAATTGTTAGGAGGAAATATATAGAAATTGAATAAAAAGACTTTTTCTATGGAATATGATGAGTAACAAATTGCCCATATTGGTCTTTGTGTTTAAGAAGAGCAATAAAGATCCCATAATGATAAACTGTAATGAATTGCCATGATTAAAACCTTTCGGTCTGAGAAATGCAATTATCACATCTGTAACGAAATAACATATAGCATACGCCAACAAAACCTGGATTAAGATGGAGTACAATTTTAATTATATCAAATCTAAACAACTTATCATTATGGATTTTAGTAGGATCAATGACTATGACTTCAAATTTGGTTGAAGGTGAAAATCGCAGTTAGGAGCCTAATTGCAATTTTTAAAAATGGTAGATGGGAAAACGGACAAGCTAAACTTAATTTATCACCCAGTGTAATCTCATCCATAGGATCAAGACAAATCGACGGTTAAAACTTAAACATGCAGGAAGGAAAAGAAGGGCCACGGGGATCTATTTCATAAATATATACATTCTTTCCGCAATCCATAGTCCGAAATTGCAGGTTGCGGAAATGTAAAGTGCAAAACTATTTTAAGACTCTTCCGTAATCCACTATTGTGGGTTGCAGGTGTAAAAGACCACAATTATTGAAGAATATTTCTGCATCCACAATCTGCACTGAGGATTCGGGTTGTAGAAAGAAAATGTTTCAAAACCGAAAACTAAGATTCTGCAATCTGCATTGTGGATTGCAGATTGCGGGTTGCAGAAAGAACCTGACTTTTGGAAAAACTCAGTGCTTTCCGCAACTCATAAAAACACTCAAAAATTCAAGAAAATTTCAAAGGAAAGTGTGAATTTCAAATCAAAAAATGAAAATTGTGCTTTGAAAAGTGTGATTTTCAAATAAAAAAACGCAATTTATCATTTAAAAAGTGTGAATTTCAAATCAAAAAATGCAATTTTTTATTCTATTTGTCCTGACTTTTTTTTTTTTTCTTTTTCTTCGACAAGAAGGATCGACCGCCCCTTCTTTTCGTAGTTAATTGGAAAAATATTTATCCAGCAATTCAGATATATCCATAATGGAGAACAAAAGAAGGGTCGACCGATCCTTCTTGCAGTGTCAAACTATTATGAAAATAATATTGGGAATACGAAGGGTCAGTCGACTCTTTTGGTAGTGTCGAACTATTATGAGAACAATATTGGGAATAAGATGGGTCGGCCGACCCTTCAATTGTGAGGGAATTGTAAAAATAGAACACCTTGTAATTTATAACATATAAAAATGGTTTCTGCCGTCTTTTGTCCTCGATCCTTGTTTTTCAACAAGAAGGATCGCCCGCCCCTTCTTTTCGTAGTTAATTGTGAAAACCTTTATCCATAAGCTCAGCTATATCCATGATGAGAACACAAGAAGGATCGACTGACTCTTCTTGCAGTGTCGAACTATTATGAAAAGAATATTGGGAATAAGAAGGGTTGGCCGACCTTTCATCTATGAGGGAATTGTCAAAATAGAACAACTTAGAGAAAGAGCGGCTGGTCTTTCTCTAAGAATATTTCTACTTGCTAGCAAAGTCTTTGAAGCAAAACTTCTATGAATTTTTTGACACGTGGAACGCTTATATTGTGACACGTGGCATACTTGATTTTTAAAATTAGTTTAAATATTTTTTAAATGAATATTAAGGATATTAATGGTACCATTTAATGTTTGGGGACTATTTTAAGTTCCTGTGTTTTCTGAACTAGCAATGTGGATTTTATATCAACGGGAAATGAGAAGTATAGCTTGTAGTTTGTGGAGATTTAATGAGAAGTATAGCTTGTAGTTTGTGGAGATTTAATGAGAAGTAGTTGGAGATGAATATGGTGTAGGGAATTTTGTATAACCCACAAGAAAACTAGCAAGAGTATTACCAAACAACTTGTTGGAACTTATATAAAAAACCTGCCTCCAATGGCGTGGCCAAGACAAAATAACAGTCTAACCAAGATCATACAAAAAACGCCCACATCTGGGGTTAATATATGGTATACTTGATTCACATAAACAATTTTGTTTCTTAAAAACAATCATGGAAAGTAATTGCACAATTTAATATAATATGGTATACTTGATTCACATAGGATGAAACTTATGGTGAATATTATTCAGCTTGCTGTAGGCCATTTAATGCGTTGGAAACATGCATGTTGGCCATTGGATATTCAAGGAATCGATTGGAGTGATAAGTGTATGATTACTCTATCAAAATTTGTACTAGTCACTACATATGATATCTATGACTGCCATACTTTGTTGGTGACAACACATAAACACAATGTGGACTGAAGCATGATGAGATTATTCACATGAGTGATACAATCCATCATTTACACCGAATATTATTCAGGAGCCTGCTACAGATCTGTAGTCAGATTGGAGTGATATGTGTACAATTACTCAAGAAAAATATGTACTAGCTATAGATTCTATCTATGACCACCATGATTCCACCATACTATGATAATTACCATTCCCCATCTATCCCAGACTCCCATCCTATTCAATCCATCAACCGAGTGTCCACTCACTATATATAGGCTAACCATGCCCCATATCATAGCAAACTGATATGGGGACATAGGGAGATTAGCACTGTCGAAGTCCCAATACATGGATTTGTCATTATTTTCTGGGGTATGCAATGAGGAGGGGACATAGGGAGACTAGCAGTCTTAGAATTTTTCTTCTCTAAGACAAAAATGCACTATTGGGATCATCAACACTTGCAGCAGTCGTCGAATGTTGTTTTAGTACCAGACCATGCTGCCAACTTCTTCTTACTCTTGTTTCAATTCATGAATAGTTTCTTTGTTTTTATTGTGCATGATGATATGTGTGCTCACGCGCTACCCTATCTAAAATAAAATGATTATTTTTGCATTTGTTGGAAATGGTTTCTTTTTATGACAGCGTGATAAACAATTATTTGTTTTCTATGCAGGTATTCGAGAGAGATGCAATACCGCCATGTCTAGGCTATCTTCAAATCTATGTGCCTCCAGATCATGCTGTCAGCTTCTTCTTACTCTTGTTTCAATTCATCAAAATGGTGTAAGAGTCAATGGGGTGCTATGAAGAAAGTTACGTTCAACGAGGTACTGTTTCATGAGCTTTCTCATGCAATTGTGGACCTCAAAATGGAATGTGGAAGTAATTTAATTGGACTGGAATTCGACCATAATGCACCATTTTCCCACAGAGAGATTTGTGGAGATAATAGGTAGCCTGAAATCATTGAACAATCTTGATATCCATATTCTGAAGCCTCTTCCTCTTCTCAACTTATTGGAGCAAGTTCCTAACCATGGAGGACTACATATCCGCAAAAGGTTTTTCTCAATAAGAAAGAATTTTTGTAGTCATTATTATACACACGTCTAATTTAAGTATTTGCTTATCATTTGCAAAGTATATTTCACTGGTTGAATGCCTTTTCTTCCACTAACTACGGTGTTAGGAGCTAACCCGTCTAAGCGGGATGCCCAGACCAACTCTCTGGCCATCCCCTATTATGGTGCACTTGGCAATTTAGGAATAGTTTCTCTGTTTTTCTTGTGCATGATGATATGTGTGCTCATGCGCTACCCTGGCTGCAATAAAATGATTATTTTTGCATTTGTTGGAAATGGTTTCTTTTTACGGTAGCGTGATAAACAGTTATTTGTTTGCTATGTCGGTATTCGAGAGAGATGCAATACCACCATGTCTAGGCTAGTATATTTGAATCTCTGTACCTCCATATCATGCCGTTAGCTTCTTCTAACTGCCCATAATTTGTTTCACTCATTTTAAAGATGCGCACCTCTCTACTTGCATATTCGGGTGTTAAAAGTAGACATGAAGGGATATGATGGGATGGAAATCCCATCAGCAGTCTTCGAATGTTGTTTTAATACCAGACCATGCTGGCAGCTTCTTCTAACTGCACCAAGTAGAAGGCTTCGAGCACTCTCGGAGTCCCAATACACCATGATATATGGGCATTTAGAGCACTCTCGAAGTCCCAATACATGGATGTTTCATTATGTTCCTTGGAACCAATCACATTTTCATCCATCTTCTTTCCGCCACTCTTCTTTCAATAACTGATTGGTATGCAATGAGGAGGGGACATAGGGAGAAGAAGCAGCAGAAGTAGAAGGCAGGACTGTGCTTTCTCTAAGACAACATGCGTTGTTGCAGTCGTCAACATTAGGCTTGCAGCAGTCGTCGAATGTTATTTTAGTACCAGAAGGCTTCAATCCTCGGGAAGGTGAGAAACTGTGCGAGTGGTTGAATCAACATCTTAAATTACAGAGCATTCAATCTCAAAGTTTGTTGAGTGACTCTCGAATGATGTAGTATCAGACAGTAAACTTGTTATCACCATCGAAATTTTTTTGCACTATTCATCAATAAATAACTACATCTGGTCCAGAGAGCTTACCAGTCTTTGAAAGAATATTCCGACTAGGTCCTCCATTGGACTATGCCAGAGATCATGTCGAACCGTCGTGTCGATTATAGTTAAATTTTAATTAGCATTATGGTGTGTTTGGGAAGGCATGCATGTGTTGTTTTTTTTTGAAATTATACATGGAATGTGATGAATATAATTGTACAACTGATGACAAAACTATTCATTAATGACAGTCTATAAATTTCCTTCCTTTCTCTGTTAATTGTTATTTGCAGTAAATTATGTCAGTTTGAAAATTTCCTTCCTTTTTCTGTGAGAAAATAAATGTCGAAAATATTCAGTCGTTTTTTGAATAACAAGTCAATCGGCTAAGTTATAACATAAACAAACTGTTTGTCCTGATTACTTTTTTTCGGCATGAAGGATCGGCCGCCCCTTCTTTTCGTAGTTAATTGTGAAAACATTTATTCAGCAATTTAGCTATATCCATAATGGCGAACACAAGAATGATCGACCGACCCTTCTTACAGTGTTAAACTATTATAAAAATAATATTGGGAATAAGAAGGGTCAACCGACCCTTCAATTTTGAGGAAATTATAAAAATAGAACACCTTGGAAGTTATAACATATAAAAATAGTTTGTGCTGACTTCCATTTTTCGACAAGAAGGATCGGCTGCCCATTCTTTTCGTAGTTAACTGTGAAAATCTTTATCCAACAATGGAGAACACAAGAAGGAGCGACCGACCCTTCTTGCAGTGTCAAAATATTATGAAAAGAATATTTGTAATAAGAAGGGTTGACCAAACTTTCTTGGAGTGTCGAACTATTATAAAAATAATACGGGGGATAAGAAGGGTCGTCTGACCCTTCAATTATGAGGGATTTGTAAAAATAGAACACCTTGGAAGTTATATCATATAAAAATGGTTTGTCCCTACTTCCATTTTACGACAAGAAGGATCGGCTGCCCCTTCTTTTCCTAGTTAATTGTCAAAACCTTTATCGATGAATTCAGAGATATCCATAATGGATAATACAAGAAGGACTGACCAACCCTCTTGCAATATCGAGCTATTATGAAAAGAATATTGGGAATAAGAAGGGTCTTCTGACCCTTCATTTAGGAGGGAATTGTAACAATAGAACACCTTGGAGAAAGAGCGGCCGCTCTTTCTCTGAGAATATTTCCACTTGCCAACAAATTCTTTAAAGCAAAAAGTCTATAAATTTTGTTGTTAAAATGTTGATATCTAGTATCCTAGGGTGACACGTGGAAGGATCATATTGTGACACGTGGCATATTTGATTTGGCACATTGAGTATAGGGAGGTTACTATTTTGTATTTGATTTGGCACATTGAGTATAACGAGGTTACTAATGCGGATTTAACCACAACACAATCAAGAAATGAAAATTCACTCATAGTAGTTTTAAGGATTAGGCACATGCAAGATTACCCTGTAGCTGGAATGCTAATTGAAAAATTAACATGAATTTATTAATTTATGTTACTCATTTGCAGAAATAGAAAAATGTTTTAATTAAATAAATTCACTTAAAACATAAAAGACACACAGATCATGGGTAAAGACAAATCCAAACTATAGATCAATGTATGGATTATTGATTGAAAAAATTAAATAGTGTTCATAAATATGGGGGATAAGAATCTAGATACCATCAATACATGATATAGATACCAGCGATACATGATATATAATAAACAAGATAATAATACATGATATTATATAGATACCAACAATATTACATGATACATGATATTAAGTAGAATCATAGTCAAGAAATCAAGAAGTATTCTATTACTCAAGACCAAGTACAATACAATACAATCTCTTAGTGCCGACCAAGTACAATACAATTCAATGTCTCAGTGCCACCTGGAGCTGGATCAACATGGTTGTTCTTGCTGTCAATATGGGTGTTCTTGCTGTCAACATGGCTGTCATTGCTATCAACATGGGTATTTTTGCTATCAACATCGCTATTCATGCTATCAGCATGGCCATCCTTGCTTTCAACAAGGCCATTATTGCTTTCAACATGGCTCTAACTTCTTCTTGCTCTCAATATGGCTCTTCTTGCTGTCAACATCGGTATTTCCGTTGTCAATTAGGCTATTCCGACTGTTAGCACCCGAATTGTACCTTAAGGTTGCAAAAAGGCCAACCTGCGGTAACCACAAAACCACTTCAGGAAAGGTAAGCTGGCTTCTTCCTCTCTAGAGAGGGATCTCTCATAGAATTTTAAACAAGGCCAGATACATATGAATGAATAATGTAATTGAAATGTTTTTTGGTTGAAAGCAAAGTGGACAAACTCATTGGGAAGTGGAGTAAAAACATACAAATATGATTAAACATGACAGTGCTTTGAAAAGAAAACTAATCAGAGGCAGGATAGCCACCTGCTCACAGTCAAAGAGCTTTTGTTTGGTGATTAAAGAAGAAGATATGAACAAGCCATCAATATAGAGCATATGATAATGAATTCTATACCAAATTTAGCAGAAAATGGTAGTGGATGATTGAAATGAAAGCAACAGAGCATCATATGTATGAAGCCTATCCCAATACAACACTTATCCAAGCATGAAAAAGCATAATAGTATGAATTAAATAGTGAGAGAAACATTCACATAAGAGAAGAAGTAAATAGAATGTAAGACGAATAACACAGGAATATCTGATAGAAAACCTTGCTCGACATAGCCATATTTTATTAAAATATATCTCAGAGTGCTTAACACAGGGAATTCGCGAGTCCAACAAAAGTTTCCAACCCTTTCTCCTTCTATTACATTGCTTATATAGATGCTCAGAGCCTTCGGGCTCAAGCTACCTCAATAGGAAGTTGTTACAATGTAGGTGACACCTATTCAAATGGGTTTGCCACCTTCAAGAGTTAGTTAGAACAAAATGACAATGCTGGCAAAACTGGCTCAATTGCCTTTTACAAAATTACTCAGCATTTTTACCGAAAGGCAACAGACTCTAACAAAATAAACAAAATGCTTCAGCGGTTCAATACCAGCTTTCCCTTCCCATATTTCTCAACGAGCTTCCATAGCTCGGCAGCTGGCAGCTTTGAGGTGGCCAACTCCTTCATTAAGACTTGGATCTCTGTGTGGTCCCTATACGAGTAGCTTCGCAGATGTGCACTAGCCTCCTTGAACATCATGCTTAACTCAAAATCCTTTGCCATTTTCTCCACCACTGTCTTCCTTGATAGCAATTGATCCATACCTGCAAAATCTGTGAAATCCACTTTAGATACTGCCAATTTATTCTGATATTCTTCTTCTGTGAGCATTGTTCCATCCTCCTCCCAAAAGGGAGGTAACCCTTTCTTGAACAAACGGTCAAACATGTCTATGAAATACTTGATCTGTTGTGCCATGACATCTATTTTAGCTTGAATAGACTTTACCTGCTGGTGCTTGTGCATCACTTTTTTGGCTCCAATGATGATGGAAACCCTATCTGTTACACCAGCTGTCTTAACCTACTCCTCAGATAATCTGTTCAGGAATTTGATGGCATTCTCAGTATACTCTACATATTTTTTGTTCAATTTCTCATTTGTTCCTGTCACACTTTTCTTGGCTAATTTTATCACTACTTCCTTGACCAAGACAAAATCGAGGAAGGGCCTCAATTTTCTCGCTTCTTCAATCATGCCATCCCAGATGACCTGCCTGGCCTCTAGCAAGGAAGTCTACCCTGTAGCTTGTCTTGCCAACTCATCATATTTACCCTGCAACTCCTGGTGCTTGGCTTCCCAAGCCTCCTTTTCTCTTTCTGCATTATCCTTCAGGGTTTTTTGATTCACATTCTGCTTTCTTAATCTTTTTATTTCCATGTCTTCTAGACTAGCTTCGCTATAACCCCTACCAGGGAGAAATCACCAGCCTCTATGGATGGTGTGGCCATGCTTTCTACTTCTTGCTCTTTCTCCTGCAGTTTCTTCTCAAGCTCTTCCACTCTGGCCTTTGAGATTTTCTCACTTTCCACCACAGTGGCTATATCTATCTTCCATTGTTTTTCCTTCTCTTCAAGCTTGTAATATCCTAGCCAAGATTTGACCAAGATATTAACTTCTACTCAAAGTTTTAACAAGATTTTGCTAGTAATTTTTAAGGCCATTTCTCAAACTGAGCAGGATGTAAGTGACGGGAACTGAAACTCTGAATGAGGATGGTAGGAATGAGATTAGGTTCTGGAATTTGAATGGGAGAGTGTGCAGTAGCAATTTATATAGAGGAAAAATTTTAGGATCCTTTGTACAAAGCACGGAGACCATTTATGTTTCGAACATCAGCTACCACTGAAGCCTACCGCAATGCTTCTTGGGTACATTCGCATATACAAGCTAGATCAGGGAGTTGGGAAGGATTAACAAACTGATATTTGTGTTCATGGATTTCTATGGTCATAAAAAATCATCAATTAAACACTGGATGGAGAATTGGGGGGGAATTGTTGTGACTTGGATTATCGAGCTAGTTTTAATGGTTGACTTCCAAAATATTGTAAAAACCTCCCAAATTCAGTACCTTAAGGTTATAATGTGTTCTAGGGTATTTAAATGAGCAGCAACAACTAACAGAATTGGTTTCTAACCAACAGAACTCTTTTAATGCAATTTATTGTAAAACTAGTCCTCCGAGAGTGACTGATGGGCATAGGGGAAGGAGTTGAACTTGTATTTGACCACTCTAATATTTATCTATATATTTAATGGACCTATTACAGCATATTTGATTGAAAATACAAAGAATCAAACTTTACATCACCTCATTATATTTTCAGATAACTTATATACCATCAAAACCTTCAAAACCCCCCTAGGTTTATCCAATCCTTCATTGAAACATATATTTGGCTGAAAATATTTATGTAATGGATTAGGATAGTTATACCAGAGATTCTAAATCATCTAATCAGCTGCATACATCTACCATTCAAAAGTACAATGCTTGAATGGTGAAACTACTCCAAAATAAGCTGGAAAAACAAGATTGAAAGCCATTATTACATCATGAGCCTTTGGGGCATATTCATATGAGAAGTTGAGAATATTTTAGGATTGAGTTTAGATGTTTATTACAGAGCTTTTATGGCTGGAAAAATAGCAGCAAACCATCCTCTCTAATGACAGAAGGAAACAAGATTCAATCCCTCAGTTCTTCACCTCTTTGAGTACAAAACATGACACCCTTGGGGAATCTCGAAATAGAATCACTTGGACATGATGGGAGTTGAATGAATGGCTGTAAGTTGAACTTTATTTCTGAATATGGCCATCACACATCATATCCTTCATCTCAATGATCACTGAAAATATTTCAATGGATCAAACCTTCCACCAACACCCTGTAATACTAAAGAATGGGGAAGAAGAGAGGGGATAATGAGAAGGATTATTCTTGAACCCTTAAACTCTACTAAAGCAATTCGACCCTAGACTGATATTAGAACTTTAATGGCTGAAAAATTATCTTCAGTGGCTGCAAATAGATCTTCAATTGCTGCCCAGTAGTATTCAATACATGTTAGAGAGAATGAGAGAATGGGGCACATCACCCATAGATTGGCTTGGGCACATCACCAAACCTAGAGGAGATTCAAAGTTCTCATACAAACTTCACAATGAAAAAAGTTGTGCAATGGAGTTGGTTGGCTTCGTTTATAAACTTTAGGATGACCTGTTGAGCAAGTTACTTGGCTTGGTGACCTGTGAGAATAGGTCACCCATGAGTGGACATACTTTCCTTAATTTTACCTTACAAGCTTTCTCCTTTAGAAACTATGCCATCCTTGACCTTAGATGTTTCCTTCTTGCATTAGAACTTGTTTTCCTTTTGAACTGGGCATTGAAATGGAAACTACACCATTCAGGATGTTTCCTTTTTGGTAAACTGGATTGTTTTTTTGCAAGTGCGCCCTCCTTAGCTTTTTCTAGTTGTTTCTTTTTTCTGATTTAGAAACCTTATATCCACCTTCCTTCTCTTCATAGTTTTGCCATATATTCACCCCTTAATAAATTTTGGCAACATCTTCCACATGGGCAGCCTCTTGGCCCACTTGCTCATTATCCATTAATTTTATTTATCAAAATTAACTTTAATAAATAAATTTGCCAATTTGTGAGACTTAGGATAAAGTTAATTCCAAGCAAATAGAATTAATACAATTTAATTCCCTTAGGGGTTGATCTTGTCCCCTTTCACCCATGGTACTAGATGAACCAAAATTGGGGACATGACAAAGTTTCAATAGCTTGGCTCTACAGTCTGTCAAGTCAATCTACAACTTCTCCTTCTTTTCCTCCAGTTCTGTTAGCTCAGAGACTGCTACTAACTGGGTAGAGGGGATTTTCAACCCCTTTTTTAGAGATTTGATGATGTTCTCTTTTTCGTTGAGTAGGTTTTGAATGCTATCTCTTTTATTAGGCTAGCCCTCAGTGGCCACTATGTCACCCTACAATTTCTTTATTTTTTCCTTATGAGCTTTGTTTTCCATCTTTTCTTGCTTGAGCTAGCTGGAAACCTTACTTTTACTAACCTGTACCTTTGATAGCTCCAAAGTTGTCCTCAATAGTTTAGTATAACTAACATCCCCAGTTTCTTTGTGCAAGTTTATTACACATGGGACAGGGATGTCCTCTAAATTCATCCTTAGCTTAGTGGCCTTGCTCTTGGTGGCCAAGGCCAAACTCAGGGTGTTCTGAGCGAGGCTCCTACTAGTCACTAGAGACACTTATTTGCTTGAAATATGCCTTACTTTAGTATATAACTTGGACTCCTCTGAGGTTGCCCCTGAGTCCACCTTGTATTCATCTATCAACTCGTCTTTAGTATTGCTTAAGGCAGCAGGCTCAGTGGCTGCTGGGTTAAACACATACTCTTTGATCTTAGATGCTGGTAGCTTATCCACTTGTTTCTTATTTCCTTTACCAGTCCCCAGAGGTACTAGCTAGGCTAGCACTTGTTTATTTTTTCCTTTACCAGTCCCCATAGGTACTAGCTGCTACTCAGACTCCTGAGTTTTGTGTCTCTTTGGGGCTCTCTCAGCTTCCCCTTCTGTGTCCATAGGGACACTCTCATCTTCCTTGCTGGACTTTATTAAGTTGGTGGCCATAGGCATGGCTGCTAGCATTGATAGGACTAGGCTAGAAGAGCCAGGAACTGAGGGTGTGTTCCCTTGTGTCAACAGGGAGGATCTCTCAGGTGTGTCTATTTCCATCTGGATCCTACCAGGACATTCCAATAAATTTGCAGCTTCTGCCATGCCTGGAAATTCAAAATGCACAAAAGCCTTCTTGTTTCTTTCCTTCCTCCTGTTGGAAATGATGTGGTGGGGATCATAGTTTAAGGGTGCTTCTATTTTGAAACCCATCTCCTTTATCTTGCATTCGATGGCTGTAAGAGATCCTTTGTTTTTTATTAAGAATGGACCTACAGTCCATGGAAACACAATATCGGAGTCCTTTCTATGATCTAGAAAGTGCTCAGCTTCTGCCTTCAATTTTTTTCTGATGAATTCTAATGCAAATATTTTGGGGGTTAGGAAAAATGGTAGCACGTAGGGTGCATAAGCAAACCCATAAACCCTGATGATTGTGCCATGCTCTGAAAGGAACCAATCTCTGACCCTCTTCTCATGAGAAAGCTGTAGTAACTCCTGGGTTTCTGGTAAGACTCTATGCAGCCTCTTTTGAAAAATGACCTGATAAACCTCACACATGAGCTCATCATGGAACTTGGTGTAATCAGCGTACATCTCCTGAGTAAGTAGTACCTTAGGCATTTGAAAGTTTTCCTCATTGAATGCCAGGAACATTTTTAGTAAGTAGGACTAAAATCTGAAAATCCTTGTTTCCTGGAAATCTTTAGCTAGGAGTGTATACTTTCAGCCAAAACTTCATCAAACCTGAGGCATGCACATTGGGTAGACTTGCTTGGGTCATCTGATTCCAGGGGGCAGGTGCCTAGGAAAAAAACCAAACTTATTAGAGATTCTGTGACATACATATCAGAGTCTAGACCTAGGAATTGGCTCATCATGGCGATAACACCTATGGATTCTTTCGTGAATAGTCTAGCTTTCGTTGGGAAAGCCTGCTCTTGTATTTGGACAGTAGGATTCACATAGGACCTGTAGAAATTATGTTTCACTTCAACAAGGGATTGTCTAAAAAACAAGATTAGGGCTTCCTCGATATACCCTATAGCTTTCTAGCAAAACTCTTATGGGACAGACAGGGTTTTTCTAAGGGTTTGGGGATCGATTTTGCAAAGGATTTTGGAATTGGCAACGTCCATGATTTCCCTTTCGGTAGAAGAGTAGTTAGAGGAACACCATTCAACAAATTTTGGTAAAGCAGGGGTTTGGCCGACTGTAAACAGATGGAAATAGGACTGGTGTACCTAGTGAACGTTTATACCTCACTCCCTAACTAGCTTCAACTTTGTTTTACAGTTTCCATGGGGACATCGGTCATTAGAGTGTCATAGACCTCTGCGTCTCTGTCTATCAACAATGTTTCTATGCTTTGAGGATCCAAAATAGGGGGTTCTCTATCACTCAATTAAGCCATTATATAGTTTAGTGTAGAGTAGAGAACCTACCTGGTTCGTTGAAGGTTGGCTTGGGGCCCTGGTTGACCTGTCTATTTCTACATAGTTTGCTCCTGCCCCTTTTCGATGCAAAATAGGACAGATGGAATCCAGCTCTCCGTGCAGGAAAGTTTTTTATATTATTTATCCTTTGCTATCACCCCTGCATCTCCTGCTGCATGGAAGATTCCCTGGCCATCTATTTTCCTGATCCATTATGGGCCGTGGATCACCGCTGCTTTCTAACTCTATGATCCCTGGTGGCCTCGAATCCCAACACATGTCACCTTTTCTTCTAGTTAAAACCATGGGAATTCACCCACCGTTGATCTGGATCTTGCATGAATCCTGGCCGTCAAATGGTGTGACTTTTTACCAACTTCACGGATTTGGCTTGCATTGATGTTTGGTGCAAGTTAGATCTGTGATCAAAACCTCGACCATAGATATCATCCTCGTCATATCTGCATCGTCTAAACCCATGCGCCTCTACCAAAATTTCGTGGATCCAAAAATTTGTTTGCTTTGCGCATGTCGTATCGGAGAAGTAATTCCCAACCATCAATCTGCTCCATTGGCCGTTGATCTGCTCCTTAAGATACTTGTGGGCTAAACTTCCCGCCTCCATCTAAAACACCTCACCCTTTTTTCCTGATTGTAGATCTTCACCACTGCAGATCTAGATCGTTTATTTGCATAGATATATAACCGGAGGTTGACCTCTTCAATTTAATTCTCCTTGCAAAGTTCCGGGCTTGGGATTTGATCATTTCACCTTTGAGGCCATGAATACCTACCAAGATGATTCTATTTTGCTCAGACCACCGAGGCTTTCTGCATTCTTTTTAGAAATTGAACCTCCCACTTTCATCCAGTACAAAGCTAGTGCTAACACTGACAAGCTAAATGGGCAAGCTAAACTTCATTTAAATCACCCAGTGTAATCTCATCCGCAGGATCAAGACAAATCGATGGTTAAAACGTAAACATCCAGGAAGGAAAAGAAGGGTTGTGAGGTTAAAATGTAAATGTAATGCATTCTTTTCACAATCCGCAATCCGCAATTGCAGGTTCCAAGTTGCGGAAATGCAAAGTGCAAAACTATTTTAAGACTCTTCCCACAATCCGCAATTGCGGGTTGTGGGTTACGGATGCAGAAGACCACAATTATTGAAGAATATTTCTGCATCTGCAATCCACAATGCGTATTTCAGGTTGCCGAAAGAAAATGTTTCAAAACCAAAAACCAAGATTCTGCAATCCACATTATGGATTGCACATTGTTGGTTGTGGAAAGAACCCACGGGGGGTTCACCAGTGAGGCAATATCATATCACGTCCATTCATATTGGGGGGTTGAATACTCTTAAAAACATCAAAAATATATTGCCCCGTATTAAGGGGTCAAGGGGGGTTTTTAATTTGACATAGTAATATAAATATTGGGGGTTATTTTATTTGGGAGTGCTGAGGAATAACCTCCAAATCATCGGATTGATTCATACGTCCAAATCACGGGCTCAATTCATAACCACCTAAAACTTAAGGACCTTCCATTTTTATTTGATATTGCTTATGATCCTAAGGTTTGCATAAATTTGATAATAGTGTACCAATGATAATATCGATGGAAGTCTCTTTGGATTATTGGCCTTCAGCAATCCTCATTTAATAGATTATTTAGGCTTGGTTTGAATTGATGTTATATTTTTTTCCATCTTTAAGTTAAGAGATATAGTTAAATGGGAGTTCCAGACTTGAACAATTGTATTGTATTTTTTGTAGGCATCAGGTAAAATATTTACATCTTCATTTTTTAGGTTGGGGTTTAGGTGGGCATTGAGATTCAATTAAACCTTGCTCCACCACAACCAAGAAAAGTGAGACCAATCTTTCTTGGCTCACTAGAACCAAAAAAAGTTAGATCAATGTTTCTTGACTAATTATTTTTTTCAACCTTTTGTATTCTTCTTTAATATTTTCACATTGCCACTTAGGAATATTTGTTAGATTGAGTTATATTCAACACGTTCATAATTGTAATTTCAATTCTTATATGGAAGGCATTTGTCTTAATATTGTATTGGAATTAACATGAACATAGGTGAAAATATAAATCCTTATTTACATACCCTATGTGTTATCGTTACCATGAAATGGTATCATATAAGTTTCACCATTTGTGTATCTTTATAACTATTGCATGCTTGAAACCTAACAATGGAGATTTTTCCCTATCCTTTAAAGATTAAAAAAAACTAGATATAACCCAAGAAAAAGTAACTAAATGTTGTTAATTCCCATGATTGCAAGAATAAATGTAGAGGAACTGGAGGCAATTCATTGGATATTGTGAATGACCCAAATCCAAGATATGCACATGATCATACGGTGTTATTGAAAAGTAAAAGGAATTTGTCTATGTTCATTTGGGTTCAAACATCAATGATGTTTGTTTTGATAGGAAGGTAGGGGTGTCCCTCCACAAAAGGGTTTCAATTTTACATGTTTATGGAGTTTAATTTATTAAGCTTATAGAAAACATGAGTTCTCTATGGCTATATTTGTATTTACATGATATAAAATTGGTAGATTGGCAGGTTGTGGTGTGAAACATTTTCAATTCTCATATTTTCTAAGAATTGCACTAACAATTGGACTATCAGTATTTTACATTCTTTGTTATGTTGATCTCTTGACTAGGTTGTGTTTTATGCATTTTTCCTTTTGAAGTACTATTTCTTTGGGTGTTCCGCTATCCAATGCTACAAATTGATCAGTCGCCCTTGGAATCCTAGTGGGATCATTATTAGCATTATACTATTATTTTATTTAGCATCTTGTTTGCTTATACTAAGATGCATTAGGGCTCCTATTTGTTACAACTTGGTAATATGATATAAAGGGGGTGTTAAAAATGGGCTGATAAAAATGGATACCTACAATATCTGGTGAAACTAGGGGTTTTCTTAATTAGAAAGGCATATTGGGAGGGGGGTTCAACAATATAATTTTAGGATGCATTTTCCAATATTTAGTGAAAATAGGGGTATTCTTTAATATCATGCGAACGATCGTGCTATGTAACAAGTTTGCTGAGTGAACCCCCCGTGAAAGAACCTAACTTTTTAGAGGTGAAAAGTCCAATGTTTCATATTTTTGTTTTCCAACAAGAAGGATTGGCCGCCCCTTCTTTTCGTATTTAATGGTGAAAACTATTATAAAAAGAATATTGGGAATAAGAAGGGTCGGCTAACCCTTCATTTACAAGGGAATTGTAACAATAGTACACCTTTGGGAATAAGAAGTGTTGGCTGCTCCTTCTCTGAGAATATTTTCACTTGCTAGCAAAGTCTTTGAAGCAAAACGTCTATAAATTTTGTTGTTTAAATGTTGATATCTAGTATCCCAGGGTGACACATGGAATGATCATATGGTGACACATGGCATATTTGATTTGGCACATTGACTATTTGAAATATAGTTTAATTATAATATTGGCTCATAAAGAATATTTTCTCCTATAAGCACCGTTGAATTTGGCACTTTGAGTATAGCAGATCATATTTTAGTATTTAGGTAGTTACTCTGAGGATAATTACTAGATTTTAAGTGCAACGGATAAACCACTTCCAAAGGCCAATTATTCTTAAACACAACTAACTAGTAATTAAGGTGTTAATTACAACACTTAACCACAGTAAGTGCACAAATGATGATAGTGATCACAAATCCAAATTTTTAATAGATAACCATCCATTATCAATCCCAATCCCCTTTCCTTTTATAAAAATTTAATGAAAATGAAAAAATACAAATTAAATTTAAAGAACATTGATACATCAAATTAACTTTAAAGAACATTGATGTATCAAATTAACTTTCTGTCCCACAAGCCCATGTGCCTCTACCAAAAGTTCATGGATCTGAAAATTTGTTTGCTCTGCACATGTCGTATCGGAGAAGTAATTCCTGACCGTCAATCTGATCCATTGGCCGTTGATCTGTTCCTTAAGATGCTTGTGGGCTAAACCTCCCACCTCTGTCTAAAACACCTCACCCTTTTTTCCCAACTATAGATCTTCACCACTACCGATCTAGACCGTTTATTTGTGCAGATATATAACCGAAGGCTGACCTCTTTGATTTAATTCTCCTTGCAAAGTTTCGGGCTTGGGATTTGATCATTTCACCTTTGAGGCCATGAATACCTACCAAGATGATTCTATTTTCCTTAGACCACCGAGGCTTTCTGCATTCTTTTTAGAAATTGAACCTCCCACTTTCATCTAGCACAAAGCTAGTGCTGACACTGACAAGCTAAATGGGAAAGCTAAACTTCATTTAAATCACCCAGTGTAATCTCATCCGTAGGATCAAGACAAATCGACAGTTAAAACATAAACGTCCGGGAAGGAAAAGAAGGGGGGTGGGGTTAAAACGTAAATGTAATATGTTCTTTTCGCAATCCGCAATCCGCAATTGCGGGTTCCAGGTTGCGGAAATGCAAAGTGCAAAACTATTTTAAGACTCTTCCCACAATCCGCAATTGCGGGTTGTGGGTTATGAATGCAGAAGACCACAATTATTGAAGAATATTTCTGCATTTGCAATCCACAATGTGTATTTCGGGTTGCCGAAAGAAAATGTTTCAAAACCAAAAACCAAGATTCTGCAATCCACATTGCGGATTGCACATTGTTGGTTGTGGAAAGAACCTAACTTTTTAGAGGTGAAAAGTCCAATGTTCCGGATTTTTGTTTTCCAACAAGAAGGATTGGCCTCCCCTTCTTTTCGTATTTAATTGTGAAAACTATTATGAAAAGAATATTGGGAATAAGAAGGGTCGGCTAACCCTTCATTTACAAGGGAATCGTAACAATAGTACACCTTTGGGAATAAGAAGTGTCAGCCGCTCTTTCTCTGAGAATATTTTCACTTGCCAACAAAGTCTTTGAAGCAAAACGTTTATAAATTTTGTTGTTTAATTGTTGATATCTAGTATCCCAGGGTGACACATGGAATGATCATATGGTGACACGTGGCATATTTGATTTGGCACATTGACTATTTGAAATATAGTTTAATTATAATATTGGCTCATAAAGAATATTTTCTCCTATAAGCACCATTGAATTTGGCACTTTGAGTATAGTGGATCATATTTTAGTATTTAGGTAGTTACTCTGAGGATAATTACTAGATTTTAAGTGCAACGGATAAACCACTTCCAAAGGCCAATTATTCTTAAACACAACTAACTAGTAATTAAGGTGTTAATTACAACACTTAACCACAGTAAGTGCACAAATGACGATAGTGATCACAAATCCAATTTTTTAATAGATAACCATCCATTATCAATCCCAATCGCCTTTCCTTTTATAAAAATTTAATGAAAATGAAAAACTAAAAATTAAATTTAAAGAACATTGATATATCAAATTAACTTTAAGGAACATTGATGTATCAAATTAACTTTCTGTCCCACAAGCCCATGCGCCTCTACCAAAAGTTCATGGATCTGAAAATTTGTTTGCTCCACGCATGTCGTATCGAAGAAGTAATTCCCGACCGTCAATCTGATCCATTGGCCGTTTATCTGCTCCTTAAGATGCTTGTGGGCTAAACCTCCCACCTCCGTATAAAACACCTCACCCTTTTTTCCCAACTATAGATCTTCACCACTACCAATCTAGACCGTTTATTTGCGCAGATATATAACCGAAGGCTGACCTCTTCGATTTAATTCTCCTTGCAAAGTTCCGGGCTTGGGATTTGATCATTTCACCTTTGAGGCCATGAATACCTACCAAGATGATTCTATTTTCCTCAGACCACTGAGGCTTTCTGCATTCTTTTTAGAAATTGAACCTCCCACTTTCATCCAGCACAAAGCTAGTGCTAACACTGACAAGCTAAATGGGAAAGCTAAACTTCATTTAAATCACCCAGTGTAATCTCATCCGTAGGATCAAGACAAATCGACGGTTAAAACATAAACGTCCGGGAAGTAAAAGAAGGGGGGTGGGGTTAAAAGTAAACGTAATATGTTCTTTTCGCAATCCGCAATCCGCAATTGCGGGTTCCAGGTTGCGGAAATGCAAAGTGCAAAACTATTTTAAGACTCTTCCCACAATCCGCAATTGTGGGTTGTGGGTTACGAATGCAGAAGACCACAATTATTGAAGAATATTTCTGCATCTACAATCCACAATGTGTATTTCGGGTTGCTGAAAGAAAATGTTTCAAAACCAAAAACCAAGATTCTGCAATCCACATTGCGGATTGCACATTGTTGGTTGTGGAAAGAACCTAACCTTTTAGAGGTGAAAAGTCCAATGTTCCGGATTTTTGTTTTCCAACAAGAAGGATCGGCTGCCCCTTCTTTTCGTATTTAACTGTGAAAACTATTATGAAAAGAATATTGGGAATAAGAAGGGTCGGATAACCCTTCATTTACGAGGGAATCGTAACAATAGAACACCTTTGGGAATAAGAAGGGTCGGCCGCTCTTTCTTTGAGAATATTTTCACTTGCTAGCAAAGTCTTTGAAGCAAAATGTCTATAAGTTTTGTTGTTTAAATGTTGATATCTAGTATCCCAGGGTGACACATGGAATGATCATATGGTGACACATGGCATATTTGATTTGGCACATCGACTATTTGAAATATAGTTTAAGTATAATATTGGCTCGTATAGAATATTTTCTCCTATGAGCACCGTTGAATTTGGCACTTTGAGTATAGCGGATCATATTTTAGTATTTAGGTAGTTACTCTAAGGATAATTACTAGATTTTAAGTGCAATGGATAAACCACTTCCAAAGGCCAATTATTCTTAAACACAACTAACTAGTAATTAAGGTGTTAATTACAACACTTAACCACAGTAAGTGCACAAATGACGATAGTGATCACAAATCCAATTTTTTAACTGATAACCATCCATTATCAGTCCCAATGGCCTTTCCTTTTATAAAAATTTAATGAAAATGAAAAAATACAAATTAAATTTAAAGAACATTGATATATCAAATTAACTTTAAGGAACATTGATGTATCAAATTAACTTTCTGTCCCACAAACCTGAGATTTTGATTTTCTCTTAATACTTTCAAAGTAGATTCAGCTTGATTATTGTCAAAATTGGTTGCAATAGAAAGCAATGTTTCTGTATTAAAAATGATTATTCTTTTAATTGGCCATACAACAAAACTTCCACTACTCAACCTTGGAAAACATTCCATACAAGAAAACACCATTTCATCCACCAGAACACCAAAGGAGAAGTCACCCAAAAATGTTCCCCCAACAAAATCAATCCCAGTCACATTTATTACCAAACCTATGGAAATGCAATCCTTGCTTTATGAACACTTATGTAACAACTTAACTTTTCTCATAATAAAAGAAGATCTATTCTGACTCAGTTGTTATGATATGTGCTACACTCATAGATTCAAGTAGAAGCTGGTATATCATTCACCTCATTCTCATGAAGAGCGGACCTAATCTGGTTAATGATCTCAGATACAGACCATTAAATATAACCTCCAACAACCTCTGACAATGTATCTGCACCTTCCGATGGATAGGGAAATGGAAGACTTGTATTTAAAGTATTGGTAACTTTTGCAATGATACATCCGGCATTAATGCTGATATTATGCAAATATTTTCTTTCTGGACTTCCAATTTCCGGAATGGAAGGATCAACCACCCCTACTTGTAGCAGAAGCGAACACAAGAAGGCTCGAATGACCCTTCTTGCAGCCTAGAAATATTACAAAAATAATACTGGGTAGAAGAAGCGTCTCCTGTCCGTTCATTTATGATGGAATATTAAAAATGTTCAACCTATGAATCGTAGGCTATCAATACATGTATTTCAAAAATTGTGAACAAGGGAAGAATACTGGGCACAACAACGATCGGCCGACCCTTCATTTGTGCTATAAATTTAAATATATTTAATCTACAAAGGCTATGTTGAAAATTCCCGACTTCTGACTTTCGCTATAAATAGTAAGGACCCGGACATCATTTAAGTCCCAACATATACAAATGTTTGTCCTGACTTCCATTTTCCAAAGAGAAGGATGGGTGTTGGCTATAACTAACCCAGAGGTTTTCTATAAGACCCAAGTTCTTCACGGTTTCCCTTTAACCAACAAAACCCCTTTGCACCGGCCCTTTTGGCAACAACATGCGAGCAGGTTGAGGTCTCACCTGAGGTGTATCTATGGGGTACTGCAGAATCAGATTTCCAAAGTAAGAGATAAGTTGCTTGGACGAACGTACTGTGTAGCACAACAGAGGGTATGTGCTACAAGGTGAGACTGCGCAACGATGGGCAATGCTACAGTCCGCACCACTATGTTCTTCTACCGCGGGACTTCTCCTGAAGCTGCGAACAATGCAACTTTATTCTATACTTGGATTATCTTGAAGACACTTAAGGCACTGAAATGAATATCACTGATCGACTCGTTCAGGTGCTTAACTGACTATTCTTCTTACATTCATTCGTTAAGTCGGGGTACTATGATTTGAACATATATGACTATACAGTCCAATTGTTAAGCATTCTTTTAATGCGTATAGGAGAGTGTTTAACTAAATGACCGATTCACTGTCTTCAAACACAACGCTAAATGTTCATCATTCATCTGTTCATACAGAACTTAACATATCATCTCCATACTTCTTCTGAAGGAAAATGCATATCAAAGTTCTCTCATAACAACATGCAAGGAAACATCTAGACATTCATTTACATAAAGTACAGATAAGCATTCATTCATAAATCACAATCGCACAACACAATATTTAATGTGGTTCACTCCCCTGGGTGGGAAGCTACGTCCACAAGAACGGTTGGTAATATATTTCTTTAAAAGGGATGGGGACAACCGTTCTTAGTCTATGCACTCAGCTGTAGGCTCTCCTTCCTCTCAGATAGGTCTCTACACACACAGCTGCAGAGCCTTTACAATCTTCTTAGCTCAAGAGATTTTACGATAGAACAATCCAAAATTGTAACAACAAAAGTAAAGAGTAACCACATCCCATACAAAATTGTCTTCTTAAATAGATCATGCTCGAAGGTCATGTCTTTACAATGCCGAGGACCTAACCCAAAAACCCTTAGGTTTACAAACTGTGCCAGTTTCCCTAAACTGGCTTGCTGGCATCTGGTAGCGTCTGCTTCATTGTGGTGGTTCTCCACATCTTCCTTCTGTCGTTATCGACCTTTCTATCGCACGCATGCCAACAGGTCGCTTTCACTAAACCGTTCATGTATAACAGTTTTTTCCACCAGGCATGCCAAGCCATTGCCTTCCCTGAGCTGTCCTTTCCTTAACAAACTCGTGCATTGGCCGCCTTCCTGATTTGCTCGTGCCCGCCGCTCGACACTCATGGAGAATATTTCCAAAATTAGACCACTACTGGTCCATCTGATACCTGTACCTGATCCTTATCCAGTGCTCTGACGTGTCCTGACTGCTTCGTAGCACTACTTCCTCGTAGCACTAGTCTTCGCAGTGCTTCCAAAAGTTGGATGCTGCGGACAGCTTTGTAGCACCCTCAACACTTAGACAAAATTACATCTTTTTTCTAAGCTGCACCCAACTCAGCTTTTCCTGCTTATAAAAAATGTTACTAAAACTTTGTCCCATCTTGGGCCCAACATGCCCCTAACACTTACATGTGGCTTGTCCCCGAGCCACTTGCTGCTTCAGTTGTCTCACTTTGCTCCGCGACCGGTGGAACTAATTTGATCGTGAACTCATTATATGTACCGAATAACTGTTCCACTACTTCTCTGGTATCTTATTCAACTTGTTGTACTGTCTCAAGCAATGCTGGAGTTATCTCTTCTTCAATCTGTCCCTATACCTATTCCTGGTTGTCGCGCAGTTCCTTTAGCTTGTCTTCTATCTACTGTAACACTGCTGTAGCATCCTCTAGGAGTTGCTGTGACTGATTATCCATCTTAGTCTCTTTCTCTCTTAATGCCTAGACTTCCTTCTTCAAGCCTGATATTTCCTTATACTTGGACAACCTCTCCTTGGGTGGCAGATCCTTGAGCTCTGCGTCCAACTTTTCTAGTGTGGTCTGCTTTTCTCTTACTACGGTCTTCACCTCCAGTAGGCCTTGATGCTCTTCAAGGGAAATGAAGGCCTTTGAAACCTTTTCCAAGAGATCTTGGCACTTAGCCATCTCACTCGTTATGCTCTGCGCTGAAACACTCATTGCTTGCTTTCTTAACTGCTACTCAGTTAATGGTGCCTACCTGTTCAGTTTTTCCTTCAACATGGCAAGATCGGCCTCATAAAAGATCTCTTTATCCTGCATCTCTGACTTCAAGGATTTCACCCTTTCTCTAATCCTCAGAACTGTGTCCATAGGATCATCTTAGAGTTCTATACCTTCAATATCTTGGGAAACAGTGGATATGGTATTCTCCAATTGTTTCCAACGGTCCTGTTCATCACACAGCTGCATGTCTACATGCAACTTGAGCTACCTGTTTGCTGTGTTCAGCTCCGCTTGTGACTTCATTGACTCTACTATTCGTTCATGCATCTCCTCCACTATCTGTGTGTGGATGAAGTGTAAGCCTGGCAAGGGGATTTTGGCTAAGTCGAGCTCTACCCGCTCGACACCTTTTGTATCTAGGACGATATGTTATATCATTGGCAATGCAATAGCCAATGGGTCCACATGGACAATCCTGGTCTTTGACGGTAGCGTTATGACTATCTACATCGGCATCTGCTATGAGGTTCCTGCCAACCTCCCTTCGGCTCCTGCTTCGTGCAGAAAGGTTATGCTCTTTTGGACATCGTCCATTTTCTTCATAAGACCTTGCAATGCAAGCCTAATCCTGTGTAGGTCATTCTATATGACCTTGTCCTTCTTGTCTTTTTCTGTCATTAGCTCCTGCATCTGGTCTGAGACCCTTTCTGAAATCATGTTGAAGTCGTCTTCATTCAACACTGTCTTAGATTGAGTCTTTGTAGCCTTCATCTTCTTCCATGCCTTCGGCTTCTGTGAGGTCTCAGGCTCTTTTCGCTTTCCTGTTTCTTCAACAATCAGGCATGATAGCAGGATTGGTTCATCTTCGTCAGAGTTTGTCTCAACATCCATGACTTGAACACGGAAGTCGGCGGGCCAGTCCTTCATGAGGATTTCAATGTCGTCCTCATACATATGGTAGTTACCCGGGTACCATTCTAGCTTCTTCATTCTTGCCTTGGGTGAAATAAAGATACATCGCATGTCCGCCATGAAATCAAGAATGCGAATGTACTTCAACATTGCCTACTTTGTGATGTGGGCCATAGAGGTGATCACATCGCACAGCTGAGTGCAATAATGATAGAAAACTTCAGCTATCGCGTGCTGTCGCTCTGCATTGATGTTTACCCAGAGGTTGACATAACGGAACTCTCTAGGATCGTTGGTTTCTGCAATGACACCCACATAGTCCTTTGGCTCCTTCCATCCGGACAAGGCGATGAGGATGATCAACCATGTAAAGTGGAACTATCCACCATTCTCTTGGGTATCATTGAGCTCATCTAAGAACACATTAAGAAGATACTAACACCAATTGAATTCGGTGCCTTCAGCCGCTGCTTCACCGAGTAGTACTACGCCCATAGGCACCTTCGGAGGCCTAGCTGTTTTGATGATTTTTCCTGCAAGCAACTAGGTAACAAATCTTGTCGCTCTATCTTCAATGTCTTCTATGGGAAAACCTCTTTTCCCTTTCACCAATGCATGAGTTTTCTTCATCTTTTCGAATGCTTCTTTTTCCTTATTCTTCCCTTGGAAGAATAGCTTGGGATCCTTACCGTGCTTTCTTAACCCCGTAATGCGGTGGATCAAATCAATGTTTATATTGACATTTCTGTTGAGCCACAGATATCCCTGGTGGATTCGCACCATCATTGTGCGAACCACCACAATCAATTCTGGTGATCGATCAAAATGTGGAAACCTCAACAAATTCAACAGTCCTAATTGAACAACGGGTGTGAGCTAGCTTTCAGCCACCAAGTTATAAGTTCCCTTGGCATCCTTTCTGTTATCTCCCAAATTGACCACCGTCATTTTGGTTGATAGAATGGGTAAAAAAAAATTATTTCTGTGAGTCTTGGCCTTCAATATCAAAAACAAGATCTGAGTGATTGATAGCACCTGTCTGTAAATGAGTTGTGACCTTTCCAGGTCATATTGGGGTTTACTCCATGTATTAAAACAAATCAGATAGCAGCGATCAAGGCGGGTTGTGTATGATTGCTACTGCAACCTTCAAGGTATTATTTAGCACAGGTGCTCGTTTGAAAGCATCTTGAAATAGCAATGGATGATCTTAGTTCCAAGGATTTGTTAACCATTGGAAGGATTACAACGGTGTCCCTCTATTGTCCGCTACAGAATGTTTTCTTATGACACGATTGGCTGAGTCTCTCTCTCACAGCTAGAGTTCACTCGAGTTATTGGTATGTTAACAGTTTCCTCCTATTTTAAATCCTAGCCGAGTGCTTAAAAAACGGCCTGTTAGCATCCCTGATTTTTTAGCCGAAGGAAATCACCTATTAGTCTGGAAACTCATTACAAGTCCCAGTTCCTAAGTGTTATACCTGTGATATCAGACTGTTTCTTGTCACGACTAGTAATTCGAGTCTGTGGTTAAGTGCTTTCGATTCCATTCCTAAATTTTAGCCATGAAGTCAGTTTGAACTAGAACGCTTCATCCCTACAATCTCAGGCTAAATCTCCAGTCGTTATGTCATCTGTCTGTTGCAACATGCTCTGTTATTAAATAAATACCAAATGCTCAGCTATGATTTGTCACTTGGCTGCCCTGTGAGGTATTTTCATTGTTGAACCATAACTCAAGAGGAATTTTCTGCTGAAATCGCGTGATCTTGCGGGGCAATTTTGACGGCCTTCCCGAACTCCAAATTCAGATCTACAAGAACCAATGGATAGCTTATGATATGTAGATCAAAATCGACTATTCGAACATGCAAAACGGACATCGGACGGTTGAGAAAATTGATTTTTTCCAAAGGCAGTTTTTTCAGGAATTCTACAGGTTTCGGCAGCTTAGACGAGCCTCCAAGAGCTCATTAGCTGCCGAAAAGGATGACTTTCGGCGGCTAAGACACGAAATCAACAGAAGAGTTAACTGCCGAAAGCCTGTTTTTGCCAATTTTCTCTAATTTCGCCCAGATCTCAGTTTTGTTCGCTGAACTAGCAGAAAGCCGATCAGAATGAATGGATTATAAATTATTTTATCAATATCTCAAGGGTTTGGAGCGAGTTTTGAATCAGTTGGGCATTAGCTTTTGAAAGGAGATCTCCATATCAGAATTTCCTTGATTTTAGGGATTAGTCCCTATCTTTTTTCTTTTTACTATCAGTTAGTGTTTTAGTTAATTAAATAGATCCATGCTTTTAGGATCTGGGAACTGCTTTGTAAAGGCTATAAAGCCTGAAAACTGAGACTGAAAAATGGTTCGAGCTTGGAGAGACTTTGCCATATGTTTTGGTTGCTTGTTATAATAAAAAAATCACAGTTTTCTCTTGTTGTTGTTATCAGATATTTTCATCCACCATTGTTCTGCACTCTGTTCAAATTAGCTTAGCCTGTGCTCATGATTTGGATTGAGGAACTTCCTATTGCTGTGTGTGACCCGATGTTATGCATGTACTTGGTTGCATAAAACCTGCATGTTAATATACTTGGTTGTCTCAGCAATATTCTACATACCATTTCTGTTATTTATCATCTGATTTACAGTTTCTAAGAGCACTGGCTCATTTAACTATTTGATAAGCAACCTTTCCATCGAGCTATTGTGGTATCCCATCGATCCATTTACTGAAAAGGGTATTGAATTCTTAAGTTACCAAGCATACTTAGCCATAACCACTAAGTAGTTTCTTGGAGAGCTAACAAATTGGCGCCGTTGCCGGGGAGCGAGGTGAGAAGCTGATCTTCCTGGGAGAATGACACAGATCTGGTCCTTGATGATAGACAAGGATCAGACACTTCACTGGTTATAAATCTTCTATCTGGCGACTCCATGAAGGATGAACTCAGTGGCGACTCCATTGTTCAGAATTCTGTTGGTGATTCCACTGGTATGACATGAACAGAATCTTAGCCAAGAGGTATGCGTTCTGTGATTTTTCAAGCATTGCTGGTTTTCCTAATCAAGTGCCTGCTAGAGATGAATGGGAGAACAGTCTTCCTAGATTTCGAGGAGAAGAGGGGGAAGTGCCAGCTGAGCATTTGCTGGACTTTCATGACTACATGCATCGGTTGCAGGTAGTGCATGAGGATGTCTTGATCAAGCTGTTCAAATTTTCTTTAGAAGGAAATGCTCGTGAATGGTGTCAATCCCTTCCTGCTGTTAGTATCCATTCTCTGAAGGATTTCCATGTGGCTTTCAATTCATATTACGAGAAGATTTATTCAGCTGATCTTCTTTTTCCTGAGTGTTGTCATGAGTTTAATCTTTCGAAAGTAGAACTTCAGGGAGAGTATGCTACTGAAGAAAATACTCTTCATCATGATCAGGAGATCATTGATTCACCCCATGATAACCTTAGTGATGCTTTTGACATCATATCAAATGCACCTACTGATGTATGTTGTCATGAAGATGATATTATTCCCTCTGAAGAGTTTGAATATGTTGAGCAGAATGACATATCAGTAAGTGACATTTTCAGATCTGCAGAGTTTGAAGAGGACAGCTTACAATTTCCAGATTTGCAGGGGCTGTCCAATCATGATCCCGGATGTGTTGATGTTGTAGCAGCATATGTTATGAGCAGCCCATATTTTCCAGACTTGCAGAAAAAGGTATATCACAGCACGTATGAAAAGAGTGATGGAGATGAGGATCTAAAAGGTCCAGATCATCAGTCCGTCTTATGTGTTTCTCCAACAGATCTCGAGCAGCCTGCATTCAACAATGAGATTATTAAAGGCAGTTTTCAGCATCTTTTCAATTTACAGTTGGATCAGCAGTCTAAAAAGGTATTGCTCTGTGATTTTGATGATCCTTTTGCTGACTATTTAGAGTCCATGAGCAATATAGATCTTAAAATTTTTCTGCCAGAAGAAGATTGTCTTTATCCTCTATTCAAACATCTTTTCTACATGATATGGCTTCCATTGTTGTTTGAGTCAAGATCAAAGATGCCTGTAAATCACAATCTGACATGGCTGCATTGGAAATCCAGTGTTACTTGATCATGCTGCTCCTATTAGTTAGTGTAGGAGTAGATAGGACAATAAACTCTTTTATAAGAGCGCGTAGATCATTTTTTAGTTGTTGTTGAATAAGCAGAGCAGGCTGCATGTAAGCTACAGGTGGGATACAGGCTTGCAGAGGGATCAGTGTTAAAGACTTGATGACTCCATGCCCAATGCTAAAGGCTACTGGAACTACTTGGTTCTGGGATTCTTCGGAACCTCACTGGGAGGATTCCATCCCCGAGTAGGAGCCAGATGTTATCTCCCAAATTGACCACCATCATTTTGGTTGATAGAATGGGTAAAAAAAATTTATTTCTGTGAGTCTTGGCCTTCAATATCAAAAACAAGATCTGAGTGATTGATAGCACCTGTCTGTAAATGAGTTGTGACCTTTCCAGGTCATATTGGGGTTTACTCCATGTATTAAAACAAATCAGATAGCAGCGATCAAGGCGGGTTGTGTATGATTGCTACTGCAACCTTCAAGGTATTATTTAGCACAGGTGCTCGTTTGAAAGCATCTTGAAATAGCAATGGATGATCTTAGTTCCAAGGATTTGTTAACCATTGGAAGGATTACAACGGTGTCCCTCTATTGTCCGCTACAAAATGTTTTCTTATGACACGATTGGCTGAGTCTCTCTCTCACAGCTAGAGTTCACTCGAGTTATTGGTATGTTAACAGTTTCCTCCTATTTTAAATCCTAGCCGAGTGCTTAAAAAACGGCCTGTTAGCATCCCTGATTTTTTAGCTGAAGGAAATCACCTATTAGTCTGGAAACTCATTACAAGTCCCAGTTCCTAAGTGTTATACCTGTGATATCAGACTGTTTCCTGTCACGACTAGTAATTCGAGTCTGTGGTTAAGTGCTTTCGATTCCATTCCTAAATTTTAGCCACGAAGTCAGTTTGAACTAGAACGCTTCATCCCTACAATCTCAGGCTAAATCTCCAGTCGTTATGTCATCTGTCTGTTGCAACATGCTCTGTTATTAAATAAATCCCGAATGCTCAGCTATGATTTGTCACTTGGCTGCCCTGTGAGGTATTTTCATTGTTGAACCATAACTCAAGAGGAATTTTCTGCTGAAATCGCGTGATCTTGCGAGGCAATTTTGACGGCCTTCCTGAACTCCAAATTCATATCTGCAAGCACCAGTGGATAGCTTATGATCTGTAGATCAAAATTGACTATTCGAACATGCAAAACGGACATCGGACGGTTGAGAAAATTGATTTTTTCCAAAGGCAGTTTTTTCAGGAATTATACAGGTTTCGACAGCTTAGACGAGCCTCCAAGAGCTCATTAGCTGCCGAAAAGGCTGACTTTCGGCGGCTAAGACACGAAATCAACAGAAGAGTTAACTGCCGAAAGCCTGTTTTTGCCAATTTTCTCTAATTTCGCCCAGATCTCAGTTTTGTTCGCTGAACTAGCAGAAAGCCGATCAGAATGAATGGATTATAAATTATTTTATCAATATCTCAAGGGTTTGGAGCGAGTTTTGAATCAGTTGGGCATTAGCTTTTGAAAGGAGATCTCCATATCAGAATTTCCTTGATTTTAGGGATTAGTCCCTATCTTTTTGCTTTTTACTATCAGTTAGTGTTTTAGTTAATTAAACAGATCCATGCTTTTAGGATCTGGGTACTGCTTTGTAAAGGCTATAAAGCCTGAAAACTGAGACTAAAAAATGGTTCGAGCTTGGAGAGACTTTGCCATATGTTTTGGTTGCTTGTTATAATAAAAAAATCACAGTTTTCTCTTGTTGTTGTTATCATATATTTTCATCCACCATTGTTCTGCACTCTGTTCAAATTAGCTTAGCCTGTGCTCATGATTTGGATTGAGGAACTTCCTATTGCTGTGTGTGACCCGATGTTATGCATGTACTTGGTTGCATAAACCCTGCATGTTAATATACTTGGTTGTCTCAGCAATATTCTACATACCATTTCTGTTATTTATCATTTGATTTACAGTTTCTAAGAGCACTGGCTCATTTAACTATTTGATAAGCAACCTTTCCATCGAGCTATTGTGGTATCCCATCGATCCATTTACTGAAAAGGGTATTGAATTCTTAAGTTACCAAGAATACTTAGCCATAACCACTAAGTAGTTTCTTGGAGAGCTAACACTTTCTCCAGCACATATACTAGTCAGGCTGGAATTGTGGTTACTTAGGCGCATGAGGATCTTCCTTTTGCACGCATAAGAGGTCAAAATCTTCCCACTTATAGTCTGCGATCTTTCCGAGCAGGTTCTTGGAAACCTCTACATGTTTTGAAATTGGCAACAATGGGATTTCATATCTAGCACTCTTGGGAAATTTAAAGACTGGGGCATCCAACACCCGTGGTGATATATACTCGGGTGTCAACTTCAGGGGTTCCTTCTGAAAGACCGGCGATCTTTGTGCTTTCTAGCTCGTCTTTAGAATCTTGCTTCATGGTGTAGTTACGTCTTTCCCTTTGTCCTACATGATTGGGTTATGGCGAGGTGATCTTCTGGATGCTTGACCAGGTTCGAGTGCAACCTTCTTGGCAGGGTTTTCATTACCTCTGCAATTCCCCTGTGCTGAAAGACTTGGATTGCTTCTTGAAGTGTAAGCTCTTCCTCTCTGTTTGGTGATTTGGACATTCACTGGTGAGAGTAGGTAACTGACTCTAAAATATGACTAAGGATTGCTAACATAGGAGTGAACGCATGAAAATTCTAAGTGTTTGGTAACGCTAGCGAGTCCTTATGCGGCGTTATTTATAGGCGTAGCTGAGTCCTCCCTGCACCTTCCAATGACTAGATGAGCATTTAATGTGGTGTTCGTTGGCCAATTTGAATGAATCCTTCAGTCCCTTCTGTCGTCAGTGTGTTCAAAATGGCAATCTTTTCATTAAATGCTGAAGCGAGTGCTTGCAACGGTCACCTAATGGCTATTTTTTTTCCCAACGATAGTGTAGTAGCTATTTTTCTAAGTGCTACGCCGAGCTGCATAGCATGCCATCTGTGATCCTGCGTAGTTACTTCATAGTGCCACAATTTTTCAACTACGCGGTTTCCTTTTTCTCTTCTCCTATTTTTTTTTTCCTTCCGCACAGCTTCAACAGTGCTGCATGGTACACACATTGTTCTACTTATCATACATGTACAAAATCCTTTACATTTCCAGTGTCCAATTGCAATTGTACCTGAAACTTGGAAGTCTCTTCCTCTACTTGTTATTCAAGATTCTGTGAAACAAGGCTGTCATGATACAGCTTTAGTCTGCCTCCATTTATCAAAATTGGTAGGGTATCCCCAGCTAAATTGGCTAGCTGGACTGCACCAGTGTTAGTAACATGTATCACAGTATACGGACCAAGCCAATGCATCTTAAATTTACTAGGAAAATTCATGAATTTCTATCATATAGGAGGACTAGGTCACCTACCTGAAAGCACTTGTTCTTTATATGGCGATCATGCCAAGCTTTCTCGCGGTCTTTCTGAACTTGTTGGTGGAAGCTGACGATGAAGCGATCTTTCTCCAACCCAACGAGGTGTAGCAACCTTTCTTCTAATGCTGCGAGGTCTGCCATCCTTGTGAACGTAGTGATCCTCAAACTAGGGACAATATATTCCATTGGCGTTATAGCCTGTTGCCCATAAACTAGCCAAAAAGGTGTATGTCCTGTCAATTTCTTGCATGTAGTCCTATATGTCCATAACACAGAAGAGACACGCAGGTCCCAATCATCTCTATTTACATTGCAGACCTTAGTCAGTGCGTTCTCCAGTATTTTATTGAAAGCCTCAATAGTGCTATTTGCCTGTGGATGATATGGGGTACTGCGCTGATGACAAATGTGGAATTCCTCTATAAGTGCTTCAATGGTCTTGTTCAAAAAATGAGTACCTTGGTCACTCATCAAAATCTTCGGACAACCAAATTTTGACAATATTTCTTCAAAAATGAATTGTGCAGCAGTATTGGCACTGCAGTCCTTTACTGGCTTTGCTTCTGCCCATCTGGTGAGGTAATCAATAGTAGTAATAATATACCTCGCACCAGTTCTTTTTCATGATGGGTTTATAGGACCCACAAAATCAATTGCAATTGCCTATTTCTCAAATGTCTGCAAGGTCAAATGTCGGTTTAATGGCATCTCATCTCTTTGTGAAGGTTCCCCTGTCCTTTGACAGACATCATAGTTCGTGCAGTGTTCTTTGGAATCTTTGTGGATCGTGGGCCACCATAGCCCTACGCGCAATATCTTCTGTGCGGTAGCCCTTCCTACATAGTGACCTCCCGCGACCCCTGAATGCGCATCTACTAGAATAAGCGGTTTCTCATGATCTAGTATGCATATGCACAGGAATTCATCTGGTCCGAGTTTGTATAATTGACCTACAATTATAGTGAAGTCTGCGGTGCGCACCACTAGCTGCTTCTTCTACTGGACAGATAATTCCTGTGGTTCTAGCCCTATTGTTAGAAAATTAATGATATCCTTATAATAGTCATCGACAACCTATATAGCGAATAGCTGTGCATCAAGCAGACTGTCTTCAATGTTCATCGGCTCTTCTACTGACTCAATCCTTGACAGATGATCAGGTCCCAAGTTCAGTCTACCTAGCTTAACAATAATCTCAAAGTCATATTCTTGGAATAGCAGCAGCCATCTGCATATGCGCCCCCCTAACACTGGCTTATTGACCAAGTATTTCAATGTAGAATGGTCAGTGAACATAAGGAAGTGCACACCAAGCAAGTAATGCCTGAATTTCTGTAGGGCATATACCATTGCAAGGCCTTCCTTATCGACATTAGTATAGTTCTTTTCTGCTATTGAGAGCTTCCTGCTCGAGAATGCAATAGGGTGGTGAATACCTCCTTCCCTTGGCTGAGCCAATATGATTCCTAGGGCAATGCATGATGCTTCAACATGGACATGAAATGTCTTTGTCTAATCTGGAAAGACTAGAATCGGCGCAGTCACCATCTTTTCTTTTAGTGTATCAAAGCCTTGTTCGCATTCCACATTCCATATGAATGGTGCATCTTTCTTTAGCAGCTTTTCCATTGTTGCGGTTATCTGTGCATGACCCTTTATAAATTTCCTATAATATTCAGTATGGCCTAAAGTAGAGCACAACATCTTGACTGAAGTTGGTGTTGGCAAGTTCACAATAATAGTAATCTTCGCAGGGTCCAATGTGTCCAAGTAGAATTCCATAAGGAACACAAAAAATACACTTTTTTAGATTTAAAGAGATCTAATGCTGTAGACACTTCTCAAGCATCATTCCGAGGTTCACACAATGGTTCTTCAATAGACCAAACACAGTACAATCATCAAAATAGGCTTTGAGAAACTTATGCATAAACTCTTTGAATGTTGTGACGACCACTCTGGAAAATATGGCAGGTGCGTTCTTCAGGCCAAAAGGCATTACTATGTATTGGAATGACCCCCATTCTATAGCAAAAGTCATCTTATGCCTATCTGCGGGGTCAATCCTTATCTAGTGATACCCCAAAAAACCATCAGTAAAAGAATAGGCCTCATTCCCTCCAACATTATCAAGAACTTCATCTGTGAAAGGAGTAGGGAATGGGTCATGCATGGAAGCATCATTCAGTTTTTTAAGATCAACACAAATCCTAATCTCACCCTTCGCTTTCTTGTCTTAAACGACCATGGGACTAATCCACTGTGATTCCTCGACAGGTTCAATGATTCCTGCTTCAAGCAGCTTATCCAACTCTGCGCATACTCTTTCTTTGTAGTGCAGATTTAGTTTATACGGTCTCTGCTTTACAGGATTTGCGCTTGGCTTCAAAGGTATTTTCATGACTCCTAGGTCTCCGAGAATTCCTTTCATTTCTGTAAATTTTGTTGGAAACAGCTCTTGATACTCATGCAAGGTGTCTACGATCTCTGCAATAGTCTGATCGTCCCAATAATCTTCGATTGCTGCAAACTTTGGTTCTTCTTTTGTGCCAATATTCACCTTCTGTGTTTTTACTGGTCCACTCATATTTGGGATTTCTAACAGAGGTCCTTCTACGTCGTGTGCACCCTCTGATTCTAGTATGTTTATGTTACGCAGATCATCGTCATTGTCTTCATTTCTATCATCGATGTCCTCAGCTAGGTTGTAACACTCGATAAGGTGTTCTTCATGTTCCTTCCATTCTGACTGTAGGTGCGCAGGAACGTGATTTTCCTCGAAGAATTCCTCCAATGTCATATTTTTGTGAGGACAGTCTTCCCTGAATATGCATTCCTTAATTATCTGCAATGCCTCATGGATCAACGGATTCTCGTCCTCAAAGCTGAAGTCCTTCTGGAAGTTAGCAGTCAACATTTCCCAATCAGTAGTTTCTTTGCACAACTCCAGTTCTAAGTACCATTTCTTTGGAATGTCATCATCCAGCATATGTACAAATAGATGCACCCATTCTGTGTGTGGCCTTTCCACCCATGCTTGTGAATAGACTTCAATGTGTTGACTAGGATCTGTCTGTCTATTAAAATTTTCAAAGGGTAAGGTAACCCGGTCAACAAACCGAATCTGCATTGATCCCAAGTGGTCAATGTCTACTTGTGTGCATTCCACCATCTGGCGAATGTGTCGTGCAGTGCTATATCCAATACTGGTAATCTATGCTCATCTGCAATAGCTGCAGTGTATTCTTGGATGAAAGTATAAGCATTAGCAGAACCATCATATGTCAAGATAGGACTTACCTCCTTCCCGATCTAGCGCAGTGATTTTGTAACCTGTGCGCACCTTCTTCCTGATACTTCATGCATTTGGATTTATCAATTTTCCAGCGCTGCCTCCGAATCAGAGACATAGGAGCTGTCACATCTCTAGCTGAGTGTACCATATGCAGTAGGATTAATGTAATCTTCCTGGTTCACTATGAGCTGGTATAGTCTGTCCAAGTCTTGAGCATTGGATTCCTCCTAAATTGGCTCGCTGTATCTGTCACCATCTACAGGATCCAATGGTGCGATGACCCTAATATGCTTGCATTCAAATATCATCTTCTTTGTTTTTAAGTTGACAATAGCCAATTTGTCCATAGCCCAGTCAATTCCTAGCAGTGCAGGAAAAGGATGACTATCTTCCACAATCTCGATAACTTCAAAGTCTACATGACTTTGGACTCCATCGATGTCGACTATCACATCAGCTAACCGACCAAAAGGTATGACTTTCTCTTGGTTAGCCATTCTCAACTGGATAGGTGACCATGACAACTTTGGTCAACCCATCTGCTGCCATGTCTGCTTAGTTAAGACATTTACTTCAGCTCCCAAATCAAGGATGACTTCATCCATTTCAAAATCTCCAATCTGCACGGTAAGTCTCATTTCTCAGCCCATTCTTTTATGCTTCCTTATGTGATGTACTACGCTATCAGAAGCCTTTATTCTGGTCTGCGGCTCATACTGGTTTATGAGCTTCTGCAGCTCTACTATGGCATTTTCACTTTTTAGTAACTTCATGCAGCTTCGCAGGAACTGCGCAACAGAGGTGCTAACATCTGTTAGAGTGCTTGTTTTGTCATAGGCCGCTGGCATGTCTTCAACATGCGGTGCTTGACTGCACAATGGAATCCTCTTTGTTTCTATTGCTGGCTCTCTAAAGGTATCCTGAGTGTCGATAAAGACTTCCTAGTTATTTTGTAGGTTGAGAGTAGGTATTTTACCCATAGATTTCCTTACCCATATTGTCTCAAGAGGAGACTACTTTGTGTGAGCCTCTCCTGACGTGGAAGCTTCTACTCCCCTATTGCTTCCTGCCTGAGCGCCACTGCACGTACCACATTGATGATCGGGTCTATTGGTATTTTCTCTATTGCGATCCACTAGACGTTTGTGTTTGGTGCATTCGCCCGTCTTCATTTATGCATTTCCACCTCTAGTACTGGGTAATCTTCAATAACATGCTCAAATTATTTACAATAATTGTATGTAGTGCATGGGTTAACACAATCTCTAGATATGTGACCTAGCTGGCCATAATTATAACAAATGACCTGGTTACGGCCTCTTCCCTGCACCAAGCTAGCATTTCTTCCTCTGTCGCAGTATCCAGCACCACGACCTATGTATCCTCCTTGGTCATATTGTGCATTCTCTTGTTTCGGCTAGTTATCTTCTTGTACGCGGTACAAGCCAGTGCCTCTCATTGAGTCCATATCCCATTTTCTCTCATTCATTAGCTCATATTCACGGTAGTTGGATTCATCATGTCCAACTAATTTACAAAAATTGCAGTATAAATTTTTAGGTGTTTTCACATATTTCTGTATAAGATAGCAGTCTTCAGGTCTGTGTCCTGCAGTTCTACAAATTTCACACCATGGGGCCTGATTCCGATTTAGTGGGTTGGGTGCACCACTGTTAAGATAGTCACGGAATAAAGGGAAATGCTCTCGGTCATGGCCTTCTCCTTTACAACCTTTACACTAGACCTCATGTCTAGGTTCATACCTTTGTTCTTTGCCATTCTTCATGCTTTGCAGCTCTAGTGTCAGGGTGGTTAGTTGGTTCTGGATCTGAGACATTCCAGAACTAGTCTCACCAATCGGTGAAGCCTCTAGCTTCATTGTGATTTCTAAGGCCTTTGCCTACGACATAACCCTCTGTTGCATCAATGGTAATCTAATATGGGGTAACAACACAGCAATGAACCATTCCTTGTGTTGTTCCGGGGATATAACAAAGCTTACTTGGTCTAATAGGGTCTTGAACTTTTGATCAAACTCCCAAACCGTTTCAGTCGGTTTCTACTTTATTTCTTTCAACTCAGTTATACACTGGGATTCAGATTTGGGTTTCTTAAACTCTGCCACAAGCGTAGCTTTAATTTCTGCGAGGGTTCGCGGCTGTGTGGTAGAGTACTTCATGAACCAATATAGAGCTCTGTCCCTGGAAGTGGTGATGAGCTGTGCTCTCTTCACTGCATCATCCTGGATTTTTCTTACACTCCATATGGCTTCATAAAGAAACCAATGCTGATCAGGGTCTTCTAGGTCAGTTCCTTTGAATATTGGTAGCTTCATATCTATGTTTTCCATTGTGCTACTAGGTGGTGGGGCACCCGAATTAGTGCGCGGCTGCTGTAAAGGGCTCTGTGCAGTGAATACAAATTGGCTTACCGGGATAGATGTACTGGGTTGAGTATTCTGCGGGGTGGGATGTGTAGTGGGTGGGTTTTGAGATAAAGGTGGTGCAATCTCTACAATTGGTGGGTTCTCACAGGTAAATGGTGGTGCAGCTTCGTTGTCAAGGTTACACGGAATCTTAGTATCAATATGGAGTCCAGGGCCTCCAAGATTCTTATTAAATTTATACCTCTTTCCACTTCTATGATTATGGGTATCTTTGTCAGAATCACTATATACATTGTTTACCATGACAAACTTAAGAATATTACTGCATTCTTAAAACACCTTTCTCAGCTAACAACATATTAATGTATAGACTAAGATTGTTCAACAACTTACCTTGGAAACCTCTGAAAAAGTATACTTCTGCTTGGCTATAGGATTTGAGTGTGTCTACAGCAAATTCTGTTACGAAGCCTTCTAGCATATGATCGACTCAAAATTCAACTGCGTGTGTCAACAGGCTATCTATTGCTTTGAGCTGCGCTATGAGCTCAGGAGTCCACTATGTAGGAACTCCTCCTTGAAAACAAGTTTCCTTTTCTCCAAGCCATGAGATCCACGCGTGCAAATCATTTGGAAATGATGCCCATAAAATCTCATGAATATCTTCCCACATATATCTATCTGACCACTGTGTGTCAGATAGACGCGGATGTCTATTCTCTTTCCTTGCAAAGTCTCTTCTGGTCTTGTCCCAGCAAGCTTGGATTTCGGTCTTTTCAGGATTCCAGTTGTCAGAGCCTTCCGGGAACTGGTATTCTTCGTCACACATCACGATTGCAACTCATCACGGATTCTAGCGCGACAGCGGAACCATTTGTTGGCTATAACTGACCCAGAGGTTTTCTATAAGACCCAGGTTCTTCGTGATTTCCCTTTGACCAACAAAACCCCTTCGCATCGACCCTTTTGGCAACAACCTGCGAGTAGGTTGAGGTCTCACCCGAGGTGTATCTATGGGGTACTGCAGAATCAGATTTCCATAGTAAGTGATAAGTTGCTTGGATGGATGTACTGCGCAGCACAACAGGGGGTATGTGCTACAAGGTGAGACTGTGCAGCGATGGGCAATGCTGCGGTCCGCACCACTATGTTCTTCTACCATGGGACTTCTCCTAAAGCTGTGAACAATGTATCTTTATTGTATACTTGGATTATCTTGAAGACACTTAAGGCACTGAAACGAATATCACTCATCCACTCGTTCAGGCGCTTAACTGACTATTCTTCTTACATTCATTCGTTAAGTCGGGGTACTACGATTTGAACATATATGACTATACAATCCAACTATTAAGCATTATTTTACTGCGTATAGGAGAGTGTTTAGCTAAATGAATGATTCACTATCTTCAAACACAATGCTAAATGTTCATCATTCATCTATTCATATAGAACTTAACATATCATCTCCATACTTCTTTTGAAGGAAAATGCATATCAAAGTTCTCTCATAACAACATGCAAGGAAACATCTAGACATTCATTTACAGAAAGTACAGATAAGCATTCATTCATAAATCACAATCGCACAACACAATATTTAACGAGGTTCACTCCCCTAGGTGGGAAGCTACGTCCACAAGAACGGTTGGTAATATATTTCTTTAAAAGGGATGGGGACAATTGTTCTTAGTCTACGCACTTAGCTGTAGACTCTCCTTCCTCTCAGATAGGTCTCTACGCACACAACTGCAGAGCCTTTACAATCTTCTTAGCTCAAGAGATTTTACGATACAACAATCCAAAATTGTAACAACAAAAGTAAAGAGTAACCCCATCCTATACAAAATTGTCTTATTAAATAGATCATGCCTGAAGGTCATGTCTTTACAATGCCGAAGACCTAACCTAAAAACCCTTAGGGTTTACAAACTGTGTCGGTTTCCCTAAACCGGCTTGCTGGCATCTAGTAGCGTCTGCTTCATCGTGGCAGTTCTCCACGTCTTCCTTCTATCGCTATTGGCCTTTCTGTGGCACGCATGCCAATAGGTCCCTTTCACTGAACTGTTCATCTCTAATGGTTTCGCCCATTAGGCATGCCAAGACATCACTTTCCCTGAGCTATCCTTTCCTTAACAAACTCGTGCATTGGCCACCTTCCTGATTTGCTCGTGCCCGCTGCTCGACACTCTTGGAGCATCTTTCCAAAATTAGACCACTACTGGTCCATTCGATACCTGCACCTGATCCTTGTCCAGCACTTCGCTTTGCTGGCTCCACGTGTCCTGACTACTTCGTAGCACTGCTTCCTCGTAGCGCTAGTCTTCGCAGTGCTTCCAAAACTTGGATGCTATGCATAGCTTCATAGCACCCTTAACACCTAGACAATTACATCTTTTTCTGAGCTGTGCCTAGCTCAGCTTTTCCTTCTTATAAAAAATGTTGCTAAAACTTTGTTCCATCTTGGGCCCAACATTGGGCCGCCCCTTCGTTTAGGAGATAATTGTGGACAACTACATCCTGCATGTTACCTATATCTAGAATGGTGAATGAAAGAAGTATCTACCGACTGTTCTTGCAATCTAGAACACCGGAAGAAGGGTCGGTCGCCCCTTAGTTTGGTAGATAATTGTGAAAACCTTTATCTAAAAATTGAATGATATCCAGAATGTTGAAGACGAAGAAGGATCGACCGACCCTTCTTACCGTCTCAAGCTATACTGAAAAGAATATTGGGGAGAAGAAGGATTGTCCACACCTTCTTTTACGAGGGAATTGTAAAAATAGAACCTGGAGAAAGAGCAGTCGATCTTTCTCTGTGCATATTTCCACTTTCCAGCAAAAGTTGTGAAGCAATGTTCCTATGAAATATGTGTTTAAAGTGCCAATATCTAATTTAGCCACTCCGCAAAACTCATCCCTAGGGGAAGGAGCGAATGCTCTTTCTCCTCAGCATCTATGTCCAACACCCCAAAATGGAACAACCTCATGAAAGAGTGACCTTGCTTTCTCTGACGAAATTTTTACTTGACAGCAAACTCTTTGTAGCAGAACGTCTGTAAATTTTGTCATTCAAATGTCGAAATCTAGTCTCCAGGTTGACACGTGGAATGCTCAGATTGTGCCACATGGATTTGATTATTCCAGAATTGATCTGTGCTGCACTCGGTGAAGTAGAACCTTCTATATCATTCACCACGTTCTTGGGAAGAGCAGACCCAAAAGTATATTGTTTGAATAATATAAATACCTGCCAATTGAAAAACTAGTAGTTGATTCTTCAAGCCAATCTTACTGCTCTACCTGCCCAGCACTCTTCTCAGTTCCACCTCAGCAAAAGCAAACCTCAGTCCTGAGATAAAACAGAGTTTGAACTTTAAGTTTCAATGTAGCTAGTGGATGGGATAGCATCACAATATTAATGCATAAAAGTTCGTGACATTAATTATCATAGTGTGGTGGGATTTCATCTGTACATCGTGACACATAAACAAAATCCATCATAAACATGATGAGATTATTCACACGAGTGATACAATCCATCATTTACCATTGGCGCCGTCAAGGTCAGGATCACTGCCAATGTATAAACCATTTTAAATCACGGAAAAGATCAACAGTCCCACGTTTATTCCGCATCCCCAACATGCACGCTAGGACAGAGGGATGGGTGGTTGCAGAATTTGAAACCGCTCTCCATGTGGCAGCACCACATTATTTCGCAATTTGGAAGGGCGGTAAGGAAAACCACCTTCCTCCATTTGCGAAACCACCTTCGCCCATCACACTACCCACACAACTCCTCCACGTCGGGGCTCTTTCCCACGTGTCTCCACCACAAATCAATGTATTAATTCTGAGTTCATCCATGCGACATCAAGTCACTGGGATCTTTAATTACCCTACATCCGACGTCGCCTCATCCTTCTTGGAAACAATTCACATGGATCTCCAGCGTGCGAAGATTAGGTTTCTAGGTTCATACTACTATGTTCTGTCATCCCCCTCTGCGTTGCACATTTTCACTCACCTGGTTCTGCTTGAGGATCCTCATGCTCTAGTTCTCCTCACGCTCTTGCTTACCTACACCTATAACATCTTCTCATTGGCTCCCATGGGTAGGACAAAGGGTACCAAGACCAAGAGAAAGCAAAAATATGCAGCTCTAGATACAAGTCACACCAGGCAGGGCTACGGTGTTGAAGTCTCCATTCCAGTCCATTTACTGATTGATAATTGGGAGGCTAGGATAATTGCAGAAATTTTGGCTAACAAGAATCAAGAGCAAACCTGGGACCCCTATTGTCTTGTGAAGAACATGTTAGGCCAGCTTATGGAGGACATGTAGACTAATTGGACCCCTACTCTCCATGCTACCCAAACTCTTCGGGATACTCTACCAAACTTGGATGCCACCCTCAGCACACTGGAACACCAGCTCAATTGGGACTCCTATGCCGCCACTCTTCCCTTTGGTTGCAACAATTGTCCTGGGAACAATACACCTGGCTCCAGCACGTCTTCTGTCAGACCTGAAGCCACCCTTGGAACTCTGGCCACTCCTCTTATCATGGATAAGTCCAACCCAAGGGGTAGCATGTCAGTTTTGAAATGCAGCAGGAGCCTTATGAAGGGAAAGGAGCAACCACACACCTCCTTCCCCATCCCATCCACTTTGGGCCCGATATTGGCCTAGCATGCACTTAATGAGTTGACTGGTTTCATTCATGTCATGCCTCAGAAGATGATGCCCTTTCTATTCAAGCTCCCTGCTCAGGCCACTCATCCTTCTGCGAAGACTAATATACTTGCCATGAGAGCTACGTCGACACCTGGGATTGCTGCTTCGACACCTGGGAATGCTGCTCCAACACCTGTAAGCGTTTGGAAGGACACGGATTACTATAGTTGCCCAATTCTGGAGGAGACACCTTCTGATGCATAAGTCCCCTCTGCAACTGGTTGAGGAGGTTCTTCTGATGTCTCTCTTACTTTTTGTCTATTTTGGTTATGCCTATGACTGCCAGTTTTTCATATGCCTCTATGGCCATGACTACTTCTGATATTCACCCTGTTTTCCCTACAATGGGTAGGGTTTTTTTGTATAGTTTGATTTTGAATCGCCACAACTCTACTGATGTCTATGGCTGGCACCTTTGGATAAGACCACCGCTGACTGTAATCTCTATTGTATTTCTATTAGCTTAATATAAATTCACATCTTTACAAAAAAAAAATCTCTCTCCCATTACAGTCAAGCGATTTTGATTATTACAATGTTTCCTACCTCAAGGCTTTTGATATTGAAGGGAAGGTTGTTCATAGGATAGGTGTTTTTAATTTCCGATTAAAACGCATGCGATTTCTTTTGGAAGATGTCAACATGCAACTTAGTCATGAATAATTAAGGTATATGTATTAGGATGTGCGATACAATTGTTTTATAAATATATTCATGTGGGGGTAAATATGATAATATTGTTTTTAAATGTGTATGTGTATTCATAAAATATGTAATAATATATTTTTGTTTTTTTGTAGCTGCTTTATATAAGCAAGTTTTTGTATTGGTCGATCTCTGAGTCATCATGATCGGATAGTTTTGGATGAAAAGTTTGTTTTTAGTTTTCTGTGTGGAAGCTGAAAGAAATCAATTTTAATACTTTCACACAAATTAATACTGTGTCAATTTTAAATTGACGAAATCAAAATCGTGTAACATTATAATTATAATGATAACATGATTGATAATGTTCAATCAGTATTTATATATTAACTATAGGATCATGTAATATTGTAGTTATAACGATAACATTATTGATAACGCTCAGTCAATTGTTGTATATAACCTTTTGCGTTGCAACAATTCTCACTGATTGTTTTATTTCATGTAATTAATAACGCTCAATCAATTCTTATATATAACCTTTTGTGTTGCAACAATTCTCACTGATTATTTTTATTTCATGTAATTAATGGTTTTTTATTCCCTATAATTGGATTGAAAGCTTGTTAATTTGATACCCTTTATCCATATGCAAAATGCAAGGCACTATGGGTCACTGTAATTTTTTCATATTGCTTGGAAAGGAATTTCATAATTAGTGTATGCCAACCACAATGTAGTCTTGATAATTGGAAAATTTTCATGGAAAACCATGGCTAATATTGGTGTAGGCTTGAATTGTGGTCATGTTATGATAAACGACCTCCTCCCAGTGGATAATTGGGTCCCTTAGCTATGTCCTTAAACCATCTGATCCCTTCCCCCTTGCACCCTTGGGTCTCACCCTTTTGATGAACTCCTTTAATGGCCAAATCACCTCAGGATTCTCTCACTCATTTCAAATGTGTCCTCATCTAAACTGGCACCACCCTTGATAGGCTCCATCTATCTTGCATGCAAGAGATCGATGCGAACTAGTACTAAGGTTTTCAGTTGCTATTTCATGCATGAAGGTGGTGCACTCTGTATCTCGCATGTCTCTCTCTGCCAAGGTTCTCCCAGTGATTTTATCCAAAGTCTATTGTTTGGTCTGAATATAGAGGATACCAATTTGTGTCTATCTGCTCTACAATGTTGCAAATGTAGGAAGTCTGCCCAGGGGCACTCCGGGGGGGTTGGCTCGAAGCGATACGTCTTTGATATTTTTCATGGACACAACACTAGTCGTAATGAACTCTCTTGTAGTGGCCAGACAAAGAAGGCTTTCCATGGCCATTCCAAAGCTAAGGACCATGGCAGTGAAAAAAGATGGCCCTCTCGAATTTGGCTAGGGTTAGAGAATCACGGTCCCTGTCCAGCATTCTGGTTGCGGTTTTGATTCTGGAAGCAAGAATTGCAAGGTCCTCTCGACTCCTGACTCTGGTTTTTTTTCAACTCCTACGCAGCAGTTTCGTGGTAGCCCGGGAGAACTGGGAGGAAAAACAAATTGGCAGCATGCATTGGGAAATAATGGTGGTCTGGTTAACATTGACTCTCCTCGTGGGAAGGATATCCCTTTCCCCAAAATTCTCTCAAATGTTCTGGACCTAGAAGCCCAGGTCCGTTCGCTTCGGGGTGACTTCTCCGACATGGAGAAAGCAATTTCTCGCCTCGCTACCTCCGTTCAAATTTCTAACTCTGATGTCCAGACTAACAATGTCAAGATGAAAGACTACTTTGAGAAGCTGGTGGGAAAGATTGATTTGTTCCATAGTAGCCTCAGGGTAATGGAGGCTAAAGTTGATTTTATCAGACACAGTGGCAGAAATCTCCCATCTATCATCCTGAATAGTGACGATGAAATTGCAGGTGCAGCAACAGGAGGCAAGGATGAAATTGCAAGTGCAGCAACAGGAGGCAAGGAAAAGAATGCTCATCCCCATCATGGCAATTGGCTCCTTCTTTTTGTTCTCGTCTTGGCGTTTTAGCAGCTCTGTTTTGGCTAGAATTTTGTAATCCTTCTCATATGTATTACTCTTGCAAGTTTCTCTTAGGTCACTTTGTTAAAATTTTCAGTAGTAGTAGGCATAAGGCCTTTTTTGAAGATCAGAGACTGAAATATGAAGAGACTGTTTTGACAACTCTTGTTTTTGGGGGTCAATCTCCCCTATGCTATGTAATATGTTCCATCCTTTAATATAAAATCTCTTTAACTGTTTGTGTAAAACAAAAAAAGAATTTTTTGGTTTAAAAAAATAGTTATGATCCTTAACTTTTAAGATTAAATCACAAACAATATATGAAAATTGCTAGACACTTTATTCAATATCAATTAGCTTAGGATCTTTGATTATTTTATTCGCGCGCTACAAATTCATATCCAGAGATCCCATTAGACATCCCTTGGGTCTTTTGATTCGACCTTAACCCTCCTTTCATGGACCTGAACCCCTCAAATCATCTAGGTAAAAACTGGTGCGACTAGTATGATTGTAGCTTAAGGATTGAAGCAAATACAAGATTATCCCGTTATAAAATGCTAATTGAAAAATTGGCATGAATTTAATGTTTCCGCCATCTGCAGTTGGGATAAATGACAACTTGGAGAAAGAAGACAAAGCCACTCTTTCTCTAAGAATATTTCCACTTACAAGGCCCTAGGAAGGCTAGATCGTCAATTCATTTATATCCAAAACGGTGAGAACTGGCAGAATACTTACCACAAAAACAGTCAGCGGACCCTTCATTTACGAGTGAAGTGTAAACATATTTAATCTACGAAGGCCAGGCTGAGAATTCAAGACTTCCAGTTCCCGCTGTAAATATTTGTGATCCGCCCATTCGTTTAGTGGATAACTTTTAATAGCCTTATTCAGCAATTCACCTATATCCAGATTGGCCAACACAGGAAGGATCAACCAACCCTTCTTGCATCCTAGAAGTTTAGAACTATAATGAATAGAGTTATGGGCAGAAAAAGGGTTGGCTTCCCCTTCCATTATGAGGGATTTGTAAAAATAGACAAGTTGGAGAAAGAGCGACTGCTCTTTCTTTGAGAATATTTCCACTTGCAAGCAAATTGTGCAAAGCAATGTAAAATTCATCTCTATCCATAATGGTGAACACTGGAATAGTACTTACCACAACAAGGGGCAGCTACCCCTTCCTTTATGAGGGACTTGTAAAAATATATAACTTGGAGAAAGAACGGTCGCTCTTTCTCTGAGAATACTTCCACTTGCACTCAAATTGTGAGAAGCAATGTAAAATTATTCAACCTACGAAGGCTAGACTGTCCATTCATTTATATCCATAATGGTGAACACTAGCAGAATGCTTACCACAATAAGGGTTCAACCGACCCTTCATTTATGATATTAGTGTAAAAAGGTTTAATCTACAAAGGCCAGTCTGAGAATTCTAGACTTTCAACTTCCACTGTAAATCGTAGGGATCCGCCCCTTCGATTAGTAGATAATTGTGAACACCCATATCCATCAATTCACCTATATCAAGAATGGAGAACACAAGAAGGATTGACCGACCCTTATTGCATTCTTAAAACTATTATGAATAGAGTTATGGGAAAAAGAAGGGGCAACTGCCCCTTCCTTTATGAGATATTTGTAAAACTAGACAACTTGGAGAAAGAGCGGCCGCTCTTTCTCTGAGAATATTTCCAATTGCAATCAAGCTGTGCGAAGCAATGTTCCTATGAAATTTGTGTTTAAAGTACTGATATCTACTTTCGACAGTGCTACAAAACATCTCTAGAGGAAGGAGCAGATGCTCTTTCTCCTCAGCATCTAATTCCAACACCCTTTCAGTAAACACAAGTTTCAACTTGCCATCAAACTCTTTCGAGGAATAGTTCTATAAATTTTGTTGTTAAAATGTTGAGATCTTGCTTCTAGGGTGACACGTGGAACATTCAGAATGTGACACGTGGCATATTTGATTTTTCCATTGGTTTTGATATTGTTTAAAAGAGTATTACGGATCTTAAAGGACTACCATTTCAATATAAACCTACGGATTTAAGTTATAGTAATTCCAATGCAAGAGTAGAATCATTTTATGTTATAGTGATTCCAATGAAAGAGCAGAAAAAACGGGTGATTCCAATGCAAGAGCAGAAACATCGACGGAAAAACCAAGAAATACATGACCTTCGATAATACCCTTTTTATAATAATCTTATTGATAATGTTTTATTAAAAATTATTGTTTTCAAACTAGAAATTTAAGCCATATTTATATAACCATGTATATTATGCAAAGTAAATAAGGAAATTTACAAACATTAGTACTTCGAAAATCAACACAACTCCATTTTCAAATCTTATACAAAATAGCTAGAATGCACTTCCAAGAAAAATATGGTTCCTTGCTCAATATGAAAAACGGAATAAAATATGGTTCGTTAATGTGTTTCATGGACTTTTTCGAAATTCAAAGAGTTTTTATCCAGTAAATAATCACTATGTCGAATTGATGGCCTCGATTTTTTGTTTTCTGTTATTTAAACTATCACGCAAAAGAAATTCAAAACTTTATCTAAACTGAAAAAGAATACAAAAATACATAAATCCAAAAATAATCGATAAATAAGAGAGGTTAAGAATTTAGAGAAGAACAAAGAATTAAGAAAATTAATTAAATTTAATATTAAAAAAACTGGATATATATTCTTCAAATAGTAGGGACATGATCAGAGTTTAAATAACTTTTCAAAATTTAGGGTATTGAACAAAAGCCCTCCCCTAAACTTACATAAAAGTAAACCTAAAATAGCCACCGATACAAACTTAACATAAGGGCCAAGAACAAAAGCCCTGGCCTAAACTAACAGAAAACTAAACCTAAAATAAGAATTGACCATTTTTGGTGGGCCGTGTCATTCTCTTAGGGGTCGATATCCATTGATTTGACCCCTCCTGATGATCTTGCCAATCTTGCCTCTGAGGAAGTCTCTGAGGGAGCCTCTGACAGAGTCTCTGAGGGATTCGAGGGAGTTCCAGCAGTTGGATGGGATGGATGAGATTGTCCATAACCTACCAAAGTAGCAGGGCTCCCCTCGGGTTGATTTTGAATGGCTTCATCGTGCTCACGGAGGAGGGCTCGCAGTATCCTCATCATTTCGGCTTTTTCGGCTTGGTCTTGTGCATTCCTCTCCATCCTTTTAGCTTTGTCGTTTTCCATGGTTTGCTCCAAGGAGTCTAACCTCTACTGAACCTCTGTCATTTCCTTGTCCAAATTCTTGACTTGTTTGCGAGTGTGTGCATCGGTGATGCTGGTCATTCCGCGACTGCTACCTTACGCCACTAAACAAGGAGACAGGCCTGAAGAACTCCTGCAGGAAAGCTTCTCGTATAGGATCTTACGTTCGCTAAGCAAAGCAGTGGTCAAAATCCTCAGACTTTCATGTTCTCCGACTCTAAGAACCCGACGTTGATGAGGGCCACTAGACGGAGAAAGAGTCGAACAAAGAGCTAATTTAGAAAACATTTTCGGCAACCTTGAGTGAACAGGACCAAATCCTATTTAATTCCACAACACAAATCCAAAATGATAAAAAAAACCAGAACACAGATTGCAGTAAATCTACAGAGCTGTCGGAATTGAAGATCGAAGCAATTGAAAGACTGTTATAGCATGTGATAGGACATTAAGGGTCAAAGACTTTACCCTTTGATTTAACTGATGGGACATATTGATAGAAAGGGTTCATAATTGGGCAAAAGAAAATTTTGAAGTCCACCGTCGATCTTGGATGGGGCATGATTTTCCTTAATAAAGTTCTCAAATAATAAAGTTCCTTGAAAATATATATAACCATACAAGTCAAATGTATGAAGAGGACCATAGGTGTCTATGAAGTTTTGGTAATTGCATATGAGAAGCAAGATTTGAATAACCGAAGTTAAAACTACTATAAATTAGAGGGTTGTTGGGTGCTTCTTGGGGCAGGTTCATGCCTTCTAAGGGAATTCTTGCCTCCTTCCAGTTGTAGGTAGAGATTTAAGGTGGTAGGGCATCCTTTTCTGTTTAGCAGGTAGAAAACAAGGGGTGCAGAAGCATCCTTTCTGTAGTGGCAAAAGAATCCATGGGATTAAGTTCTCCATCAAATTGGTGCTTGTAGAACAATTTTGTATATTACAATTACCTCATTATGGAAGGATTTGTTGGTTTTAGCTTTGAGGTTTCCATGATAAATCGGTGTGTTCAAAATTTTAATTGTCCTATTCACATTGGGAATGATAATTATTTAACTTGACAATGCTTAATACTAATTTTATATAAAAGGGTTGAAAAAGGCAATACTGATTCCCCCCCCACCTCTTAGTATTGTTGGATGAACCAACACTTGTCGCATAGCACCGTCATCGTCGCCTAACGTCTTGTGTAGTTGATGCTTTAGCGCCTCTGCTTAATATTTTAAGTGCTTGGGCCTATTAGCATAAGTTTGTAGGCCCCCTAAGGTAATCTTACTTCCCTTATCCTTTTTAAGCCTTCTTTGGACTCCAAAGCTCATGAACTATTTACTCGATCTTTTTAGGTACTTGGGACAAAAATAATGCTAAGAATGGGGTCCCTTTGTGTAGATATTTTGTACCTTGTCCCACTTGATGAACACCTTCCAAATTTATCTTTCACATGATCATGTATTCCATGTAACACAATATCCATTTCCATTGCATTATTATTTGTTAACTCCTTCATGGATGCAGTTTTTTGTAGTGTTTTTAGAGTGATGTAAGCATTTAGAATAGATTTCCAGATATCAAAACCTTGTGCATTTAAATGGAGTCTCATTCTTATAATCCAATCATATCAGAATTTGATTCATTAAGAACAGTCAAACCCCATCTGCGGAGTAGAGACTTTCATGTTTGTCCATGTGCTCTAGAGGTCTTCGGTCCATCTATGAGACTCTCTTGAAGGAATTGACTCCTTGATTTAACTGCACCAACTGGAAGGAGGCTCGAAACCTAAGGAAGCTCCAACTCCTCGGTTTACTAGCTCCATCTAGAACGAGGCTACAACCCCTTGGTTGTCATAATTTCCAACCTATAGATAGGACTCCAGACCTCAGTAAAGTCCAACTCAATAGTTTTACTTGTACCTGTATCACTATCCATGTATCATTGTATTGATGTCACTATCACAATCCATTTTCATCACAACGACACAATCATTGTCTCTGTCACAAGGCCACAAAAATATTGATGTCACAATGTCAACTTGTACATGCCCCAAATCTGTCGTTCAAGAATGGTAGCAACTTCCTCCAATATATACTTCAGATGTATAGCAAGACCATAAAGATGCCTCCAAAGAGTGTAATCAAATCCCATAAATAATCACCAATAGACTTCATCTATTTTCACCTTCAAACCCTTACATCATAAACCTAATAGTACATTCCAAAAGCTTAGAGGGATCTCATGCCAATATCATTACCATGGAATATTCCAATACAATCACCAATAATATCTAGCCATTGGAGAGTGGTTTTTGATCATTTCTCATTTTGGGTATTGGAGAGCATAGATTGTCTATGCTTGTGGAGGGTTTACTCTACTTGCCTTAGTACCAATTTCGAGGGTGAAAGATTCCCATACTAATTGGGAGTTGGAGAGGCCATTGTGCATTGGACAACAAGGACACATATTAAGAGGTTGTGGCACCCATTTGTGGAAAGATTCCCCACTACACTTGGCATGATTCGCTCACCAATTCGAGTTCAAGATGAAGGGTAACATACTTGGGGTTACAGTTTAAGAGGTATTATTCATGGCATGAGTCATGCAAGGTCAAATTGGAGTGGAAGAATAAGTCCCATGGAAAAATTGTGACAGTAGGGCTAGATTTTGTAGCCTCTAGTGTGACAACAATGATGAAGATGCTATGACACCTATGACACCAGCTTGCTCGCCTCAGTCCATTGCATCTCCCTGTCTAGTCATAAGTTTGAAATTCCAAGTTTGGATTTTCAGGGTTTCTCAATCTTTTATTTCCATTTGAGTTTCTCATTAAGATGTCTCACCACACCAAGCTTGAGGATATTAGCTTGAAGGGGTTGATAACTTCTGAACATGGAAGTATAGGATTGGGTTAATCCTAGAAGTGAATGAATTGGATACCTACATAAGTGAAGAGGTTCCAGTCCCAGAGGGAGATGAGGCTAAGGCCTTACATAAGAAGAACTTGGTCAAGGCCAAGAGGATCATTGCAAATTCTATCAAGGACCATCTCATACCACATGTTTCATCCCTAAAGACACCCAAAGAGATGTTTGACTCCTTGACCAAGCTGTTTGAAGGAATGAACATAAATTGGAAGATGACTTTGAGGAATCAATTAAAGAATGTCAAGATACAAAATGTAGATACCATGCAGTCACACTTTACAAGGGTCTCTCAGATAAAAGAACAACTTGAAGCCATTAAAGAAGATATAGAGAATGGAGAAATAGTGATGACCACCTTGAATGGTCCTCCTAGGTCGTGGGATTCCTTTAGTAGGTTGTGGGAGGAATTCTCACAGAAGAAGCTTGAATTGTAGCTCAAAAAGAAAACATGGGTAGTGAAGACCAGGATCTCACAACACACACCAAGAGAAATTAAAACAAGAGGGAGAATCATCATCACAAGAAGGAGATTGTCCCAGGAACAAAAGCAGCTCCAAGAAGAAGAAGAAGAAGAAGAACACTCTGTGATAGAGTCCAGTAGTTCCTGCAAGGAAGCAAAGATTGAGAGGGATTCCACCCAACAACCAAACAAAGATAAGATTGTATTTGAATTAATATATGAGATCAGATATTTGCTTTGTTGTAAACACATTGAGTAAATATATGGTGGAACCCAGGAAAGTTCACCTGATTGTGGAAAAACATGTGATGAGATATCTGAAGGGTACATTGGATTATGGACTCAGATATGCCTCAGATAGTGAGTTCAAACTGTATGGGTACATAGACTCAGATTGGGATGGAAGTTCTGTATACAGAAAGAGTTACACCTCAGGATCATGTTACTTTAGTTTCGGATCAGGCGTGATCTCATGGCTCAGTAGAAAGCAACCCTGTGTTGCACTCAGTACAAGGGAAGTTGAACATCTAGCAGCTTGTTCAGCTTGTGGTGAAGTAGTGTGGCTTCGCAACATGTTGACAGGATTGTTCAATGCATAGATTGATGCTATGAAGATACTCTGTGACAACCAGAGTTGCATCAAGTTGACATAAAATCTTGTGTTTTATGATAGATTGAAGCACATCGAGACTACATTCCACTATATCTGGGATATGGTGCAGAAGGGTATTGTTAATCTCGATTATGTTCCTACAGAGGAACAAGTTGCTGATGTGCTGACTAAGCCTTTGGCTTGTGTGAAGTTTGAAGCTTCGTGTGGTCGAGAGGGATCTCTCTAGAAATAAAGACTCATAGAGATCCTATCTGAAAGGATAGATGTCTGTCAAAGAGGGACAAAAGACCAGTATTGGTTGACTGATAGTTCCAACTCTCATGAGCTGATGCCTGTCCGTAGGGATGGATGCCTCTCCAAGGGTGAGGGTAGATCAGTACTGGCTGACTGATAGTATTAGTACTGGCTGACTGATAGTATTAGTACTGGCTGACAAGGTTACTGATAGGAGAAGATATTCTAGCTGATGGTGCTGTTGATGAGGATGTTCCAGTAGATGGTGTTCCAGCTGACGAGGTTGCTGACAGCAGAATATATTCCAGTTGATGGTGTTGTTGATGAGGATGTTCGAGTAGACGGTGTTCCAGCTGATGAGGTTTCTGACAGCAGAAGATGTTCTAGTAGATGGTGCTCCGTTGATGATGATATGATCTAAAGATGATGAGATGATCCGAAGATGATGGGGTGACAGTAGAGTATACAGGCTTTTTCAGAGACAGTGTAATCAGTCATGAGATGTACCCATGGAGAACTTGAGAAGTTTATAAAAGTCGCAAGAACAAAGAAGGAGAGTAGATTTTGTGATGGTCCAAGAATATCCATTTATTTGTATTCTGATATATATACTCTGTATTTAATTACCAAAAGAATCTCAAGTCAAAATACCAAGTGAAACTATGTAAAAATACCAAACAAATTATGCATAAATGGTGCCATTTTCCCTATTATTATCTTGTTGCCGGAGCTTGAAGAGACATTATTTTGAATTGTATAAGTCAATCTTTGTGATTTTGTTGATGTATGGAGTGTCATTAATGTTAATATGAAGAATTTTCATTAACATTGCACAAGTCCTTGGAAACTAAATCTCGAATTTCATAACCAGTGGTGAAGTTTACTAGCATTTCCCCCTAGACTTATGTAAAGACATGTATACAAACATCTAATTTATGGTAGTTGAAGAAGCCTATAGAAGCTAATTGATGATGAATTGGGGAGATCATTGAAGTCCTTTATCAATTCCACATCTCTGTTTTGAAATTTGTAAATTTCTTACAACATTTGGGAAGTCGTCTTTGTACCCTACCCTTGGGGGTTTTGAACCTCGATTTGACTAGTAAAATTCCCCAACTTCTCCTGAAGTTAAATGGATGTTGCAGAAGTATTATGATATTTGTCTACAATCACTGATGATGTTACTTTTTATGTCTTAATACCCTTCATATACCTTCAGACCCAATTCAAAATCCTTTAAAGAGTCTTTTGGAGCCATCTACCTTTGGGGTCTTCAACATAGATTTTCCTAGTAATTATGCCTTTCATTCTCTAATTGTAAATGCAAGTGACTGAAGTATTTTGGAAGTTTCCAAGCCTATAATAGTTGCATAAATGTGTCATATTACACCTCAATGGTTATGAATATTTTTGAAATGTTATTTTCAAATTGTTAGGTATTTTTTATGTTTCTAAAATTTCCTCTATATGGGTTCTTGGTTTATCTCGGTTAGACATTGCTTATTAAAATATGTAGAGAGGAACGATGCAAATTTTGTCGCTTTTTATGTCCGAATACCTTTCAAACACCTTCAGACCCAAATCAGAAGCATTTGCAGCCATTTGGAAGCATTCGAGTAATTAATAGTCTAAGGGTCGAATTAGCCAAAAATTGCAATTTCCAATTTTAACAAATTTAATAAAAAGGGACACTACATGAACAATAGAATTATGTAGCTAATATGAAATGGGTTGTGTAAAAAAGCAACACCAACCTTAGATGTTATTGCTACGACATGTGATCTCTCCTTCTTTTCCTAATTTAATGTTTCATCTCAACGCCATCTTGGAAGATTGATCTTGTTGTTTAGATTTCTCTTATCTCTTAATTGGTCATCTCTCCCTCTTCTTCATTGAATTCTTCCCATGATACACTAGATCTTCTAGAAACCCATCTACAAACAATATCTAGAATTGGTATAATTGATCAAGCAAGTGATTTCTTCATATTGTTAGCATTTTTGTCTTTATGTTTTCTAAATGTATTCTATATGGATTCTTGGGTTATTTAACATTAATATAACATTGCTTATTAATGTTTTTGAGAGGAACAATGCAAATATTGTCACTATACTAAGGTCTCTACATAATGTCTCTCACTCCAAGGGCGGAGGTGGAAAAGGCACTAAAACATTGGATGACTCACACCAAAACAGACAAATGTGTAGCAACGTGGTGGAATTATGATGCAGACCCACCCAGAAGCAAATCGACGGTGAAAATGGGTTCCCGCGGTAAAAAGTGTGCGATGATTAAAATTGGGAAAGGTGGAGCAAAAATTTAAACGCTAACCATGTGGCAAGCATTGCTGGAGTCCACTATGAAAAGAATTTAAATCTAAACTGCTCATCGCAAGTTCTGAAACCACCTAAGCATTTGTTCTATAAAAGGTTTGTTCGAAGTTTTAAAAAAATTGTTTTTGTCACTTATTGCCTAAAGGAAAAGAACCCGTGGGAATGTCATTGTCTTCATTAATTGGAAAAACACCCAAGAAGCTCACTTCTATAGTAGCTCAAAACCCTCGTTGTTTTTATTTTGTGTCCCAAATGGAGAAAACCCAAGACCTTCTTCCCTTATTTGATAGGGAAAGGGATATTTTTGACCCTATTGTGTCTGTGGGTAGTATTTCGCAGTCTAAGGAGAAATTAATGGAGTTTAAGTCGAAGGGAAAAAATGTATTTAATGTTTTTGGTTCTTTTCTGTACTATTTTTGTGTCGAACAAACCCTACACTTCCCCAAATTTGTTTGTTGGTGTGTGGAAGATTATTCACAGGGCCAAAGGGTAATCATTAATGTAAAAACGACCAAAATTCTATGCCAAGTAAATGCGTAGACTATCCGTGAGGTTCTACATTTACCTGAAACATTTCCCAAAACCCCTGAGTCGTTTAACGAAGAAAATTTGGCAAAGTTTTATAGAAACTGTAGTCTTGCAGAAAAAGACAAGTTTTTATTACAAGTCTTGAAAGATGGTCATTCGCATGAAAACCTATTGCTCCCTTTCAGTATTGATGTCTTCCAGCAAGATAACCAGTTAGTTTTGTCCTTGTTGAGTCAAATTTTAGGTCTAGATAGTGATAAGTCAATCACAGAAGTTACGTTAGGTTTCCTTCTCCAAGTAATTTCACCAGAGTCATAGTCAGGTGCAGTGTGTTGTTTTAATTTTGATGAATTCCTAGCTGAAGTGATTCATGGACAGTTGATGAATTTCAACCAGTTGAAGCATTTCAGATATCAATCATATCTCCTGAAGCTATTCATGTGTTCAAACATTTTAGAATCCAAGTTTCTTGGTACCATCTTTTCTAATGACCTTCCTAAACAAGTCAATATGTTTGAGTTCACCCCTAAATCATGGCAGAAGTTTACATAATTATTTTTAATGCTGAAAGGCCCCAAGTGTTAGAAGAAATGAAAGAAACTTTGCAACCTACACTAGAAGGCCAAACAGGTGATGGGGTTCCTGTATAGAGAACATACTATAATTAGGGTGTATGGTTTTACTGGAGCATCATATCTGTTGCCAGCCTTTTTAACAACGAGGGTTTTTGCCTTGGAATTTATTAGACAAAGGTTGCATTCAGAAGAAGAACATTTCTATGCTTTCAAAAAAGCATCGGATGTGAAATTCCCTCTTAAAGTTGGTCCATTCATCATTAAGAATAAGGCAGCCCTCTTTGTAGTAGAAAAATTACTGAATATTATGGATTTCCAAGAGGCTGAAAGGATTAATTATGATCCTGATCAATTTATATCACAAAGGAGACATCAAAATGGAAACAAGGATTTTGATCATCAAACAGTAGAAGGATTGAAAGAAATGGCAAATTTATTCAAATTTGAACAAGATAATAAAGAGGCGAATATGGAACAAATAGGCAATTTGGCAATGTTGGTTTAGACACCAACTAAATCTGATATCACCAATAAGAGAAGTATTCCAGAAGTTGATAGTATCGAAGTCCATCAAGAAGTTTCAAGGAAGAAATCAAAAGTGGAACGATAGAAGGAAATTATTAGTATGGAGGAACAAGATTCAATTGTTCCAGAAAAAATGAGTTTGAATTCACCGCCAAAGGCAGAAATAAAGGAATATTTTTTTTCATAAATAAAGGAATCTGGAAGTAACTCTCAGTCTAAGTCTAGATCCGATGTCCTTTCACAATATACATCAAAGAGGAAGCAGTCTTCCGAAGAAACTAAAAAATTGTACCCTCAAGTAAGAACCCTGGCAGAACATAAAGTTTCCCTTCTTATAGCTATGGATCCAGGAAGAAACTCTATAAGGTTTGCAGAGGTGAACGATGAGAAATTTTATGAAATGGAAGTTAAGCTTGATGTGATTAATATACTAGATAAGATTCAACTGCATAAACAAACAAGAGATGTCCTGTATTATGATTTATTGCAATTCACTTTAAAAATTTCTAAATTGCAGTCTATGATAGCAAAGCTGGAGAGTCAACTGAGGAAAGAGAAGGAATAAAACAAAGCAAATTAAATCTAGATCAAAAGACTACAAGTGGACCTTGTGACCGTGGGAGCTGAGCCAGGGAACATCTAGTGTGCCAAAAGGCTCATTGCTGAAAAATAAAATGCCATTCAAATTCTCAAGAAAAAATTGAAGGTGCCAAATAATCAACATGTGCAATCTCCAGAGTTGACAGCACTACAACAAGAAAAGGAATCTATATATCAAGCTATGATGGATGACAAAGGTAAAATGTTAAAGTTACAAGATGAAATGAATGCTTGGGAAAAATAAAGGATTGAATTGTTGTCACAAATTTCATTGTTGAATACCAATCAGATTGAAACTGTGCAAGCACCAGAGAAGCAAGGGGATCAATCTCTATGTATGGATGAAGGACGAATGGAAAATTCCTCCACTGAGGAACTGACCAGTGCTATGTCACAAATTAGTCTAAAAGATGGAGATATAGAAGAGTTGAAAGCAGAAAACCAGAAGTTGAAAGAGGAAGTAATTTGAAATTATGGAGCAAAGATAAAGGATTTGAGTGATAGAAATCAACTGCAAAAGAAAGTTGATGAATTAAAAGATAAATTGACAGGTTGGATTCCATTACACGGAGCTAAACACCTTATATGGGATGCGATATCAGGGGAAGTCACCAAATTCTAGTCTTATTTGAATTTTATAGCAGATAGAGATACTATAGCAAACATAGCTCTCCAGAGGTGTAAAGTGGAAAATGAGACATTACGCAAAAGGCCTTCAAAAACAACTCAAAATACAGTTGGTTTGTTAAAAAATCTAACCCAATTAGATATGTTGAGTTTTGGAATCAAAGATAGACCATCAATCATCATTTTGGCAAGAAGAGTTATTAGCAAGCATGATTGTGTTAAAGAAGTAGAATACATGGCGCAACAGATGGTCCTTGAAGTTCAAAAGTTTAAGGAATTATTTATGGGACCTTTTGAATGTGGTCTACCTTCTTTTTGGAGTGCCGATGGAAAATTAATGACTCAAGAAAATTATCACAATTTGATAGTACAAGCTCATATGGATCACTCAAAATTTGAAGTTTGGTCAAAGGATTAACTAGAAAGACAATAATTGATAAATTGACCGATGATTTTGAAATAATTGAACAATTTGTAATGATTAAGAAGGGTCTTCCAGATGTATGTTACACAGAATGCATAGAATTGGAGGTGATGGTGAAAGAAATGATGGATTATGAAATCCCAACTCAAGATCAATGGAAAATTGTTGAAAGATTTGGGAAACCAAAACACAGCTTATGTCAAGAATAAATATTCAGGTGTCTTAATTTTAATGACATTGTGGTTCCTTTGTTAACTACCTGAGTGTTACATCAGACAGATTTCTTTTTTAGCGAAGAATTCAAAGAACATTTTGTATAAATTTTGATTTTACAAAGTAATAGGGGTTGGATCCGAAACAGAGATTCATATGTTGTTACTTTCTTCAGTCTTTTAATTTCTCTTTTGTGAATGTATTTCATGTTACACCATCTTATCGCTTTGCCTCATAGTTGACTATAATGTCTGAGTTAGAATTCATTTTATATGCTTTGATCCACACATTTAAACGTTGTCAATGTTATTTGTTCCAAATTAATGCAGAATTCATTCTAGAACAAAGATTGGCTAAGTTATAACATATAAAAAATATTTATCCCGACTTCCGACCTCCGACAAGACAGATTGGCCGCCCCTTCATTTGTTATAAAATTGTGAACAACTATATCCAACCATTCACCTGTACCTAGAATGGTGAACACAAGAAGGATCGAACGACCCTTCTTGCAGTCTAGAACTATTTTGAACAGAATATTGGGTAGAAGAAAGGTCGGCCGACCCTTCATTTATGAGTGAATTGTAAAAATATTCAGCCCGCCTAGGCTGGGACAACAATTCCAGACTTCCAAATTCTGCAATGAATAGTTGGGATCAACATATTGGCTAAGTTATAGCATATCAACAATATTTATCATGACTTGCGACAAGAAGAATCGGTCACCCCTTCATTTAGTAGACAATTGTAGACACCTATATGTTACAATTGACCTGTATCTAGAGTGGTGAACACAAGAAGGATCGACTGACCCTTCTTGCAGCCTAGAACTATTTTTAACAGAATACTCGACACAAGAAAGGTCATCTGACCCGTCTTGCACCCCCATGAGGATTTCATCTCCTTTTCCGAAGACATAAATATATTGCCGATTGCGGATATACCTAGATTTCTTAAAACGTTCTGTCAATTCCGCTATCCCGCAACCCGTAATGCAGATTGTAGGATGGGACAACAATTCCTGACTCCAAACTTTCGTAGTAAATAGTGGGGAATGGAGATTGGCTAAGTTATAACATATAAACAATATTTATCCCGACTTCCGACCTCTGACAAGAAGGATTGGATGCCCCTTTGTTTAGTATAAAATTGTGAACACCTATATCCAGGAGTTCACCTGTATCTAGAATGTTGAACACAAGAAAGATTGGCCGACCCTTCTTGCACTCTAGAACTATTATGAAAAGAATACTTGGTAGAAGAAGGGTCGGCCACCCCTTAAGTGCATGGGAATTGTTAACAAAGGTAAGGTAGCCATTTTTTTACAGTCAAAATACTTTGGTTTGGTGTAAAAGAAGAGAAAAGAAACAATCCAATCAATACTCTTTAATTAAGTTTTATTTGTTATCTCTGTATGATTTGTAGAGCTTGTTGTCCATATACTTTTGTCCAAATATTCAACCTTGGAAGGTGAGGGTGTCAATTCATGTATATGAAGAATGATGAACACTAAAAGAAGACTGAGCACAATAAGGGTTGGCTGACTGTTCATTCACAACATAAATATATACACAACAAAACCCCTTTCACTGCCCCTTCGGCATCACCTTATAAACAGGTTGAAGTCTAACCCGAAACGAATATGGGGGTTGCATAATCAAGATTCTCTTAACCATGGCGATGCATAAATTTCATTACGATCTTCGCATAACGTTCTATTTAACATCAACTAGCTAATGGGATAGAACACCAGATGACTTCGCACTTGGTTACTATCGCAGTATACAGGACTATGTTGAATATCTACTGTATTCACTAGTTAGCTACGAATTCGTCGAACTATGTGTTTCTTCTTCACAATCATGCACTTGTATTCCAATTAATCAATGTGCAATTACCATTGACATACAAATAATTTAAGTACAAAAACTCACATAAACTCGAATACAAAACATGTGCTAAACTCATACACATAAACAAGAAGGATCAGCCACCCCTTCTATGATGATCACTCATTATATTACCGATCTTTATCTCAGAGGACTCTATAAAATATGCATTCGATCTCTCATGGATAATGCTAGCATATTTGTTCTTAATCAATCAATTGATTTTGAAAATGAGGGGTCGTTCCTTAACCATCGATCATTAGCATGAACATTTGCAAGTATACATCTAATATTAAAACACTAATTTATAATTATAGACATTGTATGCATTCTTATATTGACTGTTTTGCAGATAAAGCATGGCTGCATTGTTGAGCTTCAGTAACTACTAGGAAATCCCTTTCTTTGAATTGACAAAAGATCATGACCTTCACCTATTCACAAATGGATGGTATGTTGAGATGGAAATACCCGATAATTTGTACCCGGATTTATATCTATTCTACCTAGATTACGAGAGAGCTCGGACTAGAGCTGGAATATTGACATATGCAGATCCCGATGAATCTGATGAAAAATTGCGAGTTCAAGTTGAAGCAGTCGATGGTGAAAATTGTTACCTTCTATAGCTTGATCTTATGATTTGTAATTATCGACCAGATCTAATGAAAAGTGGTCCCAATCCAGATCCAATTTCCTGTGCGAAGCAAGGGTGGGTTTTTCCCTCGTATGATGCTTCTAAACGTTCTCGAATTGATACCGTATCATCCTTGAAGAAAGGAATTTTGTCGGTATGGAGGAAAAGAATGCTGGCTGGGAAAACATCCTCTGTATTGCATTACATGAATATTAATAAGAAGCCGATAAAGGTATGCCATGAAAAGATTCTTACGTACAACAGAAGAGTATTTCTCCAATATATTGTAAAAGATGTGGAGAAATATTCCTTCAAACAACTCAAAGGAAGTCCTTCTAAAGCGATCTTGCGGAAAGCGACTAAGAGCTTTGAAAGTTCAAAAGAAGTTCAACAACAATAGATCAAATACTTTTTGTTCAATAAGAAAGCTTTTCCATTGACGTAACAAGGTGTGTTTGTTGCCCCTCCACCCTTACAATATCGAAAGGTTGATGAGGAGGTCGTGCAAAAGATGGTTGTATCTCTTTTCCATACATTTACAACAACATTGCGAGATGATATTCTATTTCCTTTCGATAAGGAGACGAAATTGGCCTTTCTTACTGGAAATGAAGAAGAAATTAATTTGCCATTAGTAAATTTTTATATATTGGATGGGCAGCATACTATTTCTGTGCAGAAAATAATCATTGCAGATGATCGATATAAACAGCTCCATAAAAGGTATCGGTAACGAATAGCTCGTCTTCTACATAGAAACGTTCCTTAGTACACCATCAACAAATTATGCAAACAACAAAATTTGTCAAACAAGGAATTTGCAAACACTTCATTCATTTCTCAAGTTGAAAAGCAAGGGAGAAATGGATATCCTATGGTAATCCATCCCGCTAGGGAAAGGGAAACGTTTCCAGTGATGCTTGGCAGGTATAGAATTTTTCTTCTTATCAATCAAAGTCTTTAGATTGCCGCCTGTGTTATGAAATTAGCAAATTAACTGGAATATCAATTTTATGTTTGCAGTCTTTCCAAGATGAATGTATGGATATCTTTCTTGTTCAAAATAAGGAGATCCTTAAAGACAAGATAACTCTGGTTTTGACATCGGATCAACTATGGAGCAAATGGAAGTCTGTATTCGAGCTTTACAAAAGTGGCTCCTTGCTATGCTCGCCTAGGAGCATCACTGAGGATGATTTTGTTCAAAATAAAATAAAGATTTATGGCTCTAATTTTTTTTATACCATTTCATGATCTTAATGAAGATGAATTGACCATTGTGGCAGACAATATAATCAACGGATCGGTTTGGATGAGAACATCAGTCGATAAAAATATTTGTGCATAAACTTTAAATCAATATTGAAAACGAATCAAGGATGAGAGGTCAACTAGGCATTCGATCATTGAATATTTCAAAGTTAATGATGTTCAATTTGATCGATCACAGACTGTCACTGATGATAACGTCATTGAAATATATAAAATTGCACCAAACCATCTCCAGCAACTGTGCAATATTTTATGCTCAGGAAAGCAAGCAAAATCTCCGAGTAAAAAGAGAAAGAACGAATCTAAAGTGGATAATGGTACAAAAATACCAATTGATGCTCATAAAACATTGAATCTATATATGAATAAAGAGAGGATGGGTATGTCCATTAACGACATCGAAAATAGTTCACAGTTTGCTTGTCAATGTTGTTATCCTGAATCTTTGGTTAACACACTCAGACTAATTCCATTCTTTGGTGCGGCAGTCAGCTGTGAATTTGTTGCTATGGATATGTGTAATTGTGATAGTCCATGGACAGAACAAGGCATGCTTTCATTTTTGTACTACTTAGAAATAAATGAAGAGGCATGTACTTGTATTTTTTTAGCTAATATGGAAAACTCTTGTATGATTTCTAAAGCTTTCACACTTTTCAGCAAGAAATCAAAAAAACATGTTACACTGAATCCTACAAAGGGAGTTTATAGAGAATTCTCCAGGGACTTGTTTATAGGATTCTCTATTATACAGTGTTGGAGCATTGGAAGGGATAAGGATATTTTATCTACTTCTGAAATTGATATGGATTGGAAGGATTAGGGCCTATCGATGATTGATTTACCTTGGCCCAAGGTTGACAACGATAGTGCGAGAAGCCATGTGTTTGCAAAAGAAAGGACACGGGAATTCTGGGATCACATAGTTTCCAGACAAGTCACTGCTCAAGGCACAGTTTTTTCATTGTATGCAGGAGGTAGGCTTCTTCGTTCGTTGATGAGGGATCCAGAAAGAATAGTTATTTTGATTGTGGAGAAAGTAAAACAAGAGTTGTTTATGAACAGTTTGTATCATGAATTGGGTGTAACACAAGGTATTTCTATTAACTTTTTCAGATGTCTTTGATTTTATTTTCCTTTTCTAAAACAAGGTATTTCTATTAACATTTTCAAATGTCTTTGACTTTATTTTACTTTTATCGGTCGGTTATCTTCAATAGCTTCTTCAAATTCCTATTATACTATAGCTTCAAATAAAGAGCACACCCAAGTATCGTCCAATCAAATTGTACTATCCAATGAGGAAAGTGAATGTGATAAAGAATCCACTAAGAACTACCAAACAGGACCACAAACAGGACAAGAAGGTAAACAATTATTTTTCAAAGATCATGGTTAAATTAACTAAATTATGAAAGGGGATAGTAACCTTGAATACTTGCAAAAAATTATATAAAATGTATGCCTGTAAATTTTCAGGTCAACATGTGGATCATCCACAACCAGAGCTGGCATTGATGATGCCCCTGGATATTGGACAACAAATCATATTGGAGAATATTGAACCAGGAGAGAGCTTGGTGTCAAAATACGGTGTCTCCAGCGATGTTACTCACCAGTCAAATGTTGGCCTGCCATTGACAAGTAAAAGACAAAGAATATTTTCTACTTAAATTGATAAAACAAATCTCCTCCGAAGTATATAATGACAAGCAATATTTCTGTGCAGCTCCCCATACAAAAATGTTATTGGTATTAGAAATCGAAGGTTTTTTATTTCACAAGAAAGCCACAGAAAATGATTCCAAAAGAGAAAAAAAAGGAAATGAAAAAAATACTATTGGAGGGGAAGAGTAAAAAAGGGGGAAGATATTACTAATGGTGAATTTGAATTTAAACATAGAAGAACTTCATATGAGTCACGATCAAATGCCGTTGTATTTTTGGATTTACTTCTTTCCAAATTCAATGTTGGAATTTGGTCATCTAAATGTAGTGTCAATGAGAGGAAGCCACTACTTGCAATAATTTTTATGGCATGCGGTAAAGATAAATCATATGAGCAAATTTTTTTATTTATTTGGTTTCGAGAGATATGTACCTACGATCAACAAGGAAAAACACAAAAAAATATGGAGAGTGTGTGGACGGAGTGCCCAATGAAAACTTCGGAAATTAATACATCAATGATTGTTTTGGAGGGTGATGGTGAGAAAGCACTTCCATTTCAAAACTGTATTTTGAGTAAGCCCTTTATTGAATCGTCCCTTAGGACAGATACTGAATTGGTACATGGACTTTGGCAGCATTTTAGTAAAATGCATGAATCAGTTGATATCAGAACCTTCAATGCCTTCTCCCAGTTGAATCTTGGTTGAGTGACAACCATCAAATGTAACCTATCATTGCCTATTTTAAATCATTCAATGTGTTTTCTGTGTTTTCCCGAGACGTTGCTATTTTCGTCTGAATGTAACATATTATTAGTGTAAAATTAGTCACAGCAGATCTAATGAACAAGTAAATCAATCACAACAGATGAACATAGAAAATATGGTGCAAAACTGTGCAAAACATGCAGCAGTGCTCAATATCCCAATAAGGGTGAATGAATTACAATAGAATACAATTATGTCAATGAACAATTCGAATTGACTAAGTAGGCCATTCGAATCACTGAATGGAGTAGCTTGACTCCAACTAGGAGTCCTCATCATCAATCGGTGGTGGTCATCAATGCACAAGAACCAGTCATCCAGGTGTCAATCTGAGTCTAACTGAGTGTGTCATGTGTAACTGAAGTGTGTAGCACTGATTAAGGGAAGGAGGCTCAGTGGGGGGCGCATGGGAGACTAACTGAAGTCAGAACAAGTCATCTAGTCAAATTGGAGGTCCAACGGAAGTGAAACAGTCAGTCGGGAGTGAAACTAGCCTCAAATCAGGGAGAATCGGAGCTAACTGAATGTAACTGAAGTGGAACTGCAGTGGTAGGTGAACAAGTGCGCCCTTCTCTGGCAGTAGGTGAGAAGTGGGCGCCTTTCAGCCTAGGAGGGCTAAAAATCTGTAGTAAGTGGCTCCCGGGTGCTAGAATAAGGTGGATAAGGTGCTGGAGGCATCAAAATGGTGACTGGGATGCATGCAAGTGCATGCAGGTGCATGCAAACCCTAGATTTTGCATGCAAACCCTAATTGCATGCAAGATCCTGAAAAAGATGATGTGGATATCCGAACAACCCCCCTCAAGCTAGACTATGATGTGCAAAAAATAATGTGGGGCCCTAGTAACTAAGACCAAAGGTCACCCCGATACAATAATCCAAAAAAATGCTGAAAATAACTAAGTGAGGAAAGAGGGAAAACCCAGTGGGAAGAAAGCCCCCCCTCAAGGTAAAGCATAATAAGGAATCAATCTGTCTCCACCATGATGGAACTCACCCCCAACAGTGAACGGAGGTAAGAGAACTTCTTCTCAGTGAAGCTCTTGGTGAAGATGTCTGCATTTTGCTCATCAGTAGGGCAATATTGCAGAATGATGGTGCGGTCATGCACCAACTGTCGAATGTAATGCATATGAATCTCAATGTGTTTGGTCCTCTGCCGCTGAACTGGATCTATGGAGATCTTGATAGCACTTTGATTGTCACAAAATAGGATAGTCGAAGTAGTGCCACCAAAACCAAACTCGGAAAGAATACCCTGCAACCAAACTGCCTGAATGTAGGCATTGACTGCCCCTCGATACTCTGCCTCTGCTGAAGAAAGTGAAATGGCTGCTTGCTTTTTGCTGGACCAGAAAATAGCACCATGACCAATCATGAAAACATAACCGGAAGTGGACTTCCGATCAATGCTATCACCTGCCAAATCTGAATCAGTAAAACCAATGAAATCTAGCTCAGAATCTGCAGCATAATGTATGCCAAACTGTCTCGTACCTTGCACATACTGCAAGATCCGCTTGGCTGCTCGCCAATGAAGCTCATGTGGCTGATGCATATATCTTGACATGGCACTCATGGCATATGAGATATCAGGCCGTGAGTGTGTCAAATAAAGTAGTGAACCAATCAACTGTCGATACATACTGCAATCTGCAAGCGGTGTGGAATCTCCCTCCTCAAGACTAATTCCTGAGAGGAATGGGAATGGGGCTGCCTTACATTCAGCCATGTTAAACTTCAATAACAGGTCAGAAGCATATTTTTGCTGAGATATAGTGATCCCATCAAAATTTTGAGCTATCTCCAAGCCCAAAAAATGACTCAGCAAGCCCAAATCGCTCATGTCAAAAGCTAGATTTAAGGCAGATTTTAGCTTGTTTATTGAAGTAAGTGTGCTACCAGTAATGAGCAGATCATCAACATAAAGTACAATAACCAACAAATTACCTTTAACTTGCTGAAGATACATATTCGGATCAGATTTGCACCTTTGGAAATTCTGAGAAAGAAGGAAGGAGTCCATCTTTGCGTACCAAGCTCTTGGGGCCTGTTTTAACCCGTACAAAGATTTCTTCAATCTACAAACCAATGATGGATCTGATGTATAACCCTCTGGTTGCTGCATATAGACCTCTTCAGCAAGGTCTCCATGTAAAAATGCACTCTTCACATCCATGTGGTGCACTTCCCAGTGCTTGGATGCGGCAATAGCTAAAACAAGGCGGATGGAATCCATCTTTGCAACCGGTCCAAAGGTCTCAGTGTAGTCCACTCCTTGGACTTGGGAAAAACCTTTTGCCACCAACCTTGCTTTATATTTGCTGATAGTGCCATCAGCAGCAACTTTAGTACGGTAGACCCATTTACACTTCACTAATTTTCTTCCAGGTGGAAGAGAAACTAGCTCCCATGTGTTGTTCTTTTGAAGATAACTGTACTCTTTGTCCATGGCACTTTTCCATCTCGGATCTCGATGAGACGAATAGTATGATGTAGGATTTGAACTAGCCATCAAATAAAAAATCTCAGGAAGAAATGGATCAGCAATAGAAAGAGCCATACCTGCTCTTTGAAAGTCTCCTCTTGTTCGTCTCGGATCAACAGGATTTCCAAGATTCGAACCAGCAGAATGTAGAGTGTTTTGGGCCCACTTTGGTAACTGAGGAGGATCATAATGGTCGGATTCTGAACCTGATATGTCATGATAATCATATGCTTCTACAATATCAGAAATATCAGAACTCATACCTTCATTATCGCTGCTCGGATCTTCTTCCGGTGAAGGCGGTGAATCGACAGTCTTCTCCTCGACTAGTTGCAATTCTTGAAGCGGTTCTTCAAATTGCACACTGCGCTCGATGAATATCCTTTTAGATCTGATATCCATGAGTTTATATGCTTTTGATTCTTCCCCATATCCTATCAATATGCACTTGATACTTTGTGGATCTAAAGCTCGTGTCTTCTCAGAAGGAATTCTAGCCCATGCAGTAGAGCCAAAAACTCTCAAATTTGACACATCCGATTTGTGACCAAAGAATGTTCAAAAGGAGTCATACCTTTCACGGATGAATGTGGAACATGGTTCTGTATGTATGCAGCAACATTGATTGCCTCAGCCCAAAGATTTGCAGCCAAACCTTTCGATTCAATCATGCATGTAGCCATCTCTTTCAGTGACCGATTTTTCCTTTCCGCTACACCGTTCTGCTGGGGTGTGTAGGGAACTGTATGTTGGATCTTAATTCCGCTTTGGGCACAAAGTTGTAGAAAATCAGACTTGATATATTCCCCACCATTATCAGATCTAAGAGCTTTGATCTTGCTCTCAGTGGTGGTCTCAACAGAATCCTTAAAATCCTTGAATTTTCCAAGCACTTCTGACTTGTTTTTGAGAAAGAATACCCATGTAAAGTGGGAAAAATCATCAATAAATGTCAAAACATACCTTGAAACATTTAATGACATATGGGGCAGCAGACCACTGATATCAGAATGGATCAATCCCAAAATAGTAGAAGCTCTGCTAGCTTTGCCGCGGTCGAATCTGTGCTCGGGGTGCTTCCCAATGATGCAACCAGTGCATATTCCCTTCGAGGAACGGAGTTGTGGAAGCCCATCTACCATGGATTTGTTTGATAACAGAAGAAAATACTTATAATTAAGATGTCCAAATCTTTCATGCCAAAGCCTACTAACCTCATTACCATGTGTGCGAAGAGCAGTGGGCTTTGCAAGCGGAATAAAGTGTGAAAACTCATAGCATTTTGCAGTGTGATTTGCCTTTCCGACTGCAACTAGTCTTCCACTTTTTATATCAGAAATTTCAACTGTATTAGGGCTGAATGTAACTTGCTTTGGTTCACCAGTGTGTGTCATTTGATACACAGAAAGGAGATTTGAAGCCAAGGAAGGCACATAGAGAACATTCTGAAAGCTTCCGTGTTCTACATGAATCGTACCTTTGCCCTTTGAATAAATTTTTGAGTCATCTCTCAAATGGATGGGGATGGAGCTGTTTGGATCAAATGAGGAAAAAGAATCAATATTTGCAGCCATATGATTTGATGCACCCGAATCTATCAAGAGAATAGTGGGCTTCGAAACCATTGCCATGAGTGCTTGTCCTCTTTCATGATCATCATTCCTATCCTTCTTCCTTGCACCGTCAGGAAGGGTTATGTTGTTCTTTTCCAAAAGGAGGGCCATTTGATCTATAGTCTTCTTCATACATGAACTTTCGGGATGAAAGCCACGGTTACAATAAGTACATTTAGATTTTTGGTTACCTTCTTTTCCCTTTTGTTTGAACTTCGAACTAGATGGTGCATCGGTTTGCTTGCCTTTGTCTTTTTGCTTGTGAGGCTCGAATTTGGGCTTCTCCTTCTTTTGCTTTCCTTTACCATTCGAGATCTTGGGTCCTTGAACATATAGGGATGAATCTTTGGAGCTTATGGACCCCATTTGAATCAACTTGTCATGCTCTTTTGTGACGGACTCAATGAAGGCATTCAAGGTAGGCATCTTCCAATTCGGGGTAGTTAGCCGACCGGAATTGAAAGTAGAGACAAATACCGAATAATCTTTCCCAAGCTTGCTTAGAATGGAGAGGATCAATTGTTTATCCTCTTTGATAACTCCACTATTCTTCAATTGCAAGTTCAAGTTCTTGAATTTTGTGAAGAATTCATTGATGGTCTCGAAATTCTCAGGACTAAGGGCAATCAATTCATTCTCTAATTGAAATGCCCTAAGCTCATCCTGCTTGCCAAATAGTGTTTCAAGTTGCTCCCATATAGCTTTTGGAGTCTTCAATCCGCTGAGATGGAAGTGAAGATCTTTGGAGATGGAGAGACAAAGAAGACCATAAGCTTCATCAAGCTTGTTGTAGTGTTTGGTTCTATCTGATAGATTGCTTGGCTCCAATTCAAGACCAATAGTGACTCGGTAGTAACCTTTTGAACGTAATATGATCTCCATATCATCTTTCCAATCAAAATAATTGAATGGGGTGAGGATAGGCTTTGAAGAAGAGTATTCCATTGCTAGGAGCGAGTCAAACGGATGTAGAAGAAGCTTGCATGCACAGTGTAGCGAATGCAATTGCTGTAGGGAAGCTTGCATGCACAATGTAGCGAGTGCAATTGATGGAGACAATAAACCTGCAAATCACAATAAAATAAACACAATAAGGTCGAACAATCCACCCTTTTAGAGTTGCATCACACCCAGGATTGGAGATCAAACAATGTTGAATGGGTCCAATGTATCAGATCCAGGAATTATGTGGAAACTCAAGCTTCTGGAGTGGTATTGGAATTATTTTCAAGCTTTGCATGCACAGGAGCGAATGCCCTTGAGATATCTCATGCCAAAACTTTTTGCAATTTGAGCAATTCAGTCAAATCTTCTTGTACAAACACCTATAGAAAAGAGATCTTGTCCCTGCAATGGCTCTGATACCATGTAAAATTAGTCACAGCAGATCTAATGAACAAGTAAATCAATCACAACAGATGAACATAGAAAATATGGTGCAAAACTGTGCAAAACATGCAGCAATGCTCAATATCCCAATAAGGGTGAATGAATTACAATAGAATACAATTATATCAATGAGCAATTCGAATTGACTAAGTAGGCCATTCGAATCACTGAATGGAGTAGCTTGACTCCAACTAGGAGTCCTCATCATCAATCGGTGGTGGTCATCAATGCACAAGAACCAGTCATCCAGGTGTCAATCTGAGTCTAACTGAGTGTGTCATGTGTAACTGAAGTGTGTAGCACTGATTAAGGGAAGGAGGCTCAGTGGGGGGTGCATGGGAGACTAACTGAAGTCAGAAAAATTCATCTAGTCAAACTGGAGGTCCAAAGGAAGTGAAACAGTCAGTCGGGAGTGAAACTAGCCTCAAATCAGGGAGAATCGGAGCTAACTGAATGTAACTGAAGTGGAACTGCAGTGGTAGGTGAACAAGTGCGCCCTTCTCTGGCAGTAGATGAGAAGTGGGCGCCTTTCAGCCTAGGAGGGCTAAAACTCTGTAGTAAGTGGCTCCCGGGTGCTAGAATAAGGTGGATAAGGTGCTGGAGGCATCAAAATGGTGACTGGGATGCATGCAAGTGCATGCAGGTGCATGCAAACCCTAGATTTTGCATGCAAACCCTAATTGCATGCAAGATCCTGAAAAAGATGATGTGGATATCCGAACAATTAGTTCTGTGTGATGCTTTTATTAAATCAATTGAATCTGTGAAATTTTGGGTGATTTTTTGTATTAATCTTTGTAAATCAACATCTTCATGTACAGTTCCATGGTTGTGATCATTAACTTCATGAAAAAAGTGTTGTTGTTGTTGTTATATATATAGTTACTGTTCTTGTATGCAGTCAAGATATCACCGCAAAAGAAACTATTGGTCCTAGGAGTGGAGGGATTGCTCTTTGGAGTTCGGATGTTATCCAACATTGGAGATTCTTCCAAACAACCTCATTTTGTCCATAATTGCCATCGTTATTAGACATGCATGTTTAGCCCCGAAATTATCAGTGTTGCCAGAGAGCATTTTGACGTTGCTCTGTGGTTTTCCTCGCTCGACAACATGGAAATTAAAAATTTTCTTGGTATATTTGAATGGTTTAAAAAAGTAGAATTTGTATTTATTTGGGGTTGAGAGCAATGTAAACTTAGTACTATTTATAATCACTTAATGTCTGCATACTATAATGTTAGTGAAGTACAGAACATATACAAAAAGTCATTCAAGGCTGTACTTATCCAATATGGTGATATATATAAATAGACAGACATGTTGTTTATAGATGAAGGGCAATATCAATCAGGAGACAATTGCAAGGAAAACTGCTTGAAAATGCCAACTAGTTGGAAATTTTATGGTTCACAAGAGAGAGATATAACTATAAAAACAATGTTGTGTTATCTATTGACTTATCTCAGGCCTCGTTAAAAAATGGGGCATTGGTTAAACACATTGAAATTGAAATGACTGTCATATTATACAAAAAAAATTCATTTAGTGATTTGTATATTTTTTACAACTACTGCATTTGATTGATGTAATTTTTATTGCACAGTTCTCATATTATTTATGGACATCGTACCATGTATCTGGTAATGTGTTTCAAAAGTGTTGAACATGAAAGCAATATACTTAGAAACATTGAACCATAATATTTTATTGACTGGGTTGTGCGTGTGTTTTTTGTTTGCAGATAGTACTAGAAGATTTGTTTCTAGTAAACCATTGATAATTTTTTATTTCAATGGCATTTTGCTACACTCATTACATAGAAAATAGAAACCCAAATTGCGACAACCACCGGACATCGAAACATCAACAAAGTATTATTTCATACGGCCATGATTAAGGGAATTTTTTGAAAAATGCTTTACTATTTTTGAGGTTGGCGTATGGACATCTAATCAACGAAAAAACATTGACGAGTTTTTGCCTAGATTATTAGAAAGAACATGATTGAAAAGGGAACTATTTAGATTAATTTTAACACAGAAAGATTGTTCTTCCATAGCCAGAGAGGGTTTTCAGGGTGATGGAAATCGTAATGTATTTCGCAAGCCTTTGAGTATAGTCTGGGACACTTTGATCCATGGTTGGGATCGGACAAATACTGTGATTGTTGATGACTCCCAAGAAAAAAATGTTTATAATGAGGAAGGAAACTATGTTATAACAAAAACTTATGCTGACGACGATGTCAATGACACATTTTTGTTAGATCGATTATGGCCTTGCTTACTGCTGCTGAATGGCGTGAGCAATGTGAGGCCAATTGTGAATAAAATGAAAATGAAAATGAAATTATTTTGTTAAATAATACACTTGAATGTTTGTTTGTACTAGTATGTTCAATTTCACAGTGATTATAATTCTTGTAAAGTGTCGAGTTTGGTTTCCGAAAATGCAAAATCAGAGTTTGAAATTGCTAAAATATGTTTTAAAATTTCAAGATTACGTATTGGATGTGTAAAAAGTAGCCTTCCAAAAGGGAAAGTGGCAATCTTCCCTTGGAAAATCAGATGAATGGGGGAACCATCGAAGGAGACAACTGGAGAAATTCTGTACTTGGAGAATTGTAATGTTTTAAAATCTTAAAAGAACTTCATTTAGTTTATCTTTCCTTTCTTTTGTTGTGTATAAATTTTCCTTGATTCATTTTGTTTTTTCATACATACATCTAGTACCTCTCTTTAAATTGTATTGTTAAATCATAAAACATATAAATCTGTGTGATTGATTTATCATTCATATGATTTATATGCGGGTTATGCATCAGTAAATTTCTTTACTTGATTCATATTGTTTCACATTCTATAATTACATAACCGTCATTGTCATCATATTAAGTTAATTTGCTAAGTTAAGTTATTAAGCATCTAATTAACAGCTCCTTAACTAGGCTTATGCCTATCATTCTAAGAACATACAGGAGGCATTCACCCATCAATGAGGTTGTGACATGGTGTTCTTGGTTATCAGTCTGCGAAATGGTGTTCTGTTGAATTGCTACTAGTCCTCTACTTTGTAGGTTAATAATTCTTTGTTGTACTCTAGCAACACTATCATTAGAAATTTTCAGTATTTGTTCAAGTGAAAGGGGTCCTCTAGTAGGTGATATGATAAGGATATCACTTCTATTTTTTTTACTGAGGTGCAGGTGTACCAGGAATTACAGTCAATTGTGGGACTATTTTCTATTCAGAGGTAGATGCTTGTGACTAGATATGAGTGACAACCAATGATGTTCTTGCTGGAGGAGGTTTATGAGTATTCTATTTAGGCATATTTTATCTCAGGCCCTCCTTCCATTGCCATTTTTTGAGACCTCGAGTGTGTATGTGCTGGAATGGGTTCCAAAGCTCTCAATAGAGGGAGAAAACCCAGCCAGAGGCTTCAGATAATTCTGTGCAAGTATTACCCTATCCTTGAGCTGTTTGGGCTGGTGATCTCCCACGGATACAAAGGCCTCCACTGGAACTTGTGGTTTTGATCCTAAAAGGTTCTGTCTTCCAATGAAGGAAAAAACGGCATGTCCAGTCTTAAACAAATCTACCTAGGAAGGAAAATATAAGCTAAGTTAGACCTACTCTAAAAGGTGTCTTGTTTAAATGCAGATTAACTTGATGTGAAAATAAATAGGTACATTCGTTCACTTAACAGAAATGTGAAGAAGATCAATTCCTTATTTTCTTAAGTTACAATGAATCAATTAAAATTAATTGAATGCAAGATTAAGTGTTTATAAAAGCTCATTCAAGATTAACTTGTAACCAATATGTCAATTGAAAAATTAACATAGATTATAACTTACTGTAAATCATTTGCAGAAATCGATAAATATTTTAGTTGAAGAAATTCAATTAAAACATAATGCATACACAGATCTAACATAAGGAAAAATCCAGATTAACAATCTCTACATCAAATAATATTTGCAAAGGATTAAAAAACATAGATAATAACTTGAAGTAGAAATCAATATTTACCAAAGAAATTTGATCAATGAACAAAAGATGATGCAAGAGAATAGCTTTACTGTATTAATGAAAGTTTGTAAGAAATTACAAGATCAACATAAAATAGAGCATCTCCAGTCTTCTTTTGTCGATTTCTACCCCAAAAATGATCATCCCTTTCCTAAGAGAGATCTACCCCTTAAATAATAAATTACAAAAATAATACAAAGGATAAATTCCCCTTAAACAGGGATTACAAAATCAGAATTTTCTATTTTAGTGAGAAAATCTTCTCACTTGTCCCAAACTTCTATCAATTCATCTATATCTAGATAACAAGGAGATTCGAGCCCCAGCTGGGCATCACACATGAATCCTTCAATCTCATTTTTGGCTATTTTATGCCACATTCAGATAAACATATAGATCTTGGCCTCCAAGGAAACAAGTTGCTTAATCAATCAATCCACGTCTTCAATTTGGATATGCTCAATTTGCAGGATTTTCTCCTTGACTTGATCACAACGGGCTTCAACCTATTCTATCATCAATTTTGGTGGATCTTCCCCCTCGATGAGCCCCATTACAGGGAATGGCAGTATCTCCATGAGTTTGTCCAAGGCATACCATCTTCTTCTGCAAATGGCTTTAGCCTAGTTGATAGAATCCTATACCATGTCAATAACATTCTCCCAAGCTCGTACAACAGTTCAGATCCTTCTGAATTTGAGGTTGTCCAACTCAAGGATATCAGTTGGCTTATCTTCATTATACTCCTACCAATCCATGATGTCTTCTATAGCTTTAGAAGCCTGTTTTTTTTCCTCTACTTGCTGGCCTAAGGTGCCAGCCATTTTTTCAAAGACAATGTAACTCTCATGGATTTCACCCAAGGTAGTAAATAGCTTAGCTAGAAGACGATGATGCTCCAGGTTGACTTGATTGGCTAGGTCCTTGAACTCTTGTTGTGAAAACCTAGAAAAAGCAGAGGAGGCTGCACTTGCATTTGCATCCTTTAGCTATTGTTCAAGCACAGCTATCTTTTTAGCATTGGCAGTGTCCAAAGCTTTAGCATCTTGCAATTGGACTTGAAGAGAAGCATTCTGTTCTTGAAGGTCTTCAATCTTATTTTCAAATGCTTTTCTCAGTTCACGAATGTCAGCTTCATGTTCTTCATTGGCCTTAACCAACTGCTCTTGAAGTTTCTTGAGCTCCTCCTTCCTGACATCAATTTCTTTATTCAGTGTGATTACTAAATCAAAATTAGCACCCGCAAAAGCACCCATGGCAGCAGCAGTATCCAGTGCTTCTTGTTGTATGTCATCTAATTGCTTGGTCCAAATGATTTGATTAGGAAAGGGGCCCTGCAACACATCCTGATCTTTGCCTCTTTTGTTACCCTTCTTCACCACTACCTTATCCTTTTTGCTATAGAAATCATCTCCAATGGAGGCTACAATATCTTCCTCATAAGTAGCTACCAATTCAGTGGAAGATGTAGCCACATCTCCTGTTGCAATTATTGGGGTGTTTTGAGTAACAGTGGTATTAGGTATTGTCATAGTAATGTGAGAGGTGGTTAGTGTGGAAGGGATAACTTCAGGGACTGAGGGTAAAGAGGTTGGAGTAGGGATTGAAGTACAAACTTCAAGAAGTGAAAAAGATGCACCGACAACTAATGGTGAAGACAGAACAACTGGTATTTGGACATCATTGGCTGATGGTGATGAAATAGATGATGGTGGTTGCAAAGAGATAGTTGAAGACTGGATCTCTATGACTATTGATGGTGGAATGGAAAGTGGAACTGACAGGGTTGGAGATGGAACAGTAATGGAAGTTATTGCATGAAATAATTGGGATATGGTGGATGGTGGTGTTACCCCGGAAGATAAAGTTGAAAAAGCTTGAATGGATGAAAGTAAGAGTGTTGAAGTTGTGGTATCAACAGCAGTAGTGGTTTCAAGAGACTGTTGATTTGGGACAATATCATCCATGACTATGGAATCCAACACATCTGTGATTTTCTGAGAACTTTCAGTTTCTTCCTGCACCAAAGTCACAAAAGGAAGTGTTTTATCCTCCACATCACTGTCCTCAATAGTAAGAGTAGGAATCTCAGAGGTAGAAGTTTGAATTTTCTATCTTTTAGCTGGTTTACTCACAGCAATCACTTGAACATCACTAATTAGGTTGGATGTAACAACCACTTGAATATCAGTAGTGGGTTTGGGTACTGCAACCACTTGGGTATCCATCACCGAACTCATCTATGTTGATTTCTGCTTCAATTGCTGAGATGTATGCATCCACATATTTAATTCTGCAATAGTTTTCAAGTTTGGAGTATCCTCCATAAGGCCTTTGCCTTTGTCTCCATCCAGGTAGGTTAGCATCAATGGAGTACTGGCTTTGTGAGCTTGCTTATCTTCCCATATTTTCTTGTTTGCTCATCAAGCTTGTGTTCCATGCTTTTATGGCTCAAAAACTTGGTTATAAGCTCCTGCTCATACTTAAAGATATGGCTTTGTTCTTCTTTTCTCTTTTCCCTCAGCAGGACTTTAGAGAAAATATTAACTCCCTGAGAAATAGAGTCATCAGAGATCTGTTGATGTGTATAACCAATCTTCATATGTGCCTATTTGAAATGAGGCTCCATAAATCCTTTGGGGGCATGAGTTATTTTAGGAGCAAATACCAATTTCAAAGAAAAAATCCAGTCTCCCAGTGTTGCAGCCCAAGTTGAAGTTGGGATAACCAAAGGCTCGAGGTTTAAAGGGAACTTAAGCAATCCCTTCCTTTTGGGACCAATGAGCTTAACGTAGACACCATCTGTAACAGTCTGATAAGATATCTCCTCAAGTAACAGTCTGTCAGGGACAACTCTTGGTAGAAAATGTACAGTACTGCTTCCCCAGACTCTAATGTAAGCAAAGGCTTCTCCCACGTACTAGTAACCCAATGTAGAAATGAGAGTTCTGGTATTAGCAGAAAAGGCAAGGGCATCTTCCCTGAAAATCTGTTCTTAAATTGCACCAAAGAAATGGTTGCAGATGTGATAGAGTAAGGGAACAAACTTGCTTTCCCATAAGGAAGAATAATAAATATGAACAGGGGGTGAGGACTTAGTCCAACTCCACCCCATGGTATGATACTGAAACTCTATACATAAAACATTAATTACAAATGTAGAGAAAAAGAAGTATGGCTTCCTTGTAGCTGTTGTTTTCTAATATTTCTCAATGGCTATCCTTAACTCTGTTGATAAAATTGAATCCCAAGGGAATGACTGCCCCGTTGTTAGACATGATGGGCAATAGGATCCCATTCAGTGTTGAATACTGAAAAATTAGGGAGACCATAAAGTCTGCAGAGCATGGCTGCCAAAAGAGAATAAGACTCTTTGAACCAGGAAATTGGGTAGAAATTATCAGCCCTGGGCATGAAATTTGCCAGTCTGTGCATCCAAGACTTCAGCATTTCATTGAAATTGTACCTAGTCTATGATGACTTGAGGAATGCAACATTGAGGGGTTGAACAACTGGTTTTAGGGAATAAGCTCTGGTAAAAGCCTCAGGGAGAAAAGTAGCCAATTGAGACCCTGTGCTATCATTGAAAGAGTGGTCTTTAGGGATAGAAGTTCTAGCAACTATAGCATGGAGTTGTGAATCCCTAATATTTTCATAGGTGGGTTGGTCACTCTGAATATTAGTTAGGTCGTCATTGTCAAAGATGGAGTAAATTTTGGACGAATCCATTTGGTATGTCTCAGAAACATTATCGCTGGTGTCGGCAAGGATGCCAAAGTTTGGGTCTTTATTCAAAATATCTTTCTGAGGAGTTTTGTAGTGAGTGTTGTGAGACATGTTTAAAAAACTAGATAAATTTGATCAATAAATAAACACCAATAACAAAAAAAACCTCAAAATAACAAAAAACCGTTAACAATTGAATAAGAAAGGGATAGGAAGCCAACCTTTGCGAGCTAGAAAAAATGGCGAAAACAACCTCTGGTAAAAAGTCGCAAAAATGACCCCTGGTAAAAAGTCGTGAAAACGACCCCTAGTAAAAAGTCGCGAAAACGACCCCTGGTAAAAACTCGCAGTGAAATCCACACAAATGACGAAAATGACCCCTAGTAAGAACTTGCAGTAAAATCCACACAGCAAAATCCACGAAGCAAGTAATTTTCAAAAATAAAAAATGATAAAATAAAACAAAAACAAAATCAACATATTTATTAATTTCGTTGGGTTACATCTGGTGTAGCATCTCGTAAGTTTACAAAAACTTAAAAATTTAAAAATAGCAATAAATACTAAAATTGCTAACGTAGAAATAAAATAAATATGTATATTTTAACTATTGACAAATTACGATAATGACTATTTATACTTCTTAGCACAAAATACATCCTTAGTTATGCTTGTGTTCAATCTTAATCTATATGCTATACTTAATTTTGTCTTGTGATATAATTTCTTGGTAAAGTACTAACAATTGTTCTTGGATGATGATGAAGGGGTCCTATGAGGTACATTGAGGTTTACTTAGCTATGTTTAGATAAAGCATTTGAACTTGTCTCTTTGTGCAGAAATCCAGGTAAGAGAAATACAACAATTCAAGTGTTAGAGAATTTCAATTATGTTATCAGTTAACCATCAATACTTTACGATACTCTAAGTACTTCTTTGCATGAGGATTATTAATGGTATGGATCCTTTGTTCTATTTATCGTTTACGTGCTAGTTTACAAACATATCAGTACTATAGAAATCCTGTTGTCATTTCACCATTATAGTTCTATCATACTTATTTGTTTGAGAATATTTCAAATTGTAATTGTATGGAAAATTCATATTAGTATAGCAATGTTTACTATAATACTTACCAACATATCATACTTATGATGAAAATAATGTTAATTTGCCACACTATAGGATTGAACCTTTCTAATTTAATATTTGTGCATTGTGATATAATATGCAACTTTGCGAAAAGAGATGACAGTAAACCAACATTACGATGTGCAAAATGATAAATTCTAAACTATACATTAAGCATGTAATCTTTGTCATTTTGAGAGACAATATACAATGTATCTAAACCATACATTTGATAACCAATATTTGAAATGAAAATAAACTATACATTTAAACCCTAAGTTTGGCACTGACATATGACATGACAGGGTATTGAATGTAAAGGGCTAACGTGCTGGCAGTCTGTTGAAACCTGTTCATAGCATTAAAGTTACTAGCCTACTGTGCTTGATGGAAAACCTAGTGGATGCCACCATGGTTTGAATTCATGTGATGGTAGTCACATATGCTACCAATATGCCAAGCTATGCCTTGCTTTGTACCTTGGACTACCGAGCTAGTGTTGTGATGTAAATGATAATAAATAAGGAAATTAATATGGTTGTTGCCCATTTTTTGACGTGCCTAGATGGCTTTGTATCCAACGTTGATATCTTATGTTCTTGGGTTTGGAGTCTGAAACCCTAGTTCTTTGTTATGACTTGCAACGAGTTGGTTTCTCAGTCTTCATTTTACATGGTAGTGGCAAGATAGAGAGGCCAACAGCCTGCTACAATGTAGGGTTTGAAAGTTGGTTGTTTGGAGGACTCCTTCCTCGGTTTTGATCCTTGCACCTGTAAGGTAAAATTTATATGTTCCCAGGCTCTGTATTCTTTGTAGAGCTGAGCCATAATGAAATCTTTGAAGTAATTTGTAAGGTTTTTTTGTTAGTTTGCAAGGTTGACCAGAGTTCGATTCTCCCAGTTACAAGTGGTTGTTCTTTGAGTTCTAAACGCTTATTCCCTGCATTTGTTTTATAGCCCCGTCCTCATGTTTGCATAAGGTGTCTCAATCTAGAGCTACATCGATGAGGTAAAGTTTCAAGCTTTTAAATATTAATACTGTTTGTTGTTTTGGTAGATCTTTGTGGGTGTATGCAGCTCTGCCACCTGGTAAGCCTCGGTGGTTCTTAAACCCTTGTAGGTTATCCTAGTTTGGTTGTGGCCGATGCTTGATGTTAGACGAGAGTTTCAGTATTTGTATCCTGGCAAGGTTTCAGGCCAGTGTTTGTATTTTAAGTGTTGAAATCCTCAGCTCATCTTGAAATTCAGCTATGCAGTGTTTTGCTGTATCTCTTATTGTAAAAACAAACTTGTTGATGATGTATTGAACCCTTGTCGATTTTAATGGGAGAACAAAAGTAATAAAATTCAAATAGTTTTTGTGCAAAGTATGAGTTTCAATTCGTCAATGTTTGAGTAGTTAAAGCAGTGTTTTGGTGAAATTCTAGAGTTTAGAGTTAATCGTTTTCTGCAAAATAAAATTCTTGTGCTACAATGTTAAGTCTTTTGTTTAAAATGATGATAAGAGACTGAGTTTGCAAGGATCATGACTTAAAATGGTCTCAGTGCGATTTCTTGGTTTATAAAAATCGATGTTTGTTGTGTCTGAAAACTGTATGTTTAAAAATGGCTATGTGCCAAATGTTTCTATCTTACTCTTGCAAATAAAAACCCTACTCTGTAGGTTTCGATGGTATATTGTTTTTAGCTATCAGCTATATTGTCGTTTTGATAAAGGTCGAGAGCTGTTAACTGGTTTCTTGAAAATGAAACCCTGATTTTGCATTGCTTAGATTAGAGTTTATAATGGTGATGATACTTGGTTTCTGGTGTTTGAAACGCCGCATAAAAAAAATGGTTTATAACAATAATAAAACTCTTGTTCTGCAATTACCTTGTATAATAGCCATCGTAAATATTGTAGTTGGGTTTTGGAAACTTGATACGAAGGATTTGATGTTTACATTTTAATTGTTTGGTCCTTACCCTATTTATAGAATAATCTTAGGGTTTTAAAAAGAATACTGTACATTTTTTCAAACTTCATACAGTTGAAATTTTAGTCTTGCAACTTTTGAAATAGAATGATAATTGTTGTTGTTTACAGAACTGAATGGAAAACTTTAAAAATAAAACCTAAATAGTTATTTTCTGCAAATTCTGGAACATAGTAGAATATTTCAAATGATGGGAAACTGCTAAGTTTGATTCATGAATATTAATGAAAGAAAAGAAATGAAAATAAAATACATTTCACATTTCTGTACAAAGGATATTTAAATTTGCAGCTATTGATTTTATAGGGGTTATGATATCTGGACAAAGTAGAATTATAACATTCTAATATTAGAAAGAATAGAATATACAACATATATTTTCAAGTAGATATTAATAATTGAAAACCTAGTTTCTGAGCAGAAATGAAATGTTAACTTAAATTTATATAACATAAACTACTCTAATTCTTGCATTATAATATATTGAGTATAAATTATAAAACTAAGCATATAGTTTGTATTATAGATTAAAACTGATAGGGAAAATTAAAGATATACATCAACATTATTCTATTCATTCATCTGACAATCTATCTATCAAATCTTCTATCTTAAAATTTTCCTTCTCTATACTAGAGTACGATCTAGAAAGTTTGCATGGGGAAAAATGCAGAAAAGATTTCTTTATCAATCATCTCATTACGTAATCATCCTTAAACAACATCATCTCTAGGTTAGAAATTGAAAACAATTGCTTCTATATGTCATTAACTATAAATACTAAACCAAAAATTTCATAAAATCATTTAACTGTAAACAATAAGGTAGAATAGTAGAACCTAATTGGTTGTAGGAGAAACAAACAACCCAAGGAACCTGTTCCACCCAACCTATTCCTAAAGACAGCCAAATTACTTGCCTTAGGACCCCCGAGCTTGTTCATTGAACCACTAGGAAGAAGAATCTGCAGAAGCTTTAGGTCATCTACTTGTAGCAACAAAGTAGTTCATCTAGTCATATAGACTTAGCAGTCAAAGAGACCTACATCAGCACCTCTGGTTTCCTTCTCAGAATAAATTCAGTAGACTCACAATGCACTTCCACTTAGCCTCCCTATTCGAATCTCTCAGTGATCACCTAATATACTTGAGGAATTATTTCTGCAGAAAATAATCTAGAGTTGCCTGCTCAATTCAAATTGCCTTATCTAGGCTGCCTACGCCTTTTAGTGGTTAACCTGGTCATTAATGAGCTAACAACTCTCTTCCCCCACCTGGGGAATAATGCCACAAATTTAGGGGTAGTTGTCCCATAACCAATAGCTAGTGGTGGAGTGAAAATGCTGACATCTATCCCATGCCTTCTAACAGCTTCCATTCCTCCTACTGTGTCAGTGAACACTCATTTGATAGTTCCCTTGGGTGTTTGTCTCTTGTTTTAATTTATTAAATAATAGTAATATGTTTATTACAATCATCCTTGACCACGTTTGGTCATAATTACAAAACTTTGTAATTATAATTTACATAATGTTTTTGCAAATAAAATAAATAGTCTCAAAATTTGGGTAGGTGACATCTGGGTTGTAAGATTAAGACAAATCGATGGCTGAGATCTGATCTCGGGAATGTGGAAGACAAGTTGTGGGGGTTTATTTTTTCGGAAATATATACCACGTTCCCGCAATCTGCAATTACGGGTTTTGGGACCACAACTCCAAATAAAAAAAACAATGTGGCATCACTTCCTATGGTGTCAGTTCTCTCTTTGAGGCTCACACGTGTGAGATTTTGGCCTTACAAAATAGAGATCAATTCATGTATGAATGGTCAAGACCGAAAAAATATAAATCACAAGAAGGGTCGGTTGATCCTTCGTTTAGTATATAATTGTGAACAACAATATCTAGCAATTCACCTGTATCCAGACTGGTGAACACAAGAAGGATCGGACGACCCTTCTGGCAATCTAGAACTAGTATAAAAATAATAATGGGAAGAAGAAGGGTCGGCCGCCCCTTCATTCATGATGGAATTGTGCAAATATTCAACCTACGAAGTATAGGCTGTCAATTCATGTGTATCGTGAATGGTGAAGACTGCAAAAATAATGCTAATCACAAGAAGGGTCGGAAAACCCTTCATTTAAGCTAGAAAAATGGAGAAAACAACCCCTGGTAAAAACTCGCAGTAAAATCCACACAATAGGTAAATTAAGGTTGCCATCTAATCAATGCATGTAAATTCTATTTTTAATACCATATTTTTTTTCAAATTATCGGGTGGCCTGCATATACTTTCGTCTAATTTTAAGTCTTAGCTCATTTGATCTCATGGAGGAAGAATATACCTTTAGAACTGGGAATTTTTCTTGCACGCATTGGAACAACCCTAAACCCCTAGATTTGCTTATATATCAAAGATTCAAAATGATTATAACTTTGTTGGACTTGGTCGCAAATAGAATGTGTAGTCAACAAGGTGCTAAAGTCTATTTCATTCTATCTAATTAACTTGCCCCACTTGACCTCGACCAAGGGGGCAAGGAGGCAACCAAATCATATAGTACTTAGATCCCCATGCATTCCACAGTCTTCAATCTCTCAAATGCCGCCTTCCTCGCACCTTAGATCTGCGTAGTTACTATCAACTATAGATCTGGCTCCTGTCCGCATTGTTACCGTCCAAAGGTGTGGCCTTTAGCGAGGTTCACGAATTTGGAATGTGCCGATACTCCGTGCATGTTCAATCTGCGAACTAAACCTCCACCGCTGATCCCTTTACCCACCAGATCTGCACCGTCAAAATATGCGATCCCTACCAAAACTTCGTAAATCTGAAAATTCCATTTCCCCATGCATCTCAAATCACCGAAGTACCTGTCGTTCGTAGATTTGTCCTTCCTCCCGTTGATCTAATTTCCAACTTGCTCGTGGGCTAGCAACATTCCGCCCACACTTAAACCACCCTAGCCTACTTTTGTGAACAACACTTGTGGCCGTCGATCTCTGTCAAGCTTCTGGCAGTCTAGAACTAGTATGAAAATAATAGTGGGCAGAAGAAGGGTCAGTCACCCCTTCATTTACGAGGGAATTGTGCAAATATTCAACCTACAAAGTATAGGCTGTCAATTCATGTATATCCTGAATGGAGAAGACTGCAAAAATACTAAGCACAAGTAAAATCCACACAGCAAGTAATTTTCGAAGATCAAAAAATAATAAAAGGAAACAGAAACAAAATCAACATATTTATTAATTCTGTCGGGTAAAATCTGGGCCATGAAATTAAGACAAATCGATGGTTGAGATCTAATCTGTGGAATGCAGAAGACGAGTTGCAGGTTGAGGGACAACAACTCGAATTAAAAATGAACCTAAGTTTCCGCAATCCTCAATTGCGGGTTGCGGGTTGCGGAAATGCATGTCGCAAATCCATTATTCAAACACTTCCCGCAATCCACAATCATGTATAACTAGATAGCCACTTCAACAAGCTATACCATGATATGATGGTGCATGCATTTTTCTAAAACCATGAATGATGTCATACTTTTCCAGAATGATGTCAGATAGCACCAGAACGCCATCATGTGTCTTTCTAGCCTCATCACACATTCCATGTGATCCAAGATGCCATGTCATCACTTCCTATCGTGTGAGATGTTGGTCTACCAAAATAGAGATCAATTCATGTATAACCAGAATGGTCAACACTGGAAAAATTTAAATCACAAGAAGGGTCGGTTGACACTTCATTTAGTAGATAATTATAAACACCAATATCGAGAAATTCACCTATATCTAGACTAGTGAAGATGAAAAGGATCGGATGACCCTTCTGGAAGTCCAGAACTAGTATGAAACTAATATTGGGGAGAAGAAGGGTCGGATGCCCCTCATTTATGAGGGAATTGTGCAAATATTCAACCTATGAAGTATAGGCTATCAATTCATGTATGTAATGAATGGTGAAGACTGCAAACCTACTAAGCACAAGAAGGGTCGGTCGACCCTTCATATGTTAGGGTTCTGAACATTTCCTATGTTATAACATGTAAACAATATTTATCCCGACTTCTGACTTTTGACTGCTAACAAGATGGATCGGCCACCCCTTCTCTTAGTAGATAATTGTGAACACCAAAAAATTAAGGATTGAACCACCCTTCCTGCATTCTAGAACTATTCTAAAAATAATATTGGGAAAAAGAAGGGTTTGCCACCCCTTCATTCATTTATCTCGAGCCTCATTCAAAAATGGCATGTTAGTTAATGACATTCAACTTCAAATCAAAACAAACCAGATTTTCTGCAATCGGCATTGCAGGTTGCGTGTTGCGGAAATGCATGTCACAAATCCATTATTCAAATAGTTCCCACAATCCACATTGCGGGTTGCGGAAAGGAATAACACAAACATTTACAATACTCTTCCGGCAATCCATAATTGCGGGATGCAGGTTGCGGGCATCAAATACTCGATTATTGGAAAACATTTACAATCAAAAACCAGAATGGTCAATCATGGAAAAATAGTAAGTCTAGGCCGTCATTTCATGTATAACTAGAATGGTCAATAATGGAAAAATCATAAGCACAAGAAGTGTCCGCTGACACTTCGTTTAGTAGATAATTGAGAACACCGATATCCAGCCATTCAACTGTATCCAGAATGGTGAGCATAAGAAGGATCGGATGACCCTTCCTGCAGTCTAGAACTAGAATGGAAATAATACTGGGAAAATTGCATGAATTGGGGGGACCATCGAAGGAGAGAACTGGAGACACTCTATACTTGCAGACTTATAATGTTTTAGAATCTTTAAAGAATTTTAGTTAGTTTCTATTTTACTTTGTTTTGTTATATGGATCAAATTTCCTTGATTCATTTTGGTTTTTCATGCATACATCTACTGAATCTGTTTTGTGTTAAATTTTCAGAATTTACTTCAATTTGATCTAGGATCTTAACTGAGAGAACAACATGTACAACAAATCTACAGCATATCAATCATGGACACAATAATGCAAGCACACAAGAGACACATAGTTTACTTGGGAAAACCATAAAGGTGAAAAACCCCAATAACTTCCTCAGAGATAGATAGAGCAATGATACAACCATAATACAAGAGATAGTCTTCTCCTAGTAGCAGAGCCTCCTCCTCCACAACTGCGCCACTCTCCCAAGTGTGAGTGAGAGAATAGAATGTGTAAAATGAGAGAGACACACTCTCTATTTATACACTAATTTGACTTGACCTTTACTCAACTAGGTCGGCCTCAACTTAACCACTTAACATAATGCTGACTGGGCCGACCCCCACTAGGGTGGTCTAATAACCCTTTGACCCACATGGCCAACCCCCAATAGGGTGGTCTAATAACCCTTTGACCCACATGACTTATATAGGGCCGACCCCAACAAGGTGGTCTAATAACCCATCAAGTATAAGTTACGACACTTACAATATAAATGACGACACTTCCGTATAGAGGAATAATAACATCTCTATAGGAATACAATATGCATATATGTGAAATACATTCCGAAGTTACATATACCTCAACACTCCCTCTTAACTAGGAAGGTATTTCTCGACACATGTCTTCTAGCACAAGTCATCTTCTCTGGATCATTGTCACTGCTGCTGCTATCTCAATCAATCTCTGAATCTACTCGTCATAGGAAGTTCTACAGAGCCAGTCCTTTTTCATATTGGATGTAGGCCCACCACCTGCAGGTCTTCGTCATCACTGGCCATACTGTGGAAATCTCAGGACTTATTACGTGCGTCACAAAACCTTAAAAGAGTCTCTTGACTAGAAAGAACCCTAAAGAGAATCTGAGGCCTTTTTCATCCTTTCCATATCTCTAGGACTTATTACATGTGACCCCACCACAAAACTCGAAAGAGAATCCCAGGACTGATTACGAGCACAAGGCTCAACCTATCGGATAACCCAGGGAACAAATTACATGTGGTCGCCACAAAACCTCGAAAGAGCATCCCAAGACTGATTATGAGCACAAGGCTCAACCTATCGGATCTCCTAGGGCACAAATTACATGTGGTCATGGAAAAACCTCGAAAGAGCATCCCAAGACTAATTATGAGCACACGGCTCAACCTATCAGATTTTCCAGGGCACAAATTACATGCCATAGGACAAAACCTCGAAAGAGCATCTACCAAATATCCCAGGGCATAAATTACATGCCATAGGCGAAACCTCAAAAGACTATCTGCAGATCTCCCAGGGCACAAATTATATATCCTCCCAAGCAAAAACTCGAAAGAGCATTTACCAGATATCCCAGGGCACAAATTACATGCCATAGGAAAAACCTCGAAAGACTATCTGCAGATCTCCCAGGGCACAAAATATATGTGCTCACAAACAAAAACTCGAAAGAGCTTTTTCTAGATATCCCAGGGTACAAATTACATGCCATAGGAAAAACCTCAAAATACTATCTGCAAATCTCCCAGGGCACAAATTACATGCTTATCTGCACAACTTGTTCCACGGCCACAGAGTATCAACCTGATACTCACCATACATCATCCTAATGTACACATGATCATCCTAATCATCATCACTGCAACATCCTGAAGCTCGTCATCCATGATCATCCTGATCAAATAATGCATCTACCTGATGCATACCAAGTATCTACCTGATACATATCATCATACATGATCCACCTGATCATACAGTGTATTCACCTGATACAAATACAAATACATGATACATATCACCATACATGATCCACCTGATCATACAATGCATCTACCTGATGCATACCAAGTATCTACCTGATACATATCATCATACATGATCCACCTGATCATATAGTGTATCCACCTGATATAAATACATCATACATATCACCATACATGATCCACCTGATCATACAATGTATCCACCTGATACATATGCAGATACATGGTCCAAGCATCGAACATGATGCATATACAAAATACATACAAATGATCCAACCGATCATATCCAGCATCCAACATTATGCGTACATACTTATACATATAATTGATCCAACTTATCATATCCAACATCCAACATGATGCGTACATATATAAATGATCCAACTGATCATATCCAGCATCCAACATGGTGCGTATACAGAGTAGTAACTGGAGCATCGTCCAAATGCTCATCATCCGACGCTTACATCCACATCCATGTGAAGGATCCTCCTTCCAACATGCTTGGAATGGCTTCTGCAAATGTGTCCATCACTTCTTCCTCAAAGTGTCATCAATCTGAAGAACACCAAGCCTCTCCCTGAAGTACCTGAACTTCACCTTGGCTAGTGGATTCGTCAGCACATATGCAATCTGCTCGTCTGTCACAATGTACAGGACGTTCATAGCTCCTCTCTGCACCATATCCCTGATATAGTGATATTTGATCTCTATGTGTTTCAACCTGTCATGAAACACTGGGTTCTCGGATAGCTTCACACAACTTTGGTTATCACAAAAGATACTAGTAGCATCCAACGGGAGATCAAATAACTCAGACAGTAGCTTCCGTAGCCATACTGCCTCACAACTAGATGAACAGGCTGCAACATACTCTGCCTCAGCTGTACTCAGTGCTACGCAGGATTGCTTCCTGTTGAACCAAGAGATCACACCTGATCCCATACTGAAGCAGCACCCAGATGTGCTCTTCCTATCTGTAGCACTGCTTGCCCAATTTGAATCAACATAACCCTGCAGGTTAAACTTTTGATTCGCTTCATACTTGAGCCCATAATCCACTGTACCTTTCAGGTACCTCAGAATATGCTTTACAGCAACCAGGTGAACATTGCTCGGATCTGTCAGGAACTGGCTCAATGTGTCCACCGCAAAGCAAATATCTGGTCTCATGTGCGTCAGGTACATCAAGGACCCAATCATCTAACGATACATAGTGACATCAACTGGTTCAGATGAAGCATCACACAGAAGCTTCAAGTTCGATGCCATAGCCTCGCAGTCCATCATCCTGAACCTCTTCAGGATCTCTACTGCATACTTCCCTTGTCCAAGGAAGATTCCATCTGCACTCTACCACACCTCCATACCTAGAAAGTGGTGCATTATACCCATGTTCTGCACATATATGACTCCATGTCGTGTGTCTCAGAACCAAGTGGGTGCTCCACATACACTTCTTCTTCAATTACACCATTCAAGAAATCTGTCTTGAAATCCATCTGGTGTATCTTCTATTTCATCACTTTTATATTTCTCTATGCTGCCATTTGCAGCATGCTTGATCTTGATAGATCCATATGGAAGTCATAACAAACTTCCCTTCAGGTCTTGGGACTACATCCCAAACATCATTCTTCATGATCGACGGATCATGGCATTCTTCACATATCCTAGGAACTTCAATATCTTCAATAGATAATTTTGTTGCTGAACAAATGTTGTAGTTCTTCTTTTGTAGGTGATGGCATACGATCTTTCCTACACAACAAGTTAAATTGCATGATTAGAAACCATCTCATAGTTTTCAAAACAAATTCTTGCACATAAAGAAATATGTCATACAGTCATGCAATTATCTTAGCCAATGCTTCAATACAACATTTATCCTTATCCGGTAACTTTCTAGATGCCTTTCAATCTCTACCAGAACATTGTTAAGAGTGTGCACAACTCCCAACATGTCAGCAAAGAGGTTTCATTCTAGATAAGTAGCAATGGAATGTTGTATAGTACCATAGGCCACTTACCCATGCATATTAGTAGTATACTGTTCATCAATGCAATTATTCTAATATGCATAATACACAACCTAATTCTAGGAACATCAGTATATACATTATTGAACAGTATTATTTAAACAATAAAATATGCAAGTAATGACAATTCAAATACTTATCTTTGTTTGTTTGTTGGGTTGACTCCCTCTCAGTCTTTGCTTCTTTTCTACAACTCCATTCTTATGTGGATTGTGAGAAGTGGTCAACTCCCTCTGAATATCTGCATCCTTGCAGAAACTACTGAAGTGTGCTCCTTTGCTTTCTTGCAGGAACAACTAGAGTGTGCTCCCTCTTGATCTTTGCTTCCTGGATTACCTATCCTTGAACTTACATCCATCCTTAATCACTATGCATTCTTATTGTATCATCATTATGTTATCCTTGAGGTCTCATACATAATCACACATTTATTAGTATAATCTTAATACTATCAAAACACAATAATCTTAAACATGTATATTCATGATCATTCATAGATAATAAACATTAGTATTGAAGGTTTCAGGGAAGTCTTCTTTTACTCATACATATTCTTATTTGATCATAGGACTCATCTGGTTAGTTGAATCATCAATCAAGATAAAAGATATAATATGCATAAAACCTGTGATTATTCAAACCTATACCTTCATGATTCTTCTGGTTAGTCATATCATCAATTATGGTAAGAAACATAATATGCATACAACCATGATTATTCAAACCTATGACTTCATGAATAATCATTATCAACAACACAACAGTATAAGATCCTAACACAAGGTAGGATTCTAGCTTGATATAGGAAAAACATACCTGGATTAGCATGCTAGATAGTTATGTCTAACATACCCGCATAATGTCTTCTGGTTCTCTTCAGTGACTTGTGCTAGTAACCTGCATGTCTCATAAGTTAACCATTGTAGAACCAAGTTATACATACCTTGAAAGTAGATCTTCTATGTGATCCATGACAATGGATGAATCTTTGTCTTCATGTCACCATGATCATATGTTCTTGAAGTAGAACATGATTTGACTTTCTTGGTGTACCTTTTGTGTTAGCAAACAACATAAACCTCATACAACATCACAATGCATTAGTACAATCATAAGTGTCAAAACCTTAATCAATGAATATCTTCTATTAAGGTGATACAACAAGTCCAGTAATTAATCAAGATTGTACTGTAATGATATGAAGACAAACATATGAAAAACTTAACCATGAAACATACCTGTAAGCCATACCTGTCAAGATTGCTTGTAATCTTCTTATGGAAGGCCTTAGCCTCATCTCCCTCTGAGATAGGAACTTCTTCACTTATGCAGGATCAACCCAATCCACTTGATTTGCAAGAACTGGACCTGAAGCTGGATTAGGGTTTGTCAAAGAAACCCCAAAAATTCAAACTTTGAATTTCAAACTTCCGAAAGGATATAAATATGCACCTTGATGAGCTTATCAAGTTGGTATATTCAAAATTTGAAAACTGCAAAGTTTCACCCCTCAAAATTTCCTTTTAGATTTCTGGATTCACTAGGGAGGACCCTGAATTAGGGTTTGAGTTTCCCAGAGCTTCACCCAACCAAAAGATTTGATTCAAAACTCTAAGCTTCGATTTTTCTGAGGAGATTCCAGCCGTGTTCACAGATTTCCAAAATTCCAATTTTTGCAGAAGCCCTAATTTTGCATCTTTCCGATCAAAGTCCCAAACTGGGGTTTGATCAAGCCAGGCGTTCTGACCAACCAAAAAATCTCATCTTGGTCTCTAAATTTTGATTTTGATGAGTAGCATCCAGCCATGGTCTCCTATTACAAAAATTCCAACTTTCTTCAAAGCCCTAAACTCTGGAAGCCATGAATGAAGGTACTAAAAAATAATTATGTTTTGACAGAAATATGTACCTGATTGTTTCTGGTGTAACTCCAAACATTTTGATCCACAGGGTCTGAAATTTTTTTCTAAGATAACCCGACCTATTATCTTTCCATCCCGATAGGTCTGACCTCAATTGGATTCTCTGAGAGAGAGAGTTATTCCAAGTGTCGCAACGTGACCTATTTATGGGATAATACAGAAGAGCACAGTTGTACAGAGTTCCACGTGTCACTGTTTCAACTTCGGCCTCTAAAAATTATTCTTGAGATAGCCCAACTTGTTATCTTTCCATCCCGATATGTCTTACCTCAATTGGATTCTCTGAGAGAGAGTTATCCCAAGTGTCGTGACGTGACCTGTTTATGGGATAATACAAGAGAGTGAACTTGTATGGAGTTCCATGTGTCACTAGTTCAACTTCGGCCTCTGAAAATGTTTCCTGAGATAGTACAGTCTGTGTACTACCTGTCAATTTTTATGAAATTTCATTTGGAGCTTCCTAGCCCAAGTTATGACATTTTTCCCAAGGTCACCTGATTTTGACTCAGATCTGGAAGAGGTAGAAACCCTATATTGTACAGATCATAAATCACAAAGTACAACGAATTAGAGGTTTTCCTTTGGACACAAGGTACATGGGGATCTGATATTTGACCTGTAAAAGTTTAAGATCCAAAAACATTTCCAAAACGGATTTATAGCGAAAGTGCTACGATGACTAGTTTTTGCTATATCAAGCCCTAGCATCGTAAGTGCAACAAGTGTCATACAGGCCATATCATGCCTTCTTTCAGGCTAGCTCTGATACCATGTTAAATTTTTAGAATTTACTTCAATTTGATCTAGGATATTAACTGATAGAACAACATGTACAACAAATCTACACATATCAATCATGGACACAATAATGCAAGCACACAAGAGACACAGAGTTTACTTGGGGAAAACCATAAAGGTGAAAAACCCCAATAACTTCCTCAGAGATAGATAGAGCAATGATACAACTAGAATACAAGAGATAGTCTTCTCCTAGCAGTAGAGCCTCCTCCTTCACAACTGCGCCACTCTCCCAAGTGTGAGTGAGAGAGTAGAATGTGTAAAATGAGAGAGACACACTCTCTATTTATACACTAACTTGACTTGACCTTTACTCAACTAGGTCGGCCTCAACTTAACCACTTAACATAATGCTGACTGGGCCGACCCCCACTAGGATGGTCTAATAACCCTTTGACCCACATGACTTATACAGGGCTGACCCCAACAAGGTGGTCTAATAACCCATCAAGTATAAGTTACGGCACTTACAATATAAATGACAACACTTCTGTATAGAGGAATAATAACATCTCTATAGGAATACAATATGCATATATGTGAAATACATTCTGAAGTTACATATACATCAACATTTTGTAGGGTTAAATCATAAAACATATAAATCTATGTGCTTGATTTATCATTCATATGATTTATATGCAGGTTATGCACCAGTCTATTTCTTTCCTTGATTCATGTTGTTTCACATTCTGCAATCACAGCACAGTCATTATCATCATAATTTAATTTTTTAATTAGCTCATCATTGACAGGACAATCACATTCTTTTTAATCCTTTGACTAAAATAACACAGCAATCTTTACTCTTGAAAATATGCATCAACTCTGTTCGGGAATATTATTTCAGAATTTAAGGGCTCAATACAAAATGAGTATATCTTCATGATTTCCAACCCTTACTACATTGCCAAAAAAAACATCTAATCCTTTGAATAAGATAACGCCAGAATATTTAGTCTTGAAAACATGCATCAACTCTGCTTGGCCGTCTTTATTCAAAATTGAAGGGCTCAATACAAAACGAATATCTCTTCCTCCACCTGCATATCAGTACTTTCATAAAAAATTATTTTACTTGTTGCTTCAACCTTTCCTGGGGTAGGTACCATCTCAGGTACAAACTCAGCTGAAACTTTATCCAAGGTAGAATGATTAGCGTGTGAACTTCCCGAAACTTCTGTGTATGATTCATATTGTAGTAAATTTTCCATCTTCGCCAATCCTTCAACCTGTGGGTGATCAAAGGCTTTATTTTTGTTCTCTTGCCTTCTCTCAGAAATAACATGACAGGGATCATAATTAATAGTTGTCGCTTTCCTAAAACTTAGTGCTTCTAAATGTTTTTGTACAAAAGGGAGAGCATTCTTGTTCTTGATGATAAAAGGACCAATTTTTAAAGGGAACTTTATATCTGTAGCTTTCTTGAAATGTAGAAAATGGTCATTTTCTACTATCAATTTTTGTCTGATAAACTCCAAAGCAAAAACTATCGTAGTAAAAAATGATGGTAGAATATAGGGCTCCCTAACAAATCCATAAAGTCTAATTACTGTATCTTGCTTCTCTAAAAACTAGTCTCCAATTGCTTTTTTTGGGCTTAATTGCATCAGGATCTTCATCTCTGATAATACTCTAGGCAAATTTTCTCCAAACATCAATCTGTATAATTCTGATAAAATAAAATTCATAAAATTAAACATATTGTCTTCCACTGTTTCTGAAAACATAGATTGTGGGAAATGTAAATCTTTTCGAATGCTAAATAGGAGCATTTTCATCAGGTGTGTCTAGAATCTGAAATGTCTCGAAGTGTGGAAATTAACTAACTGAGAGTGGATGTTCCGAGCCAAGAATTCATTAAATTTAAGGTAGGGTACATGATTGTAATCCATTTTTGGTTTAGCAACACTTAATCTAAAAAGCAAACTTAACTAGACCTCTACGACCATGGAATCATCATCAAACCCTAAAAACTGTGAAATGAGTGACAAAACTAACTGTGAATTTTCATCAAAGAAATTAATGTCAAGTGGATAGAGGGTGTTATCAATGGCAAGGCCAGGTTTCAGACAATTGGTCATGAAGGTTTGTTTGGTATCAGGGGATGACTGTCTGTACTGGCTGAGTAGGGATTCTTTGGCAAAATCTTCTTGGTGGTGGGGGGGAAACAGGGGTACTACTAGAGATTTCCTAATGGTAATAGACGCATTTACATGGCAAAGAATTTTCTTTCGTGATTAATTCATAATGACTGTTTGACTCTGAGAATAATTTACTACACACCACAAAACTAATTGTGGAAACCTTGAAGGTTGTTCGGGACAAAAGTGGATAAAATGAGACTTATAAACATTGTGCACATCCAAATTTTGTTTATATAAACCTTCCAACTTGCTTTTGATTTCTGAAACTGAGAATTTAACCATTATGGGGTCATGAATGTCACTATCTCTATCCACTAGGGTTTCTTTCCACCCTCATCACACATTCCATGTCATCACTTCCTATGGTGTCAGTTCTCTCTTCAAGGCTCACATGTGTGAGATTTTGGCCTGCAAAAATAGAGATCAATTCATGTATAACCAGAATGGTCAAGACTGGAAAAATACAAATCACAAGAAGGGTCATCCGACCCTTCATTTAGTAGATAATTGTGAACACGAATATCCAGCAATTCACCTGTATCCAGATTGGTGAACACAAGAAGGATCAGACGACCCTTCTTGCAGTCTAGAATTAGTATGAAAATAATATTGGTCAGAAGAAGGGTAGACCGCCCCTTCATTTATGAGGGAATTGTGCAAATATTCAACCTATGAAGTATAGGTTGTCAATTCATGTATATCCTAAACAGTAAAGACTGAAAAAAACATAACCACAAGAAGGGTCGATCGACAAACCAAGGATGAGGCAACTGCCCACATGGCGTACATGTAACTGTGACCAAGTAAGAGGTTATAATCAAGTTGGGCGTTGATGACCTCTATGTCAATGAGAACTGTTTTACCAGCGAACTGGACAGGGACATTAGCTAAGAGACCTTGGGGTTGAGCCGAATGACCGTCGTAGGCTCGCAATGCAATGGTGGACTACTGGAGAGTAGGGGATCCCAACTTCTGCCAAACGAATGTGAACATAATGCATGTAGAGGCACCTTCGTCGATAGTGCACCGATGGATGACAAGATTTCGAACAGATACAGAAACTTGGAACACTAAAGTGGAAGGTAGGCGTGGTTCGGATTGGTCCAAATCGAAGGCCATTAGTCGTGAAACATTTGGTTCAATAGCACAAATGGCGGAGAGCAAAGTATTGCGCTGTGAAGGACATTTTTTTAAGACCTCTAACGCAAACATGGCTGCGGGGGATTGGGCTAAGTCATCTACAATGTTGTAATTAGACGCAGTGCGAGCATTGGGATTATTGTTGATGCGACGAAGTGGGAAGTGAGGTGCTTTGAAGGCACCATCTAGTGGAGCCAGAGGTATACGTAACGTCTGATCAGTGGGATGAGCGTTAGTGTTTTTGTCATTGGGAGGGGCTTCAGAGGTTGAGCCATATTGGTTTCGATGGGTTTAAAGGTTGACATCGGTAGATGACATCATTAACAAGTGATGGGTACCTAAGTCTAACATTGTGGTGGCACGTTTCCTTGAGGGGGAACCAACGGCTGAGTGATTTGCTATTGTGGTGGTGCGTTTCCCTGAGGGGGAACCAACAATTGAGTGTTCACTACGCCTTGGGTCGGTAAAGGGTTTTGTAACACCAAGGGTTGATTCTTAGGTGGTGGGGGGCTGGGCGATGCCTGAGGAGCTACGTGCCTTTGGCGGTGGGCATCATCGGTCCAGAGTTTTCGAGCTCGCTCCAAATGTGGGTAAGCATGTGTGTAGTGGCCATAGATCCCGCAAATAGAACAAGGATGGTTTGTTTGCAAATAAGGATTTTTGGCTTGTTTGGGCGACCGGTCAGGGTTTTGGTTGCAAGTGCCACGTTATTGTTGTATGGAGGATTGGGAGGTTGACCGCCTTTATTTGGAGGGGGGTTGTTCCCACGGTTATGGCCTTTGCCGCAGTTTTGCTGGCCCTGTTAGGACTGGTTATTTTGGTTCTGCTGCGGATTTTGTTGGGAATACACTTGCTCTTGGGAAACAGGTGGATTATGGGGTTGTGCAGGTGTGGGAGCAGGTTGCGATGGATAATAAGTAGGTGGAGAAGGCGCAGGTGCTGAACCTTGTGAGGGTTGCTGATATGTCTGCGGAATGGGTTGTGGGTTTGCTGCAAGGGTTTCCTGTGGTGGGTAATAAGCAGGTTGGGCTTGAGAGGATATAGGAGCTGGTGCAGCCTGTGGGTGATGATATGGTTGAGGTGTGACCAATGGGGCATAAGTGGGGGATGCATGACCAAAGCACTAAGGTGGACATGAGGGTCCGTGGGAATAGTGGTGATGTGCCATGGGAGCATACGAATTGGTTGCTCTAGACTGAGATGTAGCCTGCGAAAGTTCAGGGCCATGGTTAGGACGTGCTATGGAAAAGGGTTGGTTATGTGAGGTTATTTGGCCAATGATGCCATCTACGGCATGAGATGAACTTGGCGCATCGTGTCGGGAGGAATCGCCGCGAAGGGCTTCAGGGATGATGGAATATAGATAACTAGACTGGGTGTAAATAAGGTCAAATTACTGGGCTTTGAGGATGGCCTCTTCTTTAGACTGGGGTCACTCGGATGCCACATCCTTGGCAATGACAGGAAGGAGAGATTTTAGAAACCAATCTAAGAACATACAGTCATCTAACTTGATTTTGCAGAGGCTGTAGCATCGACGCCACTCATGAATGTGGTCAGTGATGTGGGTAGCCGTGTATTGTCTACAAGACAGTAGGATCTCAACTCCCGCATCATAGCGGACAGGTAACTAAAAGAACTGCAGGAACTTCGAGGCAAGGGAAGTGAAGGTGGCATGGGTCCCATGGGGATGCTCGATGTACCACTTAGCTATAGAGCCAATGAGTGTGCGTTGTAACAGACAAAGGTGGACACAGTCATCCACTATGGAGTTGGAGGAACACCATAGATGGAAGGACATAATATGGTTATGGGGGTCTTCACCTGCCTTGCCCTCAAACTTAGGGATGTCGGAGGGGAGCTTGGTGGGCATGTGAGGCCACACAGGGTTATGTCTGATGGAATCGTTAGTTATTTTGGCCAGGTCAGGAAGATTGAGACTAGCCATGAATGGAAAACTAGTAGAAGGATGTGACATACTAGTGGTTATGACCATGTTGGGGCCAATGGCCCCGAGTGGAGGAGCTGGGTTTGGGATGTTTCCCCCTAGGTGGAGGAACGAAAGTGGTATGGGACGGTCCTGCACTGCCAAGGGTAGTGTGAGTCACTGATGGAGTTGGGATAGGTATGCTAGCTACTAGAATGGGTACAGTGATCGGAATGGTAGATGTGGGCCCCATCGAGGGCATACCCAAAGCGGGTGTGGTAGCTGGTGTGGTGGTGGATGCTCCACCAATGGTCCCTAAAAAGAAAGGGTTGGATGTCATTCCAACCATAGGGCTATTTGGTGCAGTGTAAGTGGGGTTATTGGACTCTGCCTTAGAATCAGAGGTAAAATAAGGAGCGTCTAGATCGGGTGATGGAGTTCTATGCTGTTGACAAGTGGAGTCAAGTGACAAAGCTCGAGATCTATGACGAGTGGTATCAAGTGATGAAGATCTATGTCTATGACGGGTGATGTCAAGTGAACTGTGCTATAGGGGCTCGCCCTGGAGGCACCGAGAATGTCTCGGGGACTCAATGGTGACAAATGGTGTCAAGTATCTGGGGGTTGTGTTGAGTGAAAAACAACTCAAAAATCCTAATGCAACTGAGTGTGTAGAAGGAGAGCGCAAAAAATATGGCATTTAGGCCAACAACCAACTCAAAACACTTACTGTAACAACTATGCTACAATAAGTGGAGTATCAACAGAAATGGTCAGAATACCAACAAGCAGCAGGTTTCCTAGAAAATAAAAATAGTGGACTCGCTAGACCAAAAGGAGGTAGGAAGCATGCAAACACCTAGCTAAATAGTATTTTGACTCAACCAGAGATATCCTCTGCAAGGTGATGAAATCCAAGTCAGACAATATGGATAGTAGAGCCAAGTGGCTAAAGATATCCCCATACTGGGAGGGACACCAGGTAGTCAATCCTAGAAGAAAGGCAACTAAGATACCCCGTTCATGACACGTCCAGAAAAGGTGAATCTGCAGTTTGGTTCTATCGTCGTTGTATCCCCATACGGGTGATACACCAAGAACTACGAAAGGCATCCTTCGGTTACTGAATGGAGTGCAGTATTCCACTCAGGCCTCCAAAACCAGTCTGGCTACTTCAACCCTCCTAGGGGAGAGGCCCTCTGATAAACTGGTTGTGACCATGCCAAAAAGTACTAGGGGATTTTGGTTCCCTAATGGAAAACAACTATGTCTGAAGTGTAAGCAACCAAGGGGTGTTATTTGGATGCCTATCCCCCCGATCCTACCTAGCTACAAGATTCTTATGTGTTCCCCAAGTGGGGTTAGAATGTTGGTTCTGTTAAGTAGTATTTTAGGGCTCACTTGAATTAGGTGACAAAGTGTGTGCATGTGAGATGATGAACACAAGTAAAAGTGCCACGGAGTGGGCAACTTTCTAGCTAAAAATATCAATGCAGAAATTAAACTTTGAAATGCAAAATTTTCTCTTTTCAACTAAAATGCTGAAATTTAAAAAATTATGTAAATGGAACAGAAATAATACTGCAGAAAAAAGGCTGTAGGGAAGTAAGGCTGCAAATAGGACAGATGGCTGTGTAGGTGCAGAAAATATTGCAACAAAGTACTGGGCTCAGATAGGGAAAAAGTGCAGAAAACAGACCGCGGGTCTGTGGCAAATCTGCGCGGTCAGACTGCGGGAAATAAGTCGACAGTTGCAGGAAGATTGCGGGAATATGGCTGAAAGACGTAGGCATACCATGGGGAAAGGCCGAAATTCATAGGCGGATAGCAGGAAAATGGTTGAAAGCCGCAGGTAGACTGCGGGAAAAGGGATGAATAGCTACGGTCGGACCGCACGAAACAGGTTGAGAGCCGTAGTCAGATCGCAGGTAACAGACTGAAAACCACCGGTAGATCGCGGGAAATAGTCTGAGATCCGCGGTTGGATCATAGGTAACAGTCTGAAAGATGCGATCAGATCGCAACTATGGGGAAAAAATACACGGTTTACGGTAGCCGAAAGGGATAGCCGAAAGGAAAAAACAGAAAAATATTGCAGAAAATTAAAAATGTTTAAAACTATAACCAGAAATTCAAAGGAACACAAGGAGAGTCGCCAAAACTGTAGCTAGGGTTTTCACCCTAGCTTGTGAAAATGAGCACCTACTAAGGAGAAGGGCCTCCTTAGTAACAGTTCAATAAACAATAAATAAAAGCAGTAAAACAGTATGAAATTTAACCTAGCATGAGCATTAACATAAATAACAAAACATAAAAATATGGTGAAGATCTCTCTTTTTGTATTAAAATTTACCTCAGGTGTAGAGGTTGATGAATCCCCTGTAGTAGTCAAAGAGGGTTGCTTCCAAGCTCTAGTGTTGTTCCTTTCTCCTTCTCCAAAGGGTTTTGGAAATGGTCCAAAGGGGCACTCAAATGTGAAAATAGCTCAAAAGGGGGAGCTAGGATTTCAGGAGTGATTTTGGCAGAGTAAGGATATGGATGACTGTGGATGAAAAATGGGGAACCTCCATCACCTATTTATAGGTTTTTAGTGGTGGAGTGATGACCCATGGTTTTGGGCACCATATGGTTTAGGTTAGTTGTATAGGGTTTTTGCTTCATTTTTTCTTTCTTTTTCCTCTTTTTGTATTTTTTCTTCTCTTTTTAGAGGGTTTTTGCTATTTTTGGAGGAATTTACTTTATTTTGGGGGAAAAGGGGGGTTTTTGGCCTTTTGGAGGCTTTTTAAGGTTTTGGAGGCAAATATGGTAGGAAATATGGACAAATGAGTCATGTAATGGGGGAGATGAGGTTGTGAGCACTTTTTGGGTGTTAACACCATTATCTACAAAATAGACATTGCCTCCCTTTTCTTCCATGTATTTCAAGAAATTATTTGTATTCCCTGTCATGTGCTTAGATAAACTACTATTAATATACCATTGTCCCATTTTCTTTTGCGTATGTAAATCTAAACTGCATCCTTCATGATAAATTTGATCTTTCTAGAATTATGTAGACTCTATTTTGCTGCGAGTTCTTTTTTATTTGACTAACTGCATGGGCGGAACCTGATACTCACAGTTCTGACCGTCATGGCCATGATTGTGACACTTATAAAATTTACCATCAAATTTTAGGATGCTGAAAGGATTGAAATTTTATTTTGGAATTTCAACCAACTTTCCGACACTATTATGTTTGGGGATAGACTAGCTATAATTTCCATTTCTCCCATCATTCACAAGTGTGTGTGCTTTGCGGTGTATTTCCTTATAACCGAAGTTATGACAAAAATAACAGTTACCAAGGAAGAGATTTTGATACCTATTTGGATGAGTTCTTCTGAATTGCCCAGATCTAGTTTCGAGGTAGATTGAATCCCTATTCTCTTCTTCAAACTTATGATTGTTCTTTGGAATAAAACATTTGAGCACATCTGCATACCTCTTTGTTTCAAGTACAAATTTGAACCTTCATAGTTTAATTTTAACATAGCTTTGGTGTTGTTTCCAAACTTTTGTCCTTGTTCCAACTGGATGTTAATCTTTTGTAGTCCTTCTTTTAGAGAAGTGGCCTCAGCTGCTAACTTGTCACACTTTTCTTCTCTCAATTTCAACTACCTTGTTGTATCTACTTCTAATTTGAATAACGATTCCTGCAATTGTTTGTTTTTATACCTTGATTTCTTTAGTTCTTCTAACGCATTGATTATCTCTCCTTCAAAATATACTTCAACCAATCCTTCATATTCTGTGTCCATATTTATTATATTTTCTTTATTAGCCATGAATATTTTTTCCCGCATATTCATATCTACGCAAGGATATATATTCTAGATGTTAGTATGTTACTGATCAAAACACCCTCTCTGATACTAATTGTTGGAATCTTAATAATACTGAGAGGGGCCACGTGAAATAGTATTAGCATAGTTATGAACAATTTTTAACTTCTTATTTGAGTAATATAGAACTTAAATTATGCTTACACATAAACAATAACATTCATCCATATATGTGCAATACATAGAACATACATATTTAACATTCATCCACATATGTGCAATACATAAAATACACTGATTTTTACATGGAAACCCAAACGGGAGAAAACCATAGAGTGCTCTCTTATAATATAAAGATTACATTCATGGAAGCACCAACTTTTGAAGTTCTCCATCATCATATAGAAGGAGGAACCGACCCCCTGGTTTTACAAGAACCGACCTAAAGTAACCACCAACTCCTTGATTTACTAGCTTCAATTGGAAGGAGGCACCGACCCCCTACTCCTTTCCCCATCCTTCCGCCCTTGTATGACTGTAGAATACATTACTATGTTTTTCTACTGATCCATGCACTCTTCAGATTAAATTTCGTTCATTCTGTTGTGCGCACTTTCTGCATACGGTGATCTTGCTATCGTTGAACTGTATTGCATACTTCACTTGAAAACATCAACTTTACACACTTGAATTCATACTTCACAAATTGTGCGTTGCTTCATCATATCAATATGTTTCTGCACAATTAGCTGATATTGTGCATCATGTGTTGTGCTGGCATTCTGAATTTGTGAATCTGCAAACTTAACTGATACTGCTCATCCTCTGCTTTTGTTCTAACTTTTCACATCTGTATTAGATTGTCTGTGACTTTCTGTGTGCTATCTCCTATACTGTCATTGTTCTCATGCATGTGTGCATCCTCTGTAGTTATACATTTCTACCTTTGCACAGCTATCACAAATACACTACATTATCCTGTGCACCATCAACATTTCTATTATTTTGTTTATGCACACTCGACTCTGCTAAATCATGTTGTTCTAGTTCCACGAGCCCTTGATGCCCCAAGAATTAGAATCTTGTCAAATCTATGTCTTCCAATCTTCAGTTTACAATCTTACAAGCTTACTTCAACTCTTCAACATGGCTTCTTATTTATACTCATCTTGCGCAGATGGTATGTCCACAAGTTGGTATTTGCATCTCCTCTTCCTTGCTTCATGGTTCTGCTTACTTCACGCTTCCACCAATTGTCATGTTCTGCATCATTGAGGTGTCATCCCTTGTGGGTCTTGCACATACTTGGTCCTTTGCATTGTGGGTCTTGCTCCCTTGAAGTATCATCGCTTTTGGGTCTTGCAGAATTAACTTGTTCAACCGCCACTATCTTTTGGTACTCTTGCATGCTTCAACAACTTGTATACTTCAACTGATTGGTGGGTCTTGCGTACTTCCATGACTTGTATGCTTTTCCAACCACTTCTTTTTCCCAAAATTCTTGTGCACTCTCGAACCTTGTCCAACAAAATATTTTGACTTTCCCTTGAAGCAGTATGACTAGGTGGAACTACTTTCCCTTGAAGTAGTATGACTAGGTGGGCTTAGGACTTGCACATCTACCTTATGTGCTTCTTCACACTTGATTACATATACTTCTTATGTACTTATTCAAACTGGTAAAAGGATACTAAGTCCTATTTGACATCAATTAACATCAATGACAACCAAAGTTCAACAACAATGGGGATGATGAGGATGGCGATAGTGACAACATGGGCATGAGGAGGATGGTGTCGACGTTGATGGTGGAAATGGGCATTTTGTCAATGAAACATGATGGTGATTGGTCAATGAACATAGATTAAAAAATGTAATGGTTTCAAGAATACATCAATGTATGGTAATATTAACTTAAACATAACATAGACATGAAATAAAAAATCTAAGATAACAAGATCTATATAACATGAAATAAAATATCTAACATAACATGAAATAAAATATCCAACATGAATAACATTAGACATGCATGAATAAAATATGTACATAGCATGAAATAGTTACCTCAATGAATTAGGCCTTATGGATTCTCTTTGTTTATGATTGTCTCCAACAACCTCTCATGTTCTACATGAGGTAGGATGTATCGTATCTTATCCGATCTCTTTGTTGACATTGTTTGTAGTTGGATTTTTGTACCAACGATCAAGTGCCTAAAGTGATACACTCATGAACCTAGTTTGTGATCCATGTATACATACCCCTTGGTATTTGGTGTCTTTCCATCTACTGTAAGATATTCACCCTGAAAAACCATCGAGCTAGTTGGAAATTCAATGCCTTCACTATTAGTGGATGATGTGAGGAGATTTTTCTTCCCTTCGATGCATCATGCCAACCTATAATTAGTCCCCCATGCATTGTCTTTCAGGGAAACAACTACGTAGACTCTGTTTAGAAAAAATGCATTTTATGGTTAAATAAAAAAAAACAAGAAGGGAACCGAGATATGATTGCAGAAATATATACCTGGTTGTACGAGATCAGATATATGATTATAGTCATTCGAAATAGAGGACTACCCTTCCTCTAACTATATTATTTCAACAACTGCACATCGTTCTATTGCAAGTGATCCATGATCCCATTCATCAACCCAGTCCATTGATTCACACTAATCTTTGTTAGTGTTTTCACTTTAATTCAATTATGTTATATCTTTAATATGAAAGATAGACAAGCACAAGAATACATAAGAACACTAGAAATTTGCTTGGGGAAACGATAAAGGAGAAAACCACACAATTTCTTCAATAATATATTCGTCACTTAGTACAATATCAAACCAAGATAGGAAACCCAAAAATAAGATGACTTCTACAACTTCCTTCTTCTTCTCTAGCGAACTTGTCTTTTCTCCTCCTTGGTGCGAACTTGCTTGAGTGAGTGTGATGTCCAAATTAGGGAGGGTTCCTCCCTATTTATACTTTTTGTGTGACTGGCCTAACTCCCCAATGGGGCCGACTTCCTTAACTAACTGGGCTGACCTCTTTTAGGGAGACTCAAAAATACATTTTACATTTAACCTTTTGGGTACAATTGCCCCAACTTACAATGGAGGTTTTACCTTGATATTCTTACATGACCAAATAAAATAATGACATTCCCAAATGGAGGAAAAACATCTCCGATGGAGGTACAATAAAAGTTCAATAATAATATAATAATAATATACAAAAGAATATCTTCTGAAGTTACATTTACAACAACACTCCCTCTTAAATAGGAAGGTATTCTCTCAACACAGTCATTATCACAATTGACACAATATCTGCACAATGTTATAATTGCTAGATCATCATAATCCTAGGATCATCATCATCGTTGGATCATGATCGTTGTTGCTACAACAATTCTCATTTTTTTATCATTGAATAGTGACATCTCTCGAATCTACCCGTCATGAGAAGTTATACAGAGCCAACCCTTTTTCATGTTGGATGTAGGCCTATATATCATCTAGGACTTCATCATCTATATGAGCAAGCCATCAAGTAGGTACAGTCCAAAACCACATATTACATTTCCACAGCAATCACCTGTGTCTCCTACTATCATCTCATTGTATCCAGATCATACCATCATCTCACGTGGAGAATAACCTAGGTGGATATATCATGTCCACCAGACAACCTCTGTCTTAGCCCAGGAACATCTACGTCTTCCACACAGTGGATTCAACCCAGATGTATTATGTCTCTCTTTTAGTCAACCTGTTTCTTCCACCCAGTGGATACATCCAAGGAACATCTGCATCTTCCACCCTGTGGATACAACCCAGATGTTTTATGACTCTCTTGGTCAACTTGTGTCTTGAAGCATGTTGATACAACCTAGTAGCATCCCATATGCACTGCATCCTTTTGGACCACCTACGTCTTCCACCATGTAAGATACAACCCAAGCGCATCCCATATGATTTATGACCCATGGACCACCAACATCTTCAAACATGTGGATACAACCCACCACATACTAAATGCATTAGGTCCTTGCAGACAACCTGCGTCTTCTACCATGTAAGATGCAACCCTGGTGCACCTACATCTTCCAGTCATGTCACATCACTCCGTCTTTCGAGGAACATCGATCTGGATAACTCCAAGCTTCTCTCTGAAGTACTCAAACTTCACTCTTTCTAATAGCTTGGTCAACACATCGGCTATCTACTCATATGTCACCACATACTGGAGCTTCACTTAGCTTCTCTGCACCATATCCCGGATATAGTGGTACTAGATCTCAATATGCTTTGACTTGTCATGGAATACTTGGTTCTCGTACAATTTTACACAAGTCTGATGGTCACAAAAGATACAAGTCTCCTCGAGATCAAATAAATCTAGCAGTATCTTCCGAATCCTTATTGCCTCACAACTAGCCAAACATACTACAGTATACTCTACTTCAGTTGTACTCTGTGCCACACTTGACTCCGTCCTTCTAAACCAAGAGATCATGCTGGATCCCAAACTAAAGCAACATCCCAAAGTGATCCTCCTATCTGTGTCACTTCCTGCCCAATCTTAATCAACATAAACATACAAGTTAATCTTTTGATTAGTTGCATATTTGATCCCATACTCAATTGTACCCTTTAGGTACCTCAATACATGCTTTGCAGCAATCAGGTGAACATGTCTCGGATCTCTCAGGAACTGGCTCAGGGTGTTTATAGCAAAGCATATGTCTGGTCTCATGTTCATCAAGTGAATTAACGAACCAATCATTTGCCTATACATCGTGGCATCAATTGTCTCTGAATAAGCATCACATAGTAGCTTCAAGTTAGATGCCATTGGTGTGGACATTTCCTTGTAGTCCATCATTTCGAACCTATTCAGAATATCCACTGCATACTGTCCTTAACCAAGGAAAATCCCATTTGAACTCTGCCACACCTCCATACCTAAGAAGTAGTGCATCATTCCGAGGTCCTTCATCTCGAACTCTACAACAAGTCTTCATTTTGTATATGCAATGAGCTCATCCTCCCCTGTTACGAACATGTCATCTACATATAGCAGTAATATTATTGGTCTCCCATCCTCAAACTTGAATTAAAGGTTGGAATCTGCTTTACTCTTGGTAAAGCCTAAGCTCATTAGAAAACTATCCATCTTGCCATACCATGTCCTAGGTTCCTGATTTAGACCATATTTGGATTTATTTAGCTTGCACACATGAGTGTGTTTGTCATGTGTCTCGAATCCCAGTGGCTACTCCACATACACTTCCTCTTTGACTAAACCATTCAAGAATGATGTCTTGACGTCCATCTGGTGTACCTTCCATTTCATTACTGAGGCTAAAGCAAGTATAGATCTAATAGAAGTGTATCTTTCTATAGGTGCAAATGTTTCCTCATAATCTATGCCTTCTTTCTTGGAGAAGCCACGTGCCACAAATATTGCCTTGTGTTTGTCGATGCTATAATATACAGCATGCTTGATCTTGTAGATCCATTTTTAAGTCAAAACATACTTCCCTTATGGTCTTGGAACTATCTCCCAGACATCATTCTTCATAATCGACTGGTACTTTTCGATCATGGCATCCTTCTGTTCCTTCTTTTTTGTTCCTTCCTCATAGTTGGAAGGTTCTTTATCAATGATGTCGCATAGTAGGGCCACATAGATGGAGTATGGTTTGGGTCTCTTGCTTTCTCTGAGTGTCCCGTCTATAGCACCATACTTCTCTGCATCTTGTATTGCTTCACATGCCCATGCTGGTCTTCTTTTGTGGGATTTATTCTCACAAGGTGGATCTATAGGTTCTTTTGGTTCAGTTATGTCACGGTCTTAGTGATCTTCTTGGATTGTCTCTTCCATAACTATGTCTCTGGTTTTGGCAACTTAAAGTTCTTTAGCTTCTTCAGTGGGTAATTGTATTGACTTGTTGTAGGCTGAGTCTTCATCAAAAGTTACATCTTTGTTGATTTTGATCTTCTTGAATCCTGGGAAGTATATTCGGTAAGCTTTTGATGTGTCACTGTATCCCACAAATATCCCCTTCTTCCCTGAAGGATCTAGTTTTGTTCTCTTTTCTTTCAGGATGTGTATGTACACAAGGCAGCCAAATATTTTGAGATGGTTGACTTGTAGTTTCTCTCATGAGAAAGCTTCTTTTGGAGTCTTTCTATTCAATACACGGTGAGGTGTAAAGTTTTGTACATACATAGTTGCTCTTGCTAGTTCTTCCAAAAGGCGCATTGGGAGATCTTGATCATGGAGCATTTCCTTCGCTGCTTCCATTATTCTTCTATTCCTATGTTCCGCAATGCTATTTTGTTGAGGATTGTAAGGAATTCTCAACTCCCTCTTAATCCACGATTCTATGCAAAGATCCTTGAATTCTTCTGAGGTGAATTCTCCGCCATTGCTTGATCATAAAGTCTTGATCTTCCTTTTAGCATGAATTTTGACCAAGGATTTGAATTCCTTGAATTTTCTAAACACTTCATCTTTTCCTTTCAAGAAATAAATCCATATCTTACAAGAAAAAATCATCTATGAAGGAAACATAGTATACATACCCACTTAAGGAGCTAGAAGACATGGGGCCACACACATCTGAGTGAATTATCTCCAAGATTCCCTTTTCCTTGCTATCACTGCTAGGAAATGACTTCATCACATTCTTCCCTTGTGCACATCCCTTGCAAACCCCTTCATATTTTTTCTGAATTTATGGTAGACCTGATACTACCTTGCTTGCAATTAGTAGTGCTCTATAATGTACATGTGGAATCCTTCTATGCCATAATTTGCTTGGTTCCATGGATTCATGAACCAACGCTTGTTTTGGTTGTCCTTTTAACTTGTATAGGCCTCCCTCTTTCTCTCCAATTATTGTTGCATCATTTATTGTCTTTCCTCTTGGCCACATTAGCACTTGGACATCAACAAATGCAACACAAATTCCTTCAGCATCTAAGGCTGAAATGGAGAGAATATTTTTCTTCAAACTTGGTGCATAGAGAACATCCTTCATCTTTATTGATTTTCCTAAATCTAGTTTGTAAGAGGCTTCTCCACTTCCTTTCATAGGATACTGATAGTCGTCTCCAAGTTTCACCTTGTGGGGTGACTCATGTTCTAATAAGTTGACAATTGATTGTTTGTAACCTGTCATATTGGATGCTCCACTATCTACAATCCAATCATTGCTTCCATGGGTGATGGTACCTATAAGTGATGATATTAAAACATATTCTTCATCACTTGAAAAATCATCCATTTATCCTATGGTTTTCTTCCTTACTGATTCATCATCTTGAGTGGTGTGAGCATGATGCCTCTTTTTATTGATTCTCCTGGAGTATCCTTGGTTTCTGGGACAATTTCTTGAATAATGTCCTTTCTCATCACATGTGAAGCACCTAATACTAGAGAGGTCTCTTCTAGGTCCATGATTCCTATGGTATATTTTAGAATTGTTATGATGGTGGTCCTCCCTCTTGTTTTGATTCTTCTTAGTATGAGAAGTTAGGTCTTGGTCATCATTAGCTCCCATCTTTTCTTATCTTGCTACTAGTTGAGCTTCTTCTTGGGTGCATTCTTCCCATAATCTGCTAAATGTGATTAGCTTCTTTCTAGTGCATATTCCTTGAATGAATAAGCCCCATGATCTTGGGAGACCATTCAAGGTAGTCACCACAATCTCTCCTTCTTCAACATTATCTTCAATTGCTTCAAGTTGTTCCTTGATCTGAGAGACTCTTGTGAAGTAAGATTGAATAGTTTTTGAGTGTTGAATCATCATATTCTTGACTTGGTTCCTTAGAGTCATCTTTTGGTTGATGTTATTTCCTTCATATAGCTTGGTCAAAGCCTCAAACATATTATTCATAGTCTTCAAGGATGATACGTGAGGGATGAGGTGATATTTGATGGAGTCTGCAATAATACTTTTGGCCTTGATCATGTTCTTCTTGCGAATAGCCTTTTACTCTTCTCCCTCTAGTTCTAGAACCTCCTCATTGACATACTTGTCCAAGTCATTCTCTTTTAGGACAAGATAAATTCTATACTTCCATGCCCGGAAGTTATTAGCTCCTTCAAGCTTATCCTCAATCTTGGTGTGATTTGTCATTTTGATATGAGAACCTAAAATCGAAATAGTAAGGAATTAGATCTTACCAATTTGAGATTCCCAACCTCGTTCTAGAGTTGGCTGACCTAGGGTTTGATAGAGAAACCCTAATTTTTCAAACATGGAATTTTGAACTTTTGCTTGCATAGGAAGATGTGCCTCCTCAAGGTGAGTTGTCCAATGTACTCATTTTCTCAGATTAGTGGATGGAAGCTCCAAAAATTTGATGCCCTAGTTTCCCCTAGCACTAGTGACTGGGTCAAAAATGAAAATTCTCCAATCTGAATTCTGCTTCCACCAAAAGATGCACCTCCTTGAGGCAAGTTATCCTAGCCCTCTTTTCTTAATGAAATGTGGAGAGAAGTCCTTGTATTTGGAAACCCTAGATTTATGTTTCTACACAGTGCCTTCTTTCAAGGTGGCTCAAATACCATGTTAGTGTTTTCACTTTAATTCAATCATGTTAGATATTTTAATATGAAATATAGACAAGCACAACAATACCAAAGAACACAAGAAATTTCCTCAGGGAAACCATAAAGGAGAAAACCCCGCAACTTCTTCAGTAATAGATTTGTCACTTAGTACAATATCAAACCAAGATAGCAAACCCATAAATAAGATGACTTATGTAGCTTCCTTCTTCTTCTCCAACAAACTTGTCTTATCTCTTCCTTGGTGTGAAATTACTTGAGTGAGTGTGATGTCCAAATGAGGGAGGGTTCCTCCCTATTTATACTTTATGTGTGACTAAACTAATTCCCCAATGAGGTCGACTTCCTTAACTGAATGGGCTGACCTCTCCTAGGGAGACTCAAAAATACATTTTACATTTAACCTTTTGGGGACTATTTCCCCGAATTACAATGGAGGTTTTACCTTGATATTCATACACGACCAAATACAATAATGACATCCCCGAACGGAGGAAAAAAATCTTCGATGGACGTACAATAAAAGTACAATAATAATATAATGATAATATACAAAATAATATCTTTCGAAGTTACATTTACAAAAACAATCTCACTCACCAGTGCTACAAGGCCCATAAAAGCAAGCACAATTCCGTGTCCATATTTCAAATAAGGGGTTGTTTGAGCTTTAAACCAAATGAAATCTACATGTCCCTTGTATAGTACTACAACTATACGAACGTGGTCGATCTATATCAACCACTTTCCATAAATTTCTTACCACATGTCCTCTACTTGTCGATGCTTGTCTCTTTGTGGATTGATCTGACATTTTTACAGAGCACCATTGAACTATGGATTCTTTGTATCGGATATGAGGGTTCATCATGCACCTCATGTCCTCCCTTCATATAACAGTTTTGATACATGATCCATCCCCATCGTGCTCTCCCTTCTTGTTTCCAGTCTCAAAAAAGATCCATATATGTGGCACACCATAAGTCCTGTGCAAAATACTCAACCACTGGAATACACGTGCATTTTTTAACTGGCGTACACAACCATGTAACCATATCCAATGTTGATCCATCTATATTTCTCTTTCCATCAGTTGATCATAGAAAGTATGAAAGAATTGTTGTACATAATGCAGGTGAGGCACCTGTCATCATTATTGTAGAAGTTTGCTTCCTTCAATATTATCCTCTGGTCATTGACGTTCTCTGGGGCATGTCTGTATGTGATATGAACCATTATACTAACTCGGTCCAAATGGTAGTGTTGAGTTTGAATCTCATTCATAGCTGAAGAGTGTAGTTCTCATTAAAATCCACAACTGACAATATGGTTCCAATGGGGAAGCTATCCCTGCATCTTCTATATTGCTCATCTTGCCACCACACTACATGCACGTGTTGAACATACTGCTCAGTTTTTTTGTATAGTTTCTCCATGAAATTGCATATTCGTACTTGGTGCCACAAAAACAAGGGCATTATTACTGTTGCTTGGTTTTTCAACCAAGCATGTGCAAGGATGCACCTATTAACAAAGTAATAGCCATTTCAAATGAAAAGCAAAAACAATTATAAATTTAATCTAACATTAACATAAACATGTGTAAATAAACAAGAACTAAATCAATAACAAGAGATCTATGGGAAGAACAAGAGAAAAAATAATAGATTTTTTGTATTACCTCAAAGGTGAGGATGTTTGGTGTTGAGTAGCTCCAAGGTTGAGGTGCTCCATGCTCCAATGGTCTCTTCTCCAAGATGCTGAAATGGGGGGTTCTTCAAACTCGAAATGGGAGGCAATGGCTCTCAAAGGGAATTCAGCAGCATAAGGATAAGATGAAATGTGGATGGAAAGTGAGGAGCCCCTATCACCTTTTTATAGTTTTTGGTGATGAGGAATACCATTATGGTTTTGAGGAAACCAATGGTATTAACCAACATGGTTTAGGTCTCTTTTTCCCTCTTTTTCCTTTTTTGAATATTTTTTATATTTTTATTCCCTTTTAATATTTTTTGGGAATTTTTGACCCTTTTTGAGGTTTTCTTGAGGAAAAATACATATTTTGAGGGGGAAAAGTGGTATTATGGTCTTTTTGGTGACCTTTTGAAGGTTTTAGAGGCTCAAATGGTGGAAAAAGTGGAGAAATGGGTATTGTGAATAAGGGAGTGAGCTAGTGAGCACTTTTTGGGTGTTAACAGATTGCCCCCTGATGTGTAAGGGCAGGAGCTCATCGTATGGTTGATAGACATCATAGTTCTTTTATCTTTTTTCCTGGGGTTTGGAGAAGAGAAGAGACCGATTGGAGACTGGAACAATGGCCCCTTGGAAGTTGCAAAAACTAGAAAAAAAAACATGGTCTCAAAATGAATGAGGAATAATCTCTGATAATGGACGAGGTGGGCATACCCATGCTCGTGTCAAGAAATATACATAACAATTAGGCCCAAGAAGGGGGACCTGAATAATACATAAAAATATGTTGGTACATCATAATGGTCCAGAGGGGACACCATGCTGGGATGTACTCATGATCATGCCATGGCTGATCTCAATAACCAATACACTGGAAAAAGTAACAATCGTTCTGAAAAAGGTTTCAGAAGGGTTGATGAACTGTTGGAGATGAAGGTGTCCAATATCTATAAGGACTCAAAGACTGTGAGCCAATCTCAGAGGAATTTATGTAACTATATACTCGAGTGAGTATAAAACTGGGCTACATCTTGAAAACTGTCGTTGAGTGTAACCCAAATATCCATAGGAAAATGAAACTGGTTATTTCCTCAATTAGGCTCTCCAATGTGGTAGAGTCAAGTGATATCCGGGGTCTTCAACAAATAACTAAAAGTAATGATACCCTGTACGAGTCTCAACAATGCGATCAAGGTGTTGAAGTCGAACATGTGAGAAACAATCATTTGGAGAGGCACTAAGGACTCCTTTAGAAATGATCCATAGGCACTCATCACTAATGGTGATGAGTCCAAGGCACAGGGACCTCTGGGTCTATCCTCTGGAATAGATTTGGTTGGCGTCAACAAAGGTATACCAACAACTATCAAGGCAATGATGTTTCCTTGATAGGAGTGCGAGGTGTACAACTGAAGTGTGTTAGTACTAATGGTAGGATTGACATATTGTGGGGATGTGGAAAAAACTGGGGTCATAGAGTGGATGGACTCAAACTTCCTTTGTTCAGAGCATGATGACATGGTTGACCTGGCAGCATAGGAAACTGACTTTTAGGTGTGAGGACCATAGCTTTAAGGGATTAGGGATATGTATTGCAGACTGGAGTGACTCTGGGGGGGACAAGCTGATGGATGCTATTGGGTGACTCTCAGGGTGACATACTGCAGAAAAATATGAACAAAAGGCGACCATAATGGGGAAGCTGTCTTATGAGAAGACATGATCTGTTGTGGCACTGAAAAGCACCATTGGGTCCTTATTTGTAGTTTTAATGAGCTCCTAGAAGCGATAAAAGTGTGCTCTAAAATGGTACTGTCCTGTGGATTTATGCGATCCCAGGACTGTTCATGCTCATGTTTTCTTTCAGTTTTAGAGAGTCTGAAAGTAGTAAGGAGACTCCAATGGTGTTCTTTTTCGTGTGTTAGTCTCCAAGGCTCGAAAAAGCATAAAATGATGCAAATGGAGAACTCTTCTAGTCAATGTGACTAGAGTATTCCTTTTTCGTAATTAGTCTACACGGTACAGAAAAGGGGTAAACTTATACCAGGTAGATGCCCTTTCAAATACTTTTAGCGAGCATGAAAGGAAGCAAGATTGCTTGGCGATCTTTTCATTGTTTTAGGAGTCAGAAAAGAGCTTAACGGAAACTCCCTAAGTTCCTTTTTCGTAAAATAATTGCTCGGCCCGAAAAAGGGATAAAATTATACCGAACAAGAAGGTATTGGAGAGAGCAAGGAATGATCTCGAGCATCGTCATGAGCAAAGAAAACTGAATCCGGTGATATAAGACTCGTCAAAAAATGGACCACGACCGATGTAGCACACAAATCGAGGTGATGAGGGGCATTTTGGAGAAATGCCCAAAAAATATGGGGGTGAGAGCGAGAAATGATCTCAAACATCATCACGAATGCGAAAAACTGAATCCGGCTATATAAAACTCGTCAAAATGGGCAACGGCCAATGTGGCATGCAGATCGAGGCGATGAAGGGCATTTTGTAGAAATGCCTAAAAAAATATGGTGGTGAGAGTGAGAAATGATCTCAAGCACCATCACGAGCATGGAAAACTGAATCTGACGATATAAAACTTGTCAAAAATGGACCACGACCGATGTGGCACGCAAATCGAGGCAACGAGGGGCATGGGAAAAAATACCTGAAAAATCTAGTGGTGAGAGTGAGAAATGTACTCAAGCATCGTCATGAGCGCGGGAAACTAAATCCGGCGGTATAAAACTCGTCAAAAACAGACAACGGTCAATGTGACACATAAATCAAGGCAATGAGGGGCATGGAAAAAATGCCCGAAAGTTTTTGGTGAGAGTGAGAAATGATCTCAATCATCATCATAGGCCCGAAAATATGAATCCGGCAATGCAAATGGTGCGAAAAAGGGAGGTCATAAGGACTCCAGAATGGTCAAAGGAAATAACTAGGTTAAAAAATGGCTATAAATAAAGGTGAGCCCACCAAGCCAAGGATGCAGTGGTGGGGAGAAATGATGACCCACGGGGGAAGAATACTAGGTGTATCAAATCAAATCAAGTATACAAGTGATATGTGACCTCAAAAATGGTTGAGATCACGCATTTGAAAAAGTGAGTAGGGTTAATGACCTTCCCCCATGCTATGTTCATGGGGTTTATGCATGGGGTTTATCGTCTGAACAATGGGGTCATTGAAATAATGAGATAGATGTGATGGGGAAGGTTCAAAATGATTGATCATGCCCCCCTATCTCAGGGTCTAGGTAATCTATTATGCCCCCTAACTCATAGGTGTCAATGTGGTGCAGATATTGTCTCAGAGAGGGATCAATAAGGCATTGAGCAACTGCTAGAGGGGGGGTATACCATGAGGCTGTGGGCTGTGGTGGCATATTGAAATGATGATATGATGATGGGGGATTCCCCTTGTGGGTTGTATGCCCCCAGTATCGCTGACGGGAATGACTATGATGATGAGTAGGAAAGGTTTTGGGCCTGCCCCCATGTTGTGGACATGTGGTTTCCTCATTGATTTGAAATGGTTGAACATGTGTGTCAAAGGGATCAGTGGAAGGGGCCGACCGAACAGAGGGGTCTCTAGTGGAAACCATGTAAGTGGTGTTCATTTCTTCCGAGGAGGAATATTTTGGGGGATATATTTCCTCAATGAGAAGGGGGGATATCTCTAGGTCGGCATTATTCAATTCGTATAGAGATGCTCTATAATCTGGTAGATCAGGGCATTGATGTGAGTAATGGCCGTAAATGCCACATATCATACAAGGGTGATTGGTACGCAGCGATTTATCACACGGCTAAGGAGGCAGTTCAAGTTTTACTACTAGGATACCAACGTCATCTTCCAACATATTCATGTGTTCTTGAAGTGCTGGTAATTGTGGACATTGATGGGTAGCATGGCCAATATTGTCGCACAAGGAGCACTTAGTGAGCACATGAGTTGGGGGATTCTTAGCTAATTTGGGAGTTACTGGGGGGGTGTGAGTTGTGGGTGCAGTGTGGAGGGATTGAGGGGGGACATAACTAGATGTTGATGTAGTGCCCCCTATTGAAGGTTGTCGGTTTTGGGGGTTCGAAACACCTAGTGGTGGACGATTTTGGGGGTTGGGTATGCTAGGTGGTGGATGGTTCGACATATTCATGGGTTTTACCAGTTGTAGAACAATGGTTGGAGTCGGTGGGGGAGTTGGGGCAGGTAAGTACCATACAGGTAATCCTAACGTTAAACCTGGAAGGTTGAGTGTAGCCATTACTGGCATGCTGACAACTCCTGAAAACGGAAACAAGAATGGGATTGTGTGAATCGATGTTGTTCTGATACGACTAGGCACGATGGGTGCTTGTGGCGGTGGTTGAGGTTGTTGAGGATGTTGTTGCTTGTTGTGCGATAGGGTGCACAAATCGGATACTTTAGTTACCGGGAGAGGGGGTGGGATAGAAGGGAAAGTGGTGGTCATGGGATTATCCGAACATATCCCATGCCCGACTGAGGAGACAAATGATGTGGGTGAATTCTGAACAGTTTCTTCGATCATGGGAAGAACATTTTTAGGCGCTGTAGGGGCATTAGGATCATAGTATGTAATCTGGTCGATTTTGAATATGCGTCCTTCGTGGGGGAACATCATGAGGCGGAAAACTAAAGAAGCGACAGCCTTCATTTTATACATGTAGCTTCGTCCCAGAAGGAGATTGTAATCAAGTTGGGCATTAATGACCTCTATATCTATGAGAACCAGTTTGCCCCCAAGCTGTATGGGTACGTTCACTAACAAACCTTGAGGTTGAGTTGCACGGACATCGTAAGCTCGTAGTGTGGGAGTTGACAGTTGTAGCGTTGGGGATCCAAGTTTCTGCCATATGAAAGTCGACATAATGCAGGTAGATTCCCCTTCATTGATTATGCATCAATGAACGACGAGGTTATGAATGGAGACAAAAACTTGAAAAGCTAGAGATGAAGGCAGGCGAGGTTCAGCTTGTTCTAAATTGAAAGCCATCATGTTGGAGTTGTTAGGGTCTATAGCACCAATGACAGATAACAACAATTTTCTTTGTGTAGGACAATTTTTTAGGATTTCTAGAGTAGACATAGCAGCGGGGGATTGAGCTAAATCCTCTACAATGTTATAGTTGGAAGCTGCATGAGCGTTCGGGTTATTGTTAATCCATCTCAAAGGGAAACGAGGTGCTTTGGGACCCTCGTCCATGGGCATACTGAGTATGCGAAGTGGTTGATCGGTTGGGAGAGTACTCGACGATGGGTCGGTATGTGTGGTCTCAAGGGCAGATCCATATTGATTTTGACAGGTTTGAAGATTGACATCATTTGATGATATCATAAGCAAGTGGTGAGTGTTGGACTCTGCATGTTGGTAATTGGTGGCTGCATAGGTAATTTGCTGCTATGGTGCAATGGATCCTTGAGGAGGATCATTCGAACGAGTGTTTACCGTGCCTTGGTTTGGTAAGGGATTTTGAAATATCATGGGTTGTGGCTGAGGAGGGGGTGCTGGCTGTACATCATGTCCTTGCTGTTGGGCATCATCGGTCCAAAGTTGACACGCTCGATCTAAATGGGGACAACTATGTGTATAATGGCCGTAGACTCCACATATGGAACATGGATGGTTTGTTCTCAAGTTATTGTTTTTAGCATGTTTCAATGGACGGTCAGGATTTTGGTTGGGGGGAGCAGCGTTATTATTATTTGGAGGACTAGGTGGTGGTGCACCTTGGTTGTGTTGCTGGTTGTTTCTGCGGTTACGCCCTCTTCCGCGATTTTGTTGACCTCCTTGGTTACACTGGTTGTTCTAGTTTGGATGTTGGTTTTGCTATGCGTAGACATGCCCTTGGGAAGTAGGTGGGTTTTGAGGTCGTGCCGGCTCTGGAGCGGGTTGCGGTGTGTAGTAGGCAGGAGGGTTCTGAGGTGGCCCTGGTATTTGTTGCGGTTGTGGGTAACCTTGAGCTGTTGGAAGTGTTGGAGCAAGAGGTGCTGCATGTTGAGGATAATAAGCTGCTTGGGCTTGTGGATGAAATGGAGTCGGATGGGCCTGCTAGTTATAATATGGAGTTGGCGCATAAGCTGATGGTGCTTTCCCATAACACTGTGGTGGACATGAGGGTCCATGAGTGTGGTGGGTGTGCATTACTGGAGCATACAAAGTTGTAGCTCCAGAATGAGATGAAGCCCTAGAAAGGTCTGGGGCATTATTTGTACTCATCATGGTAAAAGGTTTGTTTTGCACCATAACCTGGTCGATAATGCCTTCGGCGGCATGGGATGTCCCCAGCGTGTCATGGCGGAATGGATTGCCATGTGGGGCATCCGGTAAAATGGTGTATAGATATCCAGACTGGGTGTATATGAGGTTGAATTGCTGGTCTTTTAAGATGGATTCTTCTTCTTACTAGGGTCGTTTAGAAGCCACATCTTTGGCTATGAGGGGGAGGAGTGATTTGAGGAACCAGTCCAAAAAGATACGGTCATCAAGCTTTATCTTGTAGAGGCTATGGCACTTACACCACTCATGGATATGATTGGTGATGTGTGTAGCGGTGTTGTGTCTACAAGACAAAATTATTTCCACTCCTGCGTCATAGTGTACAAGTAGTTGAAAGAACTGAAGGAACGTTGAGGCGAGGGATGTAAAAGTGGGGTGTGTCCCATGTGGCTGCTCAATGTGCCACTTGGCTGTAGAGCCAGTGAAATTTCTTTGTAAAAGTCTCAGTCTAATAGAGTCATCTACTATGGAGTTTGAGGAACACCATAGGTGAAACGACATGATATGGTTTTGGGGATCTTCCCCAACTTTTCCTTCAAATTTTGGGATATCTAAGGGAAGCTTTGTGGGCATGGGGGGCCATGCAGGATCATGTCTGATAGGATCATTGGTTAACCTTGCCAGGTCTGGTAAGTTTAGACTAGCCATGTATGACAGACTGGCAGATGGGTGTGGTATGGTCACTGGGGGATAATTGCTAATGGTAGCATTGTGGATTGGTCCAGTGCCCCCTAAGGGTATGTTAGGTATGAAAGGGATGTGTCCTCCAACCGATGTGGTGTGGGAGGGTCCTGTGCTCCCAAGTGCAACATCGGTTGCATATGGATTAGGAATGGTTCCAGTAATCACTAGGATCTGGGTAGTGGTGATGATCGGGGGGTGACGCCCATGTTGGGCATACCTAAAATAGGCATTGGTCCTATGTTGGGAATGCCTAAAGGGGGGATGGCACCCATATTAGGCATGCCTAAGGGGGGGGTGGTTACCATAGTTGTCACGGTAGTAGTGGGGTTTGTTGATGTATCTCCAATAGCACTGGTGAAAAGGGGGTCATATTGTGATCCGGCCATGTGGTTGGTTGGTGATGTCTCAGTACGGTATTCAAATTCAGCCTTAGAATCAGATGTAAAATGAGGTGTGTCCGAATCGGATGACTGATTTCTATGCCAGTGACGTGTGGAGTCAAGGGATAATGCTCTACGTCTATGACGTGTAGATTCAAGTGTACCAAACTGAGGGGGTTCACCCCGAAAAACGGTGGGATCATCTTAAGTTCTCAATGGTGAGAGATGTCTAGAAATGACAATAGATGGTGGTGAGATAAAAAACTCAAGACCCTAATGCCACGATGTGTGCAGGAGGGGAGTATGAAACAACAATGGCTCTTAGGCCAACAACCAACTTCAAAAGCAATTATTATAGCATTTGTGCTATAATAAGTGGAGGAATCAAGAAAAGTGGTCAGAATACCAAAAATCAAATGGTTCCTAGAAAAAAGTGGTGCTCACTAGACCAAGCGGGGTAGCAGAGCATGTAAACACCTAACTAAAAGTGGTATTATGATTCAACGAAACATATCCTCTGCAAGGTGATGAAATCCAAGTCAGACAATATGAGTAGTGGAATCAAAGGCTAGATATCCCCCTACCGGTAGGGACACCGATTAGACAATCCTAAAAATTGACCACTAAGATACCCCGTTCATGACACGTTTGGTTGGGTGAATCTGCAGTTTGGTTCTATTGCCGCTATACTCCCATATGGGTGGCACACCAAGAACTGTGAAAGGTATCCTTTGGTTACTAAATGGATAGCAGTATTCCACTCAGGCTTTCAGAACCAGTCTGGCTACTTCAACCCTCCTAAGGGAGAGGCCTTCCCGATAAATTGGTGTATAACCATGTCAACAAATAATAAGGGATTTTTGGGACCCTAAAAGTCAACCACTATGTCTCAAATGTAAATAATTGAGGGGTTTTATTGGAAAACCTATCCCCCCAATCCTACCTAGATACAAGATTCTTCAAGTGTTCCCCAAGTGAGGTTAAAGTGTTTGTTGAGTTTAGGTAGATTTTAAGGCTCAGTTAATTAAAAATGTGGCAGATTGGGTGCAAGTGTGATTATTTAACTGAAAATGAATTTGCCTCGCTTGGGTGATTGATTACAAATTAAAAACAAGACGATTTCAATTTGCAAAAAATAGAAGGCTTTTTTCTGAAATGTAAATGCTTTAACAAAAATAATTCAAAAACTATGGACTTTTGAAATAATTTTTTAAAGGAAAGCAAATATTGGAAAAATTGCAAGAAATAAATGGATCGCTAAGTGCTTGCTTGGGCAAAACTATTGAGCAAATCAGAAAGATGGTTCGAAATTTGCAAAGAAACGAAAGCTATGATCTAAACAAAGTGCTAAAAACCTTTCTTTCACTTATTAAAAATTTTTAAAAAGATTTTAATTGAGCACATGTAATAGAAAAAAGATTCACTATTGCTGCAATAATTAAAATAGAATGTTGGAAAAAATTGCAAAAAAAATGATGCTGGACGAAATAGGCTAAATGGGAAAAAACATAGTAGAAATTTTCTAAAAATTGGGTTGAGTGAAAAACAGCAGCATCGCAAGTTTTAGGGCAAAAGTCGTGATGTGCATCGGAGGTTTTAAGTGCACAGTCATGATGTGCAGCACAGAAAAAGGTCGCGAAACCGCGATGTGTAGTGCGGAAAAATGCCGCGAAGCCGCGATGTGTAGCGCGGAAAAAGGCCGCGAAGTGCAGCACGAAAAAAGGCCGCGAAGCCGGGATGTACGAAAAATGCCGCGAGGCCGCGATGAACCGTGCGAATATCGAGCGAAAAGTCGCGATGCAAAAACGGAAAAATGGTCGCTAGAAACGAAACCGAAAAGTGAAATTTCAGTCTGTTAAAGGCTACAGAAAGGGCCAATGGCTAGGGCAGCAATGAATATGCTATCTAGTATGGCAGATCTGGTAATTGGAATGGTGAAAACAAGTAAAAACAAAGATCTAAAGCAAAAATTTAAAGCTCAAAACCCAGTGGAGCCGCCAAAAACTGTTGCTTAGTTTTTCAACCAAGCATGTGCAAGGATGCACCTATTAACAAAGTAATAGTAGTTTCAAATGAAAAGCAAAAACAATTATAAATTTAATCTAAAAATAAACAAGAACTAAATCAATAACAAGAGATCTATGGGAAGAACAAGAGAAAAAATAATAGATTTTTTATATTACCTCAAAGGTGAGGATGTTTGGTGTTGAGTAGCTCCAAGGTTGAGGTGCTCCAAGCTCCAATGGTCTCTTCTCCAAGATGCTAAAATGGGTGGTCTTCAAACTTGAAATGGGAGGCAATGGCTCTCAAAGGGGGAATTCGGCAGCATAAGGATAGGATGAAATGTGGATGGAAAGTGAGGAGCCCCTATCACCTTTTTATAGTTTTTGGTGATGGGGAATACCATTATGGTTTTGAGGAAACCAATGGTATTAACCAACATGGTTTAGGTCTCTTTTTCCCTCTTTTTCCTTTTTTGAATATTTTTTATATTTTTATTCCCTTTTAATATTTTTTGGGAATTTTGGACCCTTTTTTAGGGTTTTTGTATTTTTTGAGGAAAAATAGATATTTTGAGGGGGAAAAGTGGTAGGTATTATGGTCTTTTTGGTGACCTTTTGAAGGTTTTAGAGGCTCAAATGGTGGAAAAAGTGGACAAATGGGTCATGTGAATAAGGGAGTGAGCTAGTGAGCACTTTTTGGGTATTAACAATTACAACATGACCTTTGAAATATATGTATGTAGAAATTGAATGCACAATTTGAAACTATGTAATATTGATGTACCCGAGACTTGACTAATGCAATTGTTTTCCCTCTTTCATGTTGTCTATTTGATACGTTACATATTTGAAGCTCTACATTTCTACTGTCATGTTCCCAAATTCGTGCTCCTCACTTACATGAGTGCAACGTCTCAACAATGAAAATCCACTGTACCTAGAACATGTCCCATAAAGACATGACTTTGCATAATATTTTTCACCTTAAGTCCTTGGACACATTATGTTGTGGATAAAATACCTTGATGCATTTGATGCTAGTATGAAAGAGAATTCATGCACAGTGTTAGTATGCAAATCATGAAATATATGTTTATATGCTTCATAATAATATTGAAATTCTACATGGTATCTACAACAACATGTGTTGTGGTTAGTGCAAATTCTCACACACTAGGGCTTGCATTTTTCAAATGACTGTTGGCACAGGTTCAACTATGTGTGCTCAGTATTGAATGTCTTGTAGAGTTACGTTTGTTTCATGTCAAGGAAGTGTTTGATGTGGGGTTCATGCTCATTATTATCTTTTATGAACTTCAAAACATCCTTTTGATTGGATTAAGGTCTAGTGTTATCATGCAAAAACTTTTGCACTAGGTCTTTAACTACATCAATTAGCTTCACATTTGAATGAGGAAACCTGCCATTGAATTACCAACAATATTTTTGTCTTCGAGTGTCGAGTATTTCTCTAATAGCATAATACTTATGAAGAGTCTTTATATATACTTCAAATATGTGAGATGTGTGTGATATAAGGCAACTACACCATTCTAAGGCAATGACAGTTGCATGTCTATGTCTTTCCATGCCTAGCCTTCCTTTTTTTCTTAGATGATGGATATTTTTAGGAGATAGATCCTTCCTTCTATACTTTTTTGATCTATTCCATGTGTTTCCCATCTCCAAAAACATTTTTAAGAAAACAAGTTTATTTCCCCTCCAAAATAAATAACATTTGCAACAAGATTGTTAGTACCACTCCATGTTATCCATTGAATGCTTATGAGAGTGATATTGTAATATCTACATTAAATTCAAGAAGACATTTCGAAAACAACATTCAAAACACAAGAATGCCATTATAAAGTTTTGGTGATCATTCCATTTGTGTTGGTATTTTTTTATTATATACTTGTCTATATAAAATCTTGGGAAGAGCATGCATGATATGTTGACAAGGTCTTAAAACCATTGGAGGAGCACTAGACCACTAGATAAAATTGTGTGGAATAATGATTCATAATGGTTCACCTATTGGAGCATTAAAAACCCATTCATATCACTTTAGACTTAGGATACAATTTATTGATCAGTTTTGATTAATTTCCTAAGTGTTGACTAGGTAATTTGGCCTACTTTTGTCTTTTATGGCACCACATTCCATCCTGAGTCACTAGGGCGCACTTGAGGAGATTCTGTATAAGATTTCTTGATATTTTGTATGATTTCTTTCCATTCGTGAGTTAGAAATATGCCTTCCTTCTTTAGAAAACTTTATCCTGCTTTTTCTTCTTTCTAGTGGATAAGGTAAAGCTAGTTTGACTAGGAAACTATCTCCACTTGGCCAATTCTGTTCGGATATCCACATCATCATTGTTAGGGTTTTGCATGCAATTTCTAGGGTTTGCATGCATCCCAGTTACCAAGTTGATGCCTCCAACACCTTATCCACTTCTTTCTAGCACCCAGGAGCTTCTTTCCTCAGAGTCTTGGCCCTCCTAGTCATGAAGGCGCCCACATATCACCTACTACCAGAGAAGGGCGCACTTCCTCACCTACCCACTCAGTTTACACTCAGTTAGCTCTGATTATCCTTGATTTGAGGCTAGTTTCACTCTTGAGTGACTGTTTCACTCCGTTGGACCTCCAGATTGACTGGATGACTTGTTCTGACTTCAGTTAGCCTCCCATGCACCCTCCACCGAGCCTCCTTCCCTATATTAGTGCTACACACTTCAGTTATGTTGATGTATATGTAACTTCGGAATGTATTTCATATATGTATTTCATATATATTTATTGTACCCTTATTAGAGATGTGTTATTCCTCTATAAGGAAGTGTCATCATGTGGATTGACAAGTGTCGCAAGTGATTGTACTTGCCGATGGGTTATTAGACCACCATGTGTGGGGTCGGCCCTGAAATATATATTATATTGTGGATGTATCTAGATAGACAAGTCGGCCCCATAGTGTAACTGGGAAAACATGTTAAGTATAAATAGAGATCGGGAGATCTCTATTTGGATCATTTGGAAAGACACACTTCTCTCACTCAGAAAGTGGTGCACTAGTGAGGAGGAGGATCATCTACTCTAGGAGACTATCTCAAGTGTATTTTGGTTGTACTTTGGTTGAGCCATTGCTCTCTCTATGTCTGAGGAAGTTGTTCAGTTTTTCACCTTAGGGTTTTCCCCACGGAAACTCTATGTCTCTTGTCTCTCATGATTTTGATTCTTGTGATGCTTGCCGTGCTTATTGTGATTGTTATGCATTGATATACTATATATGTTATTCTCTCAGTAAAGATCCAAGAGTATTGTGAAATAATGCTCAAAATTTAACATGGTATCAGAGCTAACCTGAGAAGAAGACATTTTGCAGTGATGGAAACTTGAGTTTCTTGTTTATTGGGTTTCTCTCCATAGATTTTGGAAAAGTTGTATAGTAGATTGACTCTACTCATCAAGAAGAATCTATCTATCCTATCAGAATTCAATTATGAGCATTTTAAAATTTGGCCCTAAAAATTAGGGTTTCCACAAAAATAGGAATTTCAGGAATCTGAAGACATAGCTGGAAGCTCCTTGCAAAAATCAAAGTTTAGAGCTTTGGATCGAGATTGTTCACTGGGTAGATATTCGGGAAACTCAAACCCTAATTCAAGGCTCTCCCTAATGAACCCGGGAGGTCAAAAAGGTAAATCTGAAGGGTAAAAATTTGCTGATCTCAAATTCTGAATGCACCAGGCTGATCAACTCATCAAGGTGCATTTTTCTATCCTTTCAGAAAGTTGAAATTCACATTTTGAATTTTTAGGGTTTTTTCGACAAACCCTAATTCGGGACCAGATCCAGTTTTCAACATTTCAAGTGGTAAGACCTAAATCTTTCCTATTTTCATTTGAAGTACTCTTTAAGATGTCTCACCACACCAAGCTTGAGGATAAGCTTTAAGGGGCTGATAACTTCCGAGCTTGGAAGTATAGGATTGGGTTAATCCTGGAAGAGAATGAGTTGGACTCATATATAAAAGAAGACATCCCTATCCCAAAGGATGAATAGGCCAAGGTATTGCATAAGAAGAACTTGGTCAAGGAAAAGAGAATCATTGTTGATTCTATTAATTAGCATCTCATACCCCATGTGTCTTCTCTAAAGACACCCAAGGAGATGTTTGACTCTTTGACCAAGCTATTTGAAGGGAAGAACATAAATCAGAAGATGACCTTGCGGAACCAATTGAAAGGAGTAAAGTTTCAGAATGGAGAAACCATTCAATCTTATTTTTCTAGGGTCTCCTAGATTAAGGAACAATTGGAAGCAGTAGATGAAGTGGTGGAGAATGGTGAAGTTGTCATGACCACTCTGAATGGCCTACCTAGGTCATGGGACTCCTTTATTCAAGGAATCTGTGCAAGAAAGAAGTTGGTATCCTTCAACAGACTACGGGAAGAATGCTCACAAGAAGAAGCAAGGCTTGTGGCATGAGAAGAAAAGATGGGGAATGAAGATCAAGCTCTTGCAGCTCACACCAAAAGAAGTAAGCCCAAGAAGGAGCACTCTCACTTCAAGAGATCCTATCAAAAGAATAAGAAGGATCTAAGATGCTTCACTTGCAATGAGAAGGGTCACTTTGCTTCAGATTGTCGCAAGAACAAAAGGGATAATAACAACAACTCCATCAAGAAGAAGAAGGGCAGCAAAAGCAAGTTCCATGCTCATGCTGCCGAAGATGATGAACCCCCAAAGAAGAAGGCTAGGGAAGAAAGTGATAGTGATGATGACTCATCAAGTGAAGAAGAGTATGTTCTAATCTCCGCTCTCACAGGTGCTATCTCCCATGGTTGTAATGATTGGTTGATTGACAGTGGGGCTTCCAAACACATGACTGGGTTTAAAGAATCTTTTGTAAATCTGTCTGAACATTAATCACCCCATAAAGTGAAACTTGGGGATGATTATCAATATCCAATCAAAGGAAGTGGTGAAGCCTCCTACAACCTAGATTCTAGAAAATCCTTGAAGATGAAAGAAGTCCTTTATGTACCTGGCCTCAAGAAGAACTTACTCTCCATCTCTGCATTGGATGCAAAAGGTATGAGGGTTGCATTTGTGGATGGCCAAGTCTTAATGTGGCCAAAGGGAAAGACTATAGATGATGCAGTAGTGATTGGAGAGCAAGAGGGAGGTTTGTATAAATTGAATGGACATCCTAAACATGCCATGGTGCATGAATCCATGGAGCCAAGTGAACTTTGGCATAGAAGACTTGCTCATATGCACTATAGGGCACTTCCAATTGTAAGCAAGGATGTAGAAGGTCTTCCTGAAATCAAGACCAAACATGAAGGTGTTTTCAAAGGATGTGCAAAAGGTAAGAACATTAAGAAGGCTTTCCCAAGCAGTGAAAGCAAGGCAAAAGATATCCTGAAAATCATCCACTCAAATGTATGTGGTCCTATGTCATCCAGTTCTCTTAGTGGGTATGTTTACTATGTCTCATTTATTGATGAATTCTCTAGGAAGACTTGGGTATACTTCTTGAAGAACAAAGATGAGGTGTTTGATAAGTTCAAGGAATTCAAAACCTTGACGGAGAATCAAACTGACAAGAAGATCAAAACATTTAGATCTAACAATGGTGGAGAATTCACCTCAGGTGACTCCAAGAAGCTTTGCAGTGATTTAGGGATTAAGAGGGAGTTGAATGCTCCTTATAATCCTTAACAGAATGGAGTTGCAGAAAGGAAGAACAGAACAATAATGGAAGCAGCAAGGGCAATGCTGCATGACCAGGATCTACATATGCATCTATGGGCAGAAGCAGCTAGAACAGCTGTATATGTGCAGAACAGAACACCCCACAAGATATTGGACAACAAAACACCAGAAGAGGTCTTTTCTGGTAAGAAACTTGAAGTCAACCATCTCATAATATTTGGTTGTCCAGTATACATTCATGTCCCAAAGGAAAAGAGCACCAAACTAGATCCTTCAGGAAAGAAGGGTATCTGTGTGGGTTACAGTGAAAGCTCGAAGGCTTACAGAATATACTTTCTAGGGTTCAAGAAGATTGATGTCAGCAGGGATATAACATTTGATGAAAACTCAGCATTCATCAAATAAAGGAAGGCACCTATCGAAGTTTATGAAGAACCTAAGGAAACTAGATTTCAAGACATTAGCATGACTGAAGCATTTCCAAAAGTTGTTCGTGAGTTTGAAGATCTCCAAGAACCTGTAGATCCACCCCGTGAGGATAACTCTCACAAGAGGAAACCTGCATGGGTTAGAGAGCTCATTCAAGATGCAGAAAGATTTGGCATTCCAGAAGAAGAACACAGAGCAAAGAAGAGAACCAGATCACATACCAGCGATGTTGCTTTACTCTGTGACATTATGAACAAAGAACCTTCCAGTTATGAAGAAGCAGCAAAAAAGAAAGAATGGAAGGATGCCATGGTTGAGTAATACCAATCAATAATGAAGAATGATGTTTGGGATGTTGTCCCAAGACCTAAAGAGAAGTCTGTTGTGACTTCCAAATGGATCTACAAAATCAAGCATGCTGCAGATGGCATTGTAGAAAAATACAAAGCAAGATTCGTAGCTCGTGGCTTCTCTTAGAAAGAGGGAATAGATTATGAAGAAACTTTTGCACCTGTAGCCAAGTATACTTCCATCAGAACAGTACTTGCCTTGGCTGCAGCAATGAAATGGAAAATACACCAAATGGATGTCAAGACTTCTTTCTTGAATGGTGTAGTTGAAGATGAAGTATATGTCGAGCAGCCACTTGGTTTCGAAATACATGACAGGGAATCATATGTGTGCAGATTGAAGAAAGCCTTGTATGGCTTGAAACACTCTCCCAGAACTTGGTATGGTAGGATGGACATTTTCCTATCTAGTTTGGGCTTTACCAAGAGTAAAGCGGATTCCAACCTTTACTACAAGGTTGAGGAAGGGAGTCCCGTGATTCTACTCCTATATGTGGATGACCTATTTGTAACAGGAGATGGCAGATTGATTACAGATACTAAGAGGAAGCTTGCTGCCGAGTTCAATATGAAAGATTTGGGAATGATGCATTATTTCCTAGGTATGGAGGTGTGGCAGAGTGCAGGTGGGATATTCCTTGGTCAAGGAAAGTACACAGTAGATATCCTGAAGAGATTTGGGATGATGGATTGCAAGGCCATGGCCACACCTATGGTATCAAATCTGAAGCTTCTATGTGATGCTTCATCTGAGCCGGTTGATGTCTCTATGTATCGTCAGATCATTGGGTCCTTGATGTACCTGACGAACACGAGACTAGATATTTGCTTTGCTGTGAACACATTGAGCCAGTTCCTGACGGATCCGAGGAGTGTTCACCTAGTTGCTATAAAGCATGTTCTGAGGTACCTGAAGGGTACAATGGATTATGGGCTCAAGTATGAAGCGAATCAAAAGTTTAACCTATAGGGTTATGTTGATTCAAATTGGGTTGGCAGTGCTGCAGATAGGAAGAGCACATCTAGATGTTGCTTTAGTATGGGATCAGGTGTGATCTCTTGGTTTAGCAGGAAGCAGTCCTGCGTAGCATTGAGTACAGCCGAGGCAGAGTATGTTGCAGCCTATTCAGCTAGCTGTGAGGTAGTATGGCTATGGAAGCTATTGTCTGAGTTATTTGATCTCTCGTTGGATGCTACTAGTATCTTTTGTGATAACCTGAGTTGTGTGAAGTTGTCCGAGAACCCAATGTTTCATGACAGGTCGAAACACATAGAGATCAAATATCACTATATCAGGGATATGGTGCAGAGAGGAGCTGTGAAGCTCCTGTACGTTGTGATGGATGAGCAGATTGAAAATGTGTTGACGAAGCCACTAGCCAGGGTGAAGTTCGAGTACTTCAGGGAGAGGCTTGGCATTCTTCAGATTGATGACACTTCGAGGAAGAAGTGATGGACACATTTACTGAAGCCATTCCAAGCATGTTGGAAGGAGGATCCTTCACATGGTTGTGGATGTAAGCGCTGGATGATGAGCATCAGGATGATGTTCTGGTTTCTGCTTTGTATGATCAGTTGGATCATTTATATATGTATGTATGCATCATGTTGGATGTTGGATATGATCAGTTGGATCATTTATATGTATATGTATGTATGCATCATGTTAGATGCTAGATATGATTAGTTGGATAATTTATATGTATGTACGCATCATGTTGGATGTTGGATATGATCGGTTGGATCATGTGTATGTATTTTGTATATGCATCATGTTGGATGCTTGGACCATGTATCTATATATGTATCAAGTGGATACATTGTATGATCTGGTGGATCATGTATGGTGATATGTATCATGTATTTGTATTTGTATCAGGTGGATACACTGTATGATCAGGTGGATCATGTATGATAATATGTATCGGGTAGATACTTGGTATGCATCAGGTAGATGCATTGTATGATTAGGATGATCATGGATGACGAGCTTCAGGATGTTGCTCCAGATGACATGCAGCAAGATGTTGCAATGATGATGATCAGGATGATCATGTATACATCAGGATGATGTATGGTGAGTATCAGGTCGATACTCTATGGCCGTGGATCAGGTTGTGCAGATGAGCATATAATTTGGCCCTAGGAGATTTGCAGATAGTCTTTCGAGGTTTTTCATATGGCATATAATTTGGCCCTGGGATATCTGGAAAATTCTCTTTTGAGGTTGCTCTGGGAGGACATATAATTTGGCTCTAAGAGATTTGCAGATAGTCTTTCGAGGTTTTTCCTATGGCATATAATCTGGCCCTGGGATATTTGGTAGATGCTCTTTCGAGGTTTTGTCCTATGGCATATAATATGTCCCTGGGAGATCCGATAGGTTGGATTGTGTGCTCGTAATAAGTCCTGGAATGCTCTTGTGAGGTTTTTCCATGACCACATATAATCTGTCCCTGGGAAATCCTATAGGTAGAGTTGTGTGCTCGTAATAGCTTGGGATGCTCTTGCGAGGTTTTGTGGTGACCACATATAATCTATCCCTGGGAGATCCTATAGGTAGAGTTATGTGCTTCTAACATCCTAGGATGCTCTTGTGAGGTTTTGTGGTGAGGTCACATATAAAATGTCCCTGGGAGATCCTATAGGTAGAGTCGTGTGCTCGTAACAGCCTGGGATGCTATTTCAAGGTTTTGTGACGCACGTAATAAGTCCTAAGGATTCCATAGTATGGCTAGTGATGACGAAGACCTACAGGTGGTGGGCCTACATACAGTATGAAAAAGGATTGGCTCTGTAGAACTTCCTATGACGAGTAGAGTCAGATATTGGTTGAGATAGCAGCAGCAGTAACAATGATGATGACGATGCATCGATGACGATGATCCTGAGAAGAAGACTTGTCTAGCAGATATGTGTCAAGAAATACCTTCCTAGTTAAGAGGGAGTGTTGATGTATATGTAACTTCGAAATGTATTTCATCTATGTATTTCATATATATTTATTGTGCCCTTATTAGAGATGTGTTATTCCTCTATAAGGAAGTGTCATCATGTGGATTGATAAGTGTCGCAAGTGAGTGTACATGCCGATGGGTTATTAGACCACCATGTGTGGGGTCGGCCCTGAAATATATATTATATTGTGGATGTATCTAGATAGACGAGTCGGCCCCATAGTGTAACTGGGCAAACATGTTAAGTATAAATAGAGATCGAGAGATCTCTATTTATATCATTCGGAAAGACACACTTCTCTCACTCAAAAAGTGGCACACTAGTGAGGAGGAGGATCATATGCTCTAGGAGACTATCTCAAGTGTATTTTGGTTGTACTTTGGTTGAGCCATTACTCTCTCTATCTCTGAGGAAGTTGTGGGGTTTTTCACCTTAGGGTTTTCCCCACGGAAACTCTGTGTCTCTTGTCTCTCATGATTTTGATTCTTGTGATGCTTGTCATGCTTATTGTGATTGTTATGCATTGATATACTGTATATGTTATTCTCTTAGTAAAGATCCAAGAGTATTGTGAATTAACGCTCAAAATTTAACAAGTTACACTCAGTTAGACTCAGATTGAAAGCTGGATGACTGGTTATTGTGCATTGATGACCACCACTAATTGATGATGAGGACTCCTAGTTGGAGCCAAGCTATGCCATTTAGTTAATTTGAATGACCTCCTAAGGCAATTCGAATTGCTCACTCATTGTGACATTATTGTATTGTATTTTCACCCTTATTGGGATATTGAGCACTGATGCATGTTCTTGCACATTTTACACCATATTTTCTGAGTTTCATCTATTGTGATTGATTTACTTGTTCATTAGATCTGCTGTGACTAATTTTACATGGTATCAGAGCTATTGTAGGGACAAGATCTCTTTTCTACAGGTGTTCTACAAGAAGATTTGAGTGAATTTACTCAAAATTACAGAAGTTTTGGCATGAAAGATCTCATGTGCATGCAAAGCAGAAAAATACACTTCCAATCCACTCCAAAAGCTTGATTTTTCCACATAATTCCTGGATTTGATACATTGGACACATTCAACTTGTTTGATCTCCAATCCCATGTGTGATGCAACTCTAAAAGGTGGATTTTTCGACCTTACGGTTCTTGTTTTCATTGTGATTTGCAGGTTATTATATCCATCAATTGCATTTGTTACCTTGCCTTTTGCAAGCTTTTCTACATCAAAGTGCACTCACTCCTAGCAATGGAATACTCTTCTTCAAATCCTATCCTCACTCCTTTCAACTATTTTGATTGGAAAGATGATATGGAGATCATATTGTGTTCAAAAGGATTCTATAGAGTCACCATTGGCCTCGAATTAGAGCCAAGCACATTGTCGAAAAGAACCAAACACTACAATAAGCTTGATGAAGCTTATGGTCTCCCTTGCCTCTCTATTTCCAAAGATCTTAACTTCCATCTTAGCAGATTGAAGACTCCAAAAGCAATATGGGAGCAACTTGACACACTTTTTGGCAAGCAGGATGAGCTTAGGGCTTTTCAATTAGAGAATGAATTGATTGCTCTTAGTCCTGAGAATTTTGAGACCATCAATGAGTTTTTCACAAGATTCAAGCACTTGGCCATGCAGTTGAAGAACAATGGAGTTATCAAAGAAGATAAGCAATTGATCCTCTCCATTCTCACCAAACTTGGTAAAGATTATTCGGTATTTGTCTCTACTTTCAATTTCGGTCGGCTAACTACCCCGAATTGGAAGATGCCTACCTTGAATGCCTTCATTGAGTCTGTCACCAAAGAGCATGATAAGCTTATTTAGATGGGGTCCATAATGTCATGTCCCAAATTTGGAATTGGGTCACAATGGCCTAATCACATTATCCCTATTCATTAGAGTTTGTCAAATTGATGCTAAAGGTCAAATAATTGCCAAGGAGGAAAATTACTAGTTTCCTAGGTTTGGTGTGGAAGCTTTGGGATTTGGAATAATGGGGATAATAAATGATGTTTGAACATTAGAATGGAATAAATATTTAATAAAGGATCTAAATAAATATATACAAGTGAAAATCAAAGTGGCATTTCATGATGAAGACACATGGAGGAAGTGGGACCCACATATGGCTAGATTTCCCCACTACATTTGGCATCATTCTCTCACCAATTCGAATTCAAGGTGAATGGTAACATACTTGGGGGAGTCCAAAAGGTATTATTCATTGCATGACTCATCCAAGGTAGAAATATAGAGGAAGAGTAACTCCCATGGAAGAGGAAGAGGCAATTTGGAGCTAGTGAGACACTTGGGCTAGATTCCCTAGCTCTATGACAACAATGATGAAGATGCTATGACACCTATGACACAAATCAGACCTGAAGGCTGACATATGACATATATGACATGTCAGGGCTAAAAATAGACTCCAAGAGGGCGCTCAAGGGTGTTAGGGCAGCTAATATGCTTCCACATGTGATTTGGTGGAAGTGGGAGACTAGGAATTGTTGTACAAGTGGTGTTCTTTGGAATCTCTTCCCAACTTGAGTTGGCATGAGTCTCTTGGAAGGAATTCGACCCATGGATGACATTAGAAGTTTATAAATGTCAATAACAAAGAATGAAACCAGATTTTGATCATTTGTAGAATTTGCAATTGCATTTGTGAAGAGGGAGAGCTAGTGGATGACTAGTTTCTTTCCTTAGCCAATTTCGAGGGTGAAAGATTCCCATCCAAGTTGGTAATTGGAAAGGCCATTCAGAACTTTCATTTGGAGCTTTAATGGAGTCTTTATTTGCAGGTGTAAGCTACAGGGCAGCTCATGGTTTCTTCTATTGCAGCTCACTCCTTCAACCATTTCCAGTTTTGATGGCATATTCTTGATCCTTGAGGGAGGGCATTTTTGGTGAGCTATTGCACTCTTTGGTGAAGCTATTAATGCCCCATTTCTTTTGTAATATGAATTAAATACTCTGTTCTACATATCCAAGAAGTTTCAGGTCTAAATTCCAAGTAGAAATGTATAAATCTCATTTTTAATGGAAGAACAATACCATTTCCCCACTACCTTGTTGTGAGCCAATGTATTGATGATGATTTCGAATGAATGGATGATTCTCTGATATATTTGTGATAAATACACTGACATGGATGTCTTATACAAGTTTCATGTACTGTACTTGAGCATTTGAAGCATTTTTACTCAGTTTAATTGCATTGGGAGAAGAAATAGTGCCATTTCCCCATGGGTCGAATTGGTGATTTTTGCAGTTGAATGGGAGAGGGTGAGAACAGTTGTAATAATCCATTAATGGTGCATATGAGACTTTAATAAAATACTTAACACATTACATACCTCTGTTCATAAATTTGAGTGGTTTTGGAGGCATTTGGGAAGCCATTTTCAGTGCTTACCCCAGGGGGATTTGAACCCCAAATTAGTAGTAAAATTGCATAATTGGTTCAGAATCTTAAGAGAGTTTTCAGAGGTCTTTTGGTGGACATATGTCATCCATAAAAATCATATTCAAGTTATAATATCATTCATACACCTTCCTTGAAGATTTGAAGGCATTTGGAGTCAATTTGAGACCTAGAGACCAATACTAGTCAAAGGAAAATCACTAGTAAAGTTACCTACATTGATCAGAATTGAAATAGGATTTGCAGAAGTATTTTAAAGGTCCAAAGGCATCCCTGAAACACATATTTATGTTATAATACCATTCATATACCTTCTCAGAATATTTGGGATCATTTGGGGCAAATTTGGGACCTAGAGATCGAAACTAGTCAAAGGTCGAATTAAGGAAAAAAGTGGAAAATTGCAATTTTAATAAAATTCTTAACAAGGGACATTACAGTGGTATCAGAGCATGGTCCTTGCACCTGTGTATTAGGTACATACATTCAAGAATAATTGGCAGCCATGTCTTAATATTATGATGAATCCTATGAGTACAATTCTTATGAGGAATATGCAGATGCTTATGAGCAATATGAAGCAGAATGTGAATGGTATGAGGAAGAGGTGCCATCATGCAACACTTCATACAATTTCAAGAGAAATGAAGATTATTCTTCTGACTTTAGATCTGATGAATATGAGTGTGTCACACCAACCAAGGATAATTCTATGAGCGAGTTCCAAAGATGGAGAGAAAAATATAAAACCTTGCCCCAACAATATCAAAAATATCAAGAATATCTTGCTTCGAGCAAAAATACAAAAAATGCCATGTCTTTTGAGTACTATGCTGAACATGTTTTTGAAAATAGGCCCAAAAATGAAGATGTGGAGTTAGTGAAGAAAGGTTTATGCCCTTCTTGTAAAAACGCTTGGAGCGAGTATCATATATGTGTGCATGAAATGATGTCCTCCTTGAGGAGAGCTTTTGATATTTATTCAAGAAGAGCTTCCAAATATACTGATCCTAAGGAAAACAAGGGGCAAAATGCATCATATTTCTTGAAAGAGAAAAATGAAGAGACATCACAAGAGCATGAAGAAGATTCTATTGAAAATATGGAAGATCATTTCGAGACACCTTCTAGCTTAGACTTGAACCAAAGAGCATCTACTGATGGATGCTTAAACTATGAAGGAGTACCCACTGATGGGTGCTCACACCTCTATGTTGGTGACATAGAGATCACTTTTGAAAGTGTTGCTGCAAGCCCAAGTTCCATTAAGCATGATAATGAATACCTTGTAGCAGTTGAAGAAGAACCAAGATCAACTTCCCCATCACCCCTTGAGCTTCATGAAGTTGCTCCAAGAAAAAATGAAGAAGATGAGGAGGTTTATTTGCAAGAACCTCATTTTCTTGAAGGGTCCTTAAAGATGAATGAAAAGAAGATCCAAGAGTCCCTCAGCATTCTCCATGACACTCAAGCATTGGTGTCAAATTCTTGTTGGAGAGCTACTTCATTGGAGGAAACATCCTTCCTTGAAGACATGGAGAAGATTCAAAGAGCAATGTGCCACATCAAAGGTAATTTCATGTCTTTGCTTTTTGATAGAAACCATTTGTTTGAGCTTAATGAATTGTTACATGATGCATACTTGAAGAATAATGAGGATAATCATAAGCTCACAATTCAAAATGAGCAACTTCTTGAAAAGTTGCAAGGTACTTGTTTTTCCTCTTATGTTTCAGATTGTCAAATGGTAGATTGTTTGGAGGATTCTCATGACATGGTGGATCATGAGAAATGTGAAAATTTGAATGTTCTTGATGTGTTTGAAGATGAACTTGAAGAGATCCAAACACTTGATGTGGTGGAAGAGGAATTTGAATTGTCTCTTGATGAAGGTTATGCAATTTTTAAAGAAGAGCATGATTCCTCTACATTGGAACCAAACTATGACAAAGAGTTTACACTTTTGAAGGAGCTGCATGATACTACCCATATGGATCCTTCCCATGATGAAACTTCAGTACTTTTTGAACATTTGGGTGATTTGGTTCATTCTCCTACATCCTACAATTCCATGTTTTGCAACATTAGTCTCAATGAAGTATGGGTGAAAGGGTTCTTTTTGATGGTGCCACATGAGGAGTATGGAACTCCTAGATTTACATTTTCTGATGATATGGTTGGAGCACATTCTTATTCACATTTGCAGCAGCATACTTTGTTACTTTATGATGATGCACATCTACATGGATGCACCTATGATAGGCATTTGAGTCACTTGAAGGCTCATGGTTTTTCTTGCTCAACACTTGATTCATTTGATGTTGGAGGAACTTCATCCAACACTTGGGTGAATAGATTTATGATTGGAGAACATTTTTGTTGGAAGCCACATACTTTGTTATATCTTTATGATGATCACATTCAGGGATGTATGGGTGAGACTTCTTTGAGTCATTTGAAGTCTCCTTGTTTTTTCTGCTCATTATTTGGTTTAGATTTTAGTGGAGATTCTTCATTCACTTCTTGGATGAAAGAATACATGACTGAATATTTTGATGCATATCACATCCTTTTGGAGCAGCTTTATAGGACATGGGATACTCACCTATGTCATTGGAGCAGATTTGATTTGTCACTTGAAGCTTGTATGCACTTGGAAAACGGTGGTCTACTTGCTTGGAGGTATAAGCACTTTCATGATTCTTTGATGAAGCACCTCCTTGATATTCATTTTCATTATGTAGTTATGTACTTTGATGATATATATTTTGTACTCATGATGTTTGGAAGAATGCATACAAGAAAATGGGATCCAGGAATCCTCTTAACTAATGGTGTGGGTTGGAGAGCACTCTTAATTATTGGGGTGCAATACAAGCAATGGGACCCTGGAATAATTTTTATCTCATTGGTTTCAAATTTTTTTTGGGGAAACAAGCAGTATGGGAGATGGATTTCCCCACTTAATAAAGTGATTTTATCAGAGTAGTGCAGCAGCAAGCATGGTGGTTCCTCTATAAAATCTTCATGGAAACTCAAAGACTCAAGGTTGGGCAATTCAATGGCAACTTCAAAGAATTATACAGAAAGCAGGTTCTTCAACACCCATGTTTAAAATTGCTTGAGGACAAGAAATATTGGGAAGGGAGGATTTGTCATGTCCCAAATTTGGAATTGGGTCACAATGGCCTAATCACATTATCCCTATTCATTAGAGTTTGTCAAATGGATGCTAAAGGTCAAATAATTGCCAAGGAGGAAAATTACTAGTTTCCTAGGTTTGGTGTGGAAGCTTTGGGATTTGGAATAATGGGGATAATAAATGATGTTTGAACATTAGAATGGAATAAATATTTAATAAAGGATCTAAATAAATATATACAAGTGAAAATCAAAGTGGCATTTCATGATGAAGACACATGGAGGAAGTGGGAACCACATATGGCTAGATTTCCCCACTACATTTGGCATCATTCTCTCACCAATTCGAATTCAAGGTGAATGGTAACATACTTGGGGGAGTCCAAAAGGTATTATTAATTGCATGACTCATCCAAGGTCGAAATATAGAGGAAGAGTAACTCCCATGGAAGAGGAAGAGGCAATTTGGAGCTAGTGAGACACTTGGGCTAGATTCCCTAGCTCTATGACAACAATGATGAAGATGCTATGACACCTATGACACAAATCAGACCTGAAGGCTGACATATGACATATATGACATGTCAGGGCTAAAAATAGACTCCAAGAGGGCGCTCAAGGGTGTTAGGGCAGCTAAGATGCTTCCACATGTGATTTGGTGGAAGTGGGAGACTAGGAATTGTTGTACAAGTGGTGTTCTTTGGAATCTCTTCCCAACTTGAGTTGGCATGAGTCTCTTGGAAGGAATTCGACCCATGGATGACATTAGAAGTTTATAAATGTCAATAACAAAGAATGAAACCAGCTTTTGATCATTTGTAGAATTTGCAATTGCATTTGTGAAGAGGGAGAGCTAGTGGATGACTAGTTTCTTGCCTTAGCCAATTTCGAGGGTGAAAGATTCCCATCCAAGTTGGCAATTGGAAAGGCCATTCAGACCTTTCATTTGGAGCTTTAATGGAGTCTTTATTTGCAGGTGTAATCTACAGGGCAGCGCATGGTTTCTTCTATTGCAGCTCGCTCCTTCAACCATTTCCAATTTTGATGGCATATTCTTGATCCTTGAGGGAGGGCGTTTTTGGTGAGCTATTGTACTCTTTGGGGGAGCTTCTAATTCCCCATTTCTTTTTTAATATGAATTAAATACTCTTTTCTTCATCTCCAAAAAGTTTCAGGTCGAAATTCCAAGTAGAAATGTATAAATCTCATTTTTAATGGAAGAACAATGCCATTTCCCCACTACCTTGCTGTGAGCCAATGTATTGATGATGATTTCGAATGAATGGATGATTCTATGATATATTTGTGATAAATATACTGCCATGGATTTCTTATACAAGTTTCATGTACTGTACTTGAGCATTTGAAGCATTTTTACTCAGTTTAATTGCATTGGGAGAAGAAATAGTGCCATTTCCCCAAGGGTCGAATTGGGGATTTTTGCAGTTGAATGGAAGAGGGTGAGAACAGTTGTAATAAACCATTAATGGTGCATATGAGACCTTAATAACATAATTAAAACATTACATACCTATGTTCATTAATTTGAGTGGGTTTGGAGGCATTTGGGAAGCCATTTTCAGTACTTACCTTAGGGGGATTTGAACCCCAAATTACTAGTAAAATTGCATACTTGGTCCAGAATCTTAAGAGAGTTTGAAAAGGTATTTTGGTGGCCATATGTTATCCCTGAACATCATATTCAATTCCTAATATCATTCATAAACCTTCCTTGAATATTTGAATGCATTTGGAGTCAATTTGAGACCTAGAGACCAATACTAGTCAAAGGGAAATCACTAGTAAAGTTACCTACATTGACCAGAATTGAAAGAGTATTTGCAGAAGTGTTTTAAAGGTACAAAGGCATCCCTGAAACACATATTTATGTTCTAATATCATTCATATACCTTCTCAGAAGATTTGGGATCATTTGGGGCAAATTTGGGACCTAGAGATCGAAACTAGTCAAAGGTCGAACCAAGGAAAAAAGTGGAAAATTGCAATTTTAATAAAATTCCTAACAAGGGACATTACACATAAGCTCCAAAGATTCATCTCTCTTTGTTGGAGGCCCTAAAAATTTGAACGGAAAAGGCAAGAAAAAGAAAGAGAAGCCTAAATTCAAACCATCCAAGCAAAAGGAGAAAGGCAAATCAACGGATGCACCATTCGGTTCAAGAAACAAGCAAAAGGGTAAAGAGGGCAAAAAAAAATCTAAGTGTTCTTATTGCAACCGTGGATTTCATCCCAAAATTTCATGCATGAAGAAAAAAATAGATCAAATGGCTCTCCTTTTGGAAAAGAACAACATATGTCTTCTCGACGGTGTAAGGAAGAAAGATAGAAATGATGATCATGAGAGAGGTCAAGCACTCATGGCAATTGTTTAAAAGCCCACTACTCTTTTGATAGATTCTGGTGCCTTGAATCATATGGCTACAAATATTGATTCTTTTTCTTCATTCGATCCAAAAATATCCATCCCCATCCATTTGGGAGATGACTCAAAAATTTCTTCAAAGGGCAAAGGTACCATCCATGTAGAACATGGAAGCTTCCAGAATGTTCTCTATGTGCCTTCCTTGGCTTCAAATCTACTTTATGTGTATCAAATGACACACACTGGTGAACCAAAGCAAGTTACATTCATCCCTAATACAATTGAAATTTCTGATATCAAAAGTGGAAGACTTATTGCAGTCGGAAAGGCAAACCACACTGCAAAATACTATGAGTTTTCTCACTTTGTGCCGCTTGAAAAGCCCATTGCTCTCCTCACTCATGGAAACAAGGTTAGTAGGATTTGGAATGAAAGGTTTGGACACCTTAAATGCAAGTATTTGCTGCTAATACAACAGAAATCCATGGTAGATGGTCTTCCACAACTCCGTTCCTCGAAGGGAATTTGCACTAGTTGCATTATTGGGAAGCACCCCGAGCACAGGTTCGACCGTGGCAAAGCTAGCAGAGCTTCCACCATTTTGGGCCTCATACATTCTAATATTAGTGTTCTTCTGCCCAATATGTCATTAAATGGTTCAAGGTATTTTTTTACATTTATTGATGATCTTTCCTGCTTTAATTGGGTATTTTTTCTCAAAAACAAGTCAGAAGTGCTTGGAAAATTCAATGATTTTAAGGCTTCTGTTGAGACCGCCATTGAGAGCAAGATCAAAGATCTTAGATATGATAATGGTCGATAATATATCAAGGCCAATTTTTTGTAACTTTGTGCTGAAAGCGGAATTCAGATCCAACATAAAGTTCCCTACAAACCCCAGCAGAACGGTGTAGTGGAAAGGAAAAATTGGTCACTAAAAGAGATGGCTACTTGCATGATTGAGTCAAAAGGTTTGGCTGCAAATATTTGCTCTGAAGCAATTAATGTTGCTGCATATATTCAAAACTGAGTTCCACATTCCTCCATGAAAGGTATGACTCCTTTCGAAGCATTTTTTGGTCACAAACCGGATGTGTCAAATTTGAGGGTTTTTGGCTCCATTGCATGGGCTAGAATTCCTTCCAAGAAGAGACGAGCTTTGGATCCACAAAGTATTGAGTGCATCCTAATAGGATATGGAGAAGAATCAAAGGCATATAAATCATGGATATGAGATCCAAAAATATATTCATAGAGCGCAGTGTACAATTTGAAGAACCGCTTCAAGAATTGCAACTAGTCGAGGAAGAAACTGTCGTTTCACCGCCTCTACCAAAAGAAGATTTGAGCAGCGATAATGAAAGTATTGGTTCTGATATTTCTGATATTTTAGAAGCACATGATGGTCATGAAATATCAGGTTCAGAATCTGACCATTATGATCCTCCTTAGTTAACGAAGTGGGCCCAAAACACTCTTCAATATGTCGGTTCAAACATTGGAAATCCTGCTGATCCAAGACGAACAATAGCGGACTTTCAAAGAGCAGGTATGTCTCTTTCAATTTCTAATCCATTATTATCTAAGATATTTTATTTGATGATTGGTTCAGATCCCAAAACATACTACCATGCCCACCGAGATCCAAGATGGCAAAGTGCCATGGATGAAGAGTACAGTTCTCTTCAAAAGAACAATACATGGGAGCTAGTTTCTCTTCCACCTGGAAGAAAATTAGTCCATTGTAAATGGGTCTACCGCACGAAAGTTACTGCTGATGGCTCTGTCAGTGAATACAAAGCTAGGTTGGTGGCAAAAGGTTTCTCCCAAGTCCAAGGAGTGGACTACACTGAGACTTTTGCACCGGTTGCAAAGATGGATTCCATCCGCCTAGTTTTGTCTATTTCCGCATCCAAGCACTGGGAAGTGCACCACATGGATGTGAAGAGTGATTTTCTACATGGAGATCTTGCTGAAGAGGTATATATGAAGCAGCCAGAAGGTTACACATCAGATCCATCATTAGTTTGCATATTGAATAAATCTTTGTATGGTTTAAAACAGGCCCCAAGAGCTTGGTATGCAAAGATGGACTCCTTCCTTCTTTCTCAGAATTTCAAAAAATGAAAATATGATCTGAATGTGTACCTACAGCAAGTCAAAGGTAATTTTTTTATTATTGTTCTTTATGTTGATTATCTTCTCATTACTGGTAGCACTCTTACTTCAATAAACAAGCTAAAAATTGCCTTAAATCTAGCTTTTGACATCAGCGATTTGGGCTTGCTGAGTCACTTTTTGGGCTTGGAGATAGCTCAAAATTTTGATGGGATCACTATATCTCAGAAAAAGTATGCTTCTGACCTGTTATTGAAGTTTAATATGGATGAATGTAAGGCAGCCCCGTTCCCATTCCTCTCGAGAATCAGTCTTGAGGAGGGAAATTCTACACCACTTGCAGATTACACTATGTATCGACAGTTGATTGGTTCACTACTATACTTGACACACTCTAGGCCTGATATTTCTTATGTGCAAGGTACGAAACCTTTTGGCATACATTATGTTGTAGATTCTGAGCTAGATTTCATTGGTTTTACTGATTCAGATTGGGCAGGTGATAGCATAGATCGGAAGTCAAATTCCGGATATGTTTTCATGATTGGACATGGGCCTATTTTCTGGTCAAGCAAAAAGCAGGCAGCCATTGCACTTTCTTCAGCAGAGGCAGAGTATCGAGGGGCAGTCAATGCCTACATTCAGCTAGTTTGGTTGCAGGGTATTCTTTCCGAGTTTGGTTTTGGTGGCACTACTTCGAATGTCCTCTTTTGTGACAATCAAAGTGCTATCAAGATCTCCACAGATCCAGTTCAACGGTAGAGGACCAAACACATTGAGATTCACATGCAATACATCCGAGAGCTTTGCATGATCACACTATCATTCTGCAATATTGCCCTCCATTCACTATTGGGGATGAGTTCCATCATGGTGGAGACAGATTGATCCATTATTATGTTTTAGCTTGAGGGGGGGCTTTCTTCCCATTGGGTTTTCCTTCTTTCCTCACTTAGCTTATTTTCAACATTTTTTTTGGATTATTGTATTAGGGTGACCTTTGGTCTTAGTAACTAGGGCCCTACATTATTATTTTTTACATCATAGTATAGCTTGAGGGAGGGTGTTCGGATATCCACATTATCATTGTTAGGGTTTTGCATGTAATTAGGGTTTGCATGCATCCTAGTTACCAGGTTGATGCCTCTGACACCTTATCCACTTCTTTCTAGCACCCAGGAGCTTCTTTCCTCAGAGTCTTAGCTCTCCTAGTCATGAAGGCACCCACATCTCACCTACTACCAGAGAAGGGTGCACTTCCTCACCTACCCACTCATTTTACACTTGGTTAGCTCCGATTCTCCTTGATTTGAGGCTAGTTTCACTCCTGACTAACTGTTTCACTCCATTGGACCTCCAGATTGACTAGATGACTTGTTCTGACTTCAGTTAGCCTCCCATGCGCCCTCCACTGAGCCTCCTTCCCCATATTAGTGCTACGCACTTCAGTTACACTCAGTTAGACTAAGATTGAAAGATGGATGACTGGTTCTTGTGCATTGATGACCACCACTGATTGATGATGAGGACTCCTAGTTGGAGCCAACCTATGCCATTTAGTTAATTCAAATGACCTCCTAAGGAAATTTGAATTGCTCACTCATTGTGACATTATTGTATTGTATTTTCACCCTTATTGGGATATTGAGCACTGATGCATGTTCTTGCATAGTTTACACCATATTTTATGAGTTTCATCTATTGTGATTGATTTACTTGTTCATTACATCTGTTGTGACTAATTTTACAAATTCGACCTCCAACTCTTTCTTCTTTCCAAAATTCATCATCACATTCCATTTTCATCACTCATTAGATTCCATACCATATTCAGCTAATTGATGAGCCTCTTGACTGATTTGGAAGGTTCTTTTGACACCTAGGGGGTTTTTCTAGCTTTTAGTAAGCCTTCCTTTTTATGCTTTACTATGAAATTCCACAGGGATAGATCACTAAGCAAGAACAAACCTCACAATTTCATACTATTACTACTGAGAAGAATTCGACAAAGACATGGATCAATTCACTCATAAAACTGAAACACACATGAAAAACTGTTGTTGATACATTAATCAGATGTAAGCTGGTAATAAAAAAGTGTTACAATAGAATGAATTCGATACTCCTGGGAGGATTTGAAATCACCTCAAGTATAGCCTTAGTTTTCATTGGAACCATCTCCCGATAAGGTTCAGTGGCCACCGACGATGAATAATCACTTAACTGAGATAGAATTGAGGATAACTGAATCATGTGGGCACCGAAATAGGGGAGGAGACTCCAAGGGGGTGAAATACTAACTTGTAGTGGTAAAAATAGGTTCTCCTACATTCAATAGCAGTGAAACTGGGTGTAACAGTTAGTTAACTAGGAAATTAAGGGGAGAAGGTGCCTTAAATCATGGAACTGACTGTGCTAACTCCTAAAATCGTGCACCATGGAGAATTTGGACTTTAGTGATGTAACCAAGGCGCTCTTGGTGGATAGGAGGGATAATAATGACCAAAAACAAGTTCTAGGGGCCCAAAGTAAGGACTAGGTTCTAGGAGACTCAACTGCTAATGCATGGATGCATGTAATGTTGCATGGAATGCATGGATGCATGTAATGTTGCATGGAATGCATGCATGCATGTAAAGCATGCAAGACCAAAATAATATGCTAAGAATATTCCAACACCCCCCCTTATGGAGGACTATGAGGAAAAATAAATGGAAATTAGGGCCCTTGTTATTGATACCAAAGTTCACCCCGTAAAACAATCTAAAAAAATGAGGAAAGAAGGAAAACCTAGTGGGAAACCCGGGCTCCCCCTCAAGATAGACTGAAACACACCAAACATTGTTGCTCAAGACTCCAGTAGGTGTGATGCTTGATTCAATTTATGTAGGTATCTTCCTCTTGGGAAGAAGTGGACCATGCTCCAAAAACATGTGCTTGAATTCTCCTTCAGTGGATGCAATCAAATCTAGAGGCTTTCTGAACTTTCTCTTCAGAACAAACATGGTGAGCCACAAATCCAAAAATATGAAGATCATACTAGAACCTATAATTCGAACCAACTGAGGTAGGATAAAATCCAATCAGATCTAATCGTTGTTGAAACTTGAACTTTTGATCAATGGAAGTTAAATCAGATCCAAGAATTGATAGATGGTTTCCTGTGATCTCCTTTGAACTAGAAGGGGTGATATCAAAACCAAAATCATCAAAATGTGCCTGAGAATTGAACCCAAGCGAATGGTAGTGTCTTCCATCTTCAATGAAACTCTTAGAACATGTGCCAATCATCAAATAGAATTTCATAGGAATCATGTGATCAAGGAGGGCGAATGCATCACCTCCAAACTCTTATTTAACCTCCAAAACGTTCAATAGATCATCATTCTGCACACCAGCAGAATCATGGGAAGTAGAGAATTTGAAACTCTCTTCAACTTCTAGAGTAGTAAATCACATATCTTGCTCATAATTCAAAATACAAGACATTGAGAACATGAGTGAGGAATGGATAATATCTACAAAAGGATCATCTTCATTACTTGTATCACTTTCATCTGCATCAGCTAAATGAGAAGGGTACAATTTGAAACTATCTTCAACTTCTAGAGCAATAGAGGAAGGAATGTCTTCAACATGAAATTTCTGTGTTGAGTCTGTAGCTTCTTCTTCATCTTGAACAACTTCATCACAAGAGATGATTGAGGCCAAGACATAATTAGAGAGAAAACTTAAGTAGGTATCATTGGGCTTGTTCTCCAAATAATTTGCACCAATCTCTTCATTCTTCTTTCCAGATGCTTTGTCCAGTTGGGCCCACAGATCACTTGGATATTCAGCAGTTTCCATGAGGTAGCGCATACTAGGAGACATAGAAATACACATTGCTCCAAAGGTTCTGTCACATTCATTTAGCCAATCATTCTCTTCTTCATAGGAAGAAAAATCTCTCATAACACCAATAAACATATCAAAAATACCTTGTCTCTTCAGATATGCTATCATCTTTGGTTTCCACTCATCATAGTTGAATGGAGAGAGAGAGGGATTGCTTTTAGATTCATGGAAGTTGTTGTAGAATACCTGCAAAAAAAATGGAAACATATCTGGAGGATTGTTACTGAATCTATTGAACACTACTTTCGTACATTAGGAAATTTTATCTGGATCCTTCACACTTGGCTAGACCTCAAAGTATTTCTCCAATGAATTCAATGCAATGGCACCAAGATTTGCTGTGGATATCTGTTATGATATTTTAATACTCCATACTTGTCCTACCTAGCATTATTTATTTTTCCCAGTTGGTGATGATGTCATTTCCCCCCTTGTGGTGTGCAGATGTCATCCAGGATCCATCCACCACCTTCCAAGCCCTGCATGCATCATTTTAGGACCACTTAAGTTAGTTCCCTATTGTATAGGAACCTACTATGTGTTCCAGTGTAGTCCACCTAAGTTAGATAACTCTTGTGGAGGGTTAGATATCCGTATGCCACTGATTGTGGCCTCATACGCCCTTTTCTTATTGACATGCATGACAAACTCAATATTTCTCCCTCCTTAGTCAGTTAGCTGAGTTTAGGTTCAGTTCAGTTTCGTTTGAGTATTTTGGAGCACTCCAGTGGTGATAATCCCTATGCTGAATGAACTGAGGTTCAAATTATTCTACATGATTCGAATTCTCTCCGTTGTATTATAATTGATCATTATGCTGATAATTGAGTAGTGTGACATTATTCTGGTTCTATCTAAGTTCTACTGCATAGTTATTCTTCTGCCTTTTTTTACTGCAGTTTTCACTCTTATTCAAATCTTATGCTTATTCTTTCTTTGTGAGGTATCCTCAGCTCTCAAGAGCTACTGTGAAATAGAATTTCACATGGAATCAGAGCCATGGAGCGAATAGGTTGAGTAGCTTCTTTCGGTAGTGCACCAGAAGCCTCTGGATTTCCACAACAAATCTTGGTGCCATTTCATTGAATTCATTGGATAAATCCAATGAGGTCTAGCTAGGTGCAAAGGATTCGGATAAAAGTGCCTACTGTCCTAAAGCAGTTCTCAGTAGTATTCTACCTCCATTATTGAGAATATTTTGCAGGTTATTCAATTTTTTGTGTGCAGCAGTTTTCTGTAGTTGCAGTAGTAGTAGCAGATATTTTCCATTGTTTTTGTAGGTATTCTACAACAAATTCCATGTATCTAAAAGGAATTCCTCCTCTCTCTCCATTCAACTATGATGAGTGGAAACCAAAGATGATAGCATATATGAAGAGAAAAGGTCTTTTTTATATGTGTATTGGTGATATGAGAGATTTTGCTTCCTATTAAGAAGAGAATGATTGGCTTAATGAATGTGACAGAGCCTTTGGAGAAATGTGTATTGCTATGTATCCTAGTATGCACTACCTCATGGAAAATGTTGAATATCCAAGTGATCTATGGGCCGAACTGGACAAAGCATTTGGCAAGCAGAATGAAGGGATTGGTGCAAATTATTTGGAGAACAAGCCCAATGATACCTCCTTAAGTGTTCTCTCTAATTATGTCTCAGCCTCAATCATATCTCATAATGAAGTTGTTCAAGATGAATAAAAAGCTGCAGATTCAAAACACATGTTCTCAATGTCTTCTATTTTGAATTCTGAGCAAGATAAGCCAGTTCATACTCTAGAATCTGAAGAGGTTCTTAAATCCTCTCTTTCACATGAGTCTATTGGTGTGTAGAATGATGATCTATTGAATGTTTTGGGGTTAAATCAGAGTTCGAAGGTGATACATTTTCCCTCCTTGATCACATGCTTCCTATGAACTTCTATTTGATCATTTGCAGATGCTCTCAGAGTTTCTCTGAAGATGGAGGACACTACCATTTTCTTGGGTTCAAGTCTCGGGCATATTTTGGTGATTTTGGTTTTGATCTTACCCTTGCTGGTTGAAAGGAGATCACAAGAAACCATCTATAAATTCTTGGAGTTGATTTGAAGTCCAAGCCACCACCATCATGTCATAGTTCATTTGGTTATGATCTCACCTATGTTGGTTCAAAGGAGATATCAAAGAACTATATACACATTCATGGAGTTGATCCTACCTCGGTTGGTTTGAATCACAGGTTCCATGATGATCTTCATATCTTTGGATTTGTTCTCGCCATGTTCGTTATGAAGAGGAAGTTCAGAAAGCCTCCATATCTGCTTGCATCCACAGAAGGAGAATACAAGCACATGTTTTTGGAGCATGATCCACTTCTTCCCAAGAGGAAGATACCTCCATACATATGATCAAACATCACACCTACTTGAGTTTGGGGAAATTAATATTTTGGTTTGTTTCAGTCCAATTTGAGTGGGGGGTTTCCATGAGGTTTTCCCAATTTCCTTGGTTCATGGACTGTTCTTTATTTTTTATCATTTATTTTATTGTATGGGTGACCTTTGGTCTTAGTAACCAAGGCCCAGGATGAAAAAGTATGGATTAAGAGGGGGGTGTTAGGATATTTTAATACCCCATACTTGTCCTACCTAGCATTATTTATTTTTCCTAGTTGTTGATGATGTCATTTTCCCCTAGTGGAGTGCAGATGTCATCCAAGATCCATCTACCACCTTCTGAGACCTGCATGCATCATTTTAGGACCACTTTAGTTAGTTCCCTATTTTATAGGTACCTACTAAGTGTTCCAGTGCAGTGGACCTGAGTTAGCTAACTCTTGTGGGGGGTTAGAGTTCCGGATGCCACTGATTGTGGCCTCATACGCCCTTTTCTTATTAACATGCATGACAAACTCCCTATTTCTCCCTCCTTAGTTAGTTAGCTAAGTTTAGGTTCAGTTCAATTGCGTTTGAGTCTTCTGGAGCACTCCAGTGGTGATAATCCCTATGCTAGACCAATTGAGGTTCAAATTCTTCTGCATGATTCGAATTCTCTCCATTATATTGTAATTTTTCATTATACTAATAATTGAGTAGTGTGACATTATTATGCTTCTATCTAAGTTCTGTTGCATAGTTATTTTTCTGCTTTTTTTACTGCAGTTTTCACTCTTATTCAAATTTTATGCTCATTCTTTCTTTGTGAGGCATCCTAAGCTCTTTAGATCTGTTGCGACATAGAATTTCACATGTGATAATATGCAGTAGGATCTGACAGCTGTAACAAACCTCCCACAAAACTCACTCAAGAAGTGTAGAGAAGAAGAGAAGAATGTAGTCAATAATCACTCATGAACACTAAAAATGGATAATAGAAGTATAATCATACATCAGCTATGAGCTGGCACTGTGAAAACTAAATACAATACAATAAATGTCAATAGAATTCGAATTAACCAAGAGGTCATTCAAATCATCCTCAAAGTGTGGCTTGGATAACATTGGAGACATCATCCAATTAGTAGTATCAGTCATAAGTGATCAAAGGTCATTCAAATGAGTCTAACTGAGTCTAACAGAACCATCTACGCATGAATCAGGGGATGGAGACTCCAAGGAGGGCGCATGAGGCTATCAAAAGGTCAAGTGGCACTCCAAAACTAGCTAACTAGGAGCTACAGGCAGTTAGGATGAGCAATCAGTGGAAGAACTGCTCAATCAATGCTATAACTAACTGTCAGACACCTAGTAGGTGAGTTAAGGTGCTCTAACTAAATTATAACTCCTGGTAGGTGAGAAAAGGAACAGATGTCATGCAGGAGAGTCAAATAGGGCGCATCAGGTAGGTAGGAGGGCTACTAGGGGCTAAAGACAAGCTCCAGGGAGATGAAATTAAGATCTAGGTGTTGGGAGGACCACCAAAATGATGACTCGATGCATGCAGGCATGCAAAACTGAAAAATGATGGAGAGAATATTCCAACACCCTCCCTCAAGCTATACTATGAGGTAGTATTGAAGAACTAAATAGTAGGGCCCTGGTAACTGAGACCAAAGGTCACCCCATACAACAATCTAATAAAATGAATGAAGAAAGAGGGAAAACCCAGTGGGAAGAAATCCCTCCCTTAAAATAGACTGAAGGATGCTAATGTAGCATGTCATCACTCACCTGAGAATAAGGCAAGTGTCCTTCTTTTTCGAAGAAGGATCGATCGATCTGAAATGGATCAATAATGTGAGAAGGATGAAACCTTCCATTCTCAAAATCTGATCTAGTTCTCCGTCAATCAGCTAGATCACCAACAAAATCACTAGCAAATTGGAGAGTAGTGGCAGCCCATCGAGGAAGAGGAGGATCATCAGCTTCTTGTGGATTTAGATCTCCCATTTTCTCATATTCATCATCAGTTGTTAGACCTTTAGGTTCTTGTGGATCTGGGTCTAGCATTCGCTCTTCATCATCTCCATCTTCAGATTCTGAATCCAAAATCTCATGTGATGATGCTTCGCTCTCTTGATCGTCAATCAATTATGGTGGTATCTTCCTCTTGGGAATAAGTGGATCATGATCCAAAAAAATAATAAGAAGATCATTATGGAGCATGTGATTCGAACCAACTGAGGTAGAATCAAAACCATGAATATGTAGATTGTTGTTTTTTATCTCCTTTGAACCAGAAGGGATGAGATCAAAATCAAATGAACCATCACATAATGGTGATGGATTGAACTTCAAATCATATCCAAGAATTTGAGGATGGTTTCTTATGATCTCTTTTGAACCAACAGGGGTGAGATGAAAACCAAAATCACAAGGATATGCATGATACTTGAACCCAAGCGAATGATAGAGTCTTCCATCTTCGATGAAATTCTGAAAACATGTGCCAATGACCAAATCGGAGTCCAAAGAAGAAATTTGATCAATGAGGTTGAATGGATTTCCTCCAAAATCTTATTTTACCTCCAAAATAATTAGTATGTCATCATCTTGCACATCAGCAGGCTCATGAGAAGTAGAGATTGTGAAGGTCTCTTCAACTTCTAGAGTAGTAACTGACATCTTTTGCTCAGAATTCAAATCAGAAGATGGATCAATTGAAACCATGCATTGTATTTCGACTTCATATTGAACAAATTCATCATGGGAGATGATGGAGGGCGAATCATCAATAGAGAGAACACTTGAGGTAGTACTGCTGGGCTTGTTCTCCAAATGTACATCATCCTCTTCCTTCTTTCCAAATAAACTCTTCAATCTTGTCCAGTTATCACTTGGATGTTCTCTAACATCAATGAGGTATTCCATATTGGAAAACATAGCAGTAAGCATTGCTGCCGAGGCTCTTTCACAATCATCAAGCCAATATTCTTCCTCTTTATAGGGAGCAAAATCTCTCTTAACACAAGTACACATATCCAAGAGACCATATCTCTTCAGGTATGTTATCATCTTGGGTTTCCATTTTTCATAGTTGTAGGAAGAGAGAGAAGGAACTTCTTTTAGATCCATGGAAGATGTTGTTCAATTCAAATCTACTGGTGTGTTTTTGGTGCAGAAGTGCAGAATCACTAGTGAAGAATCACTAGTGCATAATCATCAGTGCAGACTCACTAGTACAGAATCACCAGTGCAGAATCACTAGTGCAGAATCACCAGTGTAGAATCACTAGTGCATGATCACAAGTGCAGAATATTTCGAAACTGCTACAACTACAGAACACTTCGAATAACCTGCAAAAACAATGGAGATCCATAATAGTTGTTGAATTCGAATCTGTTGAAGAGGGATTCGAATGGATGAATAAAGCTACAAAACAAGAAGAATATTGTTGATGGAGATTTGCTACACTTCGAATGAACACTGCCTTAGGACACTAAGCACATATGATTAAATCCTTCACACCTGGCTAGACCTCACTGGATTGCTCCAGTGAATTCAAGGTAATAACACCAGGATTTGTTGTGGAAATATAGAGGCTTCTGGTGCTCAAGTGAAAGACAGTTGCTCAAATAAATGTTGCAACTACTGATGCTGCAACTGTTGCAATGGCTACCATTCCAATAGATGTTGAAAGCTCTCATACCATGTTATAATATGCAGTAGGATCTGACAACTATAACAAACCTCACACAAAACTCACTCAAGAAGTGCAGAGAAGAATGTAGTAAATAATCCCTCATGAACAAAGAAAATGGAGAATAGCAATATAATCATACATCAGCTGTGAGATGGCACTGTGAAAACTGAATACAATACAATAACTATCAATATAATTTGAATTAACCAAGAGGTCATTTGAATCATCCTCAAAGTGTGGCTTGGATAACATTGGAGACATCATCCAATCAGTAGTATCAGTCATAAATGGTCAAAGGTTAGTCAGATGAGTCTAATTGACTCTAACAGAATCATCTAGGAATGAATCAGGGGATGGAGACTCCAAGGAGGGCGCATAAGGCCATCCGCAGGTCAAGTGGTAATCTAGAACTAGCTAACTAGGAGCTACAGCAAGTTAGGATGAGCAATCAATGGAAGAACTGCTCAATCAATGTTATAATTGGTTGTTAGGCACCTGGTAGGTGAGGTAAGGTGCTCTAACTGAATGATAACTCTTGGTAGGTGAGAAAAGGAGCACATGTCATGGAGGAGAGTCAAATAAGGTGCACCAGGTAGGTAGGAGGGCTACTAGGGGATGAAGACAGGCTCTAGGGAGATGAAATTAGGCTCTAGGTGCTAGGAGGACCACCAAAATGATGACCGGATTCTTTCATTTGCATGCAATTTCATGCATGATGACTTGATGCATGCAAAATGCATGCGAGCATGCAAAACTGAAAAATGATGGAGAGAATATTCCAACACCCTCCCTCAATCTATAATATGAGGTAGTATTGAAGAACTAAATAGTAGGGCCCTGGTAACTGAGACCAAAGGTCACCCCATACAACAATCTAATAAAATGAATGAGGAAAGAGGGAAAACCCAATGGGAAGAAAGCCCTCCCTCAAAATAGACAGAAGGATGCTAATGTAGCATGTCATCACTCACCCCAGAAGAAGGAAAGTGTCCTTCTTTTCTGAAGAAGGATAGATCGATCTGAAATGGATCAGTAATGTGAGAAGGGTGAAACCTTCTATTCTAAAAATCTGATCTGGTTCTCCGTCGATCAACTAGATCACCAACAAAATCACCAACAGATCGAAGAGTAGTGGCTGCCCATCAAGGAAGAGGAGGATCATCAGGTGATAAATCATTAAGTTCTTGTGGATCTGGATCTCCCATTCACTCATCTTCATCATTAGTTGTTAGACCTTCAGGTTCTTGTGGATCTGGGTCTAGCATTCGCTCTTCATCATCTCCATCTTCAGATTCTGAATCTGAAATCTCATGTGATGATGCTTCTCTCTCTTGATTATCAATCAAGTATGGTGGTATATTCCTCTTGGGAAGAAGTAGATCATGCTCCAAAAACATAATATGAAGATCATTATGGAGCATGTGATTCAAACCAACTGAGGTAGAATCAAAACCATTAATGTGTAGATATTTCATTGATATCTTCTTTGAACCAATAGGGGTGAGATAAAAATCAAATGAACCATGACATAATGGTGATGGCTTGATCATAAAATCATATCCAATAATTTGAGGATGGTTTCTTATGATCTCCTTTGAACCAACAGGGGTGAGATCAAAACCAAAATCACAAGGATATGTATGAGACTTGAACCCAAGCAAATGATAGAGTCTTCCATCTTCGGTGAAATTCTAAAAACATGTGCCAATGACCAAATAGGAGACCAAAGAAAGCATTTGATCAAGGAGGTCGAATGAATTTCCTGCAAAATCTTATTTTACCTCCAAAATAATCAGTATGTCATCATCTTGCACATCAGCACGCTCATTAGAAGTAGAGATTGTGAAGGTCTTTTCAACTTCTAGAGTAGTAACTGACATCTTTTGCTCAAAATTCAAACCAGAAGATGGATCAACTGAAACCATGTGTTGTATTTCGACTTCATCTTGAACAACTTCATCATGGGAGATGATGGAGGTTGAATCATGAATAGAGAGAACACTTGAGGCAGTACTGCTGGGCTTGTTCTCCAAATGGACATCATCCTCTTCCTTCTTTCCAAATAAATCATTTAATCTTGTCCAGTTATCACTTGGATGTTCTCTAAGATCAATGAGGTATTCCATATTGGAAAACATAGTAGTAAGTATTGATGCCGAGGCTCTTTCAAAATCATCAAGCCAATATTATTTTTCTTCACAGGAAGCAAAATATCTCTTAAAACTAGTACACATATCCAAGAAACCATATCTCTTCAGGTATGCTATCATCTTGGGTTTCCATTATTTATAGTTGTACAAAGAGAGAAAATGAATTGCTTTTAGATCCATGGAAGATGTTGTTCAATTCAAATCTACTGGTGTGTTTTTGGTGCAGAAATCACTGGTGTAGAAGTGCAAAATCACTCGTGAAGAATCACCAGTGCAGAATCACTAGTGCAGAATCATCAGTGTAGAATCACTAGTGCAGAATCACCAGTGCAGAATCACTAGTGCAGAATCTCCAGTGCAGAATATTTCAAAACTGCTGCAACTACAGAACTCTTTGAATAACCTGCAAAAACAATGGAGATCCATGATAGCTGCTAAATTCAAATTTGTTGAAGAGGGATCCGAATGGATGAATAAACATGCAAAACAAGAAGAATTTTGTTGATGGAGATTTTCTACACTTCGAATGAACATTGCCTTAGGACACTAAGCACATATGATTAAGTCCTTCACACCTCACTAGACCTCACTAGATTGCTCCAATGAATTCAAGGTAATAGCAACAGGATTTGCTATGGAAACCTAGAGGATTCTGGTGCTCAAGTGAAAGACAACTGCTCAAAGAAATGTTGCAACTGTTGCTGCTGCAACTGTCGGGATGGCTGAATTGAAATAGTTGCTGCAAGCTCTGATACCATGTGATAATATGCAGTAGGATCTGAAAGCTGTAACAAACCTCACACAAAACTCACTCAATATGTGCAGAGAAGAAGAGAAGAATGTAGTCAATAATCACTCATGAACACAGAAAATGGAGAATAGCAGTATAATCATACATTAGTTGTGAGCTGGCACTGTGAAAACTGAATACAATACAATAAATATCAACAAAATTCAAATTAACCAAGAGGTCATTCGAATCATCCTAAAAGTGTGGCTTGGATAACATTGGAGACATCATCCAATCAATAATATTAGTCATAGATGGTCAAAGGTCAGTCAAATGAGTCTAACTGAGTCTAGCGGAACCATCTAGGAATGAATCAGGGGATGGAGACTCCAAGGATGGCGCATGAGGCTATCATAGGGTCAAGTGGCACTCCAGAACTAGCTAACTAGGAGCTACAAGTAGTTAGGATGAGCAATCAGTGGAAGAACTGCTCAATCAATGCTATAACTGACTGTCAAACACCTGGTAGGTGACATAAGGTGCTCTAACTAAATGATAAATCCTAGTAGGTGAGAAAAGGCGCACATGTCATGCAGGAGAGTCAAATAGGGCGCATCAGGTAGGTAGGAGGGATACTAGGGGATGAAGACAGGCTCTGGGGAGATGAAATTAGGCTCTAGGTGCTGGGAGAACTACCAAAATGATGATTGGATACATGCAATTGCATGCATGATGACTCGATGCATGAAAAATGCATGCAGACATGCAAAACTGAAAAATGATTGAGATAATATTCCAACACCCTCCCTCAAGGTATACTATGAGGTAGTATTGAATAAATAAATAGTAGGGCCCTGGTAACTGAGACCAAAGGTCACCCTGTACAACAATCTAATAAAGTGAATGAGGAAAGAGGGAAACCCAATGGGAAGAGAGCCCTCCCTCAAAATAGACTAAAGGATGCTAGTGTAGCATGTCATCACTCACCCCAGAAGTAGGCAAGTGTCCTTGTTTTCCGAATAAGGATCGATCGATCTAAAATGGATCAGTAATGTGAGAAGGATGAAACCTTCCATTCTAAAAATCTGATCTAGTTCTCTATCGATCAACTGGATCACCAACAAAATCACCAGTAGATCGGAGAGTAGTGGTTTCCCATCGAGGAAGAGGAGGATCAGTAGGTGAGAGATCATCAGGTTCTTATGGATATGGATCTCCCATTCGCTCATCTTCATCATGAGTTGCTAGACCTTCAGGTTCTTGTGGATCTAGGTCTAGCATTCACTCTTCATCATCTCCATCTTCAGATTTTGAATCTGAAATCTCATGTGATGATGCTTCACCCTCTTGATCATCAATCAAGTATGGTGGTATCTTCCTCTTGGGAAGAAGTGGATCATGCTCCAAAAATATAATATGAATATCATTATGGATCATGTGATTCGAACCAACTAAGGTAGAATCAAAACCATGAATCTGTAGATAGTTCTTTGATATCTTCTTTGAACCAGCAGGGGTGAGATCAAAATAAAATGAACCATGACATAATGGTGATGGCTTGAACATCAAATCATATCCAAGAATTTGAGGATGGTTTCTTATGATCTCCTTCGAACCAACAGGGGTGAGATCAAAACCAAAATCACAAGGACATGCATGAGAATTGAACCGAAGCAAATGATAGAGCCTTCCATCTTCGGTGAAATTTTGAAATCATGTGCCAATGACCAAATAGGAGTCCAAAGAAGGCATTTGATCAAGCAGGTCGAATTCATTTCCTCCAAAATCTTATTTTACCTCCAAAATAATCAGGATTTCATCATCTTGCACATCAGCAAGCTCATGAGAAGTAGAGATTGTGAAGGTCTCTTCAACTTCTAGAGTAGTAACTGACATCTTTTGCTCAGAATTCGAATCAAAAGATGGATCAACTTAAACCATGTGTTGTATTTTGACTTCATATTGAACAAATTCATCATGGGAGATGATGGAGGCCGAATCATGAATAGAGAGAGCACTTGAGGCAGTACTGCTGGGCTTGTTCTCCAAATGGACATCATCCTCTTTCGTCTTTCCAAATAAACTGTTAAATATTGTCCAGTTCTCACTTGGATGTTCTCTAAGATCAATGAGGTATTCCATATTGGAAAACATAGCAGTAAGTATTACTGCCGAGGCTCTTTCACAATCATCAAGCCAATATTCTTCCTCTTCATTGGAAACAAAATATCTCTTAACACAAGTACACATATCCAAGAGACCATATCTCTTCAGGTATGCTATCATCTTGGGTTTCCATTCTTCATAGTTGTAGGAAGAGAGAGAAGGAGCTGCTTTTATATCCATGGAAGATGTTGTTCAATTCGAATCTACTGGTGTGTTTTTGGTGTAGAAAACACTGGTGCAGAAGTGTAGAATCACTAGTGAAGAATCACCAATGCAGAATAACTAGTGCAAAATCATCAATGCAGAATCACCAGTGTAGAATCACTAGTGCAGAATCACTAGTGCAGAATCACCAGTGCAGAATATTTTGAAACTGCTGCAACTACAAAACATTTAGAATAACCTACAAAAACAATGGAGATCCATAATAGCTGCTGAATTCGAATATGTTGAAGAGGGATTCGAATGGATGAATAAACCTACAAAACAAGAATATTTTTGTCGATGGAGATTTGCTACACTTCCTTAGGACACTAAGCACATATGATTAAGTCCTTCACACCTAGCTAGACCTCACTGGATTGCTCCAGTGAATTCAAGGTAATAGCTCCAGGATTTGCTGTGGAAACTCAGAGGCTTCTGGTGCTCAAGTGAAAAACAAATGCTCAAAGAAATGTTAGAACTGATGTTGCTGCAACTGTTGCAATTTTTGCAATTCGAATAGCTACTGCAAGCTCTGATACCATGTTATAATCTGTAGTAGGATCTGACAGCTGTAACAAACCTCACACAAAACTCACTCCAGAAGTGCAGACAATAAGATAAGAATGTATTCAATAATCACTCATGAACACAGAAAATGGAGAATAGCAGTATAATCATATATCAGTTGTGAGCTGGCACTGTGAAAACTAAATACAATACAATAACTATCAATAGAATTCTAATTAACCAAGAGTTCATTCGAATCATCCCCAAAGTGTGGCTTGGATAACACTGGAGACATCATCCAATTAGTAGTATTAGTCATAAATGGTCAAAGGTCAGTCAAATGAGTTTAACTGAGTCTAAGGGAACCATCTAGGCATTAATCAGGGGATGGAGACTCCAAGGAGGGAGCATGAGGCTATTAGAAGTTCAAGTGGCACTCCAGAACTAGCTAACTAGGCAGTTAGGATGAGCAATCAGTGGAAGAACTGCTCAATTAATGCTATAACTATCTGTCAGACACCTGGTAGGTGAGATAAGGCGCTCTAACTAAATGATAACTCCTGGTAGGTGAGAAAAGGTGCACATGTCATGCAGGAGATTCAAATAGGGCGCATTAGGAAGGTAGGAGGGCTACTGGGGGCTGAAGACAAGCTCTAAGGAGTTGAAATTAGGCTCTAGGTTCTAGGAGGACCACCAAAATGATGACTAGATGCATGCAATTGCATGCATGATGATTGGATGCATGCAAAATGCAAAACTGAAAAATGATGGAGATAATATTGCAACAAAATCCAAAGGCTTCTGGCTCTCTACTGAAAACAACTGCTCAATCTACTGTTGGAAGTGTTGCTACTGCTGCAACTACTGCTACTGCTATATCTATTGCAACTATTGAACTCAAAATCTCTCACAAGCTCTGATACTATGTGAAGTTCAATGGGGATAGATCACTGAGCTATAACAAACCTCACAATTTCACACTATTATTACTGAGAAGAATTAGACAAAGACATGGATCAATTCACTCATAAAATTGAAACACACATGAAAAAAAATTGATACATTAATCAATTGTAAGCTGGCAATAAAACAGTGTTACAATATAATGAATTCGATACTTCTAGGAGGATTCAAATTCACCTCAAGTATAAGATTACTTTGCATTGGAACCATCTCCTGATAAGGTTCAGTGGCCACCTATGATGAATAATTAGTTAACTAAGGTAGAACTGAGAATAAAGGAATCATGTGGGCACCAAAATAAGGGAGGAGACTACAGGGGCGCAAAATGCTGACTTTTAGTGGTCCAAATAGGTGCTCCTACACTTATTAGCAGTGAAACTGGGCGTAACAGTCAATTAACTAGGCAAGTAAGGGGACAAGGTGCCCTAATTCATGGAACTGACTATGCTAACTCCTAAAATCATGCATCAGGGAGAAAGGAGGGCCAATGATGGCCAAAAACAAGCTTCAAGGGCCAAAGTAAGGACCAGGTGCTAGGAGACTTAACTGCTAATGCATGGATGCATGCATGCATACTACATGAAAAACATGCAATACCAAAATAACAGGGTGAGAATATTCCAACATTTACAACTTTCCTTTAAGGCATTATTTTTTCTCTCTTGAGTATGTATTATATATTGTAAAAATATTGTTGAATAATATACAATGAGTTTTTCTCAAGATATATTCTCTATTCTTCTTATCTTATTCTCATAAATATTCCAAGTGAAGTTGTCTTATTGAATCTAGATCTAGGAAATCTAAATTATCACATGGTATCATAGCTAGTATGATTCATAGAAATTTCCAGAGTGTTTTTTGCAGGATATTTCCATCACCAGGAGTGCACCATAATGGATCAAAATCAAGCTAAAGTTGTGATTCTCACTCCCTTTAACTACTTTGACTAGAAGGTGCACATGATCATCCAACTTCGAAGTAAATGACTTTATAGAGTTACTATGGGCCTTGAAACTGATCTAGGAGCTATTGCACTAAAAGATAAATGGTTCAATAGGCTTGATGAAGCTTATGGTTTTCTTTGTCTCTCTGTCTCTCCAGATATTCTATTCCATATTGATACTCTAACCACTCCAAATCAAGTATGCACAAAGCTAGAGTCTCTCTTTGTAAAGAAAGATGAGCTGAGAGGTCATCTATTGGAAATTGAGTTGATATCACTTATTCCAAGTAATTTGAATTCAATGGAAGAATTCATCTCAAGATTCAAAAACCTAGTGCTTCAACTCAATCATTGTGGAATAGATAAGAAGTATGAGTATCTAATCCTTACCATTCTGTCAAAACTAAGTCATGAATACTAAATGTTTGTGTCTACATTTGATGCTGCAAAACTTGCAGTTCCCAACTGGAAGATACCAACCTTGGATGAATTCATAGACTCGCTCACTAAGGAGAAGGAAAAGATAGTTCAAATGGGGTCTATAATACCCTCCAAGGACCTCCCACTTGCTGCTCATGGAGCAAAGAGTTCCAAGAATGTCAAATCCAAAGGAAAACAAAAGATGTTGTCAGATGAAGAGGACTCTGATGAAGATTCCAAAGCCAAGAAGATGAAGAAAAAGAAAGAGAAATACTAGTGTTCGTATTGCTGCAAAGGTACCCATTCTGAGCAATCTTGTTTTAGGAATAAATTTGACATCGTGGCCAAGATGCTTGAAGAACATAATATTGATGTTCCTGATTTTGCAAGAAAAGAACAAGGCAAATTTTTTGTAGAACAAGATTAGTGTCTCCAAGCTACGCACAAAGGTAATAACCTTTACGCTTTGAGTTTTAGATCCAAAACTCTTTCTCATATCTTTTATTTTGATTCACATTCTGATATATCAGAATCAGAAACCTTCACCTCTTCCTTGGAGCAGTCTCTAATCAGTTCACCAAAGTCTGCTCCCAAACCTAGTCATTTTTCACTACTTTCTTACTTGTCTTTTGAAAGGTTCTTCCACCTGCATTCAAATATTCCATATTCTTGTTTTGAAGATGATATAAAGTCTCATATGTAGGTCATGACACCTTCCACACCATTTTCCCAACAATTGGATGCACAAAAGACCCTACAACCCCCAAGTTTTCCAATTATGAAACCATGCAATTCCATAGTTTCCTACATTGTGTCACTTGACTCTGTTGTTCTTATGTATTCCATATCATTCATCACTTGGACAACCATGTATTTGGCCATCATTGGACTATTGTTGCACATGTATAGACCTAATCCCATCACTCATGGTTCAAATTTCAAGTCCTCAAATCCTCCAAACTCACTCAACTGTCAGGGTGATCTAGTTTCTCGCTCTTTTCCTACTGAAACACTATCTGATCATGGAGACACTACACCTCTGTTGTTTTCTGCTCCATATGACTCATATTCTGATATTTTAGAGATGCGTGAGATTATTTACAATATCATAAAGGTTCTACATCAATTTGAAAATAAGGTACAGGGTTTGATTCACCATATTGCAATTGCACAAGAAGTTGATCTTGTTGAGTCCGTTGATACTCTTTGGGAAGGAGTTTGCACAAATATATTTTCCATCATTGATTATGTATCCATATCATATAATGTATGTTTTAACAGCAAGAAGCATTCAAATGACTCTCCTCCATCATAAGATGATGAGTTTCATGGGACCTCTACACATGGCTTTTTCCTACACTACATTGATGCATTGATGTATGATCATGGCATCCAAAACCTCTTCACCGAGTCTTTTACTCAGAAGCAATTCATTCAACTCATCCAAATGAAGAATAAGACAGTATAAACACATTCTGACATGTCCATTTTTTAGGGAGGGTTTTCTTCCCATGAGGTTTTCCCTTTTTCCTCGTTTTACATGGACTAATAATTTTTTTGTATTGGGGTGACCATAAGCCTTGTTGCTTCGGCCCTATATTTCTGATATGTACCACATAAATTCATTCTTAAGGGGGGGTGTTGGAGTATTAAAAATCCATTCATACCAATTTAGACTTAGGATATAATTTATTAATCATTTTTTATTAATTTCCTAAGTGTTGACTAGGTAATTTGGCCTAGTTTTGTCTTTTATGGGACCACATGCCATCCTCAGTCACTAGGGTGCACTTGAGGATATTCTAGATAATATTTCCTGAGATTCTGTCTGATTTCTTTCCATTCTTAAGTTAGAAAGGCTCCTTCCTGCTTTAGATATCTTTACCCTGCTTTTTGTGCTTTCTAGTGGATAAGGTAAAGCTAGTTTGTCTAGGAAACTATCTCCACTTAGCCAATTCGACCTCCACCGCTTCCTTCTTTCCAAAAGTCATCCCCACATTCCATTTTCATCACTCATTATCTTCCCTACCATATTTATCTAATTCATGAGCCTCTTTATTGATTTGGAAGGTGCTTTTGACATCTGGGGGGGTTTTCTTGCTTTTAGTAAGCCTTCCTTTTTGTGCTTTACAACTTGCCTTCAAGGCATTCTTTTTCTCTCTTGAGGATGTATTATATATTGTAAGAATATTGATAAATAGTATACAATGATTTTTTCTCAAGATATATTCTCTATTTTTCTTCTCTTATTCTCATAAATATTCCAAGTGAAGTTGTCTTATTGAATCTAGATCTAGGCAATATAAATGATCACATCACTAGATAAAGGTATGTGGTAGAATGTTTTGTTTGCCAACAAAAAAAAGGAGACTCAGTCAAGACACTAGGTTCAAATGTGTTCTCTTATTCTTCGATTATAAGGAAACAATTGTGTAGGTGTTATAGTATGGTATATGGAAAATCAACAATTATAGTTATTAGAGTGGATGGGGTTTGCCAGTAGAAGGTTATTATAAGGCAACAAAGGTGTTGGTACTAGCCAAGTGGCCGAGGAAGTCAAAACACAAGCCTAGGTTGGTGATATCTTGTCTTTCCCATCACAAATATTAGTATTAGGTTCTAGTAGTGGGGTGTCTTTTCATAATTCTAAGAATTAGTGGATTATTGGATCACAAATAGTGATGGATTTTGAGTTTGGACTTATCGAAGGCTAACAAGGATAGAGCACTATTATGGATTCTACTATACATATGTGTATAAGGAAATTATTGTGTAGGTGTTGTAAAATGGTATATGGAAAATAACCAATTCCCTAGCCTATGTTTATTCATGGACAAAAACAATTAATCTAGAGTTGAGGCCCAAGTTCAATATCCTTTTTGGTTGGATTTATCTTCTCTTTTGTTTGATTTATATGACCTTCAGCAAACTTGTTCTCCAATAGGTAAATAACGAGTTGTTGATCCAAAATGGTTGGTGTAGTTCATTTCAAGCTTACCCTTGTCATTATAGTTATAATAGTGGATGGGTTTTGTTAGTAGAAAGTGTATTATTTAAATTTATACAACACTTGTTTTTCCTATCAAGCTTATGACCAATTCATTTGTGACTTCCCACATCAACAACCACCTCCCATAGATTCTCAAAGTACAAGTTTTGTAGCTTCTATTGGTATAGTTGCTACAACTTCTCAGGGTATAGTTGTTCCAACATCAATTGCCTCATCTAGAACATAAGTGGATCATTAGTTGGTACTATCCAAGTGGCCAAGGAAGTCAAAACACACACCTAGATTGGTGATATCGTTATATCTTTCTCATCACAAATATTGGTATTAGGTTCTAGTAGTGGGGTGTCTTTTCAAACTTCTAAGAATTAGTGGATTATGCATCACAAATAGTGATGGATTTTGAGTTTGGACCTATCGAAGGCTAACAAGGATAGAGAACTATGATGGATTCTACTATGTGTATCAATGATTAGGACGAAGGTATGCATGCTGATCAAGTTTTGAAAGTTATTTCCAAATAGAGGAAGGTGCCCTCAACTCTCATTCCATACGATAAGCCTACTAGAGTTGTGCATCTTGCTCCATGGGAAAAATCATTCCAGGAAGTTGTGGCATATTCCCTAGTCAATGGTGTCTCTTCATTTGAAAATGTCGGATTAAGTAGTAGATTCATTAATATGATCAACCCTCTATTTCTTGAATGAATATTTGTCATCTTTCTTGGAATGTGAGATAGATGAAAACCCCAAGATGTAAGCAATTTATCTAGGGATTTTAGCACAAGGTTACGCTAGATGTATTTTTCCATGAAGTCAAGCCTATTGGTTTTGAGCTTCATAGTTGTATGTGAAATGTATGTAATGATCTTTTTTGGACCACAGAGTATGTTTCGTGGGAATGGGTACTACTAAGTGATATATCCTCTCAACTTGAGAATGATTGTGACATCTCCAATTTATTTCATAAATTATGAGAGAGTATGTTTTTCCACATAAATTAACATATTTGTGGAAGAACTTGTGTAGCATATTTTTCATTCTAACCAAAACCATATCTTTGTTTACACACTTGTTACTCTATAGGTTTTCTTAAATATGATGTGTATTATATGGATTTGATATTTGGAATTGAAACATTCATGTACATATAGATCAATTTGAACAAAAATCAAGCACATATATAATTTGTTTACAATATATAAACTTTAAATTTGAATGAATACACCATGTCCAACCATTGGATATTACAAGGGGAGACAACTCATACAATTCATGTAGAAAATTTGTCACCATACCTTTATTTAATAGCTCCTTACTTGCATTGCAAAACAAATGAACTCCAATGTGTACAACAGTTATATGAGAATGGTCCAATGTTCCAAACTGAGCTCTGAGAATTGTCAAGTCTAGATGTTATGTGAAAGCTGGTTGAGAGGGTTCCAATCTACCAAAGAATGCAAGTTGAATGTGTGAGTGCAAGAAGAAGAGAACTGAAATCATGCGAACCAGACTTGAGTATACCGCATAACATTGAAAATTGAATTAGATGATGCACATGAAATGTTTTGTTGTCCTTTTCATACAGTGGAGCGCGTGTGCATTAATAATGCGCACACACTATTAGTGTGTGTGTGTTACTAGTGCATATGGGCTCCTATGTGCATTAACTAATAAATGTTCACCACAAACATTCAGCATACGATTGTGGTGAACCTTTGCTAAATTAATTGCATATAGGAGCACACGCGCTATAAACGTTCGTGCATGCTCTTATAGCATTAATATGTGGTGGGTGAACATTCACTACATTGTATTTCGTGTAAACTCTTTTTTTTAACTAATTTCTAATAACATATTAGTACTCAATTAAATTTTAGAGAGATATAGGGGGGAGATTGTGGGTTTTGGGTTTAGGGGGAGATTATGGGTTATGGGTTTAGAGGGAGAGATAGGGGAGATATTGTGGGCTGTGGTTTGAGAGAGAGAGAGAGGGGTTGAGAGAGAGAGGGAGCTCGTGGATTAGGGTTTGTGAGAGAGAGATGGAGATTATAGTTTAGCGATTTAGGGAGAGAAATAGATTGTGGTTAGGGATTGAGAGAGAGAGAGAGGATGAGAGAGAGAGGGGGGGTTAGGGGTTTAGAAGGAGAGAGGGAGGGATATTGTGGATTAGGGTTTTAGAGTGAGAGAGAGAGATTGGGGTTAGGGATTGAGAGAGAGAGAGAGGGTGAGAGAGAGAGGGGGGTTAGGGGTTCAGAAGGAGAGAGGGAGGGATATTGTGGATTAGGGGTTTAGAGTGAGAGAGAGAGATTGGGGGTTACGGGTTGAGAAAAATGGAACAAGGGGGGTAGGGGCTTAGGGAGAGAGATGAAGGGGGGTAGGGGTCTAGGGAGAGAGAAAGAGAGATAGTGATTGACATATATATATAAAGAGAGAGAGAGAGAGAGAGAGAGAGAGAGATAAAAAATGGTTGCACATTTGAAGCTGTGTCACACAAACATTAAGTTCACAATTTATTACCGATCTCGATGTAGAAATTTGATATCCTTGTAATTTAATCAAATACAACCTTTCTTATCGAAGTGATCCCCAAATAAGTGATAAAATTCGACATTAACCATGCTTATTTAGAGAGAGAGCATCATATGTGAAAGGGTGTGAAGTATTGAAGGGTTTTAGAGAGAGATAGAGAGAGATCAAGGGGGTTAGGGATTTAGAGAGTGAGATTGAGATATTGGAGGTTAGGGGTTTAGAGAGAGAGAGAGAGAGAGAGAGAGAGAGAGATATTGGTGGTTAGGGGTTTAGAGAGAGATTGGGGGTTAGTAGTTTAGAGAGAGAGAGAGAGAGATATTGGTGGTTAGGGGTTTAGAGAGAGATAAAGAGAGAGATTGAGGTTTAGGGGTTTAGGGGATCTACTGAGAGGGATATTGTGGGTTAGGGAGATAGAGAGAGAGAGAAATATTTAGAAAGAGAGAGGGTTAGAGGTATATATATAGAGAGAGAGAGGGGGGGGGGTTAGGGATTTAGAGAGAGCGAGGTATTGGGGTTAGGGGTTTAGAGAGAGAGAGAGATATTGGGGGTTATGGGTTTAGAGATAGATAGAGAGAGAGATTGGGGGTTAGGGGTTTAGAGAGAGAGAGGGTTAGGGGTTTAGTGAGAGAGAGAGAGATATTAAGGGGTTATGGATTTAGAGAGAGAGCTCGAGATATTGGGGGTTAGGGGTTTAGAGAGAGAGAGAGAGAAAGAGAGAGATTGGGGGTTAGGGGTTTAGAGAGAGAGAAGGTTACGAGTTTAGTAAGAGAGAGAGAGAGAGAGAGAGAGAGATGTTGGGGGTCAGGGGTTTAGGGAGAGAGAGATTAGGGTTTAGTGGTTTACAGAGAGAGATATTGGGGGTTAGGGGTTTAGAGAGATATAAAGAGAGAGGTTTGGGGTTAGGAGTTTAGAGAGAGAGAGAGATTGGGTGTTAGAGGTTTGGAGAGAGAGAAAGAGAGAATGGGGGTTATGGGTTTAGAGAGAGAGAGGGTTAGGGGTTTGGAGAGAGAGAGAGAGAGATCAAGGCGGTTAGGGATTTATTGAGAGAGAGATATTAGGTTTAGGTGTTTAGAGAGAGATATATTGGGGGTTAGGGGTTTAGAGAGATAGAGAAAGAGAGAGATCAAAGGGGTTAGGTATTTAGAGATAAAGAGATTTTGGGGGTTAGGGGTTTAGTGAGAGAGAGATATTGGGGATTAGGGGTTTAGAGATAGATTGGGCATTAGTGGTTTAGAGAGAAAGAGAGATTGGGGATTAGTGGTTTAGAGAGAGAGAGATTGGGTGTTAGGGATTTAGAGAGAGAGATATTGGGGATTAGGGGTTTAGAGAGATCTAGAGAGAGGGATATTTTAGATTAGGGAGATAGAGAGAGAGAAAGATTGAGAAAGAGAGACATTGAGAAAGAAAGAGAGGGTTAGGGGTTAGGCGTATATATATATATATATATATATATATATATATATATATATATTAGCAGTTAGGTGCTTAGAGAGAGAGAGACAAAGAGAGATATTTGGGTTAGGGGTTTAGAGAGAGAGAGCTATATTGGGGGTTAGGGACTTAGAGAGAGATAAAGGGAGATATTGGGGATTAAGGGTTTAGAGAGAGAGAGAGAGATTGGGGATTAGGGGTTTAGAGAGAGTGAGTAAAAGAGAGAGAGAGTATCATAGGTGGAAGAGTGTGAAGTCTTGAAGGAAAAGGTGTAGAAGTTGACCATTATCTACTATGAAGATTTGGATGCCTCCAATACAAAGAGAGAGAGAGAGAGAGAGAGAGAGAGAGAGAGGTTTAGGGGTTGAGAAAGAGCGATATTTGAGTTTACAAGTTTAGAGTGATAGATAAAGAGAGTATCATATGTGAAAGAGTGTGAAGTATTGAAGGAAGAGATGCAGAAGCTGACCAATATCTACTATAAAGTTATGGATTCCCCAAATATAGAGCAAGAGAGAGAGAGAGAGAGAGAGAGAGAGAGAGATTGTGGGTTAGGGGTTGAGGGAGAGCGATATGAGGGTTTACAGGTTTAGAGTTAGAGAGAGAGAGAGTATCATATGTCAAAGAGTGTGAAGTCTTGAAGGAAAATATGTAGAAGTTGACCAATATCTACTATTAAGTATTGAATGCCTTGAAGAGAGAGAGATAGAGAGTATCAAACCTAAAAGGGTGTTAGGTATTGGGGGTTAGGGGTTTAGAGAGGGAGAGAGGAAGAAAGAGAGATATTAGGGGTTACGGATTTAGAGAGAGATATATATATTGGGGGTTATGGGTTTAGAGAGAGAGAGAGAGAACTAGACATGAAATGGTGTGAAGTATTGAAGGGGTTGATATATATATATATATATATATATTGAGGGTTAGGGGTTTAGAGAGAGAGAGAGAGAGAGAGAGAGAGAGAGAGAGATTATGTCTTAGGGGTTGATAGAGAGGAAGAGCGAGATCGAGGGTTATGGATTGAGAGAGAGAGGGAGATATTGGGGGTTAGGGGTTTAGAGAGAGAGAGAGAGAGAGAGAGAGTATAAGACATGAAAGGGTGTGAAGTCTTGAAGGGGTTGAGAGAGAGATATATATTGTTGATTAGGGGCACACACACACACACAAACATAGATATTTGTTGATGTATATGTAACTTCAGAATGTATTTCACATATATGTATATTGTATTCCTATAGAGATGTTATTATTCCTCTATACAGAAGTGTCGTCATTTATATTGTAAGTGTCGTAACTTATACTTGATGGGTTATTAGACCACCTTGTTGGGGTCGGCCCTATATAAGTCATGTGGGTCAAAGGGTTATTAGACCACCCTAGTGGGGGTCGACCTAGTCAGCATTATGTTAAGTGGTTAAGTTGAGGCCGACCTAGTTGAGTAAAGGTCAAGTCAAGTTGGTGTATAAATAGAGAGTGTGTCTCTCTCATTTTACACATTCTATTCTCTCACTCACACTTGGGATAGTGGTACACTTGTGGAGGAGGAGGCTTTGCTGATAGGAGAAGACTATATCTTGTATTATGGTTGTATCATTGCTCTATCTATCTCTGAGGAAGTTATTGGGGTTTTTCACCTTTATGGTTTTCCCCAAGTAAATTCTGCGTCTCTTGTGTGCTTGCATTATTGTGTCCATGATTGATATGTTGTAGATTTGTTGTACATGTTGTTCTCTCAGTTAAGATCCTAGATCAGATTGAAGTAAATTCTGAAAATTTAACATGGTATCAGAGCTAGCCTGAAAGAAGGCATGATATGGCATGTATGACACTTGTTGCACTTACGATGCTAAGGCTTGATATAGCAAAAACCAGTCATTGTAGATCTTTCGCTATAAATCCGATTTGGAAAAGTTTTCGGATCTAAAATATTTAAATGTCTAAGATTAAATCCCCATGTACCTTGTGTCCAAAGGACAACCTCTAATTCATTGTACGTTGTGATTTATGATCTATACAATATAGGGTTTCTACCTCTTCCAAATCTGAGCCAAAATCAGGTGACCTTGGGAAAAAGGTCATAACTTGGGCTAGGACGCTCCAAATGAAATTTCCTGAAAAGTGACAGGTAGTACATAGACTGTAGTATCTTAGAAAAAGTTTGCAGAGGCCGAAGTTGAACTAGTGACACGTGGAACGCCGTACAAGTTCGCTTTCCTGTATTATCCCATAAACAGGTCACGTTGCGACACTTGGCATAAATCTCTCTAAGAGAGTCCAATTGAGGTCAGACCTATCAGGACGAAAAGATAATAGGTAGGTCTATCTCAAGAAAAAATTTCAGAGGCCGAAGTTAAAACAGTGACACGTGGAACGCCGTACAAGTTCGCTCTCCTGTATTATCCCATAAACAGGTCACATTGCGACACTTGGCATAAGTCTCTCTCAGAGAATCCAATTGAGGTCAGACCTATCAGGATGGAAAGATAAAAGGTCGGACTATCTCAGGAAGCTTTTTCAGACCCTATGGAGAAAAATGTTCGGAGTTACACTAGAAACAATCAGGTACATATTTCTATCAAAACAGAATTATTTTTGAGTACCTTCATTCATGGCTTCTGGAATTTAGGGCATCAGAAAAAGTTGGAATTTTTGTAATCAGAGACCACAATTGGATGTTACTCATCAAAATCAAAATTTAGATACCAAGATCAGAATTTTTGGTTGGCCAGAAGGCTGGGCTTGATCAGACCCTAGTTCGGGACTTTGATCAGAAAAGTGGAAAATTAGGCTTCTGCAAAAATGGGAATTTTGGAAATCTGTGACCACGGCTGGAAGCTCCTCATAAAAATAGAAGCTTAGAGCTTTGGATCAAACCTTTTGATGGGGCAGAAGAGTGGTCTTCATCAAACCCCAGTTCAGGGTCACGTCCAGTGAATCCGGAAGTTTCAAAGGAAAAATTGTGGAGTGAAACTTTGCAGTTTTCAAATTCTACACATACCAGTGTGATCAGCTCATCAAGGCGCATATTTCTATCCTTTCAGAAGTTTGAAATTCAAAGTTTAAATTTTTGGGGTTTCTCTGACAAACCCTAATCCAGCTCTAGATCCAGTTCTTGCAAATCAAGTGGATTGGGTTAATCCTAGAAGAAGATGGATTGGTCACCTACATAAGTGAAGAAGTTCCTGTTTCATAGGGAGATGAGGCTAAGGCCTTACATAAGAAGATTACAAGCGATCTCGACAGGTATGACTCATCAAGGTATGTTTTGAGATTTGTTCATGATTAATTTTATGGTATGTTTGTCTTCATGTTATTACGGTTAGTACAATCTTGATTTTAGACTTGTCATATCACCTTAATAAAATTATGAATGCACGATAGAAAATATTCATTGATTAGGGTGTTGACACTTATGATTGTACTAATGCATTATGGTGTTGTATGAGGTTTATGTTGTCTACTAACATGAAAGGTACACCAAGAAAGACAAATCAGGTTCTAGTTCAAAAACATATGATCATGATGACATAAAGACAAAGATTCATCCATTGTCATGGATCTCATAGAAGATCCATTTACGTGGTATGTATAACTTGGTTTTATAATGGTTAACCTATGAGATATGCAGGTTACTAGCACAAGTCACTGAAGAGAACCAGAAGACATTATACGGGTATGTTAGACATAACTAGCTAGCATGCTAATCCAGGTATGTTTTTCCTATATCAAGCTAGAATCCTACCTTGTGTTAGGATCTTATACTGTTGTGTTGTTAATAATGATTATTCATGAAGTCATAGGTTTGAATAATCATGGTTGTATGCATATTATGTTTCTTGCCATAATTGATGATATGACTAACCAGAAGAATCATGAAGGTATAGGTTTGAGTAATCATGGGTTTTATCCATATTATATCTCTTATCTTGATTGATGATTTAACCAACCAGAAGAGTCCTATGATCAAATAAGAATATGTATGAATAAAAGAAGACTTCCTTGAAACCTTGAATACTAATGTTTATTATCTGTGTTTGAATTGATCCTGACTATACATGCTTGAGATTATTATGTTTTGATAATATTAAGATTATACTAATGAATGTTTGATTATGTATGAGACCTAGAGGATAACACAATGGTGATACTAACAAGCATGCATAGGGATCGAGAATGAATATAAGTTCAAGGACAAGTAATCCAGGAAGCAAAGATCAAGAGGGAGTACACTCCAGTGGTTTTTGCAAGGATGCAGATATTCAGAGGGAGTTGACCATCTCTCTACATTCCACATCAAAAAGGTGTAGAAGAAGCTACTTCAGATTAGGACTCCAGTAGCTCCTGCAAGGAAGCAAAGACTCAAAGGGAGTCCACCCAACGAACAAACAAAGATAAGTATTTGAATTGTCATTTATTAAATAATACTATTCAATAATGTATATACTGATGTTCCTAAAATTAGGTTGTGTATTATGCATATTAGAATAATTGCATTGATGAACAGTATACTACTAATATGCATGGGTAAGTGGCCTATGGTACTGTGCAACCTTCCATTGCTACTTATCTAGAATGAAACCTCTTTGCTGACATGTTGGGAGTTGTGCACACTCTTAACAATGTTCTAGTAGAGATTGGAAGGCATCTAGAAAGTTACGGGATATGGATAAATGTTGTATTGAAGCATTGGCTAAGATAATTGCATGACTATATGACATATTTCTTTATGTGTAAGAATTTGTTCTGAAAATTATGAGATGTTTCTAATCATGCAATTTAACCTGTTTTGTAGGAAAGACCGTATATCTTCACCTACAAAAGGACTACAACATTTGTTCCAACAACAAAGATATCTATTGAAGATATTGAAGTTCCCAGGATTTGGGATGAAGAAATGGAATGCCATGATCCATCGATCATGAAGAATGATGTTTGGGATGTAGTCCCAAGACCTAAAGGGAAGTTTGTTATGACTTCCATATGGATCTATCAAGATCAAGCATGCTGCAGATGGCAGCATAGAGAAATATAAAAGTGATGAAATAGAAGATACACCTGATGGATTCAAGACAACTTTCTTGAATGGTGTAGTTGAAGAAGAAGTGTATGTGGAGCAGCCACTTGGTTTTGAGACACATGACAAGGAGTCATATATGTGCAAAACTTGGGTATGATGCACCACTTTCTAGGTATGGAGGTGTGGCAGAGTGCAGATGGAATCTTCCTTGGACAAGGGAAGTATGCAGTAGAGATCCTGAAGAGGTTCGGGATCATGGACTACAAGGCTATGGCATCGAACCTAAAGCTTTTGTGTGATGCTTCATCTAAACCAGTTGATGTCACTATGTATCATCAGATGATTGGGTCCTTGATGTACCTGACGAACATGAGACTAGATATTTGCTTTACGGTGAACACATTAAGCTAGTTCCTGACAGATCCGAGGAGTTTTCACCTGGTTGTTGTAAAGCATATTCTGAGGTACTTGAAAAGTACAGTGGATTATGGGCTCAAGTATGAAGCGAATCAAAAGTTTAACCTGCACGGTTATGTTGATTTAGATTGGGCAGGAAATGCTGCAGATAGGAAGAGCACATCTGGGTGCTGCTTCAGTATGGGATCAGGTGTGATCTCTTGGTTTAGCAGGAAGCAGTCCTACGTAGCACTGAGTACAACTAAGGTAGAGTATGGTGCAGCCTACTCAGCTAGTTTTGAGGCAGTATGGCTACGGAAGCTACTGTCTGAGTTATTTGATCTCCCGTTGGATGCTACTGGTATCTTCTGTGATAACCAGAGTTGTGTGAAGCTATCCGAGAACCCAGTGTTTCATGACAAGTCGAAACACATAGAGATCAAATATCACTATATCAGGGATATGGTGCAGAGAGGAGCTGTGAAGCTCTTGTATGTTGCGACGGACGAGTAGATTGCAGATGTGCTGATGAAGCCAATAGCTAGGGTGAAGTTCGAGTACTTCAGAGAGAGGCTTGGCATTCTTCAGCTCGAGGACACTTCGAGGAACAAGTGATGGACACATTTGCTAAATCCATTCCAAGCATGTTGGAAGGAGGATCCTTCACATGGTTGTGGATGTAAGCGCTGGATGACGAGCATCAGGATGATGTTCTGGTTTCTACTTGGATATGATCAGTTGGATCATTTTTATATGTATGTATGCATCATGTTGGATGCTGGATATGATCAGTTGGATCATTTTTATGTATGTATGTATGCATCATGTTGCATGCTGGATATGATCGGTTGGATCATGTGTATGTATTTTTTATAAGCATCATGTTGGATGCTTGTACCATGTATCTATATATGTATCAGGTGGATACATTGTATGATCAGGTAGATCATGTATATTGATATGTATCAGGTACGATCAGGTAGATCATGTATGTTGATGGATACATTGTGTGGATCATGTATCTATGTATCAGGTGGATACACTATGTATGATGATATGTATCAGATAGATACTTAGTGTGCATCAGATGGATGCATTGTATGATCAGGGTGATCGTGGATGACGAGATTCTCCAGATGACATGCAGCAGGATGTTGCAGTGATGATGATCAAGATGATCATGTGTACATCAGGATGATGTATGGTGAGTATCAGATGATACTTTGTGGCCGTGGATCAAGTTGTGCAGATAAGCATGTAATTTGTGCCCTAGGAGATTTGCAGATGGTCTTTCGAGGTTTTTCCTATGGCATGTAATTCGTACCCTGGGACATCTGGTAAATGCTCTTTCGAGGTTTTGCTTGGGAGGACATATAATTTGTGCCCTGGGAGATCTGCAGATAGTCTTTCGAGGTTTTGCCTATGGCATGTAATTCATGCCCTGGGATATCTGGAAGATGCTCTTTTGAGGTTTTTTGCTATGGCATGTAATTTGCTCCTGGGAGATCTGGACAGGATGAAAAAGGCCTCAGATGCTTTAGTGAGGTTTTGTGGTGGACCACATGTAATGTGCTCCTGGGAGATCCGACAGGTAGAGCTGTGTGCTCGTAACAGCCTGGGATGCTTCAGCCTAGTTTTGTGGTGAGATCACATGTAATGTGCTCCTGGGAGATCCGACAGGTAGAGCTTTGTGCTCGTAACAGCCTGGGATGCTTCAGCCAGGTTTTGTGATGGGTCACATGTAATGTGCTCCTGGGAGATCCTACAGGTAGAGCTGTGTGCTCATAATAGGCTGGGATGCTGTAGCTAGGTTTTGTGATGCACATAATAAGTCCTGAGAATTCCACAGTATGGATAGTGATGACGAAGACCTGCAGGTGGTGGGCCTACATCCAGTATGAAAAAGGACTGGCTCTGTAGAACTTCCTATGACGAGTAGATTCAGAGATTGATTGAGATAGCAGCAGCAATGATGATGATGATGACTCGATGACGATTATCTAGTGACGATGATCCAGAGAAGATGACTTGTGCTAGAAGACTTGTGTCGAGAAATACCTTCCTAGTTAAGAGGGAGTGTTGATGTATATGTAACTTTGGAATGTATTTCACACATATGTATATTGTATTCCTATAGAGATGTTATTATTCCTCTATACAGAAGTGTCGTCATTTATATTGTAAGTGTTGTAACTTATACTTGATGGGTTATTAGACCACCTTGCTGCGGTCGGCCCTATATAAGTCATGTGGGTCAAAGGGTTATTAGACCACCCTAGTGGGGGTCGGCCTAGTCAGCATTATGTTAAGTGGTTAAGTTGAGGTCGACCTAGTTGAGTAAAGGTCAAGTCAAGTTAGTGTATAAATAGAGAGTGTGTCTCTCTCATTTTACACATTCTATTCTCTCACTCACACTTTGGAGAGTGGCACACTTGTGGAGGAGGAGGCTTTGCTGCTAGGGGAAGACTATCTCTTGTATTCTGGTTGTATCATTGCTCTATCTATCTCTGAGGAAGTTATTGGGGTTTTTCACCTTTATGGTTTTCCCCAAGTAAACTCTGTGTCTCTTGTGTGCTTGCATTATTGTGTCCATGATTGATATGCTGTAGATTTGCTATACATGTTGTTCTCTCAGTTAAGATCCTAGATCAGATTGAAGTAAATTCTGAAAATTTAACAATATTGTGGGTTAGGGTTTGAGGGAGAGCGATATTGGGGTTTACAAGTTTAGAGTGATAGAGAGAGAGAGAATATTGGATGTGAAAAAGTGTGAAGTCTTGAAGAAAAATATGGAGAAGCTAACCAATATCTACTATGAAGTTTTGAATATCAGGAGTGAAAGGGTGTGAAGTCTTGAAGGGGTTGAGAGAGAGAGAGATATTGAGGATTAGGGGTTTATATATATATATATATATAGAGAGAGAGAGAGAGAGAGAGATTGTCAGACATGAAAGAGTGAAGTATTGAAGGAAAAGATGCATAAGGTGACCAATATCTACTATGAATTTTTGGATGCCTCGAATACACAGAGAGAGAGAGAGATATTGTGGGTTAGGGGTTGAGAGAGAGAGAGATTGGGGGTTAGTGGTTTAGAGTGAGTGAGAGAGAGAGAGAGAGATAGGAAGAGAGAGTGTGAGTGGGTGTCTAAGGGTAGGGGGTATTAATGGGGAGAAGCATATATATAGAGGGTTAGGGGTTGAGAGAGAGAGAGACTTTAGGTTAAGGATTTAGAGAGAGAGAGATAGATAGAGAGAGTATTAGAAATGAAAGAGTGTGAAGTCTTGAAGTAAAATATGCAAAAGCTGACCAATATCTACTATGTTCGGTTTTGGATGAGACGAATATAGGGAGATAGATAGATTTTCGGTTAGGGTTTGTGAGAGAGAGATATTGGGTTTACGGGTTTAAAGTGAGAGAGAGAAAGTATCAAACATGAAAGAGTGTGAAGTATTGAAGGAAAAGATGTAGAAGCTTACCAATATCTACTATTAAGTTTTGGATTCCCTGGAGAGAGAGAGAGAGTATTAGACGTGAAAGATTGTGAAGTCTCGAAGATGTTTAGAGAGGAAAAGAGATATTGAGAGTTAGGGGTGTAGAGATAGAGAGATTGGGGTTTAGCGATTTAGAGAGAGAGAGAGGGATATTGTGGGTTAGGGAGATAGAGAGAGAGAGAAATATTGAGAAATAGAGAGAGGGTTAGGGGTTTAGAGAGAGAGAGAGAGAGAGAAAGAGAGAATTTGGGGTTTAGGAATTTAGAGAGAGAGATATTGGGGGATTAGGAGAAAGATGGGGGTGGTTTAGATATATAGGCCATGTAGGGTTATGGGTTAGGGGGACAATGAGAGAGATAGGAAAGGGGAAGAGGAGAGATGGAGGGTTAGATAAATAGAGAAAGGAGGGCGTTAGGGTTTAGGGTAACATACAAATGGGGGATTGGGATTTATGGTATATTTTTTCGATGGGGGGCTTATGATTTATGGTAAAGGGATAGATGGGGGTGTTGGTACCTAGGTCTAAACCTAGGACTATTATTATATCTAATTTTTTTTAAGCTTAGGATTATCCTATAATTATTTCCAGAAATTTACCCTAGGAAAGTCTCTTATCCTTATTATCATGTTCCATGATATTATGCTTTCTTATATGCTTTTGTTTCAAATTTTGATTGCTAGTTAGTGAAATGCGATCAGTTGGCACAATATGCATAGATTTTTCTATATTCATTAACTTGTGTAGGTGTTTACCTTCTTGATCAAATGATCTATGTATTTTAAAAATGGTGAAACTTAGCAGCAGAATAAAGTTTTCCTTCAGAAAAGGAATGTGCAGCTGAATGTTGGAATGGCATTGCTACAAAGATGAGCGCTACAAAAATGTCAAATCGAGGTGCTACCAAACTTGCACACCATCGCTACAGAATTTGATAGAGTAATCATTTCAAGATGACCTTCAGCCATATCAAGTCCTTGAGGCTCTTTGATCACAATAAATGGTGTAAGGTTAATGGGTAATGATAAATCTACATGGTGGTAAGGAAAATATCCCATGGATCTTATATGACATTCAATCCACAATTTTTATAATACCCAACACAATCGGAAAGATTAAAACTGTTAATTATATATTTTTTCTTGGAATGCTATATGCTCATGTTATTCACTATTTGTTGATGTGAATTTGATATTATGAGGAGAAGTTTGACTTGTTCTCTGTGAAAAACAAACGTATCAAAGATGCATTCACACAGAAACATGCATGTGGTTAGATATGAACCGGAGGTAGCTGAACTTATTGAGGCTTACCCTGAGTTTGGAGAAACATTCAGAAGAGAGGGTTCGTTTCGCTTCTCAAGAAGCTTCAAGGGGAAAATACAGTAATGGATCGGGCGTTTGCATATGTGTTTGATGGAAATAATGTTACAGTGAGAAATCTGACCTCTTCGATGACAAAAAATTCAATATCTGTAGTAGGATAATTTCCATGAGATGGAGAATGCTGGTTTAATATTTCCAATAGTGTCAATGTTTTTTACTACAATCGTTTCCTCAAAAGGGCGTTCCAAAACCCAAAATGGAGAAAAGCAATTCCTTGGGCTTGGATGAAGGAGGAATGTAATCACCTGTTGAAATTAGTTCAAAGGTACATCACATGAGAAGGGAAGTATGCAAACGTTTACCTATATGATATGAGTTTCCTCCTTCACTTAGACATAATATCTAATATGAACCTACCATTCTATTTTTTGAAGATATTGACCAATATGGAAGATAGGGTAAGGTATTTTTCCAACACAATATTTTCCATTAGGATTTCATAAAAGTGCTTATAATTCAAGAACTAAATAAATTTGTTAGAAGTTGGAGTCATTTCTTGTTATATTCTGGTTTCGAAACCCTAGATACTAAGTCCCAGCAAAACATTGTGAATAGTCTTTTTGGAAAATCAACACCTTCTAAGAGATTTGAAAGTATGGAATTTGATGACTTTGTTATAGAGCAGAGTGTTAAAAAAGAGAACCAAGAAGTGATGGCTAGGAAATGGAAATTTGATCCATGGCATCAAAATCCTAATATTGAGGCAGTGAAACCGAGAATGCGAGGAGCTTAGAAATGGCCAAGCATTGAATAGGCCAATTTTTAGAAAATAAGAGATTCAAATGATCCCGTGGATGATAGAGGCCACTGTAAAATAATTTGGATCCAATTTAATACTAAGAGAGGGGGGTGAATTAGTATTAACATAGTTATAAGTAGTTTTTACCTTCTTAAACATATTAACCTTTACTTATTATTTATCTTCAGTTATGCATCAATCATTAAACATTCATCCATATATGCACCAACACAAAGAACACATAATACATAGGATTTTTACATCGAAACCAAAATAGGAGAAAACCATGGAATGATTCTTTATGATGAGAAAGAATACATTAAAGGAAGCACCAACTTCCTATGTTTACCAACACCAACTGGAAAGAGGCACCAACCCCCTAGTTTTATAGGCACCAACCTGAAGGAAGCACCAACTCCTTATGTTTCTCTAGCACTAACTGGAAGGAGTCTATGACCCCCTGTCTCCTTGTTTTTTTATAGGCATCGACTTGAAGGAAGATCCAAATCCTTTTCTCCTTTCCATATCCCACCACCCTGATATCCAATATGAGATTTTATCATTTGGAACTTCAACTCTATGAACTCTTCTGATCTTCTGACAACAGTTCTGTTGTGCGCTACCTTCGTATGCAGATGGTTCTCTAACACTAAGCTACATACATCACTTGAATTCTCATTCCTCTCAATTCAATACTTCTAATGATGCCTTACTTCATGTACGATGTTCTTGCTGTCTCAGCAGTCTGTGCTGAGGTATGCTTTGTCTATCTGCTGCTTCACAACTGCATTCACTAAATGATACTATGCTTTCAATTAATAGTTTGATGCTTTGAAACAATGCACCAGTAACAGATGAAACTACGCACTTCTTGATGTGTCTATTATGTTTAAGTTCCACAGTCTTTTAGTCAATCTATGACATCCTATGCATCAAATTATCTGTCCGTTCGGTTTGACGCAATTGTCTCAGATCATAGTCATCATGATGCAATTGATGGATCCTGCTCCTTTTCTGTCACTGTGCATCAAATGGTCTTCACAAATTTGCACACTTCACTTCATCCTTTATGCATCATCTAGATATCTATGCATCACTTGATAGACTTCGGTTATGTTTCTGCACTTTTGTCTTTACAACATATGTGACTATCGGCTTGATGACTGTAATACCATCATTCAAAACATCAAGCACTTTCACATACTTCAGTCACTCTTCCTTTCATTACTTTTGCATCGGTCACATATCTACATCATCACTTTGCACACCATTATTTCTGCATTTTGATACATGTGCGCACTTGGCTCATCGCTAGATCATGATGTTTTGTCCTCGATCTCTTGATTCCCCAATTATAAAACTGAAACTTTCACTTGAAGCTCTTATGCTCTTGCCATCAAGTTTACTTCAAATCCCCAACTTGTGTCTCTATTTATACAGATCCTACATGAATTGTATGTCCACAAGTTGGTTGTGGCTTCCCTTCTTCCATATTTCATGGATTGTGCATTTTCCACATGTCATCTTCTGTGCTATTCATGTGTAATCTGTTGTGTGTATTATGCCTTCATGGTCCACAACTTAGTGGGACTTTACACCTTGGTGGTGTACCCTTTCACTCTTGATGTACCATTTCTTTGAGGTATGTGCGCATCCTTTCTCTTCAATTTTATGAGTATACAAATATTGTTGGACCATCCCTTGTGGGTATTGCACCATTGATGCATTAATGCTTTGTGGAATATGTGCATACTCCAGGTTCTTCTTGGTCGGACTTTGAACCTTTACGCTTCATCACTTGTGGGTAATGTGACTTGATGCATTGACACTTTGTGGATTCTGCACATTTACCCACTTATGCTTCATGGGACTTTGAAGCTTGCCACTTCCTCACATGTGGGACTTGCACACCTACTGTACCACTAGATGTGGAATTTTCTCATAGACATATTTCAACGCTTGTACTCTTCTAGGAATTTTTTTTCATTCCATTAACTGAAAGCATCTTCTAATTGGATAGACTTGTGCACTTTGAGGACTTTCCAACCGTAAGCTATTTCTTACTTCTTGCGCACTCTCAATTTTTAACCAAGAAATGCTTGCGCATTCCAGAGTCTTATTTCAACATGCTTGAATACTTGTACCATTTGCTAAACCAACTCCTTGTCTACTTGTGCACATGTACCATTGTCCATCCAACTCCTTTGATTGCTACCTTGAGAGAGTATGACTTGGTGGACTTGAATTCTACGTAGGTACCCCATGTAGTAGGATACATTACTTGATATACCTTCCTTATATACTTATTCAAACTCATTCTACATGATGTATCCTTTTATTTACTTGTTCAAGATCATCATGCATGATGTATCCTTGGACACACTTGTTCATATTGGATGCAACATATATACTTTTTCAAACTGGCATACATATATGTCACCTTCACCATCTTGCGCAGATACTTCTACAAAGTGGTTTCCATATACTTATTCACACTACTGTAGGAATGATGTATCCACTTTGACATCAGTTGGCATCAATGACTCAGGGGGAAACAATTGACATCCTCTTTGACATTAGTTGACATCAATGACAACCAAAGTTCAACAATATCCCCCTTTGGAATTGATGTCAACACCTTATGAAGTTGTGTATGATATTTTTTGAATTGTAAGCTTCATCTGTACCTTTTTCGCAGTGCTCCCCCTATGTATATTCCCCCCATGAGTGTATGCTTCCCCTAATTTCTTTGGGCTTCTGTCTACTATGTTTTCTATTGTTAGTACTTCTACTACTTCTACGGGAGACATACTGATATTGCTTTATGTTTCTTCTATGCATACCACATAGGTGATATACTTCACGCTCTTTCATGTTTGTTGTATACTTCACGCTCTTTCCCATCTGCTATCTTCTTCTTCTTTTTTCAATGATCATCATGTTGGTTCTTCTGCTGCATTCATTACTAATAGAAATAGCTTTATGAATTATAATTTAGTCTTGTAATCTTCATCCATCTCTCCTTGATTCAGGCTCATGCCTTGTCTTCATGTATTTCTCCCCCTTTGAAATCAATGGCGAAGAGGTGCCGATACTAGTGCAATGTAATTTCTTCATTTTGTTTTGAGATGGCATCTACCTCAACTATTTCAGGGATGAATCCCTCTGTCTTCATGCTTCATTTATTTGTATACCTTCTATACTAATATCTTTTCACAATTATCTTTGACTACCTTCTTGCTATAGACATTGCAATATTCATTCATCTTGATTTCATGTTAATGTCACAACACTTCATTATGCTTTGCGCAGTGATCCAAACCGACTTCCTTTCATGCTACATGGATAGTGCCAAAGTCAGTCCTCTACTAGTTTTTCATTATACTTCATGCGTCGGATTGCTTCATCTGTCACATTTACTGCATTGTCATTGGACATTGTCGCATCCCTTGCAATGACAACCAAATATATGGAACATTTTTCATTCATCGACCAACTCGGCATAACAGTAGACATGACACTTAGTTCATGTGGCAACAATGATGTGTCTCTTTCATACTTGCACCTTTTGGGAAACATTATCGATTGTATGTTGCATTGTAATTAATTTCCACACTTTTGTATTGTTTTAAAAAATTCATTGACTCCAGTATGTAGTTTTAGCAACTCCACCACCTTCTTCAACTTGTGCGACATTGAATGCATATCTCATAAAATTAATTTGATGTTCCCGAATGTCTTTCACTCAGATATATAATATTTCTGTGAATAATGCCTAGTTCATCGCCTCTCGCATTCTTGCTCTTCCTTGTCACATTACAGTTTGATCCTTCTTCTAGTTCTTCTTGTTCCTTCCAGAGAATGAACACATCCCTTGAGAATGTGCATCTTTCTGTTTCGACTTAGAAATCAAGGTTTACATGCATGAGATTTGATATGCGCCCCTAGAAATGAAAAATGGAGGAAAAGAAATTTCTTCATCAATACTCTCAGTCACATGTGTATTACAAAAATTCTGAATTATCTACTTGACCTGTTGAGTAGATCATCTGGAACATCAACAGCAACAAATCCTAAATGATTTGTCTCATCTTTTTCCGCAGCAGGCTGAACCATTGTCATATGCAACTCAATAGCTTCTTCCTCTGTGTATTGCTTTAGAATGTACAACACTAGTTCTGGTGGATTTGGAGCTACGTCTTGCAAACCGACCAGACACAGAGTTTAACCTCAAAATTTGATTGTAGAATGCTTCCACATTTTTTCATTTTTTCCATCTTTACCATCTTCTTGTATATTCCATCATTGGCCTCGTCATGGAGTCTTGACTCATGTAATTGTTAAATTTTGAGCATCAATTCACAATAAACTAGGATCTTCACTGAGAGAATAACATATACAGTATATCAATGCATAACAATCACAATATTACAAGCATCACAAGAATCAAAAGCATGAGAGATAAGAGACACAGAGTTTCCATGGGGAAAACCCTAAGGTGAAAAACCCCACAACTTCCTTAGAGATAGAGAGAGCAATGGCTCAACCAAAGTACAACCAAAATACACTTGAGATAGTCTCCTAGAAGCAGATGATCCTCCTCCTCACTAGTGTGCCACTTTCTGAGTGAGAGAGATATGACTTTCCAAATGATCTAAATAGAGATCTCCTGATCTCTATTTATACTAACCTATTTTCCCAGTGACCTTATGGGGCCGACTTGTCTAGCTATGTACATCCACAATATAATATATATATTTCAGGGCCGACCCCACACATGGTGGTCTAATAACCCATTGGCAAGTACACACACTTGCGACACTTGTCAATCCACATGATGACAGTTCCTTATAAAGGAATAACACATCTCTAATAAGGGTACAATAAATATATATGAGATACATAGATGAAATACATTCTGAAGTTACATATACATCAATAATCCCTCTTAACTAGAAAGGTATTTCTCGACACAAATCTGCTAAACAAGTCTTCTTCTCGGGATCATTGTCATCGATGCATCATCATCATCATCGTTACTGCTACTGCTATCTCAACCAATCTCTGACTCTACTCATCATAGGAAGTTCTACAGAGCCATTCCTTTTTCATACTGGATGTAGGCCCACCACCTGCAGGTCTTCATTACAACTAGCCATACTGTGGAAATCTCAGGACTTATTACGTGCATCACAAAACCTTAAAAGAGTCTCTTGACTAGCAAGAACCCTAAAGAGAATCTGAGGCCTTTTTCATCCTGTCCAGATATCCAGGACTTATTACATGTGACACTACCACAAAATCTCGAAAGAGAATCCCAGGACTAATTACGAGCACAAGACTCAACCTATCGGATCTCCCAGGGCACAAATTACATGTGGTCACCACAAAATCTTGAAAGAGCATCCCAGGACTGATTACGAGCACAAGGCTCAACCTATCGGATCTCCTAGGGCACAAATTACATGTGGTCATGGAAAAACCTCAAAAGAGCATCCCAGGACTGATTACGAGCACACGGCTCAACCTATCGGATCTCCCAGGGCACAAATTACATGCCATAGGACAAAACCTCGAAAGAGCATCTGCCAGATATCTAAGGGCACAAATTACATGCCATAGGAAAAACTTTGAAAGACTATCTGCAGATCTACCAGGGCACAAATTATATGTCCTCCCAAGCAAAACCTCGAAAGAGCATTTTCCAGATATCACAGGGTACAAATTACATGCCGTAGGCAAAACCTCGAAAGCCTATCTACAAATCTCCCAGGGCACAAATTACATGCTTATCTGCACAACCTATTCCACGGCCACAGAGTATCAACCTGATACTCACCATACACGATCCTGATGTACACATGATCATCCTGATCATACAATGCATCTACCTAATGCATACCAAGTATCTACCTGATACATATCATCATACATGATCCACTTGATCACACAATGTATCCACCTTATACAAATATAAATACATGATACATATCAACATACATGATCATCCTGATCATACAATGTATCCACCTAATACATATACAGATTCATGTTCCAAGCATCCAACATGATGCTTATACAAAATACATACACATGATCCAACCGATCATATCCAACATCCAACATGATGCATACATATATATAAATTATCCAACTGATCATATCCAGCATCCAACATGATGCATACATACATATACATATAAATGATCCAAATGATCATATCCAGCATCCAACATGATGCATACATACATATATAAATGATCCAACTGATCATACAAAGCAGAAACCATAACATCATCCTGATGCTTATCATCCAGCACTTACATCCACAGCCATGTGAAGGATCCTCCTTCCAACATGCTTGGAATGGCTTCAGCAAATGTGTACATCACTTCTTCCTCAAAGTGTCATCAATCTGAAGAACACCAAGCCTCTCCCTGAAGTACTTGGACTTCACCCTGGCTAGTGGCTTCGTCAGCACATCTGCAATCTGCTCGTCCGTCGCAATATACAGGAGCTTCACAACTCCTCTCTGCACCATATCCTTGGCCATCAATCACTACTGCATCTTCTATGTTCTTTCCGTTTGGCCACATTAGGACTTGGCCATCCACAAATGCAACCCTCATACCTTTTGCATCCAACGCAGAGATGGAGAGTAAGTTCTTCTTGAGCCCAGGTACATAAAGGACTTCTTTCATCTTCAAAGATTTTTCAGAATGTAGGTTGTAGGAGGCTTCACCACTTCCTTTGATTGGGTATTGATAATCACCCCCAAGTTTCGCTTTATGGGGTGATTCATGTTCAGATAGATTCACAAAAGATTCCTTAAACCTAGTCATGTGTTTGGAAGCCCCAATATCAATCAACCAATCATTACAACCATGGGAGATAGTACCTGTGAGAGCAGAAATTAGAACATATTCTTCTTCACTATCACTTTCTGCCCTAGCCTTCTTCTTTGGGGGTTCATCATCTTCGACAGCATGAGCATGATATCTTTTTTTGTTATTCTTCTTCTTCTTATTGAAGTTGTTGTTGTTGTCTTTCTTCTTCTTGGGACAATCTAAAGCAAAGTGTCCCTTCTCATTGCAATTGAAGCATCTGAGATCTTTCTTATCTTTATGATAATGGTGGTGTGAGAATCTCCTATTATGAGATGATTCCTTCTTGGACTTGCCTTTCCTGGCATGTGCTATGAGAGCTTGATCTTCATTTCCCATCTTTTCTTCTTGGGCCACAAGCCTAGCTTCCTCTTGAGAGCATTCTTCCCGCAATATGTTGAAGGAGATCAACTTCCTTGCACAAATTCCTTGAATAAAGGAATCCCATGACCTAGGTAGGCCATTTAGAGTGGTCATCACCACTTCACCATTCTCCACCATTTCATCCACTGCTTCTAGTTGTTCCTTGATCTGGGAGACCCTTGAAAAATAAGATTGAATGGTTTCTCCATTCTGAAACTTTACTCCTTTCAGTTGGTTCCGCAAGGTCATCTTCCAATTTATGTTCTTCCCTTCAAATAGCTTGGTCAAAGAGTCAAACATCTCCTTGGGTGTCTTTAGAGAAGACACATGGGGTATGAGATGATCTTTGATAGAATCAACAATGAGTCTCTTTTCCTTGACCAAGTTTTTCTTATGCAATACCTTAGCCTCTTCATCCTCTGGGATAGAGATGTCTTCTTTTACATATGAGTCCAACTCATTCTCTTCTAGGATTAACCCAATCCTATACTTCCAAGCTCGGAAGTTATCAGCTCTTTCAAGCTGATCCTCAAACTTGGTTTGGTGAGACATATTAAAGAGTACTTCAAATGAAAACAGAAAAGATTTAGGTCTTACCACTTGAAATGCTAAAAACTGGATCTAGTCCTGGATTAGGGTTTGTCAGAAAAAACCCTAAAAATTCAAAATGTGAATTTCAATTTTCTGAAAGGATAGAAAGATGCGCCTTGGTGAGCTAATCAGCAAAGCTTTACCCTTCATATTTGCCTTTTTGTCCTCCCAGGTTCACTAGGGAGAGCCCTGAATTAGGGTTTTAGTTTCCCAGAGATCTACCCAACCAAAAATCTCGATCCAAAACTCTATACTTTGATTTTTGCAAGGAGCTTCCAGCTATGTCTTCAGATTTCAGAAATTCCTATTTTTGTGGAAACCCTAATTTTTAGGGCCAAATCTAAAAATGCTCAGAATTGAATTCTGATTGGACAGATAGATTCTCCTTGATGAGTAGAGTCAATCTAGTATACTGCTTTTACAAAATCTGTGGAGAGAAACCCAATAAACAAGAAACTCAAGTTTTTGTCACTGCAAAATGTCTTCTTCTTAGGTTAGCTCTGATACCATGTTAAATTTTGAGCATTAATTCACAATACTCTAGGATCTTCACTGAGAGAATAACATATACAATATATCAATGCATAACAATCAGAATATGACAAGCATCACAAGAATCAAAAGCATGAGATACAAGAGACACAGAGTTTCTGTGGGGAAAACCCTAAGGTGAAAAACCCCACAAGTTCCTCAGAGATAGAGAGAGCAATGGCTCAACCAAAGTACAATCAAAATACACTTGAGATAGTCTCCTAGAAGCAGATGATCCTCCTCCTCACTAGTGCACCACTTTCTAAGTGAGAGAGATATGACTTTCCAAATGATCTAAATAGAGATCTCCTGATCTCTATTTATACTAAACTGTTTGCCCAGTGACCTTATGGGGCCGACTTGTCTAGCTATGTATATCCACAATATAATATATATATTTCAGGGTCGACCCCACACATGTTGGTCTAATAACCCATTAGAAAGTACACACACTTGCGACACTTGTCAATCCACATGACGACACTTCCTTATAGAGGAATAACACATCTCTAATAAGGGTACAATAAATATATATGAAATACATTCCAAAGTTACATATACATCAACAATAATTTTGTAATCATCTCCAATTTTTAATATAATGAAAAGATCCATTTTACATAGTCTCATGTCTTGTAAATATTTTCTTCTTATGTCTACTTTGTATCATATGTAGTGCAAATATTCAACCACTTAATGTATGCATGTATTTGAATTTTCCTTTTTCTGCAACGTTAACAACTTAACACGTAATATTGTGTTCCTTTTTCTGCAACGTTAACAACTTAACACGTAATATTGTGTGAACATAATGAATAATTGCGATAGACATATTAACCTCAAACACATTCTAACCACACACCTAACTAATGTCCCCTTGAATTCCTTAAGGTGAATCATGTTGAATTCAGGGGTTTCACATAGTCCTGATGGGACTAGCCATAGAGGCAGCAATTGCTTGGGGCATTAGGTGCTCCTAGATTCTCTACATCTTCAATGCACTACTAAGGAAATTTCCTTACCCAAGCATGGTCGTGTGCACTTCTATTTTGATTCTTCTCCAGAAATTTTCTATTGAAGTCTCTTTGAATGGGATAAACTTTGCGCAATAAATATTCATTCAGATAGCTCACTGTTTTTTGGTAGTACATGGCCTTGTGTATGAAACCATCACATGCATAGCATCTCACAGTTTGAAAATATTTTTCGATATGACCAAAATGATTGCATCTTTTACACTTCACCTTATTGATCCTTCTTTGGTTAGTAAATTGAGAAGAGTTGTAGTTGAAGGATTCATCATACCTGGAGGACTTAATATGATTTGAGAAACATTCTTTGTCACCGACCTTCCTTGATGCCTTTACATAACGAAGACCTGTTTTGTGTTCTGGTTTTCTCTGATCTTTCATAATCTTTTTTAGTATTGACATGCTTCCTTTTAAGTTGTTCTGCAATTCATATTCATATTTTGTCTTGTCACATTTTGATTGTGTGTAGATAGGATTGCTACTTGCAATGCGTACTTGCTTCTTTCCCTTTATCTCAATTAGCTTGTCTTCTAGGTGAGATATTTCTTTGTCCTTTTCTTTAATTTTATTTGTCAACATATGATGTTCTGCGTCAATTCTTCCAGTGAAGATTTCAATGCAGATTTATCTTCCTTAAGTACTTAAACTTTGTCATGTGCGCAACTCAATTGAATCTCATAGTTGGTTATCTTTTCATGCACTTCAACGATAATAGATTCTTGATATGGTCTATCTTGTTCTTCATACCTTGAAAATTATTCTTGCAAGAGTTTATACTTCTTCTTTGACTTATTTAAGTCATCTAGGGAACTAATCAATTCACTTTCCCAGTAAATATTTGTCGTGTCTTCATCATCATCTGATTGAGTGTAAGTCTTAACATCTGCAATAGGTTTTGGAGGTGTGACAGTATTTGGAGGTGTTTTGAACGATCCACTGAAAAAATACTTGTCTAGTGATCCCAGTTTGTTCGGTGCAACTGGAGTGTTCTTTGAACTGTTCTTCTTATTTTCATCTTTGCTTTATTATACTACATGAGCCATGAAGAGTACTTCCTTGGGTTCTTCGTCGTAGTCACTTTATTCAGACACATTGCTTCCTTCCTTGGTGTACAAACTCTTCCTCTATTTTGGAATCCTTCTTTTATTTTCAAGCTTGTGTTGTGAGCGTGCAATTTTCTGATCATACGAAATAGATTGCTAATCACTATCACTGTCTCTATTTTCCTTGAAAGGAAACTTTGAGCCATAATGACCTACTCCTCCACATTTGAATCATTTTAAGGGTAACTTGTTTTTGTACTTACCTCGTCCTCTTTTTATCTTCTTGACAAATTTTGATTCCTCATCATCTGAATCATCACAACATTCTTTGTCATGATCATGCTTATCCTTTCCCATGGATTTAAAAGTAGCTTCCTTTCTAATGGGAGTCTCTTTCTCAGTTCTCATCTCATACGCAGTGATAGTCCCTTGAAGCTCATCCTTTGTCAGGTCTTCAATATTAGCTCGATCTTATAACACAGACACCTTCGCATCGAATATTTGAGGAAACATTCTGAATATATTATGTACCACTGATTCTTTGTCCAGTGTGACCCCAAGACTTTTGATATCATTGACTATATCATCTACCCTTAATAAATAAGATGTAATGTTATCTTCATCTTTCATTCTCAGTGATTCAAATTTCAAATATTATTTTTGCATCTTTGATTTCTTTACCTTATCATTGCCTTCATAGATAATAATGATTTTGTCCCAAACCTCCTGGGCTGATGTGAAATGCACAACCTTGACGAATTCATCACCGGTCAACCCACATAGCAGATCATTTCTGACTCTAGCATTTATTTCATAGATTCTCCTTTATGATGGATTTACTGGCATAACTGTTGGGACATCATAACCATCAAAAATAGATTTCCAAACATCTTCTCCCAATGATTGTAGATAGACTTCCATACAAACCTTCCAGAAAATATAATTGGTGTCGTCAAATATTGGGCCTCTATTAGTGGAAAGGCCTTCCTTATTATCCATTTATGCACAATGATCTATCTTCCATATGTTAATATGTTAGTGAAGACACCTGCTCTGATATCAATTATTGGAATCAATTTAATACCAAGAGGGGGGATGAATCAATATTAACGCAGTTATCAACAGTTTTTTCCTTCTTAAATAGATTAGCCTTTACTTAATCTTTATCTTCAGTTATGCATTCATAAATAAACATTCGTCCATATATGCACCAACACAAAGATCACATAACACACATTATTTTTACATGGAAACCCAAACGGGAGAAAACCACAGAATGCTTCTTTATAATGAGAAATATGTTACAACGTAATTTTCCACCTTGTAAGCATCAGCACTCTTTGGCTTGCAGGATCCATTCTACTGACTTAGATCCACTTTATATCCTTCAGATACACTATTTTCCCTATTTTTTTCACTATATGCTAGCTGCATCACTACAGTGGGCGTACCCATGAGTTGCATCGCTATAGCCTGCGGGTAGCATAAAATGGTAAAAAACACTAGTTAATTACTTTTTACTCCCAAAAAGTGGTCATAGGGTGACCTTTGGCCCTCCATTTGCCCCGAAACGCCTCGATGTGTCTTTTCACTTACCTTTGAGAGGACTATATATTGAGCACATATGGCTTATGGATGGGAGGAGAAAGGAGAGCAAAAGAATTCTAGTGGATTTTTGGCCTATCTTGAGTCTACACTCATTGATCCTTGTAGTTATCAACCCCTTATGTTCACCTTCCAAAATCCTATCATAGTTTGAGTTTTCCATTCCATGGAGGATTGAAGTGGTGGAGGCACAAGTGGAGAGACCCATATCTTGGTTCATATTGGTTGCCGACAAGAGGTTGTATCACATTGTACTTCTTGTTATTTATTAATAGAAATAGTCATATTCTCGTCCATTAATGTTGTGAATGTTGTTTATATTACATTGGGTTTCATTTACTTATAATATCATGGACCATTGCTATTGATGATGTTAATGTCGTTTATATATCATATGCGCCTATTGTATATTAGCTGTCAAGACTAATTTGCAGGTTCAAGTGCACGGATTGAAAGCTCCAACGGGGATCTACATCAAACATTTGGATCGAGGTTGGTTATGTTCTTCATTATCTTAGCATTGTCATTTATATAGCATAGCATTGAGAATTGAGTTAATTTCTAGTAGTCAGCTGTGTGTTGTGGTCCACCCTAAGCCATAGGAAGTTTTCTCCAACACAAAAATGGCGACTCCGCTGGGGATAACATCCATTTTGGGGGATTTTTGAGCATTAGTCCTTATTTAGAGTTATTGTGTGTCGAGTCTCTGTGTCATTGATTGGCCGTTAGGATACTCTATAGAAAACATCCTTTTTCTAAGCCATTGGACTCTTTCTCTACTCATTTTCTTTTCCCTACCCACGGGTGAGCTTAGATCTGCCCGCGTCTACCCGCCTTTGTCTGCACTATAGCCCACAGGTACCCACAGGTATTCGTTAGACAGTAGCGTACAAATCCGGGGGTGATTTGTTTATGGCCTTTGGTTGTTGTTGGGTTGATTATGAGTGTTCCTAAGTGTTCTTTGTCCTTGTTCCTGACTGTTCCAAGCCTTGTTTGTGACCAGAACTCCTCTTTTCTCTTGGTTTTGAGCCTCATTGGTTTTTACCCATTTTTATTTTTTAAGCTCATTCCATTGGCCGATTCTTACTGTTTAGGATCTAATAGGTTGTCTGAGTGATGTCCTTTGCATTTTTATAACTGAATAGTGAGATTTTGCTTGCATTTTTCATTTCATTATATTGAAAAATACAAAAAAATAGTTTTGCATTTTGCATAAGGGAAAATGCAAAACTATTTTTTTGTATTTTGCATAAGGGAGAGGCTTGAGACTCCCAAAATAAAATAAATTACTATTATGTACTGCATTTTGCATTGAGTGCTTGCTACTTTCATTTAGGTTCTACTTGTGCATTGAAAATATAAAAGAGTTTCATTTTTATTTCAAAACCATTGGATTGATTTTGCATGTTAGTGGCATTGATTTTATTGGATAGATGAGTCTAGAGTTTGACGATTTTGCATACTATTGAGTCATATACATCACTAGTTTCACGACCATATCCTTTGAGTAACCACAGCCATTAAAATTAACACTTAATCTAAAATTGATTAGAACGATTTTATTATAGGGTACACCAACTAGCATAGGTTTAGAGTCTTGGAATAGATCATTGTGAGTAAACAATACAAGACTACTAGATGAAACATTATGTGTCTGACCAAGGAGTGGTGAAATCCATGGTATACATCGGTGTTCTCAGGAATCTCTAGTCAGACCAGAGTTAAGCATGAGGTCACGAGAGGTTGGTTACGGAGATAGCCCTCCAATATCGACTGAACGTGGGAGATATTTTCAGGATTTGATCGTATCTGGGGGTACCAGAGGTTCATCCTCTTTTGCTTCAAGCTTAGCTACCATGCCCATACGATGGATCCCACTTGTGACTATCCCCTTGAGCATTGGTTATACTGCGGTGACCATAGTTTCCTTACCTAGGTATCGCATAGGGTACTTGCAGTGGTTATACTGTTTGTGTCCTGAGTCAGATAGGGGTTGGAAAGCACAGTTGCCATTGTATAGGGACTTGACCTTGTGCACGCAGTGAAGTCTGGGGGCCGTTATAACTGATTCTATTACCTCCGGCTACATTTTTGGAGTCTCAAGCCTCTCCTAGGAGAGACATACTGGCTCTAGTGTCGGGAGCTCATTTAGCCACTCTGTTTGTCTGCTCTTGGTTGTAGTTTCTCTAGGTGTGTGCTTTTGATTTACTATTTGTTATCGATAGTTGGCCATTAGGGGACGTTGTGATTTTATATTCTCTCTGGAGATATCGTGGCGCGGATTCCTACTCTCCATCGATCCTGTCGGTTGGCTGGTTTACAACTGGCCAAGCTTTCACGCCGTGTTGCTAGGGGACGCCGGTGGGCTCCCTCTGAGTCTTTGAATTATTACGAGACATACATACTAGACGTTATGACTGCTGCACCCTCTGACATAGGAGAAATCCCTACAACTCCATCTGGTAGAGTCGAACACACTTCAGACACCCCTACTCCTCACGAGGCATGGGGGGGTGATCCACCTAAGACCCAACCTAGTTTGTTTGGTCCTGATCCACCTGAGACTCAACCTAGTTTGTTTGGTCCAGATCCGCCCGACGACAACCTGTTCGATCATTCATTCCCACATAATTATATATACTGGATGCCAGAGTTACACAATGACACAGGTCCTACAATCAACCCTACCGTGTTCTCTTTTGGTATGCCTAATTACAACATAGTTGATCCTTCCACTGCTTTTGGTAGTCATGCTGGCACTCGTCATGGTGTTAGCCACACTGCACCCATTGGGGGTAATACCCTCACTGGGGGCACCACGTTGTACACTCACACACATAGTATGGGGACCGGTCACATTCCTCCTAACAATGCTAATGTTGGAAGACGACCGCCTCCTAGGACTACCCAACCTAATAGGAACACTATTTGCAACCCGACTCACCATCCACCACCTAATACCCATGTCGCTACCCATCAACCTATGACCACTTTCACAAATGTTAATGCTCCTCCCAACCACGGAGGTGGACATATATCGCATACTTTTACATTCCCTGCCACTACTAGTAATGCTAATGTAGGAGGTGGGAATATACCTTATCCTCATGGTCACAACGCCCCCATTCCTGCTACTAGTAACACCAATATTGGGGCTGGGAATACATCTCATACTTATGGTCACCACACGACTACTCACACTAATCCTAATGCTTATGCTGGGGGTGGGAACATACCTTACCATCATGGTCATTACAACCCAGTTCCCGCTACGAATAGTACGTATATTCCCCATACTTATGGTGGCAACCCTTACTACAATACAATCAGTGCTGGCCACTAGTACAACCCACCTCAATATGGTGCTCAAAACCCATATATACCTACTTACTCTCACACGGGTCAGGTGTTAAGTTTAAACCAAATAGACAAGCAAGATCACTGAAAGAAACACAATCACAAGATAGACACACAATATACCCTGGGAAACCCTCATGGGGTAGAAAACTCCGCAAAGCTTTCCTCAATAAGATGATCAACCAAAATACAAGATGTGCTCCTTCCTTCTTTGTCTCCTTAGCAGATCTCCCAGACAAGTGCGCACTCTTCCACAAGTGAGTGAATGTGTATAATGAGGAACACACCTCCTCTATTTATACACTACTTTGACATATATTTTACACAGGTACATGTAGGCTCGTATTTAACCATTAGGTTAAATACCCTATTATAACTGACTGGGATGACCCCCACATGGTGGGTCTAATAACCCTAGTTACCACAACTTCTTGGAGGAATAAACATCTCCGGATTCATAGTATAATCACATCGGAGGTATGGAACATCTCCGGAATAAATAATATACAAATATAATATTCTCTGAAGTTACAATATTCAACACTCCCCCTTAACGAGAAGGATATTATAACAGCATCTGCAGGAGCAAGGAGTCACTATACATGATACATCTATAAATCATCGGAAGCTTTCTTCAATTTGTCTTCATCAGTAACTCAAACAGTTACTGGTACATCAATGTCAACATCATCATCAACATCACGATCTTCAGCATCGTCTTCACATGATCAGCAACATTGTCATCACACGATCAGCAGCATCGTCATCACACGATCAGTAGCATCGTCATCACACGATCAGCAGCATCGTCATCACACGATCAGCAGCATCGTCATCACACTATCAGCAGTACAAGTATTCATGCCAATACAAGTAACCATATCAACAATACGAGTATCCTACCGATACAAGTAGCCACATCATCAATACAAGTATCCATACCGATACAAGTAATCACATCATCAATACAAGTATCATACCGATACAAGTAACCATATCATCAATACAAGTATCCTACCGATACAAGTAACCACATCATCAATACAAGTATCCTACCGATACAAGTAACCACATCATCAATACAAGTATCCTACTGATACAAGTAACCACATCATCAATACAAGTATCCTACCGATACAAGTAACCACATCATCAATACAAGTATCCTACCGATACAAGTAACCACATCATCAATAAAATCACTTTTTCGGAGACCATTCGTCTACGGATCAATTCAGGGACCGAAGTCCAGGGATGATACAATCCCCACTTCTCGGAGACCACACGTCTACGGATCAATTCAGGGACCTAAGTCCGGGGATGATACAATCCCCACTTCTCGGAGACCACACGTCTATGGATCAATTCAGGGACCTAAGTCTGGGGATGATACAATCCCCACTTCTCGGAGACCACACGTCTACGGATCAATTCAGGGACCTAAGTCCGGGGATGATACAATCCCCACTTCTCGGAGACCACACGTCTACGGATCAATTCAGGGACCTAAGTCCGGGGATGATACAATCCCCACTTCTCGGAGACCACACGTCTACGGATCAATTCAGGGACCTAAGTCCGGGAATGATACAATCCCCACTTCTCGGAGACCATACGTCTACGGATCAATTTAGGGACCTAAGTCCGGGGATGATACAATCCCCACTTCTCGGAGACCACACGTCTACGGATCAATTCAGGGACCTAAGTCCGGGGATGATATAATCCCCACTTTTCGGAGACCACACGTCTACGGCTCTCTTTAGGACTGAAAGTCCAGGGATGATCCAATCCCCTCAACTGTCCACCAAGGACTTCATTCTCGGAGACCTCACGTCTACGGCTCTCTTTAGGACTGAAAGTCCAGGGATGATCCAATCCCCTCAACTGTCCACTAAGGACTTCATTCTCGGAGACCTCATGTCTATGGCTCTCTTTAGGACTGAAAGTCCAGGGATGATCCAATCCCCTCAACTGTCCACTAAGGACTTCATTCTCGGAGCCCTCACGTCTACGGCTCTCTTTAGGATTGAAAGTCCAGGGATGATCCAATCCCCTCAACTGTCCACTAAGGACTTCATTCTCGGAGACCTCACATCTACGGCTCTCTTTAGGACTGAAATTCCAGGGATGATCCAATCCCCTCAACTGTCCACCAAGGACTTCATTCTCAGAGACCTCACGTCTACGGCTCTCTTTAGGACTGAAAGTCCAGGGATGATCCAATCCCCTTCTGTATTCTCATCTATACAGGTACAAATATCCAAGAGCATGTATCACATGTAGCATGTATTCTTACTAATACATCTAATCATCAGAACATGTATACATCACAACTAGCATGTATTCTTACTAATACATCTAACATCAAAACATGTATACATCACACCAAAACATGTATACATCTAGCATGTATTCTCACTAATACATCTAACATCAAAACATGTATACATCACACCAAAACATGTATACATCTAGCATGTATTCTTACTAATACATCTAATATCAAAAATATTTATCCATAGAAATAAAAGATATAAAAGAGTTCTAAATCTAAATAATTGTAAGTAGCTAAGTGCAACAAAATAAAATTGTTATCAAATACTATACTACTCCCCCTTTCGAGGAGGGTCCTTCTGGACTATGCCAAGCATGTCTCGGAAGTGTTCAAACTTTACTCGAGACAAGGGTTTTAGTCAGGATATCAGCAATCTGATCCTCAGTGATTATGTACTCGAGCTTGATGGCTCCTCTCTGCACCATGTCTCGTATATAGAAGTAACGGATCTCAATGTGTTTTGACTTATCATGGAACACAGGATTTTCAGTCATCTTAATGCAACTTTGATTATCACACATAATCACAGTGGGATCCATTTCTAAGTCAAAAATTCCAGATAAGAGTTTCCGAAGCCACACTGCTTCACAGCTGGCAGAGCAAGCAGCTATATATTCTGCTTCAGCAGTACTGAGGGCCACACTAGATTGTTTCTTGCTGAACCAGGAGATCATGGTAGATCCAAGGCCATAACATCTGCCTGAAGTACTTTTTCTGTCTGGGACACTACCTGCCCAATCATAATCTGAGTAACCACGTAACTTGAGTTCATTACCTCCAAGATAGTATAGGCCAAAGTCCACTGTACCTTTTAGGTACCTCATTATATGCTTTGCAGCTATAAGGTGAACCTTTCTAGGTTCTACTAGATACTGACTTAGGGTATTTACAGCAAAGCATATATCCGGCCTAGTATTTGTCAAATACATCAATGATCCAATGATTTGTCTATATAGGGTTATGTCCACTAGTTCTGATGAATCATTAACTAATAGTTTCAGGTTGGAGTCCATGGGAGTGGCCATGGCTTTACACTCCAACATATCAAATCTTTTGAGAATCTCCACAGTATACTTACCTTGATTTAGAAAGATTCCTTTTGGCTCTTGCCACACTTCTAGGCCTAAGAAGTAGTGCATTAATCCGAGATCTTTCATTTCAAATTCTGAAGAAAGCTTCTTTTTGCTTTCAATGATTTGATTCTTATTTCCGGTTAGAAAAAGATCATCTACATATAACAGCAATATAACAGGTTCATCATCCATCACTTTAAGATAAAGATTGGGGTCAGCTTTACTTTTGGTAAAGCCCATGCTTGTTAAGAAACTGTCAATCCTTCCGTACCAAGCCCTGGGAGCTTGCTTCAATCCATATAATGCCTTTTTCAGTTTGCATACATGGGTCCTTCCGTCTTTGACCTCAAAACCTTGAGGTTGTTCTATGTATACTTCTTCTTCAATTACACCATTCAGAAAAGCTGTCTTAACATCCATTTGATGTAATTTCCATTTCATCATGGATGCAAGTGCCATGATAGTTCTAATTGAAGTATACCTAGCAACAGGTGCAAATGTTTCTTCATAGTCAATTCCTTCCTTTTGAGAGAATCCTCTGGCTACAAACCTTGCCTTGTATTTTTCAATGCTACCATCTGCAGCATGTTTTATCTTGAAAATCCATTTGGAAGAAACCACACTTTTATCTCTTGGTTTGGGGACTATATCCCAAACATCATTTTTCATTATCGAATGATATTCTTCTGTCGTTACTTCTACCCATTCTTTCTTTTGAGCTGATTCTTCATAGCTAGTAGGTAGTTGATCCACAAGATCACACATCAAGGCCATATAGTTGGACACTAGCTTTGGTTTCTTTCTTTCTCTAATGGAGCCTTCAGGAGCACCATATTTTTCAGCCCCTTGGATAATATCTCTAGCCCATGCTGGCCTTCTTTTCTTTGATAAATCTGAGATAGGGGGTTCTTGTGGCTTCAACATGTCATGATCCTCTGGTGGATTATCTTCAGGGATGTGAACAGCCTCTGAGTTTCTAGAAGAAGTATCTTCTTCATAGATTTCTTCAAGTTGGCATTTTCTTGATTTCTTGAGAGCTGCTTCTTCATCAAAAGTTACATCTCTACTGATTTCTATATGATGAAAGCCTGGTATGTAAATCCTAAAGGCTTTGGATGATTCACAATAACCAACAAATATTCCTTTCTTACCAGAAGGATCCAACTTGGTTCTCTTTTCTTTTGGAATGTGGATGTACACAGGACACCCAAATATTTTAAGATGGCTTACCTCGGGCTTCTTTCCAGTAAACACTTCTTCTGGAGTTTGGAAATCAAGAGCACTATGAGATAATCTGTTTTGAACATATACTGTTGTTCTGGCTGCTTCAGCCCATAGATACATGGGAAGATCCTGGTCATGTATCATAGTCTTCACAGCTTCCATGATGGTTCTATTTTTCCTTTCTGCAACCCCATTTTGTTGGGGATTGTAGGGAGTGGTTAGTTCTCTCTTGATTCCAGCTTCTTTACAGAATTCTTCAAACTCTTTTGAAGTATATTCTCCACCATTGTCTGTTCTGAGAATCTTGATTTTCTTTTCTGAGAGATTTTCTATTAGAGCCTTGAACTCTTTGAACTTTCCAAAAACTTCATTCTTACCCTTTAGAAAGTATATCCAATTTTTCCTTGAATGATCATCAATGAATGAAAGATAGTATTCAAATCCACTTAGAGAGGTAGTGGGCATTGGACCACATACATCTGAGTGTATTAACTCCAAGATACCCTTAGTCTTTGTTTCACTCTTTGGAAAGGGGTTCTTGACATTCTTCCCTTTCTTACATCCTTTACATGAGCCATCATGATCAACCTTCAAATCTGGTAGTCCTATAACCACCTTGCTTACATAGGGTAAGGCTTTGTAGTTAATGTGAGCTAGTCTTCTATGCCATATCTCACTGGGGCTAGAGGTTTCATGAATAAGAGCAGCTTCCGGATGACCCTTGAGTTTATATAAACCTCCTTCCTCTTCACCAATAACAATTGCATCCTTAATAGATTTGCCTTTGGACCACATTAACACTTGTCCATCAATGAATGCCACTCTATAGCCTTTCTTGTCTAAAGCTGAGATTGAAAGCAAATTCTTCTTCAATCCTGGAACATATAAAACTTCCTTCATCTTCATGGGAGTTCCAGAATCGAGTTTGTAATTTGCTTCACCAATTCCCTTAATGGGATATTGATAGTCATCTCCTAGAGATACCTTTTGGGGAGAAGTCTTTTCTTCAAGATTTGAGAGAGTCCTTTTCTGTCCTGTCATGTGCTTTGAAGCACCACTGTCAATAAGCCATGTACCTTCTCCAGGGGTTATAGATCCAGAGAGTGCGGAGAAGAGAACATATTCTTCTGCATCTTCTTCTGCATTTCTCCTTGACCTTCTTTTGAAGAAGGTCCTTTCTTCTTCTTCCTCTTCATTTCTAGGTCTTTTATTGTGAGACCTTTCTTCCTCTACTTCTTCTTCTTCACTATCATCTTCTACAAGATGTGCTTGGTGCCTTTTGTAGTGAGTGCCCTTTTTCTTTTGTAGAGGGCAATCTCTAGCAATGTGTCCTATTTTGTGACAAGAAAAGCACTGGAAAGAAGAGTAATCTCTTCTTTGAGTAGATCCTCTTTTCTTATGAAATTTGTGTGGAGGATGAGACTCCTTGTGACTACCCTTTTTGGAGTAGGATTGACTCCTTCTTCTTTTGGTGTGGGTGGCCAAGGCTTGGTCATCTTCTTTGAGCAAGGCTTCTCGATTTGCAACCCTAGCCTCCTCTTGTACACAATCCTCCCAAACTACATCAAACTTCATACTTTCTTTTCTGGCACACATAGTTTGAATGAATGACTCCCAAGGTCTAGTGAGACCATTTAGAGTTGTCATCACAAGTTCATCTTCATCAAGAGTATCACCAATGGCATCTAGTTGCTCTTTGATTAGAGAGACTCTTGAGAAGTAGTCTTGAATGGATTCTCCTTTGTGCATCTTGGTACTCTTCAACTGAGTCCTTAGATTCATTTTCCTATTGATGTTCTTTCCTTCATACATTCTTCCTAGGGCATCATACATTTCCTTTGGAGTCTTCTTGGAAGCCACTTGGGGAATCAAGTGGTCTTTAATAGAATCAGCTATGATTCTCTTTTCCCTAATCAAATCCTTCCTGTGTTTTTCTTTGGCTTCATCTTCTTCTGGTTCTGCAACTTCCTCCTTGATATAATGAGCAAGATCATTCTCCTCAAGAATGAGACCAATTCTGTATTTCCATGCCCGGAAATTCTCTATGCCTTCTAGCTTGTCTTCAAGCTTAGTGTTTGGAGCCATCTTCTCTTGGGGGAGTCCAAGAGACAGAGTAGACTTACCTGGGAAGTTACTTTTCACTTTTCCGGAATCTAGAACAGAATTTTATCGCACTTTTGGTAGAATTAGGGTTTGACTTTCCCGGAGTTCTACCCAACCAAAAAGTTCGATCTATAGCTCAAAAGAATGCTCTTGAGAAGGGCTATCCAGCCATGTAATCAGAATTCAAAAATTACAACTTTTTTCTGAAACCAAAATCTGACGTATTGCACTTTTGGTAGAATTAGGGTTTGGATTTCCCGGAGTTCTACCCAACCAAAAAGTTCGATCTATAGCTCAAAAGAAAGGTATTGAAAAGAGCTATCCAGCCATGCAACCAAAAATCAATAATACCAACTTTGGGCTGAAACCCTAACTTCACCAAAGAGAGAGAGAGAGGTATTCTTACCTTGTGAAAGATGTCCTATTCAGTCTAGCTCTGATACCATGTTAAGTTTAAACCAAATAGACAAGCAAGATCACTGAAAGAAACACAATCACAAGATAGACACACAATATACCCTGGGAAACCCTCATGGGGTAGAAAACCCAGCAAAGCTTTCCTCAATAAGATGATCAACCAAAATACAAGATGTGCTCCTTCCTTCTTTGTCTCCTTAGCAGATCTCCCAGACAAGTGCACACTCTTCCACAAGTGAGTGAATGTGTATAATGAGGAACACACCTCCTCTATTTATACACTACTTTGACATATATTTTACACAGGTACATGTAGGCTCGTATTTAACCATTAGGTTAAATACCCTATTATAACTGACTGGGCCGACCCCCACATGGTGGGTCTAATAACCCTAGTTACCACAACTTCTTGGAGGAATAAACATCTCCGGATTCATAGTATAATCACATCGGAGGTATGGAACATCTCTGGAATAAATAATATACAAATATAATATTCTTTGAAGTTACAATATTCAACATCAGGTCGGAGGAGGTTATCAACCTTATGGCCATGGTTAAGCTTATGGTCCGTCAGGCCCGTATAATCAGCAGTTTAATGCTCATGGTCAAGCATGTGGTCCTTCTTATCCTTCAGGATCTTACAATCAACTTTTTATGGGAGCTTATAATCAACCTTTCTAGCCACAACTCCCGTTCCTTGCATGTTTGAATCTTCTAGATCTCTCAAAGCTCATGAATGATCCAGTGTGTCACGACCCTAGCTGGCCTTTGGTTCCTACCAAGATTCCTTCGGACATTCCTAAGTTCGAGGGGAAGGGTGGTGAGGATCCAGGTGATCATGTCACAATGTTTCACCTTTGGTGCTCTTCCAACTCATTGAATCACGATTCCATTCGATTACGACTATTTCAATGCACCCTCACGGGGGTAGCTGCGAAGTGGTATGTTGAGTTTCCTGGAAACACTTATAGGGAATTCAATGGGATCACTTTGGTTTTCTTAGATCATTTCCAGTTGCCAGTTCATTACGATACTGGTACTAAACTTTTGTCTACCTTCCATTAGAATAAGGCCACACATATTTCTTACCACGTTCAACAGTGGCATCGACGGAAGCGATTAGTGAAAGCCAACATTCCTCCAAAGTTTCTATTGGAATGGTTTCTCAAGTCTCTACTTACATATATTGCTAAGGACATTTCAATGTCCGGTATTATGACTAAGGAACAAGCCATGTTAAAAGTCCAGCAGTTACATTTACTATACTCTTAGTCTGGCATTTTGTACGACATCATCCCTGACGCATCGTGAACAAGACATGAGCCCAAGACAGTTCCTGGACCACATGCCAACGACATTGTGGGATCCATAGGTACTCGCCCTATAGATTTGGTAACTAATCAAAAGCAAAATTTGTCATTGAACCAATCTACTCCCGGACAGGTTCACACCTTGTCCACTTCCACCCCATCATCCGATGTACACACTATGCAAACGACAAAACCGTCGGGTAACCAGCAACCTGGTGGTAAGAAGAAGGGGAGAAATAACCATAAGGGTGGAAATAATGGGAACAATAACAGTAATCGGAATACCCCTCGTAAGGAGAATTCCAACCCTCCTCGGGAAGGAGGAAATGCTGGTGAGGACCATAAACCTAGGCGTAAGGTGAAATTTCCTTGTAAGCTTTGTGGGGAAGATCATCTTACTCACTTGTGTCCTCGAATCGAAGAAGCATCGAAGAATTTGGCATAGAGCCCTGTGTTGAAAACTCCCATTCCTCATCATCATCAAAACATGGATTCGCATGCTCCCGCCACTGGTTATGGACCTAATGAGACTCCAACATCCTCTTCCAATACTAGTGGTTATGGATGCGTGAATATGGTCCAATCAGAGGTTAGTGTTTCTACTCGTCAATGCGATTATGGTGCACTGCAACCTAATATGGGGAATGAGCCTCCCCCTCCTCTCGATAATTCCTTGCATATCGAGAAGCCCTCTATTATGCCATGGATAATGAAAGGTGTTCTTAAGCACTCTACGCATAATCCCAATGCCCGAGCCACCCAGAACTACTCCATTGTAGAAGATTTAGGCCAAACTCCCTGTGCCATGTCAGCTCTTGAAGTTTTACAGGCGTGTCCTTCTCAAAGGCATGCCATTTTTTGTGCATTAGGATATCAAGATGGGGGGAGTCCCAACATTATCAATTTTTACACTACTAATGTTCAACCTCACTTACCTTACCACATGGCTTTTCAAATCCATGTGGAGTGCCTTAAAACTTTCGTCAAAAGAATGGTGGTTGATGAAGGAGCTTCTGCGTCAGTGATGTCTTTAGCTTGTTGGAAATCTCTTGGCTCTCCTTCTCTACTCACGTCTAGGACCATGCTCACTGCATTTGATGGTAGGTCATTTAAGCTGCATGGGATAATCCCTTCCCTTGTTGTCCACTTGGGAGGTAAACCTATGCCTATTGAAGTCGAGATGGTTGATGCGCCCATCGACTACAACCTTTTACTGGGTCAGAATTAGATGTATGCTATGAAAGCTGTCACATCTACTGCATTCAGAATTATCTTCTTTCCTCATGAAGGCAGTATTGTGACCATCGATCAACTAGATTTTGTTAATCCTCCTCCCACAGCATCCACGGGTGTTGGTATGTACCCTTCATTGATGGGATCTTATGATTTCCCTACACCCGTGAATTTTCTTGGAACCACTTCTGACAATGTGCCTCCTCCTTTGCATAATGTACCATTTCAGACTTCATATTTTTATGATCCATGGACTTTACTATCTATGAGTTCTACGTCTGGAGACATTGCGCACGTTGGGATGTCTATGCCACTTTCTGCTGCTGAGCTTGCTTATCAAGATATTCAACAAGCCACCGCAGAGCCGGATCTCCCCTCTTCTTGGACAGATGAGGAAGATCCCGTTATGCTGCCAGTTTGGGCAGTCGACTCATCTTGTTCAAATGATTTCCTTGATGGTACTCTACCTTTGGATGAAGATATTATCGAGGCCATGTGTGGTAGTGAGAGACCTTGGGAGGATATTCATCATCGCTCTTATTTCATTCCCAACCTCGATCTCACCGATCAATAAGAGTTTAAGAAAAATCTTGCAGAGATGGTTGGTCACCCTGTGGCTCTTTTGGGATCACATGAGATTTATGTAGAGGGGAACATGGATAATATTTCCCCGACTCAACCAATCAACATCTCTCGCACTCCCGAAAAGATTGAGAACGTTTACATCGGTGATGATTGCTCTCCTGAGGAGGTTTCCATTTACACCGAGTTGTTTACTAAACTTCGGGAAGCTTTCGCCTAGTCATATGAGGAGATGCCAGGAATAGACCCTAGTATTTTTTAGCACAAGATTAGAACGTATCCTCATGCTAAACCGGTTTGACACCATCTTCATGCTATTAACCCTAGGAAGGCAGTAGCTAATAAGGTAGAGGTGGAGAAACTGCTCAAAGCTGGTTTTATCTACCTCGTTCCCCTTATTGAATGGGTGTCAAACCCGTGTCAAACCCCCTTCCTATGGATAAGAAGCAGGGAACGATCCGCGTATGCATTGATTTTAGAGACCTGAATTGTCCATGTTCGAAAGACAACTTCCCCATGCCATTCATTGATCAGATCTTGGATGCTTGTGCGGGAAGTGAGATTTTTTTGTTCATGGACGGCTTTTCGAGGTATAACCAGACTCAAATCAAACCCAAGGACCAACATAAGACTGCTTTCATTTGTCCTTGGGTTACATTTGCATATTGGAAAATTCCCTTCAGCCTTAAAAACGTCGTAGCTACGTTTCAGCATGCCATGACCTATGCCTTTCACAACCTTAAAAGTATAATGAAGGTTTTCTTTGATGATCTTGCTAGCGAGAATGGACCACCCCAAGCACCTTCGTTGGATTCTCGAATGATGTATATGCTACAAGATCCGATTGAATCCTAATAAATACATCTTTGCAGTGAGGTCAGGTCACCTTCTAGGATTCATAGTTTCGAAAGAGGGTATTAGAGTCGATCCTCTTAAAGTTGAGGTAATACTTCGGTTGCCTCCTCTACGCAACTTGTTTCAAATTCAGAGCCTCCAAGGGAGAGATACTTTTCTATGTCGCTTTGTAGTCAATTAAGCTAATCTTACCAAATTTTTCACGTGCTTGTTGAAGAAAAACACACCATTTATCTAGGATGAGCGAGCCCAACAATCTTTCGATGCCCTTAAGAAAGCTTTGGTATCAGCCCCTGTGCTTAGTCCACCTGACTTTGCACAAGATTTTATACTTTATGTGGCTGCATCTCAAGAGACGATTGGCATGGTCTTAGTTCAGGTTGATGATGCGCTCGTCGAGCATGTCATCTATTACCTCAGTCGAAATCTAGTAGATGTTGAACTGAGATATACTCATGTGGAAAAGTTGGCACTTGTGATTGTACATGCAGTCCAATGGTTACGACACTATATTTTTCTTAGAACAACGTTAGTTGTAGCGCACATCAATCTGTTTTAGTTAGTTCTATCACGACGCCTTATAGGGGGGAAATACAGTAAATGGATTGTGATCCTTTAGTAGTTCGATCTCGATTTTTCTTCGGTGAAGTCAGTGAAATCTAGTGTTTGTTGAGCTTATGTCGGACCTTCTGAGACTTGATGAGGATGTCATCCATGAAGATTCCTTTGTGGATGAACACTTATTTCTTATCTCGTCAGAAGACCCTTGGTATGGGGATGTCATTGTATATCTCCAAACTTTGAAGTTTCCTTTGCATTATTCACGAGACGAGCGACGGTGTGTGAAACATCACGCTAATGATTATACTATCTTCGGTGACACTTTGTATCGCCAAGGAAAGGATTATATTCTCCATCATTGCTTGAATCACAAAGAAGTCGAGCATTTGCTTAACGATTTCCATGCTGGGGTGTGTGGCGATCACTTATCCGAGCTTGCTACATCCCAATGTATTATGCGAGCTGGTTACTTTTGGCCTTCAATATTTAAGGATTGTATAAACGCTGTGAAGAGATGTCACCATTTCCAGGTGTTTTCTCAGAATATACACTCGCATCCAACGCCCCTTCATTCGGTCGTCACTGTCGGTCCCTTCACCAAGTGGGGGGTGGATTTCATGGATTGCAAACTAGCTTCGACTGGGGGGCATCACCATATCCTAGTGGTCATGGACTACTTTTCCAAATGGGTTGAGGCCATGCCTACCATAAAAGCTGATGGTGCTACAGCAGCCGATTTAGTGTTCAATCAGATTATTACTCGGTTCGGTATTCCGAAAGAGATTGTCACTGACCATGGCAGTCACTTTCATAACAAAATGATGGAGGATTTGTCTCTCAAGCTTGGGTTTCATCAAGAACACTCATCTTCTTACTATCCCCAAGCGAATGGTCAAGTTGAAGTAGTCAATATACTTTAAAGACCATTATCCAATGTAGCATCCAACAAAGCAAGAACAACTGGCACATTATGTTATATCCTGCTTTGTGGGCGTATCGAACCGTAGTCAAGACTGCCACCGGGTTCTCACCGTTTCAGCTATTACACATTGTGGAGTCGATTTTACCGATTGAATGTGAAATCCCTTCACTTAAACTAGCCATAGAGCTCCTCCCTGATACGACGAGTATTGAGCAATGTTTAATCCACCTTGATCAACTTGACGAACAACATCGAGATGCTGCCGTGGTGATAGATGCTAATAAACATCGTGTTAAGGTTCAGTACGATAGGTCTGTCCATCCCCGACAACATGCTGAAGGTGACTTGGTCCTCTTATATGACCAAGCTAAAGAACCCCTGGGGGCAGGCAAATTTAACCCCATGTGGCACGGTCCTTACATTGTGAGGCGTGTCCTAGAAAAAGGAGCCTATGAATTAGAGGACTATGAGGGGAATGTATTGAAGGAGCCTAGGAATGGGCTCTACCTCAAGCAGTATTATGCTTGAACTTCTAGTTCGAGTTAATACTTTTGTATACTATTGTATAGTTATTTCTATACATAGTTTAGCTTTCTTTTGGTTTTTGGGTCTACTGATTAGCTTCCATTTGATTGACAGATGTCAGTGGAGTTTCCTACATTCTCAGGATTCGCGGATGGTGCTAGCTGTCATATGTAGTAGCTTGCTTCTGCTGCCTGGGTTATTTATTCATCTGACCACCTAGTTGTGTCTTCAGGAGGTGCTTGTCTCGGTCCTACATCTAACAATGTGGCTAAGTATAGTGCCATGATTGAGCTACTTCGGGATGCTATTTCACATGGAATCCAGTCTTTAGAAGTCTGCCTGGATTCACAACTAGTTGTGTCTTAGTTGAATGGTCATTACCATGTGAGGGATGCTATGTTACTATAGAAATTCTTAAGGGTAAGACTCTTGGAATGACATTTTGTTTCAATTACATACATTCATGTTCCGAGAAGTTTTAATCATATATCTGATGCATATGCTAACTATGTATTAGATTGGCATTTGTCACATTCACAATGAATCACACAAATAAAAGATGCATTTATACATTTGTACATACACACATATAGTAGAACCAGAGAACCATAGTTTTTTATAAATAATATGTCCAAAAATGGTAGTGTCATAATACAAAACTAGAGCCCGTATCCCTAAAAAATATACATATAGATACAAAAATGGGACTCTAAGATATCTACTCCCTACGAGGAGGCCTAGCTACTGCCCCGAAAGGATGTGTCTGATAGTAATACTGTACTACATTTTCTATACGCTGCAGTAGTCGCACCCAGTTACCCGGTACCCCCCACCACATGGCACTGCATATACTCTAGTAGCTGTGATACCTCTATCTGTGGTACCCTGGTGGTCATCCATGATAGGTTGGCCCACAGAGTCTGTAGTGTACACTCTGCTGCAGCAGCCTCTACCTCATCACCCCTGCCCCGACGATGATGTCTCGAGAAACCCTTGGGTCTCACTGGGACCTTGTCTGTGAGCAAACAGTCAAACATTAATATATGATACTACCCCCAAAAAATATTTTTCCATTTGCATCTATAATAAAAAATCCATAAAAATTTAATACACCAAAAAACCTAAAAAGAGTTGTTTCCGAACGCTGCATCTAGTGGAAGCGGCATGTCACGATCCTGGCAGAAGTCTATCCCTACATAGGGGTAGTCATCTATAGCTATGAACTGTCGGTCCCACCAGTGAAAGAACTCCTCTATGTATGGTGATGCCTGACGGACAACACCCTGTCGCGTCAAGACCTCTTCCCTCCGTGTCATGGCTGGGTCGCGGAGACTATGAGGAGGGACCTCAACCCTCGGACTGAGCCCTGAAACTCACTCAAAGAAGAAACTGCATAAGATACTACCGTATCCAAAGTTTTTTGCCTCCCCTTGCTTGCACTCTATCAGCTGGGTCTTCATGGACCCCAGTAGCGTGGTACACCAGTCAAATATCATGGGTTGCATACACTGCGACGCATAGAACATCACTGGCCTGGATTCCTAGTGAAGAGTTTTTGAACCAGTAATACGCACTAAGGTAGCCACTACAACCTTCGTGCTTAGATTGATTATGGCTCTGATGGGCACCTGACTCCCCACTGCCCGAGTATTTGGAACACAATACCGCTCTATATAATTGGGGATGGTGATCCCACCACCCACAGAACAAGATCGAAGGCTTGCCACCTCACCTCAGAGGGACAAACTAGTAGTGAAGTAGATATCTTCCACTTCCAGAGAGAGTATTTTCCCGTCTAGGTTGAAGTTTTGTGCATCGATGTCCCAGTAATCTATCAAACGGTGGAGCAATATCATTATGGATGGCCTCATCCACTAGGTCATGTTCCCTCTCTCTCCACTCTAGAACCATCCCGGAGGGAGAAAAAACAAAGAGTTTAGTCAATTTCACTTAAAAAACCAACTCCATGGTCATACCTGCGGGAAATTTTTCTTATAGAAGCAGGTACCTGTGGTCAATGCATGAATTGACTGTGAGTACCTTTCCCTACCCACGACCCGCATAATTATAGCACGCGGGTAGCGCCATGACCATTTAGGGCTTGGCCACACAAAAAATTCAACCAATGAAAATTGAAATAAAATCATTGAAATGAAAGGTATGGATGAGACTACCAACCTGCTCTTGACGGTTTGATGATCAAACACCCGTAGCTCCCAGAATCAGTAGTAGAACTTTGAGGTGAAAAGTAACCACAAAAATCCAAATGGGTGAATAGTAAAAATTAATTGTAAATTGTAAATTTTTGTTACTATTTATAATTTTCAAAACCCACTTTTCTATAGTTTTCACTGTTATATGTTGTTTTGGACTAATACGATGTCATGAAGTAGCATTTTTTGACCAGATTTCTTTGGCGAAAGTTGTTTTTTATCATTTCACACCTACGGTAGGTATATTTCACACCTGGCATATAGGTTAGATATCATTTTCATATGCATTATTCATTTGACCTTTTGACCACTTTCATAAACCCTAGGTGTGACCCCACTTCTTAACTGACACAAAGCCTTCACACTATTACAGAAGTGTCATTATGTGGTGGTAGGGCCTTTTTGAACATGGGTACCCTAGTTAGAACTCCTTTTTGCATTATGCTGCCCATGGTGTTTTTTGTTCTTAGGATTGGGAGTCCTTTGTAGTTACGCCATGACTTTGCAAAAAAGACTCATACTCTACTTTGTCTTATGCTAGCCATCTCCCATAAGGACTCCCCCATTTATATCAAGTTGTGACTGCATTACATCATCCTGCTTGCCGCTTGAGCCTTGTGTTAATTTTTTAGAATTTACTTCAATCTGATCTAGGATCTTAACTAAGAGAACAACATGTACATCATATCTACAGCATATCAGTCATGGACACAATAATGCAAGCACACAAGAGACACTGAGTTTACTTGGGGAAAACCATAAAGGTGAAAAACCCGAATAACTTCCTCAGAGATAGATAGAGCAATGATGCAACCCAATCATAAGAGATAGACATCTCCTAGCAACAGCTTCTCCTCCTCCACAAGTGCGCCACTCTCCAAAGAGTGTGTGTGAGAATAGAATGATCAAATGGAGTGCCTCCCGCACTCTATTTATACATGACTTGACTTGCCTAATAACCTTTACTAGGTCGGCCTTAACTTAACCACATAACATAATGTTGACTGGGCCGACACCCAATAGGGTGGTCTAATAACCCTTTGACCCACATGTCCGACCCCCAATAGGGTGGTCTAATAACCCTTCGACCCACATGACTTATACAGGGCCGACCCCAACAAGGTGGTATAATAACCCATCAAGTATAAGTTATGACACTTACAATATAAATGACGACACTTCCATATAGAGGAATAATAACATCTCTATAGGAATACAAACACTTTCGTATAGAGGAATAATAACATCTCTGTAGGAGTACAATATACATAGATGAAATACATTCCAAAGTTACATATACATCAACACTCCCTCTTAACTAGGAAGGTATTTCTCGACACAGATCTACTAGCACAAGTCTTCTTCTCTGGATCATCATCAGTAAATCATCATCCTCGAATCATCTTCATCGTCATTACTGCTACTATATCAATCAATCTCTGAATCTACTCGTCATAGGAAGTTCTACAGAGCCAGTCCTTTTTCATACTGGATGTAGGCCTACCATCCGCAGGTCTTCATCATCATTGGCCATATTGTGGAATCCTCAGGACTTACTATGTGCATCACAAAACCTCGCAAGAGCATCCCAAGACTGATTACGGGCACACAACCCAACCTATCGGATCTCCCAGTGAGCCATTACATGTGACTGTCACAAAACCTTAAAAGAGTCTCTTAACTAGCAAGAACCCTAAAGAGCATCTGAGGCCTTTTTCATCCTGTCCAGATCTCCAAGACTTATTACATGTGACCCCCACCACAAAACCTTAAAAGAGTGTCTTGTCAAGCAAGAACCATAAAGAGCATCTGAGGCCTTTTTCATCTTGTCCAAATCTCCAGGACTTATTACATGTGGTCATGGAAATGCCTCGAAAGAGCATCTGAGGCCTTTTTCATCCTGTCCAGATCTCCCGGGTCTACTTACATGCCATAGGACAAAACCTCGAAAGAGCGTTTTCCAGATCTCCCAGGGAGCTATTATATGCTAGCGGAAAAACCTAGCAAGACAATCTGCAAACCTCCCAAGGTGCTATTATATGTCCTCCCAAAGCAAAACCTCGAAAGAGCATTTGCTAGATCTCCCAGGGAGCTATTATATGCCAACGAAAAAACCTAGCAAGAGAATCTGCAAACCTCCCAGGGCGCTATTATATGCTTATCTGCACAACCTGTCCACGACCACAGAGTATCAACCTGATACTCACCATACATCATCCTAATGTACACATGATCATCTTGATCATCATCAATTCATCATCCTGATCATACAATGCATCCACCTGATGCATACACAGTATCTCCCTGATACATATCATCATACATGATCTACCTGATCATATAGTGTATCCACCTGATACATATACAAATACATACACATGATCCAACTGATCATATCCAGCATCCAACATGATGCATACATACATAAATGATCCAACTGATGATATCCAGCATCTAACATGATGCATACATACATAAATGATCCAACTGATCATATCCAACATCCAACATGATGCATACATACAAAAATGATCCAACTGATCATATCAAGCATCCAACATGATGCATATACATATACAGAGCAGTAACTGGAGCATCGTCCTGATGCTCATCATCCAGCGCTTACATCCATAGCCATGTGAAGGATCCTCCTTCCAACATGCTTGGAATGGCTTCAGCAAATGTCTCCATCACTTCTTCCTCGAAGTGTCATCAATCTAAAGAACACCAATCCTCTCTCTGAAGTACTCAAACTTCACTTTGGCTAGTGGCTTTGTCAACACATCTGCAATCTGCTCATCCGTCGCAACATACAGGAGCTTCACTGCTCCCCTCTGCACCATATCCCTGATATAGTGATATTTGATCTCTATGTGTTTCGACCTGTCGTGGAACACCAGGTTCTCAAATAGCTTCACACAACTCTGGTTGTCACAAAATATACCAGTAGCCTCCAACGGTAGATCAAATAACTTAGACAGTAGCTTCCAAAGCCATACTGCCTCACAACTAGCCGAATAGGCTGCAACATACTCTTCCTTGTCTATACTCAATGCTACGCAGGACTACTTCCTGCTAAACCAAGAGATCACACCTGATCCCATACTGAAGCAGCACCTAGAAGTGCTCTTCCTATCTACAACACTGCCTGCCCAATCTGAATCAACATAACCCTATAGGTTAAACTTTTGATTCGCATCATACTTGTGCCCATAATCAACTGTACCCTTCAAGGACCTCAGAATATGCTTTACAGCAACCAGGTGAACACTCCTCAGATCCGTCAAGAACTGGCTCAATGTGTTCACCGCAAAGCAAATATATGGTCTCGTGTTCATCAGGTATGTCAAGGACCCAATCATCTAACGATACATAGTGACATCAATCAGATAAGATGAAGCATCACACAGAAGCTTTGGGTTCGATGCCATAGGTGTGGCCATGGCCTTGCAGTCCATCATCCCGAACCTCTTCAGGATCTCTACTGCATACTTCCCTTGTCCAAGGAAGATTCCATCTGCACTCTACCACACCTCCATGCCTAGAAAGTAGTGCATCATCCCCAAGTCCTTCATCTTGAACTTGGAAGCAAGCTTCCGCTACGTGTCGGAAATCAATCTATCCTCACCTGTAACAAACAGGTTATCCACATACAAAAGTAGTATTACTGGATTGCCTTCCTCAACCTTGTAATAAAGGTTGGAATCCGCTTTGCTCTTGGTAAAGCCCAAACTAGATAGAAAGCTATCTATCCTACCATACCAAGTTCTGCACATATATGACTCAAACTCGAGTGGCTGCTCCACATACACTTCCTCTTCAACTACACCATTCAAGAAAGCTGTCTTAAAATCCATCTGGTGTATCTTCCATTTTATCACTACAATCAGAGCAAGTACTAATGGAAGTGTATCTAGATATAGGAGCAAAAGTCTCTTCATAATCAATTCCTCTTTCTAGGAGAAGCCACGAGCTACAAATCTCACTTTGTATTTCTCTATGGTACCATCTGTAGTATGCTTGATATTATAGATCCATTTGGAAGTCACAGCAGACTTACCTTCAGGTCTTGGGACTGCATCCCAAACATCATTCTTCATGATCGACTGATCATGGCATTCTTCCATTACTTCATCCCAGATCCTAGGAACTTCAATATCTTCAATATATTCAATAGATATCTTTGTTGCTGGAACAAATGTTGTAGTCCTTCTTTTGTAGGTGAAGGTATATGATCTTTCCTACAAAACAAGTTAAATTGCATTATTAGAAACATCTCATAGTTTTCAGAACAAATTCTTTCACATAAAGAAATATGTCATACAGTCATGCAATTATTTTAGCCAATGCTTCAATACAACATTCATACATATCCTGTAACTTTCTAGATGCCTTCCAATCTCTACCAGAACATTGTTAAGAGTGTGCATAACTCCCAACATGTCAGCAAAGAGGTTTCATTCTAGATAAGTAGTAATGGAATGTTGTACAGTTCCATAGGCCACTTACCCATTAGATGCATATTAGTAGTATGTTGTTCATTAATGCAATTATTCTAATATGCCAAAATACACACCCTAATTCTAGGAACATCATTATATACATAATTGAACAGTATTATTTAAACAATCAAATATGCAAGAAATGATAATTCAAATACTTATCTTTGTTTGTTGGGTTGACTCCCTCTAAATCTTTGCAACTCCATCCTGATGTGGGTTGTGAGAAGTGGTCGACTCCCTCTGAATATCTGCATCCTTGCAGAAACTACTGAAGTGTGCTCCCTCTTGATCTTTGCTTCCTAGATTATTTGTCCTTGAACTTATATCCATCCTCGATCACTATGCATGCTTACAAGTATCATTATTGTGATATCCTCGAGATCTCATACATAATCATACATTTATTAGTATATTCTCAATACTATCAAAACACAATAATCTTAAGCATGTATAGTCATGATCATTTCAAATAGAAATAATGAGCATTAGTATTCAAGGACTCTTATGGTTAGTCATATCATAAATTAAAGTAAGAAACATAATATGCCTAAACCCATGATTACTCAAACCTATACTTTTATGACTCTTCTGGTTAGTCATATCATCAATTAAGATAAGAAACATAATATGCATACACCCATGATTATCCAAACCTATGAATAATCATTATCAATCATGCCATGTAAACTTATATAAGAGATCCTATCACAAAGTAGGATTCTAACTTGACATAGGAAAAACATACCTGGATCAATATGTTAGCTAGATATTGTCTAACATACCCACATGATGTCTTCTTGTTCTCTTCAATGACTTGTGCTAGTAACTTGCATATCTCATAAGTTAACCATTATAGAACCAAGTTATACATACCTCGTAAATAGATCTTCTAAGCGATCCATGGCAATGGATGAATCTTTGTCTTCATGTCACCATGATCATATGTTCTTGAACTAGAACACGATTTGTCTTTCTTGGTATACCTTTCATGTTAGCGGACAACATAAACCTCATACAACACCATAATGCATTAGTACAATCATAAGTGTCAACACCCTAATCAATGAATATCTTCTATCATGCATTCATAATTTTATTAAGGTGATACGACAAGTCTAAATTTAATCAAGATTGTACTAACCGTAATAATATGAAGACAAACATACCATAAACTTAAATATGAACAAATATCGAAACATACCTGGATAAGTCATACCTGTCGAGATTGCTTGTAATCTTCTTATGTAAGGCCTTAGCTTGATCTCCCTCTGAAACAGGAACTTCTTCACTTATGCAGGTGACCAATCCATTCTCTTCTAGGATTAACCCAATCCACTTGATTTGCAGGAACTGGATCTAGAGCTGGATTAGGGTTTGATAGAGAAGCCCTAAAAATTCAAACTTTGAATTTCAAACTTCTGAAAGGATAGAAAGATGTGCCTTGATGAGCTGATCAAGTTGGTATACTCAGAATTTGAAAACTGGAAAGTTTCACCCCTCAAAATTGCCTTTGAACCTTTTGGATCTTCTGGACAGGATCCTGAACTAGGGTTTGATAAAGCCCACCCTTCTTCCCAGCCAAAAGGTTTGATCCAAAGCTCTAAAATTTGATTTTTCCGAGGAGCTTCCAGCCGTGGTCACAGACTTAAAAAATTCCAACTTTTGCAGAAGCCCTAATTTTCCATTTTTCCGATCAAAGTCTCGAACTAGGGTTTGATCAAGCCTGGCCTTCTACCCAACCAAAAAATTTGATCTTGGTCTCTAAATTTTGATTTTGATGAGTAGCATTCAGTTGTGGTCTCTGATTACAAAAATACCAACTTTGTCTGAAACCTTAATTCCCGGAGCCATAAATGAAGGTGCTAAAAAATAATTCTGTTTTGACAAAAATATGCACCTGATTGTTTCTGGTGTAACTCTGAACTTTCTGATCCACAGGGTCTGAAACATTTTCCTATGGTATCCTGACCTGTCATATTTCAAACCCCATAGGTCCGAACTCAAATGGATTCTCTGAGAGAGAGTTATGTCGTGTGTCGCAATGTGACCTATTTATGGGATAAAACAGAAGAGTGAACTTGTAGGGAGTGCCACATGTCACCGGTTCAGTTTCAACCTCTGAAAAAGTTACTTGAGAAAGTAACTTCTGTGAAATACCTGTCACATTTTACAAAATTTCATTTGGAGCTTTCTATCCCAAGTTATGACCTTTTTCCCTAGGTCATCTGTTTATGACTCAGATATGGAAGAGGCAGAAACCCTAGATTGTAAAGATCATAAAACACAAAGTACAATGAATTAGAAGTTGTCCTTTGTACACAAGGTACATGGCGATATGATATTTGACCTATAAAAGTTTCAGATCCGACAACTTTTCCAAAATGGATTTATACAGAAAGTGTTGCGATGATTAGTTTTTGTTATATCAAGCCCTAGCATCGCAAGTGTAACAATTGTCATACATGCCATACCATGCCTTCTTTCAGGATAGCTTTGATACCATGTTAATTTTTCAGAATTTACTTCAATCTAATCTAGGATCTTAACTGAGAGAATAACATGTACAACATATCAATCATGGACACAATAATGCAAACACACAAGAGACACAGAGTTTACTTGGGGAAAACCATGAAGGTGAAAAACCCCAATAACTTCCTCAGAGATAGATAGAGCAATGATACAACCCAAGCATAAGAGATAGACATCTCCTAGCAATAGCTTCTCCTCCTCCACAAGTGAGCCACTCTCCAAAGAGTGTGTGTGAGAATAGAATGATCAAATAGAGTGCCTCCCGCACTCTATTTATACATGACTTGACTTGCCTAATAACCTTTACTAGGTCAGCCTTAATTTAACCACATAACATAATGCTGGCTGGGCCGACACCAAATAGGGTAGTCTAATAACCCTTTGACCCACATGGCCGACCCCTAATAGGGTGGTATAATAACCCTTTGACCCACATGACTTATACAGGGCCGACCCCAACAAGGTGGTCTAATAACCCATCAAGTATAAGTTACGACACTTACAATATAAATGACGACACTTCCATATAGAGGAATAATAACATCTCTATAGCAATACAAACACTTCCGTATAGAGGAATAATAACATCTCTATAGGAGTACAATATACATAGATGAAATACATTCCAAAGTTACATATACATCAACACCTTGTGCCGGCTCCCGCTTACTCAGTTGTTATCCTGGTGCCTGAGCATTTTCCTTGTCAAGCCCTGCAGAGCTTACATTTTCCTTTCACAATTTGATGACCTTTTGACCCTGAGTGTATCATTTCGTAAAATCGCAAAAATTTAAAAATTTTAAAGTAGCATTAAATGTTGTACTTGCTAATGCGGAAATAAAATAAATGCTAATCCTCTTAACTAATAGCAAAATATGATGACAATACTTCATTCTTCTTAACACAAAAATATGACAGTAGTTTTGCTTCTGTTAATTATAAATCTATATGTTGTAATTAAGTTTATCTTGTGATATAGTTTTCTTGACAAAATACTGCAGTTTCTCTTGGATGATGATGAACGGGTCCTACGAGGTACCCTAAGGTTTACTTAGCTATGTTAGCTAAAGCATTTTAACCTATTTCTTTGCATAGATATGCAGGTAAGAGTATTACAACAATTCAAGTGTTACAAGTAATTCTAATTATGTTTTCAGTTAGCCATCAATGTTGTATGATAACTCTAAGTACTTCCTTGCATGAGAGTTATTAGCGGTATGCATCTCTGTCCTATTTCTGTAAGTATTACCTTGACCATACTTACAAGTCGTAGAAATCATAACTATTAGTAACTACACTAGACTCTTTAGTGAAACGTCAAACAAGAGATACACTATGAATTCTCGATTACGTGCTAGATTACAATGTATAAGTGCTATTGTCATCATTTCTCCATTTTGCAAAGAGTAATATTATCATGAATATTTATGTCGTGAATGTTTCACTTATATGTTACCTTACACTATAGAAACATGAGCCAAATGTTATTTTAAATACTTGAAATCATAAATATAACTCTAGTAACTTATACATTTCTCAATTTATAAATGTATGTAGAATCATACTAATATAACAAAGTTATTATAATAATACCATAATAATTATGATGATACTATTGTGAAATTGCAAGATTATAGGATTTCGACATTTCTAAAATATTTATACGTTGTACAATGCGTTGTAACCTTGTAAAAAGAGATGGCAATGTGAATACATATTACGATGTGCATAATAATGAAATCTAAACTATACACTATGTATCAAAATCCTTCTATGAAATGCGACCTTTGTCATTTGAGAATTATGCAACATATATTAACCATACATTCTATTGACAATACATTGGAAATGAAATGGATTATATGTTGTAAACCTAGGTCTTTATACTAACATATAAAATTGACAGGGTGAATGTTTTGATATCTTCGTGCTAGAAGACTATCAAAACTGGTCTTGGCATTTAAGTCACCTGCCTTCTGTATTGAGTGGAAGTATCAGTGGATTCCTTCGTGGCTATGGATCATGTGAAGGAGTTTACAAAATTGAATCAAAATGTCGAGCTATATAATGCTTTTAACCTCGGGTCTACTGAGTTGGAAGTCGAGGTGGAAGTGATAATAAATATTGCATTAAAGTGGTTGTTGCCCGAACTTCGACGTGCCTGGTTAACATCTTCTCCATCATTGATCTCACATGTTCCTGGGATTTGAAATGAAACCCTAGCTCTTCATTACGTTTATCGTTGAAGTGTTTTCCTTGGCCTTCAGTTTACTTGGTAGTGGTAAGGTAGAGAGGCTGACCGCCTGTTACAATGTAGGGTTTGCTAGTTGTGGTTCAGAGGACTCCTTCCTCAAGTTTGATCCTTGGACCTATGGGAAAACTTATTAGTTTCAGGTTTTGTTTTTTTTGGAGAGCTGAGCCAGCATGAAGCCTTGAATGGAGTATTAAGGATAGAAGCCGAAGTTTTTACGTAGTCTTAGAACCTGGGTTCTATTCTCTTGCAAAGATAGACCGTTTCTCAGAAACTGGAACCCTCTTCTTTTTGTTTGATAGATGGCTCTGTCATTCTCGTTTGCTTAAGGTGTCTCTTGCTTTGAGGCTGCAATACACAGGTAATGTCTCAAAATTAAAGTGTTAATGCTATCTATTGTATCGATATTTATCTCTATAATTTCTCGTTTAACCACTTGTGGGTTTTTGTGGCAGGTTTTACTTCGTCGAAGGGTCACTTGCTTGAAGCTTGGTGGGAGAATGTTGCTCGACCACCCGGTAAGCCTCGGTGGTTCTTTCCCTCGTAGGTTCTCCTAGCCCGGTTGTGGCCGATGCTTGATGTTTGATGAAGGTTTGGTGTTTGAATCTTGGCAAGGTTTTTGGTCAGTGTTTGTAATTTTTTAGAGCCCATAAGTATCTAGAGGCTGGAATCCTTAGCTTGTCTTGATACTTTGCTCTGCAGTGTTTTGATGTAACTCTTGTTGAAAATGTAAACTTTTTGTAGATGTATTTGTTAAAGGGATGAACCCTCGGTTGATTTAAATGGAAAATACAGTGTTTTAAATAATAGTTTTGAGCTAAGAGATAAATCGTTTCTGCGAAAATAAAAGTTCTGAGTTACAATGTTTATACTTTTGTTGGAACGGTGATGACACTCAGTTTTGGTATTGAACCACCACTTACATAAATATTACAGTTGATAAAAATAATAAAACTCTTGTCTAAGTTTGTCTTTCATAGATAGCTATCCTAAATGTGATAGTTGAATAATAATAATGCGTTTGGTTTTGGAAAATCTGAGGAAAGAGATTGATGTTTACGTTTTCTAAATAATTAGCCATAAGCCGACCATATGATAACATTAGAGTTTCTAAAAAGAAAACTGCAAGTGTCTGCAACTTTGCAAAAATTTGAGAATTAGTCTTAGTAGAACGATGAATGTTATAGAAGGTAATCAGTATCTAGGGTTTCAAAAATACGATAATACATTCTGATACTGAATATGAAAGATAGTCTTACTATAAGAATATGGAATACATGGAAAGTTAAATGTAATTAAATGAAATGTTGTGTAAATATACAAAACTATAGCATTGAAATATCATAGAAATTCTAAGTTGATATTACAGCTATTTTTCAAAAAGTCTAAGTACCATAAGGAGAGAAAATAAAAAATGTTAAGAGATTGTGCTAAGTGTTTTTGCTTATAGTCCTTTATAGCTTTTGAATGAAATGATATTAAAAATGCATAGTAAGTGTATTTTGAAATGAAGGAGATGTCCTAAAGTGTAAACCCTAGATTTTTATACAGAAATGGAATATTTATTTTCTGACAGTAGGTAAAGGAAAATATTAAAATGCATGTATTATGAAATGTTATTTCCTATCCTAACTTAACAGAATAAATAATTCAGCTAAACATTTTAGTCATTAAGTCTTCATTATCAAACCGGGAAAAAGGGTTAGAAGTTTAATAAAACAACATCGTTCATTTAACTAAAAATAAACAAGATAGAACAGTAGAACCTGATGAATGTAGGAGAAACAAACAACCCAAGGAGCCTGTTCCACACAACCTACTCCTGAAGGTAGCCAAATTACTTGCCTTAGGACCCCCGAGCCTGTTCCCTAAACCACTAGGAAGAAGAATCTGTAGAAACTTTAGGTCATCAACTTTTAGCAACAATGTAGATCATTCAGTCATATAGACTTAGCAGTCAAATAGACCTGCACCTGCACCTTTGGTTTTCTTCTCAGAATAAATTCAACAAACTCACAATGCACAATCACTTATCCTCCCTATTCGAATCTCTTAGTGATCACCTAATACACTTGAGGAATTATTTCTGCAGAAAATAATATGGAGCTCCCTGCTCAATTCGAATTGCCTTCTTTTGGCTGCCTAGGCCTTTTTAGTGGTTAACCTGGTCATTAATGAGTTAACAACTCTCTTCCACCCACCTGGGGTATAATGCCACAAATTTAGGTGTGGTTGTCCCATAACCAATAGCTAGTGGTGGAGTGCAAATGCTGACACCTATCCCATGCCTTCTAACAGCTTCCATTCCTCCTAGTGGGTCAGTGAACACTCATTTAACAGTTCCCCTGGGTTTTTGTCTCCTATTTTAATTTATTAAATAATAATAATATGTCATTACAATCATCCTTGACCAGATTTCGTCATAATTACAAAACTTTGTAATTATAATTTAACATAATGTTTTTGCAAATAAAATAAATAGTCTCAAAATTTGGGTAGGTGACACCTTGGGAACACCCGCCCCGCGAGTGTCCGCATCCTGCACATGCTTCCTTGCATTGATCATAGGTATGTTCCACTACCTGGGACTAGTCTTCTCACTATTTGAAACTCATTCCCTCACTTGTTGTACTATAAGCAATTTTATTCTTTTTCAAGCTTTTCCAAATATGAAAAAGACCAAAAAAATCAAATATTCCAAAAATTCGATCGGGATTATGGTTACTACTTCAAGTTTGCAGTTGTTTTGTTGCCTTGAACAGAGGATTCATTCCACTCCATCCATTATGAGTCGGGACTATAGTTGGACCTTAGGAGTTGTACTTGTTTCTCAGTTTACTCCGTTGATTGGTTAAGCTTCCAATCATTATGGAGCCCTTTGTGATGCCTCCTGCATCACAAAGTCTATATTGAGTCTATGATGCCTGAGTCTATCCATTTGCTCATGCTCTTGTTCAAAGGATGTCCTAAAATCAGAGTCGACCACTCCTCAGATCTATTGACTATTGCATGTCGGTCATCCTTATTGAGTCAGTCCGTTTCACTTGAGTTCTTCCAAATCTTTCAATGTAGCTGGTACCTCGTGCTGGTTGATGGGGGATGCCTTAATGCCCTCCTTCCAGTGAGTCTCGTTTCGTCGACTTCAACCCATTTATTCCAGAAATTGAGGCTTAGAGTTTGGTTGAGTACCTTGAGGCTTGCAGTCATTAGTGTCAGGTTCTCTTGCCATCGACAATTTTGGGAATACATTAATCATTATACTCTGTGCCTTGATGCCCATTTTCATTATTGGTGGGTTATCTCACATCTGTTAATAGTATACATTGTTGACCAGTAATCAAATGATGTCACATCAAGTTCAACCTCAAATCCTTTATTTACTTGATGGGACTTGCACTATCGTAGACTTGTGTAGAAGACCCTAGGTGATAGTGGCATTCAGTATGCTACTTATGATTATGACTTTACATCTGAGATATCACCTCTTAGACATCAGCAGTTTGTACCTCTGGTTTGCACCAGTTGTTTCATTTTTCAGCAGGAGACCATATCTTACTGTAGAGGGATCATGGCAATGATCACTTATGACATGTATTCACTATGTACTGCCTATTCATGGCCATTGTATCAGATTGTTGTACTATACCGACATGTACTCAGGCATAATATTGTATTATGATGAGTGAACTGCTCCTTCCACTTGTGTTTCCATCACTCCACTTCTGATATTTATAATGTATTTCAGCCATTGTAGCATTAGTCTTTGACCTCACACATTAGGGGGCATATGTTACAATGTAATTTTCCACCTTGTGAGCATCAACACTCTTTGGCCTGCAGGATCCATTCTACTGACTCAGATCCACTTTATATCCTTCAGACACACTATTTTCCCTATTTTTTCACATGTACACTAGCTACATCACTACAATGGGCATACCCACGAGTTGCATCACTATAGCTCATGGGTAGCATGTAAAATGGTAAAAACCACTAGTTAATTACCTTTTAATCCCAAAAAGTAGTCATAGGGTGACCTTTGGCCCTCCATTTTCCCCAAAACGCCTCGATGTGTCTTTTCACTTACCTTTGAGAGGACTATTTATTGAGCACATATGGCTTATGGACGGGAGGAGAAAGGAGAGCAAGAGAACTCTAGTGGATTTTTTCTCTACCTTGAGTCTACACTCATTGATCCTTATAGTTATGAACCCCTTATGTTCACCTTCTAAAATCCTATCATAGTTTGAGTTTGCCATTCCATGGAGGATTGAAGTGGTGGAGGCACAAGTGGAGAGACCCAAATCTTGGTTCAGATTGGTTGCCGACAAGAGGTCATATCACATTGTACTTCGTGTTATTTATTAATAGAAATACTCATATTCTTGTCCATTAATGTTGTGAATGTTGTTTATATTACATTGGGTTGCATTTACTTAGAATATCATCGACCATTGATATTAATGATATTAATTTCGTTTATATATCATATGCGCCTGTTGTATATTGGTTGTCAAGACTAATTTGCAGGTTCAAGTGCACGGATTGAAAGCTCTAACGGGGATCCACATCAAACGTTTGGATCGAGGTTGGTTATGTTCTTCATTATCTTAGCATTGTCATTTATATAGCATAGCATTGAGAATTTAGTTAATTTCTGGTAGTCAGCTGTCTGTTGTGGTTCACCCCAAGCCATTGGAAGTTTTCTCTAACACAAAATAATACATTCAAGGAAGCACCAACTTCCTTTGTTTACCAACACCAACTGGAAGGAGGAACCAAACCCCTGGTTTTACAGCCACTAACCTGAAGGAAGCACCAACTCTCTGTGTTTATCCAACACCAACTAGAAGGAAGCACCGACCCCCTGTTTTTATAGGCACCAACTTGAAGGAAGCACCAAATCCCTATGTTTCTCTAGCACCAATTGGAAGGAACCTATGCCCCCCTGTCTTCTTGTTGTTTTACAAGAACCGACCTGAAGGAAGCTCCAACTTCCTGTCTCCTTTCCCTATCTTTCCTCCTTGATATCCAATATGAGATTATGTCTTTCGGAAATTCAGCTCTGCACACTCTTCTTATCTTTTGATAGTATTTCTTCTCTGTGATATGTTCATATGCAGTCGATTATTTTTCATTGAGCTGCATGCATCACTTGACTTCTCATTCATCTGAATTCAATACTTATGTTGATGTCTTACTTCATGTATTGTGTGCCTGTTGTCTCTGCACTCCACGTTGAGGTATTCTCTGTCAATCTGTTTCTTTGAAACTACATTCACCAATTGATACTATGCTTTCAATTGATAGTTTACTCCTATGAAACAATGCACCAGTAACAAATGGAACTACGCACCAGGGTATTTTTTAAGGATTCTAATACTACACTTAAGTATAGTATCATAGGTGATTATTTTGAATTGAAAAAATCATATATACAGATAAGCAGGCGAATATTAAATATGAAACATGCCATTTATTACTAAAACGTGTAAATTTTGGCAAATATTATGATAAAAAAACATATTTTATGTAAATATAGAAGATATTAGAGACTAAAAATGACCAAATAGTGAATTTATTTTTTGAAAAAAAACCCAAAAAATAGCCAATTGGCGAAATTTTGCCCCTAAAAATTACCTTGCTGCGCACTTGATGTTTCCGTTCTATTTATGTGCCACAGTCTTTTAGATAATCTGTGACATCCTGTGCATCAAATGATTTGTCTGTTCGGTTTAATGCGCTTCTCTCATATCATCCACATCATGACATGCTTGTTGGATCTTGCTTTTGTTATGTTGTAACGCATTAGATGGTCTTTGCAACTTTGCACACTTCACTTCAGTCTTTATGCATCAGCTAGACATCTATGCATCACCTGATAGACTTTGGTTTTGTTTCTACGCTTTTGTCTTTACAACATTTGTGACTATCGTCTTGCTAACTGTAATACATCAAGCACTTGCGGATACTTCAATGTTTCTTCCTTTCAGTACTTGCATATCCATCATAGATCTACAACATCATTCTGTGCACCATTTGTTCTTCATTCTGCTACATGTGTGCACTTGGATCCTCACTAGATAATGTTGTTATGTCCTTGATCCCTTGATGCCCCAAATATCAAATTGAAACTTTCACTTGAATCTCATATGCTCTCACCATCAAGCTTACTTCAAATCCCCAACTTGTGTCTCTATTTATACAGGTCCTGCACGGATTGTATGTCCACAATTTGGTTGTGTATTCTCTTCTTGCATATTTTACAGATTGTTCATTTTCTGTTGGCATATTCTCACCATCATTTTTTATATTTGCCTGCATGCATGCATTTTGCATGCATCCAGTCATCATGCATGCATATGCAAGCATCCATTCATCAGTATGGTAGTCTCCCTAGCACCTGGATTCTATGTTCAACCCCCTAGAGCCTATTTTTAGCCCTCAGGAGCCCTCCTACCTACCTAGTGCACTTTTTATTCCTCACCTGGATGACATATGCGCCCCACTACACCACTTGGGTCACTAACAGTCAATTGCAACATATATTGACCAATTTATTCATTTATTGCTCTGTTTAACTTCCTGTAGCTTCCATTTGTCTATATCAGAGTGCCACTTGACCTACTGGAAGCCTCATCGACCTCATGCACTCTCCTTGGAGTCTCCATCCCTTGATTTGTGCTCACATGACTCAGTTAGACACAGTTAGACTCATTTAACTGACATTTGACTATTTGTGACTACTACCACTGATTGGATTATGTCTCCTATGCTATCCAAGCCACACATTGAGGAGAATTCGAATCACCTTTGGTTAATTCAAATTCACTTGACAGTATTGAATTGTATTCAGTTATTCACAGTGCCATCTTATAGCTGATGTATGATTATACTACAGATTTCTCCATTTCCGTGTTCATGAGTCATAATTGATTCATTTCTTCTTCTTTATTCTCTGCAATTCTAAGTGAGGCTTGTGATATTTTCTCTAGTTGTGTGATATTTCCTGTAGATTCACACATGGTATCATATCTGGAGTCAACTATTTGAATTGTAGCAGCAACAGTTGCAGAAATTCTTTGAGCAGTTGTCTTTCATTGAGCACCAGAAGCCTATGGATTTCCATAGCAATTCATGGTGCAATTGTCTTGCATTCACTAGAGAAATCCAGTGAGGTCTAGCCAAGTGTGAAGGATCCAGTCACATGTGCTCATTTTCCTAAGGCAATGTTCAATTCGAATTGCAGCAAATCTCCATCAACAATTTCATTGTTTTGCAGGTTATCTCTATCATTCGAATTCATCTTCAATTCAACTTCAATAGATACCAATGGATCTAAAAATGAATTCATTCAATTATGTCGAATTGAAGGAAAGGATGGACATCTTCATGAATTCCAAGAGCCTCTCTAGATTATTGAATGGGACTACAGTCGAACCCAGTGGTGTAGCAAAGAAATCCAAGTACTTGGATAAACTTGATGAAGTAGTAGGATTGTTGCTCCTCAACATTTCCGAAGACCTCCATTTACATGTCATAGACCTAGCAACTCCAAAAGAGGTTTGGGACAAGCCTGAATCTCTTCATGGACATAAAGATGATTTGAAAGGTCACAAATTGGAAAATGAGCTCATCTCCTTGAGCCCTTGCATTTTCGACTCCATCAATGAGTTTCTAACCAAGTTTAAAAATATGATTTCACAATTGAAGAGATATGGAATAGAGAAGGAAGAGAAGCAGCTCATCCTTTCCATATTATCAAAATTGGGCCCCAACTACTCAGTATTTGTCTCCACCTTTCAGACATTGAAGCTATCCATCCCAAAATGGAAGTTTCCAAGCCTTGATGACTTCATCCAATATCTCACACAAGAGGAGGAGAAGTTAATTCAAATGGGAATGATAAAACCCAAGTTGGATTCAACTCTTGCTTCCACTGAAATGAAGAGAGAGAATGGCAAGGGAAAGCAAAAAAAAATTGACAGAAATTTGAACGAGAAAAAGCAGAAGGACGATCCAAACCAAACAGGAGTTTCGAATCCCAAGAAAGACAAGCAAACTCAGAAGGGGAAATCCAAATGCACATACAGCAATAGAGGATTCCATCTGGAGATTTCATGTATGAAGAAGACCATAGATCTCATGGCTTCACTTCTTGAAAAGAATAACCTTCCAGTACCTACATGTGCTAGGAAGAAAGAAGGTGAACCATCAAGATCAGAGGACAAAGAAAGATGGCATGCTCTCATGGAAGGTGTTGGCTATATATCACCTTCTTGAGGTTTTCAACATAGACCCAGGTACTTCATGGTTCAAGGAACCAACAAAACCCCTATTCACCGGCCCTTTCGGAATAGGCTGCACATAGCCTGAGGTCTCACCCAAGGAAAAGCTGAGGAGGTGGTTGTAGAATCAAGTTTCAATAACCGGGTGATGTGAAGGTAAAAGGACTGACGAGCAGCGCAACACTATATGGGCTATTGCAGACAGACAACTACATGAAGTCTCTACTTCGTGTCAGATACTTCGGCAAGCAGAGGTGCTTGTGCAACCAATGCATCCACAGATTGCGTGGTATATGACTACCTCGTGCGTTATGGCGATAGGCTATCAACAACTTACCTCGCAGTAACTCTCAATGGTTCAGTGCATTGATTAGACCGCACATCTACTCAATACTTGCTCAACTCATTCAAGGACTTGACGATATTTATCCATTCATAACACTTAGCTTATTAATGTTATGGTGCATGCGAATGAATAAACATACAAAACTGTGTGCTCCAATGCTACGCTTTAATTCAGTGTTCAACTATGCGACTATCTAAGAGATTCATACATTCAAATGTTCAAAAGTGTTGAATACATAACATTCATCCACACATGTATTACTTAACATATTATTCCCATCATTCTGCAGAGAATACATATAAAATCAATCACATAATAGACAACTGTGGTATTTAAACATCCATGCTAAGCAAAAGAACAGTTGCAAACACAAACAATCACATAACACAGAATTTAATGTGGTTCACCCCCAGGATGGAGGCTACATACACAAGAACGGTTGTTAACATTGATCTTTTTGGGAAGGGTACAATTGTTCTTAGTTTGCGCACTCAGCTGCAGACTCTCTTCTCTCTCAGATAGGTCTCTGCACGCTCAGCTGCAGAGCCTTTACAATAGCTTCAACCTTGAAAGATTCTAACAATGCTCAATAGTGAATATCTCTATGAGAGATCTCTAACCCTTTCCCATACAAAATGCCCTTATTTATAGATCACGCCCAAGGGTCATGTCGTTACAATAATCAAGCCAAAACCCTAAGGTTTCCAAAACTGGCGTGGCTAACTACCACCCTAGCTATCGCTATTGATAGCCTACTCCACCTGCTCCAGCTGGGCTACTCGTGGCTCGCATGCTCATCCGACAGCCACAGTCACCAAACGGTTGTAACTGCTTCATGGCTTGTCCCTTTCAACTCCTTCGCCTGCCTTTCACCATTGGCGTTGTGGCCTAGCTTCTCAACTGCTTGCCGCCACACGTTTGAACAGGTCGCTTTCCTCTGTCGTCCACATGTTCCTTACCCAAAATAGGTCATGTCCTTGTCTGACCTTTACCTGTATTGCATTCCAAAAATATCTCATGCACAGTTATGCACACCAACCTACTGCACAACCATGCCTTGAACACTACCACCGCACGACATGCGTAATTCTTCAAAACTGCCTGTCACCTGCCGCCGCGCACAATGTGCACTTTTCAACACTTGTGCAAAAATCCCTACTTGGACCTCGTCCAACAGAAGGTGCATCAACACAATTCTCCTTCATGATATATTCAGGAGCATCAAGACACATGTCTTCCTCCAAATATCTCTTTACTGGTTTCAAATCTACTGTTGAACCATCCATCATGTTGGGGAATGATTCTGAGGTCTCCTCTGAGGGGATTGGAAGGATCAAAATTGATCATGGATACTTCTCAAATGTACTCTATGTTCCTACACTTACTGCTAATGGACTTTCGGTCTACCAAATGACCCATACTGGAGATCCCAGGAGGGTCATCTTCTCCCCAAATGAGGTTGAAATACAAGACACGGTTTCAGGAAATATCATTGCAAAAGGTGTTTCAAACCAAAATTTGAAACTCTATGAGTTCTCTCACTTTCTTCCTCTCTCCAAGCAGTTTTCTCTTCACACTGATGCTAATGAAGGGAGTAGGCTATGGCATGAAACATTTGGGAATCTCAACTATAAGTACCTACAATATATGCATACTCATGAGATGGTTGAAGAACTACCCAAAGTCAACATTTCCAAGGGAAACTCTAAGGGTTGCTTGATGGGAAAACATTGTGAAAAGAAGTTTGAGAAAGGAAAGGCAAGGAGAGCCTCTCAACCCCTAGATCTGATTCATAGTGATGTTGAAGGGCCATTTCCAGCTCTATCTTTGAAAAAGGCAAGCTATATTCTTACTTTTATTGATGATTATTCAAGATTTACATGGGTGTACTTTCTCATATTAAAATAATAATTATTTGGATACTTTAAGTTTTTCAAGTCTTCTGCAGAAAAGTTTTCAGATAGAAATATCAAGGCCATTTTCAATGACAATGGGGGTGAGTATGTCAAGGGTGATTTTCAATAATTTTGTGATGATGAAGGCATAGAGATGTAGCATATTGTTCCCTATACAGCACAACAAAATGGTGTTGCAGAAAGGAATAACATAACACTAAAGGAAATGGAAACTTGCATGCTAAGGTCGGAAGTGTTGCACCCTAGTCTTTGGGAATAAGCCATCAATTGTGTTGCTTACCTTCAGAACCGAGTCCCTCATAAAGGACTAAAAAATATGACTCCTTTCGAAGCATGGATGGGATATAAACCTGATGTATCTCATCTTAGAGTGTTTGGATCCAGAGCATGGGAAAGGATTCCAACAGAGAAAAGGAGAGCCCTAGATCCACAAAGCAAAGAGTGTATACTAGTGGGATATGCATTGAGTGCAAAGGCCTACATGCTTCCTGATCCTTCTACTATGTCAACATTCCTTGAGAGGAGTGTACAATTTGATCAATGGCCTCTTCATGATGCTCATCCTGTTGAGCAAGAGAGATTTCCTACCACACCCCCACTGCTTGATGAGCAAGAGAGCGAAGCTTCATCTCATGAGAGTTCAGATTTTGAATATGAAAGTGAAGATAATGAAGAGCGAATGCTAGATCCAGATCCACAAGAACCTAAATATATAGCCGCTCACAGTGAAGATGAGCGAATGGAAGATCCAGATCCACAAGAACTTGATGATCTTGCACTTAATGACCCTCCTCTTCCGAGATGGGAATCCACTACTCTTATATCTATCAGAGATCTTGTTGGATATCTACTTGATCCAAGGAGAACCAGATCTGATTTTTAGAATGGAAGGTTTCATCCTTCTCACATTACTGATCCATTTCTTGCCGATAGATCCTTCTTTGGTGGAGAAGTGCACTTGCCATTTGGGGTGAGTGATGACATGCTACATTAGCATCCTTCAGTCTATTTTTGAGGGAGGGATTTCTTCCCATCGGGTTTTCCCTCTTTCCTCACTTTATTTATTTAGATTGTTGCATGGGGTGACCTTTGGTATTAGTCACCAAGTCCCTACCATTAGTTCTTTCAGTTTTTTTCTCATAGTTTGGCTTGCGGAGGGGTGTTGGATTATTCTTACCATAATTTTTTATATTTGCATGCATGCATTTTGCATCCATGCATGCATCCAGTCATCAGTATGGTAGTATACCCAGCACCTGGAACTTATGTTCAGCCCCCTAGAGCCTATTTTTAGCCCTCAAGAGCCCTCCTACCTACCTAGTGCACCTTTTTTTCCTCATTTGGATGACATATGCACCCTACTACACTACTTGGATCACTAACAGTCAATTGCAGCATTTATTGACCAGTTTATTCATTTTTTCTCAATTCGACTTCATGTAGCTTCCAATTGTCTATATCGGAGTGCCACTTGACCTATTGACAGCCTCATCATCCTCATGCGCTCTACTTGGAGTCTCCATCCCTTGATTTGTTCTCACATGACTCTGTTAGACTCATTTGACTGACTTTTGACTATTTGTGACTACTACCACTGATTGGATGATGTCTCCAATGCTATCCAAGCAACACATTGAGGAGAATTCGAATCACCTTTGGTTAATTCAAATTCACTTGACAATATTGTATTATATTGTATTTAGTTATTCACAATGCCAGCTTACAGTTGATGTATGATTATACTACAAATTTCTCCATTTCTGTGTTCATGAGTGATAATTGATTCATTTCTTCTTTCTTTCTTCTATGCAATTCTAAGTGAGGTTTGTGAGATTTTCTCTAGCTGTGTGATCTTTCCTATAGATTTACACATTTTCCACATGTCATCTTCTTCACTATTGATGTGTCATGCACCTTCATGGTCCACAACTCAATGGGACTTTACACCTTGGTGTTGTACCCTTGTGCTCTTGATGTACCATTGCTTTGAGGTATGTGTGCATCCTTGCTCTTCAATTTCATGAGTCTACAACACCTGTTGTACCATCCATTGTGGGTATTGCACCCTTGATGCATTGATTCTTTGTAGAATATGTGCATTTTCCATCTTATTCTTAGTGGGGATTTGACCCTTGCCGCTTCAACACTTGTGGGTAATGCGCACTTGATGTATTGACACTTTGTGGATTCTACACATTTACCAACTTTTGCTTGGTGGGACTTTGACCCTATCCGCTTCCTCACTTGTGGGACTTGCGTAGCTGCTATGAAATCGGTCGTGGAATTTTCTCATAGAATTAACTCAACCGTTGTACTCTTATAGGAACTTGTGCGTGTTCCGATAACTAAAAGCATCTTCTGATTGGATGGACTTACACGCTTTCAGGACTGTCCAACCATAAGTTGTTTCTTATTGTTTGCACACTCTTGATTTTTTACCAAGCAATTCTTGCACATTCCAGAGTCTTCTTTCAACATGATTGCACACTTGTACCATTTTCTCAACCAACTCCTTGGATTCTTGTGCACATGCACCATTTTTCAACCAACTCCTTTGATTGATACCTTGAGAGAGTATGACTTGGTTGACTTGACTTCTACGCAGGTACCACATGTAGTAGGATACATTACTTGATATACCTTCCTTATGTACTTCTTCAAACTTGATCTCCATGATATATCCTTTTATGTACCTCTTCAAGATCATCGAGAAAGAGGTATCCTTGGACACACATATCCATATTGGATGCAACATATACGCCCTTTTAAGACTAGCATCCATATCTGTCACCTTCACCATCTTCCGTAGATACTACTTCAAAGTGGTTTCCATATACTTCTTCACACTACTGTAGGAATGTTGTATCAACTTTGACATCAATTGACATTAATGAATCATGATGAATTAGTTGACATCCTCTTTGTGTTTACGCTCAATCTGTAAGGGCAAACTCCAACAGATCTCCCTAGTCTGAATGGTTCATATCTAGAACAAAACAAGTACATAACAAAAATAGATTTCCTAGATTGATTGAAATGCAAGATAAGTAAAGAGATGGCTTACCTTATAGATGCAATTCCTTTCTCCTTTCTAATCCAAATATCGATCTTCGTATATTTATATACAAAATAAGACAAAACTTGTGGAAACAAACAAGTAGTGAAACTACATGATTGTGAATCAATCTAGATCAACAATCAAAGAGTTCAATCCTAAACATTATTAACACAACAAGTTTATGGAAAGAATTTGTATTAGATGTAATAATAATAAGTACAAAGAGAGAGGTGTTACAACCAATGCTTTGACATCATAACCTCCTTCCAACAATCCTAGCCTCCAAGATCAAATGCTTAGCCTCCAATGGATGAAGAGGATCTCCTAGAAAAATTCCACCAACATGTAGGTACTCTATCCTTCCTCTCTCAACAATAGAGAGGGGGTTCATATATATAGGGCTAAAGGGATAGGGAAGGTCGAGGATTTAAGGGAGAGGCTTAAGGGATCATCCCACTAGGTAACAGGATCGAATGCTACCTTCCCAGATATGTAGGGATAAGTCTCCACCCCATCCAAACTTCAAGAAGTCGCTCGAAGCTTCTCTTTATCTATTTTAACAAACAACGACGTACTTTTCACAAGTGAAACTCGCACCAATGGGAGGGTGATGCACATTGTGTAAGAGCACCCAACGTCACTGACGCACTCTACTAAGGTGTAGAACGCATCACCTTATCTATGACGCACCTTGCCAGAGATCAAGGCACGTCGGGGTGACAGCACAAAGTTAAATGGATGAACATCAAATTCTCTTTTGGTGTTTTAGACCAGGTACTTTAGGAATTAGGGCATATAGAGGACACATGACTCGTGATGATGATATTTTGGTGTAACAGAATTCCCTCCAAAGCATGAAGCTAGAAAAATAGGGTAGGTGAAATGGTTTGTAATAGGGAAAAAAATGAGGCAAGGATTGTCAGTTGGAGTGATGAACAAAGACCTCCTGCAGTACAACTGACTCTGATATATATATCCCAACTGACTCATAACATGGATGCTTACTAATACATTGTAGATCCATGATAGTAAAGACCGACTAAACACAATCATGGCTACTAGACACAATCATAGATCCATGATGAGATGATAACACAGCCACGACCAATACAAAAGTGGATACATGTAATATGACTCAAAAAATATCCATCGCAGCCTGGGTAAGATACATGAGTTAACCCAGGGTCATCAAGATGAAAATGCAATGATACAAATCTAACCATGTGATTACAATTTTTTGAAGTTGAACATCATAGAAACTGTTAGGATATTCCTATACTCCATCCTAGTCCCACCAGTATTTTGATCATTTACATTTTCAGTCATGCATGCACCTTTTAGGGTTTGCATGCATTCTAGGGTTTGCATGCATTTTGCATGCATCCCAGTCATCAGTCCAGCACCTAGCCCTCAGTTAGCCAGCCCCCAGGAGCTTCTCACTATTCAGTTTTAGCCCTCCAGTTGCTTAGTGCGCCCTTCTTCCTTGATTTTAGGGAGCAACTCGCCCTTCTTCACCTACCAGTTCAGTTACACTCAGTTACATTGAGTTACACTCAGTTACACTCAGTTACATTCAGTTACAGTCAGTTACAGTCAGTTACACTTAGTTACATTGAGTTACACTCAGTTACACTCAGTTACATTCAGTTACATTCAGTTACACTTAGTTACATTGAGTTACACTCAGTTACACTTAGTTACACTGAGTTACACCTACCAGAGTTAGTTTGACTGATGGTTGACAGTTACTTGAGCATTGATGACTCCACTGATGATGATGAAGACTTCCAGTTGCGCTCCGATGATCATGAGGACACCTAGTTGTGCTCCGATGACACTCCAGTGATCCTTTGATCACTCCATGAAGGCTAATTCGAATTGCCACCTTAGGCATTCGAATTCCTCATGCATTGTATTATTTATATGTCCATTTGTGATTAATAACATAGTATGACCGAAGTATTATTGCTTCTATCTGAGTTCTACTGTACCATATTATTCTGTTGCTCATTATACTGCATGTATCACTCTTCTTCTATTTTCTTGCTTAATCATAATTATTCTCTTGTGAGATACATCATCTCTTAGATCTGCTGTGAGGATTTTCACATGGTATCAGAGCATGTTGAGAGTATTGTTTATCTCCATTCTTGAGAGTTTTTTGCAGGTTATTACCAAGATTTCGAGTTCAGCAGTTGCAGCAGAATCTGCATTTTTGCAGCAGTAGCAGTTGCAGTTATTCTATATTGTTTTTGCAGGTCTTCTACATCTTCAATGTATCCTGAATTAGAAGAAATCACTCCTCTTTCTCTATTCAACTATGATGAATGGAAACCAAAAATAATAGCATATTTAAAGAGCCATGATCTCTTTGATTGCTATTTTGAAAGAGAGTTCGAATCCTCTACAAAGAAGATTAAATGGTTGAATAAAGGTGACATGCACATTGGAAGAATGAAGCTTACTATGACTGATTACATATTGTACCCGACCATCTTTGAAATTGAAACTCCAAAAGAGTTATGGGCTCATCTGGATGAAAGATTCGGCAAAAAGAATAATGGTTTTGGTCCAAATCCCTTCAAAAGCAAGCAAGTTGATGCATTCGCTCCACTTGATGGTCTCTCAGATCATGATGCATTCGCTCCTCCTGATGGTCTCTCAGATCATGTTGCATTCACTCCCCTTGATGATCTCTCAGATCATGAACCAGTATTATCTCATATTGAAGTTGTTGACAAAGAACTTGCAGATTCTCCGCTCATGCTCAAACTTTCTTCTCTTTCTGTGCCAGTTCACACTCTAGATATTGCAGAAGGTCCTAAATCCTCTCTTGCACCAGAGTTTGTTGGTTTGCATCATGATCACATGATTATTTCGGAGGTAACATCAGCTATTGGAGGTAATGCATTCGCTCCTCTTCAGCAAACATCTCTTATTTACTACTATATGATCATTAGCACATGCTTTCAGAAGGTTATTGAAGAATATGGCCATTGCCACCCGCTTGAGATAATTTCTCATGCATCATATGATAGTTTTGATCTCACCCCTGCTGGTTCAAAAGAGATCTCAAGAAACTATTTTGAAAGTCTTAAATCTGATTTTGATTTCAAGCAAACATGTAATAGTTATTTTTGGCATAATCTCACCCATGGTGGTTCGAAGGAGAAGACAAAAGACTATATGCACTTTCACAGATTTGATCCTACCTCAGCTGATTCGAATCACAGGTTCAAGGATCATTCTCATACTATTGGATTTGTTCTCATCACATTTGATCTGAAGAGCAAGTACAAGCACATGCTTTTTGAGCATGATCCACTTCTTCCCAAGAAGAAGATACCTCCAGACATATGACCAAGCATCACACATGCTTGAGTTTGGAGCATTTATTTTTATGTGTGCCTTACAGTCTATTTTTTGAGGAGGGGGTATGTTTCCCATGAAATTTTCCCACTTCCTTGGTTTATGATTGTTATTATTCATTGTATTGGGTGACCTTTGGTCTTAGTTACCAGGGCCCAGGATGGATTAAGGGGGGGTGTTAGGATATTCCTATACTCCATCCTAGTCCCACCAGTATTTTGATCATTTACATTTTCAGTCATGCATGCACCTTTTAGGGTTTGCATGCATTCTAGGGTTTGCATGCATTTTGCATGCATCCCAGTCATCAGTCCAGCACCTAGCCCTCAGTTAGCCAGCCCCCAGGAGCTTCTCACTATTCAGTTTTAGCCCTCCAGTTGCTTAGTGCGCCCTTCTTCCTTGATTTTAGGGAGCAACTCGCCCTTCTTCACCTACCAGTTCAGTTACACTCAGTTACATTGAGTTACACTCAGTTACACTCAGTTACATTCAGTTACAGTCAGTTACAGTCAGTTACACTTAGTTACATTGAGTTACACTCAGTTACACTCAGTTACATTCAGTTACATTCAGTTACACTTAGTTACATTGAGTTACACTCAGTTACACTTAGTTACACTGAGTTACACCTACCAGAGTTAGTTTGACTGATGGTTGACAGTTACTTGAGCATTGATGACTCCACTGATGATGATGAAGACTTCCAGTTGCGCTCCGATGATCATGAGGACACCTAGTTGTGCTCCGATGACACTCCAGTGATCCTTTGATCACTCCATGAAGGCTAATTCGAATTGCCACCTTAGGCATTCGAATTCCTCATGCATTGTATTATTTATATGTCCATTTGTGATTAATAACATAGTATGACCGAAGTATTATTGCTTCTATCTGAGTTCTACTGTACCATATTATTCTGTTGCTCATTATACTGCATGTATCACTCTTCTTCTATTTTCTTGCTTAATCATAATTATTCTCTTGTGAGATACATCATCTCTTAGATCTGCTGTGAGGATTTTCACAGAAACCACTTGATTACCAGTCATTGATGTATATCATTAACAAGTGTGAGGGAAATCACCATTGATGGTTCTTTTTTGTAAAAGTTAGTCTCCTCATCCGAAAAAGGATAAAAGAATATGAGGGAGAACTCTTCTAGTCATGATTAGTTTTGGAGTTCTCATTTTTCATAAATACTCCTTGTTGTCCGAAAAAGGGGTAAACTATCACCAAAAAGATGACCCTTAAAATACTTTTACAAGCATGAAAGAATCAAGTTCGCTTGGCGATCTTTTCTTATTTGGGGTTTTTGAAAAGAGCTTAAAGAGGAACTCCAAGGGGTTCCTTTTTCGTGAGAGTTTTACAATCTTGAAAAGAGATAAATGTAACTCGGTGACTTATTCTCATTGTTTTACAAGCACGAGAAGGAACAAAGAGTAAGCTCGATGTCATTAATACCTGATTTTAACGAGCACGATGATAGCATAAAAAATGCTCAAAGACTCGTTCACACTTAGTAAAATTTATGAAATGTCTATGATGGTCGCCAATAAAGTCAAAAAACCACTTTAATTCATCTGCAAACTCCAAAAACTAAGTTAGAATTCATAATGGGGTATTAAAACATCAAAAAGACACCAACTATAGTAAAAAAACCCATAAAATAAATATTGATAAAGGAATATTCCATTTCTTTGATATAAAAAGTCAAATAGTAAAGAAATATTACCAATTGTTTTTTACCAAGTTGGAATAGTTAAAAGACCTCTTTGGAGCTTGTTTTTCTGATGTCAATTGCAGACACTACAAACAGTTGTTTCATGTCCCATTAGTTGCTGGTAGGCCTCAATATTATGATTTACCTTTTCAATGGATTAGTTTTTGCTTTAAATGTTATTTTTGGGGTCTTTTGGACTCAAACTGAAGGGGATGGCACGCGCCCTGGGCAACATGCTTTCCCCTTGCGGGAAGTGTGTCAAAAGGGGTTTGACGCACTTTCCCCATGGGAAAAGCACATCATAGGTGAACTGACAGCAAATGCGGGGTGCGTCGGAGCAGTTCAATAACCAAATTTAAAAAATGGGGCCAAAAAGACCCAAACTATTGCCATGAAAAGAGTCTAATGGTTGTTTAATTCATGTTTATGCAGACTTTGGCCAATACAATGGTCTAGTGGAAAGAAAGAGAGCATGAACTTGAATATTCCCAAGCAGAGAATGACCCAAACTCATGAATTCTTTGCAAAGGTATGGAATTTTAAAATTATTCCACGTACAGGGCATGAGGGACCAAGTACAATTGCTAAACTATCTGATTAGGTTATGGGACCCAGATCAGAAGCATTTCAGAGTAGGTGCCCACATCCTCACCTTGGATGTGGAAGATATTTATTTCCTGATGGGTTTATAGATATGGGGATCCCCAATTTCACTATCTGGGCCATGGAGTAATGATCAGTCAACATAGAGTCTGGTGGCACAGTTCCGCACACCAGGGACACAAATGCTTGCTGGGAAGATTCCCATCAAGAACAGACGAGATCAACCTTTGAGAACTGTAATATTCACTATTGAGAGGGTGGCAAGTAGCATGGATGATCATATGGACTCCAAGGCCCACATGTTATATTCCATCAAGTGTATGACACCAACAGTCTTCATTTGGTGTGAGGGACTGCTCGCAAATATGAAGGATCCACTCACCAAGTGTAGAAAGGGTGAGTTGAAGTAGTTTGCCCATGGATCCATCATGGATTCGTTATTTATAGAGTGAGTTCCACTTCTGTGACCTCAAGTAGAGCTAGATGATCTAGATCCATGGTATCCACACATGGTCTTATGGTCAGAGGTGATGGCCTGCCATGGAGGCAGAGGACCTATCATCACTTATGGGCCAACCTTCTTTAGGTGGCTTCACGAAAATCTCCTCATGATTGAGTATTATGCATATGCAGGTACCGACTTCAGAGGAGATCCAGATCTATCTCTTATAGAGGGGGAGCAATGGGGAGATATTGGTAAGAACAAAACTTTTGTTGTTTTTATGTATTTTATATTTTTTAACGTTTTTTTTTGTAGTACTGATTGTTCATACATATTTCATCTAGACGTTGGCCCATCTCGACTAGTAGGTTCCTCTCCGATCAAGAGAAGAGGAGTGGTATGATAGATGGTATCTTCTCAACAAGATGTAGCGAATGAGTTAGATGAGCTAGAGGAGAACCTCCAGATATCGATGTTGGATATCCCTGACATATTCATCGATGATTTTGCTCACCATTACCAGCGCCATATAACTAGGTTTTCGGGACGTTTTGGTCTTCTGCTCCATTGAGTAGCTTGGGCCATTATTTGTTATCACGAGCACCCTTGGGGATAGATCTTTGTATGATATATGTACTGAAATCCATATGCTTCATATTTTGTAGACAGGATCTACTGAAATCTTATGAGCTTTATATTTTTGTATTAGTACCATTTTTTGTATTTTACCGAACATGATGATATATATACAAAACACTATTTAGCAGTTTTATATACTGTGCCTTCTATGATGAATTAGGATCTTATGGATGTTGGCCTACACACTATGAGTAGATTACATGTTATGTCATTGTATGCATATTTTTGATAAAAATGTTTATGAATGTGCAATGTACCAATCTAATATGAAATTAGCTAGGGAATCAACAACTGCATTCATTTTTCTTGGAATGTGTAGGTACTGAATGGACTCAAAGGACCTCTCCAAGAGACGTACTGACCGAAATAAGCGGAGTAATACGGGGTTGTGGATAGTGTAGAAATGGTTCAAATGAGAGACCAATAATTTTGAATCGAGGCAGATAACAAGGTGGACCACACCCAAGGAAAAAGCATCAGTCAAAAATTCAATCACCACATGATACTCAACGGCGTTGTTAGTTGCAAAACCTAGGCAAGTTCCGCTTGAGATTATCATCTCACCAGCAGGGGAATAGAGTACCCATGCCACCGAATCTAGGTTGCGGGTGTGTCACCTAGGCCCGTCAGCGAATCCAAATAAATTTTCCATCTACACATCCAAGAAGAACATGGTGTAAGCATAATGATAAGATCCTAGCACACTAAAATAGAGTGGCACACCAAAAAAAACACACATCATGTACAATATATACAAAGTACTAATGCGTGTTGATTTAGGAATAGTACCGATTTAGGTAGAGCCCATTGAGAGGCTCCCCCAAATATATTCTATCATAATCCACTAATTCATAGGCTCCCTTTTCCAAAACATGTTTTTCTACATATGGACCATGCCACATGGACTCAAGTTTTCCTGCCCCTAGCTTATCATTCTTTTGGTCATAATTAAGAAACAAAACACCCTCGTTGAAGATACAAGGTTTTAGGGATTTATCGTACTGGGATTTGATGTGCTTATTGTTAAGTTTAAACCAAATAGACTAGCAAGATCACTGAAAGAAACATAATGATAAGATAGACACAGAATTTACCCTGGGAAACCCTCATGGGGTAGAAAACCCAACAAAGCTTTCCTCAATAAGATGATCAACCAAAATAAAATATGTGCTCCAAGACTTGACCTCTTTCTCCACCTCCTGAACAGAACTCCCAGACAAGTGCGCTACTTTTTTGAGTTGTGAATGTGTGTATCAAATGAGGAGCTCTCCTCCTCTATTTATACTAATTCCCAACTGACTAAAATCCATAATGGGGCCGACCTCTCCTGGAGAAGTCTAATAACCCCTAAAATATAATATCAGGGCCGACCCCCACATGGTGGGTCTAATAACCCTAGTTACCACAACTCCTCAGAGGAATAATCATCTCCAGATACATAATAGAGTCACCTCGGAGGGATGGAACATCTCCGGAATAATAATGTACAAATATAATATTCTTAGAAGTTACAATAGTCAACACTCCCCCTTAACGAGAAGGATATTATAACAACATCTATAGGAGCAAGGAGTCGTCGACTACATCATAAATGATACATCTATAAATCATCGGAAGCTTTCTTCAATTCATCATCATCAGTAACCCAACCAGTTACTGGAACATCAACATCATCAGCATCGTCATCACACGATCATCAGCATCGTCATCATACGATCATCAGCATTGTCATCACATGATCATCAGCATCGTCATCACACGAACATCGGTATCATGATCACACGATCATCAGCATCGTCATCACATGATCATCAGCATCATCATCACATGAACATCAGCATCGTCATCAAACGAACATCAGCATCGTCATCATACGATCATCAGCATCGTCATCATACGATCATCAGCATCGTCATCATCAGCATCATATTACAGGATGATCAATCCTGCTCTCTTTAGGACATAGGTCCATGGATGATGCAATCATGTCATGTACCTTTTGAACCGAGGTCCAAGGACAATCCAGTCCTACCATGTACCTTTTGAACCGAGGTCCAAGGATGATCCAGCCCTATCATTCAATTCTCAGAGACCTCATGCCTACGGCTTAATTCAAAGGACCAAAGTCCAAGGATGATCCAATCCTCAACTGTACATTTAGGACCATGTCCAAGGATGACTTAATCCTCAACCATACATTTAGGACCACGTCCAAGGATGACTTAATCCTCAACCGTACATTTAGGACCACGTCCAAGGATGACTTAATCCTCAACCGTACATTTAGGACCACATCCAAGGATGACTTAATCCTCAACCGTACATTTAGGACCACATCCAAGGATGACTTAATCCTCAACCGTACATTTAGGACCACGTCCAAGGATGACTTAATCCTCAACTATACATTTAGGACCACATCCAAGGATGACTTAATCCTCAACCGTACATTTAATACCACGTCCAAGGATGACTTAATCCTCAACCATACATTTAGGACCACGTCTAAGGATGACTCAATCCTCAACTGTACATTTAGGACCACGTCCAAGGATGACTCAATCCTCAACCGTACATTTAGGACCACGTCCAAGGATGACTTAATCCTCAACCGTACATTTAGGACCATGTCCAAGGATGAATTAATCCTCAACCGTACATTTAGGACCACGTCCAAGGATGAACTAATCCTCAACCGTACATTTAGGACCACGTCCAAGGATGACTTAATCCTCAACCGTACATTTAGGACCACGTCCAAGGATGACTTAATCCTCAACTGTCCACCAAGGACTTCATTCTTGAAGACATATGTCTATGGCTCTCTTTAGGACTGAAGTCCAGGGATGATCCAATCCCCTCATCAATACTAGTATCCTCATCCATACAAGTACATCATTAAAATATGTATTCTCATCAATGCATCAAAGCACATATACATATATCGTGCATCCTCATCAATACATATATCATCATCAATATCAAAACATGTATCCTCATATATCATCAAAGCATGCATTCTTATCAATACATAAATCATCAACACATGTATCCTCATCAATACATCAAAGCATGTATTCTTATCAATACATAAATCATCAATACATGTATCCTCATCAATACATCAAAGCATGTATTCTTATCAATACATAAATCATCAACACATGTATCCTCATCAATACATCAAGGCATGTATTCTTATCAATACATAAATCATCAACACATGTATCCTCATCAATACATCAAATCATGTATCCTCATATATCATCAAAGCAAATACCTAAATCATCAAAACATGTATCCTCATCAATACATCACAGCATGTATCATCAAAGTAAAAGAAAAAATAGTGTAAGTGTTCTAAGTGTAAGAAGTCTAAATCTAAATAGGCATAAATAACCAAGAGTGGTAAGCATGTATCCTCATCATTAGTGATGATACTACTCCCCCTTTCGAGGAGGGTCTTTTAGAGCTACACCAAGCTTGTCTCGGAAGTGTTCAAATTTCACACGAGACAAGGGTTTGGTTAATATATCAGCAACTTGTTCTTCAGTACTTATATATTCGAGTTTGATAGCTCCTCTCTGCACCATGTCTCGTATGTAAAAGTATCGGATCTCTATGTGTTTTGATTTATCGTGGAATACAGGATTTTCTATCATTTTGATGAAACTTTGATTGTCACACATGATCACAGTGGGATCCATCTCTAAATCAAATATTCCAGATAATAGTTTTCGAAGCCATACTGCTTCACAGCTAGCGGATCAGGCAGCTATGTATTTTGCTTCAGCAGTACTAAGAGCCACACTGGATTGTTTCTTGCTGAACCATGAGATCATGGCAAATCCAAGACCATATCATCCACCTGATGTACTCTTTCTATCTAAGATACTTCCTGCCCAATCAGAGTCTGATTAACCATGTAAATTGAGTTCATGATTTCTAATATAATATAGACCAAAATCTAAAGCACCTTTTAGGTACCTCATCACATGCTTTGCAGCTATTAAGTGAACCTTTATGGGTTCTACTAGATACTGACTCAGGGTATTTACGGCAAAGCATATATCTGGCCTAGTATTTGTTAAATACATTAAATACCCAATGATTTGTCTATATAGAGTTATGTCCACTAATTCTGATGTGTCATTAATTAATAACTTCAAGTGGGATTCCATGGGAGTGGCCATGGCTTTACACTCCAACATATCGAATCTTTTTAGAATCTCCACAACATACTTACCTTGATTTAGAAAGATTCATTTGGTTCTTGCCATACTTCTAGACCTAAGAAGTAATGCATTAATCCGAGATCTTTCACCTTGAATTCTGAAGAAAGCTTCTTCTTGCATTCAATAATCTGTTTCTCATTTTCAGTTAGAAATAGATCATCTACATATAATAGTAGTATAACTGGTTCATCATTCATTACCTTAAGATAAAGATTAGGGTCAGCTTTACTCTTGGTAAAGCCCATGCTTGTTAAGAAATTGTCAATCCTTCCGTACCAAGCTCTGGGAACTTGCTTTAATCCATATAATGCCTTTTTCAGCTTGCATACATGAGTTCTCCCATCTTTAACCTCGAACCCTTGTGGTTGCTCTATGTACACTTCTTCTTCAATTACACCATTCAGAAAAGTTGTCTTGACATCCATTTGATGTAGTTTCCACTTCATCATGGATGTAAGTGCCATGATAGTTCTAATTGAAGTATACCTAACAACTGGTGCAAATGTTTCTTCATAGTCAATTCCCTCTTTCTCAGAGAATCCTCGGGCTACAAATCTTGCCTTATATTTTTCAATGCTACCATCTGCAACATGTTTTATCTTAAAAATCCATTTGGAGGAAACCACACTTTTATCTTTTGGTTTGGGAATTATATCCCAAACATCATTTTTCATTATTGACTGATATTCTTCTATCATTGCTTCTACCCATTCTTTCTTTTGAGCTGCTTCTTCATAGCTAGTAGGATGTTGATCCACAAGATCACACATCAAGGCTACATAGTTGGATACTAGCTTTGGTTTCTTTCTTTCTCTAGTGGAGCCTTTAGGAGCTCCATATCTTTCAGCTCCTTGAATAATGTTTCTAGCCCATGCTGGCCTTCTTTTCCTAGATAAATCTGAAATAGGGGGTTCTTGTGGTTCTATCATGTCATGATCCTCTGGAGTATCATCTTTAGGAATGTGCATAGCTTCTGTGATTCTAGGAGGTGTATCTTCTTCATAGATTTCTTCAAGTTGACACTTCCTGGATTTCTTGAGAGCTTCTTCTTCATCAAATGTCACATATCTACTTATTTCCATATGATGAAAACCTGGTATGTAAATTCTGAAGGCTTTGGATGATTCATAGTATCCAACAAATATTCCCTTCTTACCAGAAGGATCCAACTTGGTTCTCTTTTCTTTTGGAATGTGAATGTACACAGGACAACCAAATATTTTGAGATGACTTACCTCAGGCTTCTTTCCTGTGAACACTTCTTCTGGAGTTTTGAATTCAAGAGCACTATGGGAAAGTCTATTCTGCACATAGACTGCTATCCTAGCTGCTTCAGCCCATAAATACATAGGTAGATCTTGATCATGTATCATAGTTTTTACAGCTTCCATTATTGTTCTATTCTTTCTTTCAGCCACCCCATTTTGTTGGGGATTGTAGGGAGTGGTTAGTTCCCTCTTGATTCCAGCTTCCTTACAAACGTCTTCAAAGTCCTTTGAAGTATATTCTCCCCCATTATCTGTTCTGAGAATCTTGATTTTCTTTTCTAAGAGATTTTCTATTAAGGCCTTGAACTCTTTGAATTTTCCAAAAACTTCATTCTTACCTTTTAGAAAGTATATCCATGTCTTCCTTGAATAGTCATCAATGAATGAAAGATAGTATTCAAAACCACTTAGGGAAGTGGTGGGCATTGGTCCACATACATCTGAATGTATTAGCTCCAAAATGTTCACTTTTTTGGAAAAAGGTTCTTGATATTCTTCCCTTTTTCACATCCTTTGCATGAGCCATTATGATCAACCTTTAAGTCTGGTAAACATATGACCACCTTGCTTACATAGGGTAGGGCTTTATAGTTAATGTGAGCTAATCTTTTGTGCCATAGCTCACTGGGGCTAGATGTTTCATGAGCAAGGGAAACTTCTGGATGTCCCTTGAGCTTATAGAGGCCTCCTTCCTCTTCACCAATGACAACTACATCTTCAATAGATTCTCCTTTGGGCCACATAAGTACTTGACCATCTATGAAGGAAACTCTAAAACATTTCTTATCTAGTGCTGAGATAGAGAGTAGGTTTTTCTTCAATCCTGGCACATATAAAATTTCTTTCATCTTCAAGGGTGTTCCAGAATCTAGCTTGTAGCTTGCTTCACCAATCCCCTTGATGGGATATTGGTAATCATCTCCTAGAGATACCTTTTGTGTAGAAGACTTTTCTTCAAGATTTGAGAAAGTCTTTCTTTGACCTATCATGTGCTTAGAGGCACCACTATCAATAAGCCATGTATCTTCTCCAGGAGATATAGATCCAGAGAGTGCAGAGAATAGGACATATTCCTCTGTATCTTCTTTCTTTACTTTAGATCTTTTCCTTTGAGGCTTTTCCTCTTCCTCTTCTTCTTCTTCTTCTTCTTCTTCTTCACTATCATCTTCTGCCATATGTGCATGGTGTCTTTTGTGTACAAACTTCTTCTTCTTTTGTGAAGGAAAAAATTTGGCAATGTGTCCTAGTTTAAGACAATTGTAACACTGGACTGTGGAGAGATTTCTTACTGGATTGGGTCCTCTATTCCTTTTAAATTTAGAGAAGTGTTGAGATCCTTTGTGGTCAACTTTCTTGAAGTGACCCATTCTCTTCTCTTGGTGTGGGTGGCCAAGGCTTAGTCATCTTCCTTGAGCAAGGCTTCTCGGTTTGCAACCCTAGCCTCTTCTTGCACACAATCCTCCCAAACTACATCAAACTTCATACTTTCTTTTCTGGCACACATAGTTTGTATGAATGATTCCCAAGGTCTAGTGAGACCATTTAGAGCTGTCATCACAAGTTCATCTTCATCAAGAGTATCACCAATGGCTTCTAGTTTCTCCTTGATTTGGGATATCCTTGAGAAGTAGTCTTGAATGGATTCTCCTTTGTGCATCTTGGTACTCTTTAGCTGAGTTCTTAGGTTCATCTTCCTATTGATATTCTTTCCTTCATACATCCTTCCTAGGGCATCATACATTTCCTTTGGAGTCTTCTTGGAAGCCACTTGGGGAATCAAGTGGTCTTTAATTAAATCAGCTATGATTCTCTTTTCCCTAATCAAATCCTTCTTATGCTTCTCTTTGGCTTCATCTCCTTCAGGTTCTACAACTTCATCCTTGATATAATGAGCAAGGTCATTTTCTTCAAGAATGAGACCAATTCTGTATTTCCATGCTTGGAAATTTTCTATACCTTCTAGCTTGTCTTCAAGCTTAGTGTTTGGAGCCATCTTCTCTTGGGGGAGTCCAAGAGATAAGAGGTAGAGTAGTACTTACCCGGAAACTTTAACTTTTCACTTTTCCGAATCTGCAACAGAAATTTCTGTTTTATCGCACTTTTGGTAAAACTAGGGTTTGACTTTCCCGAAGTTCTACCCAACCAAAAATTTCGATCTAGGGCTCAAAAGATTGGTTTTGACAAGGGCTATCTAGCCATGTAATAAGGATTCAATAATACCAACTTTTTGTAGAAACCAATTTCTGGTTTATCGCACTTTTGGTAAAACTAGGGTTTGACTTTCCTGAAGTTCTACCCAACCAAAATGTTCGATCTAGGGCTCAAAAGATTGATTTTGACAAGGGCTATCCAGCCATGTAATCAGAATTCAACAATACCAACTTTTTGCAGAAACCCTAATTTTCACCGAAGAGAGAGAGAGAGAGATATTCTTACCTTGTGAAAGATGTTCTATTCAGGCTAGCTCTGATACCATGTTAAGTTTAAACCAAATAGACTAGCAAGATCACTGAAAGAAACATAATCACAAGATAGACACAAAATTTACCCTAGGAAACCCTCATGGGGTAGAAAACCCAGCAAAGCTTTCCTCAATAAGATGATCAACCAAAATACAAGATGTGCTCCAAGACTTGACCTCCTTCTCCACCTCCTGAACAAACCTCCCAGACAAGTGCGCCACTTTTCTGAGTTGTGAGTGTGTGTATCAAATGAGGAGCTCTCCTCCTCTATTTATACTAATTCCCAACTGACTAAAATCCCTAATGGGGCTGACCTCTCCTGGAGAAGTCTAATAACCCCTAAAATATAATATTAGGGCCAACCCCCACATGGTGGGTCTAATAACCCTAGTTACCATGACTCCTCGGAGGAATAATCATCTCCGGATACATAATAGAGTCACCTCGGAGGGATGGAACATATCTGGAATAATAATGTACAAATATAATATTCTTAGAAGTTACAATATTCAACACTTATTATGTGCTTCGTTAGCCAAAGCTACCTCGCGGCGGGTTTCGTCAAGTTTTTCCAAGTATAGAAATCGTTCTTCCTCAATAGTGGTGTTCGGTAAAAGTTCAACAGCGAGTTTTAGTGATGGAATCTTGTACTCAATAGGTAACACTGCTTCTATTCCATAAACCAACTGGAAGGGTGTGAAACTAGTGGCATTTTTAATGGAATTCCTATATTCCCAAAGGGATGAAAAAAACATCACGTGCCAATTGGACTTGTGTGTTCCAACCATACGCTGAATCATGGTTTTCAAGACCTTGTTAATGGACTCTACTTGTCCATTTGATTGAGGGTAGTAGGGAATTGATTTTTCATGTTGAAAACCCAATCTAGCGCTTATCTGATCCACCATATTGTTTTGAAAGTGTGATCCGTGATCGATAACGATGGCTTGAGGGACTCCGAATCTCGCAATGATATGGTTAAACATAAAGAACACGCCAGTTTCACCGTATTCCTTATATGTAGGCATAGCCTCAGCCCATTTTTTAAAGTAGTCAAATGCGACAATAACATAACCATGCCCCTCGGCCAAGGTAGGCTTACAATGCATGAATTCAATGGCCCATTTGGAAAAGCGACCAACAGCAATAACTATATGTAATGGGGCTGGATGTGAGCACTTTTTATAATGAAAAAAATGGCAAGTGGGACACTTCTTGACTACTTAGATGCAATCTTTGAATATGGAAGTCCAATAGTATCCAACGCATAAAACTTTTTGGGCTTTAACCATCCCAAAGATATGACCACCACATGCCCCTAAGTGGAAATCATTCAGAACGTGCTCATCATCCTCACGAGTTAAACAATGTAGGAGAATGGAATCAATACCACAATGATATAATGTATCAACAATGATGAGGTAATAATTTGCGTGGTGACGAACACGACGGTGTTCATAATGAGATAATTGAGGACCAAAGCATTGGGTTTGGACATACAATGTGATGTATCCACACCACAGGTCAGGAGTACTGATGAGGAACAAGGACTCATCGAGGAGAGGGTCCATGGTCTCAGTTTCCTAATCAATACGCGGAAGATCGCAAATAATTTCCACAAAAAAAAATACTTATTTGATTTGGCCTTCTCAAACTAGAGATCGAATTCCTAGAGAATCACAATCTAGAGCGAATATTTTCCCCCAAATACCTGATGCATGAGAATGGGGTACATGGTATTAGACTCAGTGATGATAGTGGTAGTGCAGAGGAGGATGTAGTGGAAAAAATTCTAAACAACAATGACTGCTGAGAGAGCTAACTTCTCTGCATGCGAATACAGGGTTTCAGAGTCAATGAGACCCTTACTAAGGTAGTATATCACATGCTATTGGGCATGACTATCTTCCTGTACTAAAGCCATAGCAATAGTGGAAGTAGAGGCAGGAATATAAAGGATGTAATTCTTGGTGTAATTTGGTGGTTGTGACATGAGTGCATGGGTGATTGCATGTTTGAGTTTTTCAAAGGATTTTTGAGCATAGTCATCCCAATTGAAAGGGATGTCCTTCTTTAAAAACCGCATGTATCCCTGTGTTTTCTCTGCGACATTACACACGAAACGCTACAGCTAGTTTTCCTTCCCCTGCAAACTTTGAAGTTCTGTAATATCCATAGGAAATGGTAAGGAGACAATGGCCTCCACCTTGAGGGGATCGATGCGGATCCCATCTTTGGAAATGATGAATCCTAAGAGGCATCTGAACTCGACACAAAAAATGAACTTGTGAGGAGTTAGTTGGATATTACACCATCGACATATAAGGAATACAGTCGTCAGATGATCGATGTGGAAGTCATGACGATTCAGATGAGTAGGGAGATTGTCTAGGTAAGGTTCCACAAAATCCTTCACGTCATTGAAAGCATACGACATAACCCGTTGGAATGTGGCACTAGCATTTTTAAGGCCAAAGAGGAGTTTGTGATATGCAAATGTACCCCATGGGCATATGAAAGTGGTCTTATTTTGGTCAATTGGGTGGATCTCAATCTGATTATAGCCAGAAAATCCATCCATGAATGAGAAGATGACACTTCCTGTACATTTGTCGATAATTTGGTCAATAAATCAGGTAGGGTAATTGTCCTTGGGACAAGCCTTATTCAAATCCCTATAATCAACACAAACTCTGATGGTTCCCTTTTTTTTCGTAACTAGGATGACATTAGAGACCCAATATGTTAAGTGAACAGGATAAATGAACCGAAATTTCAACAAATTTTCTATCTCTGCCTTAATATCCACAGTCTTCCTAGGGTGCATGGGACAGAGTTTTTTCCGGACAGGTTTTGTGTCAGGATGTGTTTGAATCTCATGCATAACAATCTGTTGTTGCTGCAACATCCCCCCCAATTTTTTGTAGATATTGAGGCCCCTCCTTTTTACTTCTTTTATAAAGCTACTTAGGAGTTAAACTTTCCTTAGAAGTTCTGTCACACTTAGTTTTTATAGGAGAAACCTTTCTTTTTCAGTTTATTGATCTTTTTCTTCTAAGGAAGAACTCAAGCTTTTCACCCGCAACGGTGGAAGGTTCTCGTCATTCTTTTACCAAGGCGCAAAGAAAAATTCAGACAAACTTGGCAAGTGTCCCCACAATGGTAGAAAACTCATGAAGTTTCGCCGCAACGTCGGAATGATTCCCAATCTTTGGTTACAATGAGCGGACGCGTTATTCAAGTCACATAACCTTCAACTGCAGATGGAACTTGCGATGTTTCCGCCGCGACATCTATTAAACTCAGCAACTCTCACCGAAACTGTAGATAGAACTTACGAGTCTTCGCCGCAACGTTGGGTGAGATTGCCCTTTCCTCCCGCTTTCGATGGTCATGCTTTAATACCAAACGTGCCAAGGTGACCCTGCTGTACGTTTTTTAAATGTCATTTTAAAGCCTCCACCAAAATATTAATTTCCCACATGTGTCAACCTTTATATAAGGTTTTGGGGAGTTTGGTTTGTTTCTATTGATAGAATTTGTACCGGAGAACACCGTTTCGAAGTTGTTAGATTGATCCAGCTCAGCTCACCCACAGCATAGTCAACCTCTGCGAGACCAACAATCTTTTGCTAGGTAGGTGTCTCTGCCACTGTTTCGTTATTTTGATAAATGTGTAAATATTTTCTTGGTAACGATACCCCATGTGGGCTACATGGCCGGTAGACGTCTGCATGTGTTGTTATTTTGGCCATTCCCAAACCTGTATTTTCTAACCATGTGCCCTTTCATATTTCCCCTAAGTCCCTTGAACCTACAAGCTTCAACCTTCCTAGCCGGCTTTTACCCATCGTGCCACTCATGCTGTCATTTGAAGAAATCCTGAACAAATAATAATAAAAAAAAAGAACACAACTCAGTTAATGCCCCCCGAAATGACTTATCTTGCTTGGGAGAAGGAGTAGCTGTGTTGAAACAAAATCTTTGCTTTCATCTTCATTTGGCAGTATTACATATTATCATGTTGATATTTTGTTTTAAAAATTTCCTGCATCTTGCTCTATGTTCTGTACTATTTTGCAATCTTATGTTTATTCATGCATAGTTGCTTGACAGGATTAAGCTATCATGCCGAAGGGTAGTAGAAAGAGAGCTAAGGTGGCTGAGTCAGAACCAGTAGATCCAAGAGTTGAAACTCTGTTTGACGATACCAAGTCCACCACAGGAGTTCCTCCTAAGGTCAAATGGGGAGATGTTTATCATATGCTCAGAGACCAAGATATCCCAGGAGCACTCTTGGAGGAGGAGCACATATATCAGAATATCAGAACCTCTAGGATAGCCAAAGCCTCCACATGTCCTGAGCTCTTTCCTTGCTCAAAAGTGATTGGATGGATCCTGGAGCATGCAAACCCGGAGACAAGAGTGTTGTATGATAGCAAAGGAGAGGCATTCGCCTCATTCCACCCAGCCTACATTGCAGCAACCTACAAATTACCGTGCTCTCAGCAGCCACTAAATGATGAATGGTTGGGGCAGATGGACAATCTTGAAATGGCTAAAAAGCTGCTAATTATGAGAAAGAAGCTTAGGAAAAGAGACAATGATGAATATGAAGTTCAAAATCTGAGGGCCCTTTTAGGATGATTGCCCTTATGTTAAGCAAAATCTTCGGCATGGCTAACAGAACCATTTATAGGATACAATGGGCCCCCATAATCCATTACGTAGCATTCAAAGGAACTGTTTTTGATTGGGCAACTATCCTCTCAGACAGTTTATCATCCACCTTCAAAACAGACAGAGAAGGAATGGCTATGAAGAAGTCAAAATTCTTCATGTCTTCATATCTTGTTGATTGCATTTTGGCCAAGCTCACGTTCCCAAAGCTAGGATGCATTTGGGACCAGTCCAACACCCCAGTCTATACTGCCTATAAAATATTGTGGGATCATAATTACGGGATGCATTACAAACTCATCTGTGAGGAGTTCATCATACCTCTATATGAGCAAATGTTTAGTGAAGAACCCAATTGATTATCAGAGAATGCCATGGCAATGCTGGAAAATTATGACAAATTCTACTTTTCCGGAGATGGTACTTATATCAAAATGTATGGAGGCTCCAAGCCACCATATATCTTTCCCAGATATGCTACTGATTATATAGTTTTGAAAGAAGCAGTTAGGTAAGTTTTTCTTGATGGAGTCAGAGGATTTTTGAATAAATTGAAAAAGGATTCCTTCCCTTCTCTTCCATTCTATGTGAGAGCCTATAAGTTCTCAGGGGTTGCATTTGTTGAGGAATTCATTCAAGAGTTAAAAGGTTTTCATTCCGGGGAAGCAATATTTCATAGAAATGACAGATGAAACAAAGTTGTAGAGCACTGTAAATAATTGTACACCCACTTTGATTATGCCCATTATTATGATGAGGATGAAGAAGTATATAGGGGAATAAACAACATGACTGAGTTACAAATCTGCCGCCACAAAGGTGGAGAAAGCTCTAGCTTCACCACTGTCCAAAGTGCCCAAGAAGCCAAGTCACAGAAAGAAAAGGAAGTAGCGGAAGCTCTAGCTAATGAAGAACAGAGGCTAAAGGAGGAAGCAAATAGAACTCAGAAATAAATTGCTGACAAGCTGCAGAAGGAGCAAGAAAAAGCCCTTAAGCTTCAGGAGGTAGAAACTCTTAGGCTGCAAGAAGAAGAAGCACAAAAGCTTTGGGATCAAGAGTTAGAAGAGGCAAGATTGCAGCAAGCTGCCAGAGAGCAGGAAGAGAGGGAGGCAATTGAAAATCAACTAAAGGTTGAAGAAGAAGAAAGACTGCACAAGGATGAAGAAGAAAACAAGGAAAATGAAGATGCACGAGCTAGTGGTTCCAATACACAGGACATGGACATAGGTTCATGTTAAATTTTCAAAATTTACTTCAATCTGATCTAGGATCTTAACTGAGAGAACAACATGTACAGCAAATCTACAGCATATCAATCATGGACACAATAATGCAAGCACACAAGAGACACGGAGTTTACTTGGGGAAAATCATAAAGGTGAAAAACCCCAATAACTTCCTCAGAGATAGATAGAGCAATGATACAACTAGAATACAAGAGATAGTCTTCTCCTAGCAGCAAAGCCTCCTCCTCCGCAAGTGTGCCACTCTCCCAAGTGTGAGTGAGAGAATAGAATGTGTAAAATGAGAGAGACACACTGTTTATTTATACACTAACTTGACTTGACCTTTACTCAACTAGGTCGGCCTTAACTTAACCACTTAACATAATGCTAACTGGGCTGACCCCCACTAGGGTGGTCTAATAACCCTTTGACCCACACGGCTGACCCCCAATAGGGTGGTCTAATAACCCTTTGACCCACATGACTTATACATGGCCGACCCCAACAAGGTGGTCTAATAACCCATCAAGTATAAGTTACAACACTTACAATATAAATGATGACACTTCCGTATAGAGGAATAATAACATCTCTATAGGAATACAACCACTTCTGTATAGAGGAATAATAACATCTCTATAGGAATACAATATACATATATGTGAAATACATTCTGAAATTACATATACATCAACAGTTCATCCCAATTGGTACAGACCCCGCCCATTGAAGAGAATGTCCCCATAGAAAATCTCCCACTGATCCCTTTCACCTCATCAAAGGATCATACTGTGTCCCAGTGGAACAGATTTGTATATAACAGGGATAGGAAATCTAATGTTTTGAAGTCAGAGACAAGGTTAAAGATACTTTTTGAGTCAGACATTGTCACCCATCGTGAATCTACTGTTATGCAAAACATGAAGCATGCTCCTGTGGCTATGGCATCTACTATTGTAGTAGAAGCCAAAGCAAGCGAGGACAATGTAATAAGCATAGTAAATAAGTTTGAGTCAACCAAGAAAAGGGCCCATATGATCTAGCACATTGTGGCCAATGAGCAGTCTTATAGGGAGCTCGTAGTAAAGAAACATGATCACCTCCTATCCGATCATAAGGAGTTGTTGGATAAATATCAGCACCTAGAGGAGGAAAAGGAACACTTGACAGTTCAGATGATGGTACTTGAAGCAAAGAAGAATGACTCTGAATCCAAAGTTGTCCAGTTAGAGGAAGATAAGCAATTGTTGGTTGAACACCTAGAACAAGCAAACAGTAGAGCAATAGATATGAATTTGTTTCACGAGGAATCCTGTGATGTACTCAAGCAGATGCATGAGAAGCAAGAACTGCTTACCGAAGAAGTTTGTAGGCTAAAGGCCATGCTAGATAGAATGAAGGAAATCAACTCTGAAGTTGTCAAGCTAAAGAACAAGTATACATGGGTAAAAGCTAATAGTTTAAGCCAGATGGAATGGAGAGAAGTGAAGGTGGATTTCCCCAAGCACCTCCCATTCAAACCTATGGTTGATTTTAAGGAAGATGTAGCCTTCATGGAATTTTGTAGGGACTACAGCGCTAAGCTAATTACTGTGATCCAGGTTACAATGGGAAAGTGTAATAGCCTTTATCAAAATATTCAAGAAGTGCATGTAAAGTGCAAGGTTGTATTCCCCACACCCTTGATGAATTTCCAAGTAAAGAGCAGCACCTCTCCGATTTAAAATACGAGCTGAACATTCAATTGGAGTATGTGAGAAGAATCTATGTGTTAACTACAAAATACCTCCATCAATGCATCGTGCTGCCTTTAGTACACACTCAAATGCTCCATGAAATCCGCTAGACAACAATAACAGAAATGCAAGACATCAAGGCAGAGCTCAACAAGCATGTAACTTCAAAGAAGATCTTGCTCCCTTCACTTGCCAATGTTGTCATAAGAGACATTGGTATTTGGTTCAGCTACATTGAAGAAGAATATAGGAAGGAAACAGTAACAGGATTAATCGATAGAGGCACATCATCTATAGCAGAGGCACCAGCTGAGATAGAAGCACCCTCCGAAATGGTTGCTCCAGCTGCAGCAAAGGCACTACCTCAGAGCTAGCTCGATAACCATGATGCATCAAATTTTCCTTCCCAATTATCGAATCATAAAGTCAAAGGGACAACTGTCCTCTTTTGTTTCTATTATGTAAATGGTGCCATGAGTCACTTTTTTTTGTAAAACAGTAAAAGTAAAATTAAAAGAGTTAAAGAAGAAAAGACAGGTGACAGCCCTCGAGACAGTTTGTAAACTTATAAATAGATAGTTAGTGAATAGTACAAGGACTTTTGGTAGGTGAAAGAATTTTTCTATCTTGTACGTGAACTATTTCTCTGCATGTATAAGGAATTCGATTTTGCCTAATGAAAGCCTAGGACACTAAACTTTTGCCTGAAAGATGTGTTGATTGTGTGCTGGATTACTCTTGTATCACTCTTACACTACTATGAGATCTTTCCTTACTATTGTGAATTAGTTCTCTGTAATGAATTATTTCTATAATTTTCTATGCAAATATGTCTATCTCAAATGAGTAATTGAATGCATTAATTGAATTAAAGCTATCTTTAATATCTTGTATATTCTATTGTGGATGCATCTTTAGGATTAAATAGCTATCTGTCTGATCCTTAGGTTTTCTTTCAGTCTATTACTCATCTTTAATGTTTGCTCCTTGCAAGGATAGATTAGATTTGTTTATACAATCTTAATTTAGCTTAGATTAGTTATCTGCATTTAACTTAGGGCACTTGCATCTCATCATTAAAATAAAATACATAAACGGTGGATCGAGCTGCAACTGGTGTTGAGAGTAAGAATCTTTAAATCTCACGGTAGCCAGAACCATTAACTGGATGGATTCCCTACACCAAATGGTGAGCGATCTAATTGGGCTTGCTTACCAAGGAGAATCCCTTGCTGATTGATGCTACGATCTCTGAGGCATCAATAGTTTTTGGTGCTAGAAGGAGGCCCACCAGTGCATGGTAGATAAAGGAGACTCTTCTTTAAGAGGAGATCCAACTGGAAACCCACTTGGAACAGCAATCCTAGACAATCCTGAGCTTGAAGTAACAAATCAAGAAAATATAAATTCTGAATTTGAAAATCAAGGAATGTTATATGCTATACCTTTTGCTGAAGTAGCAAATTTTAGGAGACATACCCGTGCTTAATTTAAGCAGCTTGGTGGATTAAACTCAATTCCTTTTCTTCCTAGAAGATGAGCTTCTAGACGGGAAAGACAATATACACGTGATTCAGTTCTTTTTTAGAGCTTTGAAGAATTGGTGGATTTATCTTTAGAGGAAATCACAAAACCCCTTAGAGAAATCGAACTCGAAGATCATCTAGATCTTGAAGAACCTTTCACTCCAAATAATTATCCACCTAATACTCTAAACGATTCTCCACCTAATTCTCCATGAGGAGCCATGGTTGTACCGGCATGGAGAACAAGAGGAGCTTTGAATTTGGCTGGACCTTTTCACAACCTACCTAAGAATCCTGAGAAAGTTTTTCCTAAATACGACCCTGGTAAAGGCATCTCTGCTGAAGATCACCTAAAGAGCTTGTATTCAACTCTAAACCTTTTAAATGTGCAGCATGAGGATGTCGTCTGTAGGATTTTTCCATATACTTTCGAACCGAAAGTTGCTTCCTAGTATTTCAGTTTACAAGCTAGTTCACTATTGAATTGGGAGGAATTTGAAAATTGTTTTTTGAAAAAGTATGGAAATCATAAAACTGTAGCTGCACTCATGAAAGAATTGTTGTCCATGAGAATGGAAAAGAAAGAAAAGGTCCAAGAATTCAACCAAAGATTCACCACACTGTTAAATAACTTTAGTGTAGCAACTAGACCAGCTGAAGAATAAAGTTGAGTACTACACTACAACTCTTGATCCACCAATAGCAATGTTTGTCAAAAGATCCAAGAAAACTACTTTAGTAGAAAATTTCGAAGAAGCTAGGAAGGTAGATGAAGAAGCGGACAACATTGCTAAGCATTCTGTAGACGCAGAATCAAAACCAGTGACCAATAAGAAAACCCTGTTGCTTACTAGGAATAAGGACGAGTCATCTGCGGATATAGAGAATGTAGTCAAAATGATGCAGAAGTTGTCCAATAAAATTGTAGATCTTGAAAAGGATAAGGCAGCTAGTGCAACTAGGAAACCTTTCAAACCTTTCTACAAGAAAAGGGAAGAAAACGACCAGCTTCATCCGCTTACAAACAACTCTCCTGTTTTGAATTTAAATGAGGTCGGAATGGAACATTTCTGCACCTTTCATCAAGAACCACACTCTGAGAAGAGCTGTCCATAATGGATAAATTCAATGAGCTTGGTAATGAACCAAATGTTGGATGCACAGGTACCATATCAAGACAATCCTCCAGAAGAGCCAATTCTCGAACTAGAAGAGCCCGCTCTAGATACTACCATGGTGTTATGGGACTGGGTCCCTTTGACTGAGTTAATAGAAGATGACTCTGAGGAAAGACAGGTCTCAGCTGTAAACATTAACACTCGTAGTAAAGGTCCAATTGTTGATTCGAGTTCAAGCTCGGCTATACCCAAGCCTAAAATATCCAATGAAGTACCTAAAAGACACATCACGGTTATTCCTCCACAACCTAAAGCTAACACATGCCTACCAAACAACCAAACATGGAGACAACAACTCAACAACCTAAGAACACTTCAAGTAGGAAAAATAATCAACCAAAAGTCTTAAAAGAGTGTGATATGGGATATGACATAATTGAAGATATAAAGAAAGTGAAGGCAAATGTTTCAATATTCGATATGTGTAGTTTTCCCCAGCAACGAAATAAATTGTTGCAAGCTCTTGAACCCCAATCCAGCGCACCGTTAGCAGATGCTCAGGAAGACCCTGAAATTAATGAAGCTAGTATTGGCGGGAAATCTAAATCCCAAACACTGCCTTTCCTTTTAACTTTTGAAATTTTCAATCACAATGTGCATAACTATTTGGTAGATTCTGGAGCATCTTCAAATGTCAGTCCATTGTCAATCTATAAAAACATTAATGGGTAGCCAATTCCATCCCCAGCTCAGATTATCCAGCTAGATAGAACAAGTGTTAAACTCATTGGGGAAATGAAAGACGTCCTTATTAGATTATCAGCAAATCCTAGGGTGTGTCAGTTTATCGATGTAATGGTTGTTGATATTCCTGAAGCATATGGTTTGATCTTAAGCAGAGACTATTCTACAAAACTCAATGGCTACTTTGCAACTGATTGGTCCCATTTATGGTTATCATATCAGAATAGGAAAAATTAGATTAAATTTTTGAGAGAACCACAGATGAAACAAAATGTAACTCAACTAGAGGAAAAGAATGAAGCAGTAGCATTTTCATCTTCAATTCTAGGAAATTGTTTTTTAGAAATTGGGCCGGGTAACTATCAATCAGATAATGTTAGCCATGAATCAGATGAACAGTCCAATCTCCTTCAATTTTATCGGACTGATGATATCAACTGTAACATAGTTAGCTTAGTCACTGACTTAGATGATAAAAATACTAACTTAGTTAGATAAAAGAATTTTTTTGGATTTTATACTTTGATGGTTCCAAAACTCTAGAAGGATCCGGAGCTGGTTTTGTTTTACTTGATCCTGAAAATAACAAATATTTCTTGTCCTGTCAATTATAGTTCGATTGCACTAACAATACTGTTGAATATGAAGCTTTAGTTCACGGATTAAAGAAGGTCATCGGTTTGAATGTTAAATACCTGAAATTCTTTGGTGACTTGGAAATAGTAGTCAGGCAGATGAGAGATTCCATTCATTGTCTTTCACCACATTTGAAAAGTTATCAGGATGAGGTATGGGATTTAATTGCGCATTTTGACACTTTTAATAAAAAATATGTGCCTAGATTGCAAAATGCTATGGCTGATTTATTAGCAACTTCCGCTTCCAGGTTGGTACCTACCAATAATAAATGTTCTATTGAATTGATTTTCAGGCCTTTGGTTCTAGACAATATCACAAATCTCAGAGTGTTTGATGATGATGATCATATCATTAATTTTCTAACAAATGAAAACTTGTTCCAAGGAGCTATTATAGAAGAGGAAAAGAATGATTCCGATTTGCAAAACAGAGACACAGTCAAAGGAAATTTTATGCCCAAAGGGGTGATATCACTTGAAGGTTTGTTCGATCTATAGAACAAGTTCAAGAAGCAGGCGAATGCCAAAACTCACAGCTCTTCTACGCAGCATGAGTTAGTAAATCTGGTGTAGTGTCCCTTATTAGGAATTTTATTAAAATTGCAATTTTCCACTTATTCCCTTGGTTCAACCTTTGACTAGTTTCGATCTCTAGGTCCCAAATTTTCCCCAAATGATACCAAATCTTCTGAGAAGGTATATGAATGATATTAGAACATAAATATGTGTTTTAGGGATTCCTTTTTACCTTTAAAACACTTCTACAAATACTCTTTCAATTCTGGTCAATGTGGGTAACTTTACTAGTGATTTCCCTTTGACTAGTATTGGGCTCTAGGTCTCAAATTGACTCCAAATGCCTTCAAATATTCAAGGAAGTTTTATGAATGATATTATGAATTGAATATGATGTTCATGGATAACATATGGCCACCAAAATACCTCTGCAAACTCTCTTAAGATTCTGGACCAAGTATGCAATTTTACTAGTAATTTGGGGTTCAAATCCCCCTAAGGTAAGTACTGAAAATGGCTTCCCAAATGCCTCCAAACCCACTCAAATTTATGAACAGAGGTATGTAATGTGTTAATTATGTTCTTAAGGTCTCATATGCACCATTAATGGTTTATTACAACTTTTCTCACCCTCTCCCATTCAACTGCAAAAATCCCCAATTCGAACCTTGGGGAAATGGCACTATTTCTTCTCCCAATGCAATTAAACTGAGTAAAAATGCTTCAAAGGCTCAAGTACAGTACATGAAACTTGTATAATACATCCAAAAAAGTATATTTATCACAAATATATCAAATAATCATCCATTCATTCGAAATCATCATCAATACATTGGCTCACAACAAGGTAGTGGGGAAATGGCATTGTTCTTCCATTAAAAATGAGATTTATACATTTCTACTTGGAATTTCCACCTGAAACTTTTTGGATATGAATAAAAGAGTATTTAATTCATATTAAAAAATAAATGGGGCATTAGAATCTCCCCCAAATAGTACAAAAGCTCACCAAAAACACCCTCCCTCAAGGATCAAGAATATGCCATCAAAACTGGAAATGGTTGAAGGAGCGAGCTGCAATAGAAGAAACCATGAGCTTCCCTATAGCTTACACCTGCAAATAAAGACTCCATTAAAGCTACAAATGAAAGTTCTGAATGGCCTTTCCAATTTCCAACTTGGATGGGAATCTTTCACCCTCGAAATTGGCTAAGGCAAGAAACTAGTCATCCACTAGCTCTCCCTCTTCACAATTGCAATTGCAAATTCTACAAATGATCAAAAGCCCGTTTCATTCTTTGTTATTGAAATTTATAAACTTCTAATTTCCTCCATGGGTCGAATTCCCTCCAAGAGACTCATGCCAAGTCATGTTGGGAAGAGATATCAAAGAATGCCACTTGTACAACAATTCCTAGTCTCCCACTTCCACCAAATCACATGTGGAAGCATCTTAGCTGCCCTAACACCCTTGACAGCCCTCTTGGAGTCTATTTTTAGCCCTGACATGTCATATATGTCATATGTCATCCTTCAGGTCTGATTTGTGTCATAGGTGTCATAGCATCTTCATTATTGTTGTCATAGAGCTAGGGAATCTAGCCCGAGTGTCTCACTAGCTCCAAATTGCCTCTTCCTCTTCCATGGGAGTTACTCTTCCTCTATATTTCGACCTTGGATGATTCATGCAATGAATAATTTCTTTTGGACTCCCCCAAGTATGTTACCATTCACCTTGAATTCTAATTGGTGAGAGAATGATGCCAAATGTAGTGGGGAAATCTAGCCATATGTGGGTCCCACTTCCTCCATGTGTCTTCATGATGAAATGCCACTTTGATTTTCACTTGTATATATTTATTTAGATCCTTTATTAAATATTTATGCCATTCTAATGTTCAAACATCATTTATTATCCCCATTATTCCAAATCCCAAAGCTTCCACCCCAAACCTAGGAAACTAGTAATTTTCCTCCTTGGCAATTATTTGACCTTTAGCATCAATTTGACAAACTCTAATGAATAGAGCCAATGTGATTAGGCCATTGTGACCCAATACCAAATTTGGGACATGAAAAATCCTCCCTTCCCAATATTTCTTGTCCTCAAGCAATTTTAAATGTGGGTGTTGAAGAACCTGCTTTCTGTATAATTCTTTGAAGTTGCCATTGAATTGCCCAACCTTGAGTCTTTGAGTTTCCATGAAGATTTTAGAGAGGAACCACCATGCTTGCTGCTGCACTACTCTGATTAAAATCACTTTATTAAGTGGGGAATCCATCTCCCATACTGCTTGCTTCCCCAAAAAATATGAAAGCAATGAGATAAAAATTATTCCAGGGTCCCATTGCTTGTATTGCACCCCAACAATTAAAAGTGCTCTCCAACCCATACCATCAGATAAGAGGATTCCTGGATCCCATTTTCTTGTATTCATTCTTCCAAACATCATGAGTACAAAATATATATCATCAAAGTACATAACAACATAATGAAAATGTACATAAAGGAGATGCTTCATCAAAGAGTCATGAAAGTGCTTATACCTCCAAGCATGTAGACCACCATTTTCCAAGTGCATACAATCTTCAAGTGACCCATCAAATCTTCTCCAATGAAATAGGTGAGGATCCCATGTCCAATAGTTCTGCTCCAAGAGAATGTGATATGCATCAAAATATTCAGCCATGCATTCTTTCATCCAAGAAGTGAATGAAGAGTCTCCACTAAAATCTGAACCAAATAATGAGCAGGAAAAACAAGGAGAATTCAAAGGACTCAAAGAAGTCTCATCCATACATCCATGAGGATATGTATCATCATAAGGTAAAGAAATATGCTGCTGCAATTCTAAATAATGAGGTGCTCTATTCATGTCATCATCAAAAGGAGAGGTAGGAGTTTCATACCCCTCATGTGGCACCACTAGGAAAAAACCTTTCACCCAATTTTCATCCCAAAGTGATTTGGCTGGAAAAGAAGTGTGGGGTGAGGAATTATGAACCAACTTTAATTCTTTACAACTCTTACCCATTGAAATATTTAATTCATCTTCTCCATAATTGGCTGGTCCAACTATTGTGAGATCATGTACCTCTTCCAAGGCTTTGCAACTCTCTCCATGAGGCAACTCATAATCCCTTTGAACAAGGATAAGTGCTTGTCCTTCTTATTGTTTTAGTGTAGTATCTTCAAGAACCTGCATATCAACATGTACCTAATGTTCCACAATTACATTAGGTTCCTCTTTTGTGGCATAAATTGTTTCATCCTTTTCCTTGAAAAGAGAACCATTGCTCATTACTTTTTCCGAGTTGCTTCCAATTTCACTAAGCAACAATCTGAACTCTTGAAAGTATTGTCTCCACTTGTCTTCAAAGGATGGTTCAAGTAATTTCCTAAACTCCTCATTCTCCTTTAAGGTTCCTTTCTCATCCCTACTCATGGTGACCAATGAATGCACTTCTTCTCCTACTTCTTCCCTTTCACCAAAGTACATACAGTTTCCGTTTCTAAGGGTGGCGGCTTATTTCTTTGACTCCTGGTATTCATTAATGTTCTACCACATCAGGTGCCAAGAACATGCTCTGATACCACTGTAGTGTCCCTTATTAGGAATTTTATTAAAATTGCAATTTTCCACTTATTTCCTTGGTTCGACCTTTGACTAGTTTCGATCTCTAGGTCCCAAATTTGCCCCAAATGATCCCAAATCTTCTGAGAAGGTATATGAATGATATTAGAACATAAATATGTGTTTCATGGATGCCTTTGTACCTTTAAAACACTTCTTCAAATACTCTTTCAATTATGGTCAATGTGGGTAACTTTACTAGTGATTTCCCTTTGACTAGTATTGGTCTCTAGGTCTCAAATTGACTCCAAATGCCTTCAAATCTTCAAGGAAGGTTTATGAATGATATTAGGAATTGAATATGATATTAATAGATAACATATGGCCACCAAAAGACCTCTGCAAACTCTCTTAAGATTATGGACCAAGTATGCAATTTTACTAGTAATTTGGGGTTCAAATCCCCCTAAGGTAAGTACTGAAAATGGCTTCCCAAATGCCTCCAAACCCACTCAAATTTATGAAAAGAGGTATGTAATGTGTTAATTATTTTATTAAGGTCTCATATGCACCATTAATGGTTTATTAAAACTGTTCTCACCCTCTCCCATTCAACTGCAAAAATCCCCAATTCGACCCTTGGGGAAATGGCACTATTTCTTCTCCAAATGCAATTAAACTGAGTAAAAATGCTTCAAATGCTCAAGTACAGTACATTAAACTTGTATAATACATCCATGGAAGTATTTTTATCACAAATATATCATATAATCATCCATTCATTCGAAATCATCATCAATACATTGGCTCACAACAAGGTAGTGGGAAAATGGCATTGTTCTTCCATTAAAAATGAGATTTATACATTTCTACTTGGAATTTCGACCTGAAAACTTTTGGAGATGAAGAAAATAGTATTTAATTCATATTACAAAATAAATTGGGCATTAGAATCTCCCCCAAAGAGTACAATCGCTCACCAAAAACGCCCTCCCTCAAGGATCAAGAATATGCCTTCAAAACTGGAAATGGTTGAAGGAGCGAGATACAATAGAAGAAACCATGAGCTGCGCTATAGCTTACACCTGAAAATAAAGACTCCATTAAAGCTCCAAATGAAATTTCTAAATGGCCTTTCCAAGTGCCAACTTGGATGGGAATCTTTCACCCTCAAAATTGGCTAAGGCAAGAAACTAGTCATCCACTAGCTCTCCCTCTTCACAATTGCAATTGCAAATTCTACAAATGATCAAAAGCCCGTTTCATTCTTTGTTATTGAAATTTATAACCTTCTAGTTTCCTCCATGGGTCGAATTCCTTCCAAGAGACTCATGCCAACTCATGTTGGGAAGAGATTCCAAAGAACGCCACTTGTACAACAATTCCTAGTCTCCCACTTCCACCAAATCACATGTGGAAGCATATTAGCTGCCCTAACACCCTTGAGCACCCTCTTGGAGTATATTTTTAGCCATGACATGTCATATATGTCATATGTCAGCCTTCAGGTCTGATTTGTGTCATAGGTGTCATAGCATCTTCATTATTGTTGTCATAGAGCTAGGGAATCTAGCCCAAGTGTCTCACTAGCTCCAAATTGCCTCTTCCTCTTCCATGGGAGTTACTCTTCCTCTATATTTAGACCTTGGATGAGTCATGCAATGAATAATACCTTTTGGACTCCCCCATGTATGTTACCATTCACCTTGAATTCGAATTGGTGAGAGAATGATGCCAAATGTAGTGGGGAAATCTAGCTATATGTGGGTCCCACTTCCTCCATGTGTCTTCATGATGAAATGCCACTTTGATTTTCACTTGTATATATTTATTTAGATCCTTTATTAAATATTTATTCCATTCTAATGTTCAAACATCATTTATTATCCCCATTATTCCAAATCCCAAAGCTTCCACCCCAAACCTAGGAAACTAGTAATTTTGGGCCTCCTTGGCAATTATTTGACCTTTAGCATCAATTTGACAAACTCTAATGAATAGAGCCAATGTGATTAGGCCATTGTGACCCAATACCAAATTTGGAACATGAAAAATCCTCCCTTCCCAATATTGCTTGTCCTCAAGCAATTTTAAATGTGGGTGTTGAAGAACCTGCTTTCTGTATAATTCTTTGAAGTTGCCATTGAATTGCCCAACCTTGAGTCTTTGAGTTTCCATGAAGATTTTAGAGAGGAACCACCATGCTTGCTGCTGCACTACTCTGATTAAAATCACTTTATTAAGTGGGGAATCCATCTCCCATACTGCTTGCTTCCCCAAAAAATATGAAAGCAATGAGATAAAAGTTATTCCAGGGTCCCATTGCTTGTATTGCACCCCAACAATTAAAAGTGCTCTCCAACCCATACCATTAGATAAGAGGATTCCTGGATCCCATTTTCTTGTATGCATTCTTCCAAACATCATAAGTACAAAATATATATCATCAAAGTACATAACAACATAATGAAAATGTACATAAAGGAGATGCTTCATCAAAGAGTCATGAAAGTGCTTATACCTCCAAGCATGTAGACCACCATTTTCCAAGTGCATACAATCTTCAAGTGACCCATCAAATCTTCTCCAATGACATAGGTGAGGATCCCATGTCCAATAGTTCTGCTCCAAGAGAATGTGATATGCATCAAAATATTCAGCCATGCATTCTTTCATCCAAGAAGTGAATGAAGAATCTCCACTAAAATCTGAACCAAATAATGAGCAGGAAAAACAAGGAGAATTCAAAGGACTCAAAGAAGTCTCATCCATACATCCATGAGGATATGTATCATCATAAGGTAAAGCAATATGCTGCTGCAATTCTAAATAATGGGGTGCTCTATTCATGTCATCATCAAAAGGAGAGGTAGGAGTTTCATACCCCTCATGTGGCACCACTAGGAAAAACCTTTCACCCAATTTTCATCCCAAAGTGATTTGGCTGGAAAAGAAGTGTGGGGTGAGGAATTATGAACCAACTTTAATTCTTTACAACTCTTACCCATTGAAATATTTAATTCATCTTCTCCATAATTGGCTGGTCCAACTATTGTGAGATCATGTACCTCTTCCAAGGCTTTGCAACTCTCTCCATGAGGCAACTCATAATGCCTTTGAACAAGGACAAGTGCTTGTCCTTCTTCTTGTTTTAGTGTAGTATCTTCAATAACCTGCATATCCACATGTACCTCATGTTCCACAATTACATTAGGTTCCTCTTTTGTGGCATAAATTGTTTCATCCTTTTCTTTGAAAAGAGAACCATTGCTCATTACTTTTTCCAAGTTGCTTCCAATTTCACTAAGCAACAATCTGAACTCTTGAAATTATTGTCTCCACTTGTCTTCAAAGGATGGTTCAATTAATTTCCTAAACTCCTCATTCTCCTTTAAGGTTCCTTTCTCATCCTTACTCATGGTGACCAATGAATGCACTTCTTCTCCTACTTCTTCCCTTTCACCAAAGTACATCCAGTTTCAGTTTCTAACGGTGGTGGCTTATTTCTTTGACTCCTAGTCTTCATTAATGTTATACCACATCAGGTGCCAAGGCCATGCTCTGATACCACTGTAGTTTCTCTTATTAAAAATTTTATTAAAATTGCAATTTTCCACTTATTTCCTTGGTTCGACCTTTGACTAGTTTCGATCTCTAGGTCCCAAATTTGCCCCAAATGATCCCAAATATTCTGATAAGGTATATGAATGATATTAGAACATAAATATGTGTTTCATGGATGCCTTTGTACCTTTAAAACACTTCTGCAAATACTCTTTCAATTCTGGTCAATGTGGGTAACTTTACTAGTGATTTCCCTTTGACTAGTATTGGTCTCTAGGTCTCAAATTGACTCCAAATGCCTTCAAATCTTCAAGAAAGGTTTATGAATGATATTAGGAATTGAATATGATGTTCAGGGATAACATATGGCCACCAAAATACCTCTGAAAACTCTCTTAAGATTCTGGACCAAGTATGCAATTTTACTATTAATTTGGGGTTCAAATCCCCCTAAGGTAAGTACTGAAAATGGCTTCCCAAATGCCTCCAAACCCACTCAAATTTATGAAAATAGGTATGTAATGTGTTAAGTATGTTATTAAGGTCTCATATTCACCATTAATGGTTTATTACAACTGTTCTCACCCTCTCCCATTCAACTGCAAAAATCCCCAATTCGACCCTTGGAGAAATGGCACTATTTCTTCTCCTAGTGCAATTAAACTGAGTAAAAATGCTTCAAATGCTCAAGTACAGTACATGAAACTTGTATAAGACATCTATTGAAGTATATTTATCATAAATATATCAGATAATCATCCATTCATTCGAAATCATCATCAATACATTTGCTCACAACAAGGTAGTGGGAAATGGCATTGTTCTTCCATTAAAAATGAGATTTATACATTTCTACTTGGAATTTCGACCTAAAACTTTTTGGATATGAAGAAAAGAGTATTTAATTCATATTAAAAAATAAATGGGGCATTATAAGCTCCCCCAAAGAGTACAATAGCTCACCAAAAACGCCCTCCCTCAAGGATCAAGAATATGCCATCAAAACTGGAAATGGTTGAAGGAGCGAGCTACAATAGAAGAAACCATGAGCCACCCTGTAGATTAGACCTGCAAATAAATACTCCATTAAATCTCCAAATGAAAGGTCTGAATGGCCTTTCCAATTTCCAACTTGGATGGGAATCTTTCACCCTCGAACTTGGCTAAGGCAAGAAACTAGTCATCCACTAGCTCTCCCTCTTCACAATTGCAATTGCAAATTCTACAAATGATCAAAAGCCCGTTTCATTCTTTGTTATTGAAATTTATAAACTTCTAATTTCCTCCATGGGTCGAATTCCTTCGAAGAGACTCATGCCAACTCATGTTGGGAAGAGATTCCAAAGAACACCACTTGTACAACAATTCCTAGTCTCCCACTTCCACCAAATCACATGTGGAAGCATCTTAGCTGCCCTAACAGCCTTGAGTGCCCTCTTGGAGTTTATTTTTAGCCCTGACATGTCATATATGTCATATGTCAGCCTTTAGGTCTGATTTGTGTCATAGGTGTCATAGCATCTTCATTATTGTTGTCATAGAGCTAGGGAATCTAGCCCAAGTGTCTCACTCGCTCCAAATTGCCTCTTCCTCTTCCATGGGAGTTACTCTTCCTGTATATTTCGACCTTGGATGAGTCATGCAATGAATAATACCTTTTGGACTCCCCCAAGTATGTTACCATTCACCTTGAATTTGAATTGGTGAGAGAATGATGCCAAATGTAGTGGGGAAATCTAGCCATATGTGGGTCCCACTTCCTCCATGTGTCTTCATGATGAAATGCCACTTTGATTTTCACTTGTATATATTTATTTAGATCCTTTATTAGATATTTATGCCATTCTAATGTTCAAACATCTTTTATTATCCCCATTATTCCAAATCCCAAAGCTTCCACCCCAAACCTAGGAAACTAGTAATTTTCCTCCTTGGCAATTATTTGACCTTTAGCATCAATTTGACAAACTCTAATGAATAGAGCCAATGTGATTAGGCCATTGTGACCCAATACCAAATTTGAGACATGACAATTGGGCACTTAGGATAAACCAAAATATGTTAATCTTGGTAAATGTTGTTCACCGGGTGAGAGAGATAAGTTCATTAAGCTTTTTCGGCAATATAAAGATGTTTTTGTGTGGACTTATGAAGATCTGAAAACATATGACACTTGCATTATTCAGCATGTCATACCAATGAAAGTAGGCATTAAACAATTCCAGCAGCAGTTGAGAAGAATGCATCCCACTCTCGAACCTTTAATTCAAAAGGAATTGAAGAAATTATTAGATGCTAAGATAATTTCAAAGTCCGGCACTCTGAATGGGTTGCTAACCTGGTTCCCGTAAGAAAGAAATCAGGAGAAATAATATTATGTGTTGATTTCCGAAATTTGAATAGAGCCTCTGATAAAGATAACTACCCCATCCATTTGATGGAACAAATTCTACAGATGGTATCAAGATCGGAACTCTTCTCTCTCCTAGATGGTTTCTATGGTTACAATCAAGTATTAGTGGCTAAAGAAGACCGTCTTAAGACTACTTTCCACACTAAATAGGGAACCTTCACCTACTGAAGAATGTCGTTCAGCCTGATAAACGCATGAGCGAATTTCCAGCGAGCAGTGAACATTTCCTTTAGGGGATTAGGTGGTCATTGTGTCGTGGTCTATCTAGACAATGTGACCGTTTTCTCAAAGAAGAGAGAAGACCAAGTTGTTCATTTAAAACAGATTTTTGATCGTTGCCGAACCTATGGTATCTCTTTAAACCCCAAGAAAAGTGTTTTTTCTATTCTTGAGGGTAAGCCCCTGGGTCACATCTTATCAAAAGGAGGAATTTCAATAGATCAAGAGAGAGTACAGGTGATCAATAAAATCCTCGTGCCCCACAACAAAAAATCTTTGCAATCATTTATGGGCACTATCAATTTTGTCCGAAGGTTTGTTCCTGATTTCGTGCAAACTGTTAAACCTTTGCAACAAATGGTCAAGCAAAGTGTACAGTTCAAATGGAAAAGATTGGAAAAGAATGCATTCAAAGATATCAAAGCAGCCATAGCTAATGCTCCTTCTCTGAGAAGTCCAGATTTTGACAAAGACTTTATTTTGTATACTTTTGCTTCGGATGACTCTCTCACAGCTCTGCTTACACAAAAGATAGAATTAGGAGATGAATACCCAATTTCCTTCATGAGCACTGATCTGTAGGGCGCTAAACTGAATTATCTTGTTGTTGATAAGCAAGCTTATGTTGTATTCAAAGCGCTAAAATAGTTCAGGTTGTATATTCTTAGAGTAGAACCAAGGTTGTAGTCCCTCATCTAGCTGTCAGATCTCTTTTCATTCAAAAGGAATTGGGAGAAAGAAGGGGGAATTGGGTCACAGCTCTTTAGGAATATGATTTAGAATTTAAACCGGCTACTATCATCAAAGGTCAAGGCCTATGTAAGTTGCTCACTGAACATCCAACTGATGAAGAACAAAGTTGGGAAAATGAAGCCGAACTAAATATGATCAAGGTATGCCCTATTTTCACCACTCCTGAATCCTGGTACAGAGATCTAGTACACTATCTGCAATAGGGTTGCTTGCCATAGCATTGGAGCTCTAAGCAAAGAAGGGCACTTCGTTTGAAATCGGCAGCTTATCAAATCATTGAGGGAATACTCTTTAGAAAAAAATTATGATAGCATTTTTCTTAGATGTTTAGAGAAAGATGATGCAAGTAAGGTAATCAAGGAATGACACGATGGCCCTGTTGGGGGACATTATTCTGGAGATACGATAGCTCACATAATATTGAGGGCTGGATACTATTGGCCCACCTTATTCAAAGACACCCATGCCTATGCAAGAAATTGTGATGTGTGTCAAAGGAGTGCTGAGAAAATAGCCAAGGCAACAGGACCATTGCAGCCCATGATTATCTCAGAGCCTTTTGAACAATGGGGCATAGATGTCATTGGAGAAATAAAACCAAATTCTTCTCTGCAGCATCGTTATATCCTAACGGCCACAAACTATTTTACAAGATGGACAAAGGCTATCCCATTGCACAAAATCAATGAGGATGAAGTTATCAATTTCTTAAAGGAAAATATCATAACCAGGTTCGGGGTTCCAATTTCCCTAGTCTTTGATAATGCAACTTATTTTTCATATTTTAAGATAAATGAATTTGTTTATGAGAGAGGAATTAAGTTACACTATTTAGCCAATTATTATCCTCAAGGAAATGGATTAGCTGAATCTTCTAGCAAAAACCTCATTCGGATTCTTAATAAAACCATGATTGAAAATAAGAGGAGCTGGCATATAGCTCTCCCAAATTCTTTATGGGTAGATAGGGTTACTACAAAACACGCTTTAGGGGTTTCCTCCTATACCCTTGTCTATGGTGAAGAATCCATCCTCCCTCCCAACATCTTACTCCCATCTTTGCAATTGGCCCAAGCCTCCCAAGGTTCCAATAGCCAGCTTTTATAATCCAGAATTAACACCTTGTTGAAACTTGAAGAATCCCGAGAGAAAGCTAAAGACTGATTTGACCAACACCAAAACATAGTCAAGAGGTGGTTCAATAAGAGGAAATCTGGCAAAAGAAGTTTTGAAGTAGGTGACCTAGTTCTGAAATGGGACCATTCCCATGAAGGTAAAGGAATGCATACAAAATTTCAGCATTTATGGGTAGGCCCTTACCAAATTTGTGAAAAGCTTGGCCCAAATACCTACAAACTGAAAGATTTACAAGAAGAGGAGGTAACCCTGCCTCTAAACAACCTTGCTTTGAAACAGTATTTCTCATAGTCCTGTGAAGTCTCCTTTGTACATAAACTTTTGTTTTCGTTTTGTCTTTTATCTTTTCTTTGAAGTCAGTTTTTTGTTTTCTACACTCAGATGTTTTCTTTTATCCTTCAATAAAATTCAGCTCAACTGTTGGTAAGGCAGAAGATGGATCTTGAGGCTAAACTCAATCCTGAAAGGGTGAAAACCACTTACAAAGAATTGTTTTGGTGACTTTGTCTTCAATGATTGATTTTCAGGAATATTAGAGATCCTTTCGCTAATTGGTCAAAGCAACCCTGTTTTAATAACTAAGATTCAACGTTTCTTTCCTAATATCTGGGGCCCCATTCACTTTAACATAATTATCTACCTCAAGGATTTCGCTATAATCAGACCCATGGAAAGGAAGAATGTCTTACATATATATGGGATTTAAAATGATCCCATGCTACAAACGAAAGCCAAAAGGCTTATTTTAGAGAGTTGATTTCCAAAAATTCTCGCCTCAATCAAAGCATGGCAGAGAGATACTAAGCATTTTCAGTCAAGAAAGCTATCCAAATAAATCAGCTTAACAAAGTTCTCCGTCCATGAGGCATGATAATCAAACAAACTTATCACTCACACAAAAGGACATTATGGATTGAAGAACCAGAGAAATCAAATATGCAAGTTGAAGAAACTCATCTCTGGAAGACTCAAATTACAAAAGTCATCAAGAAATATCCAAAAGGGTATAGATAGCATGGGAATGAGTAATAAACGAATATGACTATAAGATATTGTTACGATCCTGTGGAGTCTTTTTAAGTTGATCTCTAAAAGGCATAATTCTAAAATGAACCCCATACTCCGGCCCTAAGACAGTCAAAAAGAAGTATGACTCTAAGTTACCCTCTCCCAAAATGGCCATGATGATGAGAGTGATCACAGTATTCACGAAAGCTGAACTATGGAGACATTTTATCACTCATGTAAATCAGCAGTTTGTAAGTTTTCTACCCCAAAGGAGAGTGTTTTTTTTCAGAGATCTATGTTCACCAAAGAATCGCCAATTGTTGTTGCTGCAACATCCCCCCCAATTTTTTGTAGATATTGGGGGGCCCCTCCTTTTTACTTCTTTTATAAAGTTACTTAGGAGTTAAAGTTTCCTTAGAAGTTCTCTCATACTTAGTTTTTATAGGAGAAACCTTTCTTTTTCAGTTTATTGATATTTTTCTTCTAAGGAAGAACTTAAGCTTTTCACCCACAACAGCGGAAGAACTCATAAAGTTCGGCCGCAACGAGAACCTATTTTATCAAATATTTCTACCTTGTACCTTTCAGGTGAAACTGCCAAGTCCATCCGAAACTTCGGGCGAGCTCGGCGAGTCCTCCTGCCATAACAAATCAACTAAAAAAAATTTCCCACAACGATAGAAGGTTATCGTCATTCTTTTACCAAGGTTCAAAGAAAACTTCGAACAAACTTGGCAAGTGTCCCCGCAATGGTGGAAAACTCACGAAGTTCCACCGCAATGTTGGAACGATTCCCAATCTTTGGCCGCAATGGGAAGACACGTTATTCAAGTCACATAACCTTCAACTGCAGATGGAACTTGCGATGTTTCCGCTGCGACATCTGTTAAACTCAACAACTCTTGCTAAAAAGGTCGATATAACTTATGAGTCTTCAACGCAATGTCGGGTGAGCTTGCCCTTTCCTCCCACTTTTGGCAGTTACGCTTTAATACCAAACATGCCGAGGTGACCCCGTCGTACGCGTTTTAAACGTCGTTTTAAAGCCTCCCCCAACCTATTAATTGCCCGCACGTGGCAACATTCATACAAGGTTTTGGGGAGTTTGGTTTGTTTCTACTGATAGAATTTGTACCGGAGAATGTCGTTTCGAAGTTGTTAGATTGATCCAGCTCAGCTCACCCGCAGCATAGTCAACCTCCGCGAGACCAACAATCTTTTTCCAAGTAGGTGGCTCTACCACTGTTTTGTTATTTTGCTAAATGTGTAAATATTTTCTCGGTAACGATACGCCATGTGGGCTACATGACCGGTAGACATCTTCATGTGTTCTTATTTTGGCCATTCCCAAACCTGTATTTTCTAACCATGTGCCTCTTTAGCTTTCCCCTAAGTCCCTTGAACCTACAAGCTTCAACCTTCTTGGCTGGCTTTTACCCATCACGCCACTCATGCTGTCGTCTGAAGAAATCCTAAACAAATAATAAAAAAAAAGGAACACAACTCAGTTAATGCCCCCTAAAATGACTTATCTTGGCTAGGAGAAGTGTAGTTGTGCTGAAACAAAATCTTTTCTTTCATCTTCATTTGGAAGTATTACATATTATCATGTTGATATTTTCTTTTAAAAATTTCCAGCGTATAGCTCTATGTTCTGTACTATTTTGCAATATTATGTTTATTCATGCATAGTTGCTTGACAGGATTAAGCCAGCATGCCGAAGGGTAGTACAAAGAGAGCTAAGGTGGCTGAGCCGGAACCAGCAGAGCCAAGAGTTGAAACTTTGTTTGAGGATACCAAGTCCACCAAAGGAGTTCCTCCTGAGGTCAAATGGGAAGATGTTTATTGTATGCTCAGAGACCAAGACATCCCAGGAGCAATCTTGGAGGAGGAGCACATCTATCAGAATATTAGAACCTATGGGTTAGCCAAAGCCTCCACACGTCCTGAGCTCTTTCCTTGCTCAGAAGTGATTGGATGGATCCTAGAGCACACAAACCCAGAAACAAGAGTGTTGTATGATAGCAAAGAAGAGGCATTCACCTCGTTCCACCCAACCTAGATTGCAGCAGCCTACAAATTACCGCACTCTCAGCAGCCACTGAATGATGAATGGCTGGGGCAGATGGACAATCTCGAAATGGCTAAAAATATGCTAACTACGGGAAAGAAGCTCAGGAAAAGAGACAATGATGAATATGAAGTTCAAAATCTGAGGGCCCCTTTTAGGATGATCGCCCTTATGTTAAGCAGAATCTTTGGCATGGCTGACAAAACTGTTTATAGGTTACAATGAGCCCCGATAATCCATTACGTAGCATTAAAAGGAACTATTTTTTATTGGGAAACTATCCTCTCGGACAGTTTATCATCCACCGTCAAAACAACCAGAGAAGGAATGGCTATGAAGAATTCATAACTCTTCATGTCTTCATAACTTGTTGATTGCATTTTGGCCAAGCTCACATTCCCAAAGCTAGGATCCGTTTGGGACCAGTCCAACACCCTAGTCTATACTGCCTGTAAAATACCGTGGGCTTAGAATTACAGGATGTATTACAAACTCATATGTGAGGAGTTCATCATACCTCTATATGAGCAAATGTTCAGTGAAGAACCCAGTTGCTTATGAGAGAATGCCATGGTAATGCTGGAAAATTATGGCAACTTCTACCTTTTCGAAGATGGTACTTATATCAGAATGTATGGAGGCTCCAAGCCACCATATATATTGCCCAGATACACTATTGATTATATAGTTTTGAAAGAAGTAGTTAGGCAAGTTTTTCTTGATGGAGTCGGAGGATTTTTGAATAAATTGAAAAAGGATTCCTTCCCTCCTCTGCCATTCTATGTGGGAGCCTATAAGTTATCAGGGGTTGCATTTGCTAAGGAATTCATTCAAGAGTTAAAAGGCTTTCATTTCGGGGAAGCAATATTTCATAGAAATGACAGACAAAGCAAAGTTGCAGAGCACTGTAAAGATTTGTATGCCCACTTTGATTATGCCCATTATTACGATGAGGATGAAGAAGTATATAGGGGAATCAGCAACATGATTGAGTTGCAAATCTTATGCTACAAAGGTGGAGCAAGCTCTAGCTTCACCACTGTCCAAAGTGCCCAAGAAGCCATGTCACAGAAAGAAAAGGAAGTAGCGGAAGCACTAGCTAATGAAGAATAGAGGCTAAAGGAGGAAGCAAATAGAACTCAGAAAGAAATTGCTGACAAGTTGTAGAAGGAGCAAGAACAAGCCCTTAAGCTTCAGGATGTAGAAACTCTTAGTCTACAAGAAGAAGAAGCCCAAAGGATTCGGGATCAAGAGTTAGAAGAGGAAAGATTGCAGCAAGCTGCCAGAGAGTAGGAAGAGAGGGAGGCAGTTGAAAATTGGCTAAAGGCTGAAGAAGAAGAAAGACTATGCAATGCCGAAGAAGAAAACAAGGCAAATGAAGATGCATGAGCTGGTGGTTCTAATACACAGGACATGGACATAGGTTCATCCCAATTGGTACAAACCCCACCCATTGAAGAGAATTTCCCCATAGAAAATCTCCCACTGATCCCTTTCACCCCATCAAAGGATCATACTATGTCCCAGTGGAACAGATTTGTATATAACAGGGATAGGAAATCTATTGTTTTGAAGTTAGAGACAAGGTTAAAGAGACTTTTTGAGTCGGACATTGTCACCCATCGTGAAACTACTGTTATGCAAAACACGAAGCATGCTCCTGTGGCTATGGCATCTATTGTTGTAGCACCAGCCAAAACAAGTGAGGACAATGTAATCAACAAAGTAAATAAGTTCGAGTCAACCAAGAAAAGGGATCGTATGCTCCAGCACACCGTGGCCAATGAGCAGTCTTATAGGGAGCTCGTAGTAAAGAAACATGATCACCTTTTGGCCGATCATAAGGAGTTGTTGGATAAATATCAACATCTTGAGGAGGAAAATGAACACTTGACATTTCAGATGATGGTACTTGAAGCAGAGAAGAACGAATCTGAATCCAAAGTTGTCTAGTTAAAGGAAGATAAGTAGTTGTTGGTTGAGCAGCTAGAACAAGAAAACAATAGAGCAATGGATATGACTTCATTTCAGGAGAAATCCTATGATGTACTCAAGTAGATGCATGAGAAGCAAGAACTGCTTACCGAAGAAGTTTTTAGGCTAAAGGCCATGCTAGATAGATTGAAGGAAATCAACTCTGAAGCTATCAGGATAAAGAACAAGTATACACGGGTAAAATCTAATATTTTAAGCCAGATGGAGTGGAGAGAAGGGAAGGTGGATTTCCCCAAGCACCTCCCGTTCAAACCTATGGTTGATTTTAAGGAAGATGTAGCCTTCATGGAATTTTGTAGGAACTATGGCGCTAAGCTAATTACTGTGATCCAGATTACAATGGGAAAGTGTAATAGCCTTTATCAAAAGATTCAAGAAGTGCATGTAAAGTGCAAGGTTGTATTTCCCCACACCCTTGATGAATTTCCAAGTAAAGAGCAGCACCTCTCCGATTTAAAAGACGAGCTGAACATTCAATTGGAGTATGTGATAAGAATCGATGTGTTAACCACATAATACCTCCATCAATGCATCGTGTTGCCTTCAGTACACGCTCAAATGCTCCATGAAATCCACCAGATAGCAATAACAGAAATGCAAGGCATCGAGGAAGAGCTCAATAAGCATGTAACTTCAAAGAATATCTTGCTCCCTTTGTCTGCCAATGTTGTCATAATAGACACTGGTATTTGGTTCAGCTACATTGAAGAAGAAGATAGGAAGGGAACAACAGCAGCATTAATCAATAGAGGCACATCATCTACAGTAGAGGCACCAGCTGAGACAGAAGCTCCCTCTGAAATGGATGCTCCAGCTACAGCAGAGGCACCGCCCTAGAGCTAGCTCGATAGCCATGATGCATCGCATTTTCTTTCCCTGTTATCGAATCATAAATTCAAAGGGACATATGTCCTATTTTGTTTCTATTATGTAAAGGGTGCCACGAGTCACTTATTTTTTGTAAAACAGTTAAAAGAAAATTAAAATAGTTTGTTAGAACATTATTACACCTATGTACATTAATCATTTATTAATGGATGGTTAATTAGTGCCCAAGTGATTAATTATTACATCCCTAAGTTGGTTAGTTGGTAAATGGTCAAATATCTTGAACTAGTTAGCAATGTGAACAAGTGCTGAGTCAAACTAGCTGTTGGGTACGCTCCCTAGGGAATTTAATGCATTCAGCATGCCTAGAGCGCCCTCCCTAGGTTAATCAATGTATTCAGCATGCTTCTCCTCTACCTAGGGTGCACTTGCTCAGAATGTGGACAATCTTGCCAACTTTGTCCAATTTTTGGCCAATTCTAGCTACCTAACCTCTAACCAACCAGTTTCTCCACATGTGTGAGGTCACATGGGCCTGTCCAGTCATTCCCAGCATTCACACAGCAGTTTCGAACCAGTTTGGGATGGTTTGGGATATTTTGGTCAACCTAGGGGGGTTTGAGCTTTTTCTAAGCTAGATCAGTGTGAACACTCCAGATGGATTCGAATTGTTCCAGATTTGTATATATGGATGTTCTTAACCTATTTTGAGGTTGGACAGTTAATAATATTTACATTATTCACCCATTTCATGTGTATGGTTCTTCATTCATTTACAGATTTATGCTAATTCTTGCAAATGTTGTGCAATCTTTTCACTAGTGAGGAATCCATAGTAGCTAGGTTCTGCTGTGATTGAGATTTTACAGAGTTAAAGAAGAGAAGACAGGTGGCAACCCTCGAGGCAGTTTGTAAAGTTATAAATAGATAGTTAGTGAATAGACAAGGACTTTTGGCAGGTGAAAGACTTTTTCTATCTTGTACATTAACTATTTCTCTACATGTATAAGGAATTTGATTTTGCCTAATGAAATCCTAGGACACTATATTTTTTCTTGAAAGATGTGTTGATTGTGCGGTGGATTACTCTTGTATCACTCTTACACTACTATGAGATCTTTCCTTACTATTGTGAATTATTTCTCTATAATGAATGATTTCTATAATTTTCTATGCAAAGATGTCTATCTCAAATGAGTAATTGAATGCATTAATTGAATTAAGGCTATCTTTAATATCTTGTATATTCTATTGTGGATGCATCTTTAGGATTAAATAGCTATCTGTCTGATCCTTAGGTGTTCTTTCAGTCTATTACTCATCTTTAATGTTTGCTCCTTGCAAGCATAGATTAGATTTGTTTATACAATCTTAATTTAGCTTAGATTAGTTATCTGCATTTAACTTAGGGCACTTGCCTCTCATCTTTAAAATAAAATACATAAACGGTGGATCAGGCCACAACCGGTGTTGAGAGTAAGAATCTTTAAATGTCACGGTAGCCGGAACTGCTAACCATACGGATTCCCTACACTAAATGGTGAGCGATCTAATTCGGCTTGCTTACCGAGGAGAATCCCTTGCTGATTGATGCTACGATCTGTGGGGCATCAACACAATGGCAGGATCAATCTCAAGAATTTCCTTGTAGCTCCATGTGAATACATTGCGAAATATTTTAAACAAGGCCGTAAAAATGGTGACTTATTCCGGGGAACAAGTTTTGCCTATGTGAATGTGTTCCACGACTCCAGGTTTGATCGAGATGTTAGTAGGAAAGGTAGGCATGATGTTTTCCAAGTTTCCCTCTATTACCGTATCATATGTAAGAATAGGATATTGAGCGTAAGGAAAGACATATGGGGAAACAATAGTTTCAATGGCGTTCTCTACCATATCTAACGGTGGAAGGAAGGATGATCACTGATGAAGGTATTCCCATTGAGGTTCATCCATGCTCATAATATCCATGATTGAATCATCAACATGAAAAGTATGGAGTAGAGGATCTGGTAGGGATGAAGTCTGAGTTAATATCAAATAACCTGAGGTATATGCCATTGAAGAGTGGACATACAATCGATCGGATGCTAATTGGATGGCCGCATAAGTAACTTCTACGGGGTTGAGAGGCATCACATCTCCAATCGAATACAAATGATCAGGATCAGGCACAACCCATTGGTTAGTCGAGTGATAAGATGATGGGATCATATATGAAATCATGTTCACTGTGTTAACATGGGTAGGGGGATCTGGTGTTGGAAAGACTCCCATGAGGGATGAATATTTAAGGATTCCTACTCCCACACTCTCATATATCGGCGAAGAGTGTCCTAAAAGAGGGACATCATCCGCGGGATGAGTAGTGGTGTCAGGTGTACAGAAATTGAACTGGTCGATGGTGACAATTCACCTTTGGTGAGGAATTGCACGATCCAGAATACAAATGATGCAACTGCGGTCATGGAATAGAACCAGTTTCAACCAAGTAGTAAGTTATAATCCAATGGGGCAATGAATACTTCCACATTGACGGAAATAGTCTTACTGCTCAACTCTACAGCCAAGGATTATAACAACCTTTGGGGTTGGTCACCAATTTTGTTTCTGGACAATCTGCAAGGGCAGACTCAAATGGATCTCCCTAGTTTGAATAGTTCTAATCTAGAACAAAACAAGTACATAACACAAATAGATTTCCTATATTAATTGAAATGCAAGATAAGTAAAGAGGTGGCTTCTCTTTACACAAATAGATTTCCTATATTGACTGAAATCTTGGTCTTCATATCTTTAGCTACAAAATAAGACAAAACATATGGAAACAAACAAATAGTGAAAGCACATGATTGTAAATCAATCTAGATCAACAGTCAAAGAGGTCAATCCTAAACATTATTAACACAACAATTTTATGGAAAGAATTTGTATTATATCTAATAATAAGAAGTACAAATAGATAGGTGTTACAACCAATGCTTTGATGTCATAACCTCCTTCCAACAATCCTATCCTCCAATATTAAATGCTTATCCTCCAATGGATGAATAGGATCTCCTAGAAAAATTCCACAAGCATGTAGGTACTCTATCTTTCCTCTCTCAAGGGGGTTCATATTTATAGGGCTAAAGGGATAGGAGAGGTTGAGGATTTATGGGAGAGGCTTAAGGGATCATCCCACTATGTAAGGCGATCGAATGATACCTTCCTAGATATGTAGGGATAAGTCTCCATGCCATCCAAACTTCGAGAAGTCGCTCGAAGCTTCTCTTTATCAATTTTAACCAACAAGGATGCACTTTGCACAAGGGAAAATCGCGCCAATGGGAGGGAGACACACCTTGTGTAAGAGCATCCAGCGTCACCGACGCACTCTACTAAGGTGCAGAACGCGTCACCCTAAGTCTGACGCACCTTTCCATAGATCAAGGCGCATCAGGGTGACAACGTAGAGTTAAAGGGATGAACATCAACTTCTCTTTTGGTGTTTTAGCCCAGGTAGTTTAGGAATCAGGTCAGATAGAGGACACATGACTCATGATGACGAGATTTTGGTGTAACACTTTGACATTAGTTGACATCAATGACAACCAAAGTTCAACAAAAACCAGGAAAATAAATAGACTGTGTTGATTCCCTATTCTTTCAGGGGACCACATACAAGGCCCACAAATAAATTGAGGCTCAACTTCAAATCTATTTTCAACCCGACCCTGAAAGAACAAAATTTCATTGATCTTGAAATTTTACCAGAAGAAATACAAACAAGATCTGAGAAACAAAAAATGAAGGCCGCGGTTCGAAGTTCTATACATACTAGAAGCAGTTCTAGAGTTAATAAGGGGAAAGAAGTGGTTGAACCTTGTAAAGAGATTGAGCCTATAAATTCTAAATTTAGAAAACAATCTCAAAATCCCAAGGGTATCCAGGTAACTATTGAAGAAGAATCAGATTCATCAATGGAGAACGAAGGAAAAGTAGTTGAACTCTTAACTAATTTGAAGGAGACCATAAATGTCATTCCTTTTTCACCTAAGCCTAAACCTTTTGTTCCAAATTTTTCTAAAGAAGAACAAGAGATGAAACGCATGGACTATGGAGACATTTCCAAACAAAAAGTTGAAAGTTCCACTGTGCAAATGAAAATACTAGAAGTTGATAGTCCACCTTAGCTTGAAGGTAACATGTATAAAACCAATTCGAAACTCAAGAAGATGTTGAAGATATTTTAAAATTTGGTTAAATATATCCAACAGAAAAAACAAGAAGATCTAGACTAGGACAAATAAAGCTAATAAGAAATGGGGAAAACGGGTCTTAAAATACAATAAGTTATGCAATTTATCTCAGAAATTGAAGAAAAGTAATGGAAAACTCTCAAGACAAAGAAAATATGGGAAGAAGCAGTGTTTAAAAGAAAGGAAAAAGAACCAAGATAGCATTGATAGATTGGAATATTTTCAGACTTAGGTACCCATATTGTCCAGGATACACTTCAGGATCATGCTGCTAAAACTAGATAGATATGTATTTTATCAAAGACACATTTGGATGAAGATAGTTTCCAGTCTGGACAACTAAAGTTTCTACAACTGGCTATAGTGGCACTACATAAATCTTTTTTACATCATTTTTATCTTTTAAAGTTGATTCTAGTATCTTCTAAGTTTTGTAAATCATCAAACTCAAGTTTATTTTGAATATTTTTGTAAAGGAAAACATACAATATGTTTTCTAGAATCTAAATAGTTATGTTGATCTAGTTAGTTGAAAAATCCCAAAAATAGGATCTTGAACTAATTCAAATCCCAAATGATCTATTTTTTTTTGTAATGATATTATTAGCAAATAGATGAGTTTCGAACCCCTTTAGTAGGATCTGAATATACGAATCAATGAAATGTAATGGTTATAAGAGAAGAAGGAGATAGGTGGAGGGGGTTTGAATTTTGGATATTCAGAGAAGGGTTGGTGGAAACTTGTAAGCTCTTGAATACAATAATATATGCAAGTTTAAATGATCATTTTGAGTTATGAATGGATTGTGCCTCTTATCTATTTTTTCTGCTACTACTCTATTTGAATACAAAAGTAACTTATGCATTGCATGGTCAGTTCATTCAAGAACTAATAACATTTATTCTATGAATGTATATTGCTTGTGATATTTGTTTTTTTTTCATTAGCATTCTTGATTATAACATTTTATGATATGGAATACCTATGTAATTTTATGAATGAGCACCTTTATTTTCATACATTTGCATCCTAGCTTTGTATTAGAATTTGAGCTCATATATCATTCATGACTGAAAATCATTTTAAACAAATTATGTATTACTGTTTTTCTACCTAAACTGTTGATTTCTCCACCTTGACCTTGTTCGTCTCACTAACTGTTCAACCACTTAAATTTTAAACCTTAAACCACAGCTTATTACAAATCTATATATAAGTGCCCTAGATTTTCCCTTATTAGTCTCAGTGCGGACCTTAGGGATTACATTTTCTAGCATCGTTGCTGGGGAGCGAAGAATCGAAGTTATCTTCCCTAGGATATGTTTATTAATCAATATTATTTTTGAGGTGAACATTATTCAGATAGCTAATAGAGACTTCATATTTCACCTGGCGATTCTACTGTGTAATTCTGGCTCCCAATAGGACTGGGACTAAAGCAAATCCATCTTCTCCTCTTATTTCAGCTCGATCCAATCTAGAAGAAATTCTCAAAGAGGATAGAGCTCAGTAAAATATTAGATCATCATATTTAGATACATTTGAAAACATTCCAGATTCATTTTTTAAGGATGATTCAAATCAAGAAATAAACTTTTATTTTTCTCTAGAGAATTTGCCACCTTCAATAGAAGAAGACAATAACCAAGCTATTTCTCTTTCTATACCTGAATTTCATGTATTCGTGATAGAATTTTATTCCTATGGATAAGATGAAAATCTCATTGAAAACAATAAGGCTCCCTAAAACCTAGTCCTGGATAGAAAAAAAACAAATGGTTGTTATATCTCCTAGAACTAGCACACATATGCAAGAAAACATAAAAGGAAAGTGGATGAAGTTAGGTCTCCTACATCAACCAAGATGGTTGTCCTCACTACTATTTGTTGCTCCAACTCCTTGCTTGGTGATCCAAGAAAGTGAACATGTAGACAAAGGAGGAGAGACAAGCTACTTTCATAGGCTAGCATGTTAGGTTAAATCTATCTACTTGAACAAGTAACAAATTAAGACATTCCAATATGAAATACACAATCTAGGAGAATAGTCCAAGTTATCTATTAGAAAGACAAAGAGAAAATGATACAATGTGACATTATGCATGAGTACATTTCAGCAGCATCTCCTCCAACTCTTTCCAACAAGCCACCTTTGATAATATTGAGAACATAAGGACCTCCTTACTAACAATTCTGCAACTATAGTTCACAGTTAGTCTCTATATCTCTAATCTCCAAAACCAAAGAGTAATAGCCTTTTTGTAGTATGAGGAAGTTCAACCAACATGCAGAAGGATTTGGATCATGAAATGAGGATGTGGATCTATGTAGGATAAATTGGATAACATGATATTCATCTTTCCTTGAAGGGAAAACAAAGAGACACTCGAAAGTATGATGAAATCATTGAGATAGGAGATCCCTAGATACATGGAAAAATCCTCTCAACAATATTTTTGTTGTAATAACCCTATTTTGAACCCTATGGTTTATTGGCTTAATGTAAATATTGTATACATGTTATGTGTGTGTTTTCTCTAGTATGGAGCTTAAGGCCAAGGCCCCACTAGAGGATGTTCAGGTTTTATTTGCATAGGCAATTCTTTGATAGTTGGATTATCCATGAGGATTTGTAAATGATATAATTATTAATTAATGCGATAAAATACCCAAGAAGTTGGATAAGGAGGAAACCAATGAGAAGGGTCCATGGGTATCCATTAGGGAGAGGTGAGGGGGTTATGGGATTGGTACCCATGCTGCCACATGTCTAATTGAGAACCCATTTGACTCACCATGCTAACATTAATGCAACTGTAAGAGGGTGGTTGAGAAAACCAGACCCATGAATTTGATGGAGTATGGGGCAACCTGCAAATCCTTATGAAGGGTATGTCCCTGTGTCTTGCTTGTCCCTTAAGACACTCCACACCTAGGAATTATCCCATCATGTTTTCTATCCATGGATTGACCAAGAACCCAAGTCACACACTCACCTGCAGAGGCCAATCGTGAAGAAAACAAGTAAAAATCATGATTTCCTGGGTAAGTCGTGGTGCAGAGATGAGAACACCCAAGGAAACCCTGTGCAAGAATGAAATTGATTGGGACATCCATATATCGGTTTGTGGGATAAATCGCAAAGCTTGAATGGCCTAGAGAACCCATAAGAACCCCTAGATCAATTGCAAAAGACCAAATTTGCAAAGCGTATTTTAGGGCGCGGCCCTATGAATAATTGCTTGTATAGCAGAGAGAAAAATGTCAATTAGGGTTGGGTTTTCTTGATAAACCTAGTGAAGGATGTAATCTCATGAAGAAAAGAAGTTGGAGCTTTCTATTCCCACCTTGAATAGCATTGGATGGAAGGGGTCTTGAGGGACTGTGCAATAGAGAAGAGGGCCTTGCTTTTGTTGGGTGAGGTAGGTAATGTGGGTGGCATGCTTGCTGAGTGGTCTGAGATGCCTGTAGCTCTATGTTATATCTCACTATCTTAGAAGCATCCCCTTTGTTCCCTGGATTGATTGATAAACCCAACTATAGGTTGTCTTAGCATTGGGATGAGACCTTGACTGTGGGAGAGTTCATTAGCCCTCCTTATTGGATACACATCCCAGCTCGTAGGTGGACTCTCAGCTGAAAGAGTACAAGCTGGAAAGAGACCTAAGTTTGGGTGGAAATTTTTCCTCACTTAGCCAGTTGCTTGGGGAAGCTTCAATTCCAAAAGATAAGTGTTTCTATGTGTTAAATGGTGTTAATTCATGTATTATGTCCAGTTGTTATGTTATTCTTGTCATGCTATAGGATAATGATTGAATGATTACATGGGATGGATCAATAGGAGGCTATGTGTGAACATGAATATGAAGTTGAATGCATGTTGGAATACTACATTATTTAAATGAATGATATGCATGGATAACCTTGCAGGTTGTTGATATGTTAACTAGCTTAGTTTCATTATCTATTTTTTTTTTGCATTGTAATCACCCTTCAAAGGGATGGCTTGACCTAAGCTAGACTTGGGGAAAGAAGGGGATGATCCTGATTTGTTTCAAACCCCCTCTGTTGGTCAGGTGAAGGTAGAAGTCATGGAAGGAATTGGGTAGAAACCCTACAAAAAAATAAGGGAACTTAGGTGGAGTTGTGTTAAGAATTTCAGTTGGGAAATTGGCATGGTTGGAGTGCTCAGATGAGGTGCGGATTGCACCATTGGATAGATATCTCCAATATCTTTCCAATGGTACCAACCTTGTCCCATTTGGCTTAAGGACGAGGGAGTTATGCTCTTAGAAAATTTGCAGGAGAAGAGGAGGTGCTTCCACAGTTCTGCATCCACAATGTGGATTGTGGATTGCAGACCTTGGAAAATAACATTGGATTGGACTTCTACATTCCCACATTCTGTAATGCGGATTGCGGAATGTCGAAGGATAAATTTTACGGAGGATTGGAATTGGACTTCTGCATTCCCGCATTCTGCAATGCGGAAGGAGAAATTTTCTGGATGATTGAATTTGGGCTTCTGCATTCCCACATTCCACAATGTGGATTGTGGAATGCAAAAAGAGAAAATGTCAAAAGGATTATTTTGGGGATTCCACATTTTGAATCCCGCAATGCAGATTGCGGAATGCGTACTACGGATCGACTTCCATTACGATTGTGTGTGGATTTCGAAGAATTTGGAAAAAAAGAAACAGAAGGTCTCCCATTACCTCTGAAGGCCACCACATGAGGTGTGGGAGCATGAAAAAGTGGTATCAGAGCTTCAGTTACAGCACCGGTGGCTGTTAGGGCCAAGCCGTGCATGAAATTACAGTCAAGAAATGCACCATGGAGTGGTTTTGATGAATGTTTATTGATTAATTGAATGACGAATCAGTGATTCCATATTTGAATGGATATGATAGGGTTTATTTACATGTTTTTAATGCCTAATAGATTCATCTATTATACGCATTGGTTGCAGTAGTTAATCATTGAAACGTACAGTAGGGAAACACACATAAAGGCGGGAGAATGGTCACCTTCAACAATGCACAGGATCCCTTTGAACCAAAGGAAGACGTGTTGGGTGAGAACCTGCAAGAGGCACATACAGAGGCCAATTCTGATGGAAGAAGGGCACAAGTGACACCCCCAAACTTGGCCAAGACCATGGTAATATTCAACAAGTGGATGGTGAAAGAAAGTGTAGGAAGAAACAACACCAACTCAATGAAGGCCATTTTACAAAGCCTCACAGACATGCATCAGAGAATAAATGGTGGGTCTAACCCAAGCAATGAAGTCCAAGAGGAAATAAATGCAGAAAGTCACTCTAGGGGTCGTTCTAGCAGAAGAACACCAAGCCCTAGAAGGGATTATGTGAACAAAAAAAACAAAACGCCCTCTCCTAGGTTTTCCTCAAGCAGGTCAGATGACCCCCAGGGTCCCCAAGGAAGCCCAAGACATACTTCCAATAGAAGTAAGAGTAGAAAGAGGCACAGAGGTATTCCACAGGGTCATTTTAGGAAAGAAAGGCCTCCCACTTTTGATGGTGAAAGCAAAGAAGGACAAGAAGCAGAGCCATGGCTTCGTGGAATTAAAAAGTACTTCAGAACGCATGAGTATTCAAAGAATGAAAAGGCTAGAGTTTCCATATATAACCTTAGTGGAAGAGCTTCAATTTGGTGGGAATAAATCATGCAAGTGAAAGGTATTAGTGAAAGAAGAATCGGATGGGAAAGGTTTAAAAGGTACTTCCAGGAGAAATACCTATCAGTATTATGATAATAAAATAAAAGAATTCAATGAACTCATATTAGGAAATAATACCATGGATGATCATTTCCACAAGTTCTTGGAGCTGCTAAGGCATGTAGAATACATCAACGATGAAAGAGTGAAAATAAAATGTTTCCTTGGTAGTATACCATTGTCATACTTACAGAGATAGGATAGAGTTTGTAAATCCACGAAGCTTGGATGAAGCCATTAGAATGGCAGAACATTGCTATGAGTAGGGTAAAGGTAAATCATAGATGCATCCAACCTGGAAAGGTAAGCCTAGAGGAAGGTTTGAACAAAAGAAAAGTGAATTCAAACCACCATTCATAAATCAACCCAGAATATTTCCACAGGACCAGCAAGCAAGAAGAGAATTCAAGCCAGCTATAGCAGCTGAAAAGACACCAAAAGGGCCACTCCAATGTTGGGGATGCAAAGGAAATCATATGATTAAATATTTCCCACATCGGAAGGAAAATCCAAGGATCTTGCACAACATAGAAGGAGAAACCAAAGTGGGAGATATGGCAAGGGAAACACCTAGGATTTATGCAACATTGGATGATCACCAAGCAGACCATCGATTAGCAGTGGTGGAGATTGAAGGTAAGATTGTTAAGCAATCTATTTATGTTTTGATTGATCCAGGTTCTAATCATATTTATGTGTATGCTGAGGTAGTTGAAATTTGTTCTCTTGGTAAGTTAAAGCATGGTAAGGCTTGGACTGTTCAATTAGACATAGGTACCAAGAGGAAGGTAACTGAGGTAGTGAAGGAGTGCCCCATAGAATTGAATGGACTCCTCACACATGTAGAATTAAATGTCTTACCATTGGGATCATATGATGCCCTAATTGGCATGGATTGGTTGGAAAGACATAAATCCAAGTTGGACTATTATGAGAAAGCACTTGAATGCATTGATGATGAAGGAAGGCCAAGGTTGGTGAAAGGAATTCCCAAGCAAGTTCCAGTAAGGCAGATTTCAGCCTTACAACTGAGAAAGTTTTACAAAAGGGGTTTCCAATTATATGTTGTGCATATATCAGATTGAGCAGAAGATAGAGGACCAAAGTTATAAGACTTTTAGTTGTTACAAGAATTACAGGATGTATTCTCAGATGAAGTACCAAGTCTTCCACCCAAGAGAGACATTGAATTTTCCATTAACGTTGTTCTAGGGGAAGGACCAATTTCTAAGGCTCCCTATAGAATGAGCACACCAAAAATTGGTAGAATTGAAGATGCAGCTGAAGAAATTAATGGAAAAAGAATATATCTGAGACCTAGTGTATATCCTTGGGGTGCACCTATGTTATTTTTCAAGAAGAAAGATGGCACATTGAGGTTGTGTATTGATTATAGGAAGCTCAATAAAGTGACAGTTAAGAACAAGTATCATTTTCCAAGATTGATGACTTGTTTGACCAAAATGAAGGAAGCTAGAGTGTTTTCAAAGATTGACTTGAGGTCTGGGTACCATCAAGTGAGGATAAAGGAAGAAGACATTCATAAGACTTCTTTTAGAACAAGGTGTGGCCATTATGAATTCATAGTAATGCCATTTGGTCTCACCAATGCACTTGCTACATTCATGTGTCTCATGAACAATATCTTCAACAAATATTTGGATAAGCTTGTGATTGTGTTCTTGGATGACATTCTTGTGTATTCAAAGAATGAAGAAGAACATAATAAGAATTTAAGAATGGTGTTGCAAGTCCTTAGAGAGAACCAGCTGTATGCAAAGCTGAGTAAGTGTGACTTCTATTAGCAGAAAGTATAGTATTTGGGTCATATTATATCAATAGAAGGCATTGCAGTAGATCCAGAAAATATTGAAGCCATAATGGATTGGCCTACTCCAAGGAATGCAACATATGTTAGTTCTTTTATAAGTCTGAAAGGCTACTACAGAAGATTCATCAGAGGATTCTCCAAGGTAGCTCACCCAATCACTTCATTACAAAGGAAAAATATCAAATTTATATGGTCTAAAAGTGTGATAAGAGTTTTCAGCAATTGAAGGAATTTCTTACTAGTGCTCCTATTATGAAGATTGTAGATCCATGGAAATACTTTGTGGTATGCATAGATGCTTGCATTGAAGGGCTCGATGGAGTACTCATGCAAGAAGGATTTGTAATCTTCTATGAGTCCAGAATGTTAAAGGAACATGAAAGGAACTATGCCACACATGATTTAGAGCTGGAAACCATAGTTCATGTCCTCAAGAGATGGAGACATTATCTCTTTGGAAGAAGATTTGAACTCAAGACTGGTCACATGAGTTTAAAATATTTGTTTGACCAGCCAAATCTGAATGCTAGACAAACTAGATGGATGGAGTTTCTTTGTGAGTTTGATTTGGAGATTAAGCATCTCAAAGGTAAGGAGAAGAAGGTTGTTGATGCACTCAGCAGAAAATTCCACATTGCAGCAGTAAGTATGTGTAAATCAGATTTGAAGGAAAGGATTATGGAAGGTCAAATCAGTGATGAATTTTACCTTCAGGTCAAGGAGAAATTGCAGTAGGTTATTGTGGATGAAAAGTATGCAAGATATCAGCTGGGTGTTCATATGATATTCTAATCTGTCAGAGTACCAGACTGTACATTCCAGATAGTGCAGATTTGAAGAAGCTTGTGATGGATGGGATACATGAAAGGCCATATTGTCAACACCCATGATATCAGAAAACTATAACAGTGGCAAGGAAACAATAATTTTGGCATGGTATGAAGAAATACATAGCTGAGTACATTGCTGGGTGTCAAAAGTTCCAACAAATCAAGGTAGAGCATCAACATCCAGCAGGATTGTTGTAGCCATTTCCCATTCCATAATGGAAGTGGGAAGTGATCTCTATGGATTTTATAATAGGTCTACCAATGACAGTGAAGAATCATGATTCAATCATGGTAGTGGTGGACAAGCTATCAAAGGTAGCTCATTTCATTCCAGTCAATTCCACTCACAAAGGAAATGACATTGAAAATATCTTCATGAGAGAGATATTTAGATTGCATGGGTTTCCCAAGGCAATAATTTCAGATCGTGACACAAAGTTCACATCTAATTTTTGGAAAGGATTGTTCCAGGAATTAGGGACTCAATTGAAGTTTAGCATAGCCTATCATCCTCAAACTAATGGTCAGATTGAGAGAGTAAATTAGATTCTTGAATACCTGTTGAGGATGTATGTGATGGACAAACCATCCAAGTGGGAAGACTATCTACATTTGGTAGAGTTTGCATACAACAATGGACATCAAGCATCATTGAATATGAGTCCTTTTGAAGTGTTGTATGGCAAAGGATGCAGAACTCTAGTGAATTGGGACAAACTAGTGAACAAGGTAGTACTTGGACTAGAAATGATTAAGGAGATGGAGCAAGAGATTGTTAAGATCAAATAGAATTTGAAGGCAACACAGGACAGGCAAAAGAGTTATGCAAATCTAAAAAGAATGCAGAAGAAATTTCAGATTTGGGATCATGTCTACTTGAGAGTGAAACCAAGGAAGAGTTCCATAAAGTTGGGAAGTTGTGCCAAGTTGGCACCAAGATATTGTGGGACATTTGAATTCCTTGATAGGATAGGACCAGTTGCATATAGGATTGCATTTCCTGATAATATTAAAACTCATAATTTTTTCCATGTCTCTTTGCTTAAGAAATATGTACATGACCCTAATCACATAATTGATTGGAATGTGATACAGGTGGAACTAGAGGGAGAGTTCCAAGTGGATCCTATATGCATCCTCGACAAGAAGGTCACTTTGCTCCCAAATAGGTCCATAGGGTAGGTAAACGAGCAATGGAGGCAACTTATTCCCGAAGAAGCCACATGGGAGCTGGAGGATGCCATGAGAGAGGCATTCCCATTTTTGTTCAGTTTTGAGAACACCGAGGATGATGTTATTTTAAGGGAGAGGGAGTTTTAATACCCCTATTTTGACCCTTATGGTTTACTGGCTTAATGTAAATATTGTATACATGTTATGTGTGTATTTTCCCTAGTGTGAAGCTCAAGTCCAAGGCCCCACTAGAGGATGTTCAGGTTTTATTTGCATAGGAAATTATTTGACAGTTGGATTATCCATGAGTTGTTAAGCCATGAGGATTTGTAAATGATGTAATTATTACTTAATGCAATCAAATACCCAAGAAGCTGGCTAAGGAGGAAACCAATGAGAAGGGGCCATGTATATCCATTAGGGAGAGGTGAGGGGGTTATGGGATTTTTACCCATGTTGCCACATGTCCAATTGTGAACCCATTTGGATCAGCATGCTGACATTAATGCAACTATAAGAGGGCAGTTGAGAAAACTAGACCCACGAATTCGATGGAGTATGGGGCAACCTATGAATCTGTATGAAGGGTATGGCCCTATGTCTTTCCTGTCCCTTAAGCCACTCCACGCCTGGGAATTCACCCATCCATTTTGCTAACCATGGATTATTCAAGAACCCAAGTCGTACACACACCTGTAGAGGCCATCCATGAAGAAAACAAGTAAAAATCACAATTTATTGGGTAAGCCATGGTGCAGAGCCGAGAACTCCCAAGGAAACCCTGTGCAAGAATCAAACCAATTGGGATATCCATAGATCGGTTTGTGGGATAAATTGCAAAGCTTGAACATCCTAGATAACCCATAAGAACCCCTACATCGATTGTAGAAGACCGAATTTGCAGAGCAGAGTTTAGGACATGGCCCTATGAAGAATTGCCTGTATAAGTGAGATAAAAAGGTCACTTAGGGTTGGGTCTACTTAATAAACCTAGTGAAGGTTGTAATCTCATGAAGAACAGCATTTGGACCTTTCTATGCCCACCTTGAATAACACTGGACGAAAGGGCCCTTGAGGGACTGTGCAGCAGATAAGAGGGCCTTCCTTATGTTGGGTGAGGTAGGTAATGTGGTTGTCATGCTTCCTGAGTGGTCTAAGATGCCTATAGCTCTATGGTAGAGCTCACTATCTTCGCAGCATCTCCCTTGTTCCATGGATTGCTTGATAAACCCAACTGTAGGTTGGCTTAGCATTGGGATGAGACCTTGACTGTGAGATATTTCATTAACCCTCCTTATTGCATACATAACCCAGCTTGGGGATGGTCTCTTAGCTAAAAGCGCACAAGCTGAAAAGAGACCCAAGGTTGGGTGAAAAGTTGTCCTCACTTAGCCATTTGCTTGGGGCACCTTCAGTTCCAAAAGATAAGTGTTTCTATGTGTTAAATGGTGTTAATTCATGTAGTATGTCCATTTGTTATGATATTATTATCATGCTATAGGATAATGATTGAATGATTAGATGTGATGGATCAATAGGAGGCTATGTGTGAACATGAATATGAAGTTGAGTGCATGTTGGAATACTATATTATTTACATGAATGATATGCATGGATAACTCCTGCAGGTTGTTGATATGTTAAATAGCTTAGTTTCATAATATATGCTTGTTTATGCATTGTACTCACCCTTCAAAGGGATGGCTTGAACTCACCTAGACTTGGGGAAAGAAGGGGATGATCCTGATGTGTTTCAGACCCCTTCTTTGGGTCAGGTGAAGGGAGAAGTCATGGCAGGAAGGAGGTAGAACCCCTTGCAGAAGGATAAAGGCACTTAGGTGGAGTTATGATCATAATTTTAGTTGGGAAATTGGCATGGTTGGAGTGCTCAGATGAGGTGGGGATTGCACCATTGGATAGAGCTCTCCAAGATATTTCCAACGATACAAACCTTGTCCCAGTTGGATTAAGGATGAGGGAGTCATGCCCCTTGAAAGTTTGCAAGAGTAGAGAAGGTTCTTCCCCAGTTCCACATCCACAATCCAAATTGTGGATTGCGGGCGTTGGAAAATAACATTGGATTGGACTTCCGCATTCCGCAATGCAAATTATGGAATACGGAAGGAGAAATTTTCCATAGGATTGGAATTGGACTTCCACATTCCCGCATTCCACAATATGGATTACGAAATGCAGAAGGAGAAATTTTCTCAATGATTGAATTTGGGCTTCTGCATTCCCACATTCCATAATGCGGATTGCAGAATGTGGAAAGATAAATTGACGGAAGCATTATTTTGGGGATTCCTCATTTTGAATCCCGCAATGCGGATTGTGGATTGCGTACTGCGGATTGACTACCATTGCGGCTGTGTGTGGATTTGGAAGAATTTGGAAAAAAATAAAAAAAAGAAATGGAGGGTCTCCTATGGCCCCTGAAGGGCACCACATGAGGTGTGGGAGCGTGACATTCAGGCCCAAGAAACTGAGAGAAAATGCAAAAATGTTACATTTTTTGCACCTCCATAACTGAGCAAAATGCGAAAATGTTTTAATTTTCACACCCCCATAACTGAGCAGGGCGCGAAAATTCCTCTTTTGATGGATTAAGGAGGTTTGATGAAGTGGAATTTGACCCCATTAGTTTAAGTAACTTCTACAACTTGAAATGGGAGTAAGTACACCATGTAATGATGGGTCTAATGCACCTAGGAGGTTGTGAAACTGCATGCTTTCCATGGTGGTAAAGCATGTATAGTCAAAGATGTAAAAATGAGGTATAACAAATGCCCCTAAAGTGTGGGGTTAGAAAATTTTGATGGCTGAAACACTTTACCAAAGTAGAGAATCTCAAAAGATAGCTAGAAGAAAGGTCAAAGGAGAGATGCAAAGAATCAATATACCTTTATCATTTTCAAGGTGAGCATACCCATGCTTAGAAAAAACTAATTCAAAACATGGCTGCCGACCTATACATTGCATATCCATGATATTATTGACTAAGGACATGGTCACCACATATAATGTGGATGCATGTCTAAATGAATCATGGCTACGACAATACAAAGTAGATCCATGATGAGATAATGACACAATGACGACAAATACAAAGTGGATCTGTGTGATAGTATATCAGTGAAGTCACCACCATAATATCTGTGTGGGAACCTACTAAAAACTTCTCCATCGTAATGTGGGTAAAGTATACAATGAGAATCCCCAGGGTATCAACCCGAACCCGAAGTGGTATGATTCTAACCATGTGATTACAAGGTGTTGAAGTCAAACATGGTAGAAACCACTTGATTACCAGTCAATGATGTAAACCATTAACAAGTGCAATAGAAATCACCAATGATGATAATGATCCCAAGGTATCACAGTACACTCCACTGAATGCGAATAGATAAGTTGGAGTTGAACACTCGTGGAATCTTTCGATCAGAGGCCAATGATGTAAACCTATTGTCGAAAGAAAGTAATTGTATTGTTGAGATATGCAAGTCCCAATGTACTAGATTGGTTTCTAAGTCCAATTCCCGGATGATGAGATGGAATCGACATGAATAGAATCGTTGAAGGAGGGCCATAATGAATCCCACATCATCGACATGAAAGCGACACAAGGTAGCGATGTTGAACAAATAATACTGACACAAGGATGAAATTTCAATGATATTGTAGAAGGTTGACTCAGGCTGACACTTTCCTTTGAATATATGATGGCATGACATGACTTGAAAGCATTGACTTAAAGAATCAAAAACTAAAACGTAACACGAAAATGACTGAAGCGTTCTCTGGATGACTCAAAGGAGGACGATGATTCATGATCTTGGTTATGACTCAAAGACAAGCTGAGTACCCAACTGTAATAAAATACACAAACATATGCCATGTTCAAAGGTATTGAATCATTCGCTTCCATAAAGTAAAAATTGGTCCATTCCCCCATTTTCCCCATCATGTTTGATGAGTACCTCTTTGTTTTTTAATGAGCTTTAGGAGGATAATGGATGCTCAGTATAGCTCATCTTTTGGATGAGTCTGACCTTATAAGTTTTAATAACTGAAGGAAGGAGGGGTTTGATCCCGCATGGGTCTTTCGATGTATAATTTTATGAGTCCAAGGAAGGAAAAATTGGTGGTTTTTCACATTTAGAGAGTTTGAAAAAACACTTAAAGAAGACTCCAAGATGGATTTTTTCCTAAAATTTAGTCCCCACGCCCGAAAAAGTATAAAATAATACCTAGAGGAACTCTTCTAGTCATGATTGACTAGAGTATACCTTTTTTGTAATTAGTATAAACGGTCTGAAAAAGGGGTGAACTATCACTATATAGATGAACTTTCATATACTTTTACAAGCGTAAAAGAGACAAGTTCGCTTGGCAATATTTTCTTATTTCGAGAGTCTGAAAAGAGCTTAAAGGGAACTCCACAGGGTTTCTTTTTTCGTAAACTAATCTACCTAACCCAAAAAAGAGATAAAATAATACTAGGAAAATACTTCCTCGTTGTTTTACGAGCACAAGTAAAGCGGGCTATACTCAACAACGTTTTACTTAAATTTAACAAACATGACCAAAGTGTGAAAAGTGCTTGGAATCTTTTTCATGTTTTGGATACAGAGCATGAAAAAATAAAAAAGTGAGCTCAAAAGGTCATTAAAAAGGTTTAAAAAGTTCCTCCGGTGTGAACATCCTTGATGGACCTATTCAAACATGGTCAAACCCTAGAAGATAGTGTTAGAACCTGAAAGAGTAAGTGAAAAATGCCTTACACAAAGGTTACAAGTGTGAACATAGCAAAAAATAACTAGTTCCATAAGCATAAAAAGGGAATGAAATTTGAAACAAGTCATTTTTACCTTGAGAGGGTTTTTACCCTTGTTGGAGACCAATTTTCAACTGATGATTTAGAAAGATTTAGGACACCGATCGAGCCACCGTTTGAACCAGGTTAGTCCTATTGATATGCTCTTTCATTTCATGGTTGATTTCTTATTTTATCATGCTTACTTGGGTGAGTAGAAATCCAAACTAGGGAAAATTTTGAATGCTCAGGAATTTATGTGGCCCCCACATATCATGAAGCATGAAAATTCTGGTATTTTCACGCTCTGGGTAACGCCTGAAGTGAGAAAACTGTAAAATTTCGCGTTTTGAGCTGTTAGAGGGGCATGAAAATACTTAGAGGCAAGATTTTAAAAAAAATTCTCTCACTTATTAAGAAAGAAACCTCCTCTAGTTTCTAATTATGACTTCCTTTGATCATTTTCAGGGGTTTCCAAAAGAAAGCAACAACCATGATCGAGTGGAAAGAGAGAGAACATGAGGGTGAAGACAGGGATGCCCTCAATGATGATGCAACTTTTTCCACACTCTGAAAGTGTGGATTACTAAAAATTTTCAAGACATGAGGTATGAGGAAGCAAGGAACACTTCTAAACCATTGAATAGATATGCGGGACTCTGATCTACAAGCTTTCTGGGTAGTGGAGCACATGCTTGAGATCGATCTCGAGGACATATATTTCTTGACTGGTCTCTCCAAAATAGGGGCTCAAGTCAATTTGGTAGGGCACCGAAGTACCAGGGATAACACAGATGATTATATAACCCAGTTTTATAGGCATGGATATCAAAAAAAGAGTGGGAAGATACCAATAATAGATGTCGTGGACCTTCCTTTAAAGACAATCATATTCATTATTTCTCAGGTGGTTAGAAGCGCGGGTGCTCATCATGCTACCAAGGCTCAAATGAATTACTCCTTGGAATGTATTGAACCAAAGTTGTTCAATTGGAGTGAAGGGGTCGTAGTCAACATAAAGGATCAAATCACCAAGTGTTGCACAGGGAAAATAAAATAGTTAAGGTATAGAAGCATCCTAGTTGCCTTCTTTCTAGAGAGGGTGCCAATGTTATGCCCACAGATAGATAGACAACCTCGACTTCCATCTGAGCCACAAATGGTGAGGTTGAGTGGTTATGCAGGCCATATAGGTGGGCCTCAACTTCTATCATACAGCTCCATCTTCTTTTGATGGTTGGAGGAGCAAATTGTGATGATTGAGGATTACCCTTGTTCCAGGGTAGACTTATATAATGACATTGAATTGGCTTTGCCAAAGGATGAGGATTGGGACGATTCAGGTATGTGACCTTAAAAGTTTCATGTAGTTTTGGATTTTAAAATATTTCATTTTGTTTGTTGTGAAAAATAATTAATGTGTACATGTTGAATGCCATAGATCAAGGACCAGTGAGACCAGCGAGATCCTCACCACTGTGTCAACGAGGAGAAGAGTATCGGGCAAGAGAGGCTGAGGCAAGGGAACTCCACTATTTAGAGTAGAATCTCGAGGGACTGACCATGGGGGTCCCTCCAATTAGGCTGCTTGAGATCCCATATCATCTTCAGAGGCATACCGTGGGTGTACCGAAGTGCATAGGCCAGTTACTCCACCGTGTTGCTATGGTGGTGGTGTGTGATCATGAGCACCATGATCCTCATGATTAGGTGTAGACAATATGATAGTTTCTAGTACTTTCGACATTTACATGATGTACGGGAAATAGTCCCGATTTTTGTACGAGCGATAGTCCCAATTTTGTTTTTTAGCACATTTTGGTCTTTTTGTGACATGATAAAAAATTTTACATGATATATACATGACACTATATCTCTGCTATTTATCTGCGATGACTTGTATTTTGCATCATTTACATTTTTTTGATGATGGTGATATTGTTTTATGTATGATCTAGATGCCAATTTAACATGTAGTTAGCTAATGAATCATCCATTGTGTTTAATTGCCTTGGTATATGTTGATATAAAATGTAATCAAATGATATTTCAAGGAGGCACGCAATTCGATATAAATGAAATAATATGGTATCATGGATGGTGTAAACACGATTTAGTTGATATACCACGAGTTGGGAATCCAGGTAGACTAGGAGATGGCCAATACAAAGAGAGGATGTTTTAGTTAGAAACCCAATCACTGCATGGTATTCTGTGATGTTATTGGTTGTGGGACCTAAGTATATTCCACCTGAGTAAATCAACTTGTCAATAGGGGAATAGAGCACCCAAGCTGCAAAAGCAAGATTCTGGGCATGTCAACTAGCATCGTCCACGAATCTAGAATACATCGACATCTGCGCATCAAATCACAAACCATGATAAATAATCGTAGGTGAGACAAGGTCCTAACATGCAAAAAGAATCAAAACCACAATATTTCCCTACACATAAAATATCTTCAGGTAGAGTCCATTGCGAGGTTCTCCCAAAAGTGTACCATCACAATCAACTAGCTCGTAAGCCCCTTTCTCTAAAAATCATTTGACGATATAGGGGCCATACTACATGGATTCTAACTTGCCTTTCCCTAGTTTGTCATGCATTTGATCATAAGACATGACCAGGACACCTTCATTAAAAGAACGATGTTGAACGGATTTATCATATTGGCATTTAATCCATTTTTTGTGAGCTTCATCACTGAGCGCAAGTGATGAGCGCAACATCACGGCAAGTCTCATCAATCTTAGCCAAATACAGAAATCATTCTTCCTCTGTGGAAGTGTTTGGTAAGAGTTCAACTGCCAGTTTGAGGGATGGAATTTCACATTCAATCGGGAGAATATGATGCAGGAGCATCCAACTCGAATTTCTTGTTTGATGAGTCAAATTCCATGTAATCACTTCTAGAAGGATTGGGTTCGCTGTTAGATAGATAAGATTAGTTTTATTTGTAATAATTGGCAATCTATCATTATTCTCCTTGAACCCTGCGAGGAATTATTCAAGGATAGAACTTTGTTGATAGGATTTCTTTTATTAGACATTTAGATCCAATTTACTCAGAACTGATAGGTTTGCATAGTGTTATAAAAAGAGTTGAATTGTAATAGGTAAAAAAGTAGAAGGTGTGGACGGGAAACATGGAGTGAGGAATGAAGCGAGTATGGAGAAACTGTAATTCTGATTAATTGAATAAAAAATAGAGGACTTTGTCTCTATACATGTTTTACATTGTCTTCATATCTCCATATAGCTCTATGTATAGTGTAAATTCGGCTCTGTTTAGTTATTGATTGGAGAAGGAAAAGTGTTTGACCGGACCTGTTACTCTTCCTGGCACCAGATTTGGTATCAAAGCAGCTTAAATATGCCACCAAGACAAGGGAGATTATGTGGAGTCCACCTGGGATGAGGACGTGGAAGACAACCTACAGAAACAGATATGAAGAGGGAAATGAGAAGATTGGAAGCAAGGTTAGAAGCTATGGAAAGACAAAACTACGCAGACAATTCAGACAACAGTGATGCAGAAGAAGAATCCCCTGATGAAGAAGAAGAAGCTCTTGAAGAAGTCAAAGTTCTAAAGATGCTAATGAAGGCCAGTAGCAGACCCAGAGTGGAGGTACCTATGTTTGAAGGTAATTTAAATGTTGAAGAACTCATGGATTGGATTAATGCTCTGGATAAATATTTTGATTTTGAAGAAATTGAAGACAAGAAGAAAGTGATATATGCAGCTACCAGAATGAAGGGACATGCAGCGATCTGGTGGGATGAACTCCAGATCCATCAAGAAAGGAGAAGTAAGTCAAAAATAACCTCCTGGGATAAGATGCTACGTAATATTAAGAGTCAGTTTATGCCTAAAAACTATCAATTGACCCTTATTAGACAATTGCAGAACCTTAAACAGAAGGCCATGACTGTAAAAGAGTACACATAAGAGTTTTTAAAACTGAGCATTAAAGCAGGACAGACATAGGGAGATATGGAAAGGGTAGCTAGATATATCAATGGATTAAGATATGATATACAATATGAAATCAGTTTATTAAATTTGAAAACTATAGAAGATGCATACCAGGTAGCTTCAAAGGTAGAAGAGAAACTATTAAGAAAACAAAACCAAAGAAACAGAGGAAGGAGTATGGTCAAAGGAAGAGGACCTCCAACCATAGGAGGTAGGATTTCTAAATATGAAGCTGAAAGTTCTAGCAGTTAGCCATCCCATATAGGAGGATTCAGAGAAGGCCAGGGAAGAGGCAGATCCAGAGAAGTAATATGCTATGCTTGTGGAGAGATTAGGCATATGTCTTGGAATTGTCCAAGAAATCAGTCTTCAATTCAGAGAAATGTGAATGTTGCAGAGGCTCAAGGAGAGTCAAAGGAAGAGGCAGGGATCAATAACCCTCCAGAAGAAAGAGAATCTCTTATGTTAAAGAGATTCCTAGTAAAAAAAGAGAAACAAGTACATGAGCCATCTCAAAGGAAAAGTTTGTTTCAGAACAAGGTGTAAGTCACAAGGTAAGTGTTGTAAAATGGTTATTGACAGTGGTAGTATAGATAATTTGGTTTCCACTGAGATGGTAGAGAAGTTGGGATTGAAGAGGATGAACCATCCCACTCCCTACAAAGTGTCCTGGTTGCAGAAAGGACATCAGCTCTTGGTGAATGAGCATTGTAATGTGGAATTCCATATTGGTACTTACAAAGATGAAATATTGTGTGACATTATTCCTATGGATGTGTGCCATATACTCTTAGGGAGGCCATCGCAGTATGATAGGAAATATGATCATGATGGGAGAAAAAATACTTATTCGCTGGAGAAAGATGGGAAGAGACATACTTTGTCACCCTTGGAGGATGAGACAGTTCAAGAATGTTTAAGTCCAAATATTCTGCTGATGATAAGGAAGGAATTGTGACAAGAAGTTCAGAAAGAAGAAGATTTAGATTTTGCCCTTGCTGGTAAGCCAAAGTGTATTTTAACCTCTACGAATTTAGATGGTTTTCCTGATGAAGTTAAAGTTTTGCTTGATGAGTGCTGACATTATTGTGGATGAATTACCAAATGAATTACCCCCTGTAAGAAGTATTAGTCATCACATTGACTTAATACCTGGTGCAAGTTTTCCTAATAAAGCAGTGTACAGATTAACTCCTCAAGAAAATGAAGAGATCAAACAGCAGGAGCAGGAACTATTGGAGAAAGGATTGGTAAAAGAAAGCTTGAGTCCTTGTGCAGTACCCACTGTACTTAGTCCGAAGAAAAATGGTGGATGGAGGATGTAGACTGACTCCATGGAAATCAATAAGATCACTATCAGGTACATATTTCCTTTACCTGGAATTGATGATCTGATGGATTGTTTAAGTGGTTCAAAATATTTTTCAAAAATAGATCTAAAGAGTGGATATCATCATATTAGGATAAGGAAAGGAGATGAATGGAAGACTGCATTTAAAACTAATAGTCAGTTATATGAGTGGTTAGTAATGCAATTTGGGCTTACTAATGCACCCAGTACCTTCATGAGGTTGATGAATGAGGTTTTAAGAGAATTTACTAGGAAGTTTGTGATAGTGTATCTAGATGACATTTTAATTTTCAGTCAAAACAGAGAAGAGCACTTAAGACACCTTCAGTTGGTGTTGAGAACTTTACAAAAAGAGAAGCTACTGATAAATCTGAAGAAATGTAGTTTCATGAAGAAAGAGTTAGTTTACTTGGGATTTATAGTTTCAGAAGAAGGATTGAAGATGGATCCTGACAAGGTACAAGCAATTCTAAATTGGCTAGTTTCGAGAAATGCATATGAGGTAAGGAGTTTCCATGGACTTGCTAGTTTCTATAGAAAGTTCATTAAGAATTTTAGTCAGATTTGTGCACCTTTAATAGATACTTTCAAAGGAAGTAGACAGCCTTTCAAATGGACAGAAGCAGCTGATAGAAATTTTAAGTTGTTGAAGAAAAAGGTAACTAAGAAGCCTATTTTGGCTCTACCAAGTTTTGACAAAGTATTTCAAGTAGAGACAGATGCAAGTGGAACAGCAATGGGAGCAGTTTTGAGTCAAGAACAAAGGCCAGTGGCCTATTTTAGCGAAAAGTTGAATGAAGCAAAATTAAAATACTTTTCCTATGATAAGGAATTATATGTTGTTGTGCAGAATCTTAAGAAGTGGAGGCATTACTTGATGCCTAAGGAATTTATATAATATTCTGACAATCATGCTTTGCAGTTCATAAATAGTCAACCTAAACTAAACCAGAGACATGCTAAATGGGTGGAATTTATGTAGAACTTTACCTTTGTTATCAAACATACAAGTGGTAAGTATAATAAAGTTCTTGATGTGTTGAGCAGGGTAAATATGGTCTTACAAGAAGTTAAGGTCAATATTTTGGAGTTTGAGAATTTGATTGGTATGTATAAAGAAGGTTTAGATTTCAAAGAGATATATGCAGCCTATGAAAATCCAGTTAACCATAATAGAAGCCAGTGGTTGGACTATATGTTGCAGGAGGGATTGTTGTTCAAGCATAGTAAATTGTGTATTCCAAGATGTTCAATGAGAGAGAATTTGATTCAGGAAAAGCACAGTGGAGGACTATCAGGGAATTTTGGACAAGACAAGACTTTTGCTCTGGTGAGTAATTTTTATTTTTGGCCAAAGATGCAGCGTGATGTGAAGAAATTTGTTGAAAGATGCAGGATATGTCAACATGCAAAGGGAAGAAGTCAGAACACAGGATTGTATCAACCAATTCCTATTCCAGCTAGGCCTTGGGATTCTATAAGTATGGATTTTGTTTTGGGTTTACCTAGAACTCAGAGAGGTCATGATTCAATTTATGTTGTGGTTGATAGATTTTCCAAAATGGCTCATTTTATTGCATGTAAGAATACTAATGATGCAACCAATATTGCCAACCTGTTCTTTTCATAAATTGTAAAGTTACATGGGTTGCCTTTAAGTATTGTGTCTGAAAGGGATACAAAATTTGTTGGTCATTTTTGGAGGACCCTATGGAGGAAATTGGGGACTAATCTTAGTTTTAGTTCATCTTATCACCCTCATACTAATGGCCAGACTGAAGTGGTAAATAGGAGCTTGGGGAACATACTAAGAAGCCTTGTGTATGAACATCCAAAGCAGTGGGACTTGGCTCTTGCTCAGGATGAGTTTACATACAATGATTCACCCAACAGAAGCATGGGCATCAATCCTTTTCAAATTATCTATGGAATGCATCCAAGAGGTGTATATGAAATTATATATTTTGGAAAGCAAGAAAAGATAAGTGCGGAAGGTGAATTCTTTGCAATTAATATGCATGAGCTACAGGAGAATATCAAGAAGAGATTACAATAAAGTGTAGGGAAGTACAAACATAGAGCAGATTTGAAGAGAAGAGAAGTAAACTTTTAGGTTGGAGATTTGGTGATGGCCTATCTTAGAAAGGAAAGGTTCCCTAAAGGAACTTATAAAAAATTGAAGCTTAAAACGATTGGACCTTGTAAGGTTTTAAGTAAGTCTTTTGCAAATGCTTATGAGATTGAACTCCCTCTAACCTTTAGATTTCACCAATTTTTAATGTTTCAGATTTGTATCCTTTTAGAGATGCAGGTATCCAGATAGATGGTATAACTTCAGATGGAGATTATTCATCTATAGATTGGAAAGAACAACTTCCACAGAAGGAACAACCTCAGATTGAAGCCATTCTTGACAAAAGAATTCTAAGTAAGACTGAGAACAAAACCTTCTTTCAATACTTGGTCAAACGAAAAAATCAGCCTACTGAAGATGTAGCCTGGATGACAGAACAGGAAATTTCCAAGTATAATGTGCACCCTGAAGACTTATTGAAGAATTCTTTTCTTCCCGGGGAGTATGATGCAGGAGCATCCAGCTCGAATTTTTTGTTTGATGAGTCAAATTCCATGTAATCACTTCTAGAAGGATTGGGTTCACTGTTAGATAGATCATATTAGTTTTATTTGTAATAAATGGCAATCTGTCATTATTCTCCTTGAACCCTGCGAGGAATTCTTCAAGGATAGATATTTGTTGATGGGATTTCTTTTATTAGACATTCAGATCCAATTTACTCGGATCTGACAGGTTGGAAGAGTGTTATAAAAAGAGTTGAATTGTAATAGGTAAAAAAGTAGAAGGTGTGGATGGGAAACATGGAGTGAGGAATGAAACGAGTATGGAGCAACTATAATTCTGATCAATTGAATAAAAAATAGAGAACTCTGTCTCTGTACATGTTTTACATTGTCTTCGTATCTCCATATAGCTCTGTGTACAGTGTAAATTTAGCTCTGTTAGTTGCTGATTGGAGCAGGAAAAGTGTTTGACCAGACCTGTTACTCTTCCTGGCACCAGAATAGCTTCCATACCATAGAGAAACTGAAAAGGTGTGAATTCGATCGCATTTTTCACAAAAGTCCTATATGTCCAAACAGCCGAGAAGAGTGCCAAGTGCCAATTCAATTTACGAGTCTGCGCCATGAATTGGATCATCATTTTCAAGACTTTGTTAATTGCATCTACTTGTTCGTTTTCTTAGGGTAATAAGGGGATGAGTTTTCATGACAAAAACCCAATTTGATGCTTAGTTCAACCATCATATGATTCCTAAAATAGGAGCCATGATCAATTACAATGGCTTGAGGGACTCCAAACCTTGCAATAATGTGATTGAACATGAAGATTGCTACCATTTTTCCATCTTCATCATATGTAGGCATAGCCTTAGGCCACTTAGCAAAATATTCAACCTCCATGATGATGTAACTATGCCCCCAACTAAGGTAGGCTTACAATGCATGAAATCAATGCCCCATTTTGCAAAAGGGCCTACGGAAATCACCTAATGTAGTGTAGCTGGGTGAGAGTGCTTCTAAGAGTGAATGAATTGACATGGATGACACTTCTTGAACACTTCAATACAATCTTTGAATATAGACAGCTAGAAGTACCAGCGCGAAAAATATTCTGGGATGTATCCATCCCAGAGAGATGATCGACACAATATCTAGAGTGACAGTCATTAAGAACGCATTCAGCTTCTTTGAGGGTTAAGAATCGATGCAAAATGGAATCAATTCCTCGATGATATAATGTGCCACCAATGATGAGGTAGTATTTGGCATGATGGCGAATGTGGTGTCGTTCATCACAAGTGATATCAAACCAAAAGCGTTAGGTTTGGAGATATAAAATGATATCTTCGTACCAAGGATCAGTCATGCTAATGGGGAACAATGACTCATCAGGAAGAGAGTCAATGGGCTCATATTCTTCATTGACATGGGGAAGTGCACATATCAAATCAACAAAAACTAAATATTTTATCGATTTGTCCTTTGCAAAATCTAAATCAAACTCCTGGAGGACCACAATCCAGCAGGAGTATTTTCCCCCTAGCACCTAACGTATCGGTATGTAGTACATGGGGTTGAATTTGGCAATGAAAATTGTCTTGCAGAGTAATATGTAATGACAAAACCTCTGGAAATAAAAAATTGCTACTAGAGCTAACTTCTCAACATGTGAGTATCATATTTCAGAATAAAAAGACTCTTACTTAGATATTATATCACATGTTCTAAGCCACTATCATCTTCCTGTACTAACACCATTCCAATGGTGGAAGTGTATGCTGCGAGATACAATATATAATCCTATGTGTAGTTGGGGGGTTGTAGCACAAGTGAATTTGTCAATGCCCTTTTCATATTGTCAAAATACTTTTGAGCTTCATCATCCCAAACAAATGGGACAGTCTTCTTGAGAAGCCTCATGTATCCCTGAGTAATCTCAATTAAATTGCAAACGAAGTGGTGCAAAAAAATTCCCTTCCCTTGCAAAATTTGAAGTTCTAGGATATTAGTGGGGGAAGGTAAGGCTAAGTGTTGTTAGGAAAAGTATTCTTATAGTAGGGGAAAGACTACCAATATACGGGGGTATCAAATAGACATATAAACTTATGCAAACATTGTTATTAAGCAAAAGGATTAGGGTTTAGGAGAATGTGTAACTTATTCAGAAGGTTTATCCAAGCTTTCTCCTCTTGTTCTCCAATGAAACGACTTGCAAAACAAACACAAAACCTTCCTCAAACCAATTTAACTACAAATAAGAGATTGATATTCATTAGATAATGTAACATCAAATTGTAACAACATTTGCAATAAACATAAACAAATCTATTTTGAAAGGGAAGAATGTCCAATCTTTATTGATAAATGCAGTAAGTACATAAATCTATACCTATCCTGCACTGGCATCGGCGTAACCAGAACCTGGGCTCCTACTCCTCTCTCTTGATTATGAATTCCTTCAACATAACCTTCTCCACAAATTGGATCCTTTAGGATCCCTTTCTCAAGCCCCTCTCCTTGTACTTATAGCAAGGCAAGGAGGGCAGGTTTGAAAGGTAGTTAGCTTGGGAATTTGGGGTAGTTTGGGTACCTGCCTCAACTAATCCCAATTCGTGTTTTTAACATATTTTTCAATATTTCTTAAGACACTCACTACTATCCTCACATGCATCTAGCGGGTGTGTTACAACGTAATCTTCCACCTTGTGAGCATCAGCATTTTTGGCCTATTGGATCCATTTCACTGACTCAAATCCACTTTATATCCTTCAGACACACTATTTCCTCATTTTTCCTCTAACCCACTTGTTGCATCACTATAGCAAGCGTACCCATGAGTTGCATCACTATAGCCCACTGGTATCAAGTAAAATGGTAAAAATAACTATTTTATTACTTTTTACTCCCAAAAAGTGGTCATTGGGTGACCTTTGGCTCTCCATATTCCCAAGAAATGCCTCGATGTGTCCTTTCACTTACCTTTGAGAGGACTATATATTGAGCACATATGGCTTATGGATGGGAGGAGAAAGAAAAGCAAGAGAACTCTAGTGGATTTTTTCTCTATCTTGAGTCTACACTCATTGATCCTTGTAGTTGTGAACCCTTTATGTTCACCTTCCAAACTCCTATCTAGTTTGAGTTTGCCACTCATGGAGGATTGAAGTGGTGGAGGCACAAGTGGATTGATCTAGATCTTGGTTTAGATTGGTTGTCAAAAAGAGTGGTATCACATTGTACTTCTTCTTGTTTATTAATAGAAATACTCATATTCTCATCCATTAATGTTGTAAATGTTGTTTATCTTACATTGGGTTGCATTTACTTGTTATATCATGAGCCATTGTTATTGATGATGTTAATGCCGTTTATATATTATATGTACTTGTTGTATATTGGTTGTCAAGACTAATTTGCAGATTCAAGTGCACGGATCAGAAAGCTCCAACGGGGATCTACATCAAATGTTTGGATCAAGGTTGGTTATATTCTTCATTATCTTACAATTGTCATTTATATAGCATAGTTCTAAGAATTGAGTTGATTTCTGGTAGTCATCTGTCTGTTGTGGTCTACCCCAAGCCATAGTGAGTTTTCTCCAACACATAAATGGCGACTCCACTGGGGAAAACATCCATTTTGGGGTTTTTTGAGCATTAGTCCATAATTAGAGTTGTTTGTCGAAGCTCTGTGTCACTTATCTGTCGTTGAGATACACTATAGAAAACTTGCTTTTTCTAAGCCATTGGACTCTTTGTTTTTCCCATTTTCCTTTCCTCACCCGCGGGCTAGATTAGCTCTGCCTACGTATACCTACCTCTGTTTACACTACTGCTCACGGGTACCCGCAAGTATTCCTTCGACAATAGCGTACAACTCTGGATTTTGTTGGTTTATGACCTTTGGTTGTTGATGGGTTGGCTTTGGATGATCTTGAGTCTTTGTTGGCCTATTTATTGACTGTTCCATGCCTTGGTTGTGACCAGAACTCTTTGTTTCTCTTGGTTGAGCCTTGTTGGTTTTTTACCCATCTTTGGATTTAGCCTTGTTGGTTTCTTTCTTTTGAGCTCATTCCTTTGGCTGAGTCTTACTGTTTGGTATCTGCTTGGTTGTCTTAGTGATCTCCTTGGCATATCAGTGACTAGATAATAGGATTTTGCTTGCATTTTTCATTTCCATATATTGAAAAATACAAAAAAAACACATAGTTTTGCATTTTCCTTTTGTTTATAAAAGAAAATACAAAAAAAAAAATTCTTTTATGTATTGCATCTTGCATTGAGTGCTTTCTACCTTCATTTAGATTATGACTATGCATTGAAAAAATATAAAAGGATTGCATCTTTATTTTGAAATCGTTGGTTTGATTGTGCATATTAGTGGCATTGTTTTCATTAGATAGATGAGTCTAGGATTTGATGATTTTGCATACTATTGAGTCTTACACATCACTAGTTTCACGATCATATCCCTTGAGTAATCATAGCCATTAAAATTAATGCTTAATCTTAAACTTGATTAGACCGATTTTATTTATAGGGTACACCAACTAGCATAGGTTTAGAGTCTTGGAATAGATCATTGTGAGTTAACAATCCAAGACTACTAGATGAAACATTAGGTGTCTGACCAAGGAGTGGAGGAATCCATGGTATATATCAGTGTTCTCAAGAAGCTCTACTCAAGCCAGAGTTAAGCACGAGGTCACAGGAGGTTGGTTGAAGGGATATCCCTCTGATACTGGCTGAACGTGGGAGATATTTCCAGGATTTGTTTGTATCTAGGGACTCTTGGGGGATTTGACCCTCATTGAGTTTTGGGCTCAGCTATGCTTCCCATACGACGGATCCCATTTGCGATTGTCCCCCTGAGCATTGGTTATATTGCGGTGACCATAGTTGCCTTACCTAGGTATCGCACAGGGTACTTGTAGTGGTTATGATGTTTGTGTCCTGAGTCAGATAGGGATTGGATAGAACAGTTGTTTGTTGCCGAGAGTTACGACCCTTTGCACGCAGTGAAGCCTGGGTGTCTCTATAACTGATTTTGTTACCTCTGGCTATAGTTTGGGAGTCTCAATCCTCTCCTAGGTGAGACATACAGGCTCTAATGTCGAGAGCTCATTTAGCCACTCTGTTTGACTGCTCTTGGCTATAGTTTCTCTAGGTGTGTGCTTTTGATTTACTGTTTTTGATCGATAGTTGGCCTTTAGGGGACATTTTGATTATATATTCTCTCCATAGATATCGTGGCACCAAGCCCTACTCTCCACCAATCCCTTCGGTTGGCTGGTTTAGAGCCTACCGAGATTTCACGTCATGTTGCTAGAAGACATCGGAGGGCTCCCTCTAAGTCTTCGGATTCTTATGAGACATACATCCAAAACGTCATGACTGTTACACATTTCGATACTGAGGAAACACCTTCGACTCCATCGAGTAGAGTTGAATGCACTTCCAATCCCCATACTCCTTGTGAGGCGTGGGGAGGTGATCCACCTGAGACTCAACCTAGTTCGATTTGGCCGAATCCACTTGAACAAGATCCGTTCAATCCTTTGAATCTGGATAATTATCTTCACGGGATGCCAACCTTACCCAAGGATGAAGAACAGGACAACACGTTCATTCCTTCATTTCCACGCAGTTATAGACACGGAATGCTAAAGTTACATGACGACACTGGTCCTACGATCAACCCAACCGCACTCTCTTTTGGTATGCCTAATTATAGTATAGTTGAACCTTCCACTGCGTTTGGTAGTCACACTGGCACCATTCATGGTGTTATCCATACTATACCCACTAGGGGCACTACCCTCACTAGGGTCACTACGTTGTCCACTCACACACATAGTATGGGGACTGGTCATGTTCCTCCTAACAATGCTAATGTTGGAATAAGACCACCTCCTAGGATTTCCCAACCTAATAAGAACATTGTTTGAAACACGACTCGCCATCCACCACCTAATACACATGCCGCTACTCGTCCACCTAGGACTACTTTTGCGAATGTTAATGCTCCTCCTAACCACGGGGGTGGACATATACCACATACTTTTGCGTCCACTGCCGCTACTAGCAATGCCAATGTAGGGGGGTGGGAATATATCCTATCCACATGGACATAACACCACCATCCCTGCTACTAGTAACACCAATGTTGGGGCTAGGAATACATCTCATGCTTCTAGTCACCACACGATTGCTCAAGCTAATCCTAATGTTGGGGGTGGGAACATACCATACCATTATGGTAATTACAACATGGTTCCCACTACGAATAGTATGTATATGCCCCATACTCATGGTGGAAGCCCTTGCTACAACACAGTCGGTGATGGCCACCAGTACAACCCACCACCCCAATATGGTGCCCAAAACACGCACATACCTGCTTACTCTCAAATGAGTCAGGCAGGAGGAGGTTATCAATCCTATGGCCATGGGCAAGCTTATGGTCCGTCAGGTCCTTATTATTAGTAGTTTAATCCTCATGGTCAATCTTTTGGTCCATCTTATAATTCGGTTCTGTTTAACCAACCTTTTATGGGGGCTTATAATCAAGCTTTCTAGCCTCAGCTCCTGTTCCTTGCATGCTTGAATCTTTCGGATCTTTCGAAGCTCATGAATGATTCGGTGTGTCACGACCCTACTTGGCCCCTGGTCCCTACCAAGCTCCCTTCATACATTCCTAAGTTTGAAGGGAAAGGTGGTGAGGACTCGGGAGATCATGTCACGACATTTCACCTTTGGTGCTCCTCCAACTCATTGAATGACAATTCCGTTAGATTGTGACTATTTAAATGCACCCTCACAGGGGTAGCTGCGAAGTGGTATGTCGAGTTTCCTGGAAACACTTATAGGGGTTTTAACAATCACTTTGGTTTTCTTAGATCACTTTTAGTTGTCAGTTCGCTATGATACTGGTACTGAACTTTTATCTACCTTCCATCAGAACAAGGCCACACATATTTCTGACCACGTTCAAGAGTGGCATCGGCGGAAGAGGTTAGTGAAAGCCAACATTCCTCTAGAGTTCTTGTTGGAATGGTTCCTCAAGTCTCTACTCCCATACATTTCTAAGGATGTTTCGATGTCCGGCATTGTGACTAAGGAACAAGCTATCTTGAAAGTCCAGCAGTTAGACTTATTATACTCTCAGTCTGACATTTTGTATGACATCATTCCTGATGCACCATGCACACATCATGAGCCCACATCAACTCTTGGACCGCATGCTGATGGCATCGTAGGATCTGCAAGCACTCACCCCGTAGATTTGGTAGCTAATCAAATGAAAAATTTGTCGCTAAACCAGTCTACTCCCGGACAGGTTCACACCTTGTCCACTTCCACCCCATCGTCCGATGTACACAGTGTGCAAACGATGAACCAATTAGGTAATCAACAACCTGGTGGTAAGAAAAAGGGGAGAAATAATCGTAAGGGTGGAAACAATGGGAATAACAATATCAATCTCAATACCCCCGATAAGGATAATGCCAACCCTCCTCAGGAAGGAGGAAATGCTGGTGAGGACCATAAACCTTGGTGTAAGGTGAATTTTACTTGCAAGCTCTGTGGGGAAGACCATCTTACTCACTTATGTCCTCGTATTGAAGAAGCATCGAAGCACTTGGCACAGAGCCCAGCTGTGTTGAAGGATCCCCTACCTCATCACCAAAACATGGCTTCACATTCTCCCACCACTGGTTATGGACCTACTAAGAAGACAACATCTTCTTCCAATACTGGTGGTTATGGATGTCTGAACATGGTTCAGTCAGAGGTTAGTGTTGCCACTCGTCAGCGCGATTATGGTGCACCACAACCTAATTTGGGGATTGAGCCTCCCCCTCCTCCTGACAATTCCTTGCATATCGAGAAGCCCTCTATTATGTCGTGGATACCGAAAGGTGTTCTTAAGCACTCTATGCATAATCATAATGCTCGAGACACCCATAACTACTCTATTGTGGAAGATTTGGGCCAAACTCTGTTTTCCATGTCGGCTCTTGAAGTCTTGCAAGCCTGTCCTTCTCAGAAGCATGCTCTTTTTTGAGTGCATTAAGAGTTCAGGATGGGGGAATTCCCACTGTTATCAAGTTCGACACTACTGATGTCCAACCTCGCTTGCCCTACCACATGGCTTTTCAAATACAGGTGGTGTGCCTTTAGAGTTTTCTCAAACGTACTATGGTTGACGAAGGTGCCTCTCCATCAGTAATGTCGTTAGCTTGTTGGAAAGCTCTTGGATCTCCTCCTCTACTCGTGTCTACAACCATGCTCACTACATTCAACGGTCGTTCTTTTAAGCCGCATGGAATTATCCCTTCCCTTGTTGTCTCCTTGGGAGGTAAGTCTATGCCTATTGAAGTCAAGGTGGTTGATGTTCCCATCGACTACAACCTTTTACTAGGTCGGAATTGGATGTATGCCATGAAAGCTGTCACGTCTACTGTATTTAGAGTTATCTGTTTTCCTCATGAAGGCAAGATTGTGACCATCGATCAGCTGGATTACGTTAACTCCTCTTCCACAGCATCCACGGGATCCACAATCCCACAGGTTACTCATTCTCAGCCCGCAACTGGGAACATGGGTGTTGGCATGTACCCTTCATTGATTGGAACTTATGATTTTTCCGCACCCGTGAATTTTATTGGAACCATTACCGATGATGCGTCTCCTCCTTCACATAATATGTCATTCTGGATTTCCTATTTTGATGATTCGTGGACTTTACCATCCGCGAGTTCCACGTCTGGAAACATTATGCATATCTAGATGTCTATGCCACTGTCTGTAGTTGAGCTTGCTTATCATCATATTCAACAAGCCACTGCAAAACCAGATCTCTCTTCTTCCCAGACAGTCGAGGAAGATCCCGTTATGCTGTCGGTTTAGGCAGCCAACTCATCTTGTTCCCATGATTGCCTTGATGATACTTTTCCTTCTGATGAAGCTATTATGGAGGCCATGTGTGGTAGTGAGAGACCTTGTGAAGATATGCACCATCGCTCTTATTTCCTTCCCAAACTCGAGCTTGCCAAACGAGAAGAGTTTAGGACGACTCTAGCAGAGATGGTTGGTCACCCTGTGGCTCTTTTGGAGTCACATGATGTTTTTGCAGAAGGAAATATGGCTAACATTTCCCAAACTACATTGATCAATATGTCTCGTACTCTCGAAAAAGTTGAGAATGTCTACATCGGTGATAATTGCACTCCTGAGGAGATTGCTATTTACACTGAATTGTTTACATAACTCCGGGAAGATTTTGCCTGGTCATATGAGGAGATGCTAGGAATATACCCCCGCGTTGTTGAACATGAGATTAGAATGTATCCTAATGCTAAACTGGTTCGACAATGGTTACGTGCTGTGAACCCTAGAAAAGCAGCCGCTATCAAGGCAGAGGTGGAGAAACTGCTTAAGGTTGGTTTCATCTACCCTATTCCCCTTACCGAATGGATGTCAAACCCCGTTCCTGTGGATAAGAAGCAAGGAACGATCTGTGTATGCACCAACCATAGATATTTGAACCGTGCATGTCCGAAAGACAACTTCCCCACACCATTCATAGATCAAATCTTGGATGCTTGCACCGGAAGTGAGATTTTTTCCTTCATGGACGGATTTTCCAGATATAACCAGATTCAAATCAAACCCGACGACCAACATAAAACAACTTTTATTTGTCCTTGAGGAACGTTTGCATATCAGAAAATGCCCTTCATCCTTAAAAACATCGGAGCTACATTTCAGCATGCCATGACCTACGCCTTTCACGATCTTAAAACGATTATGGAGGTTTTCTTAGATGACCTTGTCGGCCATTCTCGCAAGAGGATGGACCACCCCAAGCACCTCCACATGATTCTCGAATGATGTATACGATACAAGATTCGATTGAATCCTAACAAATGCCTCTTTGCTATAAGGACAGGTCGCCTTCTTGGCTTCATAGTTTCAAAAGAGGGTATTAGAGTCGATCCTCTCAAAGTTGAGGCAATACTTCAATTGCCTCCTCCACGCAATTTGTTACAACTTCAGAGCCTCCAAGGGAGAAACACTTTTCTATGCCATTTTGTAGTCAATTATGCTAATCTTACCAAAGGTTTCGCATGCTTATTGCAGAAAGACACACCCTTTATCTGGGATGAGCGAGCCCAGTAGTCTTTCGACGCCCTTAAGAAAGATTTGGAATCGGCCCCTGTGCTTAGTCCACCAAAATTTGCACAAGATTTTATCCTTTATGTGGCTACGTATCCAGAGACGATTGGCATGGTCTTGGTTCTGGTTGATGATGCGCTTGTCGAGCATGTCATCTATTACCTTAGTCGAAATCTAGTAGACGTTGAGCTAAGATATACTCATGTGGAAAAGTTGTCACTTGCGACTATTCATTTAGTCCAGCAGTTATGACATTACATTCTGCTTAGAACAACCACAGTTGTCGCGCATATCAATCCATTTCAGTTCTTACTATCACAACGCCTTATCGGGGAGAAGTACAATAAATGGATTGTTATCCTTTAGGAATTCGATCTCGATTTTGCTTTGGTGAAGTCAGTGAAATCGTTGGTGTTTGCTGAGCTTATGTCGGACCTTCCAAGACTTGATGAGGATGTCATTCATGAAGATTCCTTTGTGCATGAGCACTTATTTCTTATCTCGTCCGAGGACCCTTAGTATGGGGATTTCATTGTATATCTCCAAACTTTGAAGTTTCCTCTGCACTATTCACGAGATGAGTGACGACGTGTAAACCATCACGCTAAATATTATACTATCGTCAGTGACACTTTGTATCGCCGAGGAAAGGATTCTATTCTCCATCGTTGCTTAAATCACGAAGAAGCGAAGTGGGTGCTTAATGATTGCCATGCTGGGGCATGTGGCGGTCACTTATCCAGGCTTGCTACAGCCCAACGTATTATGCAAGTTGGTTATTTTTGGCCTTCCATCTTTAAGGACTGTGTTAATGTTGTGAAGAGATGTCACCCTTGCCAGGTGTTTTCTCGGAACATACACTCGCATCCAGCGCCCCTTCATTCGGTCGTCACCGTCGGTCCCTTCACCAAGTGGGGGTTGGATTTCATGGATTGCAAACCAGCTTTAGCTGGGGGGCATCACCATATCATAGTGGTTGTGGAATATTTTTCAAAATGAGCTGAGGCCATGCCTACCATTAAGGTCGATGCTTCTACAGCAACCCACTTCATATTCAATCAAATTATCACTTGGTTCGGTATTCCGAAAGAGATTGTCAGTGACCATGGCAGTCACTTTCAGAACAAGATGATGGAAGATTTGTCTCTCAAGCTTGGGTTTCGTCAAGAACACTCATCTTCTTATTATCCCCAAGTGAATGGTCAACTAGAAGCAGTCAATAAGTCTTTGAAGACCATTCTCCAACATACCATCCAACAAAGCAGAACCAACTGGCACATCATGTTATATCCTGCTTTGTGGGCGTATCAAACCGCAGTCAAGACCGCCACCAGGTTCTCACCATTTCAGCTAGTTCATGATGTGGAGTCACTTTTATCGATTAAATGCGAGATCCCTTTGCTTAGACTTCCATAGATCTCCTCCCTGATACGACGGGTCTTGATCAACATTTAATCCACCTTGAGCAACTTGACGAGCAACGTTGAGATGCCGCTGTGGCTATAGATGCCAACAAATGTTGTATTAAGGTTCAATATGATAGGTCTGTCCATCCCTGATAGTATGCTGAAGGTTACTTGGTCCTCTTATATGACCAAGCTAAAGAACCCTTGGGGGTAGGCAAGTTCAACCCCATGTGGCACGGTCCTTACATCGTGAGGCATGTCCTGGAAAAAGGAGCCTATGAATTAGAAGACTATGAGGGGACTGTCTTGAAGGATCCTAGAAATGGGCTCTACCTCAAGCAGTATTATGCTTGAACCTCTGGTTCAGGATGATACTTTTGTATACTATTGTATAGTTTCTCCTATACATAGTTTAGATTTCTTTTGGTTTTCGCCTCTGATGATTAGCTTCCGTTTGATTGACAGATGTCAGCAGAGTTTCCTACATTCTTAGGAATCGTCGATAGTGCTAGTCGTCATATGCAGCAGCTTGCTTCTGCTGCTTGGGTTATTTTCTCACCTGACCACCTAGTTGTGTCCTCAGGAGGTGCTTGTCTTGGTCCTACATCTAACAATGTGGCTGAGTATAGTGCCGTCATTGAGCTACTTCGGGATGTTATTTCCCATGGCATCTAGTCTTTAGAATTCCACCTGGATTCACAAGTAGTTGTGTCTCAGCTAAATGGGTAGTACCGTGTGTGAGATCCTACGCTACTACAGAAATTCCTAAGGGTAAGACTCTTGGAATGACATTTTGTTTCAATTACATACATACATGTTCTGAGAAGTGTTAATCATATATCTGATGCATACGCTAACTATGTATTAGATTGGCATTTGTCACATTCACCATGAATCACACAAATAAAAGAAGACATTCATACATTTGTACATACACACATATAGTAGAACCGGAGAACCAAAGTTTTTATAAATATGTCCAAAAATGGTAGTGTCATACAAAATTGGAACCCGTAGCCCTCAAAAATATACATATCGATACAAAATAAGATCCTTGGATATCTACTCCCTACGAGGAGGCCTAACTGCCACCCCGACAGGATGTGTCTTGTAGAAATACTGAACTGCATTGGCTACCCGCTGCAGTAGCCACACCCAGTCACTCAGAACCCCCACTACTTGGCACTACATGGCCTCAGGTAGACACACCACCTCTATATATGGAACCCTAGCAACAATTCGTGATAGGTTGCGCCGCAAGGTCTGTAGAGTGCACCCTGCTGCAACATCACCTGCCTCATCAACACTACCCCGACGACCATGTCTCGGGAAGCCATCGGGTCTCACTGGGCCCTTGTCTGTAAACAAATAGTCAAACATTAGCACATGATACTACCACCAAAAATATTTTTGCATCTACATATATAATAAAAAATCCATAAAAATTTAATACACAAAAACCTAAAAATAGTACTCACTAATGTCTCTGAATGTTGTGTCTGGTGGGAGTGGCATGTCCCTATCCTGGTGGAAGTCTAACCCTGCATAGGGGTAGTCCTCTATGGCAATGACCTATCGATCCCACCAGTAGAAGAACTCCTTGGTAGATGGTGATGCAAGATGGACACCACACTATCATGTCAAGATCTTAGCCCATCGGGTTAGGGCTAGATCGCAGAGACTATGAGGAGGGACATCCACCCTCGGACTAAGCCCCGGAACTCTCTCAAAGAAGAAGCTGCACAATATACTCCCATACCCAAATTTTTTGGCCTTCCCTTCTTTGCATTCTGTTGGTTGGGTTTTCATAGACCCCAGTAGTGTCATACACCACTCAAATACTATAGGCTGCATGCATTGTGATGCATAGAACATCACTGGCCTGGATGCCTGGTGCAGATATTTGGAACCCGTTATTTGCACTAAGGTAGCCACAATGATCTTCATGCTCAGATTTACAATGGCATTGATGGGCACCCGACTTCCTACCATGCGTGTGTTTGCAGGGAAATATCGCGCTATGTAGTCAAGGACGGTGATCCCACCACCCACAGTACAAGACTGAAGACTAGCCTCCTCACCTCGATGGGACAAACCGGTAATGAAGTAGATGTCATCCACTTCTATTGTGAGGGATTTCCCATTGAGATTGAAGTTATGTGCATCAACATCCCAATAATCGATCAAGTGGCGGAGTAGTAGGTTTTGGGCCCTCAAACCCCCTATACTCCAGAATTTGTACAACCCTCATGCTTGCAATGCCTGTTGTGCTTGCACATCGTTGCGCACGGCCTTATCAACTTGGTCATGCTCCCTCTCCCTCCACTCTAGAACCATCCTAGAGTGAAGAAAAACAAAGATTTTAGTCAAATTCTTTTGCAATTTCAACTTCACGGTCGTACCCACGGGCTAAATTGTATACAGGTGCGGGTACCCACGGTCAGTCTGTGCATTGACTGCAAGTATCATTCCCTACCCGTGACCTGCATAGCTATAGCCCGCGGGTAGTGCCGAATCCATTTAGGGCTTGGCCAAACTAAAAATACCACTGCTGAAAACTAAAATGAAAGCATTGAAATGAAAGGTATGGATTAGACTACCAACCTGCTCCAGACGGTTCGATGAACGGTCACTTGTAGCTCCCAGAATCGGCAACTGAACTTTCAGGTGAAAACTAACCACAAAGCTCCAAATGGGTGAATAGTAAAAATGAATTGTAAATTGTAATTTTTTATTACTATTTATAATTTTCAGGACCCACTTGTCTATAGTTTTTACCGTTTTGTACCGTTATGGACTAATATAATGTCTTGGAGTAGTATTTTTTAATCAGATTTCTTCGGCGAAAGTTGTTTTGGACCATTTCACACCTACGGTAGGTGCGTTTCACACCCAGCATATAAGTTAGATGCCATTTTCATGTGCATTATGCATTTGACCTGTTGACCACTTTCATAAACCCCAGGTGCGACCCCGCTTCGTAACTAACATGGAACCTTCACACTGCTATAGAAGTGTCGTTATGTGGCGGTAGGGCTTTTCCAAACATGGGTACCCTAGTTAGAACCCCTTTTTGCATTCTGGTGCCCATGTCGTTATTTGTCCTTAGGATTGGGAGTCATTTGTAGTTATGCCATGACATTGCGATAAAGACTCATACTCTACTTTGTCTTATGCTGGCCATCTCCCTTAAGGACTCCCCCTCAGTTATATCATGTTGTGATTGCATTGCATCATCCTGCTTGCCGCTTGAGCCTTGTGCCGGCTCCCGCTTACTCAGTTGTTATCCTGTGTTGATGTATATGTAACTTCGGAATGTATTTCACATATATGTATGTTGTATTCCTATAGAGATGTTATTATTCCACTATACGGAAGTGTCGTCATTTATATTGTAAGTATCGTAACTTATACTTGATGGGTTATTAGACCACCTTGTTGGGGTCAGCCCTATATAAGTCATGTGGGTCAAAGGGTTATTAGACCACCCTAGTGGGGGTCGGCCCAGTCAGCATTATGTTAAGTGGTTAAGTTGAGGCCGACCTAGTTGAGTAAAGGTTAAGTCAAGTTAGTGTATAAATAGAGAGTGTGTCTCTCTCATTTTACACATTCTATTCTCTCACTCACACTTGGGAGAGTGGTGCACTTGTGGAGGAGGAGGCTTTGCTGATAAGAGAAGACTATCTCTAGTATTCTGGTTGTATCATTTCTCTATCTATCTCTGAGGAAGTTATTGGGGTTTTTCACCTTTATGGTTTTCCCCAAGTAAAATCTATGTCTCTTGTGTGCTTTCATTATTGTGTCCATGATTGATATGCTGTAGATATGTTGTACATGTTGTTCTCTCAGTTAGGATCCCAGATCAAACTGAAGTAAATTATGAAAATTTAACATGGTATTAGGGCTAGCCTGAAAGAAGGCATGATATGGCATGTATGACACTTGTTGCACTTACAATGCTAGGGCTTGATATAGCAAAAACCAGTCATTGTAGAACTTTTGCTATAAATCCATTTTGGCCAATTTTTCAGATCTAAAACTTTTATAGGTCGAAGATGAGATCCCCATGTACCTTGATTGCAAAGGACAACCTCTAATTCATTTTAATTTGTGATTTATGATCTGTACAATATAGGGTTTCTGCCTCTTCCAGATGTGAGTCAAACTCAGGTGACCTTGGGAAAAAGGTCATAACATGGGCTAGGAAGCTCCAAATGAAATTTTGTAAAACGTTAAAGGTAGTACATAGACTTTATTATCTTAGAAAAATTTATCAGAGGCCGAAGTTGAACCAGTGACATGTGGCATGTCGTACAAGTTCGCTCTCCTGTATTATCCCATAAACAGGTCACGTTGCAACACTTGGCATAAATCTCTCTCAGAGAATCCAATTGAGGTCAGACCTATCGAAATGGAAAGATAATAGGTCGGGCTATCGTAAGAAAAAATTTTAGACCCTGTGGATTGAAAAGTTCATAGTTACACCAGAAACAATCAGGTACATATTTCTGTCAAAACAGAATTATTTTTTAGCACCTTCATTCATGGCTTCCGGAATTTAGGGCTTCGGAGAAAGTTGGAATTTTTGTAATTGGAGACCACGGCTGGATGCTACTCATAAAAATAGAAATTTAGAGACCAAGATCAGATTTTTTGGTTGGGCAGAAGGCCAGGCTTGATCAAACCCCAGTTCGGGACTTTGATCAGAAAGACAGAAAATTAGGGCTTCTGCAAAACTTGGAATTTTAGAAATCTGTGACCGTGGATGGAAGCTCCTCAGAAAAATCAAAGCTTAGAGCTTTGAATCAAATCTTTTGGTTGGGTGAAGCTTTGAGAAACTCAAACCCTAATTCAGGGTCCTCCCCACTGAATCCATAAATCTAAAAGGCAATTTCAAGGGGTGAAACTTTGCAGTTTTCAAATTCTGAATATACCAACTTGATCAGCTCATCAAGGCACATATTTCTATCCTTTCAGAAGTTTGAAATTCAAAGTTTGAATTTTTGGGGTTTCTTTGACAAACCCTAATCCAACTCCAGGTCTAGTTCTTGCAAATCAAGTGGATTGAGTTAATCCTAGAAGAAGATGGATTGGTCACCTGCATAAGTGAAGAAGTTCCTATCTCAGAGGGAGATGAGGCTAAGGCCTTCCATAAGAAGATTACAAGCAATCTTGACAGGTATGGCTTACAGGTATGTTTCATGGTTAATTTTATCATATGTTTATCTTCATATCATTACAATACAATCTTGATTAATTACTAGACTTGTCGTATCACCTTAATAGAAGATATTCATTGATTAAGGTTTTGACACTTATGAATGTACTAATGTATTGTGATGTTGTATGAGGTTTATGTTGTTCGCTAACATAAAAGGTACACCAAGAAAGACAAATCATGTTCTACTTCAAGAACATATGATCATGGTGACATGAAGACAAAGATTCATCCATTGTCATGGATCACATAGAAGATCTACTTTCGAGGAATGTATAACTTGGTCCTACAACGGTTAATCTACGAGACATGCAGGTTACTAGCACAAGTCACTGAAGAGAACCAGAAGACATTATGCGGGTATGTTAGACATAACTAGCTAGCATGCCAATCCATGTATGTTTTTCCTATATCAAGCTAGAATCCTACCTTGTGTTAGGATCTTATACTGTTGTGTTGTTGATAATGATTGTTCATGAAGTCATAGGTTTGAATAGTCATGGCTGTATGCATATTATGTTTCTTACCATAATTGATGATATGACTAACCAAAAGAATCATGAAAGTATAGGTTTGAGTAATCACGGGTTTATGCATTGATGATTTAACTAATCAGAAGAGTCCTATGATCAAATACGAATATGCATGAGTAAAAGAAGACTTCCCTGAAACCTTGAATACTAATGTTTATTATCTGTGAATGACCACGACTATACATGTTTAAGATTATTGTGTTTTGATAGTATTAAGATAATACTAATAAATGTGTGATTATGTATGAGACCTCGAGGATAACACAATGATGATACTAATAAGCATTCATAGTGATTAAGGATGGATGTAAGTTCAAGGACAGGTAATCCAGGAAGCAAAGATCAAGAGGGAGCACACTCCAGTTGTTCCTGCAAGAAAGCAAAGGAGCACACTTCAGTAAATTCTGCAAGGATGCAGATATTCAGAGGGAGTTGACCATCTTTCTACATTCCACAACAAAAAGGTTTAGAAGAAGCTACTTCAACAGCTCCTGCAAGGAAGCAAAGACTCAGAGCGAGTCCACCCAACAACAAAACAAAGATAAGTATTTTTTAATTATAATTTCTTGCATATTTGTTTGTTTAAATAAAATTGTTCAATGATGTATATGCTTATGTTCCTAGACTTAGGATATGTATTGTGCATATTAGAATGATTGCATTAATGAACAGTATACTACTAATATGCATGTGATGGGTAAGTGGCCTATGGAACTGTACAACATTCCATTGCTACTTATCTAGAATGAAACCTCTTTGCTGACATGTTGGGAGTAGTGCAAACTCTTAACAATGTTCTAGTAGAGACTGGAAGGCATCTAGAAAGTTGTGGAACATGGATAAATGTTGTATTGAAGCATTGGCTAAGATAATTGCATGACTATATGCCATATTTCTTTATGTGTAAGAATTTTTCTGAAAATTATGAGATGTTTCTAATCATGCAATTTAACTTGTTTTGTAGAAAAGATAGTATACCTTCACCTACAAAAGAAGGACTACAACATTTGTTCAAGCAACAAAATTATCTCTTGAAGATATTAAAGTTCCCAGGATACGAGAAGAATGCCATAATCCGTCGATCATGAAGAACGATGTTTGGGATGCGGTCCCAAGAGCTGAAGGGAAGTCTGTTGTGACTTCCAAATGGAACTATCAGTTCAAGCATGCTGCAGATGGCAGAATAGAGAAATATAAAAGTGATGAAATAGAAGATACACCAGATGGATTTCAAGATAGCCTTCTTGAATGGTGTAGTCATATATGTGTGCAGAACTTGGTAGGATAGACAGCTTTCTATCCAGTTTGGGCCTTACCAAGACTGAAGCGGATTCCAACCTTTACTACAAGGTTGAGGAAGGGAATCCTGTGATTCTACTCCTATATGTGGATGACCTGTTTGTAACAGGAGATGACAGATTGATTGCCGACACACAGCGGAAGCTTGCTGCTGAGTTCGAGATGAAGAACTTGGGGATGATGCACTATTTGTTTTTTTTGGCATGGAGGTGTGGCAGAGTGCAGATGGAATCTTCCTTGGACAAGGGAACTATGCAGTAGAGATCTTGAAGAGGTTCGGGATGATGGACTACAAGGCTATGGCCACACCTATGGCATCGAACCTAAAGCTTCTGTGTGATGCTCCATCTAATTTGGTTGATGTCACGATGTATCGTCAGATGATTGGGTCCTTGATGTACCTGATGAACATGAGACCAGATATTTGCTTTGCGGTGAACACATTGAGCCAGTTCCTGACGGATCCGAGGAGTGTTCACCTGGTTTCCGTAAAGCATATTCTAAGGTACCTGAAGAGTACAGTTGATTATGGGACTCAAGTATGATGTGAATCAAAAGTTTAACCTGTAGGGTTATGTTGATTCAGATTGGGCAGGCAGTGTTGATTCAATATGGGATCAGGTGTGATCTCTTGGTTTAGCAGGAAGCAGTCCTGCATAGCACTGAGTACAAGTGAGGCAGAGTATGTTGTAGCCTGTTCAGCTAGTTGTGAGGTAGTATGGCTTCGGAAGCTACTGTCTGAGTTATTTGATCTCCCGTTGGATGCTACTGGTATCTTTTGTGATAACTAGATTTGCGTGAAGTTGTCCGAGAACCCAGTGTTTCATGACAGGTTGAAACACATAGAGATCAAATATCACTATATCAGGGATATGGTACAGAGAGGAGCTGTGAAGCTCTTGTACATTGCGACGGATGAGCAAATTGCAGATGTCCTGACGAAGCCACTAGCCAGCTTGAAGTTCAAGTACTTCAGGGAGAGGCTTGGTGTTCTTCAGATTGATGACAATTCGAGGAAGAAGTGATGGACACATTTGTAGAATCCATTCCAAACATGTTGGAAGGAGGATCCTTCACATGGCTGTGGATGTAAGCGCTGGATGATGAGCATCAAGATGATGCTCCAGTTACTGCTCTGTATATGCATCAGGAGGATGTTGGATATGATCAGTTGGATCATTTATATGTATATGTATGTATGCATCATGTTGGATGTTGGATATGATCAGTTGGATCATTTATATGTATATGTATGTATGCATCATGTTGGATGCTGGATATGATCAATAAGATCATTTGTATATGCATCATGTTGGATGCTTGGACCATGTATCTGTATATGTATCAGGTGGATACATCGTATGATTAGGTGGATCATGTATGATGATATGTATCAGGTAGATACTTGGTATGCATCAGGTAGATGCATTGTATGATCATGGATGACGAGCTTCAGGATGTTGCTCTAGATGACATGTAGTAGGATGTTGCAGCGATGATGATAAGGATGATCATGTGTACATCAGGATGATGTATGGTTAGTATCAAGTTGATACTTGTGGCCGTGGAACAGGTTGTGCAGATAAGCATGTAATTTGTGCCCTCGGAGATTTGAGATAGTCTTTCGAGGTTTTGCCTATGGCATGTAATTTGTACCCTGGGATATCTAGCAAATGCTCTTTCGAGGTTTTGCTTGGGAGGACATATAATTTGTGCCCTAGGAGATCTGCAGATAGTCTTTCGAGGTTTTTCCTATGGCATGTAATTTGTGCCCTGGGATATCTAGCAGATGCTCTTTCGAGGTTTTGTCCTATGACATGTAATTTGTGCCCTAAGAGATCCAATAGGTTGAGCCGTGTGCTCGTAATCAGTCCTGGGATGCTCTTTCGAGGTGTTGCCATGACCACATGTAATTTGTGCCCTAGGAGATCCGATAGGTTGAGCCTTGTGCTCGTAATCAGTCCTGGGATGCTCTTTCGAGGTTTTGTGGTGACCACATGTAATTTGTTCCTTGGGAGATCCGATAGGTTGAGCCTTGTGCTCGTAATCAGTCCTAGGATTCTCTTTTGAGGTTTTCTGGTGGAGGCACATGTAATAAGTCCTGGAGATCTAGACAGGATGAAAAAGGCCTCAGATGCTCTTTAGGGTTCTTGCTAGTCAAGAGACTCTTTTAAGGTTTTGTGATGCACGTTATAAGTCCTGAGGATTCCACAGTATGGCCAGTGATGGCGAAGTCCTGTAGGTGGTGGGCCTACATCCAATATGAAAAAGGACTGGCTCTATAGAACTTCCTATGATGAGTAGATTCAGATATTGATTGAGATAGTAGCAGCAGTGACGATGATGATGATCCAGAGAAGATGACTTGTGCTAGACCTATGTCGAGAAATACCTTCCTAGTTAAGAGGGAGTGTTGATGTATATGTAACTTCGGAATGTATTTCACATATATGTATGTTTATTCCTATAGGAATGTTATTATTCCTCTATACGAAAGTGTCGTCATTTATATTGTAAGTATCATAACTTATACTTGATGGGTTATTAGACCACCTTGTTGGGGTCAGCCCTGTATAAGTCATGTGGGTCAAAGGGTTATTAGACCACCCTATTGGAGGTCGGCCATGTGGGTCAAAGGGTTATTAGACCACCCTAGTAGGGGTCGGCCCAGTCAGCATTATGTTAAGTAGTTACGTTGAGGCTGACCTAGTTCAGTAAAGGACAAGTCAAGTTAGTGTATAAATAGAGAGTGTGTCTCTCTCATTTTACACATTCTATTCTCTCACTCACACTTGGGACAGTGGCGCACTTATGGAGGAGGAGGCTCTGCTACTAGGAGAAGACTATCTCTTGTATTCTGGTTGTATCATTGATCTATCTATCTCTGAGGAAGTTATTGGGGTTTTTCACCTTTATGGTTTTCCCCAAGTAAAATCTGTGTCTCTTGTGTGCTTGCATTATTGTGTCCATGATTGATATGTTGTAGATATGTTGTACATGTTGTTCTCTCAGTTAAGATCCTAGATCAGATTGAAGTAAATTCTGAAAATTGAACAGCCTAGTGCCTGAGCACTTTTTCCTGTCGAGCCCTGTAGAGCTTATATTTTCCCTTCACAATTTTGATGACCTTTTGACCCCGAGGGAACACCCCCTCGAGGGTCCACATCCTACATGCACTTCCTTGCATTGATCATAGGTATGTTCCACTGCTTGGAACTAGTCTACTCGCTATTTGACACTCGTTCCCTCACTTGTTGTACTATAAGCAATTTTATTCTTTTTCAAGCTTTTCCCAATTATGAAAAATACCAAAAAAATCAAATAATCCAAAAATCTAGATGGGATTATGGTTACTACTTCTTGTTGGCAGCTGTTGTGTCGCCTTTGAATAGAGAATTCATTCCACTCCGTACATTATGAGTTGAGACTATAGTTGGACCTTAGGAGTTGTACTTGTTTCTTTGTTTTCTCCACCGATTGGTTAAGCTTCCAATCATTATGAAGCCCTTTGTAATGCCTCCTACATTGCACAGTTTATGTAAATTTTTTGTTGCCTGAGTCTATCCATCTACTCATGCTCTTGTTCAAAGGAAGTCCTGAACCCAGAGTCGGCCACTCCTCAAATCTCTTGACTATTGCATGTCAGCCATCCTTATTGAGTCAGTCCATTCCACCTGAGTTCTTCCAAATATTTCAGTGTAGCTGGTACCTCATGCTGGTTGATGGGGGATGCCTTAATTCCCTCCTTCCAGTGAGTCTCGTTCCATCAACTTCAACCCATTTATTCCGGGACTTGAGGCTTAAAGTTCGATTGAGTACCTTGAGGCTTGCAGTCATTAGTGGTAGGTTCTCTCGCCATCGACAATTTTGGGAATACATCAATGTCCCCTAATCGATGGATTAGTCCTAGTGTTCGACTTCAACTCATTTATTCACACTCCAATGATTGTGCTCTGTTCCTTGATGCCCATTTTCATTATTGGTGGGTTATCTCGCGTCTGTTAACATTATACATCATTGACTGGTAATCAGATGATGTCACATCAAGTTCTACCCCAACTCCTTTATTCACTTGATGGGACTTGCACCATCGAAGACTTGTGTAGAAGACCCTAGGTGATAGTGGCATTCAGTATGCTACTTATGACTTTGACTTTACATCTGAGATCTCACCTCTCAGATATCAGCAGTTTGTACCTCCAATTTGCACTAGTTGTTTCCTTTTTAGCAGGAGACCACATCTTACTGTAGAGGGATCATGGCTATGATCACTTATGACATGTATTCACTATGTACTTCCTATTCATGGCCATTGTATCAGATTATTGTACTACTGACATGTATTCAGGCATATTATTGTACTATGACGAGTGAGCTGCTATTTCCACTTGTGTCTCCATCACTCCACTTCTGAGTTTTAAAATGTATTTCGTCCATCGTAGCATCAATCTCTGACCTCACACATCAAGGGGCATCTGTTAGAACATAATCTTCCACCTTGTGAGCATCGACATTCTTTGGCCTGTTGGATCCATTTCACTGACACAAATCCACTTTATATCCTTCAAACACACTATTTGCTCATTTTTCCTCTGACCTGCTTGTTGCATCACTATAGCAAGCATACCCGCGAGTTGCATCACTATAGCCCACGGGTATCAAGTAAAATGGTAAAAATCACTAGTTTATTACTTTTTACTCCCAAAAAGCAGTCATTGGGTGACCTTTGGCTCTCCATCTGCCCAAGAAATGCCTCTATGTGTCCTTTCACTTACCTTTGAGAGGACTATATATTGAGCACATATGGCTTATGGATGGGAGGAGAAATAAGAGCAAGAGAACTCTAGTGGATTTTTTCCCTATCTTGAGTCTACACTCATTGATCCTTGTAGTTGTGAACCCTTTATGTTCACCTTCCAAAATCCTATCTAGTTTGAGTTTGCCATTCATGGAGGATTGAAGTGGTGGAGGCACAAGTGGATTGATCCAGATCTTGGTTCAGATTGGTTGTCGGCAAGAGGTCGTATCACATTGTAGTTCTTCTTGTTTATTAATAGAAATACTCATATTCTCATCCATTAATGTTGTAAATGTTGTTTATCATACATTGGGTTGCATTTACTTGTTATATCATGGGCCATTGCTATTGATGATGTTAATGTCGTTTATATATTATATGTACTTGTTGTATATTGGCTGTCAAGACTAATTTGCATATTCAAGTGCATAGATCGGAAAGCTCCAACGGGGATCTACATCAAACGTTTGGAACGAGGTTGGTTATATTCTTCATTATCTTAGCATTGTCATTTATATAGCATAGTTCTTAGAATTGAGTTGATTTCTGGTAGTCATTTGTCTATTGTGGTCTACCCCAAACCATAGTGAGTTTTCTCCAACACAGGGTGCAACTTTTAATTGATACACGCGGGTTGTCAATGTGAACACCTGCAGCTAACCCGTTGGTTGGAAAGCATAAGAGTTGCGGTTATGCTTAAAATTAGGAAGAGAAATATGCTTTTAAGGAAAGGATTTCAAGGCTCATTTCTAGGTCATCTACGAACAAAGTAATCTCTTCCATCCATGGTGTCCTTTTGTGTGACCGATAGGGCAATGTGGTCATGGATGGAGAAGTGCTATTTTGACCGATAACAGATGCTCCCTAATGTATGAGTTCAGAGGGAAATGATGGCTGAAATACATTACAATCCAAGAAGAGGAGGAGCAAAGAGGCCGCAGGATGAGATCACAAACAGTACCTGAAATGGAAACAAAGTTAGCAAGTAGTTACAATCTTGATATCAGGAGATGTTCAGAATGGTAGAAACATAATCTCCAATACATAACAGAAATATGTATATAGCATGGCCACTGAAATACAAGCGTGGATCCATTTCAAACAGGAGATCATAGCCATAACAACAAACTGGATCTATGTCTCATCAAGAGCCAAAAAAAAGGTGTGGCTCAGTCTTGTGCAACTTGGGAAATAACATAATGTGATGATGTTATTATAGGCCCAAGGTATTCATCCAAACTGTCTCAAGGTACGAATCCCAACCATGAAAATAAATAAGTTGATTTCAAACATGGAGGACACTGTCTGATTACCGACCATTGATGTGGACTGTTAACAAACGCGAGGGAACCCACCATTAATGAAAATGAGGCCCAAGGTACCTAGTACATTCTAACAAGTGTGAATAAGGGGTCTTGAAGTCGAAAACCTGAATAATCCATCAAGTAGGGGACATTGATGTATTCCTACTATTCAATGGCCAGGGAAATTGCCACTAATGACTGTGATCCCCAAGGTACTACCCAAAACTCTAAACTTCATTCCCAGAGCAAGATGAGTTGAATTCGATGGGAAGAAGTCCATTGGAAGGGAGGCCTTAAGGAATCCTCCATCATCCAACACGAGATATAATCAAAAGGTTGATTCGATCTTGAATAGGAATAAGTATATGATTAGACATACTGATACCAAGGAATGGCTGCCACATGAGGTCAAGGTAACTGCAGAATGGTCGAAACAAGGGTTATCCTTGAACATTGAGCATGACACAAGAGTGACTTAGGCAACTTTCAATACAAAGGGACCATGATATAAATCTGTAATGTAAGAGACATTAACAGATTCTCCATATGATTAGAAGAGTAACCAATCGGAGGAGTAAAAACTCCGAGATTAGGTTTATCCTAAGGCCAAAACTAAAACCCAACTTGGTTGAAAGACCGAAAAAGGTGTTGTGTTCAAGGACATAATTGAATTGCTTCCTTTATACTAAAAGATACTTGACATTCTGCCTTTCCCTTTTCTCTTTTTTTTTTAAATGTCCTTCTTGTTAGTTTTAATGAGTCCAAGAAAGAAAACTCAATAGTCCTTCTTCATTTTGTAATGTCCCCAGTTTGGCCCCATGGCATTAACATTATAAATGATGTAATCTTGTTATGGAAGCATGGTGAGGAGCTCAAGGCCAAGGCCCCGCCATTGATTTCGTGATGCATATGGTTTGCGTGCTAGCAATGCACAGTGGAAATTCAAATATCATGTAATATGCATTTTAATAAAAATACCCACAACTAGCTATGCAATGCAACAAAGAGATGGGGGCATGATTTCACAAGGAATTGGGAGGGAAAAACATTCAAACCCTTGAGCCACTAGAGTCAAGCTAAGTGTCAATAAGAGAACCCATCAAATCCTCAACTACCCATGTTGACTTTTGTACCCAACCATTGATTTCTCCCAAGAGTGGGTTGAGGGAGTTAATGCCTTGGGAAGGGAGAGGTATGGCTGTCCAAAATCGGGTATGGGCAAGCCACCCTTCATAGAAAAACGTGTTGGTCTTCTTGGGAAGAAATAGAGCCACGAAATTTCTCCCTAGGCCATTATTCACCATGGCCTTGCTCTCTCACGCAGCTCTAGCTGCCTGGGTGTTTTCCTCCCTCGATTTTCTGTGTTTCCCTTCATCTTTTAGCTGGGAAGGGGCGTTTTTGTGTTGGTTACCAGTGGGGAAAGAGAGAAAAACGTTTTGGACCTTCCTGGGGGTCATTTAGGCCATTGGTAAGGATCCTAACCAGTGGAGAGAAATCGGTTTTGCCCCCTGGGGTTGAAATCAAAATTTCCCAGTTCGTTTGGGTGAACCACGAGTTGGGAGAACCAATGTGGACCCTGTTTTGTGAACATCCCTATTGTAAATGTGTAACCCTGTCAATAATCGTTTTGCTGTGAGAAGAAATAGTATGTTGGGGTATGGGTAATAGGTAATCCATTGTTCTGGCTTGAGTTTGAGCATGAGCATCCATTGTTCCATTGTAGCCTGATAAACCCAGTGGGACTGGCTTGGCTGAGATAAAATGGTTAATGGGCTGTGGGTGAACCGGAATGTTCCCTTTCCCTTGTGAGAATCATGCCTAGCTCAGGGGTGGCCTTCGAACGGACTCAGTATAAGCTGTCGAAGAGCCTATGGCTGGGTGGAATGTTGCAGAAGCATAGCTAGTTGTTTGGGACTACTTCATTAAGATAAGTATTCTCTTGTGCTATCTTTCAATTGTTTAATTGATGAATATCTTGAGTGTGTGATGATCGTGTATTTCATAATTTAATTCCGCTGTATTTTTTGATAATTATGCATCCTTATATCTCTGTTATATTACGGGAATGCTTAGTGGTTTAAAATTTATGTGGCTAGATGCCCAGTTTTAGCACAATGATCCTCTCTATCATGGTATGATAGGAGGGGACATTACACATTTTTGAAACAAGCTCGAAGAAAGAGGGAGAAGATTGCTTGGTATAAGTCCAACCATGTGTAATTTAATGAGTCCATGGAAGGGAAACTCAATACCTCAATTTTGAAGAAGAGATAGACTAGTACTCGATAACACTGATACATGGATTTTAATATCGAGCTTGGATCTGTTCATGCTTGCCGGTGTTTTCAATTTTAAGGAGTCTAAAAAACTTAAACAATTACTCCATACATCCACTCGTGGATTTTAATATCGAGCCCAAGTTGGTATGTTCTCATCGGTGTTTTCATATTTAAGGAGTCTGAAAAACTTAAACAATAACTCCATATACCTAATCGTGGATTTCAGATCGATCCCGAGTTGGTGAATGCTCGCTAGTGTTTTGATATTTTGAGAGTCTGAAAACCCTAAAGAATACTTTTGAAGGTCCTTTTTCATAGAGTTAGTCTCCTCACCCTAAGAAGTGTAAAACAATGAGAGAAGAACTCTTCTAGCCACACATTACTAGAGTATACCTTTTTCGTAAGTAATCCACAAAGATCCGGAAAAGGGGTGAACTTATATCTAAGTGGATATATGTCCAAGTCCTTTAGCGAGTTTGAACAAGACAAGCATGCCCTGCAATCTTGTTAAGTTTTAAAGAGTCTAACAAGCAATTAAAAGACTCTATATGGAGCAGGGAACTTAATATTAGGTAAAAATGATATACAATGTATAAGTTCCTTGATATGTCAATTGATGGAAAGGTTGTAGATAGCATGAAGACCATCAGATTAGTAGGAAATGACATATAAAGATGAACCAAGGAGATTTCAATATGACATAAAATGATAGAAAGATCTAATATGTTGAATTTAACTAACATTTCAAAAGAAAAACAAACCTTTGTATGGTCACCCATTGCAAAGATAGTGAGTAAGTTCCTTTTAGAGCTTCACCTAATCAAAAGCAACTTGAAAAAATTCATTAGAATTAAATAAAGTTAAAAGAATTTTGAAATTATATGAAAGTGGGTAAATATTTGAAATAATTTTTATAAATAGTGTCAAAATAAAAACATAACTCACAAAGTCATTTCATTGGAGCAAAGGAGCAAAAGAAAAACTTACTTCAACCGCTAATAGCGATCAATCTGAGACATGAAATCAACTTCCGCCACTTGCAAGTAAGTTACCTCTGCCTTGTCTATCAATTCAATCTGTTAGTCCTAGACCTGTCAACTACTTTCTTATTCTACCACTCATCTTAAATATTTTTCATTCCTTTTATTTCATTTTATTTCCTATGTTTTGGTTGTTCAAATTTTGTTTTAAATTGATTACTGCATCTTAGAAACATGTAAGTTTTACCTTAGCTCCCAAATCTATTAGTTGTTGAGTGTTCTTATGAAAAAATAGATAATAAATTGAGCTTTGAATGCTTGATTAGACATATTACATGTTCTAATGCATTATGGCAACGCATTTCATCATTTCTATGCATATGCGCACTCCCATATTTCCAAGTTAGGGTATTGTGTATATTTCAAGGTCTTATCGAATAATGATGGCGTTACTCAGATTTGTGACTTTTTGTAGCTAAGAAGCCGACAGTTGGTTGTGATTGTTATTACATTTGTAAAGAGACAGTACTATTTCACATCCAGAAGTCTATTCAAATTAATACTCTGTACCTCTCTGATTAGAACCGAATTAGTAATTTACTTCTTAGAAGGGTTGTGATATTTTAATTTTTAGCCCCTGTTCTCAACGTCCTGGTATTTGGCTTTCAAATTCAGCCATGGCTTCAGAAAAGAAGAAATGAACCAGTGGCCCTAGTGGTAATTTGCTTAGAATTGAACCCCAAAATACCGACTGGATCAATAAATTTCCATTCATTGCAGTAAAATTAAAGGAAGCTGGTTGGTTTTCTCTATGTGAAAGAATTAAAGATCATAATGCATAGGTTACGAGGTATTTCACTCAGAATTTCAAAGGTTCGGTGGTGAATCTCAATGGATTCGAGTTTCAAGTGATATAGGAGTCCATTGCACAAGCTATCGGCATTGTTCCTAAAGGCAAAAGGTGGTTTAAAAGGCAGCCGATGGACGAATATTATGACCAATTTTTATTACCTGCATGTAGAAACCCTGACTGGAGCCAAGGAATTTAGAGGACTATCTTGTTGGAAGGTTGGTGTGACGTCCTCCAAATTATTCAAAGATATGTTACATGCGAAGGGAGGTTCCCTACCATTTACCTGTATCATATGTGATTCCTTCAGCACATAGCAGGTACTAAAATGTTAAACCTCCCTTATTACTTTCTAAGGAGTTTCAGTAAAATGGCCACTAGGTTATAGAACCATCCATAATCATCAAGTCATAGTGTATTTCACCATGGATTGGTTAAGCTATTAATAACCAAATAGCTTGAAAAATGTAAAAGATCTTGGCCCCATTTTTTATTATGGCCTAGTTTTAAAGTTGAATCTAAAGAAATTGGAGAATATAAAAAGAAACAAGCCTCTGTTAGGAAAAGGGCCACGAACAATTCTCCTTGCCCTAATAAAAAGGAATCTAGTATATCAAAGTTTCATTTTGAAAAAGAAAGAGAGAATCAACAAAAGTTTAAATCCTTTGACGAATAAATTACTATTCAAACTCCCTCTAAGTTTGATCAGGGTAGAGTTGAAGATGAAGAAATACAAGATTTTGACAAATTTGGAGATTTTGTTGAAAAGAAAAAAGCAGTCGAGGTCAAGCAAAATTCGGATCCTTCTCATGGTAAATCTCAAATTCATACAGAAAGTTCATCTAAACCATTGAAATTTTATCAAAGGCCTAAGACTCGATCTGCAAATAAATTGAGATTGAATATGAGGGTTGTCTTAGACCCTAAGATTTAAAAATATGAAACTATAGATGTTCAGGATTCATCAGATGAGGAAGATAGAAGAGAAAGGATATTGGAATCTACATTAAATGAAGTGCTTAATAATATTGATCAAATTTTTAAAAGGGTTCCTTATATGGTCCAGAACAATCATCCCTTTAACTTTGATAAAGAAGACTCAGAGGAGGAGACAACATCTGATATTAACGGAAAATCTATTGTTAAACCTGAAACATGGGAATCCTCAAGAAAACAAATGAATTCAAATGAATATGTTGGCATCTATAATTGAGCTAGAGGTTTCCAATGTAGACCCAGGTACTTCGCGGTTCAAGGAACCAACAAAACCCCTATTCACTGGCCCTTTCAGCAACAGACTGCGAGCAGCCTGAGGTCTCACCCGAGGTGAAGTTGAGGGGGTGGTTCCAGAATCATGTTTCCAGAACCTGGTGATGCAAGTGTAAAAGGAACTGATGGGTAGCACAGTACAGGACTCTTGCTGCGGATAGACGACTGCGAGAAGTCTCTACTACGCGTCGGATACTTCGGCAAGCTAAGGCACTTGCACAACCAGCGCATCCAAGGACTGTGTGGTATTGGATACAACCAATGTCATGACAATAAGCTATCAACAACTTACCTCGCAGCACTCACAATGGGTTATTGCGTCAACTAGATCGCGCGTCTACTTCAAGACTTGATCAACTCTACTCAATCTTACTTAACGAACTTTATCCATTCAACAACACTTAGGTTATTATCTTTATGGGGTATGCAAATGAATAAAACATACAAGACTACGTGCTCCAATGCTACGCTCAAATCCAGTGCTCAACTATGTTATTATCCAACAGATTCATGCATTCAAAGACTTAGAAGTGTTGAATACTTAACATTCATCCACACATGTATTACTTAACATATTATTCCCACCATTCCTACGGCGAATACATAAAAAAGCAATCACATAACAGATAATCTGCGGTATTAAACATCCATACTAAGCAAAGGAACAGTTGCAAAACACAAAACAATCACACTACATAGAATTTAACGTGGTTCACCCCCAGGATGGAGGCTACATCCAAAAGAACTGTTGTTAGATTAGTCTTTTGGGAAGGGTACAACAGTTCTTAGTCTGCGCACTCAGCTGTAGACTCTCCTCTCTCAGATAGGTCTCTACGCACACAGCTGCAGAGCCTTTACAATAGCTTCCAGGATCAGAGATTCTAACAATGTTCAACAATGACCAACAATGAAGAGTAACCCTTTCCCATACAAAAATTCCTTATTTATAGACCATGCCCATAGGTCATGTCTTTACAATTCATAGGAAAAAACGTGGAAAAAACCCTTAGGTTTATAAAACATGGTGTGGCTAACTTGCAGCCTGACTGTCGTCGTCGATAGCCTACTCCATGCCTTCTAGCTAGGCCACTCATGGCTCACACACTCTTCTGACAACCGCAGTCACCAAAATGGTTACAACTGCAACATGGCCTGTCCCTTTCCACACCTTCCACCTGCCTGTCACCGTCGACTTAGTGGCCTATCTTCTCAATTGTTTTCCGCCACTCTCCTAGACAGGTTTATTTCTTCACCCTTCATCCTATTTCTTACCCAAAATAGGTCTCTTACTCAGCTCGACCTTTACTTATATTCTTTACCAAAAATAGCCGCTGCATGAATCCTACACACCAGCATACTGCGCAATCCTACTTTACCCATTGCCTCTGCGTGACATGAGCAATTTCTCAAAACTACTCCCATACTATGTCGCAACACACAATGTGCAATTTCCAACACTTGTATATTTTCCAACTTGGGCCCCGCCCAACAGGCCCCTAACACTCACCTGTGGCTCTTCCTGAGCCACTTCCACTTGCGGATGATGTTGCCACATCCTCTGGTGTACCTATCTTTGAAGTAAAATTTTGCAGAGTAATTTCTAACTCTGCAACCATGTCCTTGGCCTTTTTCTCAAACCCTCGAAGCATCTCTAGAGTGGCCTGCGAGACTTTTTCTTTGGCCACCTGCTCTTTCATGGTGCCTTTTACCGCCTGAAGTTCTACGAACTTCTCATCAAATTGCTACATCAATTCAAGGCCTTCTTGTTCAATGGGATGCAACCTGGCATATGTAGCATCCTCTTTATCTCTAAGTGCATCCAATTCTTTCTGCAGGTCCTTGATTTCATTGTACTTTTCTATTTTCTCCCTGGCCGGCGCACTTTTTAACTCTACATTCACAGCTTCTACCCATTTCTCTGTGCATTGCAGATCCCCCTTTATCTTTTGAAGCGAGGGATCCTCATTCAAAACTAACAATGCTGTATTTACTCCTTCAAGTAAATCTTGGCACTTCGTCACTTCCGATGAAATGCTATCCATGGTTTCCTGTACTTCCTCCACTAGAGCCGCACACTAATCTGGTGGTATAACTGGGTTCCTAGCTTCCAACTCTGCAATCTTCTCTTTGTAGTAAGTCTCCATCTGTACAATTTTTGATGTGATGGATTCTACCTTGGCCCCAATTTTCTTTATTGTATCCTCTACATCATCTTCTTCTGTGCATTCCTCAATTTTTGTCTAGACCGCTGAAACTGTCTCTTTCAGCTTACGGTCTTTTTCTCTAGGCTCGCTCAACTCATGTATATTGTAGGATAATTCCTACTTCAGCTGATTGATGTCTTCAGCTAACTTTGCGCTCTAATCATATGAGGCAAGGCCTCTCTTGTGAATCTCCTTGAAAACCTGCATGTGTAACTCGGTCAAGTCCTCCAGTGATAGAGACCTGAGGTTGAGGTCAAAGCGTGCCGAGTTTTTTGCTGCGTCGCGCACTTGATCATTTGGGAAGACGAAGTGCATGGGTTCTATATGCGCACCCTGGGGTAGGGGCTTACTACATGAGGTGGTATCCTGTGCGCACTTGTTCCTCTTGCCCTTCCTTTGAAGTCTGATGCGCTGGCGGTCTCATTTGCGTGTTGCTTTCGGTTGCATATGCTACTTGCTCTTCTGCACGGCTGTCATTCCGCCTTGTCTACGCGATTAGTATTTTGACATGCGTTGCACAGCTGCTCTCTTCTTTTTTCTTTTTTTTTCTTTTTTTTTTTTGCGCGCAACTTCAGCAATGTTGCACGGTACGCCTCCCTTGATTATATAGGATTCTGCGTAGCCAGACTATCGCGATAAAGCTTTAGTCTGCTTCCATTTATCAAAATTGGCAAGGTATCTCTAGCTAATGTAGCTAACTGGACTGCGCCACTGTTAGTAACACACATTACAGTATACGGGCCAAGCCAATGCATTTTAAACTTTCTAGGAAATTTCATGAATTTGCTATCATACAGGAGGACTAGATCACCTACTTGGAAATACTTGTTCTTGATGTGGCGATCGTGCCATGCTTTTTCACGCTCTTTCTGTACTTGTTGGTGGAAGACTGTGACGAAGCGATCTTCCTCCAGCCCAACCAAGTGTAGGAACCTTTCTTCTAGCGATGTGCGGTCTGCCATGCCTGTAAACATAGCTATTCTCAAACTGGGAACAATATACTCCATTGGCATCATTGCTTCTTTCCTGTAAGCCAATATGAAAGGTGTATGGCCTGTCAATTTCTTGCATGTGGTCCTGTATGCCCATAATATAGATGGAATGCGCAGGTCCCAATCATCCTAATTGACGTTGCATATCTTGGTTAGCGCATTCTCTAGAGCTTTGTTAAATCTTTCAATAGTTCCATTTGCCTATGGATGATAAGGCGTGCTGTGCTGATGATGAACGTGGAACTCTTTAGTCAAAGATTCAATGGTTCTATTCAGAAAATGAGTGCCTTGATCACTTATCAAAATTTTCGGGCATCCGAACCTTGTAAGGATATTTTCAAAAATGAACTTCGCGGATGTAGCTGTGCTACAGTCTTTCACTGGCTTCACTTCTGCCCATCTGGTGAGGTAGTCAGTTGCGGTAATAATGTACCTCGCACCAGTTCTTTTCCTCGGTGGGTTAATAGGACCCACAAAATCAATGACCATTTCTCAAAGGCCTGCAATGTCAACTATGGATTTAATGGCATTCATCTTTGCATGATGGCGTTCCTATCCTTTGACAAACATCTCAACTCTCACAATGTTCCTTCGAATCTTTATCAATTGTAGGCCACCATAGCCCTACACATAATATATTTTACGCAGTAGCTCTCCCCGCGTAGTGACCTCCTGCGACTCCTAAATGTGCATCAGCCAATATGAATAGTTTCTCATGCTCTAATACACATCTGTGCAATACTTCATCCAGTCCCAGTTTATATAACTGACCTGCGATAATGGTGACGTCTGCTGCTCGAACTACCAGCTGCTTCTTTTGCTACGTAGTGAACTCTGTGGGTGCAAACCCAGTAGTCAAAATTCAATGATGTCCTTATAATAATCATCATCAACCTGTATAGCAAACAACTGCACATCCGACAGATTGTCCTCCAGATTCGTAGGTTCCTCTCCTGACTCAATTCTTGACAAATGATGAGGTCCTAAATTCAACCTTCCTGTCTTAACCACAATTTCAAAGTCATACTCCTAAAAGAGTAATAGCCATCTGCATATTCGCCCCCCTAACACTGCCTTATTAACCGAGTATTTCAAAGCAGAATGGTCCGTGAACATAGAGAAATGCACACCAAGCATTTAATGCCTAAACTTCTGCAGTGCGTAGACCATAGCGAGTCCTTCTCACTCAGTAGTGGTATAGTTCTTTTCAGTGGATGATAACTTTTTTCTAGAAAATGCAATGGGATGATCAATGCCTCCCTCTCCTGGCTGAGCAAGAACAACGCCCAATTCTATACATGAAGCATCAACATGGACATGAAATGGCTTCTCCCAATGTGGAAAAACTAGGATCAGCGCAGTGACCGTCTTTTCTTTTAGTGTATCAAAGCCTTGTTCGCATTCTTTGTTCCAGACAAACGACACATCTTTCTTTAACAACTTCTCCATAGCTGCGATTATCTGCACATACCCCTTTATGAACTTCCTGTAATAGCTGGTGTGCCCCAATGTAGTGCACAGCTGCTTCACTGAGTTTGGTGTGGGCAATTTTACAATGACTGCGATCTTCGTAGGATCAACCATCAAGCCCTGCTTGCACACAATGTATCCCAACAAAATTCCATAGGGGACACATAAAACACATTTCTTCAAATTCAATGAAATTTGATGCTGTCTGCATTTTTCCATCATCATCCTGAGGTTTGCGGCATGGTTCTTCAGTAAAATAAAAATAGTCCAATCATCAAAATAAAACTCCAAAAACTTATGTATGAAATCTTTAAATGCTGCTACCACTCTAGAAAATATGGCAGGTGTGTTCTTCAGACCAAAAGGCATCGCTGTGTACTGGAACGACCCCCATTCTGTAGCAAAAGTAGTATTGTGCCTATTTGCGCGATCAATCCTAATCTAATGGTATCTACAGAATCCATCAGTAAAACATTACGCCTCATTCCCTCCAACGTTATCAAGTACTTCATCTATGAAAGGGGTAGGAAATGGGTCATGCATCGAAGCGTCATTCAGCTTTCTGAGATCCACATAGATCGTGATCTCACCCTTTGTTTTCTTATCCTAGATAACCATAGAGCTTATCCACTCAGATTCTTCAACCGGCTCAATGATCCCTACATCGAGCATCTTATTGAGTTCTTCCTTAACTTGTTCTTTGTAGCATGGGTTTAGTCTATACGGTCTTTGCTTCACAGGTTTCGCTCCAAGCTTAAGAGGAATTTTCATCACTCCTAAGTCTCCCAGAATACCTTTAATCTCTGTGAACTTGGTCGGGAATAGTTCTCGATATTCCTGTAATATGCCCATGACCTCCTCGACTATATCTTCATCCCAATAGTCTCTCATAGCTACAAACTTTGGCTCTTCGTTGGTTCCAATGTTCACTTTTCTTATTTTCACAGGTCCACTCATATCTAGAATTTCCAGTGGAGGTCCTTCTACCTCGCGCGATCTGTCTGATTCTGGTACCTATATATTGCGCGGGTCCTCCTCATCACCACTTGCTTTAACCTCACATTCCTCAGCGATATGATAACAATCAAGGGCATGCTCTAGTTACTGCTCCCATTCTGGTTGTAGGAACGAAGGTACGCTGTTTGTTCCAAAGAATTCTTCTAGTGTCATGTTTCCCTGAGTGCAGTCTGGTCTGAATATACTTTCCTTAAGAAAATGAAATGCATCATTGATACTAGGATGTTCATCTTTGATACTTAGATGTTCATCGTCTGTGCCCCTGCGCAACTCCGTGTCTAGCTACCACTTCTTTGGAATCGGTTCTTCCAGCATATGCACAAATAGATGCACCCATTCTGTCTGTGGCCTCTCTACCCAAGCTTGTGAACAAGATTGACTATGATCCCTTGGATCCGTCTATCCATTATATTTCTCAAAAGGTAGTGTAACATTCTCAGCAAACCTAATTTGCATTTTAATTATGCACTGATCCCATGTTGTTAGTGTCTGCTTATGCACATCCCACCATCTGGTGGCTATCTCGCGCAGTGCCATGTCTAATGTCGATACATGGTATTCATCTGCAACTGCTGCAGTATATTCCTTGATAAAACAATAAACATTAGATAAACCATCATAGGTAGGTCTTGGAGTTACCTCTTTTCCAATCCAATGGAGTGACTTCGTGATTTGCGAGCATCTCATGTCAGATACTTCATGCAATCTGCGTTGCTAGTTTTCCAATCCTGCATCAGAGTCCGAGATGCAAGAACTATCACAGCGCCAGCTGAGCATTCCATTTGCAATTGGATTAGTATAATCAGCAACATTGGTTGTCATCTTGTAAATACGGTCCAAGTCTTGTGCTCTAGATTCCTCCTGAATCGGTTCAACATATCATTCACCCTACGAGGCATCCAATGGTGCGATGACCCTTATATCATTGCCTTCAAATATCATTTTCACAGTCTTCAAATCAATGATGGTAGAGTTAGTCATTGCCTAATCGATACCCAGCAGTGCTGGATAAGGATGGTTGTCATCCACAATTTCAATCACTTCAAAATCTGCATAGCTGTCTGTCAATATCAACAATGGTGTTGGGTAACCTCCCTAAAGGTATAAGTATCCCTTGGTTGGCCATTCTTAACTATAGAGGTGACCACTATAACTTTGGTTTTCCCATCTGATGCCTTGTCTGCTTGGTCAAGACATTTACATCTGATCCAAGATCAAGAATGATCTCATCCATCTCATAGTCTCCAATCTGTGCAGTGAGGCTCATTTCCCTTCCTATTCTTTTTGGACTCCTAATATTATAGACTGTGCCATTGACAGCCCCCTTCTTGCTGTGTGGCTTGTACTACCTGAGTATTTTTTCAAATTCCACGAAAGCATCTGTGCTCTTCAATAACTTCATGCAACTCCGTAGGAACTGCGCAACAAAGGTCCATGTATTTGTTGCAGCACTCGTCTGATCATATGTCATTGGCATATCCTCTATTTGTGGTACTTCACTATGCAACTGGGGTCTCAGTGAGGCGGGTGGTAGTGTTTTGAACATTTCCCATGCTTCTTCGAATGCCCCCTTATTTTTTTGTAAGTCCAAGCCAGGTGTTCTCCCAGGAGCTTTTCTAATCTATACTGGTTTATCAGGAGTCTGCTTAGTATCGTGCATTCCTGAAGTCGACACTTCTGCACCTCCATCTCTTCCTGTATCAATGCCACTGCGTGTTACCACATTTATACTCCGATCCGCAATTCTTCTCTCTGTTGCAATCAACTGGATGTTGGGGTTCGGTGGTTCTGTCCTTCTTTGTTTTTGCATTTCTACCTTTAGGACAGGTAAATCTTCAATAACATGCTCAAATTATTTACAATAACTACATGTAGTGCATGGGTTGGTACAATCTCTAGATACATGACTTGGCTGGCCATAGTTATAACAAATTACCGGGCCTCGACCTCTTCCTTAGGTTGGGTCGGCATTTCTTCCTCTCCTGCGATATCCACCACCATGTCCTCTGTATCCACCCTGATCATATTGAGCATTCTCTTTTTTGGCTGATGTTCTTCTTGGACACGGTACATTCCAGCACCTCACATCATTTCCATATCTCGCTTTCTTTCATTCATGAGCTCGTATGCGCGGAGGGTGGATTCATCATGTCCAACTAATTTACAGAAATTACAATATAAGTTTTTTGGTGTTTTTACGTATTTGTGTATTAAATAACAGTCCTCAGGTCGGTGTCCTCTGCTTCTATAGATTTCACACCATGGCACCTGGTTTTTATTCATCGGGTTCAGCGCACCACTATTGAGATAATCTTGAAATAAGGGGAAATGTTCTCTGGTGTGTCTTTCTCCCTTACATCCTGTACACTAGACCTCATGCCTTTGTTCATACCTTTGTTCCTTTCCATTTTTCATACCTTCCAATTCTAATGTTAAGGTGGTCAACTGGTTTTGGATCTGAGACATTCCAGAGCTAGTCTCGTTGATCGGAGAAGCCTCTAGCTTCATCGTGATCTCTAAGGCCTCTACCTGCGATGCAACCTTCTGCTGCATCAATGGTTGTCTGATGTGGGGAAATAGCGCAGCGATGAACCATTCCTGATGTTGTTGCGGAGCTATAACAAAGCTCACTTGGTCCAACAATGTCTTAAACTTTTGGTCAAATTCCCAGACTGTTTCAGTAGGTTTCTGCTTAATTTCTTTTAACTCTGTTATGCACTGCGACTTGAATTTCGGTTTTTTAAACTCTGCTATGAGTGCAACCTTGATTTCTGTTAGGGTTCTCGGTTGTGCCTGAGAATATTTCATAAACCAATGCAAGGCGCAGTCTCTGAAAGTAGTGATGAGTTGTGCTCTCTTCACAGCATTATCCTGAACTTGCTTTACACTCCACACGGCTTCACATAGAAACCAGTGCTGATCAGGGTATTCTAGACCCATTCCTTTGAATATCGACAGTTTTATATCGCTATCTATCATTCTCTTTCTTGGTTTTGTAGCACCCTGATTAGTGCTAAGATTCTGCGTGGTGTTCTGAGTGGAAAAAGTAAATGTGGCACTCGGAATAGTGCTAGGAATACTACTCTGCAGAATATTCTAAGGCTAGGTAGTATGAACTGGAATATTCTGAGTCGGAATGGTCTTAGCACCCGCTCCTGTGGTGCTGCCAGTATTGATGTTTTGCGGACTGGACTGTGCGACACTCGCAGTGAACGAGTTTTGAGATAGGGCGGTGTGGTATTTACAACCGACGGGTTCTGAGGTGTAATAGGGTGGACGGTGGCTAATGACGGCATGGTCTGATTGGTAAGGTCACATGGGAGTTCGGTATCCACGCGAAGTCCAGGTCCTCCGTGATTCTTCTCTTTATTAAACTTATATCTCTTCCCACTTCTTAGATTATGGGTTTCTTCGTCAGAGTCACTATATATACTTTCTACCATGACAGATTCAAAAATATTACTGCATTCTTAAAACGCCTTTCTCAGCTAAAATCATTTTAATGTTTAGACTAATATTGTTCAGGTACTTACCTCTGAATCCTTCAAAAAAATATGCTTCAGCTTGGCTGTAGGATTTCAGTGTGTCTACATCAAATTCTGTTACAAATCCTTCAAGTATGCTATCAACCCAGATGTCGACTGCTTGCTACAGTGGGATGTCTATTGCTTTGAGCTATGCAGTGAGCTCTAGAGTCCACTCTATAGGTACTCCCCCTTGAAAATAGTTTTTCCTTTCTGCAAGTCGCAATATCCACCCATGTAGCTCGTTTCCAAACGAAGCCCAAAATATCTCATGAATATCTTTCCACAAATATATGTTCAACCACTCTACGTCAGAGAGACACGGGTGTCTGTTTTCTTTCTTTGCAAAATCTCTTTCAATCTTATCACACCAGTCCCATATCTCTTTCTTTTCGAGATGCCAATTATTTGAACCCAACAGGAACTAGTATTCTTCATCACACATTACTTTCCAAACACACTATCGCATCACTGAGTCTTAGCCCGGCAATGGAACCATTTGTTGGCATCTATAACTGAGCTAGAGGTTCCCAATGTATACCCAGGTACCTCACGGTTCAAGGAACCAACAAAACCCCTATTCACCGGCCCTTTCAACAACATACTGTGAGTAGCTTGAGGTCTCACCTAAGGCGAAGCTGAGGGGGTGGTTGCAGAATCATGTTTCAACAACCTGGTGATGCAAGTGTAAGAGGAACTGATGGGTAGCGTGGTACAGGACTCTTGCTATGGATAGACAACTACACGAAGTCTCTACTTCACGTCGGATACTTTGGAAAGCTGAGGCACTTGTGCGACCAATGCATCCAAGGACTGCGCGTTATTGGATACAATTAGTGTCACAACAATAAGCTATCAATAGCTTACCTCGTAGCACTCACAATGGGTCAGTGCGTCAACTAGATCGTGAGTCTACTTCAAGACTTGATCAACTCTACTCAATCTTACGTAACGATCTTTATCCATTCAACAACACTTAGGTTATTATCTTTATGGTGTATGCAAATGAATAAAACATATAAGACTACGCACTCCAACGCTATGCTCAAATACAGTGCTCAACTATGTGATTATCCAACAGATTCATGCATTCAAAGACTTAGAAGTGTTGAATACTTAACATTCATCCACACATGTATTACTTAACATATTATTCCCATCATTCCTGCGGTGAATACATATAAAAGCAATCACATAACAGACAATCTGTGGTATTAAACATCCATACTAAGCAAATCAACAGTTGCAAAACACAAAACAATCACACTACACAGAATTTAATGTGGTTCACCCCCAGGATGGAGGCTACGTCCACAAGAACTGTTGTTAGATTAGTCTTTTGGGAAGGGTACAATAGTTCTTAGTCTGCACACTCAGCTGCAGACTCTCTTCTCTCTCAGATAGGTCTATGCGCACATAGCTGCAGAGCCTTTACAATAGCTTCCAAGCTCAAAGATTCTAACAATGTTCAACAATTACCAACAATGAAGAGTAACCCTTTCCCATACAAAATTGCTTTATTTATAGACCATGTCCATAGGTCATGTCTTTACAATTCATAGGCAAAAACCCTTAGGTTTACAAAACATGGCATGGATAACTTCTAGCCTGACTGTCGTCGTCGACAGCCTGCTCTAGGCCTTCCAGCTGGGCCACTCGTGGCTCAAATGCTCTTTTGACAGCCACAGTCACCAAAACGGTTACAACTACATCATGGCTTGTCCCTTGCCACACCTTTCACCTGCATGTCCCTGTTGACTTAGTGGCCTAGATTCTCAACTGCTTGCAGCCACTCTCCTAGACAGGTCGCTTTCTTCACCCTTCATTTTTTTTCTTACCCAAAATAGGTCACTTACTCAACTCAACCTTTACTTATATTCTTTACCAAAAATAGCCACTGTGGGGATCCTACGCACTAGCATACTACACAATCTTGATTTACCCATTGCCTCTGTGCGACATGCGCAATTTCTCAAAATTGTTCCCATACTATGTCGCAACGTGCAATGCGCAATTTTCAACACTTGTATATTTTCCAACTTGGGCCCCACCCAACAGAAGATAATGCTGCAGATGAAGTTCATGAAGATTCGAATGTTCTAATGAAAGAACTTGAAAGAGATAAGCAAAGGAAGGAAATTGATCAATTTAAACTATAGAATGAGCATGTTAATTAGATCAACGATGGATTGATGCGGGAAAATAAGATGTTAAAACAAGATTTACAGGAAGTAAATAAGAATTATTCATAATTGGTACAGCTGGCAGAGGAAGCAGTGAAAAGAAGAAAGATGGAACAAAAGAAGAACATCGAGCTTATCAAAGAGAAAGAAGAGCTCGAGAAGAGATTAAGTCAGGTCCAAAAAGAATGCAATCAGTTACAAAAGAAAGCTCGTGCATTGGATGGTCTCGTTGTGCTGGATGAAGCAGCTAGAAGACTTTGATTTGATGGTAAAGTTTAGTTAGAAAATACACATGGCATAATCAAGTTATTCAAAACTTTGTATTTTGTCATTTTTTACATTTCTATTTTAGTACAATTCGATCCTAGGAAAGTGGATCTTAAAACAACTTATCTAGGATTATTTTCTCCTATATATTGTAAAGCTCACCTTGAACTTTTTCTGGAGACACATGAGGGTCGATAATGTATATGATACTATTGTGATAGTCTGATATACATTATGTTTATGTGAGGATTTGTTTTATGATGGAAATAAATGACTGTTTAATTTTGGGAGCTAGGTTTTAATCTACATGTTCTCTACTATGTTATGTGGTTCTATTTGAACATTTAAACTTTGAGGTGCCTAAACTATGTTATCTCGTAGTCTAGTAGGCAGACTTTAATTTTTAATGGTGTTTTTTATTTTTTATATGAGTTTAAAATTTAGGGCTTCGTACCTGCGAGTCTGGCTATGCTAACTTGTGGTTATGTGGAAAGTGCATGGGTTTAGCATAAGCAGACATGCAGGTACCCACCTTTGTTGCATAGGTGAATCCGCGGGTACCGCTGATTAAAATGAAAAATTCAAAAACTAATGCATGGAATGGGGTGAATGATGCAGGATGGTATTAACTTGGAGGGAGAGGGAGCATGAATCCATGGATAGGGATTCTATGGGGGATCCACTCACCTTTAATGCACTACGAAGATGTGGGATTCTCAAATTTTTCCAAACAACAAGTATGTGTGCGCAAATGCACTTACTCCAAATGCTCGTCAACTACTGGGATGTCGATCATGGGATGTTTGATATCCAAGGGGAGATGCTTGATATCACAATAGATGATATATATTTCATCACCAGTTTATCCCAAAGAGGTGAGGGAGTCAACCTCAAGGGAACATTTCGAGGGGTAGGTGCTCTATCTATCCAAGACTACATCAATGCCTATTGCTTTCCTGGCACTGAGAAAAGCGAAATCTAAGTTCCAATTGGGTCCATTGTGATCTTCCCACTAAAAGTGATATTGAATACACTTAACAGGATTGGAGGGAGTGCCACGCAACATTTTACCTCTTGAAACTATATGCATATATAGGTTGAGTGTTTGATTGGTCTTGTGGCCTACTGGTGAATATGAAACACCAGTTGACAGAGTGTAAAACCAGGAAGAAAAATAACTTCGGATATGGAAGTATCTTGTGTACCTTCTTCAAGAGAGAGTCGCCTACTCTGAGTTCGGGGTAGCTCTACTAGTGTTGGACCCTAATGAGCCACTGATGACTCGGTGGGGAGATATCTTCTTGGGCCAGGTGGTGGCGAGACTAGCCTTTCATATGTTGACAAAGATTATTTGGTGTGGTGGAGCCGCCAACTATCGGATGTGGAGATGTTTCGATATGCAGGTATGGATTTCCTAGGATATCCAAAGCTCATGCTGCCTCCAAGGGAATCCTGGGGCGAGATAGGTACTACAATATTTTTGTTTTTGAAAAAATTATTTAAAATTTTTATGTCTTTTTTATATACGATTTTTATGGTGAGTAAGAGTGCTGAAAAAATCTAATGTATGCAGATGTGGGGCCAACAAGTCCTGCTGGACATCTGAGGACATATGTATGGTCGACTAAGCCAGGTGCTGCAGATGTTATGCCGAGGAACATCGACGGAAAGATGAGTCATTTGACTCATGATATCCCTACCCACAATATTGAGTGGATGTCACTCGAGATGCAGGAGCATGTTGTAGGGGTTCCCCCGGCCTGGATTAGGTTACTTAGGAAAGTATCCAGGTTGGTCATATGTTATAGGGAGGATGTAGCGGAGCTAGTTGAGGCTCCTCCCTCTCTATAGGGAGAGTGATGCACATTATTATTTTTCACGTTCTTTTACGCCCATTTTGTATATTTTGACAGTGGATGACTCAAAATCATATGTATTTGTTGGACCATATATATATAGTAGCGATTATATACATGCATGCTTATGTGTTTTAAATGTTATTGTGTGTGATATAAATTCCAATCAAGTACATAATTTGCAAATGAATCAGCTAATGCATTTAAATTCCTTGAATTATATTGATATGAATGAAATCAAAATTTCTTTCAAGCAACCTAACTCACAAAAACTGAAGTAACAAAGAAGGATCTTGAACCCTGTACTCACCCGACAACTGAAGTACTACTAATTTCGAATCAATTCATACCTCCAAATGTGAAATGTCGTGATGAATAGAATCTCGTAGTAACTCGATAACCGCACTATACTCAGCTACAGTATTCGTCGTAGGGCCCAAACAAGCACCTTCTGAAGAAACGAGTTGGCCCGAGGATGAGTAAATAACCCAAGCTGTTGAAGTCAACTAACGAGTGTGGCAACTAGCACCATCAAAAAATCCTATGAAGTACTCAGTTTTCATCTGAAAACAAAATCCAGAGGACAAATAAGAAAATAAATCCAAAAAACGAACAACTCTACAAAAAATGTACAACTATAGTACAAGAAAAAGCATGTATGCCTAATCATAATACTTTTTCAAGTAGGGACCCTTTCTAGGCTTAGAAAACTAGAGGGGTCAATGCCTAGAACCTTATTGTAAGACCAAGCAAAAACGTTGCAGAATTCCTTAAATAAATTGGTATACAAAGTGATCTCCTGTGGAGAACAATTTGCCCCAATAAATATGTTTTCCACAACATTAGGTTTGGTGGAAATATCGATCAGTATAGTCTTCGAGATGTTTTCCATATTACCTTCCACATAAATTTTATATTTAGTAGGAGTGATGGACAAATTGATATTCCCACTAGGTCTCAATGAAAACTCACCATTCTCAATCATGTCTAGATATGGAAGAAAGTCGGATCTCTGATGATGTGTTCCCAAGGACGATCCAAACTTTTGATAGCTTCCAGGATAGCCTCATCTGAAGGAAAAAAAGTATCCAAATAGTCAAAAGAATGGGTGGAGTCAACTGACCATGCAGGTGTATAATCAAGATCTAACTCAGCTGAGACTAATGGAGTCAAGATATAATCCATTGCATCATTTTGTGATGCTTGGTACACCACTTCTGCAATGGATAAGGGCACGTTTGGTTCTTCTTGAGTCAGAAGGATCCATGGATCAGTCATTTGACTAACCGTAAGAACTTATGGAGATGATGTATCACTGGTACTCATAGAACCAATGTAATGAACAAAAGAAGGTAGGTCAAATGTGCCCATCAACGATGAATGCATACCTAATCCTAAGCTCTCACTGGGTGGTCGAGCTTGATCAATCAGAGGGATAATTGAATCCGACAAAGTCGTGTTATTCTTTCAAGTGAAGGATAGTTGATCAACTGTAATGATCTTACCTTCGTGAGGGAGCATGAGTACTCAAAAGACGGATGGGGGGATAGATTGCATAGAATACGTCTAGCTTATTCCCAACAACAGATTGTAGTTGAGCGAAGCATCTACAACTTCTACCTCTATAGACACTACTTTACTGGCAAGTTGAATCTAGAATGTTGGTAAGACTCAATGCAGACGGAAATATTTTCCGTCAAATGCGGTAAGTAGTGTAATCGACGGGGCTAACTTGGGAGAACCCAAGGATTTCCAACCATGGACTACCATTCGTCTAGTGGTCTTTGAACCATGGACTACTTCGATCTGGAAGGCTACGTGGTAGGGAAACTAGGGTTTGGTATTGGACATATCAAATCTAGCAAGCATACTTGATGAGTCCATACTACCTATTGCTTCCAGAAGTGCATTTCGCTATGAAGAGAAGCTTTGAAAGACTTCTAGTGTAGACATAGCACATGGCATTTGGGATAGATATTCCACAATGGAGTAGTTGGGAGCAGCACGCACATTAGGATTGTGCATAGCGCATTTGCAGACACCCTTTGGTATCTTCGGCAAAGGCTCTGTTGGTCTCTCGATGTGGAGAGGAGCAAATGACTCAGTAATGTATTTATCTTTCTGTTGTGTTTCTGGATTATAATTTCGATCTCTCATTTGCAAAAGAGCATGTGAGTTAACCATGTTTATATACGATTGATCAGTTGATGTGGCACGATGAGTGCCCCTAGTATTAGAACTACCAGAAGTTGGGCCTTGTCCTTTGAGAAAAGGATCCTTCAGGACAACCGATTTATTTTCTTTTAATAGCTTCTAGGCTTCTTCAATGAGAGGGAATTGGTGAATGAGGTGATCGTCCATACAAATTTTGCAAGGAAACTTTACCTTATTTTTGTCTCTTTTTCCCTCCTCGGCATTTTCAGTGTTTTTGGGTCTTTGTTGGTTTCCCTCCCCTTTCTTACCCTTTTTCTTGGGTTGTCGAGGACCCTTTTGATTTGTCTACACACTTTGTACAAATTCTTCTTTTGAGGGGGAGGGTGTAACCGTATCTTCTTCCACAGTGGATTGCTTCATTGAAAGTGCATGCACTTGTTTCGTTAAAAAATCCAGTGCGGATGAGTCGGCTGAACCAACAATTCCATCAGCATGAGGTCTAGGTTTGGGATTACCAAGATCTATATTAGACCTTAGTGCATCAGGTATAATCTCGTAAAGGATCCCAGATTGAGCATAGACTAGGTCAAGTTGTTGGGTCCTTAGAATTTCTTCCTCTTCAGATGTTACCCCAGAAGTTGAAACATCTTTCGAGACGTAAGGGAATAGTGATTTTAAATACCACTCCAAAAGAAACTCTAGGGGAATCTCAGCCTTGATGATTCGCTTTCATCTTCGTCACTCCTGAATATTATCAGAAAGATGAGTGGCTTTGTTTTGTCTAAATGTAGACAGAAGATCCATGCCGACATCATACTGGACAGGAAGCTGGAAGTGATTCAAAAATACTGTCGCTAAATCCCAAAATTTATTGTATGCTACAGTAGGAAATTCGATGTACCATTTAGCTGATACACTCGTTAATGTTCTTTGAAAGAGCCTCAATCGAATTAAGTCGTCGTTCAACGAGTTCGAGGAGCACCAAAGATGAAAGGTTATCACATGATTTCCAGGATCTTCACCAGTATTACCTTTGAACTTTGGAATGTCCGAAGGAAGCTTGGTTGGGACCCGAGGCCAAGCAGGGTTATGACACACCAGATCATTCATTAGTTTTGAAATGTATGGAAAACTTAAAGTTGCCAAAAACAAAAAGAGAGGTCATGTCGATGGCATATGATGTGGAAGATTTTGGTAAGGGGAACCACCCGAAACCTAGGTCTTATAAGGATGCTTGGCGATGCCCCCAGCCACCTGTTGTGAAGAAGAGACATTCTGAAATTTGCTCCTGCCAAAGGCCAATGGATTACTTCCTTGTGGTGTTGTCCACTGTGGCCAAGTATAAGTGCCTCCAAATGGAGGGTTGGCATAACTTTTACTTCCCATTCCACCGAATAGTGAAAAAAGAGTACTCCCTACAGGTACATTAGAAGTTTGCACATTGGAAGAATGTGCATTAAGACCTGTGAAGGGGTTATAACCTAGCGTAGATACAGTAGATGAGGTAGGTATTGAGCCTACAAACGGCATAAAAAAAGGTATGTGTCCTCCAAGCCAAGTAAATCCTTGATTAAATGTAGTAGAAGTAGGGTTAACTTGGAATTGTTGAACAAAGGGGGAGGATGTGAAAGACGCCAAACGTATCCCTGAAAAAGGAATACTAGGAGGGCCAATGGAGAATCCAAAAGGTATGATGTCATTGCACCTTGAGTACTAGACAAACTTGAGGAACCAACATTGAAACTGAAAGGGGTGATAGGAACAGAAGTAAATTGTAGCAAGCTCGGTGTGGATGTGTTTAAATGAGTAGGAGAAAGACCTCCTGAAATAATAGATGAAGTGGGAGTATGAGGCACTCCCGATCCATCCCCTGTGTTATCCATAACAAAACCAGGTGTGAACCTATATACACCCAATTCAAGTATCCCTAAACAGACAACTCTTTCCAATAAAGGGGTGTCCGGTCCAGTAAGTGGAGGATTGAAGGGTCTTGCGAACTCTTCACTAGGAAAATATTCAATCTCAATAGTTTCCTGACCAGGTTGACTTGGAGAAATGAGATGTGGTTCTCTAGGGGGTTCAGTTGTACCCTTGAATTCGAATGAACCATGTGAGTTATTTCGGTGCCGCCGAGGTGGCGGTGAAGACTCCACTGTGAGTGGAGGAAGGTTTTGCAACCTTTGTGACCTACGAAGAGGGTAGTCCTCCACACTTGCAAAAATATATACTAAGTATTAAACCTAGTGGCCACTAACAGTAAGGAACAAACAACACACCACTATTAAAATTTTCCTAAATTAATCAAGACCAAGAAAACAAAGATGATACTCTCAAAGGAGATTTTAGGATGATTAGTACCCAGAACAAACCAGTAGAGTAGCGAAGTATAGTTACCTGGGGTCCACAATATAGATTCTATGGGTGCAAGTGTTTGAATCACCAACCGCCATCCCAAATAACTGTAAGGGATTTCATCCCACATCTATCCTAGGTATAGTGAAAATATCCTTCCATCGTCACCCGTTTAGAGCTCTATAGGTCAAAGATGCTAAAGGCTACCACAATTGTAGAAAGAGTCTAGGGGGACAATCGCAGGTCTAGCCAAGATACATGGGCAGGGTAACTAAGCTCGAAATCCAAGAGTAGACAAGGCACTAATGGATCCCCGTACGTGAATTGGCTCTAGTGTATGCTCGTATGAAAAGTGGGGGGTATCCCCAACAGTCCAAACTCACACGACCTCGTGCTTAACTATGTTTTGAGTATAGTTTCTCAGCACACCTCCACAAAAGAGGATTTACCTAAAATACAGTCTCACTACGATTTTGAGATTTGAATAGTTTTGGAAAGTTGAAAGTGATCTATTCCAAAACCATAATCTAAACTAGTTAGTTTGTGTAACCTAAAAAGAAAATGTTACTAAGAAATTTTATTAATGATTCTTTTTAAAGGCTGTATTACTCAAAAGGATAGTGCTTTTGTGTGCGTGATGGTTGCAACTGAAAATAAAGTGTACATATGGAAATGTAAAAACTTCACAATTTTTCTTTCTTGTCTATCTTTCAAGACATAAAATCATAAAGTAAACCTAAACATAATAAAAGTTTTTTTATTTTCAAAGATAATAGCATCTACAACTACAACTACTTCAAAAAATGAAAATTCTTGCTATAAGGGAAATGTTCTTTTTAATTTGATTTTTTCTTCAACAATGAAAGAAATGCAAATAAGTAAGAACAAACAAGAATCATCAAACAGTGGAATAAAAGAGAAGATGGAGCCCAAAACTAAAGCAATCAGAACTTTTACAAGACTGAAAAATACCAACCCAACAAGTTGCTTCAAAAAACCTAGAAGTAACTTAAGTTTTGGAAACAAAATGCAATAAAAGACAATTGATACGTAAGATGGAAAGCAATGACTCTTATGCAGAGATCAGTCTTCTCCCTAAATACCAGTGACTATATAGGAGTAAATCCAAGCACTTTCCAAACACAGTATGGGATAGAAAGTATTGGGTATCTTTGCAAGCACAATGAACCAAAATAGATCTCATCGTAAAGGGGATACAAAAGACTCAGATAAACACTCAGAAGTATCAAGAAGGTATCAAATAAACAAATAGACTTCCAAAGCCAAGACAAGTAACCCTAAGACCAAACCCTAAAATAAAAAACAAAAGTCTCATGAAAAACCCACGACTGTAACATGCAGAGTCACGCGAGTGACCCATGGGTACATAGATGAGAAACACGCGGGTAGAGCAAGATAGTTGCGACTATATGTAAATGGTCGCAGGTAGGCCTTGGAAAAAAAAAATTAAAAAGAAATCTAAAAATCTAAAACCTATTGAGTTAAGCACAAGGGTCAAGGATACCCTAGACACCTCTACAGATACCAAACAAGTTATAAAAGACTGAAAGAAACTCACAAGAATCCCCAAAGCAAAAACTAACGGTGCTCCCTAGCAGATTTGCCAGTTCTGTTGTTAGGAAAAGTGTTCTTATAGCAGGGGAAAGACTACCAACATATGGGGGTATTAAATAGACATATAAAGTTCTACAAGCATTTGTATTAAGCAAAAGGATTAAGGTTTAGGAGAATTTGTACCTTATTCAGAAGGTTGATCCAAGCTTTCTCGTCTTGTTCTCCAATGCAACAACCTGCAAAACAAACACAAAACCTTCCTCAAACCAATTTAAATACAAATAAGAGATTGATATTCATTAGACAATGTAACATCAAATTGTAACAATATTTGCAATAAACATAAAGAAATCTATTTGGAAAGGGAAGAATGTCCAATATTTATTGATAAATGCAGTAAGTACATAAATCTATACCTTTCCTGCACCGGAACCGGAACCGTCGTAACCAAACCTTGGGCTCTCGATCCTCTCTTGTGATTATGAATTCCTTCAGCATAACCTTCTCCACAAATTGGATCCTTTGGGATCCCTTTCTCAAGCCCCTCCCCTTGTATTTATAGCACGGCAAGGAGGGCAGGTTCGAAAGGTAGTTAGCTTAGGAAGTTGGGGTAGTTTGGGTACCTGCCTCAACTAATCCCAATTTGTGTTTTTAATATATTTTTCAATATTTCTTAAGACACCTACGAATATGGTATAGGAAAACTAGTGATTTACTCGCTACTATCCTCACTTGCATCTAGTGCATGCAACGTTTAATTGATACCTGTGTGTTATCGATGTGAACACCTACAGCTAACCCGTTGGTTGGCAAGCATACGAGTCATGGTTATGCTTAAAAGGAGGCAGCGAAATATGCTTTTAAGGAAAGGATTGCAAGGCTCAGTTCTAGGTCATCTAGGGTCAAAGTAAGCTCTTCCATCCATTATGTCCTTTTGTGTGACCGACAAGGCAATGTGGTCACGGATGGAGAAGTTGTATTTTGACTGATAACACTAAGATGGACTCAACCTTTAGTGGGTCGATTCAAATTCCATCCTTGGAGACTATGAAAGCTAGTAGTCTATTGACTTCAACACAGAAAACACATTTATGAGGATTCAAGTGGATCTTGTAGTGGAGACACCATATAAAAATGGATCTAAGGTGTTATGGATGATCATATCATTGAGTTGAATGAGCGAGCAAGTCATCCAGATAAGGATACACAATATGCTTGATATTGTGAGATTCATAGGACATGGCCCATTGAAAAGTAGCCCCAGTGTTCTTGAGGGAAACTTTCGATATGAAAAAGTTCCCCACGGGAACATGAAGGATGTTTTATGCTAGTCATATGGGAAGATCTCTATCTTATTATATCCAGAGAAGCCATCCATAAATGAAAAGATGACACTCTCGGCACATTTATCGATGATATGGTCAATGAAAGGGGTAGGGTAGTTGTCCTTAGGACACGCTTGTTCAAATCCCTATAATCAACACAAACCCTAATAGTTCCATGTTTCTTAGTTATAGGAACAATATTAGACAACCAATCCATTAATGGGATGGGATAGATAAAACCATCTCTAAGAAGCTTTTCAACTTCTACTTTAATTGCCACAATTTTCTTGGGGTGAATGGGTCGGAGTTTTTTCCGAACAGGTCTTGCATCAAGATAAATTTTGATATAATATACCACAATAGAGGGGTCAATTCCCAACATTTATTCATAACTCCAAGAGAAGACATCACAGAAATACTTAAACAAGGATGTATCAAATTCCACCTCAGTGGGTGTACAAGTTTTACTTAGTTGGATGTGTTCCACAACACTAGGTTTCACTGATATGTCAATAGGAAATGTTTCTGTAATGTTTTCTAAATTTCCCTCCAATAACACATTGTTAGTAAGGATGGGATATTGAGGATTTGGTACAATATCAGATGAAATGATGGATTTGATATAAATTTCCACCATGTGGGGATTAGGAAGGAAAGACGACATGTGATGGTTATCTTCCCACAAAGGTTCAACAATGCTCATTATTTCCATTATAGACTCGTATGAAGGAAAATTCTGTTGTAGATGATCATCAGAATGAAAATATGAATCAAACCAAGACGGTGGAAGATTGGATTTAGATGCCACAGGATGGTGGTCATCAGTGTTGATACAGTCTAAGGCAAACTGAATCGTGCAATAAGTTTCCTCATTCAAGTTAAAAGGCATATATTCACCAATGATTTCGCATTTAGATGGACTCAATACTACCCAAGAAGCACATGATTCATGGGATTGTTGTATTCTAGAATAGATCATGTCGATGGTAGAAAATGGGGGTGGAAGCTCCAGGAAGACTCCAATAATGGAAGAGTCTTTCAAAATTCCAACACCAACGTCTTCATAATGATGTTGGGATTGTGCCAACAATGTCACATAGTTAGTGTTGTTGGAATGAATAACTGAGGTACAAAACTAAAGTTGCTCAATGGTGACGATCTTTCCTTGATGGGGAAACTGTACCAAGAGAAAGACCGAAGATTCTATTGCAGTCATGGCATAAAACCAATTTCGATGAAGGAGGGTGTTGTAATCCAACAGGGCATCGACTATATCCACATTTATGGATACAATTCCCCCTCCCCCCAGTTTTATGGCTAATCATGGTATGAGTCTGTATGGTTGGAAACCACGACCGTCAAAGGAATTTAAAGTGGTGGTAGACTATGTTACTTTAGGAGAGCCAATATCCCTCCAACAGAACAAGGACATAATGGAAGTAGAGGCTCCTTCGTCCAAGATTGTTCAATGGATATTGTTCCAACGGATATTAGTTTGGATCTGGAAATCCAATTAGTGGGAAATACTCAGTATGAAATATTCCAAATTGAACATAATGGTGTTGGAAGTATCAGGGTCTACGGCACCAAGTGCTGAAATTAAGGTTCTACACTGATTAGGACAATGTTGTAGAACTTTGAGAGTTGACATGACGCAGGTTGCTTGAGCTAGGTCCTCAACAATATTGCAATTCTAAGTATCTTGTGCACTCAGATTAAATGTCTCCTTTCTAATGGTGGCCTTTGGTGGGAACAACACAGTGTCATAAATAGGTCTCTCAATATGAAGATATCCAGAAGATGTAGGGGTAGCGGATGAATCATCGACGGGAGATTTACCCTTAGAATTTTCGTTTTGGTCTGAATTTGGAACAGATTCATAATTCTTTGACCTAGTGGAAATATTAACAGACTCCTTACTCATCATCAGGATATCTCGAGCAGTGTATGACTCGGCTTGATTGGAATTGTTTGTAGTTCCCCCTTGCAGGGGAGTGTCCATGACCATTTGCTGATGTTGAGGTGGGAAAGGGTTGATTAACACTGATAGATGGGAAGAGCCTTTTATAAATTTATTAACTTCCTCATGGTAATGACATTCATTTGTATAATGGTATTCATGACAGATCAGGAAAGGAAACTTAGCTTTCCTATTGGGTTTATTATCAACATTGGTTTGTTGAGGTTTTGGGTTGTCCTGCTGAGTAGAAGGTTGCTTGGATTTCCCTTTATTATTCTTCTTCTTACCTCCATATTTTTGTGGCGAAGATTAAATTGTGTTCACCTTGGAGGTATGAGTAGGCGAAGCATTGCTTTTGGTGTTGGAAGTAGCCTGATTTTGGGGTGGAGTTGAGTTATACTGACTATGTTGTCGACTCGTTTTTTATGCAGGATGGGCCTTCACAGAACCAACTATGCCATTGATAGGAGGTTCGGTAGTGAGCCTAGAAGGATTATTGGTGGGACGAGGAGCATTGGGGATCAATTCATATAAAGTCCTAGATTGAGAATAGACCAAGTCCAGATACTAGGCATGATCGATTGCTTGATCTTCTGTAACAACCCCTCCCATGGTGACATCTCTAGCAATAGGTGGCAGTAGTGATTTGGTAAACCAATCGATTGGTAACTGGTCAGGGATAGTGTAGCTAGTGTTTTCACACCAGCCCGTGCTAAAGAGAACCTACTAAGGATTATGGAACCCTTAGTAGCAATTCAAATATGGATAATCTGTGAGTGTAAATAACAATGAAAATAAATCTAACTAATTACTGAAGTAAAAATAACAAATAGATCGGAACCCATGAAGTATATTTTGTATTATGTTTCAAACAAGGGTTTACAATAAGAGTTACCTCAGAAGGTGAGTAGATGTGGGCCCTTGCAGCTATATAGAGAGTAGCACGTGGGGTCTCTAGAGTTCCTTTTTGTTAAATTTTCAGAATTTACTTCAATCTGATCTAGGATCTTAACTAAGAGAACAACATGTACAGCAAATCTACAACATATCAATCATGGACACAATAATGCAAGCACACAAGAGACACAGAGTTTACTTAGGGAAAACTACAAAGGTTAAAAACCCCAATAACTTCCTCAGAGATAGATAGAGCAATGATACAACCCAAGCATAAGAGATAGACATCTCCTAGCAACAGCTTCTCCTCCTCCACAAGTGCACCACTCTCCTGAGAGTGTGAGAGAGAATAGAATGTGTAAAATGAGAGAGACACACTCTCTATTTATACACTAACTTGACTTGACCTTTACTCAACTAGGTCAGCCTCAACTTAACCACTTAACATAATGCTGACTGGGCCGACACCTAATAGGGTGGTCTAATAACCCTTTGAACCACATGGCTGACCCCCAATAGGGTGGTCTAATAACCCTTCGACCCACATGACTTATACAAGGCCGACCCCAACAAGGTGGTCTAATAACCCATCAAGTATAAGTTATGACACTTCCATATAGAGGAATAATAACATCTCTATATGAATACAAACACTTCCGTATAGAGGAATAATAACATCTCTATAGGAATACAATATACATATATGTGAAATACATTCTGAAGTTACATATACATCAACACTCCCTCTTAACTAGGAAGGTATTTCTCGACACAGATCTGCTAGTACAAGTCTTCTTCTCGGGATCATCGCCATCATCATTGTCACTGCTACTGCTATCTCAACCAATCTCTGAATCTACTTGTCATAGGAAGTTCTACTGAGTCAGTCCTTTTTCATACTAGATGTAGGCCCACCACCTGCAGGTCTTCATCATCACTGGCCATACTGTGGAATCCTCAGGACTTATTACGTGCATCACAAAACCTGGCTCTAGCATCCCAGGCTATTACGAGCACACATCTCTACCTGTCGGATCTCCTAGGAGCACATTACATGTGACCCATCATAAAACCTGGTTGAAGCATCCCAGGCTGTTACGAGCACACAGCTCTACATGTCGGATCTCCCGGGAGCAAATTACATGTGGTCATGGAAAAACCTGGCTGAAGCATCTGAGGCCTTTTTCATCCTGTCCAGAACTTCCATGAGCAAATTACATGCCATAGGACAAAACCTAGTAAGAGCATCTCAGGATGTTACGGGTACACAACTCCGACCTAAAATCTTTCGGGGAACAAATTACATGTCCTCCCAGAGCAATGTCTCGAAAGAGCATCCCAGGCTATTACGAGTACACAACTTCGACCTATAGGATCTCCCGAACATGCTCATTTGCACAACTTGATCCACGGCCACAAAGTATCAACCTGATATTCATCATACATCATCCTGATGTACACATGATCATCCTAATCTTCATCACTGCAACATCCTACTGCATGTCATCTGGAGAAACATCATGAAGCTCGTCATCTATGATCATCCTGATCATACACTGCATCCACCTGATGCATACCAAGTATCTACCAGATACATATCATCATACATGATCCACCTGATCATACAATGTATCCACCTGATACAAACAAATACATGATCCATTTGATGATACCTGATACATATCAACATACATGATCTACCTGATCATACAATGTATCCACCTGATACAAACACAGATACATGGTCCAAGCATCCAACATGATGCATATACAAAATACATACAAATGATCCAACTGGTCATATCCAGCATCCAACATGATGCATACATACATAAATGATTCAACTGGTCATATCCGGCATCCAACATGATGCATATATACATAAATGATCCAACTGATCATAAAAAGCATCCAACATGATGCAATGATCCAACTGATCATCATAGCATCATCCTCTTCAGATCATCTCATCGTCCACGAAGCACATTCCAGATGCACATCATCCAGCACTTACACCATCGACATGGGAGAACACATCTGCCACCATTCGGGGAAGGCTCCAACTCTTACTTTTTCATCATGGGAGAACACATCTACCACCATGTGAAAAATGGCTCAGCAATTACATCACGACCAAGGGAGAACACATCAACCATGCAAGAAAAGCTCATGTGCATCTGCATCTTCTGGACTCATCACTTCCCTTTGGAAGTAACCTCGATCTGAAGTGCACCAAGCCTCTCTCTGAAGTACTCAAACTGCACTATGGCCAACGGCTTGGTCAATACATCTGCAACCTACTCATCCATCGCAACATACTCTGCTTCGACTGTACTCAGTGCTATGCAATACTGCTTCTTTCTAAACCAAGAGATCACACCTGATCCCTATCTACATCACTACCTTCCCAATCTGAATCAACACAACCCTGCAGGTTAAACTTTTGATTCACATCATACTTGAGCCCATAATCAACTATACCCTTCAGGTACCTCAGAATATGCTTTACAACAACTAGGTGAACACTCCTCGTATCCGTCAGGAACTGGCTCAATGTGTTCACCACAAAGCAAATATATGGTCTTGTGTTCGTCAGGTACATCAAGGACCCAATCATCTGACGATACATAGTGATATCAACCGGTTCAGATGAAGCATCACACAGAAGCTTCAGATTCGATGCCATGGGTGTGACCATGGCCTTGCAATCCATCATCCCGAACCTCTTCAGGATATCCATAGTGTACTTCCCTTGTCCAAGGAAGATCCCATCTATGCTCTGCCACACCTCCATACCTAGGAAATAGTGCATCATACCCAAGTTCTGAACATATATGGATCCCTGTCATGTGTCTCAGAACCAAGTGGCTGCTCCACATACACTTCTTCTTCAAGTACACCATTCAAGAAAGTTGTCGTGAAATCCATCTGGTGTATCTTTCATTTCATCACCACAGCCAGAGCAAGTATTGATCTAATGGAAGTGTATCTGGCTACAGGAGCAAAAGTCTCTATGCTACCACCTGCAGCATGCTTGATCTTGTAGATCCTCTTGGAAGTCACTATAGAATACCCTTTGGGACTGCATCCCAAACATCTTCATGATTGACTGATACTCCTTGATCATGGCATTCTTCCCAGATCCTGGGAACTTCAATATTTTCAATAGATAACTTTGTTGTTGAACAAGTGTTGTATTCCTTCTTTTGTAGGTGATGGTATATGATCTTTCCTACACAACAAGTTAAATTGCATGATTAGAAAACATCTCATAGTTTTCAGAACAAATTCTTACACATAAAGAAATATGTCATACAGTCATGCAATTATCTTAGCCAATGCTTCAATACAACATTTATCCATATTCCGTAACTTTCTAGATGCCTTCCAATCTCTACCAGAACATTGTTAAGAGTGTGCACAACTCCTAACATGTCAGCAAAGAGGTTTCATTCTAGATAAGTAGCAATGGAATGTTGTACAGTGCCATAGGCCACTTACCTATGCATATTAGTAGTATATTGTTCATCAATGCAACTATTCTACTATGCATAATACACAACCTAATTCTAGGAACATAAGCATATACATCATTGAATAACATTATGTAAGAAATGACAATTCAAATACTTATCTTTGTTTGGTTGCTGGGTGGACTCCCTATGAATCTTTGCAACTCCACTCTGATGTGGATTGTGAGAAGTGGTCTAAATATCTGCATCCTTGCAAAAACTACTGAAGTGTGCTCCTTTGCTTTCTTGCAGGAACAACTGGAGTGTGCTCCCTCTTGATCTTTGCTTCCTAGATTACCTGTCCTTGAACTTATATCCATCATTAATCATTATGCATGCTTATTAGTATCATCATTTTGTTATCCTTGAGGTCTCATACATAATCACACATATATTAGTATAATCTTAATACTATCAAAACACAATAATCTTAAACATGTATAGTCATGATCATTCACAGATAATAAACATTAGTATTCAAGGTTTCAGGGAAGTCTTCTTTTACTCATGCATATTCTTATTTGATCATAGGACTCTTTTGATTACTTAAATCATCAATGCATAAACCCATGATTACTCAAACCTATACCTTCATGATTCTTCTTGTTAGTCATATCATCAATTATGGTAAGAAACATAATATGCATACAACCATGACTATTCAAACCTATGAATTCATGAATAATCGTTATCAACAACACAACAGTATAAGATCCTAACACAAGGTAGGATTCTAGCTTGATATAAGAAAAACATACCTGGATTAGCATGCTAGCTATTTATGTCTAACATACCCGCATAATGTCTTCTGGTTCTCTTCAGTGACTTGTGCTAGTAACCTACATGTCTCATAAGTTAACCATTGTAGAACCAAGTTATACATACCTCGTAAGTAGATATTCTATGTGATCCATGACAATGGATGAATCTTTGTCTTCATGTCACCATGATCATATGTTCTTGAAGTAGAACATGATTTGTCTTTCTTGGTGTACCTTTTATGTTAGCAGACAACATAAACCTCATACACCACCATAATGCATTAGTACAATCATAAGTGTCAACACCCTTACCAATGAATATCTTCTATCATGCATTCATAATTTTGTTAAGGTGATACGACAAATCTAAAATCAAGATTGTACTAACCGTAATAATCATGAAGACAAACATACCATAAACTTAATCATGAACAAATCTCAAAACATACCTCAATGAGTCATACCTGTCGAGATTGCTTGTAATCTTCTTATGTAAGGCCTTAGCCTCATCTCCCTCTGAAACAGGAACTTCTTCACTTATGCAGGTGACCAATCCATCTTCTTCTAGGATTAACCCAATCCACTTGATTTGCAAGAACTGGACTTGGAGCTAGATTACGGTTTGTTAGAGAAACCCCAAAAATTCAAACATTGAATTTCAAACTTCCAAAAGAATAGAAATATGCGCCTTGATGAGCTGATCAAGCTGGTATATTCAGAATTTGAAAACTGCAAAGTTTCATTCCTCAATTTTGCCATGAAGCTTTCGGATTCACGAGACGTGACCCCAAAATAGGGTTTGATGAATCCCACTCTTCTGCCCAATCAAAAGGTTTGATCCAAAGCTCTAAGCTTCTATTTTTCTGAGGAGCTTCCAGTCGTGGTCACAGATTTCAAAAATTCCCATTTTTGCAGAAGCCCTAATTTTCCACTTTTCCAATCAAAGTCCCGAACTAGGGTCTGATCAAGCCCGGTCTTCTGCCCAACCAAAAATTTTGAACTTGGTCTCTAAATTTCTATTTTGAGGAGTGGCATTCAGCCATAATCTACGATTACAAAAATTCCAACTTTCTCCAAAACCCTAAATTCCGGAAGCCATGAATGAAGGTGCTCAAAAATAATTCTGTTAGGATAGAAATATGTACCTAATTGTTTCTGGTGTAACTCCAAACTTTTCAATCCACGATGTCTAAAAAAATTTCTTGAGATAGACCTACCTATCATGTTTCCATCTCGATGGGTCTGACCTCAATTGGATTCTCTGAGAGAGATTTATGCCAAGTGTCGCAACGTGACCTGTTTATGGGATAAAACAAGAGAGTGAACTTGTATGGCATGCCATGTGTCACTGGTTTAACTTCGGCCTCTGAAAATTTTTATTGAGATAGCACGACCTGTTATATTTCCATCCTCATAGTTCTGACATCAATTGGATTCTCTGAGAGAGAGTTATTCCAAGTGTTGCAATGTGACCTGTTTATGGGATAATACAGGAGAGCAAACTTGGATGGAGTTCCACGTGTCACTAGTTCTCCTTCGGCCTCTGAACAATTTTCTTGAGATAGTACAGTCTGTCTACTACCTGCCACATTTTACTAAATTTCATTTGGATCTTCCTAGCCCAATTTATGACCTTTTTCCCAAGGTCACCTGATTTTGACTCAGATCTAGAAGAGCCTGAAACCTTATATTGTACAGATCATAAATCACAAAGTACAACAAATTAGAGGTTGTCCTTTGGACACAAGGTACATGGGGATCTAATCTTCAACCTGTAAAAGTTACAGATCCGAAAACTTCACCAAAATGGATTTATAGCAAAAGTACTACGATGACTGATTTTTGCTATATCAAGCCCTAGCATCGTAAGTGCAACAAGTGTCATACATGCCATATCATGCCTTCTTTCAGGCTAGCTTTGATTCCATGTTAAATTTTCAAAATTTACTTCAATCTGATCTAGGATCTTAACTAAGAGAACAACATGTACAGCAAATCTACAACATATCAATCATGGACACAATAATGCAAGCACACAAGAGACAAAGAGTTTACTTGGGGAAAACCATGAAGGTGAAAAACCCCAATAACTTCCTCAGAGATAGATAGAGAAATGATACAACCCAAGCATAAGAGATAGACATCTCCTAGAAATAGCTTATCCTCCTCCACAAGTGCGCCACTCTCCCGAGAGTGTGAGAGAGAATAGAATGTGTAAAATGAGAGAGACACACTCTCTATTTATACACTAACTTGACTTGACCTTCACTCAACTAGGTTGGCCTCAACTTAACCACTTAACATAATGCTGACTGGGCCGACACCTAATAGGGTGGTCTAATAACCCTTTGACCCACATGGCCAACCCCCAATAGGGTGGTATAATAACCCTTCTACCCACATGACTTATATAGGGCCGACCCCAACAAGGTGGTCTAATAACCCATCAAGTATAAGTTACGACACTTCAAAATAAATGACGACACTTCCATATAGAGGAATAATAACATCTCTATAGGAATACAAACACTTCTGTATAGAGGAATAATAAAATATCTATAGGAATACAATATACATATATGTGAAATACATTCTGAAGTTACATATACATCAACACTTTCTCCTCTCCAAATGCTCAAGAGGTAGCCAAGAATCAACTAAATGGGGAACAAAAGCTCAAGGTGATAGGCTAAAGTTCAACAAGAATTTTGGCAACATAAGGATAGGAAGAGTTGATCATGGATGTTGAATGGGGGGCCTCCATCACCTTTTTATAGTAATTTTGGGTGGTGGAGTATTGAACCATGGTATTGGGAAACCAATAGTATTGGCTAGTGGTATTTTGAGTTTTTCCTCTTTTTTAATTTTATTTTGACTTTTCCCCTTTTTCTATTTTTGGGGCGTATTTTGACCCTTTTTTATGGGATTTTATCCATTTTTGGAGGATTTTCATTAATTAATGAGGGAAATAATGATTTTATGCCCATTTGGTTACCAATTTAGGGATTTTTGGGTTTTTGGAGGCCAAAAATGTAGGAAAAAGGGGTAAATGGTTATGTGACTAGAGAGATGAGTTAGGTGAACAATTTTTGGGTGTTAATAGATTGCCCCCTGATGTGTGAGGGAAGGAGTTCATCGTATGGTCGATAGACATCTTAAGTTCTGTCTTTTTCCAGGGGTGTGAGCATTGTGATGGAGGAGAGAAGAAATTGGTTGAAGACTGGAACACGTGCTCCATACAAACTGCAAGGGAGAAAACTGGAAATACATCACCTCAATAATGGATGAGGAACATAATCTCAAATATATGTACGAGGTGGGCATACCCATGCTCATATCAAGATATACAATAATAATGAAGCCCAAATATGACCTGATCAATACATAGAGAACTGTTGTGTACATCATAATGGTCCAGAGGGGACACAAATATGGGACATACTCATGGTCCAACCATGACTGATCTGAAGAACTGATATATGGAAACAATGGAATCCATCCTGAATGCAGTACCATAGCAACTGATGCTCTACTGGATCTGAAGGTGTCCAACAACTGTATGGACTCAATGACTGAGAGTCGGAATGTCAAAGATACATTGAACTATATATGAATTGGATACTCTAGGAATCATATAGATGAAGGGATTCCAAACACTATCGCCAACGTAGCGCGGATATCTACGGGAACATACCACTGGGGGTTTCCAAATAGACTCACCAATGTGCTAGAGTCAAGGGACATCCGGGGTCTTCGACCAATAACTGAAGGGGCCAATACCCTGTACAAATCTCAACAGTGTGATGATGGATTTGAAGTTGAGCATGTGAGAAACAACCATTCTAAGAGGCACTAAGGACTCCTCTCAGATGGTCCGTAGGCACTCACCACTAATGGATATGAGTCCAAGGTACAGGGAGCTATGGGTCTATCCTATGGAATAGATGTGTAGGTGTCGATAAAGGGAGACCTAAAACTACAAAGGAAATGATGTTTCCTTGATAAGAGCATGAGGTGTACAACCAAGAGGTGATAGTACTGGATGGGAGACTAACATACTGTGGGGGGGTATAGGGGATACATGGGTCTCAGTGTGATGCACCTACAACAATTAATTAATAAAAATATGCGAAATAGAAAAAATGACAGAACTCATAATCATTTTTATATTGATCACAGGTCACTTCGAGGGGGCAACCTCCTATGAGCAAGCTCAATAAAAATAACTTCATGGTCCTTCATAGGTCTCAACACACACTTATATACTAAGTCTAGACACCAATACTATGGGTCAAAACCATGGGCCACTACAAACTATGGATCAACAATACTACGGGCGACTTACAAAGCATATGCGCGAACAACAATAACATAAACTATTGATCAACAAATAATACGGGATTTCTTACAAAGCATATGCGTCCAACAACAATATACTAACAAAGTAAAGACATGGGTTCCTAACATCCCCTCCCCCTTAAAAAAAGCTTTTTCCTCAAAGCTTTAGATGTGGAAATTGTTGTTGAATCTGAAGGAGTGGTTCCCATGTAGCATCCTCTGGTTGCATGTCGTGCCACTGAATTAAGACCTCCGTGATAGAGCGAGAGCGAAGCTGACGAGTACGCCGGTTGAGGATGGCCTCTGGCTCCAAAAGGATGGATCCTTCATTATCCAGTTCGGGTAAAATCGTTCGTCCACTGATGTTGGTGCCAAGAACTTTCTTCAGAAAAGAGACATGAAAGACTGGATGAATGCGGGAAGAAGGAGGAAGTCCCAATTTATAAGCAACGGACCCAATCTTTTGAAGAATCCGATATGGCCCATAGAACTTTGGAGCAAGCTTATGACGCCCTTTGAGTTTCAGGGAGGACTGCTTGTACAGTTGGAGACGAATAAAAACCATATCGTCAACTTGAAAAGTGCGCTCAGAACGGTGCTGATCAGCTTGTTGCTTCATGCGATTTCTTGCCATGTGAAGATTGTCGCGCAAAATGCGAAGAATTTGATCACGGTTTCGAAGGACCATGTCAACTTCCTGAACTGGTGAACTGGTGGGGGTGTATGGAAGAAGAACTGGAGATGCCTGACCATAGACTGCTTCATATGGGGTCATTTTAGAGGCAGTGTGGTAAGAGGTATTGTACCACCATTCAGCGAGTGGGAGCCACTTTGCCCACTGATGTTGTTGTTCAGAGGTGAAGCAACGAAGATAAGTTTCCAAGCATTTATTGATAATTTCAGTCTGACCATCTGTTTGTGGGTGATACCCTGAATGCATCTTTAGTTTGGTGCCAGTGTGGCAAAATAGTTCAGTCCAAAAATGACTAGTCAAAGTCGCATCACGATCCGAGACAATGGAAGAAGGGATGCCATGAAGACGAAAGATCTAGTCCAGGAAAATTTGAGCGACTGAAGAGGCTGTATAGGGATGGCTGAGAGTACAAAAATGACTATATTTGGAGAGGCGATCAACCACAATGAGAATCACTGTCTCCCGCCATATTTAGGGATCCATTCAATGAAATCCATAGAAATATCTGTCCAAATCCATGTAGGTATGGGAAAGGGTTTGAGCAATCCTGGAAGGAGTGTTGTTTCACCCTTATTGCACTGCCAAGTATCACATTCGCCCACCATTTGTTGAATTTTCCATTTCATGCCCTGCCAAAAGAAGTTATGCCGTGCCCATTCATACGTTTTGAGGAACCTAGAGTGCCCTGCCGATGGAGAAGCATGGAGTTCATAGAAGACAGCCTGTTGAAGATCTGTGCTCTGGGGAAGCACTAGACGACCCTTGTATCTCATAGAAGCACCATCCCAAGAGTAATGTGGTACAGCAGAAGGGTTGTTGGTCAAGCATTGGATGATTTGAGATAAGGAAGAGTCATTGACATAACCCTATTGAATAGATTGCAACCAATTTGGAACAGGCATAGAAATAGCTGAAAGAGAACCTTGGGCATCAAATGTGCGAGAAAGAGAATCTGCCACACTATTGTCTTTACCCTTCTTGTAAGTGATCTCATAGTCATAACCCATGAGTTTGCTAACCCATTTCTATTGTGCCGGGGAGGAAACACGTTCCAAGAAATATTTCAGACTCTGGTGATCAGTCTTGATGCAGAAATGATTCCCTAATAGGTATGGGCGGCACTTCTGTACTGCATGAAAAATAGCCATCATTTCCTTCTCATAGGTAGAGGCAGCTAAATTCTTACCTGGAAGGGCTTTGCTGGTGAACGCAATGGGGTGTTCATCTTGAAGGAGAACAGCACCAAGTCCATTGCCTCAAGCATCACTCTCAATAGTGAAGGGCTTGGAAAAATCAGGCATAGCTAGAATAGGTGTAGTACACATAGCTTGTTTTAGTTTTTCAAATGCACACTAAGCAGCATGTGTCCATGTAAAAGCATCCTTTTTCAATAGAGCAGTTAGTGGAGCTGCAATCTTCCCATAATCCTTGACAAACTTGCGGTAGTATCCAGTCAACCCCACAAAACCACGAAGGCTCTTGAGTGTCTAAGGATGCGGCCAATTGTTCATGGCATCGATTTTGGCAAGATCCACACGAACACCTTGTGCTGAGATAATGTGCCCGAGATACTCAACTTCCTTCTGTCCAAAAACACATTTAGACTACTTGGCATGGAGATGATGGTGAAATAAAAGTTGCATGACAAGATCTAGATGCTGGAGATGTTCATCCCATGTTTTACTGTAGATGAGGATATCATCAAAGAATACCAAAATGAATTTCCACAAGTAGGGTCAAAATATTTTATTCATTAATGCCTGGAATGTGGAAGGAGCATTAGTGAGGCCAAAGGGAATGACCAAAAACTCATAATGGCCATCATGTGTGCGGAAAGCTGTTTTAGGGATATCATCCTTATGAACCCGAATTTGATGATACCCAGAACTAAGATCCAACTTGGAGAAAAAGTGAGCCCCATGAAGCTCATCAAGAATCTCATCAACAACAGGAATTGGAAACTTATCCTTGATGGTGAGGTGATTAAGTGCTTGGAATTCAATGCAGAGACGCCATGACCCATCATTTTTGCAGACAAGAATAACTAGAGAAGAAAAGGAACTAGTGCTTGGGTGAATAATACCTTGCTTTAATAAGTCCCGAACGAGCATTTCAATCTCCGTTTTTTGGTGAAATGGGTAGCGATAGGGCCTGATGTTGGGAGGAATGCTTCCAGGAAGGAGCTGAATACGATGGTCTTCTGGCCTGGAAGGTGGCAATCCCGCTGGTTCAGCAAAAACACTTGTATATCGATCCAGAATTTGTTGTAGATCCAAAGGAGTAGTGGAGACCGCTGAAGGTTGCATCTGAATGGAATGGAGCTGAGCGATGACACCATGTGAATTCTTCTTGAGGAGTTTTTCCATGCGATGTGAACTGATGATGCTGAGAGAACCTGGTTGTAATACTGTCAAGGTGTGTTTTTGGCCATTGAGGGAAAACTGCATCCAAAGTTCAGCAAAATCCCATAAGATAGGGCCAAGTGTGCGTAGCCATTGAACACCCAAAACCACATCACATCCGCCTAAGGTCAAGGAAAACATGTTAGAGCGCAAGGTATAATCTCCCATAGAGATACGCACATTTCAACCCTTCCCTTTGCAAGGTAAGGTGCCCCCATTGGCAACCATGACTTCAAAGTTGGAGCAAGGATGGATAAAACAATCAGCTTGTTTGGCGATCCGAGGGTCAATGAAATTGTGAGTGCTACCAGAATCAATGAGTATTGTAAGAGGAAGCTTCTTGAAGTAACCATTGACCCACATTGTTTGGGGGGTGGTGATTCCAACTAAAGCATGGAGAGATATCTCTGGCTGGTCATCCGGAGACGGAGGGTCAATAGGAGGTTCCTGAATGTCGACCAGAGCATCTAGTGTTTCTGGATCTTTGCCACCAATTTCAGAGGCAGGAGGAGAATCCACATCCAAGAGATAGAGCTTTTGCTTAACACATCTATGTCCCTGAGTGAATTTCTCATCACAATTATAGCGAAGCCCCTTTTCTCTGCGTGCTTGCATCTTTGTTTCAGACAAACACTTCATAGGAGTTGGTCGAGGAGCCTGCGGTATAGGTGGTCGTTGAGAACCCATATTTCGGAAAGGAACAAAAGTCAGATTGGAGCATTGTTGGGCTGCAATCTTGTCTTATGCCAACTTAGCCAACCCTAGGGCTTCCATCATTGTGTTGGGATAGAACATTTTGACCTCAGAGCGGATGGCATACTTTAGACCACTAATAAAACAACTCCGGTAAAAGTCATCAGACAATCCTTCGGTGTGGTTGGATGGATTCTCAAATTCGGTTTGATACTCTCTCACAGTGACAATTTGGTGAAGTTTAGTGAGGGCTCCTGTGAAGTCATCAAAAGCACTAAGACCAAATCATTACAAAAGGAGCTGGCAAAAGTCTGGCCTTTTGGGGTCTGGATGAGCCTTGATGTACCAACGGTACCATTGAAGAGCTTCCTGTTCCAAATGAAAGGATGCCAGCGGAACTTTGTTGACATCAAAAGTATTATGTAGACTGAAATACTGTTCTGCACGATAGATCCATCCAGTTGGATCGGTACCATTGAAGCGAGGAAAATCAAGCTTCTGACCACGGAAATTGCTGGAAGAAGAGAACCCATTGTCTGATGAAGACTCGGACTGTCGTTTGTTGTTCATAGCTGAATGTTCAAGATGGAGGCCAAGAAATTTTTCATCCAGATCCTGGAGTTTGGCTTGGATGGCTGCAAGTGTGTCCTCCATGGTTTTTGCTGCTGCATGGGTGACAACCATAACCAGGATTTTTTTTTTCGGTTGACTGGGTAGGAAAACAAAAATAGAAACTACTTCAGTAAAGGAAAATCTGGACTTGGAAAAAAATCTAAAGGGTAATTGGGGTTTGAATAGGTTTTGGACACTGTTGAATAGACAGGGAAGCAAAAATGAGGATTTCAGAAGCAGGGTGAAAGAATGGGAAAATTTGGCAGAGGGGAACAAAGAAGCAGAATTCAGAAAGGAACTCTGTGGTAAAATTTGAAGGTGATTGGGTGAAATCTGAGGAAGTTATGGCAAACCCTAAAAATAGACAAATGTGGGATTTCGGGCTTTGGGAAGGGGAATTGGGGATAGGGTCCTCAGGAATGAAATATGCAAAATGGGATGACAGGGGTTCCCCAAAAATTTCAAGGGAAACAGAGTGAAAACAAGGGAGATATGGAGAAAAAACTGAGCGGCTACAGCTCGGAAGGGATCTGAAACAGCACCGAATGGATTCAAAATGGTTGTATTTGGAATGGCTTACAAAATGGATCTGAACGACTGGATCTAAAATGGCGTAGCAACAATCAACAACAGTTCAGCTGAAAATAGATATGGACCCCAGGTATGTGCGGCTTCCTAACAGTTCAAGGGTTTCACTCTGCCACCAATGTTGTCTGATGGCTTGTGTATTGGGGCAGTACCCCTCACTCCATGGCTCAGGTAAAACTGATAACCGCTTTGCCACAAATGACAACTCTTGGCTTACCTCACGGGTGGGAACTACTCAATCAGGTAGGGGTCGTTTCCCTTTTCGTTGGCAAGTCCTCTCAATGGGACAGCTACTTCGGGGTTCCTGTGGTACTCCTCACAATGAGTTTTAGGGATTATGCCCAAGTACTTCCCACAGTTAAGAGGATAGGGATTATTCCCAAATCCAAACCTGCAACAGATGCGAAAAAAAAAATTTGGCAAAAATTTCACCCAGCGAGCCCAAGAAAGTGCTCTGATACCAGATGTGATGCACCTGCAACAATTAATTAATAAAAATATGCGAAATAGCAGAAATGACACAACTCAGAATCACTTTTATATTGATCACATGCCACTTCGAGGAGGCAACCTCCTATGAGCAAGCTCAATACAAATAACTTCACGGTCCTTCATAGGTCTCAACACACACTTATATACTAAGTCTAGGCGCCAATACTATGGGTCAAAACCATGGGCCATTACAAACTATGGATCAACAATACTATGGGTGACTTACAAAGCATATGCGCCAACAACAATAACATAAACTATTGATCAAAAAATACTACGGGACGACTTACAAATCATATGCGTCCAACAACAATATACTAACAAAGTAAAGACATGGGTTCCTAACACTCAGAGTGGGAGGACTCAAACTTCCTTTGTTCAGAGTATGAGGGAAAGGCTGACTTGGAAGAATATGAAACTAACTTCGGGGAAGGGAATCATAGCTTAAGGTATCGATGACTATGGAGGAAATGGGGAGACTCAAGTGGGGAACTGATGAGTGAAATAAGGATATTCCAAGGGTGAAGCATCACAAAATACTCTGAACAAAGGCGACCATGTTGGGGATGCTGCCATAATGGGAGGACTAGATGTGATCTGTCAGGGCACCGAGAGGCACTGTTTGGTCCTTCTTCATGGTTTAAGGAGATCGAAGAAGGGATAAAAGTGTGCACTTAAATGATATCCTCATGTGGATTTGTACAAGCCCAGGACAGTGCATGCTCATGGGTGATTTAAATTTTGAGTCTGAATGCGATAAGAAGACTTTGAAATGTGGAGAGGATACCATCGTGTGGATTTGTACAAGCCATGGACGGTGCATGCTCGTGGTTGCTTTCAATTTTAGAGTCTGAAAGCAATAAGAAGACTCCAAGGGGGTTATTTTTTGTGTGTTAGTCCCCAAAGCTCAAAAAAGCATAAAAGTATGAAATGGAGAACTCTTCTAGCCGATGTGACTAGATTATTCATTTTTCATAATTAGTCTACCAGGTCCAAAAAAGGGTTAAACTTATACCAAATAAACACCCTTTCAGATACTTTAACGAGCATGAAAGGAAGCAATATTGCTCGGCGATCTGTTCATTCTTTAAGGAGTCAGAAAAGAGCTTAACAAAAACTCTCTGAGTTCCTTTTTCGTAAAGCAGATGCTCGATCCGAAAAAGGGATAAAATTATACTAAACAAATGTAAAATCCAAGCAAGGAGGAAGTGTTCAATCAAGGGACAACTATGAATGAACCAAGAAAGAAGGTGAGGGGGGAACACTGACAGGGCCTCCTTGCGGGTAGATGAATGGTGGAAAAATAACGCAATAAATGCAGTACGGAGGTAGAGAAAGGCTCATGAATAGGCCACGATAGACAACATGGTCAAAGTGGTGCAAAAAATGACTATGTCCTGTGTGGCACGCAAATCGAGGTGGAAAGGGGCTTGGAAAAAAAGGCCTGAAAAAGGATTTAGTGAGAGTGATAAATGATCTCATGCATCATCTCAAGAATGGAATTATGAATCTGATGGTGCAAATGGAACAGAAAATGAATCTTAGATTACTCTGGAATGGTCAAAACAAAAAAGGGCAAAATAGTTATAACTAGAAAGGGAGCCCACCTCCACATGTAATTTTCACTGTGCAAATTAGGAGTGTGGAGGGGCCCAAAAGAGTAAATTATGATTTCTCTCAATCTGTTTGGTGGAATTGAGTTCTATGACTTGTAGGTAAGTCTTGAAGTGATTTATGACGTTTTTCATGCTTTTTTAGTTGCATTTGGTCCTCTTGGGAACCCTGGAAAGCATATAGTTAGGGCACAACTGCGCCAGAGCATGCTTTTTGAGGGAAAAACAACACCCAGGGAACGGCTATGATTCGTACAATCATACGATTGTGGGTCATACAACTGCGCTCTAGAGCGTGCATTTTGCTGAGAAAAGCACGCTCCAAGCGCAGCTGTTAGCTCGACAAGCGTGCTTTAGGAGCATGCATTTCAAGGGGAAAAGCACACTCGAGGGAACACCTGAGGGACAAAAAGGCATGCTTTGGAACACGTGTTTTTTCCTAGGATGGGTGTCATGGCCCTTAGGGGACCAATTTGTTGTTTTACACATTACTGATGAGGGATTTTATCATGTGTGTGTAGGTTGCCGAGAGTGAGTTGGCAAGAGCGAGAGCTTGGTAGGATGCTAGAAAACATCATGGATGATGAGGATGTTCAGGATACTTTGGCTCGATGTGGGTTACTGATGTTTTCCAAGGTGCCCCTGATGTGTTCAGTGAATTTACTGTTGAACAAGTTGGTGGATTTTTGGGATACTGATGTGGGGGATTCGTTATACAGGGAGAGTGTATAGAGGTATCACTCACAGACGTGTACTTTCTGACGGGGCTCCCGCTATTGGGTATGATTGTAGACACCCAACCGAGGAATCCCAGTGATATCTCGATGGATAATTGACTAGAGCACCATTTTTATGCCACAACTTATGTGCATGACAATGCGATAGTGATCTATGACATAGAGAGTTCGGAGACTCGAGTTATAGCTGAACTGGTAGTGCGGATTTTGGGGTCGAAGCAGCCCCACAGGATATCTGGAGGGCAGATGATGTTTGTGGAGCAGGACTTAGCGGGTACATACTTCAGTTGGGGACATATGTACTTACAGTTGTTCGGCGAGAGCTAAACAAGGTGATCCGCACATGAGGGGATTTCTATTTCACTTCGTTCCTATGCTCGTTCTTCTTTGAGCGAGTTCCAATGCTGCAACCACACAGAGAAGTACGTGACAGTGGGCCCACCGATCCATGGATGTGGCGATGGGGTGAGATGATGACTCACGATGGTGGGGGATTGGTGGGTCAGTTCTTCACTTGAGAGTTGTTTACATAGTGGCGGTAATTTCCAGTGGTGATCGAGGACTTCCCTTATGTAGGTATGGACTACTGGGGGGACGCAGAGCTACCATGACCTCCTGTTTAGGAATGGGGACTAGATGGTATGTATCTACTCACTTTCTAGTATCTTGTTGTTTCTACTTCATAGCATATGTGATAGCTAGAGGATGGTTATGATATTGAGGCTGATGACATGCTTATGTGTGCAGATGTGGGGCCACTACTACTGGAAGGATACCGAGCATGTAGGGGTTGAGTGGAGGGAGTGTACTCTCTTAGGCATGGGCACCATCATCAGCAAAGTGCTTCGACGATGTTGGATATGCTACATGCGGGTATTGACCGCCTACTGGATGGAGTGGTCGATGATGGCTGGCAGCATATGGATCAGGAGTTGATCGACATTTGCTACAATGTTCAATGGACATGGAGACAAGTTATGTGGTGGATTGTGATGGAAGTTGAGGCAATGAGGGCCATGGCGCAGGGTGATGCCCCATATGAATATGATGAGGAGGAGACTGAGTCAAATGATGATGAGGAGGAGGAGGAAGATGATGAGGATGAGCACAAGGATGAGGATGAGGGTGATGGGGATGACTCAGATGACTAGACAATTGATGGAATTGCCCCCTAATTCGATGAGCATAGGGAATTTTTGTACTCAACGATTATTGTTACGACGAGGAAGTTGTTGGGGATCCTCCATGCATTGATTTTTATGTGATGATGTAAACTATTACATTTTGATTATGATATATATGTTCATGTGGATGCAGTTTATGATGATGATCCTATTTTTTGTTTTTATGATGTGGTATGCCTATATGATGCATATGTGCATGTGGATGATATGATGATGCATTTGTGTAGGTTACTTCCTATATGTTGTGATATATATAACATTCTAGAATATTGTTATCCATTTGGTATGCAACACTATTATGACTCTGTGGGACATGGATGAATGTAATGAACTCAAACTATCTAATCAATTGTTTTGTGCGCAAGAAATTTATAAAAAGGAAACGATCCCGTACCTATTAAAATTTATTGAGTTGGGAAACAAGGAGCTGGGATTCAATAAACACACGAAGGTGACGAATTCCCAACTGGAGGGCACTGGTCAAGAGACCGGTCACAACATCGTACTCAGCCTGGTTATTAGTGGTAGCATCAATACACACTCCGTCGAGGTGGATCAACTCATGTGACAGGGAATACAATACCCAAGATGCAGAGGTGAGGTTTGGAGACCATCTACTTGTGTCGTTGACAAAATCGACATAGAGTGAGGGAACAAGATCCATCTGTGGTCATGCATGGAAGCAAACTATAAGATTCTGGATGCAAAAGGTGGAAAATAAAAAAGGGAAGGAAAACTGTACAACACAGACTATTAGGTCCAAGAAAATTTAAGGAAAAAATCGTTTAAGATACAACCCGTAGCGAGGGTTGGGAAATGGGTGTCCTTTGGAATCGGTAAGGATGTATGCCCCCTTGCTAAGACAGGTTTGGACAATGTAGGGGCCTTTCCACATGGATTCAAACTTTCCTTTGTCATGCTTTTCATGAGCTTGGTCATAGATGAGCACTAGGTCTCCCTCTTAGAAGCTGTGGGGATGGACATTCTTGTCATAATGGGATTTGGAGTGATGTTTGGAAGCCTCAATGATTTGTAATTCCACCCATCTATCTTAATCCAATTGTTCCAACAAGAGTAAATGCTTCTCAAGTGGTGAGGTGTCCGGGAGAAGGTCTAGGACAATGTATAAAGTGGGGAGAACAGACTCTACGCTGTGAACCAAATGGAAAGGGGTAAAACCCATGGAGGCCTTAGTAGAAGTGCGGTAAGCCCAAAGTGAAGGAAACAACATATGGTGCCAATTTTACTTATGCATGTTCACTGTTTGTTGAAGGATTGTCTTCAAGATCTTATTGATAGCCTCAACTTGGTCATTCCCCTGTGGGTAGTAGGATGAGGCGTACTAGTGGTCAAACTTCAGGAAGGTGGAAAAATATTTCTGAACAATGTACTTGAATTGTTTTCCATGGTTGGAGACAAGTGGTTTAGGGACCCCAAATCGAGTAATGACATGGTTAAAAAAGAAACGTGTCGCAGTTTCATCCTGGCAGTTAAATGTGGGTATGGCCTCGACCCATTTAGTGAAATAATCGACAGCCACAATGGTGTGGTTATGGCCACTTGCTGAGGGGGGGTTTCCCTCCATAAAATAAATGGCCCATTTTTTGAAATGGACAATGGTTATTACTGGATGGAGAGGGACAAGAAGGGTCCTAGCTTTTGGGGCAAAGAGTTGGCAATTTCGGCAATGTTTGACTATTGTAATGCAATCAATGAAAAGGGTGGGCCAGAAATACCTAGCACAGATGACCTTTCGGGAATTTTCCATTCCTGAGAAGTTCCCACCACATGATCCTCTATGACATTCATTTAAGACTTTTTATGCCTCGTCATGTGTAAGGAATTGGCCTAAAATGGTGTCGATGCCCTGTCGATAAAGGACATCGTCGAGAAGGAGGTATCGTGAAGCGTGATGGCGGATGTGACGATGATCATCACGTCCAAGGTTGGATCAAAACTTATGTGTTCGTAGGTATACAAAAATATCACCATACCATGGGTCCTCCGATGAAATAATGAACAAGTGGTCGTCAGGAAAATTAGTGATGATTGGAGGTGATGCTAACGAAGATGGTAAGTCAGTTATGAGACGTGAAAAATGTAAGGGCTTTGGTAATCTTAGGTGTAACAAATTTCAAGTCATATTCTTCTAGGATAATGATCCATTTAGCCATGCATCCTTGAAGGAGGCAACAACTCAAGAGATAGAACATGGGGTTGGAGTCTTCCACAACTGTAAATCAGCTCAGAAGAATGTAGTGGCGTACCTTCTGAATAGAGAAGACGATGGTGAGGGCCAACTTCTCCTCATGGGGGTACCGTAGTGGTGGACCGAACAACATTTGAATCAAATAATATATGACACATTCTTGACGCGCACTATCTTCTTAGACTCACACACTGGAAACGGCATATTCGGATGCCGAAACATAAAGGATAAAATCCTTCAAGAAATCAGGAGGTGAAATGAATGGGGCATAATTGAAGGCTTGTTTTAATGCTTCAAATGCCGTGTGTGCTTGTTCATCCCAAACAAAGGGAACATGGGTCTGAAGAAAGCGAAGGAAACCATGAACTTTGGTAGCATAGTCAGGAATGAAGCGGTGGAGAAAATTGACATTCCCTTGAAGGCTCTATAATTGGAGTAATGTAATACCCCAAATACTGGACTTTAACCCCTTTTATATTTTGCTAAGTATTATTTCATTTCACTTAGGTGACTTTAGAAATTTGAGAAATTGATTTCTAATGACCATGTGGACCAGCACATTAATGAGATGAGAGTCACAGTCCCCTATGGGTTGGAGGGTGAATGACAATTAAAATAATAATGAGAAATTATTATTGGAGAAAATGGAAAACCCTAAAGAAAAGTTTAGGGAGAATAATGAATTAAAAGAAATAACAAAATGAGGAAATTCACACCTAAGAGAATAAAAAGTGAAAAGAGGAATTCATTCTTAACATTCTCATGATCATTATCACACAAGAGAAATAGGAGCTGGGAATAACATTAACCAGAGCAAATGAAGACAATGAAATGGGGACAATTTTGGAGCACAAAATTGGACCAGATTAAGAGGAATCATAGCAGCTGGGTATAGATTGGACACTTGGCTGTGTTCAGGTAGGAGAACTACCCCAAGCTTGCAGGAGCACTGCACTTACTCTGAATAGGTTGTGACTGACTGATTCTCTTAATGGCTGAGGCTTAAAATCCCCTGGATCATCCTCAAGCTCAGTAGCACTAAGGTGGATGTTGGGTTGCCTACTACCATAGAAATTTCCTAAATAACTTGGGGAACAAGTTAAGGGTAATTAAAATACATACTCTGAACCAAGGGGACTGTCACCTTAGCTCGGGAGTGACCTGGAAGCAAGGAGAACTTATTAGTAAAAGGCTGGGATGTTTGTGCTAGGTTCCATTGGTCATCAGAATACAGATAAGTTTATATGTTGCACTTGCATGATAAATTTTATGGAACAGTTATTAGGATTTGTTTATTAATATTCCTGATTTACTTTTGAATGGTTTATTTATCAAATCTTATCAGATGTATAATTTTATACCGATTTTCTGAGTATGGATCTCACCTAAACTATTAGATCTTTTTAATATGGTACAGCTTGCGATCTAATTGAAATACCTGTAATATTCCTAAGTTTAGGTTAATCTAAGAATGAGTACACTCTGTGTGTAGTAGGTAGACAAAAATATTGTTTAAATAATGATTTATAAGCCTAAGATAGTCTCTACAGAGTGATCATTGTTTATGCTCTACCCTAGGGTTATGTTGAGTGTATTTAAATAAAATACATTTCTTTTTATTAAACAGATCCCATTCTGACAGAGCTTATGTTCTTATTTTAATGGTAGATATGGGGCAAACATGTAAACCGTGAGGTTTACATGTCAAGCCATTATATTATATAAATCTTTTATGTTATGTTCATGGTTCAACAGAAGGGGCTTAATGTGAATAGAACATTTCCTATTATTTTACAGTTAAGAAAAAACCCTATGAATACATTTATTTATATCTACCGTAACTTGAATTTTCAGTTTCGACAGAGTTTATACAATCATAGTGAAGTCGTATATGAATAACATTCATTTCCAGTATGGATTTCAGAATCATTCCCTATATATTATGTTTTTACATATGAATAGCATGTATTATTCGATATATATCGAAACTGTAAAAAATACATAACAATAAAACTTAAATATGGAACTCGATTTTGGATTTCCATTTAAGTAGTAAAAAATAACAAACAGAGTTCAGATGCATTATATCTTTTAGATGCGTTTTTATATTAATGTGAATGCCATTCATCTTGGCGATGGTCGAGCTACGACCTTCTTGGTTTCTAAATCAAGTCTTTTTATATTAAATGAAACCCAATATTAATGCATTGTTTACAGAATATAAATATTATATGCACTTAAGGGTTATTACCCATGGTTCCATAAACTTTTACATAGTATGTGTATTAAACGATGCTGCATATAATTATGAACACGAATCTATTTAACCAATGCAGCTACCATATACTGTAAGTATGCATATATTTAGATATGCTCGGGGAGCATTCTGATAATCCAGGACAATCAAATAATTAACAAGCGAGTGTTGGAGCGAGATTCCATGCCATACATTTCATATTATATAACAATATTATGAATAGAAAGATTGATTTCACAAACAGCCATCGGTGAAATCTTTAACAACGAATTTCATGATTTGCTTCACGCTTTTATAACCCTTTCAAATGTAAATAAATTACGCATAAACAGAATGGCAAAGCAAACTGAAACGATGGCTTTTCCATTAAAGAGTTTGGAATCAAAACAGTTAATCCCCGATAAACATTTCAGAGAGAGAGTGTGGTGTAACGAGTGAGCAGTTATGCGCTGCCTGGAGATTCATTTAAAAAATTTCATCAAATTTCAATTGTTTACACAAGACAACTTTGCTTTACTAGTTTCCTCATGAGGTGGTGAAGACCAACTCTACCGATTTAAGCGTAATGCTCCTGAACACTAGGCTGATGGCCAAGTTATTTTCAAATAGCGAAAGCAAGAAACCCTAACCATCAACTTAACCAACGTTTTAAGTATCTCAGCCCCCACAACAGGATAAACACCACCCAAGGCATGCGGTATTGGATGAGTTACTTGGACGAGTGGAGCATCTTTTTAACTCCTTGTTGTTCTTGGTTGTGGTTGTGGGAGTCACCACGAGTGTTTCCAACCTCCACCTTCTCCTGTTTACCTGCATAGTAAAGTGAAACTAAGTTAAACCCGGTAATAAAACTTGTAAACCCAAATATTAACCACAATGAAAAATATATGAACGTGACATGTTACCTTTCGTGGATCGAGGGTGCAACATCACTTCACCTACAATGAAGAGAACAACCGACGATGGTTACTAAGTTGTAGATAGGAGAAAATTTAATGAAAGTATGGAAATGCTTGCACAGGGTCGATAGATGTTCTTACCTTCACCTGCGTGGGACGATGTCACCGAGCACTGTCACCCCTGTTTGCTAGTTCATCGTGGTATCAGTAATGTAATACCCCAAATACTAGAATTTAACCCCTTTTATATTTTGCTAAGTATTATTTCATTTTACTTAGGTGACTTTAGAAATTTGAGAAATTGATTTCTAATGACCATGTGGACCAGCACATTAATGAGATGGGAGTCACAGTCCCCTATGGGTTGGAGGGTAAATGCCAATTAAAATAATAATGAGAAATTATTATTGGATAAAATGGAAAACCCTAAAGAAAATTTTAGGGAGAATAATGAATTAAAAGAAATAACAAAATGAAGAAATTCACACCTAAGAGAATAAAAAGCGAAAGGAGGAATTCATTCTTAACATTCTCATGATCATTATCACACAAGAGAAATGGGAGTTGGGAATAAAATTAACCAGAGAAAATGAAGACAATGAAATGGGGACAGTTTTGGAGCACAAAACTAGACCAGATTAAGAGGAATCATAGCAACTAGGTATAGCTTGGACACTTAGTTGTGTTCAGGTAGGAGAACTACGCCAAGCTTGCAGGAGCACTGCACTTACTCTAAATAGGTTGTGACTGAATGATTCTCTTAATGGATGAGTTTTAAAACCCCTCGGAGCATCCTGGAGCTCAGGAGCACTGATTTGGATGTTGGGTTTCCTGTTGCCGCAGAAATTTCCTAAATGACTTGGGGAACAAGTTAAGGGTAATTAAAATACATACTCTAAACCGGGGGGACTGTGAACTCAGCTCGAGGGTGACCTAGAAGCAAGGAGAAATTGTTGGTCAAAGGCTGGGAGGTTTGTGTTAGGTTCCACTAGTCATCAGAATACAAATAATTTTATATGATGTACTTGCATGATAACATTTATGGAACAGTTATTAGGATTTGTTTGTGAATATTCTTGATTTACTGTTGAATGGTTTATTTATCAAATCTTATCAGATGTATAATGTTATACTGATTTTCTGAGTATGGATATCACCTAAACTATTAGATCTTTGTAATATGGTATAGCTTGTGATCTAATTGAAATACCTGTAATATTCCTAAGTTTAGGTTGATGTAAGAATGAGTACACTCTGTGTGCAGTAGGTAGACAAAAATATTGTTTAAATGGTGATTTATAAGCCTGAGATAGGCTCTACAGAGTGATCATTGTTTATGTTCTACCCTAGGGTTATTTTGAGTATATTTAAATATAATACATTTCTTTTTATTAAACATATCCCATTCTGACAGAGCTTATGTTCTTATTTTAATGGTAGAAATGGGGCAGACATGTAAATCGTAAAGTTTACATGTCAAGCCATTATATTATATAAATCTTTTATGTTATGTTCATGGTTAAACAGGAGGGGCTTAACGTGAATAGAACATTTCCCATTCTTTTAAAGTTATGCAAAAAACCCTATGAATACATTGATTTATATCTACCATAACTTAAATTTTCAGTTTCGACAGAGTTTATACAATCATAGTGAAGTCGTATATGAATGACATTTATTGCCAATATGGTTTTCAGAGTCATTCCCTATCTATTTTGTTTATACATATGAATAGCATGTATTATTCGGCATATATCGAAACTGTAAATAAATACATAATAGTTAAAGTTAAAAATGGGACTCGATTTTGGATTTCCATTTAAGTAGTAAACAATAGCAAACAGAGTTCAGATGCAATATATCTTTCAGATGTGTTTTTATATTAATGTGAATGCCATTCATCTCGGCGATGGTCGAGCTATGACCTTCTTGGTTTCTAAACCAAGTCTTTTTATATTAAATGAAATCCAATATTAACACATTGATTACAGAATATAAATATTATATGCAGTTAAGGGTTATTACCCATGGCTCCATAAACTTTTACACATAATGATTATTAAACGATGCTGCATATAGTTATGAACACGAATCTATTTAACCAATGTAGCTACCATTTACTGTAAGTATGCATATATTTAGATATGATCGAGGAGTATTCTGATAATATAGGACAATCAACTAATAAACAAGTGAGTGCTGGAGCGAGATTCCATGCCATACATTTCATATTATATAACAATATTATGAATAGAAAGATTGATTGCACAAACAGCCATCGGCAAAATATTTAACAATGAATTTCATGCTTTGCTTCACACTTTTATAACCCTTGCAAATGTAAAGAAATTACGCATAAATAGAATGGAAAAGAAAACTAAAATGATGGATTTTCCATTAATGAGTTTGGAATCAAAACAGTTAATCCCCAATAAACATTTCAGAGACAGAGTGTGTTGTAACCAGCGAGCGCTTATGCGCTTCCTGGAGAGTCATTTAAACAAGTTTGTCAAATTGCAACTGTTTACACAAGACAGATTTGGTTTACTACTTTCCTTGTGATGTCGTGAAGACAAACTCTATTGAGTTAAGCGTAATGCTCCTAAACACTAGGCCAGCGGCCAATTTCTTTTCAAACAGTGAAAGCAAGAAACCCTAACCATCAACTTAACCAATTTTTTAAGTAACTTGGCCCCCACAATGGGATAAACCCCACTTGATGCATGGGGGATTGGGTGAGTTAACTGGATGAGTGGAGCACCTTTTTAACTCCTCGTTGTTCTCATCCGTGGTTGTGGGAGTCACCACGAGTGCTCCCAACCTCCACCTTCTCTTGTTTACCTACATAGTAAAGTGAAACTAAGTTAAACCCAGTAATAAAACTTGTAAACCCAAATATTAACGATAATGAACAATATATCAACGTGACACGTTTCCTTTCATGGATCGAGGGTTCAACATCACTTCACCTGCAACAAAGAGAACAACCGACTATGGTTACTAAGTTGCACACAGAAGAACATTTAATCAAAGTATGGCAATGCTTGCACAGGGTCGATAGATGTTCGTACCTTCCCTTGCTTGGGACAATGTCACCAAGCACTATCACCCCTGTCCACTGGTTTAGCGTGATATCTGAGCCATACCACATTATTCATGGCATGAATCCATCTATACAGAGCAGGGTCTCTCGGGAAGACTCCGTCGCAGCAACAATGAACATCTACGAAGACCCTAACCCATATCAAATATTGCATGACCGAGGCTGGAAGGTAGTGATCACCACTGAAACCGTTCACTAAGAAGTTAATGCAAGCCCGTAGAGTTGTTGGGTGCGAAAAACACACTCCAGCATCAATGACAGAGATCGGTTCACGATTACCCATAATCATGTACAGGATCGAGATCGGTAGTGAGTGGTAGATTGCACATTGATGGAGTCTGGAACCAATATGCAGTACATCGAGGAACGTGGCATCACAATGTCAAGGTTCAGCTATGAGTGGGAGCTGCATTAATGGAGTCGACCAACTGAGAACCACGTCGACTTAATGCAGCAGTGTTGGACCCTTCCACATCATCGAGCGTATTTGCATGCCTTCCATAGGGGAAACCCAAGAAAGGGCTTAAAACATGGTCATTAGAATAGTCAAGCCCGTGTGGCACGGCCACCTCATCATCTAGTTCACACCTGAAACATGTCACCGTTGACCAAACTTTGTGCTAGCTCTTTGTTGAAATATTGTAACTTCAAAGAATATTATATTTGTATTATTCCGGAGATGTTTTATTCCTCCGACGGGACTCTATTGTATATCCGGAGATGTTTATTCCTCCATTGGATTATGGGAACTAGGGTTATTAGATCTCCTATGTGGGGATCGGCCCGAAGTTATTTTATCGAAGGTTATTAGACTCAATTTGACAAGTTGGCCTCATAGGGTAAAAAGTTAGTTGGAAAACAAGTATAAGTAGAGGAGGTTGTTCCTCACTTAACTCACTTGTACTCACACTTCTATTGTGCACATAGGAGAGAGAGAGTTCTGTATAGGAGGAGAAGGAGCTCTTGTTGTGGTCTACTATCTTGTATTGGGTTGATTATCTATATTGAGGAAAGCTTTGCTGGGTTTTCTACCCCATGAGGGTTTTCGAGGGTATATCTGTGTCTATCTTGTGATTGTGTTTCTTTCAGTGATCTTGCTTGTGCATTTATGCTAGAATTTAACATGGTATCAGAGCTATCCTAAATAGGACATCTTTCACAAGGTGAAAATAGCTCTATCTCTCCCTCCGGTGAAAATTAGGGTTTCTGCAAAAAGTTGGTATTGATGAATTCTGATTACAGGGCTGGATAGCCCTTCTCAAAACCAATATTTTGAGCCCTAGATCGAACTTTTTGGTTGGGTAGAACTCCAGGAAAGTCAAACCCTAGTTTGACAAAAGTACGATAAAACCAGAAAACTAGAACCAAAATTCTACAGCAGATCCGAAGTTCACTGGTCAAGTTTGGAGGCTGAAAAATTGAAGTTTCCAGAAAGTAAGTACATCACTCACCTCGCCTCAGTCAAGCTAATCTCTTGGTAAGGTCAGTTTTTCATTTTTGGAATTTTCAATTTTTAGTGACCCCCTGGGCAAGATGGCCCCAAGTACTAAGCTTGAAGACAAGGTAGAGGGTATAGAGAATTTCCGAGCATGGAAATATAGAATTGGTCTCATTCTTGAATTGAATGATCTTGCCCATTATATCAAAGATGAGATTGCAGAACCTACAGAAGATGAAGCTAAAGAGAAGTACAGGAAAGATTTGATTAGGGCAAAGACAATCATTGCTGATTCTATTAAGGACCACTTGATTCCCCAAGTGGCATCCGAGAAGACCCCAACGGAAATGTATGATTCTCTCTCCAGAATGTATGAGGGAAAGAACATCAACAGGAAGATGAACCTGAGAGCTCAATTGAAGAACACCAAGATGAATAAAGGAGAATATATTCAAGACTATTTCTCAAGGGTTTCTCAGTTCAAAGAACAACTAGATGCTATTGGAGATACTGTTGATGAAGATGAACTAGCCATGACTGCTCTAAATGGTCTCACTAGACCTTGGGAGTCATTCATCCAAACCATGTGTGCCAGAAAAGAAAGTATGAAGTTTGATATGGTTTGGGAGGATTGCATTCAAGAGGAAGCCAGGATTGCCAACAGAGAAGCATTGCTCAAGGAAGATAACCAAGCCTTGGCCACCCACACCAAGAGAAGAAGGAATCAATCCTACTTTAAGAAGGATAGTCACAAGGAGTCTCATCCTCCACAAATATTTCAAAAGAAAAGAGGATCTAATCCAAGAAGAGATTACTCCTCATTCCAATGTTTTACTTGTCACAAAATAGGACACATTGCTAAGGACTGTCCTCTGAAGAAGAAAAAGGGTACTCACCACAAAAGACATCAAGCAAATCTTACAGAATATGATAGTGAAGAAGAAGTTGAAGAGGAAGAAAGGCCTCACAAGAAAAGACCTATAAGAGAAGAAGAAGATGAAGAAAGGACCTTCTTCAAGAAAAGATATAGAAGAAGTGAAGAAGAATATGTAGAAGAGTATGTTCTATTCTCCGCACTCTCTAGATCTATAACACCTAGAGAAGTTACATGGGTTGTCGATAGTGGTGCTTCAAAGCACATGACAAGACAAAAGAAGACTCTATCAAAAATTGAAGAAAATACCTCCCCACAAAAGGTATCTCTAGGAGATAACTATCAATATCCCATCAAGGGAATTGGTGAAGCAAACTACAAACTTGATTCTAGAACCCCCATGAAGATGAAGGAAGTTTTGTATGTTCCGGGATTGAAGAATAACTTGCTTTCCATCTCAGCATTGGACAAGAAAGGATATAGAGTTGCATTCATTGATGGAGAAGTATTAATGTGGTCCAAAGGTAATTATATTAAGGATGCAATTGTCATTGGTGAAGAGGAAGGAGGTTTGTACAAGCTCAAGGGTCATCCAAAAGCTGCCCTTGTACATGAAGTCACTAGCCCAAATGAGCTATGGCATAGGAGACTTGCTCACATTAACTACAAGGCACTACCTCATGTAAGCAAGGTAGTTGTAGGTCTACCAGACTTAAAGGTTGACCATGATGGCATATGCAAAGGATGTGCAAAAGGGAAGAACATCAAGAACCCATTTCCAAAGAGTGAAACAAAGACCAAAATCATTTTGGAATTGATCCATTCATATGTATGTGGACCAATGCCCTCCACATCTTTAAGTGGATATGAATACTATCTCACATTTATTTATGACTATTCAAGGAAGACTTGGATATACTTCTTAAAAGGGAAGAATGAAGTTTTTGGAAAGTTCAAAGAGTTCAAAGCATTGATAGAAAATCATTCAGAAAAGAAAATTAAAATACTCAGAACAGATAATGGCAGAGAATATACTTCAAAAGATTTTGAAGATTTCTGTAAAGAATCTGGAATCAAGAGAGAGCTAACTACTCCCTACAATCCCCAACAAAATGGTGTTGCGAAAAGAAAGAATAGAACCATCATGCAAGATGTAAAGACAATGATACATGATCAAGACCTACCTATGTATTTATGGGCTGAAGCAGCTAGAACAGCAGTCTATGTACAAAATAGACTATCCCATAGTGCTCTTGATTTCAAAACTCCCGAAGAAGTGTTCACAGGAAAGAAGCCTGAGGTAAGTCATCTTAAAATATTTGGATGTCTTGTATACATTCACATTCCAAAAGAGAAGAGAACTAGTTGGATCCTTCTGGAAAGAAGGGAATATTTGTTGGATATTGTAAATCATCCAAAGCATTCAGAATTTACATCCCAGGTTTTCATCATATGGAAATTAGTAGGGATGTGACATTTGATGAAGAAGCAGCTCTCAAGATATCTAGGAAGTGCCAACATGAAGAAATATATGAAGAAGACACACCTTCCAGGATCACAGAGGCTGCACCCATTCCTGAAGATACTACACCTGAAGACCATGACTTGCTAGAACCACAAGAACCCCCCATTACAAAATTATCAAGAAAAAAAAGGCCAGCATGGGCCAGAGACATTATTCAAGGAGCTGAAAAGTATGGAGCTCCTGAATGCTCCACTAGAACTAGGAAGAAACCAAAGCTAGTATCCAACTATATGGCTTTGATGTGTAATCTATTGGATCAGGAACCTACTAGCTATGAAGAAGCAGTTTAGAAGAAAGAATGGGTAGAAGCAATGACAGAAGAATACCAATCAATAATGGAAAATGATATTTGGGATATAGTTCCCAAACCAAAAGATAAAAGTGTAGTGTCCTCCAAATGGATATTCAAGATAAAACATGCTGCGGATGGTAGCATTGAAAAATATAAGGCAAGATTTGTAGCCAGAGGATTCTCTCAAAAAGAGGGAATTGACTATGAAGAAACATTTGCACCAGTTGCTAGGTACACTTCCATTAGAGCTATCATGGCACTTGCATAGATGATGAAATGGAAACTACACCAGATGGATGTTAAGACAGCCTTCCTGAATGGTGTAATTGAAGAAGAAGTGTACATAGAACAACCACTTGGATTTGAGGTAGAAGATGGAAGAACTCATGTATGCAAACTGAAGAAGGCTTTGTATGGGTTGAAGCAAGCTCCTAGAGCTTGGTACGGAAGGATTGACAATTTCTTGACAAGCATGGGCTTTACCAAGAGTAAAGTTGATCCTAACCTTTATCTCAAAGTTATGAATGATGAACCTGTTATATTATTATTGTATGTAGATGATCTATTTCTGACTGGAAATGAGAGAGATTATTGAGTGCAAGAAGAAGCTCTCTTCAGAATTTGAGATGAAAGATCTTGAATTGATGCACTACTTCTTAAGCCTAGAAGTATGGCAAGACCCAAAAGGAATCTTTCTAAATTAGGGTAAGTATGCTATGGAGATTTTGAAAAGATTCGATATGTTGGACTGTAAAGCCATGGCCACTCCCATGGACTCCAACTTGAAGTTATTAGTAGATAACTCATCAGAGTTAGTGGACATAACTCTGTATAGACAGATTATTGGATCATTAATGTATTTGACTAACACTAGACCAGACATATGTTTTGCTGTGAATACCTTGAGTTAGTATCTAGTGGAACCTAGAAGATTTCACATGATAGCTGCAAAACATGTGATGAGGTACTTAAAAGGTACGATAGATTTTGGTCTTTATTATAGTGGAGATCATGATTTCAATTTGCATGGCTACACTGATGCTGATTGGGAAGGAAGTGTATCAAACAGGAAGAGTACATCGGGAGAATGTTATTGTCTGGGATCTACTGTGATCTCGTGGTATAGCAGGAAGCAGTCTAGTGTAGCTCTCAGCACAGCTGAAGTAGAATACATAGCTGCTTGCTTTGCCAGTTGTGAAGCAATATGGCTTCGTAAGTTATTATCAGGACTATTTGACTTAGAGATGGAACCCACTATGATTATGTGTGATAACCAGAGTTGTATCAAGATGATTGAGAATCCAGTATTTCATGATAAGTCAAAACACATAGAGATCCGTTATTTCTAGATACGGGATATGGTGCAAAAAGGAGCTATCAAGCTCGAATATGTGAGCACGGACGAGCAAGTTGCTGATATACTAACCAAACCTCTGTCTTGTGTAAAGTTTGAGCATTTCCAAGACAAGCTTGTTGTAGTTCAAAAGGACTCTCCTCGAAAGGGGGAGTGATATGATAGATGAAGATATCTTTGGGTACTGGTATCGATGTGGATACCTATATTGATGATGAGATTGCTTATCTAGATTATATGTTTGCTTGTATTGATGAGGATACTTGCATCTATGTTATGTTTGCTTGTATTGATGAGAATACTTGCATATGTACTTGTATTGATGAGGATACTTGTATTGATGATGTGTATACTTGTATTGATAAGGATACTTGTATTGATGATGTGTATACTTGTATTGATGAGGATACTCGTATTGATGATATGTATACTTGTATTGATGAGGATACTTGTATTGATGATGTGTATACTTGTATTGATGAGGATACTTGTATTGATGATATGTATACTTGTATTGATGATACATACTAGTGATACTTGTATTGATATCGATGATGTGCCTACCTGTTTCAACGATAAGGTTGAAGATGAGGTTGCCTATTCCGACGATGAGGTTGATGAAGGATTGCATCATCCTTGGACTTCAGTCCTAAAGTGATCTGTAGACAGATGTCTTCGAGAATGCGGTTCCTAGCGAACGATGAGGATTGTATCATCCCTGGACTTCAGCCCTAAAGTGATCTGTAGACAGATGTCTCCAAGAATATGGTCCTTAGTGGACATATAGAGGACAGCATCATCCCTGAGCGTTTGGTTCAAAATGTACATGACAGGATTGCATCATCCTTGGACTTATGTCCTAAAGTGATAGGGATTGATCATCTCGTAAGTGGATCAGGATTGCATCATCCTTGGACTTATGTCCTAAAGTGATAGGGATTGATCATCCCATAAGTGGATCAAGATTGCATCATCCTTGGACTTATGTCCTAAAGTGATAAGGACTAATCATCTTGTAAGTAGATTGGGATTGCATCGTCCCTAGACATGGTGAGGTGTCTTAAAGTGATAAGGACTAATCATCCTGTAAATAGATTGGGATTGCATTATCCCTAGACATGGTGAGGTGTCTTAAAGTGATAAGGACTAATCATCCTATAAGTAGATCGGGATTGCATCATCCCTAGACATTGTGAGGTGTCTTAAAGTGATAAGGACTAATCATCCTGTAAATAGATTGGGATTGCATCGTCCCTAGACATGGTGAGGTGTCTTAAAGTGAGAAGGATTGATCATCCTATAAGTTGATATGGATTGCATCATCCATAGACATGAGAGATGTCTTAAAGTGAGAGGGATTGATCATCCCGTAAGTGGATTGGGATTGTATCATCCTTGGAACTATGTCCTAAAGTGAGAGGGATTGATCATCCCGTAATTGGATCATGTGTATTGCAGGATATGTTGTTGTTGTACTGATGATCGTGTGATGACGATGCGGATGATCGTCTGATGACAATGCTGATGATCGTGTGATGACGATGTTGATGATCGTGTGATGACGGTGCTGATGATCGTTTGATGACGATGCTGATGATCGTGTGATGACGATGCTGATGATCGTGTGATGACGATGCTGATGATTGTGTGATGATGATGTAGTTGTTCGAGTGCTGCAGAAGATGAAGATTCAGTACTGAAGATGTTGATGTTCCAGTATTGAATATCTTGAAGATGTTCCAGTAATTGCTTGAGTTACTGATGATGTATAAAGAAAGCTTCCAATGATTTATAGATGTATCATGTATCATGTAGTCGATGACTCCTTGCTCCTACAGTTGTTGTTATAATATCCTTCTCATTAAGGGGGAGTGTTGAAATATTGTAACTTCAAAGAATATTATATTTGTATTATTTCAGAGATGTTTTATTCCTCCGATGAGACTCTATTGTATATCCGGAGATGTTTATTCCTCCATTGGATTATGGGAACTAGGGTTATTAGATGTCCTATGTGGGGATCGGCCCGAAGTTATTTTATCAGAGGTTATTAGACTCAATTTGACAAGTCGGCCTCATAGGGGAAAAAGTCAGTTGGAAAACAAGTATAAGTAGAGCAGGTTGTTCCTCACTTGTACTCACACTTCTATTGTGCGCATAAGAGAGAGAGAGTTCTGCATAGGAGGAGAAGGAGCTCTTGTTGTGGTCTACTATCTTGTATTGAGTTGATTATCTATATTGAGGAAAGCTTTGCAGGGTTTTCTACCCCATGAGGGTTTCCCAGGGTATATCTGTGTCTATCTTGTGATTGTGTTTCTTTCAGTGATCTTGCTTGTGCATTTATGCTAGAATTTAACACTCTTAACCATGCGAATTATATATTTTAGGGTATGGTTGTTTACTTAGTCACATAGACCAATGACGTAGTGCATCAAACCCTTAGTTTATACTTTGGGAGAATCGATTTTGATGCTAAGTATTATATCAATGCAGTGGATGGGTTAAAACATTATATTGTGGGTTTTTAATCAAAGTAGCGTCCAGTCCTAAGACTTATATAGATAGTGCATATATATATATAGGTAATCTAAAGTCCTTTATATTTTCGTGGTTGATATTTATATATGTGGTACATATAGGTGCCAAGGTCCATATCATATGGGTAATATATATATATAGATATTGATATATATATATATATATATATATATATATATATATATATATATATATATATATGATAGTATTAATTCATAATTCTTATTGTATGGTAAGTCTAGACCTTATTGCAATACATATAAAGGGTAGGTGTATGCTATCTTAACTCTTGGTCATTATATATATATATATATATATATATATTGTATGTTGTATATAAATTCAAGGTCTTCAATACTTTGGTAATATGTAATGCATTCATATGTTTGGTCTATTCTAATGCATTTATTTATTGTTTAGTTGGACCACTTTTGCTCACATAAACAATTAAGTAGATTTTAATATAATCTATGTTTTATAAGATGTGAGTATTGATAGTTCTTATAGTCCTTAGGAGTATAGCACATTATTAATTTAAGATGACTATATTGTTGGAATTATAGTGTGCATTCCAGGTGGATGATAATACTACATAGGGAAGGTTAAAACACTTTATAGTCTAGGGATTGTAGTGACATTGGAATTTATATTTATGTATTAGTTGCTTATCCTAGAATATGTCACATTGTATGTCGTTGCAGATGGCAGACATATACATTCCTAACTTATACTTTAACATGCAAAATCACACAAGGTTAGGCATAGGTCCTATTCTTAGTTGACATTCACACCAGATGGAAATAGTATTAAAGCAAATGGTATTTGGTCGTTGGACCCTTACAAAAAAAAATTGGTGAAGAAGAGACATGACAAGTAATGTACATGGAGATGGCAATCCAAGAATGGATTGAACCTTCAAAGGGTTGACAGTGATCCCTTTTTGGGAAACAATGAAACCCAATAACCGGCCGGCAAGAATGCAAAAAACACACTTGAGGGGGTTCAAGCGAATGTTGTATTTACGACAACGCAAAAATACTTGTCGGAGATCATCAAGGTGGTGGGATCATTTCTTGTATCAAGCGGTGAGGCCGTCTAAGTATACAAGGATAATATCGACCAAGACGTGAAAGAAAAAGGTCATGGCCCGCTGAAAGGTGGCATCATCATTTTTAATACCAAATGGCATAACTCGATAGGAAAAGGTTCCCCATTGAGTAGTAAAGGAAGTCTTATACTGATCCACTTTAGGAATTTTGATATGATTGTATCCAGAGAAACCATCCATGAAGGATAGAATCTCATGACCCGCGGATTCTCCAAAATATGTAGCTAGTGTTTTCACACCAGCCCATGCTAAAGAGCACCTACTAAGGATTATGGAACCCTTAGTAGCAATTCAAAAATGGATAATAGGTGAGTGTAAATAACAATGAAAATAAATCTAACTAATTACTATGGTAAAAATAACAAATAGATCGAAACCCATGAAGTATAATTTGTATTATGTTGAAAACAAGGGTTTACAATAAGAGTTATCTTAGAAGGTGAGTAGATGTGGGCCCTTGAAGCAGTATGAAGAGTAGCATGTCGGGTCTCCAGAGTTCCTTTCTCTTCTCCAAATGCTCAAGAGGTGGCCAAGACTCAATTGAATGGGCAACAGAAGCTCAAGGTGATAAGATAAAGTTCAACAGGAATTTTGGCAGCATAAGGGTAGGAAGAGTTGCTCATGGATGTTGAATGGGGGGCCTCCATCACCCTTTTATAGTAATTTTGGGTGGTGGAGTATTGACCCATGGTATTCAGAAACCAATATTATTGGCTAGTGGTATTTTGAGTTTTCCTTCTTTTTTAATTTTATTTTGACTTTTTCCCCTTTTCCTTTTTCGTTTTTGGGGATTTTGACCCTTTTTTATGGGATTTTATCATTTTTTTGGAGGATTTTCATTAATTGATGACGAAAATAATGATTTTATGCCCATTTGGTTACCAATTTAGGTATTTTTGGGTTTTTGGAGGCCAAAAATGTAGGAAAAAGGGGTAAATGGGTTATGTGACTAGGGAGATGAGCTAGCTGAACAATTTTTGGGTGTTAACAGATAGGATCCTTTATAAATCTTTGACATCTCCTCCACTCATGTATATGATCAAAAATATTATTAGAGGTGGATTATCGCAATGAGGTTAAAAGGTCTGTGCTAGTTTCATACTGAATGGGTAGTTGAAAATGCATCAAAAACTACATTGCGAGGGAGTTCAAATCTCAAAAGGACTGTTGTGGCAGCTCAATATACCATTTAGTTTCCATGCCAGTGAGTGTTCATTGGAAGATCCATAATCCTATGGAATCATCCATCAATGAGTTAGAAGAACACCAAATATGGAATGTCATAACATGATTTTTCAGATCTTCCTCAGGTTTTCCATCGAATTTCGGGATATTCGATGGTAGTTTGGCATGGATGGGTGGCCAATGAGGTTCATTCCAAATGGGATCATTGATCAACATTGACAAGTCTGACAAGTACAGTGTCGCCAGGAAAGGAATTTTCCTATTTGGATGCAAGTAAGAATAATATTGATGGGGTGTTGGAATGCCCATAGGACCTTGCACTAAAGTTTGTTGCATGTTATACCCATATATATTACTCGTGGGGTACTGTTGGAAAATTTGTAGATTAGGGACCATAGAATTAACCGGTTGTTGATTCAAAATCATAGGATTGACCTATTGTTGACTCGGAATCATCGGATTAACCGATTGTTGGAAATTATGCATCATGGGCTTAAAGGGTGGAGGTGCAGGAGGAGGTGGAATCCGTGGATTGCTCGCAATGCCTGAATTAGGAGGAGACATTAGAGAAGGTGGGACCCATGGATTGTTTACAACTCCTTGATTAGGGGGTGGAAAATTCCTTTATTATGAGGCGGTGTTGGAGGGGGTGGGATCCATTGATTATTTATGACACCAGGGTAAGGCAAACTAGGATGTAGGTTAGGGTTGGGGGGGTAGAAATGTTGAAATTGATTCGTTTTCCCCCCAATAGGATTATCGTTACCTACTATAGGTTCCCCCCCAATGGGTGGTTATTGTTGTCCCCATGAGATAGATGGTACTATTGGTGGAGGTTGAACACTAGCCCCACTTGGGCCAGTGATGAAAGGTTGGCCTCTAGATATGGTAAAAATTGTAGTTGAAGATTGACCTCTAGTCATAACCGGCATTCCAACAGAAGAGGTACATGAACTTCCAACTGGATCATTAAAGGGAATTGATTGGGAAGTTTGGGTGACCGTGGAAGTGTTAACGACTCGCGAGGATGAATGTGCACCTAATCCAGTAACCAAAGGTAACAAAGGGATGTTAAGATTAGTCCCTTGGCTAGAAACAATCCCTAAAGAGAACCAAGAATTTCACTTGGAAATATAAGTGGGAGAGATCTAGGGGGAGGTTCTGGAGTTAACTACATAGACGTTGGATAGGTGCAAAAATAATTAAGTGCTTGGCCCAAATTAGTGTTCCATAATGATGATGACGGAACAAAAATATTTTTCATTTCCAAGTCATTAGGTAGGCACTGTGAAAACACCCAATCCATAGGTGCAAATCAACCTACAAACAATATACCATAAGTGGAATCACGGGAAGCGGATTGGGGAATTCTTGCATCAGAAGGATCTACCACTTCAGACATGGCAGGTAATGAAATGTCATGCCTAGACATGTCTGTTTTCACACATTCGCGAGATAGAGTAGTGATTTATGCCCCTATGGATTCGATAATTTCTTGGACCATGCAAAGTTCAAAGGTTGTAATTCCTAATTTTATTCAACTAGAGGATTCATATTGACGGTTGGGTATAACAGGGGTAGTAGGTATAACAATTGGTGCTACCAACTGGACTAAGGGTTGGTTAAAATTTCCAGCTAATTGGATGGTCATAGAAGGGAAAGGCTTCGATTCTTCACTGACTTCTGATATACTCTTCGGGGATGTCATCTTGTGATGGCATCTCTGGGGCTAAACTGCTTTTCGGTGTGATACTAACTTGTATAATTCCTCATGTTGATTAACAAAGATTTCCTTGTCACTTTTTTTTCAATAGAACTCCCTCTATCGACTCAACACCTTTATTCTAGAGGAAAGGTCTAGAGGCATTTTGTACCTTAGCCCCATTGCCATCCTTGAAGGTTTATCTTGGACCAACCAAGGGGAGACATCATTTCCCCTTGACTTGGTTAGTTCTCATGTTCCCAAATCCAACACATTATTTCACCATTGAGAATCATACAGTATGTTGGTTTTCCTATCTAAGTTTGGTCAAAGGCCCCAAACATTCATGACTCCCTCCATCTCTTAATTTTATTCTAGAAGCCCTTCATTTCATAGTTTAATGCAATGTCCAAGCTACATTGGTAATAGTGATGCAATTTCAGTTACAGTTCTGTTGACCTATTTAGATTAGTCTTATAGTTTTTTGAGCCACTAGTGAAGAGTTTTGCATGACATGACTCCTTATAGATATTGGGCCCCTCCAATTTTTAGTAGGTATTCAATTGTTGTGATTTGTCATCCTAATAGGATACCATCGTTCCTTCTCATATGCTTGAGATCATATGTGATTTAGACCACAATCATGTACTTGGATTGGGTCCCTTATTGGCCCTTATTTCCATGATGTATTATCCATAGAAAATATTCATGTACTTTGATTAGACACTTTTAGGTCTTGATCCCACCTTGTATTGAGACACTATTATGAGCATGAGGATGCCCGCCTCATTTTTATTTGATATTATATACACCTTACTCCATTGGTTGTTTTTGTTCATGTGTGACCTTCGTTCCTTTGGAGGGTGGATTCTTTCACTTTTTTTTCTCCTCCTCCTCGTTGAGATACTCAAGTTCTCCTATGGATAGAAAATAAAAATATCTATGATGTATTTTGGTGATACGAAGAGATCTTAACCTCACACAACAGGGGAAACCATTAGTAGCCTAATTCTTCTCACCTACTTTGTCATGAGTGCCATCACCATTATACGTCATTACCAATAGTATTGGCCCCATTTCCATCACCTCTGTCACTGAATGGCCTCAATCTTGTGACAAAAAATTGAGCTAAAGCTAAGTTGACCATAAAAGGTCATTGCACAAAATTTCCCAAAAAATCCACATAGGCATGTTGCACTAAAATCCTTGAAAACCATGAAATAACCCCAAAAAATAGAATTTGGTTACTCATAAGTATTGTTTCCCTTCCAAAAAGGTGTAGTGGTTGAATGTGAACACTCCCAAACCATTATTTCTAAATATAGCCCTTTATCTAGTATCCAATACGTATCACTGCCCCTCTATGTCATTAATGAAAAGTGATTATTCACATTGGAGCTAGATCAAATAAATTCCCACATCCTTTATTTTAAATAAATCCCTTGGGTTCATTCCATGATACCACATACATTCATAAGAGTAAGGTTATGATGTTGAACTACCTACAAAAAGAGAGAGAACCATCTTCATACATTTTATTTCCTCATTTGGATCCCATAACATATCATCTAGATAGGAGTGGATCATCAAAGGAGAATAAGAATCCCACCTTGGGTTGGCTATTAACTAAATTGAACACCAAGGTATGTCTCATCATCCCTATTATTTTGTTAATATAAAACACATTCTTTATATCATGCTTTGTTTCCTTCTTTAGCTAGTTTCATTTGTGTTACAATGCATGCACGTTAAATAGTGTTGTCTATTTATTTTCATTTCCATAAAACCCTCTTTTGATATAGCACTCGGGATTCCACAACCCCCAAGCACATATTTTTGGTACATGTTGGTGCTAAAACACCAACACAATATTTTCCAACCATATTGGGGATTGAACCCAGAATCTAGTGTTGGTGTCTTAGCACCAACCCATACCAAAAGTATGTACTCAAGGGTTGGGCAATATTGAGTACTAAACCAAAATAGGGTTTGATAGACACACCTTGGTGTTGGATGTAGTTGATGTGGACCTCTGCAGCCAACCCAAGGGAGGGTTCTTCTTCTCCTTTGATGCTCCACTCCAATCTAGATGATATGTTATGGACTCGAAATGAGGAAAGAAAAGGGATGAAGATGGTTCTCTCTCTCTCTCTCTCTCTCTCTCTCTCTCTCTCTCTCTCTCTCCCTCTCTCTATTTAGGCAGTCCAACAACCTAGAATTCCTCTTATAAATGTATGTAGTATGATGAATGATCTTGAGGAATTTATTTAAAAGAAAGCATGTGGACATTTTGTTGGTGCCCAAGTTTTGGATCAGTAGCTACGTGTTGAGACAAATCATTAGAATCTAGACTGCACGCCGAGCAAGTCAATTGGAACCAGACTACGCATCCATGGACACAGTTAGAGAGTGTGCACCACCAATAGTTTTGAAATTTTGGAACCCAAACCTATATAAAGGCCTATTTTGTAAAGGGATGGGTTGTTGTTGGTCTTTGGAATGTTAATGTGTTGTCAATCTATTATCGTTACTCTCTGAAGTTCTATATTTTGGTTTTGTTTGTGTTCCAAGATGTTATGTGAATTGAAGTCAGTCAAGTTGTGATGTATTTTCTAATGTAATTTTGTATCATTGACAATATGAAGATTGTATTGAGATATGAATGAGAACTATTAAGCTATAGATTTGAATCTGTAGCCAAGAAGTGTACACAATTTTGAATATGAATATAATATAGTTATTGTCTCATATTTTCCTTGCACAGTTTCTTGATGCTTGAATGTAATAATGGTGAATGTTTAGTAGTTTAGAAAATGGATGTTAGCTTGTTAATGGCTCAATTGCATGGTTAAGTAAATTAATGGATACAATGTTGACGAGGAAGAAACCATCCTACCCTACGCATCCCTGATTTAGGGCTTTGTGTAATTTCCTACATGCGTCTCGGATGAGACTTTATCTTGTTTACAAGATATTGGAAATGTTGTCGCTTGTAGGGTGTTTTTGTTTGTGATGCAATTTGAACCTTGTGTCTAACAAAGCACCATCCAACACATTTCATAGATATAGCTCCAATGTGAATAATCCCTTTTCATTGATGACGTAGTGGGATAATGATAGGAATTGGAGACTACATCAAGGGTTATTTTATAAATAATCGCTTCAGAATGTTCACATTCAGCTACTACACCATTTTGGGAGGCAAACAATACTTATGAGCAATCGAATTCTATTTTGGGGGCCACTTCACTATTTTTTAGGCTTTTAGTGTGACAAGCTTGCATTGATTTTTTGGAAAATCCTGTGCGGTGACTTTTTATGGTCAACTCTTAGCATTAGATTGATTTTTGGTCACAAGACTAAGGTCATATGGTGACGGAAATGGAAATGTGGCTAATACTATTGTAAATTATGTATAATGACGATGACACTCATGAGAAAGTAGGTGAGAAAATTAGGCTATTAACAAACTGATATATGTTTTTGTGAAAAAGTTTATGGAGGTTTGGGGATCAAATATCATTAAGTCTCTAGGAGTTTCCTATGAAAGGCACAAGGTTGGGACTGTTGGTTGTGGATCCAAATATTCCAGTCTCATAGATGGTATTGTCTCAGCCGTGTACCCTAGAGGACTGTACACTCATTCCCCAACAATTTACGGGCCCATGGTTTTGGGTAACTCGTGGTATTTTCCCATTGTATTTCTCCTATAAAAGAAAGACATTGTAACACGGCTAGGGTTGATGTATTAGGTACTATGCATTGTAAAGATCTCTGAGATCGTGAAGAGAGACTGTGAGACAGTGAAGAGGAAGTGCAGCGGATGTGCTGCAGGTTGTATCCCTTCATTTGTTGGACGGTATAATAATAACGACTGGCAATTTCAGTGTGGATGTAGCCCATCTTGAGTGAACCACGATATATTGGTGTCTCTCTTGTAATGTGTTTGTGTAATGTTAAATTTTGAGCATTAATTCACAATACTCTACGATCTTTACCGAGAGAATAACATGTACAGTATATCTATGCATAACAATCACAATAAGCATCACAAGCATCACAAGAATCAAAAGCATGAGAGACAAGAGACACAGAGTTTCCGTGGGGAAAACTCTAAGGTGAAAAACCCCACAACTTCCTCAGAGATAGAGAGAGCAATGGCTCAACCAAAGTACAACCAAAATACATTGATATAGTCTCCTAGTAGCAAATGGTCCTCCTCCTCACTAGTGCGCCACTTTCTGAGTGAGAGAAGTATGAGTTTCCAAGTGATCCAAATAGAGATCTCCCGATCTCTATTTATACTAGTATGTTTGCCCAGTGACCTTATGGGGCTTACTTGTCTAGCTAGGTATATCAACCATATAATATATATTTCAGGGCCGACCCCACACATGGTGGTCTAATAACCCTTCGCCAAGTACACACACTTGCGACACTTGTCAATACACATGACGACACTTTATTATAGAGCAATAACACATCTCTTATAAGGGTACAATAAATATATATAAAATACATAGATGAAATACATTCCGAAGTTACATATACATCAACACTCCCTCTTAACTAGGAAGGTATTTCTCGACACAGATCTGCTAGACAAGTCTTCTTCTCGGGATCATCGTCATCGATGCATCGTCATCATCATCGTCACTACTACTGCTATCTCAACAAATCTCTGACTCTACTCGTCATAGGAAGTTCTACAGAGCCAGTCCTTTTTCATACTGGATATAGGCCCACCACTTGTAGGTCTTCGTCATCACTGGCCATACTGTGGAATCCTCGGGACTTATTGCGTGCATCACAAAACCTCGCAAGAGCATCCTAGGACCTATTATGGGAACACAACCCAACCAATTGGATCTCCCAGGGAGCTATTATATGTGACCCTACCACAAAACCTCGAAAGAGAATCCCAGGATTGATTACAAGCACACAACTCAACCTATCAGATCTCCCAGGGCGTTATTATATGTGGTCACCACAAAACCTTGCAAGAGCATCCCAAGACTTATTAGGGGAACACATCCTAACCTATAGGATCTCCCAGGGCAATATTACATGTGGTAATGGCAAAACCTTGCAAGAGCATCCTAGGACTTATTACGAGCACACAGCTCAACCTATCGGATCTCCCAAGGCGCTATTATATGCCACAGGACAAAACCTCGGAAGAGCATCTACCAGATATCCCAGGGAGCTTTTATATGCTAGCGGCAAAACCTTGCAAGACTATCTACAGATCTCCCAAGGTGCTATTATATGTCCTCCCAAAGAAAAACCTCAAAAGAGCATTTGCCAGATCTCCCAAGGAGATATTATATGCCAGTGGCAAAACCTCGTAAGAGAATATGCAAACCTCCCAGCGCGCTATTATATTCTTATCTACACAACCTAATCCACGGCCACAGAGTATCAACCTGATACTCATCATACATCAACCTGATGTATACATGATCATCCTGATCATCATCACCACAACATCCTGCTGCATGTCATCTAGAGCAAAATCCTAAAGCTCGTCATCCATGATCATCCTAATCATATAATGCATCTACCTGATGCATACCAAGTATCTACCTGATACATATCATCATACATGATCCACCTGATATAAATACAAAAACATGATCCACCTGATCATACCTGATACATATCAACATACATGATCTACCTGATCATACAATGCATCCACCTGATACATATACAGATACATGGTCCAAGCATCCAACATTATGCATATACAAAATACATACAAATGATCCAACCGATCATATCCAGCATCCAACATGATGCGTACGTATACATATAAATGATCCAACTAATCATATCCAACATCCAACATGATGCGTACACACATATACATATAAATGATCCAACTGATCATATCCAGCATCCTCCTGATGCATGTACAGAACAATAACTGGAGCATCATCCTGATGCTCATAATCCAGCGCTTACATCCACAGCCATGTGAAGGATCCTCCTTCCAACATGCTTGGAATGGCTTTTGCAAATGTGTCCATCACTTCTTCCTCAAAGTGTCATCAATCTGAAGAACACCAAGCCTCTCCCTGAAGTATTCGAACTTCACCCTGGCTAGTGGCTTCGTCAGTACATCTGCAATCTGCTCATCCGTCGCAACATACAGGAGATTCACAGCTCCTCTCTACGCCATATCCCTGAAATAGTGATATTTGATCTCTATGTGTTTTGACCTGTCATGAAACACTGGGTTCTCGGACAACTTCACACAACTCTAGTTATCACAAAAGATACCAATAGCATCCAACGGGAGATCAAATAACTCAAAAAGTAGCTTTCGTAGACATACTTCCTCACAACTAGCTGAATAGGCTGCAACATACTCTGCCTCAGCTGTACTCAGTGCTACGCAGGACTACTTCCTGCTTAACCAAGAGATCACACCTGATCCCATACCGAAGCAGCATCCAGATGTGCTCTTCCTATATGCAACACTGCCAGTCCAATCTGAATCAACATAAACCTGCAGGTTAAACTTTTGATTCGCTTCATACTTGAGCCCATAATCCACTGTACCCTTCAGGTACCTCAGAACATGCTTTACAACAACCAGGTGAACACTCCTAGGATCTGTCAGGAACTAGCTCAATGTGTTCACCACAAAGAAAATATCTGGTCTCGTGTTCGTCAGCTACATTAAGGACCCAATCATCTGACGATACATAGAGACATCAACCGGCTCAGATGAAGCATCACATAAAAGCTTTAGATTCAATGCCATAGGTGTGGCCATGGCCTTGCAAGCCATCATCCCGAATCTCTTCAGGATATCTACTGTGTACTTCCCTTGACCAAGGAAGATCCCACCTGCACTCTGCCACACCTCCATACCTAGGAAATAATGCATCATTCCCAAATCTTTCATATTGAACTCGGCAGCAAGCTTCCTCTTAGTATCTGCAATCAATATGTCATCTCCTATTACAAATAAGTCATCCACATACAGGAGTAGAATCACAGGATTCCCTTCCTCAACCTTGTAGTAAAGGTTGGAATCCGCTTTACTCTTGGTAAAGCCCAAACTAGATAGGAAACTGTCCATCCTACCATACCAAGTTCTGGGAGCTTGCTTCAAGCCATACAAGGCTTTCTTCAATCTACACACATATGACTCCCTATCATGTATTTCGAAACCGAGTGGCTGCTCCACATATACTTCCTCTTCAACTACACCATTCAGGAAAGCAGTCTTGACATCCATCTGGTGTATTTTCCATTTCATTGCTACAACCAGGGAAAGTACTATTCTGATGGAAGTATACCTGGCTACAGGTGCAAAATTTTCTTCATAATCTATTCCCTCCTTTTGAGAGAAGCCACGAGCTACGAATATTACCTTGTATTTCTCTACACTGCCATGTGCAGCATGCTTGATTTTGTAGATCCATTTGGAAGTCACAACAAACTTCTCTTTAGGTCTTGGGACAACATCCCAAACATCATTCTTCATTATTGATTGGTATTCCTCAACCATGGCATCCCTCCATTCTTTCTTTTCCACTGCTTCTTCATAACTGGAAGGTTCTTTGTTCATAATGTCACAGAGTAAAGCAACATAGCTGGTATGTGATCTAGTTCTCTTCTTTGCTCTGTGTTCTTCTTCTGGAATGCCAAATCTTTCTGCATCTTGAATGAGCTCTCTAGCCCATGCAGGTTTCCTCTTGTGAGAGTTAGTCTCACGGATTGGATCCACAGATTCTTGTGGATCTTCAAACTCCCGAACAACTTCTGGAATTGCTTCAGTCATGGTAGTGTCTTCAAATCTAGTTTCTTTAGGTTCTTCATAAACTTCGATAGGTGCCTTCCTTGATTTGATGAATGTTGAGTTTTCATCAAATGTTACATCTCTGCTTACATCAATCTTCTTGAACCCTGGAAAGTATATTCTGTAAGCCTTCGAGCTTTCATTGTAACCCACAAAGATACCCTTCTTTCCTGAAGGATCTAGTTTGGTCCTCTTTTCCTTTGGGACATGAGTGTATACTGGACAACCAAATATTCTGAGATGGCTGACTTCAGGTTTCTTACCAGGAAAGACCTCTTCTGGTGTCTTGTTGTCAAATATCTTGTGGGGTGTTCTGTTCTACACATATACAGCTGTTCTAGCTGCTTCTGCCCATAGATGCATAGGTAGATCCTAGTCATGCAGCATTGCCCTTGCTGCTTCCATGATTGTTCTGTTCTTCCTTTTTGCAACTCCATTTTGTTGAGGATTATAAGGAGCAGTCAACTCCCTCTTAATCCCTAAATCACTGCAAAGCTTCTTGAAGTCACCTGAGGTGAATTATCCACCATTGTTGGATCTGAATGTTTTGATCTTCTTGTCAGTTTGATTCTCCATCAAGGTTTTTAATTCCTTGAACTTTTCAGACACCTCATCTTTGTTCTTCAAGAAGTATACCCAAGTCTTCCTGGAGAATTCATCAATAAATGAGACATAGTAAACATACCCACTCAGAGAACTAGATGACATAGGACCACATACATCTAAGTGGATGATTTCCAGGATGCCTTTTGCCTTGCTTTCATTGCTTGGGAAAGCCTTCTTAATGTTCTTACCTTTTGCACATCCTTTGCAAACACCTTCATGTTTGGTCTTGATTTCAGGAAGAGCCTCTACAGCCTTGCTTGCAATTGGAAGTGCCCTATAGTGCATATGAGCAAGTCTTCTATGCCAAAGTTCACTTGGCTCCATGGATTCATGCACCATGGCATGTTCAGGATGTCCTTTCAGTTTATACAAACCTCCCTCTTGCTCTCCAATCACTACTGCATCATCTATGGTCTTTCCCTTTGGCCACATTAGGACTTGGCAATCCACAAATGCAACCCTCATACCTTTTGCATCCAATGCGGAGATGGAGAGTAAGTTCTTCTTGAGCCCAGGTACATAAAGGACTTCTTTCATCTTCAAAGATTTTCCAGAATCTAGGTTTTAGGAGGCTTCACCACTTTCTTTGATTAGGTATTGATAATCATCCCCAAGTTTCACCTTATGGGGTGATTCATGTTCAGATAGGTTTACAAAAGATTCCTTAAACCCAGTCATGTGTTTGGAAGCCCCACTATCAATCAACCAATCATTACAACCATGGGAGATAGTACCTGTGAGAGCAGATATTAAAACATACTCTTCTTCACTTGATGAGTCATCATCACTATCATCATTTTCTGCCCTAACCTTCTTCTTTGGAGGTTCACTTCTTTGGCAGCATGAGCATGGAACTTTCTTTTGTTTCCCTTCTTCTTGTTGTTGGAGTTGATGTTGTTGAGGTTGTCCCTTTTGTTCTTGGGACATTCTGAAGCAAAGTGACCCTTCTCATTACAAGTGAAACACCTTAGATCCTTCTTATTCTTTTGTTGGTTGTGATAGGATCTCATGTGGTGAGAGTGCTCCTTCTTGGGCTTGCTTCTTTTGGTGTGGGCTGCGATAGCTTGATCTTCACCTCCCATCTTTTCTTCACGAGCTACAAGCCTAGCTTCTTCTTGAGAGCATTCCTCCCACAATTTATTGAAAGAGATCAATTTCTTTCTTACACAGATTCCTTGAATAAGTGAGTCCCATGACCTTGGAATACCATTCAGAGTGGTCATAACAACTTCACCATTATCCACTACTTCATCCACAGCTTCAAGTTGTTCCTTGATTTGAGAGACCTTGGAGAAGTAAGATTGAATGGTTTCTCCATTCAACATCTTGACCCCTTTCAATTGATTCCGCAGGGTCATCTTCCGATTTATGTTCTTCCCTTCAAATAGCTTGGTCAAAGAGTCAAACATAGCCTTGGGTGTCTTTAGAGAAGACACATGGGGTATGATATGGTCTTTGATAGAATCAGCAATGATTCTCTTTTCCTTGACCATGTTATTCTTATGCAATACCTTAGCCTCTTCATCCTCTGGGATAGGGATGTCTTCTTTTATATATGATTCCAACTCATTCTCTTCCAGGATTAACCCAATCCTATACTTCCAAGCTCGGACGTTATCAGCCCCTTCAAGCTTATCCTAAAGCTTGGTGTGGTGAGACATCTTTAAAGAGTACTTCAAATGCAAATAGAAAAGATTTAGTTCTTACCACTTGAAATGTTGAAAACTGGATCTGGTCTCGAATTAGGGTTTGTCGAAAAAACCCTAAAAATTCAAAATGTGAATTTCAACTTTTTGAAAGGATATAAATATGCACCTTAATGAGCTGATCATCCTAGTGTGTTCAGAATTTGAGATCAGCAAAGCTTTACCCTTCAAATTTTCCTTTTGTCCTCCCGGGTTCACTAGGGAGAGCCCTGAATTAGGGTTTGAGTTTCCCAGAGATCTACTCAGCCAAAAATCTCGATCCAAAGCTCTAAACTTTGATTTTTGGAAGGAGCTTCTAGCTATGTCTTCAGATTTCAGAAATTTCTTTTTTTGTGGAAACCCTAATTTTTAGGGCCAAATCTAAAAATGCTCAGAATTGAATTCTGATTGGACAGATAGATTCTCCTTGATGAGTAGAGTCAATCTACTATACTGCTTTTCCAAAATCTATGGAGAGAAACCTAATAAACAAGAAACTCAAGTTTATGTCATTGCAAAATGTCTTTTTCTCAGATTAGCTCTGATACCATGTTAAATTTTGATCATTAATTCACAATACTTTAGTATCTTTACTGAGAGAATAACATGTACAGTATATCAATGCATAACAATCACAATAAGCATGACAAGCATCACAAGAATCAAAAGCATGAGAGACAAGAGACACAGAGTTTCCATGGGGAAAACCCTAAGGTGAAAAACCCCACAACTTCCTTAGAGATAGAGAGAGAGCAATGGCTCAACCAAAGTACAACAAAAATACACTAAGATAGTCTCTTAGTAGCATATGATCCTCCTCCTCACTATTGCGCCACTTTCGTAGTGAGAGAAGTATGAGTTTCTGAGTGATCCAAATAGAGATCTCCCGATCTCTATTTATACTAGTCTGTTTGCCCAGTGACCTTATGGGGCCGACTTGTCTAGCTAGGTATATCAACCATATAATATATATTTCAGGGCCGACCCCACACATGGTGGTCTAATAACCCTTCGCCAAGTACACACACTTGTGACACTTGTCAATACACATGACGACACTTCCTTATAGAGGAATAACACATCTCTTATAAGGGTACAATAAATATATATAAAATACATAGATGAAATACATTCTGAAGTTACATATACATCAACATGTAATTTGTATTTGCATATTGTTTATTGTTATTGCTCTACAATCATGTTTTTCTAACAATTGGTATCAGATCCAAAGGTCCATTTGGCAAATCAACCCGCAGGAAACTAGGGTTTCTGGTTCGAGTGGGAACAATGGTGGAAGACGGAAAGTTTAAGGTCGAGAAATTTAATGGCCAAAACTACTAGTTATGGAAGATGCAAATGGAGGACTATCTGTACCAAAAGGATCTATTCCTACCATTGGGATGAAGAGCAAAGCAGCCAGCGACTATGAAGGACGAAGAATGGGAGGTTCTTGACAGAAAGGCTATGGGAACAATACGACTGAGCCTGCCTTCATCGGTGGCTTTCAATATCTCAAAAGAAAAGACAATGGAGGGTTTGATGAGCGCATTGGGTAAGTTGTATGAAAAACCCTCGGCCTCCAACAACGTATTTCTAATGAAGCATTTATTTAATATGAAGATGTCTGAAGGTGGATCTATTACTGATCATTTAAATGAATTTAATACGGTTACAAATCAACTAAGTTCTATAAGTGTGAACTTTGATGATGAGGTTAGGGCTCTTATAATCTTGTGTTCATTGCTAGAAAGCTGGAATAGCTTGGTCATGGTTGTAAGTAACTCTGCCTCTGGTTCAAACACCTTGAAATTTGATGATGTTATTGGTGTTATTCTTAGCAAGAAAATGCGAAGAAAAAGCAGAGGTGAGACATCAGGTAATGCGTTGACCATGGAAAGCAAGGGAAGACAAAAGGAGAGAGGAAAGAGCCAAGGTAGTTGTGGCAAGTCTAAAATGGGCAGATCCAAGTCCATACTGGAAAAGATAGAGTGCTGGAACTATGGAAAGAAAGGACATCTGAAGAAAGACTGTAGATCTCTAAAGAAGAAAGGAGATGGACAGTAGGAAACTACCCAGGAAGCAAATGTAGCAGGTGATGTGTTACAAGATACTTTGATTCTTGCATTAGATAATACTAGTGATTATTGGGTAGTAGATTCAGGGGCTTCATGTCATGCTACACCCCATAGGAAATATTTTCATGATCATGTTCCAGGTGATTTTGGACATGTTTTATTGGGTGATGATGAGCCATGTAAAATTGTTGGAATGGATAAAGTACGGATAAAATTTAGGAATGGAACTGATTGGCTGCTAAAAGATATAAGGCACATTCTTGCTATGAAAAGAAATTTGATCTCAACAGGGCATTTGGGAGATAGCGACTGTCTATCTACGTTTGGAGAAACGTGGTGGAAGATCACTAAAGGATCAATGGTGATAGCAAATGGAGACAGGGTAGGTACGTTGTATTTATGTCCTCATAATACTGACCATTCTATCTCTTTAGCTTCCACAAAAACAGATACAGCATTGTGGCATCATAGGCTTGGTCACATGAGTGAGAAGGGGATGCAGATTCTCCACTCAAGGAAGTTGCTGCCAGATTTGAAGTAGGTAAGTTTGGAATTCTATGAGAACTATGTTTATGGAAAACAGAAGAGAGTCAGATTTATTAGGGTTGGAAAACAGAAGAAGAATGAAAAGTTAGAGCTTGTGCATACAGATGTATGGGGACGAGATCAGGTACAATATCTTGGTGGCTCTCATTATTATGTTACATTTATTGATGATGCAACTAGAAAAACTTGGGTTTATTGCATTAGACATAAATCTGATGTGTTTGCTACTCTTAAGAAGTGGAAAGCTTTGGTTGAAAATGAGACAGGAAAAAGGTTGAAGTGTCTCAGATCTAATGATGGAGGTGAGCATTGTGGCAAGGAGTTTGATAGTTTTTGTTCATACCATGGGATTCGTAGAGAGAATACAGTCCCAGGAACACCACAAGAAAATGGTGTGTCAAAAAGGATGAATAGAATGATCATGGAGCATGCAAGGTGTATGAGATTGCATGCAGGGTTGCCCTTACAGTTTTGGGCAGATGCTGTAAATACCGTTGTTTATTTAATAAACAGAGGGCCTTCAAGTGATTTGGATGGTGGTATTCCAGAGGAGGCATGGACAGGTAAAAAGGTAAACTACTCATTTCTGAGAACGTTTGGTTGTGAAGCATTTGTCCATATTGATAAAGAAAATAAAACAAAGCTTGAAGCTAAATCTAAGAAATGTACCTTTATTGGATATGGGGTTGATGATTTTGGTTATCGGTTATGGGATTATGAAAATAACAAAATCATTAGGAGTAGAGATGTGATATTCAATGAAAATGTCATATATAAAGATCAGTTGCAGGGAAAGAAACAAGCAAAGGAAAACATTGAGTACACAATACTTGATGAAATTGAAGAAAATGAAGTTCCAAAGGTGCCAGAAAATCACGAACAGCAGCAAGTACCTGAAACTCCTGCAAGTGTAAGAAGATCTACCAGGTTAAGTAGACTCTATGAATGATACTCTCCTTCAATGTATTATTTATTAATGACTGATGTTGGTGAACCAGAATTTTATGAAGAAGCAATGCAGGTGGAAACTAGAAAGAAGTGGGAGCAAGGCATGAATGAGAAGATGGACTCATTGGTAGGAAACCAGACTTGGGATTTGGTTCAATTGCCTGCTGGTAAAAGAGCATTGCAGAACAAATGGATTTACAGGTTGAAGGAAGAAGAAGCAGGTGAGAAGCGGTACAAGGCCAAACTTGTTGTAAAGGGGTTTGCACAAAAGAAAGGTATAGATTTTGATGAAATATTTTCTCCTGTTGTTAAGATGACTTCAATTAGGACTATTTTAAGTCTAGTGGCGGTAGAAGATTTGCATCTTGAATAGTTAGATGTAAAAACATCATTTCTCCATGGGGATTTGGAGGAAGAGATATATATGCAGCAGCCACAAGGGTATGGGGTCAAAGGGAAGGAGAATTTGGTGTGCAGGTTAAAAAAGAGTTTGTATGGCTTGAAGCAAGCTCCAAGGCAGCGGTATCTAAAATTTTACAGGTTTATGACAGAACAAGGTTATAGTAGATGTCATTCTGACCACTGTGTCTATTTCAAGAGGCTAGATAATGGAAGTTATATTATCTCGTTATTGTATGTGGATGGCATGCTTGTTGCAAGGTCTAACATGCAGGATATAAATTGTGCTCAAAAAGAAGTTAGCAAATTCATTTGCGATGAAGGATTTGGGTGCTACAAAGAAAATCCTTGGTATGAGAATAACAAGAGACGGGAAAAATCGCAAATTGGCATTGTCTCAGGGTGAGTACATACAAAATGTGTTGGAGAGGTTCAGAATGCAAAACGCAAAACCAGTTAGTACACCTTTGGCCATCCATTTCAATCTAAGTAAGGAAATGTGTCCCAAGACACAGGAAGAGACAGATTACATGTCCAAGATTCCCTATTCATCAGCAGTTGGCAGCTTGATGTATGCTATGGTGTACATAAGACCAGATATTGCACATGCAGTGGGAGTTGTGAGCAGATATATGAACAATCCAAGTAAAGAACATTGGAAGGCATTACACTGGATTCTCAAGTATATGAGAGGTACTACCACTCATGCATTATGTTTTGGAGGTTCAAACACTGTTCTACAGGGATATGTTTACGTAGACATGGCAGGTTATAAGGATAGCAGGAGGAGCACCACAGGGTATGTGTTTACTGTAGGTAGAACAGCAGTAAGTTGGATTTTGAAACTGCAAAAGGTTGTTGTACTTTCAACAACGGAAGCAAAGTATGTTGTTGTTACAGAGGCTAGTAAAGAGATGATTTGGTTGCAAAGGTTTATGGAGGAATTGGGTAAGAAGCAGAAGGATAGCAGGTTGTATAGTGACAGCCAGAGTGCCATTCATCTTGCAAAGAACTCAACATTCCATTCCAGGACTAAAAATATATAGCTCAAGTACCATTTCATACGCTTTGTTCTTGAAGATGAACTATTGAAGCTAGAAAAGATACATACTAGCCAGAATCCTGTAGACATGTTTACAAAGGTAGTGACCAGAGAGAAACTGAGTTCCTGCTCAGTTTCAGTTGGCCTTCTAGCATGAAGGTGAAGATGAGAAATTTTCCAAGTCCAAGGTCCCGCAAGAACAGCAACGGTGGAGTTGTTGTGATCAGTATCCAAGTGAGAGATTGTTGCTTGTGGAGCCAGATCTTCCAGTCTCATAGATGATGTTGACTCAGCCATGTACCCCAAAGGATTGTACACTCATTCACCAATAGTTTACAGGGCCATGGTTTTGGGTAACCCGTGGTATTTTCCCATTGTATTTCCCCTATAAAAGAAAGACATTGTAACATGGCTAGGGTTGATGTATTAGGTATTATGCATTGTAAAGATCTCTGAGATCGTGAAGAGAGACTGTGAGATAGTGAAGAGGAAGTGCAGCGGATGTGTTGCAAGTTGTATCCCTTCATTTGTTGGATGGTATAATAATAAGGACTGGAAATTTCAGTGTGGACGTAGCCCATCTTGGGTGAACCATGATATATTGGTGTCTCTCTTGTAATGTGTTTGTGTAATTTGTAATTGCATCTTGTTTATTGTTATTGTTCTGCAATCCTATTTTTCCAACAGGGACAAGCACACTAGATTTCGTGGACATTTGGAAAGGCTTCATTGTGAATTGCCCAAGGACGTGTTCATATCTTGACTAAATTTAGGAGTTATCCATGCGTTCTTCACAAAAGGAGATAGGATAGAAAAATGGTATAGCCTTTGTGTAAATGACACGAATGTTTCTAGACCTACTGTCCAAGTATGAAAATGCCTCTCACAAAATGAGCCCCAAGTTAGCTCAATTGGTATATTCTCTTGTGTGAAAGCTTAGGGAGGTATCTATATCAAATATCATTAATTCCCTTGGGCTTACATGTGAAAGGCATAGGGTTGGGTCAGGCACACTAGCTGTCATGGATATTTGGAAAGGTTATAGTGTGAATTGTCAAGGGACTCATGCATAGCTAGCCTTGTGAGTTATCCCTCCTTTCCTCACAAGGGAAGAGAGTCTAGAAAATCATTATATCCTTTGAGTATATTATATAGCCTCTTCTAGACCTATTTTCTAGGGATGAAATGCCTCTTACAAAATGAGCCCCAAGAGTTGGCTCAATTTATATATGTTACTATGCAAAATATCAATGATAACTTAGGATAAAATATGATTAAGTACCTCAAGTCACCTATGAAAGTAACAATGTTGGGTCAGGCTCATTCACTCTTGTAGAGATCTAGAAATGCTCGTGTGTGAATCTCTAGGGACTGATGCATATACTAACCTTGGGAGTTATCTCTTCTTCCCTCGTAGGAATATATAGGCTAGAAAATTGTTATAACCCTCAAAGGTATATGATGTTGTCTTTTTTGACCTATTATCTAATGCTGAAAACACCTCTTACATTTAAACCCCAAGGTTAGCTCGATCGATTAAACCATCTCCCAAGGAATGTTGTTGACAAGGAGGTTATAGATCACATGTTCAAATATATTCGAGTATATCAAGGTTACCAACCACTACTATAAATAGTGATTGAGCCACTCTCCATCTAAATGCTAAAAAAGAGAACAAATAAATTCGAGTATAAAGATTGAGCCACTCTCCATCTAAATAATCCAAAGAAGAAAGGACATCCCACATCAGTTTTCCTTGAAAAAATAACTATAAAATATATTATCAAAATTATTAATTACATCAATATTAATAAAATATTTTATATTAATTTAAAATTTTAAAATTCAAAATCACAACAACCTACCCTAAATTATTATTATATATGGTATGTATATAAAATTGTTTACAAATTACATGCAACCACAAGAAGACTACTGAAATAGTATGAAATCTCAATTATAATATATACCGCTACAAATGTCAATCATAATATAAATCATTGCATCCCACTTATGGAGAGAAAAATATAAATTTGCTCCAAACCAAACATAAAACCTAATATAAAATAATGTATTGTATAATAAAAAATTATTAGAATCATTGTACCGAGTGGAACAAGGTGTTCTACAACCCATTATGGGGGAGATCTTCTAACGTCATGTACCGTTACATCTAATAAAACATAAAAATGTAGCGTTACATCTAATAAAACGTAAAAGGTGATTGCGCATAAAAATAAGTAAAAAGAAGTAAAGTAAAGTAAGGTAAAAAGAAGTAAAGTAAAAAGAAGCAAGTAAAGTAAAATAAAGTAAAAAGAAGTAATGTAAAGTAAAGTAAGTATGGAGAGATGTTGTAAAGTTTGTGATGTAATGTTTGTTACTAACAAAATAATTAAAAAAATTCATGTTCACTCATAAAAAAATTATGGAAAGTATTTAAAAAAAATCCACTTTGGTTTAAAAATAAAATATTATGAAAAGTAATTAAAAAATAGATGTTCGTTTATAAAATAAAAACTTAAAACTTAAACAGGATCTATCAATCAAGAGAGATCAAATTTCTTCAATTTAAATTTAAAAAAAAGAAATACGCCTCAAGAAATTGAATCCCTCTCTGTGTTTAATAGATACGGATTTAAGATGGATCTATACTAGTTTATAATATGATATAAAATTATTAACAAAAACTTTGATCAAGAAATTCTTTTATTATAATCATAATATAAAATAATAAGATAAATATATATTAAGAAATCGTCTTATGAAAATGATAATATAAAATTATTAAAATAAGAACATATTAAGATTATAATATAAAAATTTTAAAATAAACACATTAAAAAATTATAATAAAGTTATTTCTAACTTAATATAAAATTATTAAAATAATCATATATTAAGAAATTGTTCTTATTAAAATAAGAACATATTAAGATTATAATATAAAAATTTTAAAATAAACACATTAAAAAATTATAATAAAGTTATTTCTAACTTAATATAAAATTATTAAAATAATCATATATTAAGAAATTGTTCTCTAAATTATATTGGGATGAAATATTGTGTTGGAAAGTAAATGTGTTATCTATAAATACATTATTAAATTATAAGCAAAGCCCGTTTTTCATATTTTTATCAACTTTAAATTAATAAAATATAGGTAAATTATTGTGAAAAATTTTTAATACATTTATGTTTGACAATTTGAGAAGGTCAACATTTCTCAAATGCCCTTACTAATAGACCAAGGTTTTGAATACATGTTTTATCAACCACAATGTTTATTCAAACCTCCATTTCATCATCAACGGTTAATTTAAAATTTTAAAATTCAAAATCAAAACAACCTACCCTAAATTATTATTATATGTATGGTATGTATATAAAATTGTTTACAAGTTACATGCATCTACAAGGAGATTACTGAAATAGTACGAAATTTCAATTATAATATATACCAATACAAATCTAAATTATAATGATGATGATGAAGATGCTTAATGTTTCGTGAGACCACTTTGGTTTATCGGACCTTACAAGGGAAATTAATTAGATTGCTTTCAAGTTCTAGATTTCTATGCTCCAAAAGTTTGGAGATAAGCTTCCCTAGCACATTATAGTTCTGGCAAGACAGGAGGTTTGAGAGGGTTGTATTATGGTCGATATTATGGAACTAAGATCTAATATGGGTGTAAGAAGGGCAATCTAATAGAAAGTAATTTTCATCTTCTACGCTCGAGGACTCACACAGACTACAAATTCTTTCTAGCCACAGAGTTTTAGCAATTGACCAACGTCCAGTTTCTCTATGGAGCTCGTGACAGTTCGTTCTTATCTTGGCTATATTAATTTTCTTCTTAGAGCTGGCTAAAGCTGAGAGATAATTTTGAACCTCTAGATTTGGGTTAATGACTTATTTATAGTACCTTAACTTTATTTTTCCTTCTAGCTCTTTCTCACACCACATTTTCTCTTTAAACTTTAAAGTAATATTATGTTTAGCATTAGTGATATCTTGTAAATTGTCAATTTCATTAATGCCCCAATGGTTTAACCAGGCCCTGGTATCTCTATACCAACCTCGCTTGAGGCTCATGTGGTTTTGGATTGAATTTAAACCAATTTTAGGAAGTCTCTCATTTCCCATATTATTTATCTTGTGCTTGTACATTAGGTATCTAATCATGGCTCTACTCTCAATGGGGGGAAGACCTACTTCAATAAGGAGAATAGGGTAAGACGTATTTCTTTTAATTTTGAGGTTATAAGTTATGAAACGCTTCTGGATTGGTTCTATCTTTCTCCAAGAATCCCTAGAAATGTTGCAGCCCCAAACTTCACAACCATATAAGATGACGGGAATGACATGAGTTTCGAAGAGAATTTTCTTTTTATCCCACCTAGCAATGTTGGCTGACTTTCAATTGTTTTCAAGGCCAAGTAAGCTTTCCAACCACCATTGATTCTTTTCTCAATACTATAGTTCCAGTTGAACTTGTGATGGATATCAATACAAGATACTTGTAAGAAGTTACTTCCTCTAGCTTGCTATTGTCGTAAATAAAGTTGGCTGAGGTGTCTTTCTTGGATTTAATAATCATAACTTTAGTCTTGTCAGTATTAACAGCCATACCCATAACAGAACAAAAAATTTTGAGAATTCTTAAATTGTTTTCGATATCAGAGTGACACATTTCCAGGAAAAAAGTATCCTCTACATAGAGCAAGAGGATGATGACTATCCTAGCTAAGAAGGTGTAGGCGTAGCCTGCTTCTTCTAAACACTCCTCTAGCTTATCGATGTAGATACTGAAAAGGGTGGGGGAGAGGGGGAAAACTTGCATAACTTCAATATTACAATTTATATCCATCAGCCACCCCTCATTGTTCTTAAAATTGGATACGACTTTTTCGTAAAGTCTTATCACAGCAACTCTCAACTCAAAAGGGACCTGGAGCTCCTATAACCTCCTCCAAAGGTTATTTCTAGGCATTGTATCAAAAGCTTTTCTAAAGTCTACAAGGCAATAAAACAAATCAGACTTATTATTACCACATTCCTCTACAATGATCTTAAGCGTAACAAGGTGGTATGTTGTTGAATGATGCCTTCTAAAGCCAACTTTCCCTTTGGCTCGTTTACCTTCTGTTTCTACCCAATCATTGATCTCCTTTTCTAAGATAATATCATACAACTTAGCTAAAAGAGGGCTAACCATAATCGTCTGATAGTTAGAGGGGTTATTTGAGTTTCCTCTTTTGAAGATAGGAATAATGAGACTTTGAGTCCAAGGTGTAGGGAAACCTTGCTTGACCGCTAGATTGAAGAGCTTGTGGATGTGTGGGATGAGGACCGGCACACCAATTTTTGGATTTTTTCTTGGTAACCTTAGATGTCCTTGACTTTTCCATTAGCTAGGCGTGAAACCCCGAAATTAACGTCATCTAACGAGAAAACCTCTTTCATTGTAAGAAAGGTTTGAATGTTGTTCCTGATTTTTGGGGAATCGTAAAGAGTTTTAAGATATGAATTCCAGCCTTCCAGAGCAATCTTATTATCTTCTTTGGTTTTTCGCGTTAGAATTTGCCTCCAAAATTTCTTAGGAGCCACTTTGGAGAGGTGTAGAAGGTAATCTTTCCTTTTACTTAGATAATGTCTTTTTTTTCCTTCTAATTCAGTTCTTGTATTGATTTAGCTTGTCTCTTTTTATCAGCTCTTCGCTAGCTTGCTTAATTTTTGTTCTCACTGCTTTACACTCTTAATCATACCAAGGGTTGGTTCTGCTATCTTTCTTGTTACTCAAGATTTTAATGGAGAACTTGTTAATGGATAAAGAGAGGCCAGTAATAAAATTATGGTAAAGCATTTCGACATTTCGATAATATAAACCATTGCATCCCACTTATTATTGTATCATTGAGGTTTAAGGTTTAGGGACATGTACGCACTTTACGGGTTGCTTTACATGTGTTTGTGTTTGTGTTTGTGCTTATATTTATGTTTATGATTGTAATTTTAAGAAAAATTTGGGTTAAGTTTGTATTTTTTTGTTATTATTGAAATTTGGTAATGAATTTTTGTTGAAATATTGTTTAAATTGTATTTTTTATTGTATAAATAAATTCAATGTCCTTCAAAAAGATTTGGTATTTTGATTTTGTAATTTCAGCAATGTATATATGCAATTTCAACAATTTTAGTAGGATTTTGACTAGAAAAATCGTCAATAAAATCTATTCAAAACATAAAATGTTTAACATACACCTTTAAAAAAGTACAATTTTGATGGAATAAATATTTATATTTTCTATTCGAGATTTGTTAAATTGAAACAACATACTTTCACACCTTGATAAGAAAAAAACAACCAAAACAAATAATAACAAAATTAATGAGATTTAATAGCTTCTTAAGAAAAAATACTAATAAAATTTAGAGTGAGTACCTTGTTGTGTTGACTTGCTTTGGTGTTTTTACTTGGTCAATATGCCCGTTTATATGGTGTGTGTGTGTGTGTGTGTGTGTGTGTTCAATTGGTCCACATATGTTTCTGTTTGTAAGGTGTGTGTATATATGTGTGTGTGTGTGTGTGTTTTACTAGGTTAGTAAAAATGGTGCATTGGTTTTTGCTCCACCAAGATTCAAGTTCTTTTAGTGGCATATTTTTCTATCTTGAATTGCCTATGTATACTGGTGATTGTGATTACAATTTCAACCAAATATAAGATATAGATAGATTTAATGGAACAAATATCCTCACTCACAACTTCTTAACAAATGGATTTTAATTTGCGCTTGGGGGGAGGATTTTGTGGAGTCTGGTTTTCGGTGACAAAGCCTAGTGGAAGTCAATTTTATCAAGGAAATATTTATATAAGAATCGTCGCTGATGTTTGGAAAGAGGACTGAAATCAGTGCCTAGCTCCCCAATATGGTTGATGTGTAAATCCTCCTTCTCCTTCACTCAAGACCATCTATCACAGATCCCAGGTAATGGGAAGAGGATAAACATATGGAAAGATAAAATAGATAGGCTCAAGGAGCTAAATAACGTTTACAATTTTGAAAATTTTAAAATATCGATGGACGGAAAAGACATCAAGACGCTATATGACATATCATATTGGAATGAGGAAGAGGAATGGTGTAATGTCCCCATCTTGACCCTATTGCATTAAGATTGTAAATGATGTAAATATTGTTATTTAATCATGGTGAGGAGCTCAAGGCCAAGGCCCCACCATTGATTTAGCATTTTATGTATCGGCAATTAAAAATAGATTCCTATGGTTCTTGTGTTGGACATGCACAAAGTAAATTAAGACATCATGTAAATACGAATTTTAATAAAATACCCACAACTAGCTATGCAATGCAACAAGAGATGGGGGCATGATTCTACAAGGAATAGGGAGGGAAATTATTCAAACCCTTGAACCAATGGATTTAATCCAAATGTCAGTGAAGGAACCCATAAACCCTCAGCTACCCTTTTTGACATAGGCACCCAATCATTTAATTCTTCCAAGGGTTGGTTGAGGTAGTTAATGCCTTGGGAATGAAGAGGTATGGTAGCCAATTTCGTGTATGGGAAAGCCATCAACTTGGGAAATCGTATTTTGTCTCCTTGGGCAAGAAAACACCCATGAAATGGTGCCCAGAGCCATTCTTCACCCATTGTCTTTCCTCTCTCACATAGTTGGAGCTAGTTGAGTCTGTCTCCTTCACATTTTCTACCATTTTCCTGTATTTTCCATGCCTGGGAACTCGTTTTTGTGTTGCACAGTAGCTGGGGGAAAGGGAGTCACATTTTGGGGGTTTATAGAGGTCATTTCTGCCCCTGGAATGCATATAAACGTTCTCTGAAAATGAATTGCTCTCCTAGGGTTTATTCCCCATCTACCAGTTCGTTTTGGTTGCCCACGTTTTTTAGTAGTTGTGTTTTGTTGTTGGGTGCATCCCTATCTTGGTTTGAAATTGTCAGCAAGAATTAGGAGTGGAAGTGGACCAGAATTGGCTGGATAAACCTAGTGAGGAGGTAGCCTCTCAAGAGTATCAAAGGGGCGGGTTGCTCTTCTATGCACACCTTGAAGAACACTAGAATGGAAGGTATGGCCTAAGGGATTATGTAATAGTGAAGGGAATACTTCATTGTGCCAGGTGTGTAGGTATTGTGGAGACCAAGCTAGATAGATCTTGTAGAGGGTGTCCATAGCTCTATGGATGAGCCACTAGCTTAGAAATTCATTCCTTTCCATTTACTTAGCAGCCTAATAAACCCAATTGCAGATTGGCTTAGCTCATTTTGGTGTATGTTTTTCTATGTGTGAGTCTGTTGTTCCCTGGTTCCTTGTAGAAATCATGCCCAGCTCGGGGGTGGCAGTTGTGTTGTGAGATTGACAAGCACAATTGGCCTATGGTTGGGTGGAACGTTGCAGTTGCAGAGCCAGTTGCTCGAGACTACTTTGCTTTAAGATAAGTACTCTCTTGTGTTAATTCTGTATTGTCTTTAATTGATGAATCTCATGAATATCTTTAATGTGTGATGGATGTGTGATTGAATTTACCTCTGTTGTCTTACATGTATACATCTGCATATGTCTCTTTATTTTGTTTGAATGTTTATTTAGTAATTATGGGGCCAAATGCCCAGTTTTTAGCATCATGTTCTCTCCATCGCCTTGGTAGGATGGGAGGGACATTACATTTTGGTATCAGAGCCATAGGCTACAGCATTGGGCCTCTATGGGCTAAATCTGATTACAATTACAAGGGAAGATCCCTTCCTGATCACCACAGGTTACAGCATCAAGACTAACGGGATAAATCGGATAATTACAGAGGTAAGATCACCTCCTCTTGAGCAGTGAACATCCCTAAAAAAAAAAAAAAAAATCCGAAATTGTTTAAGTGTCTCTGAAAATTTCAAAATTTTGTCTAAATTGAAAGGAACTTGCGGGTTTTTCACCACAACAGCGGAAGGACTCGACAAGTTAATCCGCAACGGCAGAAGGAACTTGTGAGTTCTTGCCGAAGTTATCGGAAGAACTTGGCGAGTGGCTCCGCGACAATTCGGTAGAAAATCATTAAGCTCGCCGGAAGAGGAAGGAAGAATTTCGACAGAAGAGTTGGCAAAAGCTTTCTGGAACCGCAGAAGAGTTGGCGAAAGTTTTCCGAAACAGCGAAAGAATTGGCGAAATTTTTCCAGAATAGCGGAAGAGTTGGCGAAAGTTTTCCGGAACAGTGGAAGAGTTGGCAAAAATTTTCCGCAACAACGGAAAGTTATGAGTTTTGGTCCGAAACAGCGAAAGAACTCAGCGAGTTGGTCCGCAACGGCAGAAGGACTCAATGAGTTGGTCCGAAAATTTTCAAAATTTTTCTAAGTGTTTATGGCGGAAGAGAATTGCCAAGTCTACCGAAATAGAGGATTTATGCAGTTTTTTCAGTGAGATTTTCAAGTGCCAAAAATAGAAAAATTGCCATGAACTTATGTGCCAGATTGCACGAAATTGAGGAATTACAAAAAAAAAAAACAAGGGCACTGCCCTCAACCCGCCCACAAGGGGGCAAGCCCCCTTGACCCCCTCATATGTCATTGATTGTGAGAAAAATCTATGATTGAACAGGGTTTTCAATATAGAATTTTCCGTATACATGCAAGTAATTTATGAATTTTTGAGAATATAATGCAACTAACAATTATGTTGATGAACACATTTTGCAAAATCACAGTTACATCAAGGTAGCACTTTAGATAGTACAGCTGGAAAGTTTTGGGTCTTGATTGGGCCAAGAAGGTCAACATCATGGATGATGCACAGGATCCCTATGAGCCTGAGACATATTCCATGGGGGAGAATATACATGTTGAGAATGCTGAAACAGAATCTAATGGGAGGAGAAATCAAGAGACTCCTCCAGGTATTGCAGCCACCATGAGAAGCCTAAGGGTGGAATTGCAAAGCTGTAGAGAAGATAATGAAAGGATGATTAAATCTCAGGAAGAACAAAATCAGTTGAATGCAGCCATGCTGCAGAGTTTGACAGACATCCAAAGGAAAATAAACTCTGGGCATCAGACATCAAATCTAGAAAGGGGTGGGAGTAGTTCTAGGAGGAACTCTCGCAAGAGGGCTAGTAGCTCAAGAAGAGTTTCTACAGACAGAACATATACTCCAAAAATCTCTTCTAATGAATCATCTGACTCTGAAGAATCCATTGAGGGTTCAAGCTCTTCATCTCGCAGGAGTAAGAGGAAGAGGCACTACAAGAACAACTCACATGGGGAATTTAAGAAGGAAAAACCTCCTACATTTGACGGAGAGATAAAGTCTAGTTAAGAAGCTGAAGCTTGGCTTCTTGGGATGAGAAAGTATTTCCAAGTTCAAGACTACTTCGGAAATATGAAGGCAAGGGTAGCCATCTTCAACTTGAACGGAAGAGCATCTATATGGTGGTATCATATCAGGCAAGTGAGGAAGATCAATGAATGGAATATTGTGTGGAAGTAGTTCAAGAAATACTTCAAGCAAAAGTACCTCTCTGATAGGTACTATGATGATAAGATCAAAGAGTTCCATGAGCTGAGATTGGGACAATTGACCATGGAAGAATATGCAAACAAGTTCTTGGAGCTGCTGAGGTATGTCAAGTATATTCAAGATGATAAGGTGAAAATTCAACGTTTCCTAAGTGGACTGCCCCAATCATATAAAGACAGGATTGAGTTTGATGAACCTCGAACTCTAGAGGAGGCAATAAGGAAGGCCAAGTATTGCTTTGGTCAAAACAAAAGTGTTAACACCCAAAAAGTGCTCACTGACTCATTTCCTTATTCACATGACCCATTTGTCCACTTTTCCACCATTTGAGCCTCTAAAGCCATCAAAAGGTCACCAAAAGACCATGATACACCCCTTTTTCCCTTCAAAATGAATATTTTTCCTCAAAAAACATTAAAAAACCCTCAAAAAGGGTCCAGAATTCCCCAAAATATTAAAAAGGAAATAAAAATATTCAAAAAAAGAAAAAGGAGGGAAAAGGTACCTAAACCATGTTGGTTAATACCATTGGTTTCCTCAAAACCATAATGGTATTCCCCACCACCAAAAACTATAAAAAGGTGGTAGGGGCTCCTCACTTTCCATCCATCCATCATCCTATCCTCATGCTGTCAAAATCTCTCATGAGTTCTTGACCATTATAGCAATCTTGGAGAAGAGACCATTGGAGCCAGGAGCATCTCACCCTTGGAGCTGCTCAACACCACAACACCCTCACCATTTGAGGTATTATAATACAAAAGTCATTTTTTATTTTATTTCTTGTTCTTGTTCTTAAATCTTTTCAAGTTTATTGTTATATGCACATGTTAGATTCAGCTTTATAATTGTTTTTTTCTTTCAATATTTGAAACTACTATCACTTGTTGATAGGTGATCATTGCACAAAGCTTGGTTGCAAAACCAAGCCAACAGTTTTTGGCGACTCTGCTGGCTTCGAATTCTTAGATCTCAGTTTTTTGCTTTAGATCTTAGTTTTTCTTAGTTTTAATCATTTTTATTCATAGATCTGCCATCCTAGAAAGCAGATCCATTACTGTTTTAGATCTTGACCCCTTCTATTGCCATTAACAGCCTGAAATTTCCATTTTCGGGTTCGTTTTTCGGCGTTCGTTTTTTGGCGTTCACCTCGCGGTTTTTGCCCGACAGTTGCACGGCTAATCGCGACCTCGCGGCTCTTTTCTGCGCGGTGTGCCGCGGCTTCGCGGCCATTTTACGCGCTGCACATTGTGGCTTCGTGGCCATTTGACGCGCTGCACATGGCGACTGTGTGACCTAAACCTGCGCTGCACATCGCGACTATGTGACCTAAACCTACGCTGCACATCGCGGCTTCACAGCCAAAACCCATGCTTCCCATCGTGACTGCACGGTCGAAACCTGCGCTGCACATCGCGGCTTCGCAGCCGAAACCCACGCTGCCCATCGTGGTTGTTTTCCCAAAACCCACGATGCAATTTTTTTTCAATTCATCTAATTTTTTGAAAATTATTTTTTGCTGTATTTTCTGCCCATTTAGCATATTTTACAGCATTAATTTTTCTGCATTTTTACAGCCACATTAAATCTTTTACTATTTAGAATGCTCCATTAAAAATCTTTTTAAAAATTTTCAGTAATTGAAAGAGAGATTTTTGTGCATTTTATTTAGATCAAGGTTTTACTATTTATTTGCTCGATACTTTGCCCAAGCAACTTTTAAGAGATCCATTTATTTCTTGAAATATTTATGTTATTTGCTTTCCTTCAAATTATTTCAAAGATCCATTATTTTTGAAAGAGTTTTTTTTAAGCATTTACATTTCAAAAATGCCTTTATTTTTTGCAAAACTGGAAGCGTCTTTTCTTTCATTTGTAATCAATCACCCAAGCGAGGCAAATCAATTTCAGTTTAAATACCACACTTGCACCCACTCTGCAACATAATTTAAACTGAGCCTTAAAATTTACCTTAAACTCAACAAACTTTTAACCCCACTTGGGGAGCACTTAAAAGAATTTTGTAGTTAGGTAGAATTGAGGGGATAGGTGTTCCAATAACACCCCTCAATTATTACATTTGAGACATAGTAGTTGTTCTCTACGGTACCAAAATCCCTTATAATTTTGACACGGTTATCAACCAATTTATCGGGAAGGCCTCTCCCTTAGGAGGGTTGAAGTAGCCAGACTGGTTCCGGAAGTCTGAGTGGAATACCGCAATCCATTCAGTAACCGAAGGATACCTTTCGAAGTTCTCAGTGTACACCCAAGAGGGTGTACAGCGGTGATAGAACCAAACTGTAGATTCACCCAACTGAACGTGTCATGAACAGGGTATCCTAGTTGCCACTCTTTAGGATTGTCTACCCGATGTCCCTCCCGGTAGGGGGATATATAGCCATTGATTCAACACTCTATATTGTCTGACTTGGATTTCATCACCTTGCAGAGGATATCATTGTTGACTCACAATACTTCTTGTTAGGTGTTTGCATGATACATTACCCACCTTTGGTCTAGTAACACCCCTTTTTTCTAGAAACTGTTTGACTTTTGGTATTCTGACCAATTTTGTTGCATCCCTCCACTTATTATAGCACAACTGCTATAATAAGTGCTTTTTGAGGTTGATTGTTGGCCTAAGAGCCTTTATTTTTTCACTCCCCTTTTGCACTCATTGTTGCATTAGGGTTTCGAGTTTTTTTACATCACCACCTTACACTGAAATTTCAAAAAAATATTTCTCACCATTGAGAATTTAAGATGATCTCGTCGTCTTCAAGGTGAACCCCCTCAGTTTAGTATACTTGGCTCTACACATCACCGATGTAGAGCCTTATCCCTTGACTCGACACGTCATCGGCCAAACACATAGTCATCCGATTCTGACACGCCTCACTTCACATCTGATTCTGAGGCTAAATTTGAAAAACCTACTGAAATATCACCAGCCAACCTCATGGCTGGACCACAATATGACCCACTTTTCACCAGTACTATTGGAGATACATCCACAAACCTTTCTACTACTGTGCCATCCATGGTAACAACAATCCCTCTAGGCATGCCTAATATAGGGGACACTCCACCTTTAGGTATGCCCAACACAAGACGACCTCCTATTATGGGTATGCCAAACATAGGAATCACACCACCTCTCATTACCACAACCCAGATCCCAGGAATTCCTGGCACTATTCCTAACCCCAGTGTAACCCATGTTGCACTTGAGAACGCTGGTCCATACCAAACCACAACGATTGGAGGAAACATACCTTCAATACCTAGCATGCCCTTAGGGGCTACTGGACCACTACATAATGCCACCATTAATAGTTATGTCCCAGTCACTACGCCACACCCATCTGCTAGTTTACCTCACATGGCTAGTCTGAACTTACCAGACCTAGCCAGGATAACCAACGATCCTATCAGGCACAACCCTACATGGCCACCCATGCCTACAAAGCTCCCCTTAGACATCCCCAAGTTTGAAGGAAAACCTGGGGAGGATCCCCAAAACCACATAATGTCATTTCACCTATGGTGTTCATCTAACTCCACAGTGGATGACTCCATTAGACTAAGACTATTGCAACAAACGTTCACTGGCTCTGTAGCCAAGTGGTACATTGAACAACCACATGGGGCCCACCATACATTTACATCTCTCGCCTCCACTTTCCTTCAGTTTTTTCAGCTACCTGTATGCTATGATGCAGGAGTTGAAATACTGTTGTCTTGCAGACAAAACACAGCTACCCACATCACCGACCATATCCATGAGTGGCGCAAGCGTCATAGCCTCTGTAAGATAAAACTGGATGACCATATATTTTTGGACTGGTTTCTTAAATCACTCCTACCCCTCATAGCAAAATACATAGCTTTCGAATGACCCCAGTCAAAGGAAGAAGCTATCTTAAAAGCTCAGCAATTCGACCTGATTTATGCCCAGTCAGGCTATCTCTACACCATCATACCAAACGCCCCACGAGGCGATTCTTCATGCGGTGACGCTCCGAGGGCATCACATGCCACTGATGGTATTATCGACCAAGTCATGGCGCAAATTAAACCTTCTAGCATGGTGAGCACCATAAATTCCCCAGACCTCTCTAGGGCTACATCTAATTCTAGAGCAACAACTTCGTACACTCCAACAAATCAGACTCATCACACTCATGGACCCTCTTGTCCACAACATTGCTATGGGAAAGCGCCATTGACATATGTACCACCCACATACTATAACCAAATGGTCACCCAGAACCCAATTCATTTACCGGCACAACCAATGTATTACCCACAGCAAGCTACAACAACTAACCCAACACCTCCAATAGCTCAGGGTTACCAACAACTCTAGCAGGCAACTGGACCACCTCCAGCCCCACCAGCTTATTATCCACCGCAACTTGCTCCTGCACCTACGGCACCCCAAAATCCTCCCACTACTCAAGGACAAGTGTACACACAACATAATCAACCCCAACATCAAAACAACGAACGCAACCAGGGTGGACAACAAAACTATGGAAGAGGACGTAACCGCGGCAACAACCAACAACATAATCAAGGTCCACCACATCCTCCAAATAATAACAATGTTGCTCCTCCCAAGCAGAATCCTGATCGTCATCCCAAGAATCCAAAAAACAATAACCTGAGAACAAACCATCCATGTTCTATATGTGGATTCTATGGACACTACACTCATAACTGCCCCCATTTAGAGAAAACATGTAAACTTTGGGCTAACGATGCCCAATGTCGGGGCCACGCTGGACAGCCAGCTCCACTTAATCAACCGCAACCCATGATATTACAAAACCTATTGCCAAACCAGGGAGTAGTAAATACTCGCCCTATGGATCCCCCACAAGGATCTGCTGCACCCCAGCAGCAAATCACCTATGCCACAACTGATTATCAGCATGCGGATCCAGGCACACACCATTTATTAATGATGTCATCCAATGATATCAACCTCCAAACTCGCAGGAATCAGTACGTCCCACCCCCAGAAACTCCTCCCACTGACACATCCACCTCCCTCCCACCAAATCAACCACTACGCATACCAAATATGTCGTTGGACGGAGGACCTAAAATCCCTCGCATCCCTTTGCGAAGGATTAACAACAATCCTAATGCTCGCGCAGCATCCAATTATAACATCGTGGAAGACCTAGCACAATCCCCCGCTGCTATGTTTTCTTTAGAGGTACTGAAAACATGCCCTGCACAATGAAAACTACTACTATCCGCCATCGGAGGAGTAGACCCTGACGACACACACATGATGGCTTTCAACTTAGACTAAGCCGAACCTCGATTTCCATCAAATCTGGCTTTCCAAGTATCAGTAAACATTTGAAACCTTGTTGTGCATCGATGCATCATTGATGAAGGAGCTTCCACCTGCGTTATGTCCACCCTTGTGTGGCAGAAGCTTGGCTCCCTCGCTTTACAACCATCCACCACGGCATTACGAGATTAGGACGGATGCTCAGCTCAACCACAAGGCCTCTTAGTGAACGTACCCATAGAACTAGGCGGCAAATTAGTTCTTATCGACATCAAAGTGATCAATGACCAGCTCGACTACAACCTCCTTCTTGGACGTAGCTATATGTACAAAATGAAAGCAGTGGCTTCATCTATTTTTTGCCTCATGATGTTCCCACATGAAGGACACGTTATCAAGATCGATCAACTCACATATTATGATCCTAACGCCCCCGCAGCTCCTCAAAATGTGCTACCATGATTGAACAAACCATTCAAAATGCACCAACATCATTTGTGTTGTCAATTGGTCCTAGAATCTACACCAAGTCACCTATGACTTCCACATTTCCATCGATCTCACCACCTTTACCGATAACAAAAACATCATATTTTTGCACCCTATCGCACACCACACAGTAGCCTTCGTCACTACCACAAACACCCACAGTGCCTACTCATATTGGCACAACGCCAATTCATACAATCCCGTTCTTGTTCCCATTTTTCGGAGTTGTCAGTTCACCAGTAATGGCTGCACTCAACCTTCCTGGCTTAACATTAGGGCTACCTGTATGGTACTTACCTGCTTTGAGCCCCCCGCAGACTCCGACTGTTATTTTACAACCGGTGCAACCTATCCCTACTACCAACCACCCACCCCCTTCGGTCACTAATCTGCAAAACAGACCGCCCCCAATAGTGACTACGGCATCAACATCCAAAAATGCCACACCTCCGTTATGGAACACAGGGGGCAGAGGCCCACCAACTTATAATGATGGACTCATAACTCGCACCCCCCCAGCAACCCCCAAGGTAGCTAAAAACCCCCCAACTATTCGCATTCCCCCTAAGTGCTCATTGTGTGATGACGTAAGCCATGCCACTCATCAATGTCCACAATTACCTGCACTCCAAGAACACATGAATATGTTGGATGACGACACTGGAATTCCAGTGGTAAGACTTGAGCCACCTCCTCACCCTCGTGACAAAACGCTCCGCACTAACGACCCTTGTGCGATATGCGGCATTTATGGCCATTATTCACACCACTGCCCTAATATCCCAGATTATAGAGCAGCCTTGTATGAGATGAACAATGCCGACTTAAAGATATCTTCTCCCCTCATCGAGGAGATCTACCCTCCGAAATCATCTTCTTCGGAAGAAATCAATACCATCTATATGATTTCAACCACATACAAACTAGAACCCATTGATTTATGGTCTGATTACTTTCATTCTGATGAGAAAATTTTAGAAACACTCACTGCACCGGACTACCCTTGGGCGATATGCATCATCGCTCATACTTCCTCCCTGAGGCATCTACATCCACCGCAGAAAACCAGCTATCAGTCGAATCGAAATATTTCCTACCAACTAAGGTTGAGTGGTTCAAAGACCCCATCCCAGCACCAGATGCCTTCGAAGAAGGGAACATGTCCAACATTTCCCCTATTATACAAATCAACATTTCCACCACAACTGCAAAACCTGAGCTCATCTCACTAGGCGCATCATGCACTCAAGCAAAAACTCAGGCATATAAGAAACTCTTCCAAGAGTTTCGTGATGTCTTCGCCTGGTCTTACACTGAGATGCCTAGCCTCGATCCCAAAATTGGGGAACATCACATCAACACTTGGCCCAATGTGCCTCCTGTTAGACAGAAACAACAACCAATTCACCCATCCAAGCTCCCAGCTGTTAAAGCTGAGATTGAAAAACTCCAAAAAGCAGGATTCATATATCCTATTGCCTACACCACCTGGGTTTCAAACCCAGTGCCAGTAAACAAAAAAGTGGGCACCATACGCATTTGTATTGATTTCCGAGACCTCAACCTCTCTTGTCCCAAAGACAACTTCCCCACACCTTTCATTGACCAACTAATCGATGAATGTGCGGGACATGAGGTCCTTTCTTTTATGGACAGTTTCTCTGGATATAACCAAATAAAAATCCGTAAAGAAGATCAATACAAGACAAATTTCACTACCCCATGGAGCACCTTCGCCTATCGCGTCTTGCCTTTTGGTCTCAAGAATGTTGGAGCCACTTTCCAATGTGCCATGACTTATTGCTTCCACGATCTACACAGGATCATAAAAGTTTATCTGGATGACCTCACCGCTCGATCCAAGAAATGATCTGACCATTTAGACGACCTTCGACAAGTTTTTTTGCGTTGTCAAAAATACAACATCCGCTTGAACCCTCTCAAGTGTGTCTTTTGCGTTACATCAGGTCACCTGCTGGGGTTCGTTATCTCAGAAAAAGGCATCACTGTAGACCCCTTAAAAGTCCAAGCCATTGTAGAATTACCGTCACCCTGTACATTAAAACAACTTCAAAGCCTTCAAGGGAGGTACAACTTCCTCCACCGCTTTGTCCCTGACTATTCCACAACGGTCCACAGTTTCCTATGACTACTACGTCTGCATACCCATTTCATATGGGACCAACAACCAAAGACAGCTTTCATTGACTTAAAGAAAGCACTCACAAACGCCCCGTTGATTTCTCCTCCAGATTTCACAAAAGATTTCACCCTCTATGTTTCAGCATCCGAACATGTCGTATCTGGAGTTCTTGTACAAGAAGATACTGCTCACCAAGAGCATGTCATCTACTATGTGAGCCAGACCTTGTCCGGCCCACCCCTCCGCTACCCACATGAAGAAAAGATGGCCCTCTCCATCGTCTTTTAAGTACAAAAGCTGCAACATTACATTCTCTTGAGCCACACCACAGTTGTAGCCAATTCTAATCCTATGGTTTACCTCTTGACGTGTCGCCTTCTTCAAGGCCGCGTAGCTAAATGGGTGATTATCCTGCAAGAATACAACCTAGCTTTCAAGACCCCAAAGAGCACCAAGGCCCTAGTACTCGCTCAACTCATCACAGATCTCCCATCCTCTTCGTCATCACCCGCTATCCAAACGGATCTCATTGACGATCACATTTTCATCATTTCTTCTGACGGCCCATGGTACGGCGACATCTTAATCTACCTCTGCACACAAAAATTTTGACCCCACATCGACCGTGACGGACTTCGTCGTATACGACACCACGCCCCCCGATACCTCCTATTGGGCGATGTACTTTATCGACACAGTGTCGATACCATCTTACGACACTGCCTATCTCATAACGAGGCAGAACAAGTCCTTAATGACTGCCATAGCAGTGCCTACGGAGGCCACTTCTCCGGCATGGCCACCGCCCAAAAGATCATCCGTGCAGGTTACTTTTGGCCTTCATTGTTTACTGATTGCATCACCGCAGTCAAACATTGTCAAAACTGCCAACTTTTTTCCCCCAAGGCAAGAACCCCACCCGCCCCCCTTCATCCAGTCGTCACTGTCGGACCATTCTGCAAATGGGCCATCGACTTCCTCGATTCCAATCCCACATCAGCCGACGGTCATAAACACATTATTGTGGCCGTAGATTATTTCACCAAGTGGGCGGAATCCATGCCAACTTACAATTGCAAGGCCGACACCGCAGCATGTTTTTTCCTCAACCATGTTATCGCTCGTTTTGGAGTGCCAAAGCAACTCGTCTCAGACCACGGCTCTCACTTCGAAGATGCCGTCTAGAGAGAATTATTAACCTTACTGAAATTTGAACACCATTTCTCCTCTGCCTACTACCCCCAAGGAAATGGCCAAGTCGAAGTGATTAACAAAATTTTGAAAACCATCCTCCAGCGCACTGTAGACAAACACAAATCAAATTGGCACCACATGCTCTTCCCGGCACTATGGGCATACCGCATGTCAACCAAAACCGCCACCAGTTTTACGCCTTTCCAATTAGTTCATGGTGTCGAATCCATCCTCCCCATCGAGTGCCAGATTCCAGCCCTACATATGGCCTTTGAACTCCTACCGGACACTTCCCCAATTGAGCAACGCTTACTAATCTTGGAGCAGGCTGATGAAGATCGGTGCACAACCCTTCAAACCATGGAAGTAGCCAAGAACCGATCCAAACTGAGTTACGACAAACATGTCCACCCAAGAACTTTTACTGAAGGGGACCTTGTCCTTGCCTATGATCAAGCTCATGACAAAACCGAGAAAGAAAAGTTTGTGTCCATGTGGCAAGGCCCATACATTATTCACACTTGCCTCGGACAGGGGGCATACATTCTGACCGATTCAAAAGGAAACCCCATGCGCAACCCACGCAACGGGTTGTACCTCAAGCAATTTTACCCATAGCAAATCTGATGGACACCACCATCCATTATTGTACAGTCTTATTTTTTTTTTCACAAAAACTTCAAAAAACCTAAATATTTGTTTTCTTTGCATGACCACAGATGGATCCTGTTCCACTCTGCTACGTCGGTTTCACTGATGGTGCAAGCCGTTGGTCCCCCAATATGGCCTCCGCAGCTTGGGTAATATATTCCCCTTCACATGATTTGATCCACATCAACGGAGTGTGTGTAGGTGCCGCCACCAAAAACCAAGCTGAATACGATGTCGTGACCGGTCTCCTGGCCACAGCTCTCCAAATGAGCATACGTCACCTTAACGTTTTCTTGGACTCACAACTCCTTGTTTCCCAGCTCAACAATGATTACCAGGTACGTGATCCCTGTCTTTTCAGAAAATTCTTGCGCACTAAACAAATGGTTCGACAGTTTGAATCCATTTCATTCACACATGTCCCAAGGAATCTCAACAGTGTAGCAGACCATATGGCCAACAACATTCTTGACTGGCACACCAATCAAACCATATAGTAAACACAAATGTACCTCTGCAAGATTAAACAAAAATGCATCCACGTGCATAACATGTGCCTCTACGGGCATATACAAAAATCAAAATGTTGCATCCACGTGCATAACATGTGCCTCCATAGGCATACAGAAAGTCAAACATGCCTCCACGGGCAAGCAAAAAGACAATAAATGCATCAATGTGCATATATGACTATATACCAAATCATATATATATACATCATAATATAGTCAAACATGTCATAGGTGCCCTCAGCACCCAATATACAAAAATACATCAACTGTACAAAAGGGTACTTCCCCATATGCTCATCAGCATTTGGGGGCAGATACAAGATCATCTAATCATCATGATCTCCAGGCTCCTCTGGCACCTCCTCCGCTGGCCCCACCGAATCATGCCGAGCCCGAACTCTCCTCTCCGTCGGCCCCGTTGGATCACCTTGCAAACGAATCCTCCCCTCCACCGACCCTGCCGGATCATGCCGAGCCCCATCCCTCCACTCAGGCGCCAACAATGCTGCTCTAAGCAAGATCGAGCGCCACTCACGAGGCGCATCGAAACAACGCTCGACAATGTCCCAATCCAAATCCCTCCACCCATCCTCTGGAAATCCTGCTAGGATCATGTCTAGTGTCTCTCTGACACCCTCCACGGCATCATCTCGAGGCCCAGCTCCTCGACCGCGAGCCCCAGCTCCTCGAGCATGAGGAGGCGAGTACCGCTATAGGAGGTGGAATGACCACCATCGCCCGTCCCCTATGAACCAGATGGTCGGCCGGTGGTACAGGACTAACATCTGCACAATCACACAAGTGAACCATCATATAAATATCTAACTATAATCATACCAAAAACATCTAAAACACATGATATAGTTGAGAACAAAACACAAAACATACCATCTAAACCCCAAGCCTGTCCCTGGGCTCGAGGCATCTCTGGATCTCCTCGATAATCCATACCGGCATATGGATAGTCATTAATCAATAGGGGGATCTGCTCCCACTGCTCATACATATCCTGTGAAAAGAACCCACGGATACCACCACCACTGTGGGGCATCATCTGCCCCTACCGCACCATGCACGGCTCGCTCACCAAACTGTCTCGAACTGGCACCCATGGCCGCAAAGTCGGTACCCGCTCAAAGAAAAAATAACACAAAAAGGAGGCATAGCAGAACTCTCCCCCCTCCCGACTGACCTTGTCCAGATCTCTCCGGACACCAGCAAAAAACATCTGACCCCATGCATAGTAGGTCCCCCTCAGCACAGAATCCACCATCATCGTTTGTCCCCCCGACAAATGATGTGGCGTCGGGGCACCCAACACCCGCAGAACACAAGCCCCAACAGCCTGCATGTCCCACTCCCGTAAAGATCTTAGGCTCAAAGCACTGTTTTGCACAATCACCCCAGCAACACAGAAGGTCTCCAGGAGATCCTCCATGTCCACACCTGCCGGGATCCTCGGCAGAAGATCCCCCACCTCCCCTAAGTGAGGTAACCTGGTAAGAAAATATACATCAGTAAGGGTGATCTATAACCTCTCACCCCCAACAATAAAGTCACCCTCTGCAGGGACCCACAGACTCACCAATTTGTTCAGTAGCTGTCCTACTGAACGCATCGGTGGAATCTGAGCGAACTTCAGGAGCCCACTTACAGCCAGAGCCTGCCGGACCCCTCGATCGGTCTGAATCCGAATCATCAAATCCTCCCCCATCTCTCGCTCTCGCCATGACACCAATGGTCTCCTCAACATCCTGCCAAAAAAACAAAGAAATTTTTTTAGAACCGAAGAAAAATTTTCAAAAATTCCATCGCGGCTTTTCAATCAAAAGTTGCGCTGATCATCGCGGCTTTCATCCAAGAACCCGCGATGAACATCGCGGGTATTGCCCACACAGTCGCGATGAACATCGCAACTATCAACCCCATAGTCGCAATGAACATCGTGACTTTTGGCCCGACATCCGCGATGAACATCGCGACTATCAGCCCCAAACCCGCGATGTTCATCGCGGAAAAAGACACGAAACCCACGATATTCCACGTTGGAAGGCCAACATGGAATTTCGCGGCCTTCGGGGGCCCGCCGCTAACCAAAAAAGACATAATTAAAAAGGCTAAGGCGAATAGGGTTACCTGAAACTCACGGAATCGAAAACCAGTGGTCAAATCTCCCGGAAATCAAGAAAGAGCTCTGATTGCTTTGCCAAACTCACACATAACAATGGCACGTCATATGGGCCCCACACCCTATTTATAGAAATTTCACCATTTTTCAAACAACCATTGCGATATCATACAACGTCCGTTCCTCAAACCGTTGGAATCAGCACAGCAAGAACTTCATGTTAGTCCTTTCCTTTTCCTGTTTTCACCAGGTCCATTTTGTGACCATTTTTTCACGCCCTCGTTGCCTCGGTTTGTGTGCCACATCGACCGTCGTCCATTTTTTACGAGTCTTATATCGCCGGATTCAATTTCTCGCGTTCATGATGATGCTTGAGATCATTTCTTGCTCTCACCTCCATATTTTTTGGGCATTTTTTCCCATGCCCCCTCGTCGCCTCGGTTTGCGTGCCACATCGACCGTTCTCTGTTTTTAACAAGTCTTATATCACCAGATTTAGTTTTCTGCGCTCGTGATGATGCTTGAGATAATTTCTCGCTCTCACCCCATAATTTTTGGGCATTTTTTCAAAATGCCACTCATCACCTCGGTTTGTGTGCCACACTGGCCGTTGTCCCTTTTTGACAATATTTGTCACCAAATCCAGTATTCTGCACTCATGACGATGCTTGAGACCTTTTCTCGCTCTCATCAATCCAGATTTGTTCGGTATAGTTTTACCCCTTTTTTCGGGCCGAGCAATCCCTTTTACGAAAAAGACACTTAGGGAGTTTCTGTTAAGCTCTTTTCTGACTCCTAAAACAATGAAAAGATCGTCGAGCAACCTTGCTTGCTTTCATGCTCGCTAAACGTATCTGAAAGGGTGTCTACATGGTATAAGTTTACCGCTTTTCTGGACCTTGTAGACTAATTACGAAAAAGGAATACTCTAGTCACATCAGCTAGAAGAGTTATCCATTTGCATCATTTTATGCTTTTTCGGGCCTTGGAGACTAACTTACGAAAAAGAACACCAATGGAGTCCACTTACCGCTTTCAGGCTCTCTAAACATGAAAGCGACCATGAGCAATCGCCATCCTGGGCTCGTAAAAACCGACAAGACAGTACTCACAACCACTGCAGAGTCTTCTTATCATTTTCAAACTCCTTAAAAATGAAAGCACCCATGAGCACGAACAATCCTGGGCTCACAAAATCCACAGGACAGTACCATTTCAAAGCACACTTTTATCCCTTCTTGGAGCTCATTAAAACTACGAAGAAGAACCCAATGGTGCTTCTCGACGCCACAACAAATCATGTCTACTCATATGGCAGCTTCCCCATTTTGGTTGCCTTTGTTCAGAGTATTCTGTAGTATGTCACCCTGAGAATCCCTCGACAGCACCCATCAGCTTGACCCCCCAAAGTCAATACATACCCTTCAGTCCCTAAAAGCTATGATCCCCACACCTACAAGTCAGTTCCCAATGCTGCCAGGTCAACCATGTCATCATGCTCTAAACAAAGGAAGGTTGAGTCTACCCACTCTATGACCCCAATTACTTCCCATCCCCACAAGTATGTCAGTCCTACCATCAATACTACCACACTTCAGTCCTACACCTCGTGCTCCTATCAAGGAAACATCATTTCCTTGTTAGTTGCTAGTCTCCCTCTGTCGACGACAACCAAATTTATTCCAGAGGATAGACCTAGAGGTCCCTGTGTCTTGGACTCATCACCATTTATGATGAGTGCCTACGAATCATTTCGAGAAGAGTCCTCAGTGCCTCTCCAAATGGTTGTTTCTCACATGCTCGACTTCAACACCTTGATCCCATCATTGAGACTCGCACAGGGTATTGGTCCTTTCAGTTATTTGTTGAAGACCACTGATACCACCTAACTCTTCCACATTTGATAATCTACCTATGGAAACAACCAGTTACATTTTTTCTATAGATATACAGGTTGCACATGGCGACAGTATTCCGATGTACCCTAGTTTTATACTCCCTCGAGTATAAAGTTACATGTACTTCTCAGAGATGACTCACAGTCATTGAGTCCCTACAGATGTTGGACACCTTCAATTTCAGCAATTCATCAACCCTTCTGAAACCTTGTTCAGAACGGTTGTTGCTTTATTCCAGTGTTTTAGTTGTTGAGATCAGTCATGTTATGATCATGAGTACATCCCAAAATAGTGTCCCCTTTGGACCATTATGATGTACCAACAGATTTTTTATGTCTTATTCAGGTCCCCCTCCTTGGGACTAATTGTTATGTATATGTCTTGGTACGAGCATGGGTATGCCCGCCTTGTCCATTATCAGAGATTATTCCTCATTCATATTGAGGCCATGTAATATTTTTTGTTTTTGTAGCTTCCAAGGGCCATTGATCCAGTCTCCAACCGGTCTCTTCTCTTCCCCAAACCCCAAGAAAAATACAAAAGAACTATGATGTCTATCGGCCATACGATGAGCTCCTACCCTCACACATCAGGGCACAATCTGTTAACACCCAAAAAGTGCTCACTAGCTCATTTCCTTATTCACATGACCCATTTGTCCATTTTTCCACCATTTGAGCCTCTAAAGCCATCAAAAGGTCACCAAAAGACCATGATACACCCCTTTTTCCCTTCAAAATAAATATTTTTCCTCAAAAAACATAAAAGACCCTCAAAAAGGGTCTAGAATTCCCCAAAATATTAAAAAGGGAATAAAAATATTCAAAATATTCAAAAAAGGAAAAAGGGGGGAAAAGGTACCTAAACCATGTTGGTCAATACCATTGGTTTCCTCAAAACCATAATGGTATTCCCCACCACCAAAAACTATAAAAAGGTGGTAGGGGCTCCTCACTTTCCATCCATCCATCATCCTGTCCTCATGCTGTCAAAATCTCTCATGAGTTCTTGACCATTGTAGCAATCTTGGAGAAGAGACCATTGGAGCCTAGAGCATCTCACCCTTGGAGCTTCTCAACACCACAACACCCTCACCATTTGAGGTATTATAATACAAAAGTCATTTTTTATTTTATTTTTTGTTCTTGTTCTTAAATCTTTTCAAGTTTATTGTTATATGCACATGTTAGATTCAGATTTATAATTTTTTTTGCTTTCAATATTTGAAACTGCTATCACTTGTTGATAGGTTCCCATTGCATAAAGCTTGGTTGCAAAACCAAGCCAACAAAAAGAAAACCTGATTTCCATAAGGCGTGGAAGGACAAGAAAAATGAGAAGTTTGACCAAAGGAAGAAAGGTTTCAAACCTCCTCAATTTAGAAATCAGCAAAGGCAGCCATCACAGGTTGTGACTAAGCCAACTAGGATGATGGGAGACAAGCCAAGAGATCCAAAGGAACCAAGAGAACCACTTCAATGTTGGGGTTGTGGAGGAGACCACATGCTTAGGAACTGTCCACATCGGAATGGGAATACAAATCAAGTTCACAACATCCAAGGAGACGAAATTGTGGGTCAAGTGGCGAGGACAATCCTTAGAATCTATGCAGCACTAGACGACCGCCAAGCAGATCATCAATCAATTGTGGTTGAAGTTGAAGGTAAGATTGCTCAGTAATCTATTTCTATTTTGATTGATCCTGGATCTACTCACAGTTATGTCACTCCTAGAATTGTTGAGATTTGTGCTTTTAAGAAATTAAAGCATAATAAATCATGGTTAGTTCAGCTAGCCACTGGAACCAAGAGAAAAGTTAGTGAAATTGTAGAGAAGTGTCCATTAGAGATGGATGGGCTATTCACTTACGCAAATCTGAATATTTTGCCACTTGGTTCCTATGATATTCTCATTGGGATGGATTGGTTAGAAGCACACAGGGTTAAACTTGACTGCTACAATAAGACGTTTGAATGTACGGACGAAGAAGGAAACCCAAGGGTTGTAAAAGGAATTCCAAAGGTGACTTCTGTTAGGCAGGTTTCAGCCATGCAGCTGAATAAATTATGCAAAAAGGGTTGTCAATTGTATGCATCCCATGTTTTAGACGCAACAGAGAATCAAACTCTTAAATTGGAGGACTATCATGTATTGCAAGAATTCAGGGATGTTTTTCCTGATGATATTCCAGGACTTCCTCCAAAGAGAGACATTGATTTTACAATTGAACTTGTGCCAGGAGCTACACCAGTGTCTAAGACACCCTACAGGATGAGTACACCGGAATTGCTAGAATTGAAAATCCAATTACAAGAGTTGTTGGAAAAGAATTATATCAGGCCAAATGTGTCCCCGTGGGGAGCACCTATTCTATTTGTGAAAAAGAAAGATGGAACACTCAGGTTATGTATTGACTACAGGCAGTTGAACAAAGTCACTGTGAAGAACAAATACCCACTGCCCCGAATTGATGACCTTTTTTATCAAATGAGAGGAGCAAAGGTATTTTCAAAGATTGACTTGAGGTCTGGTTACCATCAAGTAAGGATCAAAGAAGAAGATATTCATAAGACATCCTTTAGAACGAGTTACGGACACTATGAGTTTGTAGTGGTACCATTTGGTCTCACAAATGTACCAGCTACATTCATGTGTCTCATGAATAGTGTTTTTAGCAAGTATTTGGACAAGTTTGTTCTTGTTTTTCTAGACGACATTCTTATCTATTCTAAGAATGAAGAAGAGCATGAGGAACATTTGAAAATGACATTACAATTACTAAGAGAGCATAAGTTGTATGGAAAGTTGAGCAAATGTGACTTTTATAAAGATAGAATTCATTATTTGGGTCACATCATCTCCGATGAAGGAATATCTGTAGACCCTGAGAAGATTGAAGCCATCATGAATTGGCCAACTCCAAGAAATGTGACATATGTGAGATCTTTTATGGGCCTTGCTGGTTACTACAGGAGGTTTATCGAAGGATTATCCAAGGTCGCAAACCCAATCACTTCTTTGCAAAAGAAGGGGATAAAGTTTGAATGGTCACCAAGATGTGAGGAAAGTTTCCAACGATTGAAGAATCTTCTTATGAGTGCACCTATTTTGAAGATTGTAGACTTGAAAAGAGACTTTGTAGTGTGTACCGATGCATGCAATCAAGGACTTGGAGGAGTTCTTATGCAAGATAACCACGTGGTATGCCATGAGTCAAGAAAGTTGAAGGAGCATGAGACGAACTATGCTATTCATGATATAGAACTTGCAGCCATAGTACATGCTTTAAAGATGTGGAGGCATTACTTAATGGGAAGGAAATTTGAGCTGAGGACAGACCATTGTGGTTTGAAATACTTATTTGATCAGCGAAATTTGAATGCTAGGAAAGCTAGATGGTTGGAATCTTTGTGTGAATTTGATTTTGAAATCAAACGCATAAAAGGGAAAGAAAACAAGGTGGCTGATGCACTCAGCAAGAAGGTACATGAAATGCATGTGGCAGCGCTTAGTACTTGCCAGCTAGATTTGAGACAGCAGATTGTTAACCACATTGCTGAGGATGAAGCGTATGTGCAGGTAAAAGACAAATTGCAACAGCAAAACCTTGAAAAGAAGTATGAAGGTTATCATTTGGAAGAAGACGGACTTCTTACTTATAAGAATAGAGTTTATACTCCAAATGCGGCAAATTTGAGGAAGATTGTTATGGATTAAATCCATAAAGCTCCATACTCTGGTCACCCAGGATATCAGAAGACAATTGCTATAGCAAGAAAATATTATTTCTGTCTAGGGATGAAGAAGTACGTTGCTAAATACATTTCTAAGTGCATGGAATGTCAGCAGGTGAAGAGTGAACACCAACACCTAGCAGGTTTATTGCTTCCAGTGCCAATTCCAGAATGGAAATGGGAAGTAATATCCATGGACTTTATTATAGGATTGTCGATGACTATGAGACAACATGATTCCATCATGGTTGTGGTGGACAAGTTAACAAAGGCAGCACATTTTATACCAGTTAAGTCCACACATAAAGTCGATGCCATTGCAAATATTTTCATGGAGGAAATCTTCAGATTACATGGGTTTCCTAAGGTAATAATTTCTGACCGGATACCAAGTTCACTTCCAATTTTTGGAAAGGTCTCTTTGCAGATTTGGGTACATAGCTGAGCTTTAGTACCACGTACCATCCTCAAACAGATAGGCAAACAAAAAGAGTAAATCGGGTGCTTGAAGACATGCTCCGCATGTATGTAATGGACAAACCATCCAAGTGGGAGGATTATCTACACTTGGTAGAATTTGCATATAACAATGGGCAACAAGCATCATTGGGAATGAGTCCTTATGAGGCTTTGTACGGTAGAAGGTGTAGGACACCAGTGACTTGGGACAATCCAGTGAACAGAATTGTGCTTGGGCTAGAATTGCTTAAGGAAATGGAATAAGAGGTTGCTAAGATCAGACATAATTTAAAAGCAGCCCGGGATAGACAGAAAATCCATGCAAATAAGCATAGAGTGCATAGGGAATTCAATGTTGGGGATCATGTGTATCTTAGAGTGAATCCAAGTAAGGATTCCTTGAAGCTTGGGAGATGTGCCAAGCTATCACCTAGATATTGTGGGCCATTTGAAGTGCTTGAAAGAATAGGCCCAATTGCATATAGACTTGCATTTCCTGCTAGCACTAGAGCTCATAATGTTTTTCATGTCTCTTTGCTTAAGAAATATGTACATGATCCTAACCATGTGATTAATTGGGATGTGATCCAAGTGGAACTCGAGGGAGAGTTCCAAACCGATCTGTTGTGCATCATAGACAAGAAGGTAAAATTGCTCCGGAACCGAGCCATCGGATAGGTAAAGGTGCAATGGAAACACTACAGTCCTGATGAGGCTACATGGGAGCTGGAGGATGCCATGAGGGTGGCATATCCATTTTTATTCAATTTTGATGAGCACTAGGACAGTGCTAATGTAAGGGGAGGGGAATGTAATGTCCCCATCTTGACCCTATTGCATTAAGATTGTAAATGATGTAAATATTGTTATTTAATCATGGTGAGGAGCTCAAGGCCAAGGCCCCACCATTGATTTAGCATTTTATGTATCAGCAATTAAAAATAGATGCCTATGGTTCTTGTGTTGGACATGCACAATGTAAATTAAGACATCATGTAAATACGAATTTTAATGAAATACCCACAACTAGCTATGCAATGCAACAAGAGATGAGGGCATGATTCTACAAGGAATAGGGAGGGAAATTATTCAAACCGTTGAACCAATGGATTTAATCCAAATGTTAGTGAAGGAACCCATAAACCCTCAACTACCCTTTTTGACATATGCACCCAATCATTTAATTCTTCCAAGAGTTGGTTGAGGTAGTTAATGCCTTGGGAATGAAGAGGTATGGCAGCCAATTTTGTGTATGGGCAAGCCATCAACCTGGGAAATCATATTTTGTATCCTTGGGCAAGAAAACACCCATGAAATGGTGCCCAAATCCATTCTTCACCCATTGTCTTTCCTCTCTCACGCAGTCGGAGCTAGCTGAGTCTGTCTCCTTCATGTTTTCTACCATTTTCCTGTATTTTCCATGTTTGGGAACTCGTTTTTGTGTTGCATAGTGGCTGGGGGAAAGGGAGTCACATTTTGGGGGTTTATAGAGGTCGTTTTTGCCCCTGGAATGCATATAAACGTTCTCTGAAAACGAATTGCTCTCCTAGGTTTTATTCCCCATCTACTAGTTCGTTTTGGTTGCCCACGTTTTTCAATAGTTATGTTTTGTTCTTGGGTGCATCCCTGTCTTGGTTTGAAATGGTGAGCAAGAATTAAGAGTGGAAGTGGACCAGAATTGGCTGGATAAACCTAGTGAGGAGGTAGCCTCTCAAGAGTATCAAAAGGGCCGGTTGCTCTTCTATGCACACCTTGAAGAACACTAGAATGGAAGGTCTGGCCTAAGGGACTATGTAATAGTGAAGGGAATACTTCCTTGTGCCAGGTGTGTAGGTATTATGGGGACCAAGCTAGATAGATCTTGTAGAGGGTGTCCATAGCTCTGTGGATGAGCCACTAGCTTAGCAATTCATTCCTTTCCATTTCCTTAGCAGCCTGATAAACCCAATTGCAGATTGGCTTGGCTCATTTCGGTGTATGTTTGGCTATGTGTGAGTCTGTTGTTCCCTGGTTCCTTGTAGAAATCATGCCCAGCTCAGGGGTGGCAGTTGTGTTGTGAGATTGATAAGCACAATTGGCCTATGGTTGGGTGGAACGTTGCAGTTGCATAGCCAGTTGCTCGGGACTACTTTGCTTTAAGATAAGTACTCTCTTGTGTTAATTTTGTATTTCCTTTAATCGATGAATCTCATGAATATCTTTAATGTGTGATGGATGTGTAATTGAATTTACTTTCATTGTCTTACATTTATACATCTGCATATGTCTCTTTATGTTGTTTGAATGTTTATTTAGTAATTATGGGGCCAAATGCCCAATTTTTAGCATCATGTTCTCTCCATCTCCTTGGTAGGATGGGAGGGACATTACAAATGGAGAGGATGGAAGGTAGATCAGCTTACCGGCTAATATGAAAGAAGACTAGTGTAGGATTCTAGAAAATCTCATAGGCAAATCTTCCATTAAAAAATCACGAGAGGATGGGCAATAAATGGAAGTGAGTATTCTATCAAAGAAGGGTACAAGCTCCTCTTAAATGAGAGTGATGATCTCCCAAAATCATCCATTTGGGAAGCTATCTAGAATAGTGAGGAATATCGAAGATCAAAACCTCTACATGGACATGTGCCCATGGAAGAATTCTCATTGAATATAATCTTAAAAAGAGAGGGTTTCAGGGACTTCCCAATGACATCTTTGCAAAGGAAGTGAGGAAAGCATCCTTCATTTTATCCTGGAATGCCCCTATGCAAAGGTGTAACACCCCTGTTTTGGAACCCCTAGTCTAGTTATGCCAAGATGTACTACAGTTTATGAATGCATGCAGGCTGAACATATTGTATTTTGTAAATATTAATACTAAACAAATCAGCAATTGGTTATGCTGAGGAAGTACGATGAAAAGATCGGGGACTTATGTATTCACCAAATATATTAAGGGTGTTAGATGTCTTAGGTGGGAGACCAATGTTATGACCCTGTTAAATATTAAAGTCCCTAAAGTTTATCCTAAGCCCATGATCCCATTTTAAATGACTTTATATTATATTTTTAAAATCATAATTATTATTTAATTATGATTAAGTGGGATTTTCGGTGGTTTACGTTTTAATATATATATAATATAAAATAATAATAAATAAATAAATAATGGGCTAAGAGAGAGAGCCCACGTGGTTCCATGTTGCATGCAAGAGAAAGTAATTCGACAACATTATGTGTGAAGGCATGAAAGAAAATGGAATTCTGAGAAAAATTGCCCATGTTTGGGTGTGTCTGAGAGAACAGGGGAGATAATTATTATCCAAGAATGAAAACTGATATGAATCCCCGAACCTGAGAGCCAAATTGTTGATATTTTTGTTGAAATTATGTCTATTTTGTCTCTGGTCATTCCAGTGAAGTGGAAAATGTTGTAAGCAGTTGACTTGGTGGATTTCTAAGCACAGATGGCAGTGATGTGTCTCACTATTGTGTAGTCAAAAGGAAATCAATAAGGTTAAGTGTTGTGAGAAAATTTATCCTATGACCGGGATTGAGGTCACCAACATACTAGGGTTTCAAAGAGAGACATCTAGGATTCTGCAGCCAGCAAAATAAGCAAAGGGTTTAAAATTTAGAAAGGCATGTACCTTATTTATGGAGTTTGTTCCTAGTTTTCATTGCTCCTTTCTCTGCTTGTAATCTATCCCAACTTGCCCAGGATTATACCTACAAAACAAATCACGACAACCTTCCTTAAATACTTTTGACAATAGTAAATATTACTTATGAATTGACAGTAGAAAAGAACAAGAATCTAAAACTCTACTTTCAATATAAAAACTAGCAATCTCTTCATTCAAACATGAAATTGACTCAGAATTTGGAAAGGGAAGATGTCAAATATTTCATTAATAATTGAATCAAGTACAAAGTTACCTTCCTTCTATTCAAGCACCTCATGAAACCTTGATTCAGGATATCCTCCATCTCTTCTCCAAGAATCCCACCCATAGCTCAGATGCATTAGGGTTTGATAGTAATTAGGGCATCAATAGTAAGGGAAGAGGGTGATAATTTCTCCAACATAAGGATACTTGGGCCAAGAGTCCTCCTCATATCCATCTCCCTTTATTTTATAGTGGAAGGAGATATTTGGGTCAAGTAGGGAGCAGTTGTAACTGAGGAGGAGGTTTCCAAAACCACCCAAACTGCCCCAAATTCGAGATTTTTTTATATTTTTTGGCATTTTTAAAGGAACTAGTGAGAAAAGGGGCAAGGTGTGCACCACACACAATTTATCCATGTGCAACATGCGCGCGTGGGTGAAAAATAGGCTAAAAATTCCATTTTGATGGTTTTTCAGGCAGTGCTTTGGTCTCCAAATGTGGTAAAAAGCTCCCTAACTACTGGATAATCAATGAATAAGTTAAGGCCACCTTACTAAGCACCAAATTATGGCACTTCCATCCATAGTGTCCTTTTTTGTGACCAACAATAACTTCATTAAGTGTCTTCATGGACGGAGAAGTGCCAATTTTGGTTATAACATTAAGTGCACTGTTTGGCATGGAATTGGATTCATGTTAGTTCTGTAAGAGGCTTGGAATTGGAGAGATGTTTGTCTGTTGAATGCACAAGTATCATCTCGAGAGTGGTGTTCTGCTAAGATATTAAGGAGCAGAATCACCTATGGTTGGGGTGGAGCATGGAAGACACACAACCAGTTTCCCAATTCAAGTGTTTAACATATAAGTTTAATTCATGAGAATGGTGTTTTTCTAATTTTCAATATTAATTCGTGATAAAAATTTACCATGGTTTTCTGTTTAAATTCTGGATTTGCAATAAAAGAAGGAAATCATGAGTTGCTTGGTTGAATTCCTGTACGAAGAAATCGGTGCAAGTTTGTCTCTGCAACAATGTTTGGAAATTTTTATGAATGCCAAAATTATTTACATAAGTCAAAGTCTAAGAAATGATTTTCTATAATAGTGGTTAATTTATGGTTTCATAATTGAAATATTTATTCAAAGTATGTCGAAGAGTACAAAGTTTGAAAAATTATATGAATGGATAAATAAGTAGGATTCCATTCATTTTGATTATTTTTCTCAACCTGGCTCATTATTTTCAAATGGTTAATTTTCATTACAAAATCTTGTGTTAAGCTGCTAGTTTTACTTTTACTTTGTAGTTATGTTCTTACTGCGCAACTCCTAAGTTAGATGAAATGTTTTTACTATGCAGTTCAAAGAGTTAAATGAAAATGTTTTATATAAATTATTTCAAAAAGGTTGAAACTCCTACTTTTCATATATATGGAAGAAAATAATTCCTATCGAAGGATTGAATTTAAAAGCCATGAGCTTAAATTTTAAAGAGGTCTGGATGTTTATGTGAAGACTAAATTCAGCCGTGTTCATCTTTTACAAGTTCCATGGGCCAAACAAGAGTGGTATTTTTTTTTAATTTACAAGTATTGGAATTGTAGGGATTATATACAAAATTCAATGGGTTGAAATAGTAAATAATATGTAATATAATATGTCATTTACCTTTAATGTTTGAGAAATATTGGAAATTTTTTTCCTAATTAATTTATAGAAACCCCACTTCGCAGTTACTGTGCAACTTAAGTTTACAGAACATGTTGATGTTTTAATTTCCTTGTCTTAAATATGTAATTAAATACTTGAGGATTGTTTATGTATATAACTTTATTTTCCTTGTTCCATTGTTGTGGAGCAAACTACACAGTTCATTCTATGCATTGAAAAGAATGGTAAATGTTTTTCCTATTTTATTTATGAAAACCCCACTTCACACTTCTTAAGACAATTCTTACCGTGCGGTTCTTATTGGGAAGTAAGCCTAAAAGGATTATGTTGAAATACTATTTTCCTTTGTCTTAATAAAATGGAAAAATAAATAACTTGAGGAATGTCTAAGTATGAAATGATTTTTAGCTTGTTCCATTTATGATAACATATTGGGCAATTTCTACGGAAGTTCCTATTGCGAAACTCATGTCTATCACAGTTCACCTCTGTCACAGTTCATATCTATCATATTTCACCTATGTCATTGTCCATCTCTCTCGCAATTCATCTCCAACATAGTTCATCTCCGTCACAATTCTTTTATGTCGTGGTTCATCTCTATGTCATTGTTATTTGTGTCAAGGTTGTTTTTGTGTCACAGCTCTTGTGTCACGGTTATCTTGTGTCACAGCTCTTGTGTCACGGTTATCTTGTGTCACAGCTCTTGTGTCACAAATCTTATGTCACATCTCTTGTGTCACATCTCTTGTGTCACATCTCTTGTGTCACAGCTCTTATGTGACAGCTCTTGTGTCACAGCTCTAGTGCCACAACTCTTGTGTCATAGCTCTTGTGTGACAGTTTTTATGTCACAGTTATTATGTTTAAAGCAATACTAAATCAAATTGTTTGGTGAAATACGGTTTGATCTAGTGTAATGTTTGTTGATCAATTATGTTGATCTAATATACTTCTTCTAAAATGTTTATTTGTTATGCATTTGTTATAATAATTTATATAGCCATTATGCATGTAATATTTTATTTTAGGAAGAAAAAAAATTATGTTTTTAAATCCTATGTAGCGTAGGGTCAATTACAAAGGAAGTGTGGGAAATATCTCATAAAGGTTTGCCGAATGCGACCATAATCCCTCATAATTATGTTGAAATGTATCTTTCATGGCATAAAACGTATCTTGGAACTTTTTAAGGAAAACACTTATTAAAAAGGGTGTGTAAAGCCCTTCCCTTCTTTATAGCGTGGAAGATTTGGTTGGCTATAAATGATTTGATATTCAAAGACGAAGAAAATGGTCCAAGACAGGTAGAAATGAAATCTTGGGATTTAATGGCATAATCAATACATCAAAAAGGAAAATCAAAGCAAGATATTGAAACCTTGGAAGTCAGAGAAAGAGAATGGTTAAGGTCTATCCCATACTCTCCAACTGGTAGACCTCCCCCAAAGCCAATCTTAAAAATTTGGGATATTAGAATGATAGATGTGGAATTTAAAAAGTGGATCCCAAATAGGAATCAGAGTGTTCTATTCTTTGAAAGTGCTTCCAAAGGCAATCCAGGGCTAGAAGGAGTGAGGGGGGTTTCTTTATGGCCCTGAAGAATCTCAAGAAACAAAGTACACGAACTGCAAGGAACAATCAAGAAAAAGTGTTAGCCTTATGGTTGGGGATCGATCTCACCTTAGGAAAAGGGTGTCAAAGTCTTGTCATCATTGGAGATTCAGAGATAATAATACGAAGCATAATCTATAAAAATCCTCCAAAAGAACCACATCTTAACATAATCATCTCTAGATTAATTTTGAGGTGTGAAAAATCGTCAATCAAGTGCTCATCATGTTTTGAGAAAACATAACAAGGTGGAAGATGAGAAAGCCAACCTTGCATGCTCGTTAGACCTAAGGACAAGCAAAATTGGGCAGGTTTCCATTTAATACGCATCCCCTAACGTCGGTAAGCTTGATATACATGGAATTCATGACATGTGTTGAAATGGCAGGTAATAAAGGTCATCGTTTCCATGATGCATATCAGTCTATTATGAACAAGTCGTGTCATCCCTATCAGAAAACTTGTGGGACTCGAATTGAAATGGAGGTGAGGAAGGTAGGAGGATTACCCATGTTATCTGTAGCATTGCAGAGAGTGAGAAGCAGTGGAAAGCACCACCAAAAAGTTTGGGTTCGTCTCCAATACAGAGGCATCTTTGTTGATGTTTGGCGTAGAGCTAGAGTCATGGCATGCTCTAGATCCTTTTCCAAGGCTCTATCTCCTTTTCCATGTTATCATATGCAGCATGAAAAGATAAATATGGACCTAGAAGAAAAAACAAGGTTTCTGTTGATCAATTTGGAGAGATGGTAGTGGGATATGAAGCAACGCATAGAGGAGGAAATTTGCGGGGAAAATTAGAGGAATGAAGACGCATATGGCAAGCCTGAGAAGGAAAACTCAAAAATTACATTGATGGAGGTTGAAATTAGATGTCTACGTGGTCGTGGATGGGATAAAGGGGAATTGATTAAAGAACGTCATGAAACAATTCACCATATACGGAGAGACGTTGCGCCCAGGTTCAAAAGAGTGGAGCATCGTGCAAATTCCTCTATGGGATCTCCAAAGACATGCCAAGGACCAAAAAGGGAGGAACCTTCAGTCAAAAAAATGATGGACCACCGTTGGTTCCCTCAGCGCAGTGCAAGTCAGTTAGATACTCCGCATCAACATGCAAGATCCCTGATCTCCAGACCATCAAGTTATTCAAATTACCATGTTTTTATGTAGTTATGTCTTGTAAATGTCTTTTTTGTAGTAGTAGTTTTATTAGAATATATACATGTAAGATGGAAGAAAATAGAAGAAGCATCATGGTTAGATGGATGAAATCTAGATATGTTGGCAATTTTGAAACAGGACAAACAGAACTCTTGTCCCCCTTTTGTTGGACGGTTCGTCTGTATCCCCTTTTAATATAAATTTATCAATTTTAGTTAAAAAAAAAGCAATTGGATTTTAATTTAAATTATATAAATCCATTTTATTTATTATAATTATTCCTATCTATCTATCTAAAGAAGCCTCGAGGGTTAGCTCAAGGGGTCATGAACCAGATGTGAGATCTCTCCCCCCAAAGTTGGGGAGGTCACGGATTCGACTCTCTAGATCCCCTCAAGGATAGGTCTTGTAATCAAGGCTGTCAATTTACCTTGTTTACCATCCATGAATCATGAGGAAGTACTCATATATATAAAGAAGAAGAAAAAACAAAAAACAATTAATAACAAAAAAATAAAATGAAAGCTAGTGATTTTTTAATTATGAATCCATGTTACAACATAAAACTTTACATCATAGTACAGCATGAGTGGGCCTAATGGTTAAGAATATGTGTTTCCTCCTAGGAGGTCATAGATTCAAATCTGGAGGGGGGTAGGGCATGTACACTTCTGTATACTTTATCAGTTACATCAATGCATAGAGGGGGGTCCCTTGTCCCACAAATAAGGGGATCTCATACACCAAATTGATGTCTAGCTTGGTTGTGACCTTAAAAATATATTATTATTATTATTATTATTTTATATAATGGAGTATTCTCCTAAGAGTTTATTAACTAAATAAATTTTATATGACAGCCTAAGCGAGTCTGACGGTTAAGAACATGTGTTTCCTCATAAGAGTTTATAGGTTCAAATTTGGAGGGGGTAGAGTATGTACACCTCTGTAGAATTTAGCAATTACTTCCCTGTTTAGAGGGGGGTCCCTTGTTTCACAAACAAGAGGGTCTCGTACACTAAATTAGTGTCTTGTTTGGTTGTGACCTTAAAAATAGATTATTGTTTATTATTATTATTATTATTATTATTATTATTATTATATAAATTTGTTAATTTGGGGGCAACAAGTATAACATTGTTATAAGACTAAATACTTCTAAAACAAGAGAGAAACCATCATTTATTTGTGATTGATGACTCAACACTACTAATTCAACATATGCAACATATAAGCAACAAATGGCAACAAATGGTGGAGCTTATTTTCCCATAGTATTTCTTAGAGAAAATATTGGGGGAGTCCTTTTATTCATTATCTCCCATGGAGAACACACAGTTTCTTTATGCTTGAATGTAATAATGGTGAATGTTTAGTAGTTTAGAAGATGGATGTTAGCTTGTTAATGGTTCAAATGCATGGTTAAGTAATATAATGGATACAATGTTGAGGAGGAAGAACCCATCCTACCCTGTGCATCCCTGATTTAGGGCTTTGTGTAATTTCTTACATGCGTCTCGGATGAGAATTTATCTTGTTTACAGGATATTGAAAATGTCGTCGCCTGTAGGGTGTTTTTGTTGGTGATGCAAGTTGAACCCTGTGTCTAACAAAGCACTAGCCAACGCATTTCTTATATATAGCTCCAATGTGAATAATCCCTTTTCATTGATGATGTAATGGGATAATGATAGGAATTGGAGACTGCATCAAGGGTTATTTTAGAAATAATGGCTCCAAAATGTTCACATTCAGCTACTACACCATTTTGGGAGGAGAACAATACTTATGAGTAATTGAATTCTATTTTTGGGGCCACTTCACTATTTTTTAGGTTTTTGGTGTGACAAGCTTGCATTGATTTTTAGGAAAATTCCACGCGGTGACTTTTTATGGTCAACTCTTAGCTTTAGATTGATTTTTAGTCAAAAGACTGAGGTCATATGGTGATGGAGATGGAAATGGGGATAATACTATTGTAAATTATGTATAATGACGATGACACTCATGACAAAGTAGGTGAGAAAATTAGGCTATTAACAAATTGATATATGTTTTTGTGAAAATATTTATGGAGGTTTGGAGATCAAATCTCATTAAGTCTCTAGGAGTTTCCTATGAAAGGCACAAGGTTGGGATAAGCACACTAGCTTTCATGGACATTTGGAAAGGCTTCATTGTGAATTGTCCAAGGACGTGTGTATGTCTTGACTAAATTTGGGAGCTATCCATTCTTTCTTCACAAAAGGAGATAAGATAGATGTAATTGTAACTTCAGAAGATATTCACTTGTATATTTTATGTTGTATTTGTATTTTATTATTGTACCTCCAATGGAGATTTTTATTCCTCCAATCGGGAGAGTCATTATTGTACCTGAGTCATGTAAATTCATTAAGGTTAACCCTCCATTGTATGTCGGGGCTTTAGACCCCAAAGTTGAGTCATCACTGGGTTATTAGACTCTCCTAGAGAAGTCATACTAGTCAATTACATCTAGGGGCCGTCCTGTTTTGGGTTAAGGTCAAGTGAAAGTAAAAGTATAAATAGAGAGGGTGCTCCTCTATTTTCTCATTCACTCACTCACTCAATTCGCATTAGTGAGAGAGAGGAGTTCACACAAGTAGAGAAGAGAGAAGTTGTTGAAGACCATCTCTATAATTTGGGTTTTACTTTTGTGACATTGTATTGTTGCTCGTTCTATCTCTGAGGAAGTTGCGGGGTTTTCTCCTTATGGTTTCCCCAAGGAAAATCTTTGTGTCTCTTGTGTTTATGCTGTGCTTTTTATTCTCTCAGTAAGATCCTAGATTAATATTGATTAAATTGTGAAAATCTAACATGGTATCAGAGCTAACCTGAGAAGACGACACTATGCAGCTGCAGAAGCTAGGGATTCTTAATTATTGGGTTTCTCTCCATAGATCATCAGTAAAAGGAGGCTAGGCTAACTCGCCTAAGGAAGGCACATCTTTCTGTCGAAACGGAAATTTTTTCTAATCATTTTCATTTTTTGGCCAGTCACTGCTGCGGGAAATTAGGGCTTTTCACATAAGTGGAATTTTGGAGTGCTTTCATCATAGGGATATGCTCCTAATCAAAATCAAAATTTAGAGACCAAGATCGAAGTTTTTGAGTGGGTGGAATCCCAGGAAAATTCAAACCCTAGTTTGAATCTAGACCAAAAAAGCCAGAAAACAAGAAAGGACCAGAAACGCAGATCCGAAATTCACAAGTCAATTTTCAGGGATCAATTTTTGGAATTTTCAAAATCCAAGTGTAATATCTTGCTCGCCTATGTCAAGCGCATCTTTCTATCTAGACAGAAGTTTCAAATTCCAAGTTTGAATTTTTAGGGTTTCTCTATCAAACCCTAGCCAACTCCAGAACCAATTTCAGCAAATCAAGTGGTAAGACCTAAAAGCTTTTCTATTTCCATTTGAGTTTATCATTAAAGATGTATCACCACACCAATCTTGAGGGTAAGCTTGAAGGGGTTGATAACTTCCGAGCATGGAAGTATAGGATTGGGCTTGTCCTAGAAAAGAATGAATTGGGTCAATTTTTGGAATTTTCAAAATCCAAGTGTACCAGCTTGCTCGCCTCAGTCAAACGCATCTTTCTATCCAGACAGAAGTTTCAAATTCCAAGTTTGAATTTTTAGGGTTTCTCTATCAAACCTTAGCCAACTCCAGAACCAGTTTCAGCAAATCAAGTGGTAAGACCTAAAAGCTTTTCTATTTCCATTTGAGTTTCTCATTAAAGATGTCTCACCACACCAAGCTTGAGGATAAGCTTGAAGGGGTTGATAACTTCTGAGCATGGAATCATAGGATTGGGCTTGTCCTAGAAGAGAATGAATTGGACACCTATGTGAATGAAGAGGTTCCAGTTCCAATGGGAGATGAGGCTAAAGCCTTACACAAGAAGAACCCGGTTAAGGCTAAGAGAATCATTGCAGATTCTATCAAGGACCATCTCATACCACATGTGTCATCTCTGAAGACACCTAAAGAGATGTTTGATTCCTTGACCACCTTATTTGAAGGAGGGAATATAAATAGGAAGATAACACTGAGGAACCAATTGAAGAATGTCAAAATACAAAATATAGAGACCATGTAGTCCTACTTTACAAGGGTATCTCAGATAAAGGAACAACTTGAAGCTGTGGGAGAAGATATAGATAATGGAGAAATAGTGATGACCACCTTGAATGGTCTTCCTAGTTCATGGGATTCCTTTATTCAAGGAATCTGTGCAAGAAGAAATTTGACCACCTTCAGTAAACTATGGGAAGAACCTCAAAAGTTGCAAGAAAGATCTATCTCACATTTGATACTTTATTTGTGATGAGAAGGGACACTACTCCAGAGATTGTCCCAGGAACAAAAGTAGCTCCCACAAGAAGAAGAACAACAAGAAAAGACATCATGCTTACACTGTAGAGGATGATGAACCTCCAAGGAAGAGAACCAGAGAAAACAGTGAAGATTCTTCAAGTGATGAAGAATATGTTCTAATTTCAGCTCTCACAGGCACTATCACACACGGAAGCAATGATTGGCTCATAGATAGTGGGGATTCCAAGCATATGACAGGATTCAAGGAATCCTTTGTGAACCTATTTGAACATGAGTCACCCCAAAAGGTGAAACTTGGGTATGACTATCAGTATCCCATAAAAGGAAGTGGTGAAGCCTCTTACAAGCTAGATGGTGAAGCCTCTTACAAGCTAGACTCTGGGAAATCTTTGAAGATGAAGGATGTCCTATGTGTTCCAAGACTCAAGAAGAACCTTCTCTCCATATCGGCATTGGATACAAAAGGTATGAGGGTTGCATTTGTTGATGGCCAAGTCCTAATGTGGCCAAAGGGAAATACTATAGACGATGCAGTTGTGATTGGAGAGCAAGAGGGATGTTTGTACAAATTGAAGGGCCAACTTGAACAAGCCTTGGTCCATGACTTCATGGAGCCTAGTGAACTATGGAACATAAGGCTTGCACATGTGCACTAGAAAGCACTACCCATTGCAAAGCGGTTGAAGTACTTCCAGAAATCCAGTCGAAGCAAAGAAAGTGAAGAAGGCATTTCCAAGTAGAGAGAGCAAAGCAAAGATCAAGAGGGAGCACACTCCAATAGTTCCTGCAAGGAAGCAAATATTGAGAGGGAGTCCACCCAACAAAAAAACAAAGATAAGTATTTGAATTGTCATTTCTTATATATCTATTTATTTAAATAATATTGTTCAATGGTGTACATACTTATGTTCCTAGATTTAGGCTATGTATTATGCATATTAGGATATTTTCATTAATTAATAGTATACTACTAATATGCATGTGATGGGTAAGTGGCCTATGGTACTGTACAACATTCCATTGCTACTTATCTAGAATGAAACCTTTTTTCTAACATGTTGGGAGTAGTGCACACTCTTAACAATGTTCTGGTAGAAATGGAAGGCATATAGAAAGTTACGAGATATGGATGAATGTTGGATTGAAGCATTGGCTAAGATAATTGCATGACTGTATGACCTATGTATTTATGCGTAAGAATTTGTTTTGGAAACTATGAGATGATTCTAATCATCCAATTGAACTTGTCTTGTAGGAAAGATCATGTACCATCACCTACAAGAGAGATTTTTTTTCAAAAAACAAGCAACGAAGATCAAGAAAACTACCTATTGAATATATTGAAGAACCTGAAGTTCCTAGGATTCGTGATGGAAGAAGCAGTTCCAGAAGATCATGAATACTATGAAATAGAAGAACCACAAGACCCTATAGATCCACCTCATGAAAAGAACCTTCCAAAACGGCAGAGAAGAAAGAATGGAAGGATGCCATGATCGAGTAGTACCAGTCGATCATGAAGAATGATGTCTAAGATGTGGTCCCGAGACCAGTAGAGAAGTCTGTTGTGACTTCCAAGTGGATCTATAAGATCAAGCATGCTACAGATGGAAACATAGAGAAACACAAGGCAAGATTTGTGGCACATGGCTTCTCCCAAAAGGAAGGGATAGACTATGAAAAGACATTTGTACATGTAGCCAGATACACTTCCATCAGATCAGTACTTTATCTGGCTACAGTGATGAAGTGGAAGGTACACCAGATGGATGTCAAGACAGTGTTCTTGAATGGTGTAGTAGAGGAGGAAGTGTATGTGGAGAAGCCACTCGTATTTGAGACACATGACAAGGAGACTCGTATGTGCAAATTGAAGAAGGCCTTGTATGGATTGAAACAGGCACCTAGGACATGGTACGACAGGATAGACAAATTCCTGACTAGTTTGGGCTTTACCAAGAGTAAATCAGATTCCAACCTTTACTACAAGGTTGAGGAAGGGAACCCAGTGATACTTCCACTTTATGTAGATGACCTGTTTGTGACAGGTGAGGATGGGTTGATTGCTGACACGAAGAGGAAGCTTGCTGTCGAGTTCGAGATGAAGGACTTGGGTATGATGCACTATTTCCTAGGTATGGAAGTGTGGCAGAGTGCGGATGGAATCTTCCTTGGATAAGGGAAGTATGCAGTGGAGATCCTGAAGAGGTTCGGGATGATGGACTGCAAGGCCATGGCCACACCTATGGCATCAAACCTGAAGCTATTGAGTGATGCTTCATCAAAGTCGGTTGATGCCAAGATGTATCATCAGATGATTGGATCTTTGATGTACCTGACGAATACGAGACCAGGTATTTGCTTTGTTGTGAATGCATTAAGCCAGTTCTTGAAGGAGACGAGACACGTTCACTTGATTGCTACAAAACATATTTGAGGTACTTGAAGGGTATGGTGGATTATGGGCTCAAATATGATGTGAATCAGAAGATTAACCTGGAGGGTTATGTTGATTTGGATTGGGTAGGCAGTGCCATTGATAGGAAGAGCACTTCGGGGTGTTGCTTCAATATGGGATCAAGTGTGATCTCTTGGTTTAGAAGGAAGCAGTCCTGCATGGCACTGAGTACAGCTGAAGCAGAGTATGTTGCATCTTGTTCATCTAGTTGTGAGGAGGTATGGCTGAGGAATCTACTGTCTGATTTGTTTGATCTCTAGTTGGATGCGACTTGTATACATTGCGACAATCAGAGCTGTGTGAAGTTGTCTAAGAACCCGATGTTCCATGACAAGTCGAATCACATCAAGATCAAGTATCACTATATCAGGGATATGGTGCAGAGAGGAGCAGTGAAGCTCCATTATGCTGCGACAAATGAGCAGATAACCGACGTGTTGACCAAGCCATTAGCCAAAGTGAAGTTTGAATACTTCAGAGAGAATCTTGGTGTACTTTAAATCAAGGTGCCTTCCAAGGGGAAGCGATGAGTCCGGAAGACGCAGATGCACGTGATCCATTCTCACATGGTAGTAGGTGTGTTCTCCCATGGTGCAGATGTAAGGGTTGGGGTTATTTTAGCATGATTGAGGTGTGTCTTCCCATGATCGTGATGATGTGTTCATCTAGGTTGTGCTCCGTGTGCCGATGAGATGATCTAAAGATTATGAGGTGATAAGTAGGAGATTCAGGTTTTGCATAGGCATATAATCAGTCCTGGGATGCTCCTTCAAGTTTTGTAGAGGCATATAATCAGTCCTGGGAGATCCTGCAGGTTTTGCAGAAGCATATAATCAGTCCTGGAATGCTCCTTCAGGTTTTGCAGAGACATATAATCAGTCCTAGGAGATCCTACAGGTTTCGCAGAGGCATATAATTAGTCCTGGGATGCTCCTTCAAGCTTTGCAAAGGCATATAATCAGTCTCGGGAGATCCTACAGGTTTTGCAGAAGCATGTAATAAGTCTTGAGATGTTGCGTCAGGTTATTGCAAGGCAATGTAATAAGACCTAGACTGTGTGTCAGGTTTTTGCAAGGCAATGTAATAAGTCCTGAGCTATACCTACTTGATGGCTTGCTTGCAGAGATGATGAAGACCTACATGGAGGCTAGGCCTACATACAGTATGAAAAAGGGTTGGCTCTGTAGAACTTCCTATGATGATTAGATTGGAGAATGATGGTCAAGATCGCAGCAGCAGTGACGATGATGATCCAACTTTGATGATGATCCAGCGATGAAGACTTGTGCTGATGACTGTGTCAAGAGATGTAATGTCCCTTATTAGGAATTTTATTAAAATTTCAATTTTCCACTTTTTTCCTTGGTTCGACCTTTGACTAGTTTCGATCTCTAGGTCCCAAATTTGCCCCAAATGATCCCAAATCTTCTAATAAGGTATATGAATAATATTAGAACATAAATATGTGTTTCAGGGATGCCTTTGTACCTTTAAAACACTTCTGCAAATACTCTTTCAATTCTGGTCAATGTAGGTAACTTTACTAGTGATTTCCCTTTGACTAGTATTGGTCTCTAGGTCTCATATTGACTCCAAATGCCTTCAAATCTTCAAGGAAGGTTTATGAATGATATTAGGAATTGAATATGATGTTCAGGGACAACATATTTCCACCAAAAGACCTCTTCAAACTCTCTTAAGATTCTGGACCAAGTATGCAATTTTACTAGTAATTTGGGGTTCAAATCCCCCTAAGGTAAGTACTGAAAATGGCTTCCCAAATGCCTCCAAACCCACTCAAATTTATGAAAATAGGTATGTAATGTGTTAAGTATGTTATTAAGGTCTCATATTCACCATTAATGGTTTATTACAATTGTTCTCACCCTCTCCCATTCAACTGCAAAAATCCTCAATTCGACCCTTGGGGAAATGGCACTATTTCTTCTCCCAATGCAATTAAACTGAGTAAAAATGCTTCAAATGCTCAATTACAGTACATGAAACTTGTATAAGATATCCATGGAAATATATTTATCACAAATATATCAGAGAATCATCCATTCATTCGAAATCATCATCAATACATTGGCTCACAACAAGGTAGTGGGGAAATGGCATTGTTCTTCCATTAAAAATGAGATTTATACATTTCTACTTGGAATTTCAACCTGAAAATTTTTGGAGATGAATAACAGAGTATTTAATTCATATTACAAAAGAAATGGGGCATTAGAAGCTCCCCCAAAGAGTACAATAGCTCACCAAAAACGCCCTCCCTCAAGGATCAAGAATATGCCATCAAAATTGGAAATGGTTGAAGGAGCGAGCTGCAATAGAAGAAACCATGAGATGCCCTGTAGCTTACACCTGCAAATAAAGACTCCATTAAAGCTCCAAATGAAAGGTCTGAATGGCCTTTCCAATTTCCAACTTGGATGGGAATCTTTCACCCTCAAAATTGGCTAAGGCAAGAAACTAGTCATCCACTAGCTCTCCCTCTTCACAAATACAATTGCAAATTCTACAAATGATCAAAAGCTGGTTTCATTCTTTATTATTGACATTTATAAAGTTCTAATGGCCTCCATGGGTCAAATTCCTTCCAAGAGACTCATGCCAACTCAAGTTGGGAAGAGATTCCAAAGAACGCCACTTGTACAACAATTCCTAGTCTCCCACTTCCATCAAATCACATGTGGAAGCATCTTAGCTACCCTAACACCCTTGAGTGCCCTCTTGGAGTCTATTTTTATCCCTAACATGTCATATATGTCATATGTCAGCCTTCAGGTCTGATTTGTGTCATAGGTGTCATAGCATCTTCATTATTGTTGTCATAGAGCTAGGGAATCTAGCCCAAGTGTCTCACTAGCTCCAAATTGCCACTTCCTCTTCCATGGGAGTTACTCTTCCTCTATATTTTGACCTTGGATGAGTCATTCAATGAATAATACCTTTTGGACTCCCTCAAGTATGTTACCATTCACCTTGAATTCGAATTGGTGAGAGAATGATGCCAAATGTAGTGGGGAAATCTAGCCATATGTGGGTCCCACTTCCTCCATGTGTCTTCATGATGAAATGCCACTTTGATTTTCACTTGTATATATTTATTTAGATCATTTATTAAATATTTATGCCATTCTAATGTTCAAACATCATTTATTATCCCCATTATTCCAAATCCCAAAGCTTCCACCCCAAACCTAGGAAACTAGTAATTTTCCTCCGTGGCAATTATTTGACCTTAGGATCAATTTGACAAACTCTAATGAATAGAGCCAATGTGATTAGGCCATTGTGACCCAATACCAAATTTGAGACATGACAAATCCTCCCTTCCCAATATTGCTTGTCCTCAAGCAATTTTAAATGTGGGTGTTGAAGAACCTGCTTTCTGTATAATTCTTTGAAGTTGCCATTGAATTGCCCAACCTTGAGTCTTTGAGTTTCCATGAAGATTTTAGAGAGGAAACCCCATGCTTGATGCTGCACTACTCTGATTAAAATCACTTTATTAAGTGGGGAATCCATCTCCCATACTGCTTGCTTCCCCAAAAAATATGAAACCAATGAGATAAAAATTATTCCAGGGTCCCATTGCTTGTATTGCACCCCAACAATTAAGAGTGCTCTCCAACCTACACCATTACATAAGAGGATTCCTGGATCCCATTTTCTTGTATGCATTCTTCCAAACATCATGAGTACCAAATATATATCATCAAAGTACATAACAACATAATGAAAATGTACATCAAGGATGTGCTTCATCAAAGAGTCATGAAAGTGCTTATACCTCCAAGCAAGTAGACCACCATTTTCCAAGTGCATACAAGCTTCAAGTGACCAATCAAATCTGCTCCAATGACATAGGTGAGGATCCCATGTCCTATAATGCTGCTCCAAAAGGATGTGATATGCATCAAAATATTCAGCCATGTATTCTTTCATCAAAGGAGTGAATGAAGAATCTCCACTAAAATCTGAACCAAATAATGAGCAGAAAAAACAAGGAGACTTCAAATGACTCAAAGAAGTCTCACCCATACATCCATGAATGTGAGAATCATAAAAATATAACAAAGTATGTGGCTGCCAACAAAAATGTTCTCCAATCATAAATCTATTCTCCCAAGTGTTGGATGAAGTTCCTCCAACATCAAATGAATCAAATGTTGAGCAAGAAAAACCATGAGTCTTCAAGTGACTCAAATGCATATCATAGGTGCATCCATGTAGATTTGCATCATCATAAAGTGACAAATAATGTTGCTACAAATGTGAATAAGAATGGGCTCCAACCATATCATCATAAAAAGTAAATCTAGGAGTTCTATACTCCTCATGTGGCACCATCAAAAAGAACTCTTTCACCCATACTTCATTGAGATTAATGTTGCAAAACATGGAATTGTAGGATGTAGGAGAATGAACCAAATCACCAAAATGATCAAAAAGTGCAGAAGTTTCATCATGGGAAGGATCCATGTGGGTAGTATCATGCAGCTCCTTCAAAAGTGGGAAACCTTTGTCATAGATTGGTTCCAATGTAGAGGAATCATGCTCTTCTTTAAAAATTGCATAAGCTTCATCAAGAGACAATTCAAGTTCCTCTTCCACCAAATCGAGTGTTTGGATCTCTTCAAGTTCATCTTCAAACACATTAAGCATATTCAAATTTTCCCATTTCTCATGATCCACCATGTCATGAGAATCCTCCAAACAATCTACCATTTGACAATCTGAAACATAGGAGGAAAAACAAGTATCTTGCAACTTTTCAAGAAGTTGCTCATTTTGAATTGTGAGCTTATGATTATCCTCATTATTCTTCAAGTATGCATCATGTAACAATTCATTAAGCTCAAACAAATGGTTTCTATCAAAAAGCAAAGACATGAAATTACCTTTAATGTGGCACATTGCTCTTTGAATCTTCTCCATGTCTTCAAGGAAGGATGTTTCCTCCAATGAAGTAGCTCTCCAACAAGAATTTGACACCAATGCTTGAGTGTCATGGAGAATGTTGAGGGACTCTTGGATCTTCTTTTCATTCATCTTTAAGGACCCTTCAATAAAATGAGGTTCTTGCAAATGAACCTCCTCATATTCTTCATTTTTTCTTGGACCAACTTCATGAAGTTCAAGTGGTGATGGGGAAGGTGATCTTGGTTCTTCTTCAACTGTTATAAGGTCTTCATTATCATGCTTAATGAAACTTGTACTTGTAGAAACACTTTCAAAAGTGATCTCTATGTCACCAACATAGAGGTGTGAGCACCCATCAGTAGGTACTCCTTCATAGTTTAAGCATCCATCAGTAGATGCTCTTTGGTTCATGTCTAAGCTAGAAGGTGTCTCGAAATGGTCTTCCATATTTTCAATAGAATCTTCTTCATGCTCTTGTGATGTCTCCTCCTTTTTCTCTTTAAAGCAATATGATGCATTTTTCCCCTTGTCTTCCTTAGGATCAGTATATTTGGAATCTCTTCTTGAATAAATCTCAAAAGCTCTCCTCAAGGAGGACATCATTTCATGCACACATATATGATACTCGCTCCAAGGGTTTTTACAAGAAGGGCATAAACCTTTCTTCACTAACTCCACATCTTCATTTTTGGGCCTATTTTCAAAAACATGTTCAGCATAGTACTCAAAAGACATGGCATTTTTTGTATTTTTGCTCGAAGCAAGATATTCTTGATATTTTTGATATTGTTGGGGCAAGGTTTTATATTTTTCTCTCCATCTTTGGAACTCGCTCATAGAATTATCCTTGGTTGGTGTGACACACTCATATTCATCATATCTAAAGTCATAAGAAGAATCTTCATTTCTCTTGAAATTGTAATAAGTGTTGCATGATGGCACCTCTTCCTCATACCATTCACATTCTGCTTCATATTGCTCATAAGCATCTGCATATTCCTCATAAGAATTGTACTCATATGATTCATCATAATAGTAAGACATGGCTGCCAATTATTCTTGAATGTATGTACCTAATACACAGGTTCAAGGACCATGCTCTGATACCACTGTAATGTCCCTTATTAGGAATTTTATTAAAATTGCAATTTTCCACTTTTTTCCTTGGTTCGACCTTTGACTAGTTTCGATCTCTAGGTCCCAAATTTGCCCCAAATGATCCCAAATCTTATGATAAGGTATATGAATGATATTAGAACATAAATATTTGTTTCAGGGATGCCTTTGTACCTTTAAAACACTTCTGCAAATACTCTTTCAATTCTGGTCAATGTAGATAACTTTACTAGTGATTTCCCTTTGACTAGTATTGGTCTCTAGGTCTCATATTGACTCCAAATGCCTTCAAATCTTCAAGGAAGGTTTATGAATGATATTAGGAATTGAATATGATGTTCAGGTACAACATATTGCCACCAAAAGACCTCTTCAAACTCTCTTAAGATTCTGGACCAAGTATGCAATTTTACTAGTAATTTGGGGTTCAAATCCCCCTAAGGTAAGTACTGAAAATGGCTTCCCAAATGCCTCCAAACCCACTCAAATTTATGAAAAGAGGTATGTAATGTGTTAAGTATGTTATTAAGGTCTCATATTCACCATTAATGGTTTATTACAATTGTTCTCACCCTCTCCCATTCAACTGCAAAAATCCTCAATTCTACCCTTGGGGAAATGGCACTATTTCTTCTCCCAATGCAATTAAACTGAGTAAAAATGCTTCAAATGCTCAATTACAGTACATGAAACTTGTATAAGATATCCATGGAAATATATTTATCACAAATATATCAGAGAATCATCCATTCATTCGAAATCATCATCAATACATTGGCTCACAACAAGGTAGTGGGGAAATGGCATTGTTCTTCCATTAAAAATGAGATTTATACATTTCTACTTGGAATTTCGACCTGAAACTTTTTGGAGATGAAGAAAAGAGTATTTAATTCATATTACAAAAGAAATGGGTCATTAGAATCTCCCCCAAAGAGTACAATAGCTCACCAAAAACGCCCTCCCTCAAGGATCAAGAATATGCCATCAAAATTGGAAATGGTTGAAGGAGCGAGCTGCAATAGAAGAAACCATGAGCTTCCCTATAGCTTACACCTGCAAATAAAAACTCCATTAAAGCTCCAAATGAAAGGTCTGAATGGCCTTTCCAATTTCCAACTTGGATGGGAATCTTTCACCCTCGAAATTGGCTAAGGCAAGAAACTAGTCATCCACTAGCTCTCCCTCTTCACAAATGCAATTGCAAATTCTACAAATGATCAAAAGCTGGTTTAATTCTTTTTTATTGACATTTATAAAGTTCTAATGGCCTCCATGGGTCGAATTCCTTCCAAGAGACTCATGCCAACTCAAGTTGGGAAGAGATTCCAAAGAACGCCACTTGTACAACAATTCCTAGTCTCCCACTTCCATCAAATCACATGTGGAAGCATATTAGCTACCCTAACACCCTTGAGTGCCCTCTTGGAGTCTATTTTTAGCCCTGACATGTCATATATGTCATATGTCAGCCTTCAGGTCTGATTTGTGTCATAGGTGTCATAGCATCTTCATTATTGTTGTCATAGAGCTAGGGAATCTAGCCCAAGTGTCTCACTAGCTCCAAATTGCCACTTCCTCTTCCATGGGAGTTACTCTTCCTCTATATTTTGACCTTGGATGATTCATGCAATGAATAATACCTTTTGGACTCCCTCAAGTATGTTACCATTCACCTTGAATTCGAATTGGTGAGAGAATGATGCCAAATGTAGTGGGGAAATCTAGCCATATGTGGGTCCCACTTCCTCCATGTGTCTTCATGATGAAATGCCACTTTGATTTTCACTTGTATATATTTATTTAGATCCTTTATTAAATATTTATGCCATTCTAATGTTCAAACATCATTTATTATCCCCATTATTCCAAATCCCAAAGCTTCCACCCCAAACCTAGGAAACTAGTAATTTTCCTCCTTGGCAATTATTTGACCTTAGGATCAATTTGACAAACTCTAATGAATAGAGCCAATGTGATTAGGCCATTGTGACCCAATACCAAATTTGGGACATGACAAGAGAATACCTTCTTAGTTAAGAGGGAGTGTTAATGTAATTATAACTTCGGAAGATATTCACTTGTATATTTTATGTTGTATTTGTATTTTATTATTGTACCTTCGATAGAGATGTTTATTCCTCCGGTCAGGAGAGTCATTATTGTACTTGAGTCATGTAAATTTATTGAGGTTAACCCTCCATTGTATGTTAGGGATTTAAACCCCAGATTTGAGTCATCATTGAGTTATTAGACCCTCCTAGAGAAGTCGGCCCAGTTAGTTCCACCTAGGGGCCGACCTATTTGGGGTTAAGGTCAAGTGAAATTAAAAGTATAAATAGAGAGGGTGCTCCTCTCTATTTGCTCATTCACTCACTCACTCAATTCGCATTAGTGAGAAAGAGGAAGAGTTTGCACAAGTGGAGAAGAGAGAAGTTGTTGAAGACCATCTCTATATTTTGGGTTTTACTTTTGTGACATTGTATTGTTGCTCATTCTATCTCTAAGGAAGTTGCGAGGTTTTCTCCTTTATGGTTTCCCCGAGGAAAATATTTGTATCTCTTGTGTTTATGTTGTGTTTGTTATTCTCTCAGTAAGTTCCTAGATTAACATTGATTAAATTGTGAAAATCTAACAGCTACACCATTTTGGGAGGCGAACAATACTTATGAGTAATCGAATTCTATTTTGGGGGCCACTTCACTATTTTTTAGGTTTTTAGTGTGACAAGCTTGAATTGATTTTTAGGAAAATTTCATGCGGTGACTTTTTATGGTCAACTCTTAGCTTTAGATTGATTTTTAGTCACAAGACTGAGGTCATATGGTGATGGAGATGGAAATGGGGATAATACTATTGTAAATTATGTATAATGATGATGACACATGACAAAGTAGGTGAGAAAATTAGGCTATTAACAAATTGATATATGTTTTTGTGAAAAATTTTATGGAGGTTTGGGGATCAAATCGTATTAAGTCTCTAGGAGTTTCCTATGAAAGGCACAAGGTTGGTACAAGCACTCTAGCTTTCGTGGACTTTTGGAAAGGCTTCATTGTGAATTGTCCAAGGACGTGTGTATGTCTTGACTAAATTTGGGAGTTGTCCATTATTTCTTCACAAAAGGAGATAAGATAGAAAAATGGTATAGCCTTTGTGTAAATGACACAAACTTTTCTAGACCTATTGTCCAAGGATTAAAATGCCTCTCACAAAATGAGCCCCAAGTTAGCTCAATTGGTAAATGCTCTTGTGTGAAAGCTTTGGGAGGTATCTGTATCAAATATCATTAAGTCCCTTGGGGTTACATGTGAAAGTCACAGGGTCGGGTCAGGCACACTAGCCATCATGGAGATTTGGAAAGGTTATAGTGTGACTTGTTAAGGGACTCATGCATGTCTAGCCTTGTGAGCTATCCCTCCTTTCCTCACAAGGGAAGAGAGTCTAGAAAATTGTTATAGCCTTTGAGTATATTATATAGCCTCTTCTAGACCTATTGTCCAAGGATGAAATTCCTCTTACAAAATAAGCCCCAAGAGTTGGCTCAATTTATATATGTTATTATGCAAAACATCAATGATACCTTAGGATAAAATATGATTAAGTACCTCAAGTCACCTATGAAAGTAACATAGTTGGGGCAGGCTCATTGGCTCTTGTAGAGATCTTCAAATGCTTGTGTGTGAATTTCCAAGGACTTGTGCATGCATATACTAACCTTGGGAGTTATCTCTTCTTCCCTCACAGGAATATCTAGGCTAGAAAATTGGTATAACCCTCAAAGGTAGATGATGTTGTCTTTTTTAACCTATTGTCTAATGTTGAAAACACCTCTTAAATTTTAAGCCCCAAGGTTAGCTCGATCGGTTAAACCATCTCCCAAAGCATGTTGTTGACAAGGAGATTATAGATCACATCTTCAAATCTATTCGAGTAGATCAAGGTTACCAACCCCTCCTGTAAATAGTGATTTAGTGATTGAGCCACTCTCCATCTAAATAGTAAAAAAGAGAACAAATATATTCGAGTATAATAGTTGAAGCACTTTCCATCTAAATAATCCAAAAAAGAAAAGACATCCCACATCATTTTTCCTTGAAAAAATAATTATAAAATATATTATCAAAATTATTAATTATATCAATATTAAAAAAAACATTTTATATTAATTTAAAATTTTAAAATTCAAAATCACAACAACCTACCCTAAGTTATTGTAAATTATTATTATATGTATGGTATGTATATAAAATTGTTTACAAGTTACATGCAGCCACAAGAAGACTACTGAAATACGAAATCTCAATTATAATATATACCGCTACAAATGTCAATCATAATATAAACCATTGCATCCCACTTATGGAGAGCAAAATAGAAATTTGCTCCAAACCTAATATAAAATAATGTATCGTATATTAAAAAATTGTTAGAATCATTTATTTATAATATGATATAAAATTATTAAGAAAAACATAGATTAAGAAGTAGTTTTATTATAATCATAATATAAAATTAATAAAATAAACATATATTAAGAAATTGTTTTATAAAAATGATAATATAAAATTATTAAATGAGAACATATTAAGATTATAATATAAAATTATTAAGATAAATACAATAAAAAATTATAATAAAATCATTTCTAACTTATTGTAAAATTATTAAGATAATCATATATTAAGAAATTGTTCTCATGATGAAATATTGTGTTGGAAAGTAAATGTGTTATCTATAAATACATTATTAAATTATAGCAAACCCAGTTTTTCATATTTTAGCAACTTTAAATTAATAAAATATATATAAATTATTGTGAAATTTTTTAAATACATTTATGTTTGACAATTTGAGAAGGTCAACATTTCTCAAATAGACAAAGGTTTTGAATACATGTTTTATCGACCACAATGTTTATTCAAACCTCCATTTCATCATCAACTGTTAATCAATAAATCTAAATCATACATCCATCCCTTTGGCATAGTAAAATGAATTAATTAAATAAAAATATCTTAGTATAAATTCTTGGATTAAAATAAACATATTAGGTGTAAGACGTTTCATACAACTTTCTTTGTTTCTTCTCTATTGGGTTTTTTACACCATGGCAAGTTTATTTATATATATTATAAAAATGATGACAAAATTATCAACTACAGTTTATTCCCACTTGGTAAAAGTGGGACCACTATTATTGTTTCATTGAGGTTTAAGTTTTACTGACATGTACGCACTTTACGGGTTGCTTTACATGCGTTTGTGTTTATATTTATGTTTATGATTGTAATTTAAAAAAAGAATGGATTAATTTTTTATTTTTTGTTGTTATTTTTGAAATTTGGTGATGATTTTTTGGTTGAAATATTGTTTAAATTCTTTTTTTTAATTGTATAAATAAATTCAATGCCTTCCAAAAAAATTGGCATTTTGATTTTGCAATTTTAAAAATGTATATATGCATTGGTTTTTGCTCCACCAATGGAGTATTGGTTTTTGCTCCACCAAGATTCAAGTTTTTTTAGTGACATATTTTTCTATCTTGCCTATGTACATTGGTGATTGTGATTACAATTTCAACCAAATACAAGATATGTAAGATATACAAGATATAGACAGATTTAATGGAACAAATATCCTCACTCACAACTTCTTAATAAATGGATTTTAATTTGCGGTTGGGGGGGAGGATTTTGTGGAGACTGGTTTCGGGTGACATAGCCTAGTGGAAGTCAGTCTTATCAAGGAAATATTTATATAAGAATCGCCTCTGATGTCTAGAAAGAGGATTGAATATAGTGCCTAGCTCCTCAATATGGTCGATGTGTAAAGCCTCCTTCGCCTTCATTCAAGACCATCTATCACGGATCCCAGGTAATGGGAAGAGGATAAACATATGGAAAGATAAAATAGATGGGCTTAAGGAGCTAAATAACATTCACAATTTTGAAAATTTAAAAAGATGGATGGACGGAAAAGGCATCAAGACGCTATATGACATATCAGATTGGAATGAGGAAGAGGAATGGAGAGGATGGAAGGTAGATCAACTACCGGCTAATATGAAAGAAGACTAGTGCAGGATTCTAGAAAATCAACGAGAAAATGGGAAATAAATGGAGGCGAGTATTCTGTCAAAGAAGGGTACAAGCTCCTCTTAAATGAGAGTGATGCTCTCTCAAAATTGTCCATTTAGAAAGCTATCTGGAATAGTGAGGCAATACCGAAGATCAAAGGCTCTGCATGGACATGTTCCCATGGAAGAATTATCATTGAAGATAATCTTAAAAAGAGAGGGTTTCAGGGACCTTCCCAATGCCATCTTTGCAAAGAGAGTGAGGAAACAATCCTTCATTTTATCCTGGAATGCCCCTATGCAAAGGATGTAACACCCCTGGTTTGGAACCCCTAGTCTAGTTATGCCGAGATGTACTACAGTTTATGAATGCCTGCAAGGATGAACATATTGTATTTTGTAAATATTAATACTAAAAAAATCCACAACTGGTTGTGCTGAGGCAACACACTGAAAAGATCGGGGACTTATGTATTCACCAAAGATAGTAAGGGGGTTAGATGTCTTGGGTGGGAGACCATGTTATGACCCTGTTAAATATTTAAGTCCTTAAGGTTTATCCTAAGCCATAATCTCTTTTAAATGACTTTATATTATATTTTTAAAATCATAATTATTATTTAATTATGATTAAGTGGGATTTTGGGTAGTTTACGTTTTAATATATATATATAATAATAAATAAATAAATAATGGGCTGAGAGAGAGAGCCCACATGGTTCCAAGTTGCATGCATGAACTTATGCATGCAAGGGAAAAGTAATTCGCCACCATTTTGTGTAAAGGCGTGAAAGAAAATGGAATTCTGAGAAAACATTCCCATGTCTAGGTGTGTCTGAGAGAACAGGGGAGATAATTATTATCCAAGAATGAAAACTGATATGAATCCCTGAACCTGAGAGCCAAATTGCTGATAATTTTTGCTGCAATTCTATCCATTTTGTCTCTGGTCATTCCAGTGAAGTGGCAAATGGTGTAAGCAACTAACTTGGTGGATTTCTAAGCACAGATGGCAACGATGTGTCTCACTGTTGTGCAGTCATAAGGAAATCAAGAAGGTTAAGTGTTGTGAGCAAATTTATCATATGACCGAGGTTGAGATCACCAACATACTAGGGGTTCAAAGAGAGACATCTAGGGTTCTACAACCAACAAAATAAGCAAAGGGTTTAAAATTTAGAAAGGCATGTACTTTATGGAGTTTGTTCCTAGATTTCGTTGCTCCTTTCTCTGCTTTTAATCTAGCCCAACATGCCCAGGCTTAGACCTGAAAAACAAATAACCACAACCTTCCTCAAAGACTTTTGACAATAATAAATATTACTTATGAATTGAAAGTAGATAAAGAACATGAATCTAAAACTCTACTTTCAATATAAAAACTAGCAATCTCCCCATTCAAACATGAAATTGACTCGGAATTTGGAAAGGGAAGATGTCAAATATTTCATTAATAATTGAAGCAAGTACAAAGTTACCTTCCTTATATTCAAGCAACTCACGAAACCTTGATTCATGATCTCCTACATCTCTTCTCCAAGAATCCCACCCATAACTCAAATGCATTAGGGTTTGATAGCAATTAGGGCATCAATGGTAAGGGAAGAGGGTGATAATTTCTCCAACATAACAATACTTGGGCCAAGAATCCTCCTCATATACCATCTCCCTTTCTTGTATAGTGGAAGGAGATAGTTGGGTCAAGGAGGGAGCAGTTGTAACCGAGGAGAAGGTTTCCAAAACCAACCAAACTTCCCCAAATTCGATGTTTTTTATATTTTTTGGCATTTTTTAAGGAACTTGTGAGAAAAGGGGCAAGGTACGCACCACACATAGGTGAGCCATGTGCAAAATGCGCGTGGGTGAAAAATAGGCTAAAAATGCCATTTTGAGGGTTTTTCAGGGGGTGTTTTGGTCTCCAAATGTGGTCAAAATATTCCTAACTATTGGATAATCAATGAATACATTAAGACCACCTTACTAAGCACCAAATTATGGCTCTTCATCCATATTTTCCTTTTGTGTGACCAACAGTAACTTCATTAAGTGTCATCACGGACGGAGAAGTGCCAATTTGGGTTATAACATTAAGTGCATTGTTTGGCATGGAATTGGATTCAACCAAATTTTCCTAATTGCCAAGTGTTAGTTATGTAAGAGGCTAGGAATTGGAGAGATGTATGTCTGGTGAATGCACAAGTATCAACTCGGGGGTGGTGTTCTGCTAAGAGGTTAAGGAGCCGAATTACCTATGGTTGGATGGAGCATGGAAGCCACACAACAAGTTTCCCAATTCAAGTGTTTAACATATAAGTTTAATTCATGAGAATGGTGTTTTTCTAATTTTCAATATTAATTCGTGATAAAAATTTGCCATGGTTTTCTGTTTAAATTCTGGATTTGCAATAAAAGAAGGAAATCATGAGTCGCTTGGTTGAATTCCTGTACGAAGAAATTGGTGCAAGTTTATCTCTGCGATAATGTTTGGAAATTTTTATGAATGCCAAATTTATTTACATAAGTCAAAGTCTGAGAAATGATTTCTTGTAATAGTGGTTAATTTATGGTTTCATAATTGAAATATTTATTCAAAGTATGTCGAAGAGTACAAAGTTTGGAAAATTATATGAATGAATAAATAAGTAGGAATTCCATTTGTTTTGATTATTTCTCTTAACCTGGCTCATTTATTTTCAAATGGTTAATTTTCATTGCAAAATCCTGTGTTAAACTGCTAGTTTTACTTTTACTGTGTAGTTATGTTCTTACTGCGCAACTCCTAAGTTAGATGAAATGTTTTTACTGTGCAGTTCAAAAGAGTTAAATGAAATGTTTATATAAATTATTTCAAAAAGGTTTAAACTCCTACTTTTCATATAGATGGAAGAAAATAAGTCTTATCGAAGGATTGAATTTAAAAACAATGAGCTGAAATTGCTAATTTAAAAGAGTCTAGATGTTTATGTGAAGACTAAATTCATCCAAGTTCATCTTTAAAAGTTCCATGGGCCAAATATGAGTGGTATTTGTTTTTAATTTACAAGTATTGGAATTGTAGGGATTATATACAAAATTTAATGGGTTGAAATAGTAAATAATATGTCATTTACCTTTTATGTTTGAGAAAGATTGGAAAATGTTTTCCTAATTAATTTATAGAAACCCCACTTCGCAGTTACTACGCAATAAGTTTATGGAACATGTTGATGTTCTAATTTCCTTGTCTTAAATGTGTAATTCAATACTTGAGGATTGTTATGTATATAAATTTATTTTCCTTGTTCTATTGTTGTGGAGCAAACTACATAGTTCATTCTATGCATTGGAAAGAATGGTAAATGGTTTTCCTATTTTATTTGTGACAACCCCACTTCACACTTATTAAGACAATTCTTACCGCGCGGTTCTTATTGGGACGTAAGCTTAAAAGGATTATGTTAAAATAATATTTTCCTTTGTCTTAATAAAATGGAAAACAAATAACTGGAGGAATCTCTAAGTATGAAACAATATTTACCTTGTTCCATTTATGAAAACATATTGGGTAATTTCTACGGAAGTTCCTATTGCGAAACTCATATCTATCACAGTTCACCTCTGTCACAGTTCATCTCTGTCATAGTTCACCTCTGTCATTGTTCATATCCGTCGCAATTCATTTCCATCATAGTTCATCTCCGCCACAGTTCTTTTATGTCATAGTTCATCTCTGTGTCACGGTTGTTTTTGTGTCACAGCTCTTATGTCACAATTATCTCGTGTCACAGCTCTTGTGTCACAATTATCTCGTGTCACAGCTCTTGTGTCACAACTCTTATGTCAGTCATAGCTCTTGTGTCACAATTATCTTGTGTCACATCTCTTGTGTCATAGCTCTTATGTTATAGCTCTTATGTCACAACTATAGTGCCACAGCTCTTGTGTCACAGTTTTTATGTCACAGTTATTATGTTTAAAGCAATACTAAATCAAATTGTTTGGTGAAATACGGTTTGATCTAGTGTAATGTTTGTTGATCAATTATGTTGATCTAATATACTTCTGCTAAAATGTTTATTTTTTATGCATTTTTTATAAGAATTTATATAGCCATTATGCATGTAATATTTCATTTTAAGGAAAAAAATTATTTTTTTAAATCCTATGTAACGTAAGGTGCATCACAAAGGAAGTGTGGGAAATATCTCAAAAAATTTTGTTGACCGCGACCATAATCCTTCATAATTATGTTGAAATGTGTCTTTCATGTCATAAAAAGTATCTTGGAACTTTTTAAGGAAAACCCTTATTAAAAAGGGTGTGGGAAGCCATTTGCTTCTTTATAGCGTGGAAGATTTGGCTGGCTAGAAATGATTTGATATTGAGAGACGAAGAAAACGGTCCAAGACAGGTAGCAATGAAATCTTGGGGTTTAATGGCATAAGCAATACATCAAAAAGGAAATCAAAGCAAGATATTGAAACCTTGGAAGTCAAAGAAAGAGAATGGTGAAGGTCTATCCTATACTCTCCAACTAATAGACCTCCCCCAAAGCCAATCTTAAAAATTTGGGCTACTAGAATGATAGATGCGGAATTTCAAAAGTGGATCCAAAATAGGATTCGGAGGGTTCTATTCTTTGACGACGCTTCCAAAGGAAATCCAAGGCTGGCAAGAGTGAGGGGGATTCTTTACGGCCCTGAAGAATCTCAAGAAACAAAGTACGCTTGGGGTCTTGGAACTGCAATGAACAATCAAGCAAAAGTGTTAGCCTTATGGTGTGGGATCGATCGCGCCTTGGGAAAAGGGTGTCAAAGTCTTGTCATCGTTGGAGACTCAGAGATAATAATACAAAGCATAATATCTAAAACTCCTCCAAAAGACCCATATCTTAACATAATCATTTCCAGATTAATTCAAAGGTGTAAAAAATCGCCAATCAAGTGCTCATCACGTTTTGAGAAAACATAACAAGGTGGAAGATGAGCAAGCCAACCTTGCATGCTCGTTAGACCTAGGGACAAGCAAAATTGGGGGAGGGGCTTTCCATCTAATATGCATCCCCTAACGTTGCCTAAGATTGATACATGGCATTCATGACATATGTTGAAATGACAGGTGATAAAAGTCATTGTTTCCATGATGCAAGATGACACGAGCTCATTGTAATTTCCCTCAACGGATCGTAGAACAAGGTTATTAATGCATCTCAATCTATTATGAACAAGTCTCTTCATCCCTATCAGAACTATTGTGGGACTCGAATTGAAATGGAGGTGAGGAAGGTAGGAGGATTACCCATTTTATCTGTAGCATTGCAGAGAGTGAGAGGCAATGAAAAGCACCGACAAAAAATTTGGGTTCGTCTCCAATACAGGGGCAGCTTTGTTGATGTTTGGCGTCGATCTAGAGTCATGGAAGGCTCTAGCTCCTTTTCCATGTTATCACCGATGCAACATGAAAAGAGAATTATGGACCTAGAAGAGAAAACAAGGTTTTTGTTGAGCGATTTGGAGAGATGGTAGTGGGATATGAAGCAACGCATAGAGGAGGAACTTCGCGGGGAAAATTAGAGGAATGAAGATGCTTATGGCAAGGCTAAGAAGGAAAACTCGAAAATTGAATTGATGGAGGTTGAAATTAGATGTCTGCGTGGTCGTGGATGGGAGTAAGGGGAATTCATTAAATAATTTCATGAAACAATTCACCATCTATGGAGAGAGGTTGTGCCCAAGTTTAGAAGAGTGGAGCATCGTGCAAATTCCTCTATGGGCTCTACAAAGACATACCAAGGACTAGAAAGGGAGGCACCTTCAGTCAACAAAATGATATACCACCATTGGTGCCCTCAGCACAAAGTAAGTCGAACAGCTTCTCCACATCAACATGCAAGATCCCTGATCTCCATACCATTGGGTTATTCGAATTACCATGTTTTTATGTAGTTATGTGTTGTAAATGTCCTTTTTGTAATATAGTTTTATTATAATATATACATCTAAGCTAGCAGAAAATAGAAAAAGCACCAAGGTTAGATGAATGAAATCTAGAGATGTTGGCAATTTTGAAACATGACAAAGAGAACTATTGTCCCCCTTTTGTTGGACGGTTCAGCCGTATCCCCTTTTAATATAAATTTCTCAGTTTTGGTTTAAAAAAACAAATGGATTTTAATTTTAAATGATATAAATCCATTTTATTTATTATAATTATTCCTATCTATCTATCTAAAGAAGCCCTAAGGGTTAGCTCAAGGGGTCATGAACCAGATGTGAGATCTCTCCCCCCAAAGTTGGGGAGGTCATGGATTCAAATCTCTAGATCCCCTCAAGGTTACGTCCCGTAATCAAGGCTTTCAATTTACCTTGTTTACCATTCATGAATCATGAGGAAGTACTCATATATATAAAGAAGAAAAAAAAACAATAAACAATAAATAACAAAATAATAAAATGAAAGCTAGTGATTTTTTTATTATGAATCCATGTTACAACATAAAACTTTGCATCATAGTACAGCCTGAGTGGGCCTAATGGTTAAGAACATGTGTTTCCTCCTAGGAGGTCTTAGGTTCAAATCTGGAGGGGGGTAGGGTATGTACACATATGTAGACTTTAGCAGTTACATCGATGCGTAGGGAGGGGTCCCTTGTCCCACAAACAAGGGGGTCTCATACACCAAATTGATGTCTAGCTTGGTTGTGACCTTAAAAATATATTATTATTATTATTATTTTTATTTTATACAATGGAGTATTCTCCTGAGAGTTTATTAACTAAATAAATTTTATATGATAGCCTGAGTGAGTCTGACGGTTAAGAACATGTGTTTCCTCATAAGAGGTCATAGGTTCAAATCTGGAGGGGGTAGGGTATGTACATCTCTGTAGAATTTAGCAATTACTTCCCTGTTTAGAGGGGGGTCCCTTGTTTCACAAACGAGGTCCTTTGTTTCACAAACAAAAGGGTCTCATACACTAAATTAGTGTATGGTTTGGTTATGACCTTAAAAATAGATTATTATTTATTATTATTATTATTATATAAATTTGTTAATTTGGGGCAACAAGTATAACATTGTTATAAGACTTAATACTTCTAAAACAAGAGAGAATCCATCATTTTTTTGTGATTTATGACTCAACACTATTAATTCAACATATGCAACAAATGGTGGAACTTATTTTCCCATAGTATTTCTTTAAGCAAATATTGGGGGAGTCCTTTTATTCATTATCTCCCATGGAGAAGACACAGTTTCTTGATGCTTGAATGTAATAATGGTGAATTTTTAGTAGTTTAGAACATGGATGTTAACATGTTAATGGTTCAATTGCATGATTAAGTAAATTAATGGATACAATGTTGAGGAGAGAACCCATCATACCCTAAGCATCCCTGATTTAGGGCTTTGTGTAATTTCCTACACACGTCTCGGATGAGACTTTATCTTGTTCACAAGATATTGAAAATGTCATCGCCTATAGAGTGTTTTTAATGGTGATGCAAGTTGAACACTGTGTCTAACAAAGCACCAACCAACGCATTTCTTAGATATAGGTCTAATGTGAATAATCCCTTTTCATTGATGACGTAGTGGGATAATGATAGGAATTGGAGACTACATCAAGGGTTATTTTAGAAATAATGGCTCCAAAATGTTCACATTCGGCTACTACACCACTTTGGGAGGCGAACAATACTTATGAGTAATCGAATTCTATTTTTGGGGTCACTTCACTATTTTTTAGGTTTTTAGTGTGTCAAGCTTGCATTGATTTTTAGGAAAATTCCACAATGTGACTTTTTATGGTCAACTCTTAGCTTTAGCTTGATTTTTAGTCACAAGACTGAGGTCGTATGGTGATGGAGATGGAAATGGGGCTAGTACTATTGTAAATTATGTATAATGACGGTGACACTCATGACAAAGTAGGTGAGAAAATTAGGCTATTAACAAATTGATATATGTTTTGTGAAACATTTTATGGAGGTTTGGGATCAAATCTCATTAAGTCTCTAGGAGTTTCCTATGAAAGGCACAAGGTTGGGACAAGCACACTAGCTTTCGTGGACATTTGGAAATGTTTCATTGTGAATTTCCCAAGGACATGTGCATGTACTAACTAAATTTGGGAGCTATCCATGCTTTCTTCACAAAAGGAGATAGGATAGAAAAATGGTATAGCCTTGGTGTAAATTACACAAACGTTTCTAGACCTATTGTCCAAGGATGAAAATGCCTCTCACAAAATGAGCCCCAAGTTAGCTCAATTGTTATATGCTCTTGTGTGAAAGCTTGGGGAGGTATCTATATCAAATATCATTAAGTCCCTTGGGGTTACACGTGAAAGTCACAGGTTTGGGTCAGGCACACTAGCCGTCATGGAGATTTGGAAAGGTTATAGTGTGAATTGTTAAGGGACTCATGCATATCTAGCCTTGTGAGCTATCCCTCCTTTCTTCACAAGGGAAGAGTGTCTATACAATTGTTATAGCCTTTGAGTATATTATATAGCCTCTTCTAGACCTATTGTCCAAGGATGAAATGCCTCTTACAAAATTAGCCCCAAGAGTTGGCTAAATTTATATATGTTATTATGCAAAATATCAAGGATACATTAGGATAAAATATGATTAAGTACCTCAAGTCACCTATGAAAGTAACATAGTTGGGTCAGGCACATTGGCTCTTGTAGAGATCTAGAAATGCTCCTGTGTGAATTTCCAGGGACTTGTGCATGCATATACTAACCTTGGGAGTTATCTCTTCTTCCCTCACAAGAATATATAGTCTAGAAAATTGTTTTAACCCTCAGAGGTATATGATGTTGTCTTTTTTTACCTATTGTCTAATGCTGAAAACACCTCTTACATTTTAATCCCCAAGGTTAGCTCGATTAGTTAAACGATCTCCCAAGGCATGTTGTTGACAAGGAGGTTATAGATCACATGTTCAAATCTATTCAATTAGATCAAGGTTACCAACCACTACTGTAAATAGTGATTGAGCCACTCTCCATCTAAATAATCCAAAGAAGAAAGGACATCCCACATAAGTTTTCCTTGAAAAAATAACTATAAAATATATTATCAAAATTATTAATTACATCAATATTAAAAAATATATTTTATATTAATTTTAAATTTTAAAATTCAAAATCACAACAACCTCCCTAAATTATTATTATATGTATGGTATGTATATAAAATTGTTTAGAAGTTACATGCAGCCACAAGAAGACTACTGAAATAGTACGAGATCTCAATTATAATATATACTGCTACAAATCTCAATCATAATGATGATGATGAAGATGCTTAACATCTCGTGAGACCACCTTGGTCTATCGAACCTTAAAAAGGAAATTAATTAGATTGCTTTAAAGTTATATTTCTATGCTCCAAAAGTTTGGAGAGAAGCTTTCCTAGCTCATTATAGTTCTAGCAGGATAGGAGTTTTGAGAGGGTTGTATTATGGCCGATATTATGGAACTCAAATCTAATATGGGTGTAAGCAGGGCAATCTAAGAGAAAGTGATTTTCATCTTCTACACTCGAGGACTCACACAGACTACAAATTCTTTCTAGCCACAGAGTTTTAGGAATTGACCAACGTCCAGTTTCTCTATGGAGCTCGTGAGAGTTCGTTCTTATCTTGGCTATATTAATTTTCTTCTTAGAGCTGAATAAATCCGAGAGATAATTATGAGCTTCTAGATTCGGGTTTATGACTTCTTTATAGTACCTTAACTTTATTTTTCCTTCTAGCTCTTTCTCACACCACATTTTCTCTTTAAACTTAAAAGTAATATTATGTTTAATAGCGTTAGTGATATCCTATAAAGTGTCAATTTCGTTAATGCCCCAATGGTTTAACTAGGCCCTAGTATCTTTATACCAACCTCGCTTGAGGCGCATGTGGTTTTGGCTTGAATTTAAAGCAATTTTAGGAAGTCTCTTATTTCCCATATTATTTATCTTGTGCTTGTACATTAGTATCTAATCATGGCTTTGCTCTCAATGGGGGGAGGACCTTCTTCAATAAGGAGAATAGGGTAAGGCGTATTGTTTTTAATTTTGAGGTTATAAGTTATGAAACACTTCTGGATTTGTTCGATCTTTCTCCAAGAATCACTAGAAATGTTGCAGCCCCAAACTTCACAACCATATAAGATGACGGGAATGACAAGAGTTTCGAAGATAAAAAAAAAATTATCCCTCATAGCAAGGTTGGTTGACTTACAATTTTTTTTTAGCCAAAGTAAGCTTTCCAACCACCGTTGATTCTTTTCTCGATATTATAGTTCCAGTTGAGCTTGTGATGGATATCAATACTGAGATACTTGTAAGAAGTTACTTCCTCTAGCTTGTTATTGTCGTAAGTAAAGTTGGTTGAGGTGTATTTCTTCGATTTTATAATCATAACTTTAGTCCTGTCAGTATTAACAGTCATACCCATAGTAGAACAAAAAAAATTGAGAATTCTTAATTGTTTGTCGAGATCAGAGTGACACATTGCCAGGAGGACAATATCGTCTGCATAGAGCAAGAGGATGATGACTATCCTGGCTAGAAAGGTGACAGCGCATCTTGCTAGAAAGGTGACGGCGCATCTTGCTTCTTCTAAACGCTCCTCTAGCTTATCAATGTAGATACCAAAAAGGGTGGGGGAGAGGGGGAAACCTTGCTTAACTCCAATATTACAATTTATATCCGTCGACCACCCCTCGTTGTTCTTAAACTTGGCTACGCATTTTTCGTAAAGTCTTATCGCAACAACTCTCAACTCAAAAGGGAACTGGAGCTCCTCTAACCTCCTCCAAAGGTTATTTCTAGGCACTGTATCACAAGCTTTTCTAAAGTCTTCAAAGAAAAAAAACAAATCAGACTTATTATTACGACATTCCTTTGCAATGATCCTAAGCGTAACATGTTGGCCTGTTGTTGAATGATTCCTTCTAAAGCCGGCTTGCCCTTTGGCCCGTTTACCTTTCGTTTCTAGGCAATCGTTGATCTTCTTTTCTAAGATAATACCATACAACTTAGCTAAAAGAGGGTTAACCATAATGGTCTGATAGTTAGAGGGGTTATTTGAGTTTCCACTTTTGAAGATAGGAATAATGAGGCTTTGGGTCCAAGGTGTAGGGAAACCTTGCTTGACCGCTAGTTTGAAGAGCTTGTGGATGTGCGGGATGAGGACTGGCCCACCAATTTTTAAGATTTATGCTTGGTAACCTTCGATGTCCTTGGATTTTCCATTAGCTAGGCGTGAAACCCCAAAATTAATGTCATCTAATGCCAGAAAACCTCTTTCGTTGTAAGAAGGGTTTGAATGTTGTTCCTGATTTTCGAGGAATCGTAAAGAGTTTTAAGATATGAATTCCATTCTTCCAGAGCAATATTATTATCTTCTTTTGTTTTTCACGTTAGAATTTTCCTCCAAATTTTCTTAGGAGTCACTTTGGAGAGGTGTAGAGGTAATCCTTCCTTTTACTTAGATAATGCCTTTTTTTCTTTCTAATTAGGCTCTTGTACTGATTTAGCTTGTCCTTTTTTACCAGCTCTTCGGTAGCTTGCTTAATTTATTTTCTCGTTGCTTTACACTCTTTATCATACCAAAGGTTGGTTCTACTATCTTTCTTGTTACTCGAGATTTCAATGGAGAACTTGTTAATGGATGAAGAGAGGGCAATAGTAAAATTATGGTAAAGCATTTTGATATTTCGATAATATAAACCATTGCATCCCACTTATGAGGAACAAAATATAAATTTGCTCCAAACCTAATATAAAATAATGTATCATGTAACAAAAAATTATTAGAATCATTTAAATATGATATAAATTTATTTAAAAAGCATAGATTAAGAAGTTGTTTTATTATAATCATAATATAAAATTAATAAGATAAACCTATATTAAGAAATTGTTTTATGAAAATGATAATATAAAACTATTAGAATAAGAACATGTTAAGATTATAATATAAAATTATTAAGATAAACACATTAAAAAATTCGAATAAAATCATTTCTAACTTAATATAAAATTATTAAGATAATCATATATTAAGAAATTGTTCTGCAAATTGTATTAGGATGAAATATTGTGTTAGGATGAAATATTGTGTTGGAAAGTAAATATGTTATCTATAAATACATTATTAAATTATAGCAAAGCCAGTTTTTCATATTTTTATCAACTTTAAATTAATAAAATATAGGTAAATTATTGTGAAAATTTTTAAGTACACAATTTGAGAAGGTCAATATTTCTCAAATGACCTTACTAACAGACAAAGGTTTTGAATACATGTTTTATCGACCACAATGTTTATTCAAACCTCCGTTTCATCGTCAACTGTTACTCAAGAAATATAAATCATACATCCATCCATTTGGCATACTAAAATGAATTAATTAAATAAAAATATCTTACTATAAATTATTGGATTAAAATAAACATATTATGTGTAAGACGTTTCATATAACTTTCTTTTTTTCTTCTATATTGGGTTTTTTTACACCGTGGCAAGTTTATTTATGAATGTTATCAAAATGATGACAAAATTGTCAACTACAGTTTATTCCCAATTTCCCACTCGGTAAAAGTGCGCCCACTATTATTGTTTCATTGAGGTTTAAGGTTTAGTGACATGTACGCAGTTTATTCCCACTTGGTAAAAGTGGGCCCACTATTATTGTTTCATTGAGGTTTAAGGTTTAGTGACATGTACGCACTTTACGGGTTGCTTTATATGTGTTTGTGTTTATATTTATGTTTAAGATTGTAATTTAAAAAAAGACTGGGTTAATTTTGGATTTTTTTTTGGTTATTATTGAAATTTGGTGATGAATTTTTGTTGAAATATTATTTAAATGGTATTTTTATTGTATAAATAAATTTAATTCCTTCCAAAAAAAATTGGTACTTTGATTTTGCAATTTTAGCAATATATATATGTAATTTTAACAATTTCAGGATTTTGATTAGAAAAATACTCTAAAAACCATCCAAAACAAAAAATGTTTAACATACTCTCAAAAAGTTCAATTTGTATACAATTTTGATGGAATAAATATTTATATTTTCTATTTAAGATTTGTTAAATGGAAACATACTAATAAATTAATAACAAAATTAATGAGATTTAATAGCTTATCAAGAAAAAAATACTAATAAAATTTAGAGTGAGTACCTTGTTGTGTTGACTTGTTTTGGTGTTTTTACTTGGTTCATATGCCCGTTTATATGGTGTGTGTGTGTGTGCGCGCGTGTGTGTTCAATTGGTCCACATATGTTTATATTTGTAAGGTAGGTAGGTATATATATATATATATATATATATATATATATATATGTTTTACTAGGTTAGTAAAAATGGAGCATTGGTTTTTGCTCCACCAAGATTCAAGTTTTTTTAGTGACATATTTTTCTATCTTGAATTGCCTATGTATACTGGTGATTGTGATTACAATTTCAACCAAATACAAGATATACAAGATATAGACAGATTTAATGGAACAAATATCCTCACTCACAGCTTCTTAAAAAATGGATTTTAATTTGCGGTTGGGGGGGAGGATTTTGTGGAGACTAGTTTCGGGTGACAAAGCCCAGTGGAAGTCAGTTTTATCAAGGAAATATTTATATAAGAATCGCCTATGATGTCTAGAAAGAGGAGTGAAATTAGTGCCTAGCTCCCCAATATGGTTGATGTGTAAAGACTCCTTCACCTTCATTCAAGACCATCTATCGCGGATCTCGGGTAATGGGAAGAGGATAAACATATGGAAAGATAAAATGGATGGGCTCAAGGAGCTAAGTAACGTTCACAATTTTGAAAATTTAAAAAGATGGATGGACGGAAAAGGCATCAAGACGCTATATGACATATCAGATTGGAATGAAGAAGACGAATGGAGAGGATGGAAGGTAGATCAACAACCGACTAATATGAAAGAAGACTAGTACAGGATTCTAGAAAATCTCAGAGGCAAAGTACCCATTAAAAAATCAACGAGAGGATGGGGAATAAATAGAAGCGAGTATTCTGTCAAAGAAGGGTACAAGCTCCTCTTAAATGAGAGTGATGCTCTTTCGAAATCGTCCATTTGGAAAGCTATCTGGAATAGTGAGGCAATACCGAAGATCAAAGCCTCTGCATGGACATGTGCCCATGGAAGAATTCTCATTGAAGATAATATTAAAAAGAGAGGGTTTCAGGGACGTTCCCCGTGCCATCTTTGCAAAGCAAATGAGGAAACCATCCTTCATTTTATCCTGGAATGCCCCTATGCAAAGGATGTAACACCCCTGGTTTGGAACCCCTAGTCTAGTTATGCCAAGATGTACTACAGTTTATGAATTCCTGCAAGGCTGAACATATTGTATTTTGTAAATATTAATACTAAAAAAATCCACAACCGGTTGTGCTGCGGCAGTATGCTGAAAAGATTGGGGACTTATTTATTTACCAAAGATAGTAAGGGGGTTAGATGTCTTAGGTGGGAGACCATGTTATGAACTTGTTAAATATTTAAGTCCCTAAAGTTTATCCTAAGCCATAATCCCATTTAAATGACTTTATATTATATTCTTAAAATCATAATTATTATTTAATTATGATTAAGTGGGATTTTGGGTGGTTTACGTTTTAATATATAAAATATATATATATAATAATAAATAATGGGATGAGAGAGAGAGCCCACGTGGTTCCAAGTTGCATGCATGAACTTATGCATGCAAGGGAAAAGTAATTTGCCACCATTATGTGTAAAGGCGTGAAAGAAAATGGAATTATGAGAAAAATTTCCCATGTCTGGGTGTGTCTGAGAGAACAGGGGAGATAATTATTATCCAAGAATGAAAACTGATATGAATCCCCGAACCTGAGAGCCAAATTGTTGATAATTTTTGCTGCAATTCTGTCCATTTTCTCTCTGGTCATTCCAGTGAAGGGGCAAATGGTGTAAGTAGCTAACTTGGTGGATTTCTAAGCACAAATGGTAGTGATGTGTCTCATTGTTGTGCAATCAGAAGGAAATCAAGAAGGTTAAGTGTTGTGAGCAAATTTATCCTATGACTGGGGTTGAGGTCACCAACATACCAAGGGTTCAAAGAGAGACATATAGGGTTCTACAACCAACAAAACAAGTAAAAGGTTTAAAATTTAGAAAGGCATGTACCTTATTTATGGAGTTTGTTCCTAGCTTTTGTTGCTCCTTTCTCTACTTGTAATCTAGGCCAACTTGCTCAGGCTTAGACCTGCAAAACAAATAACTACAACCTTCCTCAAAGACTTTTGACAATAATAAAGATTACTTATGAATTGAAAGTAGATAAATAACATGAATCGAAAACTCTACTTTCGATATAAAAACTAGCAATCTCTTCATTCAAACATGAAATTGACTCAGAATTTGGAAAGGGAAGATGTCAAATATTTCATTAATAATTGAAGCAAGTACAAAGTTACCTTCCTTCTATTCAAGCACCTCACAAAAACTTGATTCAGGATCTCCTGCATATCTTCTCCAAGAATCTCACCCATAGCTCAGATGCATTAGGGTTTGATAGCAATAGGGCATCAATGGTAAGGGAAGAGGGTGATAATTTATCCAACATAACAATACTTGGGCCAAGAGTCCCCCTCATATCCCATCTCCCTTTATTTTATAATGGAAGGAGATATTTGGGTCAAGGAGGGAGCAGTTGTAATCGAGTAGGAGGTTTCCAAAACCACCCAAACTGCCCCAAATTCACGATTTTTTATATTTTTTGTTATTTATAAAGGCAGAGTGTAGTGAGAAAAGGGGCAAGGTGCGCACCACACACAGGTGAGACATGTGCAACATGTGCGTGGGTGAAAAATAGGCTAAAAATGCCATTTTGAGGGTTTTTCAGGGGGTGTTTTGGTCTCTGAATGTGGTCAAAATATCCTTAACTGCTGGATAATTAATGAATAAGTTAAGGCCACCTTACTAAGCACCAAATTATGGCTCTTCCATCCATAGTTTCCTTTTGTGTGACCAACAGTAACTTCATTAAGTGTCGTCACAAACGAAGAAGTGCCAATTTTGGTTATAACATTAAGTGCACTATTTGGCATGGAATTGGATTCAACCCAATTTTCCCGATTGCCAAGTGTTAGTTATGTAAGAGGATGGGAATTGGAGAGATGTATGTCTGGTGAATGCACAAGTCTCAGCTCGGGGGTGGTGTTCTACTAAGATATTAAGGAGCATAATTACCTATGGTTGGGTGGAGCATGGAAACCACACAACCAGTTTCCCAATTCAAGTGTTTAACAGGTAAGTTTAATTCATGAGAATGTTGTTTTTCTAATTTCAATATCAATTCATGATAAAAATTTGCCATGGTTTCCTATTTAAATTCTAGATTTGCAATAAAAGAAGGAAATCATGAGTTGCTTGGTTGAATTCCTATACGAATAAATTGGTGCAAGTTTATCTCTACGATAATGTTTGGAAATTTTTATGAATGCCAAAATTATTTAGTTAAGTAAAATTCTAAGAAATGATTTCTTGAAATAGTGGTTAATTTTTGGTTTCATAATTGAAATATTTATTCAAAGTATGTCGAAGAGTACAAAGTTTGGAAAATTATATGAATGGATAAATAAGTAGGAATTCCATTCATTTTGATAATTTTCCTTAACCTGGCTCATTATTTGCAAATGGTTAATTTTCATTGCAAAATCCCGTGTTAAACTGCTAGTTTTACTTTTACTGTGTAGTTATTTCTTATTGCGCAGCTCCTAAGTTAGATGAAATGTTTTTACTATACAGTTCAAATAATTTATTATTGCGCATTAAATGATTATGTCTCATTTTATCTTAATAGGTAAGTTAAAAACAATACCATGTGCTAAACGTGCTTGTAATGCTTTGCGTTAAGTGGTAATATTGTTTATTTTAAAACCACAAAGGCGGTTTTGTGTGGTAAATTTAGTTTATTGTAAACCACAGGTGGTTTTGTTTGCCTTATTTACATCCACCATGGTCTAAGACATGTTTATTATGGCTTGCAACAAATATAAGTTGAATTTAAAAACCATGAGCTGAAATTGCTAATTTAAAAGAGTCTAAATGTTTATGTGAAGACTAAATTCAGCCATGTTCATCTTTACAGATTCCATGGGCCAAATATGAGCGGTATTTGTTTTTAATTTACAAGTATTGGAATTGTACTGATTATATACAAAATTCAATGGGTTGAAATAGTAAATAATATGTAATATAATATCTCATTTACCTTTTGTGTTTGAGAAAGATTGGAAAATGTTTTCCTAATTAATGTATAGAAACCCCATTTCGCGGTTACTGATGTTTTAATTTCCTTGTCTTAAATGTGTAATTCAATACTTGAGGATTGTTTATGTATATAACTTTATTTTCCTTGTTCCATTGTTGTGGCGCAAACTACACAGTTCATTATATGCATTGGAAAGAATTGCAAATGTTTTTCCTATTTTATTTACGGAAACCCCACTTCACACTTCTTAAGATAATTCTTACCACGTGGTTCTTATTGGGCAGTAAGCTTAAAAGGATTATGTTGAAATAATATTTTCCTTTGTCTTAATAAAATGGAAAAACAAATAACTTGAGTAATGTCTAAGTATGAAACGATATTTACCTTGTTCCATTTATGAAAACATATTGGGCAATTTCTATGGAAGTTCCTATTGCGAAACTCATATCTATCACAGTTCACCTCTATCACAGTTCATCTCTGTCACAGTTCACCTCTGTCACAATTCACCTCTGTCACTGTTCATCTCTGTCGCAATTCGTATCCATCATAGTTCATATCCGTGGAAGTTCTTTTATGTTGCAGTTCATCTCCATGTCGCATTTATTTATGTCACAGTTGTTTTTGCATCACAACTCTTGTGTCACGGTTATCTTGTGTCACAACTCTTGTATCATAGTTATCTTGTGTCACATCTCTTGTGTCATAGCTCTTGTGTCACAGCTCTAGTGTCACAGCTCTTGTGTCACAGTTCTAGTGTCACAGCTCTTGTGTCATAGCTCTTGTTTCATAGTTATCTTATGTCACAACTTTGATGTCACGGCTCTTGTGTGACAGTTTTTATGTCACTGTTATTATGTTTAAAGAAATACTAAATCAAATTGTTTGGTGAAATACGGTTTGATCTAGTGTAATGTTTGTTGATCAATTATGTTGATCTAATATACTTCCGCTAAAATGTTTATTTGTTATGCATTTGTTATAAGAATTTATATAGCCATTATGCATGTAATATTTTATTTTAGGAAGAAAAAAAATTATGTTTTTAAATCCTATGTAACGTAGGGTGCGTTACAAAGGAAGTGTGGGAAATATCTCAGAAAGGTTTACTGACTGCGACCATAATCCCTCATAATGATGTTGAAATGTATCTTTCATGGCATAAAAAGTATCTTGGAACTTTTTAAGGCATACCCTTATTAAAAGGGTGTGGAAATTCCTTCCCTCCTTTATAGCGTGGAATATTTGGCTCACTAGATATGCTTTGATATTCAAAGACGAAGAAAACAATGCAAGATAAGTACAATGAAATCTTGGGGTTTAATGGCACAAGCAATACATCAAAAAGGAAAATCAAAGCAAGATATTGAAACCTTGGAAGTCAGTGGTAATATCTTATGCAGAGAAAGAGAATGGTTAAGGTCTATCATATACACTCCAACTGATAGACCTCCCCCAAAGCCACTCTTAAAAAGTTGGGTTGTTAGAATGATAGATGCAGAATTCCAAAAGTGGATCCAAAATAGGAATCAGAGTGTTCTATTCTTTGAAGGTGCTTCCAAAGGAAATCCAGGGATGGCAGGAGTGAGGGGGGTTCTTTACAGCCCTGAAGAATCTCAAGAAACAAAGTACAATTGGGGTTTTGGAACTGCAATGAACAATCAAGCAAAAGCATTAGCCTTATGGTTGGGGATTGATCTCGCCTTGGAAAAAGGGTTTCAAAGTCTTGTCATCATTGGAGATTCAGAGATAATAATACGAAGCATAATCTCTAAAACTCCTCCAAAAGACCCATATATTAACAGAATCATCTCCATATGAATTCTAAGGTGTAAAAATATTGTCAATCAAGTGGTCATCACGTTTTGAGAAAACATAACAAGGTGGCAGATGAGCAAGCCAACCTTGCATGCTCGTTAGACCTAGGGACAAGCAAAATTGGGGGGTTTTCCATCTAATACGCATACCCTAACGTCAGCTAAGCTTGATACATGGCATTCATGACATATGCTGAAACAGTAGGTGATAAAGGACAGTGTTTTCATGATGCAATATGGCACGATCTCATTGTACTTTCCCTCAACGGATCATAGTACAAGGTTGTTAATGCATCTCAGGCTATTATGAACAAGTCTCGTCATCCCTATCATAAATCTTATGGGACTCAAATTGTAATGGAGGTGAGGAAGGTAGGAGGATTACCCATTTTATCTGTAGCATTGCAGAGAGTGAGAGGCAATGGAAAGCACTGACAAAAAATTTGGGTTCGTCTCCAATACAGGGGAATCTTTGTTGATGTTTGGCATAGGATTGGAGTCATGGCAGGCTCTAACTCCTTTTCCAAGGTTATAGCTCCTTTTCCATGTTATCACCAATGTTGCATGAAAAGATAATTATGGACCTAGAAGAGAAAACAGGGTTTATGTTGAGCAATTTGGAGAGATGGTAGTGCGATATGAAGAAACTCATAGAGGAGGAAATTCGTAGGGAAAATTAGAGGAATGAAGATGCATATGGCAAGCTTGATAAGGACAACTCGAAAATTACATTGATGGAGGTTGAAATTAGATGTCTGCGTGGTCGTGGATGGGAGCAAGGGGAATTGATTAAATAAATTCATGAAATGATTCTCCATCTACGGAGAGAGGTTGCGCCCAGGTTCAGAAGAGTGGAGCATTGTGCAAATTCCTTTATGGGATCTCCAAAGACATACCAAGGACCAGAAAGGGAGGAATCTTCAATCAACAAAATGACAGACCACCATTGGTGCCCTCTGCACAACGTAAATCAATCAGTTGCTCCGCATCAACATGTAAGATCCCTGATCTCCAAACCCTCGGGTTATTTGAATTACCATTTTTTTATGTAGTTATATGTTGTAAATGTATTTTTGGTAGTAGTAGTCTTATTATAATATATACATGTAAGCTAGCATAAAATAGAAGAAGCACCAGGGTTAGATGGATGAAATCTAGAGATGTTGGCAAGTTTGAAACATGACAAATAGAACTATTGTCCCCCTTTTGTTGGATAGTTCGGCCGTATCCCCTTTTAATATAAATTTCTCAGTTTCGGTTAAAATACAACAAATGGATTTTAATTTAAATGGTATAAATCCATTTTATTTATTATAATTATTCCCATCTATCTATCGAAAGAATCCCTGAGGGTTAGCTCAAGGGGTCATGAACCAAATGTGAGATCTCTCCCCCCAAAGTTGGGGAGGTCATGGATTCAACTCTCTAGATCCCCTCAAGGTTAGGCCCCGTAATCAAGGCTGCCAATTTACCTTGTTTACCATCCATGAATTGTGAGGAAGTACTCATATATATATATATATATATAAGCAAAAAAAATAACAAAATAATAAAATGAAAGCTAGTGATTTTTTAACTATGAATCCATGTTACAATGTTGGGCGAGGCCCAAGTTGGGATATTTTGCACAAGTACTAAAAAGTGCACATTGCACATGGCGACAGGCTACAAGCAATTTTGAGGAATTGCACATGTCGCGCGACGGCAATGGCCAAGGCACGGTCGTGCAGTAGGACGATGTGCATCATAGCGCATGAGCTATTTTTGGTTCATAACATGGGTAAAGTTCAGATGAGGATATGACCTATTTTGGGTAAGGAACAGGTGGAAGGTAGAGGAAAGCGACCTGTTCGAATGAGTGGCGGCAAGCAGTTGAGAAGTTAGGTCACTACGTCGATGGCGATAGGAAAGCGGGAGGAGTGGAAAGGGACAGGCCATGATGAAATTGCAACCGTTTTGAGGACTACGACTATCAGAAGAGCGTGTGAGTGACGAGTGGCCCAGCTGGAGTAGGAGGAGTAGGCTGTCGACGGCGACAACTATGGTGGCAATTAGCCACGCCAGTTTTGGAAACCTTAGGGTTTCGGCCTATTGATTGTAAAGGCACGACCCTTGGGTGTGATCTATAAATAAGGGCACATTGTATGGGAAAGGGTTAGCGAGATCTCCCATAGAGCTAGCTATTGTTGAGTATTGTAGCATATTTTGAGTTGTGAAGATATTGTAAAGGCTCTGCAGCTGAGTGCGCAGAGACCTAATTTTGAGAGAGAAGAGTCTGCAGCTGAGTGCGCAGACCACGGGGGCTTCACTAGAAGGAAATATAATACCACGTTCATTCATATTGTGGTATTAAATATTCATGAAAACCTAAAAATTATATTTCTTATATATTAAGGGGCAAAGGGTTTTTTTATTTAATGTAACAATACAAAAATACTTCGGGGTCTTTTTTATATGGGCGGGTTGACAAATATCCAGCAAATGGAGATGGCGGGATCACGACCGGATGAGAAATTGGGTTGAGGCAAAGCTCGAGCTTACCAGTACGCAGGGAAATCACGTCTTGAGGCATGATTGAAGCTAGGGGTTTCGTGGTGAAGTGGGTTTCTAGTCGATCATAGTCAAGAGACAGTGGTCATTGATAACCAATTGTTACCAATAGCCTTGGGAGGCTCTAAGCCTCCAGAGCCTGTTATAGGCCCTCGATAGGCCTTGGGGGATTGAATACCCAACCACTCGTGCCTATTACAGGCCTTGGGAGGTTTAGTCAGCCTCCTAGAGCTTGTTACAGGCCCTGGGGCTTGGATACCTAGCCCACAAAAGGCTTAGTCAGTGATTAGGGAACTGCAACATGCAATCTAAATGTTGTACTATGTGCATTGGCTCTAATGACATACAAGAAGTGATCTCCTATCTCTTCATTAGACCATTAGATGTTGCAAATCATAATGAAATGTGGTTGAGTAATTGCATTGTGGGTGAAGTAATGTGCATCCACAATATACATTGAAAGAAGCAAGGTGCATTGTAGAATGCATGTGGGGTCATAAGAGGGGTATCATATCAATATACTAGGTAGAAATATAAAGGGGTATAAAAATGTTAATGAAAAAATTGATGCATACAATATCTAGTGAAAATAGGGGTTTTTTTAAATTGGGAAGGCATATTGGGAGGGGGGTTAAAAAAAAACGTTTTTGGAAGGTATTTTCCAATATTTAGTGAAATTAGGGGTATTGATTCATATGCCACGAACGAACGTGCTATGATAGTGGTCTATTGACTGAATCCCTTGTGGCACAGACTAAGAACGGTTGTACCCTTCCCATAAAGAGCAATATTAACAACCGTTCTTGTGGACGTAGCCTCCATCCGAGGGGTGAACCACGTTAAATTTTGTGTTATGTGATTATTGTGTGTTTATGATTGTTCATTTGCTTGGTATGAATGTTTAATGCTGCAGCTTTCTGTTATGTGATTGCTTTTATATGTATTCACCGCAGAGAATGGGAATAATATGTTAAGTAATACATGCATGGAGGAATGTTAAGTATTCAACACTTACGAGTCTGGGAATGTATGAGTCTACCAATTAGTCACATAGTTGAACATTGAATTTAAGCGCAACGTTGGAGTGCACAGTAATGTATGTTTATTCAATCACCTACAACTTAATGATAAGAACTTGAATGAGTTGAAGGGATAAAGAATGCTAAGTAGGATTGGTTAGAATTAATCTCCTTGGAAGAGACGCGTGGTCTAGTTGACATGCTAAACCATTGAGATTCGCTGCGAAGTAAGCTGTTGATAGCTTATTGTCGTGACACAAGAAGTATCCTGTACCACGCAGTCATGGGAGGTGCTAGTGCGCAAGCACCTCTGCTTGCCGAAGTATCCGACATGGAACATGGGTTTCACGTAGTTGTCTATCCGCAGTAGTTTGTGAGGCATTGCGCTACTTATCAGTCGTTCCACCCTCGCATCACCCGGTTGTGGAAACTTGATTCCGCAACCACCCCCCTCAGCTTCACCTAGGGTGAGACCTCAAGCTGCGCGCAGCCTGTTGCCGAAAGCATCGGTGAATAGGGGTTTTGTTGGTTCCTTGAACCGCAAAGTATCTAGGTCTATGTTGAAAACCTCCGAAAAGTTATATACAGCCAACAAATGGTTCTGTTGCCTGGCTAAGACCAGTGATGCGATAGTGTGGTCGGAAAGTAATGTCTGAAGAAGAATACCAGTTCCCTTTAGGCTCAGACAATTGGAATCCTGAAAAGAAAGAGATCTAGGATTGGTGTGACAAGATTGAAAGAGATTTTGCAAAGAAAGAGAACGGACATCCGCATCTCACCAACGTACAATGGTTGAACAGATACTTGTGGAGAGAGATTCACGAGATTTTCTGGGCTTCGTTTGGAACATAAAAGTTTACATACATAGTACATCCTGAGTGGGCCTAATGGTTAAGAACATGTGTTTCCTCCTAGGAGGTCATAGGTTCAAGTCCGGAGGGGGGTAGGGTATGTACACATATGTAGACTTTAGCAATTACATCGATGCGTAGAGGGGGGTCCCTTGTCCCACAAACAAGGGGGTCTCATACACCAAATCAATGTCTAGATTGGTTGTGACCTTAAAAATATATTATTATTATTACTATTATTATTATAATAAAGGAGTATTCTCCTAAGAGTTTATTAACTAAATAAGTTTTATATGACAGCCTGAGCGAGTATGATGGTTAAGAACATGTGTTTCCTCATAAGAGGTCATAGGTTCAAATTTGGAGGGGGTTAGGGTATGTACACCTCTGTAGAATTTAGCAATTACTTCCATGTTTAGAGGGGGGTTCCTTGTTTCACAAACAAGAGGGTATCATACACTAAATTGGTGTCTGGTTTGGTTGTGATCTTAAAAATAGATTATTATTTATTATTAATATTATATAAATTTGTTAATTTGGGGCAACAAGTATAACATTGCTATAAGACTTAATACTTCTAAAACAAGAGAGAATCCATCATTTTTTTTGTGATTGATGACTCAACACTATTAATTCAACATATGCAACATATAAGCAACAAATGGAAACAAATGGTGGAGCTTATTTGCCCATATTATTTCTTAGAGCAAATATTGGGGGAGTCCTTTAACTCATTATCTCCCATGGAGAACACACAATCTTATAAGCCAAATTTGGATTCACAAACAATATAGACAAGTGGCATGATTTTCATAGTTGATTATTGATCTACAAAGGGGCCTTTACTCCCCCATTATTCCATTCAATACAATGGAGTTGGAGGTAATTAATCAAATGAGGATGGGACTACTGTTCTAGTGTGGTATTAATCGTAGACCTTCTCGGAGTCTATTTGCATCACATTTATGACTTGGTCACTTTTCTTTGTGCATGATCATTGAAGCCATTAGATTCTAAAGTCCTCAGTCATTTTGGTGTGCAAGTTAGAGGGGTGACATTACAGAAGCTTGAGTTGTATGTTGTTTTATGCCAAGGTGCTCAAGGGAAAATGGAAAACCTTAGTCACCATTATGGTCGTATGTGAGAATTTAGGGCGACACAAAGGCATTTAAAGGTGTGAGAAGCATATCGAAGAGGTTCATGATTAACTTTTTTTTATACACTAAAAAGTCTGAAGTCTGGAGGAAGGATTAGGAAAGAAGGGTTGCAATGGATGCCTAGGAATTGCAAAGGCAAATAATGGATTTCAATCATCAAATAGATGCGCTTCAAAACTAACAAATGGAATATTTACGATAGGTTGCAGTATAGATACTTATGTTAGTTTTTTATGACCGTGGCGCCTTCTTTTTTTACATAGACCTGTTGGTTTTTTAATTGAATTTCCATACCTATGTTTTTATTGTAGTTGTAAAGTGGAGGCATATAATAGTCCTGATAATATCTTTCATGATGAATCTTAATGAGGGATTACCGTACTCCCTCAACAAGTCTGTTTTGTAAAGCGACCCTCTTATGACCATGAAAAATGTGTTTTGTTAATCATAATGAAATACAATACTTTTTCCATGGAAAAAAAAAACAAAGGGAATAAGTTTAGAAAACAACACTTGAAGATTGAAACGGTAATAAATAAAATAGACATGTTATAGGTCAGGATTGAAAAGCTAGAGATTGAGAAAGAGAATGGAGATGAGGGGAATCAGTCAATGGACCATTTTTCATTTTTCAGTTGGTTCATTTGCAACACACATTCTTATGGATAATGAAGATGTTATTATGTAGCAGTCATCGACCCAGGCAATGAAACAATCCTATATCATTCACTCAACCAGTTATATTAATAATTTGGAAGCCCACAATGTACTTGATATTCATTAGTTTTTATTATGCAATGTTTTATAAAGTTGCAATTTTGCTAATTTAATTTATATAAGATATATAGTTATATGTTTGCTAGATAAATAGAAATATAACTAAAAACTTTAATCTAACAACTAAACTAGAAAGTAATATTCATATTTTGATTTTGACTCTAAACCTTTTTTATTTTATATTATCTTATTCAACAATTCCATTACAACATTACTTTAATACAAATTTATAATTATTTTTATTAAATAATAATAATAATAACTTCAGTAACTCGCTATAATTTCCTCCCATTTTTAACTCATAAAAAGCATTTGAAAGATTTACCACTTAGGAATTTGATCCTCATACCATTTAATATATCTTCCATTAAAGTTAAAGTGAATCTTACGTGATTTATCTTTAATTGCACATATATATAAAGATTAGAATAATGGATGACAATGTGGGACATCACATGAGACATATTTGAATTGGCATCACCATGATGCAATGGTGACAACTTATTAGATCATTGTCTTAAAGGTTGAGTTAAATATATATTATAAAATAGGATAATATATATATTATATCCCACCTTTGACTTCACATGTCTCTAGGAAGTGGGGGAGGTTAATTTTATAGCATAAGCCAACTCACCTCCCAAACTTTAATATAAATTATCTCTACTTAGACGACATGAAACTTTGTTTTCATTTCCAACACCAATCTCCTTGAACTTGGACTCCTTGAACCTGCAAACATTCTTTTAAATTATTAAAAGTGAGGGTGTGACATCACTTTCACATGAGAATGAGCATCTGGTAGCATAAAAGTTCTCTCAACATGGGGACCTGAGCAAGAGTGGAACAGCTAGAGTTGTCCCTCCACATTCTTACCATTTCTGAATTCCTAAGCATAAACTCATGCTTCAGGTAATTTTCAAGTTTTTTATTATTGCCTTTTGCTTTTGGTCAGGGGATTTTCTTGTCTTTCACAGGTTTTAAATGGTTGTGATAGTCTTGAGATAAAGAGGCTTTACTCATATTGGATTTTAAGTAAAGCAGTGAGTTGTATTTTATAATTCTCATAATTCAGGTTATATGTTTTTTTTAATATTTAAAAATGTTTATGTAATATATTTCATATTATTAACTATGGATAATATTTACATGGTAGAAAAAATTTCAAGATGTTTTAAATTTGAAAAGCATAATATTTTTTTAATAAAATTGATTTAAGTTTTTTTTCATCAACTAAGTTGTGCAATGATGTAGAAATCACATCAAAATCTATATAATTGTTGGAAAGTTTGAAAAGCATGCAACTCTTCCAAGGTGAAAATAAGTGAAGGTAACCCATGTCCAAGTACATAAATTTTGGGGTTTTTTAGAATATGGATTATTTCTTTATAAAAAAAATTTAGAGAGACTTTAATTAATTTATAAAAAGGGCATTATATACACTATTTTGGATATGAGTAAATTAATTAATAGACAAACTTCATCTACTCTTCATTAAAATTATTTCTCAAATGTGGTAGGAATCTTGCTGAAAGTTATAGTAGTTCTACTTAATTGATAGGAATTTTGACTATGAAACTTTTCTCTTCAGGATTTTGGCCCATTTTAAGATGACCATGATCATCAAAATTTTGAAAAAATAAAAAATCAAAGTAGAACTTTAATTATGCGGAAACGAATAAATTCACTATAAAGTTGAATTTGTTCACAATTTAACCAAGTGCTTTTGGATATCTTTAGTCAATCATAAAAATATGGTTTTGCAATTCTCTTCATGCTAAATTGCACTTTGCATCTATTATATTAGATCACCCACTTACTTTTGTGAAGATTGAGAAGAAGACAATGGAATAAGGTTACAAACTAAAGAGCCCTAGTGAGGAAAGAATCATAAGAAGACAAGGATTCACCTTTTAAAACATAAGTAATGTTCTTATGTAGTATTTTTCTTATTTATTAAAAGAATCTCTTTTCTTTCATCACTTTTGTTTCATTTGATGAATCTTGAAGCCAACTAGTGATCTATTTATTTTAATACAAGTTAGATTTAGATTTAGCATTAATACACAAAAGAGTTTTTCTTTGTTTTATTGTGTATAAAGTCATTTGGAAACCATTATTAATATCATTTTTCTCTAACTTAACTTAAGCATCATGTTACTTACAAAATTGAATTTCGGTGGGGAGGGTCACAACTTCCCAACCACCCAAACTACGACCAATGGACAATATAAAAATTGTATATTCATTATCATAACAAAATGAAGCCATCTAAAAGTGCGACGATTTTGCCCGTCCGACCAAAACTTGGTCGGAATCCGACGATATGAAATGTAAAAATCCGGCGATTTGTGTTGTCTAAATCGTTTTTCTGAACATCTAGATGAATTCAACACCCTGGAAAACCCCCAAGGCATCTAAATTATGCAGGATTAATACTGTTATTTGAGATTCTACAAATTCTATCCAACAAATTCATGTCTAAAAATATGATTTTCTCTGGACAAAATCATAGCAATTTTAAACAACTCGTACCAAAATATATATATATATATATATATATATATATATATATATATATATATATATACAATTGAATGGAAAAATTGTTATCTAAATACTTACAAAGACCTGCAATTCCAAAAATACATAAGACTCATGTTTTCACACCTCATAAAAACATAATTTTTTCAAACCAAAATAATAAATAAATAGAAATTTATGATGTGGGAAATCCGACCATGATATTGATATTTTTAATTAAATTAAAATAAATAAGCTTGGAAAGGAAATATAATGTTTTTAAAGACATAACATCACTCGTTTTTTAACCATTAAAACACTACTTTAATCATTCGGCGTGCACTTTGGATGGCGAAAACACCCACGCCCAACTAAAATATATAAAATTCTCCGATATTGTCAACCATGGTTACGTCGGGGATTAAGGAAATGTAGCTAAACAGTGGTAGGTCGTCGGGGCAGAAGTAGCTGCCCGAAGCCCGACGGGAAGGTTCGTCCGGCCGGCAGTGGGTAGTCAGTTGCAGAGTCGTTTGTCGGATCTTTGTTCTCCGTACTCGTCCAGCTTTACACCCCACGACACATCAACATCATTATCGTCATCATGACAATGTCTGGCAGGGTTCATCATCATGGAATTAACGAAATGCGGCAGCTCCATACAACTGCTTACTGTCGGTCACCACTGGCATCTCGGGGACGACCCACCACCTAAAAGACTTAAAGCATATAAAAGGAATATACTCACATCCATGTCTAAATTAATTATTGGCTATATGGTACTAAATTGGGTAACGGGTTGGCCTCATGACGGTGACTACTTTTATAAGGATAAAAGCCAAGCCAAATAAAAATGATTGAATTTAATAATATTAAAATAAATTTGGTCATTATTGTTAATCATTATTATATAGAATGTGAATTTTTTATTTTGGTGATGGTTGAATGGGAAAATGAAGGATATCCATGGCTGGATATATATAATTTAATAATAATAATAATAATAATAATAAAGTAAAATTGGTAGTTAATCATTATTTATATAAAATGTGAATTTGCTTATTTTGGAGATGGGTGAATGGGAAAATGGAAGAAAATACACAGATGGATATTGAGATCTAGGTGGCATAATTAAACATAGTAAAGTTATATATAAACAATAAAAACATAATAATTGGGTTGGCAGGTGTGAGAGGAGTTTTCTATGACTTCGCTAGAAATAAGATGAAGGACTACGCATGGGGTTTAGGTAGAAGCACGAAAAACATTGCAGAATGGTTAGCCCTTACAAAAGGTCTGGAGATTGCAAGGGAGGATGGCATCACCACATTAGCAATTTGTGGTGACTCAATGTTAGTCATCAGGGAGGCTAGGAATCTAATAATGAATAGAAAGAGCCCCACCTCCAAAATCCACAGTCTTCTTAAGTACCTTGTCAGCGAATTCAAATCCATTAACTTCTTTCACATCATGAGAACGAATAACCAAGCAGCAGACGCGATGGCAAATGAAGGTGCAAGACTTGATAGGGGTGTTCTAGTTAGTAACCTCTTAATTAGAAACAAGGTATGGATCCCTTGACATTATCAAGTTCCCACAACCATCCTGTCTAAGATTTTAAACTATGGGGAATCGCCTTTATTTGGGTGAGAGCCTTGGTCACCACCCCTTGCAAAATTCGATCTTCATCAACTTTTAAGCTATGGTTTCAAACCCAGTTTGGGTTTCCGAGGCAAGGGACGTTCACACGAAGGTTTCCCATGGCGTCCACATGGGACGCATGCAACTTGTCTCTTCGAAAGGTCATCGCAACTCCAGGCTATATCAAGCAACTGGGCAAAAAGGTTGGCATCACTCTGGGTTGTTTTTGTCTGCAAAAATGGAAAACTACGGTTTTCCTCTTCCCATGAGTACTATCCCGAATCATGGTAGTGCTTCTCTAGATTTTCGGAAGCATTTTCCCTCCTAGCCAGGGAATCAGGAGGGCTTGCAGTGCAGTGAGCAAGTTTGGGGTATTGCGAAGGATGGTGGTGGCAGGAAGCGTACTCACACCTTGTCCAGAGGAAATGAAAATGAAGGTGTGGCTTCAGTTCTGATCAAGGAGCCGTCTCAGGGCTTTGGCCCAAATGAATTGCAGGGATATGCGGTCTCCCTTAGCATCATGACGACCACCTGGCAATTCTGGATGCACAGGTCCATGTTTTAAGAATTGAGGTATCGGAAATGAAAAAAACCTGCAACACTTGTCTATTTCGGAGCAAGCAACAAGATTGGAGGTCCGTGAGCTAAGAGAGAAAGTGGAAGCCTTGGCAGTGGCAGTGGAGAAAGGTGAGATTCGGGGAACGACTCAAATCAGGGAGATCTGGGGCATCGCTAAAAATATTGACGAGAACGTTAAAGGAATTTGCGACGAGAGCATGGAATTGAAGCAAATCCTGCTAAACAATTGTGGCAAGGACGCTGAGCTCTGAAGTTGTTTCTAGGGCTGGTAGAATTTTTGTTTGCTGTGTGAAAAATAAGCTTTTTGTATGTAATTTTATGTTCCAGTGTCGGATATAAGTATTTTTGGGCCGGTCAAAGAACTTTTAGGTAGTCATAGTGGTAGCTCTGTAACGCTGTATGTCTTTTGTCCTTTTAGTATTCTGGACAAAGATGAAGGTAGAGTCATGGCCGCCCAACGCTGTTGGAGAGTAGGCCTACTCATACACTATGTATTCCAGTTTCTTATCTCTTTTTATATATAAAAAAATCTCAACCGTTTATGTTAAAAAAAAACAATAAAAACATAATAAGGCTAGTGTCCAATGCAAATCCTATCAAGTATAAATCTATGAAGTCACAAACCCTTGAGCTCAAATCTATGAAGTCACAAAACTTGACAAAGTTGTCAAGTTTTCAAGTAAATTGATTTAGTTATTTTCAATATAGGGTTAAAATGAATTCATGTTGATTAGTAATTATTTCATTCATTGTTATATTGATCTACATTATGAGATCATTTCATTTATTTTTTGTAAGTTAGATTTTTAATTACAGAAAAAGATAAAGTACAAAACTGAAGTTTTCATGGTTACATGCCTGGAAGGAAACCAAGTGGCATAGGAAAAGTCTTATATGACACATTGTTTTTCATCCTTAACTAGAGTGTTCCAAAAACATAGATTAAGGAGGGATCTTTCCTATATGGGGAAACCAGGAGAGCCTTGACAGTAGCCCTCATGACTAACAAAATGGAAAAGCATAGAACCGTGAATAGAAATTTCAAGATAGCTAAAACAGAGAACATCAAATCACCGAAGAACCTAGGCTTGCACAGTAGCTTCTTCCTTCTTTCGCGTAGCTATTTCTATGGGCGCATTCGCAACATCAACAAGGAGATCAATTTTCATAAAGGCATTGGTTAGGTCCTGCCTCAAGGTAGCCACGACCAATCTAAGATGTACTTTTTCATGTTCATTGTTTAAATTGGAGAACCTGGCCGAGAAGGATTTTTATGACTCAATACGATTCAATGCTCCTACTTTCGCCGGCCTCCATTCCTGGACTTCCTTGATCGAGGCTTCCTAAGCTTCATCGATGGCACTTCGGATGACCCTCTTTGTATTTACACTTGAGCTAGTATTGGTGAGCTTTCTCCCTTCTTCTACAACGAGTGCATTGCCTCTCCATTCATTTCCCCTAAACAATTATGCCTTCTCTCTTTTCAAAGGGTCACTTGGAGTAGCTTCACCAGATGGCTTCCACACCTTTCCTGTAGCGTGGGTTTATTGAGAATCAATACTCCAGGATCCCATAACACCATACATGTATCAAACCAGGGAGAGATAGCTTCATACCAAGTGCCTTCTCTTCGAAACTCATCACAATTCTACCAAAAATAACCACCATCTCTTGCATTAACATAGTCCTCCTTGGTTTGGATAGACTCGTGCTAAGTCTTTTCCCCCTTAATTTCCCCTACCATCCAAGCTTGCTCCATATCCATCAGCAAGATTCCAACCTATGTCGATTGAACTCACACAATCCCCTTCATCCTCTGCATTAATCACACTCACTTGGCATCAAGAGTTTCCTCCTGTCATGGATGTGGATTTACATTTCATTGCCACCTGCCCCTTCCAGTTGTATTGTGTTGGGAGTGGATTCTAGCATGTTCCTCACCCCATCCAAGGGGGGGTAGTCTTGATCCATTATTCATTGTTAGTCATGTTTGAAGTCATTGTCTGGAACATTGTGCCAATGCCATTCAGAGTGTCTGCATTTCCTTTTGATGCCTTCATTGTATAAGTGATCATCAGTTTTGTTAGCTTCCCGCTTAACATGAGACAAAATCAACGCTAGAATGCTAGGAATGAGGGAAGCCATACTAAGCAGATCATCCTCCCATCTCCAATTTTTGTTCAATTTGTTGACGGGAGTGCCATTTTGAATACGTTTAACCAAACCAATTAGAATTATGGAATCCCCCTAAAACAATAAGTTTTTTGAATTGGTATTGAGAGGCGATTTTTTGTCCAATGCACATCCCAGATAATTCATCCATATTATTGGTTTATTTGCCAATGAAGCCACAAAATATCATGAGAGATTGATCAAGATCATTGTGAAATATCCCACCATAGCTAGCATGCCCTGGGTTACCTTTTGAGGCCCCATCAAAATTAAGCTTAATGAAGCTTGAAGGGGGTGGAGACCAAGATATCGGGCTAGACATTGGGACAAGCCTCAGCTTATGCGGATTGGAAATTGGGCATAATGTTCCAATCCTGGAGAATGAGATTTTCTGGTTTATTTATTTGAAGGTCCCTATCATCCTATATTTGAATATTGATAGTTTCGTCAATAGTACATTTTATTTTGGCCCATATGAGATTGAGATGCATCAACTTGTCTTGAAAGATGTGCATGTTCCTCTCCTTCCATGTTTCCTGGGTTAGGAAAACTTAAAAGAGTTGCCATATCTTGTTGAGAATAGCATTGGTGAATAGGTCTACATGCCATTGCTCAAGAGTAGTTTTGATATCACCTCGGATGTGGGTCAATCTCTAAAAGCTAGCAACACCTTTGTCCCATGGAGTTGAGGTGTAGGTGTGTTATGTTAAAATATGGTATGTTGTTTCTGAGATGGAATGGCACAACATGCATATAGAAGGACATGTGAACCCTCTTTTAATAAGGTTTTCCCATGTGAGGATCTTATTGCGTGCCACTAACCAGGAGAATAATGTCACCTTAGGCCAGTGCTTAATGGTCCATATTTGCTTCCAAATTCTATCTTTTGGAAAATTTTGATGAACAACAACTAGATTGTAAGCTTCTTTTACTGAAAATTTCCAACTTGAGTTGTAAACCCATCTAATTCTATCTTGCCCAATTTTCTGTTAGATTTGATGTTGTTGGAGTTCACTCCAAATGTCCTCCTATTTTTTTCTTCCCTTCCCCAACCATTGAGATGGATGTAGCCAATCTCTATGGCTTTGTTGGTTTTCATGTTGACGCCAAAAGTGTTTAACTATGGACATATTGTGTTCCTTGAGATGTTGTTGTGCAATAGGCATGGGGTGGTATTTTATTAGCTTAGGTTGTTACTTCCATGAGTCCTCCCAGAACAGGGATGAGATGCCTTCTTTTATTTCCTAGAAAGAATGCTTTTGAATTAATTCTATTTTTTCCATGCCAAATTCCAAATGAAGGAGCCTTTTATGTATCCTTCCATACATATGAGGTATTGTTGCCTAATGTTCCTTGCATATTTTTATTTCCATAGTTGGGCCCATGCTTCGCCCTGGTATGTTAGCCATCTCCACCAAACTTTGGATCCCATAACCAAATTACTTATTTCAATATCCCAAAGGCCAATACCACCCGTCAATTTTGGTGTGCATAGAGTTTCCCATTTGACCAAGGCCCAATTATGGTGATTGTTGGAATTGCTCCATAGAAAGTTCCTTTGAAGGTTGCAAATAGCTTTGAGGATGTGCGTGGGGGGCATTAAAACATAAAACTAATATAAAGGCATGGTTTGCATGACAACTTTAACTAGGATTAGGTGGCCAACAATATTGAGCGCTTTGAAGGTCCAACAAGAAAGTATTTTTTCAAGCTTGGAAACAAGCTCTTTCTAGGAGTTATGCTTTAAGGTTGAAACAATAAGGTGGGGAAAAGGTATTTGGATGGAAGGGAGGTGGAAGGGAGCAACCTTGGAAGCCAATAATTCTCAATATACTTCAATGGACAATAGGAAAGGTGTTAACGAAGAAAATACTAGATTTGTTATTGTTGATGGTTGTGTTGGATGCATCTGAGAAGTCTTGTAATGCATGTTTAAAGGCTAAGGATTCCTTGGAAAAGGAACAAACAAGAAGGAGGGTGTCATCCACAAATTTTTGGTGGGTATTTTTATAGCCCAAGGGAGAGAAACTTATCCCTTGGATGCTTCTGGAATGAGAGGCGGCACTAATATAGTAATTGAGGCCTTCCTCCATTAGAATAAAAAGAAAGGGGGAGAGAGGATCCCCTTGATGGATGCCTTGAGAGGATTTGAAGGTTGATGAATGGAATCCATTGATTAGAATGGAGAATAAGCGGGAGGAGGTAAGATCCATAACCCATCGGATCCATCGATGGTTAAAATTGAAGGCCAAGAGGGTCTACACTATGTATTTCCAACTTAATTTGTCGAAGGCTTTGGACACATCCAACTTTATGAGCATGCCCGATATTTTAGAGGTTTTGAGAAAATGAATGACTTCATGGGCCCGGATAATACCATCAAGAATCTGTCTACCTTCAACATAGCTTAATTGTTCGATGAGAGTAGATTGGGAAGAATGGATTTCAAACAATTAGTTGTGACCTTCGTTATTATTTATAAATAACAATGCATAAATAAATCGATCTAAACTTACCTGGAGTCTTGGATTGGTCTTCCTTGGGAATAAGTGCCAAGAAAGTGGAGTTGAGAGTCGGCAGAATAGTGGCATCACTTCTTGAATTCTCAATAATCTACAGGACTTATTTCTTCATTGAGTGCTAGCAATGGTGGAAAAAGTTCATGGTGAAGCCATCCGAGCCTGGGGATTTCCCTGGAGCCATTTTCATAACCACTTCTTCAACCTCCCCAGCTTCGTTAGGTCTCATTAGGATTTCATTTTTCTAGAACTGAGTAATTTTGCATGGGATGTTCCTAGTTATCCGACAGATGGATTTAGTTCTATCTTGTATGGGTTCCCTGAGAAGATACTTGAAGTGCAAAACCAGTTCAGATTCTATTTTTGTGTAGGTGGTGATTGATTCTACTCTCTCATTTATCACGGAGGTAATTTGATTTTTGCACCTATGTTGTATCATTGATCTAAGGAAAAAAACACTATTTTTTCCCCTTCTCGCAACCATTGGGCTCTGGATTTTTTCCTCCATGGGATCTCTTCTTGCATGCATATCTTTTCAATCTTCTTTTGAAGGAAAGCCTCTTTTTCTTCTAGATCTTGAGATCTTCCTTCTTGGATCATTCTGAATTGAACTTCTTCTGTTTTTTCATTTAGATTCTTTTGTGCCTGAGATATGTTTCCAAGTTCCTTTTTATTCCAATTCTTGAGATGTGTTTTGATGTGCTTTAGCTTCTACTGGAAGCAATACATTAAAGAGCCTCCAATCTTATCCATCTCTCCCCACAATTATTTTAGCTTATCCATGGAGCTGGGGTGATTTAGCCAAAAAAAATGAACCTGATTGGATATCCTTTGGGTGCCCCTGTGACTTGCCATGAGAGTAAATAAGCTAATGGTTAGACCCAGCAACTGGTAAGATACTGGCCTCCATCGCATCCCCTTTCAATAGGATTGATTCCACTACAAGGAATCGATCCAGCCAAGAAGCATTTTGTTTCTCTCCTCCACGTCTATTATTCTAGGTGAAGATATCATTTTATCCTTCAACATCCACCATTTTGAGATTTCATATAGTTTCTTGAAACTAATCATTGTCCTTTTCTAGTCTTTGTATGCCCCCCTTTTTTTCAAGAATGGAAGTGATCATGTTAAAATCTACCCAAATTATCCAATTCTCCCACGAAAACTCTTCTATCTAAGAAAGGGAATCTAGTAAGCGAGTTTTGAGAATAGGAGAATCAAGGCCCATACACATTGGTGATGTGTCCTTTAATTGTTGAACCTATTATGCAAAATTCGGCTGAATGAAATGGCGAGTAGATATGATTTTGTTTATGGAAATTTCCTCTTGATTCCAAATGATGGTGATCCCTATTAGGATATTTCAATACTCCATCCTTGTCCTACCTAGCATTATTTATTTTTCCTAGTTTTTGATGATGTCATTTCTCCCCTAGTGGTGTGCATATGTCATCCAGGATCCATCTACCACGTTCTGAACCCTGCATGCATCATTCTAGGACCACTTCAGTCAGTTCTCTATTTTATAGGAACCTACTAAGTGTTCTGGTGCAGTCCACCTGAGTTACCTGACTCTTGTGGGGGGTTAGAGCTTTGGATGCCACTGATTGTGGCCTCATACGCCCTTTTTTGACTAGCATGCATGACAGACTCACTATTGCTCCCTCCTTAGTTAGTTAACTGATTGTGACTTCAATTAACTGGGTTTAGGTTCAATTCAGTTGATTTTGAGTCTTCTGAAGTACTCCAGTGGTGATAATCCCTATGCTAGACCAACTGAGGTTCAAATTCTCCTGCATGATTTGAATTCTCTCTATTGTAACATCATTATTTATTATACTGACTATTGGAACATGTGACATTATTCTGCTCCTATCTGAGTTATGTTGCATTATTATTCTTCTGTTATTTTTACTGTAGTTTTCATTCTTATTCTAATTTTGTGCTCATTCTTTCTTTGTGAGGTATCCATCAGCTTGTAGATCTAATGTGACATAGAATTCCACATGGTATCAGAGCATGTTAAGCGAATAGGTTGAGTAGCTGCTTTCAGTAGTGCACCAAAAGCCTTTGGATTTCCACAACAAATCCTGGTGCCATTGCATTGAATTCATTGGAGAAATCCAATGAGGTCTGGCCAGGTGTGAAGGATCCGGATAAAAGTGCCTATTTTCCTAAAGCAGTGCTCAGTAGTAGTCTAACTCCATTATTGGAATTTTTTTGTAGGTTATTCAATTTTTTTAGTGTAGCAACAGTTGCAACAGTTTTCTGCAGTTACAACAGTTTTCTGTAGTTGCAGCAGTTTTTTCTACAGCAGTAGCAGTTTCACCTTGTATTCGCTCCAGTAGTTGTAATGGAAAATTTGAACACTCCTCTCTCTCCTAGAATCCTGAAATCCTTCAATTATCTTGATTGGAGGGCTGATATACAAGTGGTATTGCGAAACAAATCACTGTACAGGGTGACAATGGGGAAGGATCCCGAACCAAATTCAACTATGGAGAAAACCAAGTATCTGAATAGATTGGATGAGGCATTTGGTTTCATGTGTATTCATATTTCCATAGATCTACTCTTCCACATCGAAGAATTGAAGACTCCAAAATATTTATGGTTGAATTTAGAGACCCTCTTTGGAAAACAAGATGATCTAAGAGGCCATATTCTTGAAAATGAGTTGATTGCTCTACAACCGAGCAGTTTCAAGACCATTCAACAATTATTTTCAAAATTCAAATGTTTGGTTATGCAATGCACGCATTGTGGCATTGAGAAGAAGGATGAGCAGCTGGTGCTATCCATTCTGAGCAAGCTAGGTCCTGAGTTCTCCATCTTTGTCTCTACCTTCCATTCTGGGTGAATGTCAATCCCTAGTTGGAAGATTCCCTCCTTAGAAGTTTTCACTGAATCTCTCATCCAAGAACAAGACAAGTTGATCCAGATGAGTGCCATGAAGGTCTCCAAAGATCAATCTCTTTTGGTTGGAGAAGCAAAAATTGTGAATGGGAAAGGGAGGCACAAAGGCAAGTGCAAGAGGCCATCTGAACCCAAGATGAATGCCAAGTCAAGTCCATCAGAAGGAGCCTCCATCTCTAAGAAGGACAAACTGAAATGATTTGAGAAATCCAAGTGTTCCTATTGCAAGAAAGGAAACCAACCAGAGATATCTTGCACGCAGAAGAAGATAGATCAGTTGACCAAGCTTCTTGAACAACACAACATTGCCCTCCCAAAAGGTGTAACAGAGACTGATTCTGGAAGTGAGTCTGATGGTCATGAGAGATGCCATGCACTGAAGGCTAGATTTTCGAAATCAAAATCCCTCCTCATAGATTCAAGAGCCTCCAACCACATGGTTTCCTCCAGAGAATCATTTTCTTCTCTAGATCTCAAAGATGGTCTGATTATTCACATGGGAGACAACTCTCAGATCTCTGCTGAAGGGATGGGAATAGTACATACGGAGCATGGAAGTTCAAGAATGTTCTATTTGTGCCTTCTTTGTTGGAAAATTTGTTGTCTGTATATTAGATGACTCACACAGGTTCATTGAAGAGAGTGGTATTTGGTCCCGACACAATTGAGATTGCAGAGATCTCCACTGGGAATATTCTAGTGAAAGGGTTTGCAAACCATGCCTCCAAGGCATATGAATTCTCACATTTTTTTCCATACTCTCTTCCTACCCCATAAAAATATAATGAAGATCATAGTGATTCCTCTTCTAATGAATATGAGGATCAAGATCTTGATGTTGAGAATAAAGTTCAAGAAGATTCAGATCCAGATCCAGATCCAACACATGCTCCCAATCCATGGGCAAGGCCAATATGGACCCACAAAGTCCTTGTAGGTGTTGGGAACACAGTTGGGGATCCATCTGATCATAAAACCACTGGATCTCAGTATCATGCTAAACTTGTACTATGTCATGCAGATCCACTTCTCTCAAAGAGGTGCTGCATGATGGTGGGGTTTGATCCACAATCTCTTGGAGATACTTTCCATGGGGGATCTACAACCAGGAAACAATATCGATTGTCTGAAAAAAGGTACTCAAAGGTCCATGATTTGGACCACAATGATCCATTCTCTCTAGTAGCAAGAAGGGTTCCTGAAAAACTTGTTTTGGCAGATACAACTTCTACATAGTGGGAGGCACATCAGAGGAGCAAATCCAGATCTAGCACCTGCATTGCTATCCTACAGAGGAGCAGATTTCCAATATTTTTGCAAAGGCTTTCACTGAGGAAAGTTTTTTCCTTCTCTGCTTAGTATGAAGGTTATTTGAGTTCCTCTGTTGTTATTTTTTAGGGGGGGTATTTTTCCAATGAGGTTTTCCCCCATTTCCCTGGTTCATGGGCAGTTCTTTATTTTTATCATCTATTTGATTGTATGGGTGACCTTTGGTCTTAGTAACCAAGGCCTAGGATGCAAAAGTATCAATTAAGGGGGGGTGTTAGGATATTTCAATACTCCATCCTTGTCCTACCTAGCATTATTTAATTTTCCTAGTTGTTGGTGATGTCATTTTCCCCCTAGTGGTGTGCAGATGTCATCCAGGATCCATCTACTGCCTTCTGAGCTCTGCATGCATCATTTTAGGATCACTTCAGTCAGTTCCCTATTTTATAGGAACTTACTAAGTGTTCTGGTGCAGTCCACCTAAGTTACCTGACTCTTGTGGGGGGTTAGAGCTCTAGATGCCACTGATTGTGGCCTCATGCGCCCTTTTCTCACTGGCATGCATGACATAATCACTATTGCGCCCTCCTTAGTTAGTTAATTAATTGTGACTTCAGTTAACTGGTTTTAGGTTCATTTCAGTTGACTTTGAGTCTTTCGGAGCACTCCAGGGGTGATAATCCCTATGCTAGACCAACCGAGGTTCAATTCTCCTGCATGATTCGAATTCTCTCCATTGTAAAATATTGTTTATTATACCGATTATTGGAACATGTGACATTATTTTGCTCCTATCTGATTTCTGTTGCATTATTATTCTTATGCTCTTTTTACTACAGTTTTCACTCTTATTCTAATTTTCTGCTCATTCTTTCTTTGTGAGGTATCGGTCAGCTCATAGATCTGCTGTGAAATAGAATTTCACAATCCCTCCCACTACACCTGAAGCATCTATCACTATGTATTTGGAACCTTTCCATATTTTTGCTGCAATTTTTGTCATAATCTCACTACTACATTTAATTTCCTGCAACATAAAAATTTGATGCTTTTCTTGAATGATATTATTTGTTAGGATTTGTTGTTTTGTCTTATCATTGACCCCTCTTATATTCCAGGAGATGGTTTTCATTTAGAACGTCATGGGTTTGAATCAAATATATCGGTTAGCTAGGCATATTTCCCCGAGTCCACCATATTCTCTCCAACTTCTTCCATCCATTATTTATTTCTTTTTCTTCCCCTTTTTCCTGCCTCCTTCCAATTTCTTTTAGGGTCTTTCAATTTGAATGTACAAAACCCCAAATGTTCTTTAGTTCTTTCTTTGAGTAGAGCTTCTTTCAATAATTGAATTTGTTTAGCAGGGATAGATTTGTGATCTCTTCTTTTACACGCATCCTCTATACCTTGTAGATCCAGATCCCCAATGTCTACATCCTCATTTTCTTCTTGCGTAACAAATTGAGCTAGATCACTTGGGCCTCCAAATTTGTCATGTTCCTTCTTTCTTATGGGAGAGTCAATTCCTGGAGATTCTCGGGTACCATCATGAGGAGTGGTTCTGTCCAACCTTGAACATGGTATTTTTTGCTTCCTTTTTCTAGTTGTCCTTCTGAGCAGAGTATAACAAGTTGAAACTGTTACTAGTCGTTTCTTTCCTAGATTGCTTTGAAGATAGGGATTTTTTCTTTTTCCTTCTTTTTCCTATAAGGTCATGAAGCCGTCCTCATCCACATTCAGATCACTACGCGATTGACTAGCCTTTGTGTTCATAGGGCGATCTTGGAAGAGATGTCCATGCTCATGACATTTTCTGCACTAGAACCGAATGTGCTCATAAAATAGGGTTTGCTACCATTCCCCATCCTCATGATGCGTTAGAGTTATGGCCTCAGGAAGAGCCTTGGAGATCTTTGTATATACACATGTGCAAGCATACAAAGTGTATTTCCCTGCTTTTGTGTTTTCAGAGGCATTGACAAAAGACCCTAAGGTATTTTCAATGCTCTCCAGCATTTCCAAGTCCCAAACTTATTGTGGCAGATAATCAAGCCTGGTCCATACTAGAGCATGGGTAAAGTCCTCCTTCTCTAAGTTGAATCTCTCTCTCCAAAATGAGATATATATTCCAGTTGAGTTGTAGAAGTACGAGCCATTGGAAAGATATGTTCTTGTCTTCTAAGCATGAGAAAATAACTATAAAGAACCCCTTGGAGCCTAACCTTAGATCATAATGCGGTTTAGGTCTCCATTTTTTGTTTATCTGCCACACAAGGGAACACTCTGATGGCCAGATGCTCGTTAATTTACAAATGATAGCATGGTTTTTCTTGTACTAAATGTGTTGGTTGATGAGAGGAGAGCTAGCTTAATATCTAGGAATGAACTCTATTTTTGGGATACAATTGCATTTTGATGGGTTCACTTGCCTCATGTCCTCTCTATTGTTCATGTTGTCATATTGTTCTAGATGTCATGTTTCCTTCCTCTTTCCTCCCAATCCTCGATTTGAGCTAGCATAGGCTAAGATCCCGTCTCGAGGTGGGTTACTGAATGAGGGATCGCACTCATGATTTGAGCTTTTTTTTTCCAGATTCGGGGGGTGGGGTTGCCGCCCCTCGCGGATTGCCATCTAAGGCACCTTAGAGCTTGAGAAACGGATATGGCCTTGACATGAACGAATCCCCAAAATAAAAAAGAGTTGCAAAAACCCTAGATCAAGCTTCTAGTTTTTCCTTTGTTCATATTCCTCACTACGTAGTGACAATTGTCTTGAATTCTTCACGTGAGATCACTTGATGAAACATAAGTATTTATGAGATCATTTCATTATCAATATTAATAATACATTTATGAAAATGATTAAAATAAATCATTTCATTGATGTTTGTATATGTAACACTCATGGATGAAAATTTATTCACAATAATATTGCTAAAGATAATAATAAAACATTATATTGGTTATGTCTTTGATATGTTGTCCAATAACCTTAATATGGGTCTTAGAGAGAAGAAATGATTTTGAGATATTTACATCAGGTTGGTACTGAAATATATTTTTTATTATCAATATTTGTTATTATAATTAAATGTTATGTTTCAACTCTACGTTGAGCATCCCCCGGATGTGGGTGCCACCATGGAGAACTGAGATGAATGCCACGAAGGTGAGGTACGTGTAAGCACTGAAGGCTTTCATGCAGATGGTTGATGGTTATTAAATTTGGATGGGAGAGGGCATTAATAGAAGACGGGGAGGTGAAGGGAATTTGAACATCCGGACATGGAAGGTTATGGAGTCTTTAATGCAAGGGTAGAGCGTAGAAGGTCGAGATGATATCAAGGAGGAGAGGACTAGGTTTGAAAAATACGATCAGGGGGAATGGGACGGTGCTCGATGTTGTGAATCCTGGCAGCATGATGGATGTGACTAGAGATTAATTGCGGATGGATGGATGGTTTATGTTGGGGAGCAGAAGGCTGGATGGTTTATGTGTTCCAATGAAAGACTCACCTTTGAGCGGACTATAAATTCAAAAGAACACAGGAATTTGGGGGAGTTTCAGGGGTTCTGCAGCTAAGAAGGAAAGTCCCTGTGCCAGATAATGTGTAGCCTCCATGGTGGAGGAGGCCCTGTCGAGCGAACGAAATGAGATTTAGAGGAGATTTAAGAAAGGAAAATGGAAAGAAACAATCCCAAGCAAGCAGTGGGTGAGTTTAATTGGAGACAAGCCTATCTTCAAGAGACCCCTCAACACATAAATAGAGCTCTCATGGAGATGGATGGCGAGCTACTTGGATATTTTCAGCTACAACACGGTTCAGGGGTGAGTCTAAGCCCTTTCTGGCTTACTCGCATTCTCCTTGCATGGTTAATGAGGGAAAGAAAAAACTTGGGAGATGTTTTCCAGCAAACCCTCAGTTCAATGAGAACCAAATTGTTGCATGGAGTCACAGGCTTGGATAACGTCGTGGACCTGGCATAGACCCATGTCCAGTGTGAGACAGGAAAGGAGCAGCCCAGTGTAATTGGCATGGAACAAGGAACCTCGACCTAGTCAACGATGAAGGAAGGCAACCCAGACGACGCTTCTGGTTAGAGGGGTGTTTCTTTGATTTTCTTTGCTTGTTTTTTGTGTTGAATGCAGCAGTATAGACGTAGGCTTCTATGATATTCTAGGCCTCTAAGGCATGGCATTTTTGGGTGTGTTGATAGTAATTTTGGGGGATCCTAGTATCGCTTTTTTAGAATATCTACTGGCTTAATCTAGTTTGTCTATGGTTTTTTGGGAAAGGCATGCACTTAGGTAATGGTCACTGGAAGGATGCCTTACAGTCCAAATAGATGGATTGATTTTTGTAACTTTATGTACATTATTTTTGTTTCTAAGTAATAGAAGGCGATTCCTGCCTTCCTTACAAAAAAAACTCAACTCTACATTGAGCATAAAATTCCGCATTTCCCTCACAATGGGTTGTAAAAAATGTATCCTAACACAATTACAATGCTAAGCCTTGACTTAAGTTCCCAATTACAAACTTGTTATAGTTCCCTTTGCTAAACATGACAATGAACACCGACAAAGACACGATAACAATTAGAAAATATCTTATGTGGAACTTCACCTTGCAATGTACTTTCTTCTTCGCTTGAATTAAAATAGCATAACAATCTCCTCCAATGTCAACATGATGCTTAACAACAACTAACTCAACATAAACCTCAACTCTTACTTAATGAAAACTAACTCAACATGAACCTCAACCCTACTTTACAAACAAGTAAAATACACAATATGATGCATCTTGAAAACTCTAAATACAACTAACCTCTTATTATTGTCACACGTGCTAAACAATTTTAAAAACTTTTTTGATGGGAAATTTTGAGATAGCCAATTACATCTTTTAAGTGGTGAATCTTTAGATAACAATCATTGAGATCATAGATTATGTTTCAACACCATCACTAGAAATGTTAGTGACTTGACTCGAGTAATTCTACACCCTTTCTTTAGAGGAAACATGGATCTATCATCACTATAAATGTCAGTCACTTAACTCAAGTAATTCTACACCCTTTCTTTAAAGGCAACATGGATCTATCATGTTGATTTATTTTAATAATAATTTTATAATATTTACGATGGTAAGGTGTCATGGTCTATTTTCAATCCTATACATATGGTAGAAGTCTTCATTACATTATTAATTATTTTTATTAATGATTATTTATTTAAAATAATATAATTTAGTGTTGAAATTTGATATTCAATATTATTCGTCAAACAAAATAATTATGACAACAAAAATAATTTCATTACTTTTTAATATACATTTATATTTTGCTTATCAATGATAACAAAAAATAATTTCATTACATTTCAATTTATATTTACAAAAGATCGTGAGATGTATTTATAGTTAATAGAACACGAAAAAAATGTTAAACACAACGAAAAATGAGTGCTTCCTTGAAGATTGAGGTTGTGAGAAAAGATTCAAACTCAATAAGGTAAAAGAATGTGAGAAAATATTCAAATTTGAAAAATTTGTCATTGCCCTTTTTGAAGATTAAGGTTGTGAACAAAGATTACAACTTAACAAATTGGGGAAATTTCATTGCTTCAAGTTTATGATTCTTCTACTTTGTACATTTTAATTTAATTTTTATATATTTTTTATAAAATAATTAAAATTTAATAATAATAAAATACCATATAAATAATAAAAGAAAATATATAAAACAAATACTCATATTGAATATAGAAGAACAACAAATTCCCAATAAATTGTCCAAATCATGTTGATATATATAAAGAGTATTATTACAAATTTTGCTTAAATGGACATTACTATATTTATAATTTAATTTAGTATGTGATAGTAATATGCTACAAACAAAATAACAGAATTTTCCTACCTAATAAAAAATATTGTTATTTTCATTTAAGCTAACACGCTTTAAAGATACGATGAACAAATTACTAAAGAATTATTGGGAAGAGATATTGCTCCAAATTTGGAAAAGCATATATTAAACATGGTAATGAGTATGGACTTTAGGCACTCCTATCAGATCATGTTGTTTGTGGAATAACCAATTTCTTAGAGACTTGCAATCTACTTTAAAAGGTGTTGTCTTTCCCTTTCAACATATTTGTTTCAATTTGTACATTAACTATGTATCAAATATTTTATTTTGTTTACTCCATGTTTTTGAAGAAGAGGAAGTTTAGCTTTGAATATATATTTTGAGTATTTAAGGTTAAGGAATAGTAATTACTAGTTTAGAAAAAAATAGCTGGTTTTAGGAAATACAAAGAAGTTGTAATGAAGGGAATTAAAGTTTTTTATAAAGAAATTGGAAGAAGCCAATCTTGGTAATGATGTTAATCTAGTGTATGGATTTCTTATTCTATTACTCACATACGCCTACCCACTAGAGGTGCCATTGTGTGTTCTATTTATGTTGTATCCATACACGACTCTTCCTGTGATGACATGATTACCTCTCATCCTTCATTACAAAGGCTTTTCTATGTTGCATCACTCTCCCTTCGAATCACCTATCCTTAATCAAAACGTATGATCTCTCAAGGATGTTTAGTGTTTTGGTAAGGTTCATCTCTTTGCTTCTCCCTTGATGATTGGCCTTGGTTGATAACTTGGTCTTGTTAGACCCTTTGGAGTGCTCATTTAGGGTACTTGCTTATTTTGTGGAAGCAAAATTTTTGGGGCTTTGGGCCCCAAAATTGGCCCATAGTTATTTTGGATGCTTCATTTCAAGTCTTCAACAACCTAAATTCATTTAGGGTTTTTTCATTTGGAGTCTACTTGGTAAAATGCAAATGATTTCGGATAAACAAAAAATATTAAATTATTCTGATTTCATCTTAAACTTAGATATATCAAGCACGAGATCAAATATCTTGAGGTGCAATTTTGTTCTTAATGTGTATAAATTTTAAGATAAAAAATATTTACACCTCAAGAAATTGGATCCCTCTCAATGCTTGATAGATCCAGATCTAAGATGGATATATGTTGGCGGGGTACTTTCTTTTATAAATTATATTTATCCTCTCCTCTCTGTAACTCTCTTCAAATCCTTTTTGAAAATATATTGCAAGAACCCTACCAAATTGTCATCAAATATTGATCTAGCTTCCTGATACCTCTTCCATGCTCTTGGGATGCTTGTTCATGTCATCGCCAAAATATCCATAGGCAACTCTTATCTTGGTTTGGTTTCTCCTTTGAATACAAGTTGTTTTGTCTTAGGGTGCCTCTCATTGGATTAGACCCTCCAACACCTTGGATTATTCAATCTTATTACCTTAAGGGAGATTCCAATGTAACAAGGGAAATAGATCGACCACCTTTCTGAGGGCTATTTGGTCACCATAAAGCACTTCATTATTGATGATTTATATGGTAGATCTAGGCATTTTTATTGCATTACATCATAGTTTGGGATCAAAACTATTTTTTAGGAATGTGTAGCAGCATGTGTAGGTTTGTTTGAATAGAGTCTCTTTGAGACCTGTGGCAACTCTCATCTTTAACCCAAGTAGCTTTAACACCTACAACAATCATTGTCCTTAATGAGTTTTTCCATTTCTCATCTCTTTCACTTTTAGCACTTAGGTTAATTAGCTCACCAAAAGATATTAGTGAATTAACCTTAAGTTAGTTCAATTTATTTTGTTAATTCGTTATTATCATTTACTTGTGCTGAACCCTAATTAATCAACAACACTAGACAACTAATTAGGTGTAAAATGATAACTAATTTAGTGGAATTCTCTCTTAGCTTCTTTCCCATCCTAAGTTTTATCAATTTTACACTAAAAATGAATGGTGAGTCCAGTCTCCCCTTCCTCTTTGTTGTAGCATCATGTTGTTGGATATGTGTTGTATTCTTTGTAGGTACACTTAGTCACATCTCGATGGGGGTTTAGGGGTTAGCCCATGAATAAAGGGGGTACCTGGGAGTCACCCTCTTGGTTTGGGAGGGAATGGGGAGCTAGTAGGCCCCCCCATTCATGGGTTCAAGGGAAAATACCCAAGAAACATTTTTTTGGTCCATGATGTATTATTTCAACCAACGGTTTCGGCCAATTATAAACTAATTATGGTTAATGAATTAATGTTGTAACCTATTTGGGTTAACATATTAGGGTTTTTGATGCTTTTAAATATCTAAGTATTGTATTGGAAACAGTGAAGTCAATACAATGAGATAGAGAAAGGATTAACTCTCAATTAGGTTGGTTTTCCTAGTTAATTGTTTCCATGGTCAATTTTCATGTATTGTGTGTGTGTGTGTGAGAGAGAGAGAGAGAGAGAGAGAGAGAGATTGCTATTTCTTGTGCTTTATATTCTATTAGTATTGATTTTCTTGCATAAGTTTATCAAACTCTTCAAGGGATATTAGAGCAAGGCTATTGGCTTCAAGAGGATGATTCCATTGTTGCTAGGATTTTTCTTATTCTGTGAAGATAAATGTTATTATGGGTCTACGATAAAAATGTGCTTAAGTGGGAGCTTTGTGTAGTGAATCTTGTGTAAAGAAAATTTCAAGTAGTTCAAAAATAGAAATTAAGAATTTCAATGGCTAGATATTTGTGTTCTAGAAGCTGAAGATGGAAGATATTCTTCTAGATATAGAATAATGGGTTGTTGTGGATCTAGGCACAAAACCTTTTGATATGTCAAAAGAATATTGCGAAAAGATGGAAATAAAAGGCAAAAAGCATGATTCAACTCTGCATCTCATATTCGGTGTTGTTGAATGTCTCTAGAGAAGACAATGCAAAAAGGTTGTGGGATAAACTGGGGAATATGTGTTAATAAAATTCTTTGGTAAACAAGTTATTTATTCAAAATAATTTATATCATATCAGGATGGACAATTGTGACTCCATCGTGGAGTATATCAATTCTTTTAATACTCTAGGAAGTCAACTTGTCTCTGATGATATTAAGGTGGAGGAAGAGCATAAGTGTATTACCTTGTTATGTTCTTTTCTAGACACTTGGGATAATATGGTTCTAGCAAGTGGTAGCACTACTCAATCTGTTAGTTCCAATATGCAACAAACATAAATATGCACAGTAAAAATATAGAACAGTAAAGCAAACCATAAAATCATGCACATGATAGACACCCTGATTTTATCCTGGAAACCCTTAACTGGGAAAACCCCATCGAAGATCTTCATCATGCACCTTGGCCAACTATGACCAAGATAGGTTGAGCGTGGATATACCGCCATGACTATACCTTTGACCATCATTGAGTTAGTACTTTATAAAAAGGAGTATGAACAACCTCTTTATATTCTTTGATCAAAAGAATACCATGAGAAAATACATGGTTTTCTGAATACCATGGTTTCATAACATCAATAACCAGTTTTGATTAACTTGCTCTATGACCAAGTCAAGATTAACCCAACATTCCCCCCCTTAAAATTGAATTGGGAATGACACCTCCCCCCCCTCAAGTTTATCAACAAAGAATATCACATGCTTTCCCCACTACAAATTTAACACAGGGGTATGCATGCCTTTATTGATCTTACATCCATATGCCCATTTATAGTTATTACAATTCCATTAATGAAACATTACTTGACAAAAAATTTTTATACTTGAGCATCTACCTGCTCATGCTTGATAATAAACCAAGCACTCTTAAACTGAGTTCTCAAATTATTTTGCTCAATTGACTACCCAATTGACCTTGATACATAGTCAACCATAGACTTCACCACCTACTACGATCGATTTCTCTTCACAGTCAACTACATACTCCATTGTCTACTCCAATCTATATATCTTCATTATGCTCCAATTATTTCCTTGGTTATTGTTAGCACATCCTCCTCGATCAGGTATGCATCTACATCAGGAATCACAACATTTTCCAATAGATTCTAACCCTCAGTAACAAAGACATCCCTATGAATCCAAAACAACTTTGTTGTATAGTCAAACATTTGAATATTCAACTACCTGGTTTATCTTAACCATGACTTCTCAGTTGACCTGAGATTGTCCACCTAGTTGACCTTCCATGACTCCTTGATCAATATTTACCTCAACTATATTGTTGTTGAAGAATATATTAACCTTGATTGATCTGCAATACTTAGTTGACCCCATTGACCATATCCTCAATCAACACATATCCTCATTTGACCAGTCAACCCAATCGACCATATGCTTAGTTGACCAATCAATCTCGTCGACTACCTTGTTGATCACTTTTGTTGTCGACCACCTGTCGATTTGTGTTATCATCGACCCTTAGTTGATATGTGTTTCATCAACCACTCGTGGATCCAAAGATAACCTGTTGACTCAACTCCAGCCAAATCGTTTGCTTGGTTGATCACCCTCGTCTATTTGAGATAATTTAACTCTTATAAACATTGATTGTACCAAGTCAACAAACTGTGACTCTTGTCAACCTTCAACCACTCCATTGACTATACCAAGTCGATCATCCACGACTCTTGTTGAATTCAACCATAGATCTCCCCCTTCAAATTTGAACCTTATGAAACATATTATGAGACCTCAAACTAGATCATGTATATAATAGTTAATTTTTATTCAATCGCCTCCTTCACAACACATTTCAATGGCAAAAAAATACAATATACCAAAAATGGACCAATTCATTTTTCTCTGGGCTGCTCAAACCACCCGTTTATTCTTAGATCTGAATATATCCTTAGAAAATGAGAACACCCAGAAACATACATGCTCTGATCCATTAGTAAGTAGTTTTGCATAGCCACATTCCACGTTTCTTTAGAAAACCTCAGATATGGTACATATGTTTCTTCTATGTCGACCCATCATGTCAATAGATCCTCCCACACTTAGTCACACTCCACCATGCAAATATAGGTGACTAAAAAAAATTCCTTCAATTGATATCATATAACAGTGACTCAATATACATTATACCATGTATATCAAGGCAACCCATACTTGATCAGACCGTTCTCATTGGAGAGTGAGTGTCTACTAAGATCTGATACCATATGTTAGTTCCAGGATGCAACAAACATAATTATGCAAAACAAAAATGTAGAACAGTAAAGCAAGCCATAAAATCACACACATGATAGACACCATGATTTTATCATGGAAACCCTTAACTCGGAAAAAATTCTAGAAGATCTTCATTATGCCCCTTGGCCAAATCCGGCGAAGATAGGTCAAGTGTGGCTCTATAACCACGACTATACCCTCTAACTTCAATGATTTAGTACTTTATACAATGGAGTACGACCAACCTATTTATAGAATTTGATCACAAGAATACCATGGGAAAATACATGGTTTTCCCAATACCATGGTTTCATAACAACAATAACCAATTTTTGCTAACTTGCTCTATGACCAAGTCAATATTAACCCAAGACAATCCACATCAAAATTTGAGGATGTAGTTGCATCCTTGTTATTCGAGGAAATGCAAAGAAAATCCACAGGGGATATCACCAAGGATGGGATGATTAATATATAATAGATCGTTCCCAAGAGAGGAAAAATAAGTCTTCGAGGGACAAAACTAAATCTAGAGGCATATCTAAATCTCCAGGACAATCTATAAGGAAATGATGAAAATGTGATAACATTGGACATTATAGGAAACATTACATATCTAAGAATGTTGATAAAGGTGAGGGATCTAATGATGCCCCTTCCACGGAAATGAAAAACTCCATGGAAGAAGGAGGTGATATGTACTTGGAATCTATATGTACACATGCAAATCACAATGTATGATTAATCAATTCATGTTCTTCATTTCATATGAATCCTCACAGGTAATGGTTTTCTAAATATGAAAAGTATAATGGAGGTGATGTTTTCCTAGGAGATTACTCAAAATCCAAAATCATAAGATGTGGAAGGGTAAAGTTGTTGCTAAAAAATGGAAGGATTAGAAATTTCCCTAGGGTTCTTCACATTCCATCTTTGGCTAGAAACCTGATATGTGTAAGTAAGATGGGTGATTCTAGTGTGAACATTGTATTTGAAAAGGGAACATGCAACATGGTTCACAGAGAAATGATGTTGATGAGGGGAGTTTGGACTAGAACTCTGTATAAGCTATTTGGAATTAATTTTAATGATGAGTGTAATAATTTTGCTGTTCCTAAGAATATCAATGAAGAAGGCAATATCCCTATTGTCCCTGGAGAGAAGACAATGATATGGCATCAAAGATTGGGAAATACTTGAGACAAGGGCCTTCAAACATTACATGGTAAAGGTATGTTTGATTACTCATTACATTTTGATTTCTATGAACATTGTATATATTGTAAACATAATAGGGTGAAATTCCCATCTAGTGTTGCAAGAGAAAAATGAATCTTGGAGTAGATACACAGTGATGTGTTTGGACATGTTCATCTTCCATGACTAGGTAAATATGTGTATTATGTTTCAATCATAGATGATTTATTAAGGACCACATGTGGGTATATTTCCTTTGAATAAATAAGAGGCTTTTGGAAATTTTAAAGAGATTAAGGATCTTGTAGAGAACTAGACATAGAAGTAAAAAAAGGTGTTGAGGACTAATACTAGTGGAGATCAGTTCTACAAAAACGAGTTCAACAAATTTTGTAAGAAGCGTGGAATAGAAACGAAAAAGACTACTCCATACACACCTCAACAAAATGGAGTTTTGCAAAGAATGAATAGGACACTAATAGAAAATGAAATAGGTATTCTTAGTGGCGCACGGTTATCATACGAATTCATGATCAGTAGTGTGGGTATTACATGTTACTTGGTAAATTGATCACCTACACTAGCATGAGTAGAAAAAATTGTACATGAGGCATGGACTAGTTAAGAAAAACCTCTCTTAATCATCTTAGAGTTTTGGATTGTGATGTTGATGTGCATGTTCCAAAGGAGAATAGGAGTAAGTTGGAAAATAAAGCTGAAAATTGTATCTTTATTTGTTATAAAAATGGTATAAAAGGTTATAAAATTTGGAATCCAATAACAAAGAAGATTGTTAATGGTTGGGATGAAGTATTTAGAGAGCTTAAATTTTTTCCCATATAGAAATTTCAATCAAGAGAAGAAGAACTAGAAACAATAAAGTTTGAGTTGGAGGATGAAGAATTTGACTTGGTAGAAGAAGATGAACTAGAAGAGGAAGAACCCCAATCTATAGCCTTATTGAGATAGATTTTGGAAAGAAGGAAAATAGAAAGATATACTCCACCTGAATTGTGTTCTAGTTATATTCTATATATTAGTGATAATAATCCTAGAATTGTTACTGAGGCATTGGAATCAAAGGATAGTAAACTTTGGAAAAAGGCCATGGTTGAAGAGATAGATGCCTTGGATAAAAATGAGACTTGGGATCTAGTTGAGTTGGTGACTAGAAGAAAACCTATTGGTATCAAATGGGTGTTTAAGAAGAAGTTGAATGCAAAAGGTAAGTTAGAGAAGTACATATATCACCCAGTAGCATAGGGATATTCTCAGGTGGAAGGAATTGATTTTGGTGATAGTTTTTCTATTGTTTCTAAATTAACTTATATTAGATTTATTTTATCCATTGGTTTTTATTTTTATATTGAAGTAGAGAATATGGACATGAAAACAACATTTCTACGTGGTGATATTGAAGAACAAATCTACACAAAAAAACAAGAAGGTTTTACAGTGAAGGGAAAGAAAGAGCACGGGGGCTTCACTCAATAAACTGCTATCATAGCACGTTCGTTCGTGGCATATGAAACAATACCCCTAATTTCACTAAATATTGGAAAATACCTTCCAAAATCGTTTTTTTAACCCCCTCCCAATATGCTTTCCCAATTTACAAAAACCCCTATTTTCACTAGATATTGTATGTATCAATTTTTTCATTAACATTTTTTATACCCCTTTATATTTATACCTAGTATATTGATATGATACCCCTCTTATGACCCCACATTCATTCTACAATGCACCTTGCTTCTTTCGATGTATATTGTGGATGCACATTACTTCACCCACAATGCAATTACTCAACCACATATCATTATGATTTGCAACATCTAATGGTCTAATGAAGAGATAGGATATCTCTTCTTGTATGTCACTAGAGCCAATGCACATAGTACAACATTTAGATTGCATGTTGCAGTTCCCCAATCGCTAACTAAGCTTGTTGTGGGATAGGTATCCAAGCCCCCAGGGCCTGTAACAAGCTCTAGGAGGCTAACTAAACCTCCCGAGGCCTGTAATAGGAACGAGTGGTTGGGTATTCAAGCCCCCAAGGCCTATCGAGGGCCTATAATAGGCCCTGGAGGCTTAGAGCATCCCAAGGCTATTGGTAACAAGTGGCTGAGTGCTATTGGTAACAATTGACTATTAATGACCACTGTCTCTCGACTATGATTGACTGGAAACCCACTTCACCACGAAACCCCTGGCCTCAAGCATGCCTCAAGACGTGATTTCCCTGCATACTGGTAAGCCTGAGCCTTAACTCAACCCAATTTATCATCCAACTGTGATCCCTCCATCTCCTTTTGGCGGATATTTGTTAGCCCACCCATATAAAAAAGACCCCAAAGTATTTTTGTATTGTTACATTAAATAAAAAAACCCTTTGCCCCTTAATATGAAAGAAATATAATTTTTAGGTTTTCATGAATATTTAATACCACAATATGAATGAACGTGATATTATATTGCCTTCTAGTGAAGCCCCCGTGAGAAAGAGTTGGTATGCAAGCTAAAGAAATCTATGTATGGATTAAAACAATCACCAATAATGTGGTATAAAAATTTCGATACTTATATATGGGGACTTGGTTTCTCAAGAAGAAATGTTGATCACTATGTGTATTCCAAGTAGATCAGTGACCATTTTATTTATGTGGTCTTGTATGTTAATGATATTTTGTTGACTGGAAATAATAAGGAAAGCATCCAAGATGTTAAAGTTGAGTTGTCTTCTAAGTTTAATATGAAATATGTTGGTGCTGCATAATTTATTTTGGGCATGGAAATTAAAAGAGAGAGAAAACAAGAAACTCTGATTGAATAAAAGGAAATACATTGAGAAAATATTGCAAAGGTTTAATATGCAGGAATGTAAACTGGTCAATGTCCCTATTCCTACATATGCAAATTTATCTGCATTTCAATGTTCCAAGACTCAATAAGAGGTAGAATTCATGCCGTGTATTCCTTGTGCTAGTGTTGTTGGAAGTTTGATGTATGTTATGGTCCATACTAAACCAGAAATTGGATATGTAGTGGTATATTTGACCAAGTATATGTCAAAACTAAGGAATGAACATTGGATGGTTGTAAGGAGGGTGTTAGTACCTAGGTATGCACTTAGGGTTGTCTCCATTTTTAACTTTGAAGCATCCAAATTTAATCCTTTTATTCGCAATAACATTTTAAGATTTGATTTATCCAAAGTAATATTTTCCCTTGGTACCTTGTCTTATGATATTGTGATGTTCATAGTCTTTAATTTCAAATTTTGATTATTAGTTTGCAAGGTGATAAGGTGGCACAATTTGCATGTTTTGTTGTATTCTTAGTTCCTGCAGTCATGATTGCAAATTAAATAGCCTTATTCTTTGATCAATTTAAGCATGGACATGAGATAAGACTAAAAGGCTTGTTGCATTGCCAAAATGTTGAAGAATTGCGTTCAGGAACGAGCCAAATTACAAAAACCTCTCTCAAGTTTTACACAAGTGTCACTATTTGGGATCTAAATATGGCGTTTGAAAGCCTATTTTTTAGGATTTCACCAGATTCAGTTTCTTAAAATATGGCCAGTCAAAGAGGATCGAAATGCAACCTCCAACTGATTGAAGAAAATTTTCATCTCCTAAAAGAACCATACAGAATCATCTTTTATCATTCTCTAAGTTTTGTAAATCTCAAACTTAATTTTATCTTGCATGTTTGTAAAGAAAGAATTGTTATATGTAGTTAAGCTTAGTTAAAGGTCGTTATCTAACTGGTAATACATTCCTAAATATTGGACCCGTAACTGACTTGGTTTTGGAATTATTAAATTTGATTTTAAAATATTATGGTTAGTTATGAAAGAAGTTTCAAAATCCTAAAGAAAGGAATCAAGAAGAATTTATATATAGGAAAACAAAAGGAAAAGAGGGGGTTTGAATTTTGAGAGGAGCCTTATGAGAGCTGGTGAAGAGACTGTAAGTTTTGGATACAATACTATAGATATGAATGTTTAGATATCATTTACATATGGATACATTGTGCCCCTTATATAAATTTACTGCTAGTTTTATGTTTGAAAGTGGAAGAATTTTGTGTGTTGCATAATTGGTTATTTCTGGTGTTAATGACTTTTAAGCTTTATTTGTTCATTAAACTGAAATTGTTCTGGTTTCTCCCATTTCTTCATATTGTAACATTGTTATAATATGGAGTCAATGAATGTATGAATGTGTATATTGTCCTCATGTATTTAAATTTTGGTAGTGAGTTAAGTATTAAGCCTTCTGTATTAGTGTTTGTAAAGCCTCTGAATACATGATATGTTATTGTTTTCTTTCATTCCTTTACCCAAGTTTTAGAAGGCTAATAGAATATTCAACCATATAAAACCTAAAATCCATTCTTAATTCCAACTTGCACTCAAATTCACTAGCTTTTCCCTATAGAATTCCAGTTCATACCTTAGGGACAACATCTTCTGGCGTTGTTGTCGGGGAGTGGAGTAGTGAAGTTATATTCCCTGGGATATGTTGAATGATCAGATCTGACTTTGATGGTGAGAAAATTTTATACATATAGCGTGACTGCAAACCACTCACCTGGTGACTCCATCTTTAAAGAATCCTGAGGCAGCTTCATATTTTCAGAATGTAAAAGGATTTTGTTGTTGTTCTAGCTCAGCGATTTTCTCCATTTGATTTCTCTGCAATTCTTGGCTATCCAAATGAAATTCCTGCTATGGATGAATGAGGAGATATTCTTCCTAGATTCAAAGAAGATCATAAGGATCATCCTACATATCACCTTGTTAATTTTCATGGATGTATGGACCAACTGGATATTCATCATGAGGATGTCCTAATGAAGATGTTCATGTACTCTTTGGAGGGTGACGCATGACAATGGTACCAATCTCTCCCCGTTGCTAGTATTTCCTAATTGCAAGAATTTCATGCATGTTTTAGCAAGCATTGTAAGTTTGTATTCTCAACTAATTTTTTTTTGGAAGATTGTTGTGGGATTTTTGAACAATCTACTAGTCATATTGACCAGACTAAGTTTCATGATTAATCTCCTTTATCTCTTTCAAATAACCACTGCGAAGAATGTAATGAAAGATGCCTAACAAAGCATGAGGAGACTATTATTCCAGGAGTAATAGAAGAGGATGGAAGTTTTGGTCATATTCACGAAGAATATCAAAAGAGTACAGCTCTTTCCTCCTTGTGTGTTAAACTAAAATTTCCATTGAGCATAGGGATTTCCTTCCTATTGAAAGTGACGAAACATTAACAGGAATTTCAGGAAGTACGTTGTTGATATCAAATGAAAAATTAGAGGAAGAGTCAAATGCACATAACTCTTTTTTCAATTCTTTTATCCAAGAAAAGATAAATCAAGATATGGTTCCAATAAGTTTATTTTCTGATCATTTGGTTGTTTTTTATTAAAGGAAAGAACATGAATATTTATCATCATTATTAGAATCCTATAAAAGTGTTTCAGTTTATGATGCATATGCTGACAATATTGAATTTTTAGATCAAGAATCCATTTATGTGAAGCATCTTGATCAACAGTGTATAAAATCAGATCCTATATATGATGAGTATGAGACAAAGTCTTGGAAAAGCAGTGAAGGAGATGGTGACGAGATAATATCAGTAAGAGAAGCTGAAGATAATGATAATTTACCTTATCAGTCAGTAATATCTTATTTCATAGAAAATGCTCATCAACGACCTCCAGAAATTAGTGAGGCAATATTCGATGACTATGAGGAATGTAAAGCTAAAAAACAAATAGAATTTCTTCTTTATGAAGATTTGAACCAGTGGTTTTATGGATTTAGTAAATCAGAATATAATGGCCATAAAGCATAATTTGAGGAAGGCATTGAAAAGAGTTGTCAAAATCATATTTCAGTTCAAGCTTTTAAAGGTAATGGAAATAGTTCATAGCCTATTTATTTTTTATTCTCAGGATTTCAGTTGGAAGATATATTTGGAACTATCATCAACAATGAAGCAAAAGTTACTTAGCAACGGTTTTGTCTTTTAAATCAATTGAAAATTGTTTATGAATTTCAAGACCCAGTGGCAATTTGGATGGAGTTATATTTTTCAAAGTTTTCAAATGTCGTAGCTTTTGACATGCTTCAAATTGGAAGTAATAAGTACAAAATTGCCGTCAAATTCTTGTTGCAAATGTCATGTTCCTTTTGTACTTTCTTACATTTTTGCAAGCAAGATGTTCATGTAACCGGTCAAATTTTTGCACGGTTGTATTGGAAGCATCATATCACTTGATCAAGCAGTGGATTGGTTAGAAGAATAGCATATGTACATAAATAAGCTCATTTTGCTGAGCATTTGGTTATTGAAAATGGCTTGGTGTGTGATGAATAATAGTCCATAGCCCAGTGGAGAAATGGCACTATTTTGGTTTGCTTAATAGTTTGAATTTGTAGTGTGTGTGTGAGTAGAACAATTTTCTTCTTCTTCTATTTTATGGTCTATTTTGCAGTGTCCGGTTTGCTTGAAGAATAGGATAGGTTGCAAGATTCAAAATTAGGATGAAATGGTAAAGGCACATGATCTATGGTTCTTAGCACCTCACAAGGAAATGTTATCCCCAGTAGGAGCCGATGTTATTACCTAGGTCTGTACTTAGGGTTGTCTCCCTTTTTAACTTTGAAGCTTCCAAATTTAATCCTTTTCTTTGCAAGATCATTTTAATATTTGATTTATTCAAAGTAATTTTTTTTCCCTTGGTACCTTGTTTTATGATATTGTGTTGTTCATAGTCTCTAATTTCAAATTTAGATTATTAGTTTGTAAGGTGATAAGGTGGAACGATTTGTATGTTTTATTGTATTATTAGTTCTTGCATGCATGATTGCTGATTAAGTAGCCTCATTATTTGAGAAATTTAATCATGGACATGAGATAATACTAAAAGGCTCGTTGTGTTGCCAAACTGCTCAAGAATTGCACTACGAAACTAAATGTAGGTGACTGTTTTAGTCATCATCTTCTGGAACATATTCACGCCAAACCGTAAGGAATCATTTGAAATGGTTAAAAACCCACTTCAGGAATGGTCCAAATTACAAAAATTTCTCAGAGGTTTTACACAAGTGGCGTTTGAAAGACTATTTTTTAGGATTTCGACAAATTCAGTTTCTTAAAATATGCCCAGTCAAACAGGATCGAAATGCAAACTCCAACTGATTGAAGACAAGTTTCAACTCCTACAGGAACCATACAGAATCATATTTTATCATTCTCTAAGTTTTTAAATGTCAAACTTAAGTTTATCTTGCATGTTTGTAAGTAAAGACATGTTATATGTAGTTAAGCTTAGTTAAAGGTCATTATCTAATAGTTATTACATTCCTAAGGATTGGACCTGAAACTGACTTGGTTCTGGAATTATTAGTTTTGATTTTAAAATATTATGGTTAGTTATGAAAGAATTTTCGGAAGCCTAAAGAAAGGAATCAAGAAGAAATTATATATATGAAACAAAAGAAAAAGAGGGGGTTCGAATTTTGGGAGGAGCTTGACAAGAGCTAGTGAAGAGACTATAAGTTTTGGATACAGTAATATAGATATGAATGTTCAAAGATCATTTACATATGAATACATTGTGTCCCTTATTTAAATTTACTACTAGTTTTATATTTGAAAGTGGAAGAATTTTGTGCGTTGCATAATTGATTATTTTCAATGTTAATGACTTTTAAGCTTTATTTATTCATTAAATTGAAATTGTTCTGCTTTCTCCCATTTCTTCATATTGTAACGTTGTTATAATATGGAGTCAATGAATGTATGAATGTGTATATTTTCGTCATGTATTTAAATTATGGCAGTGAGTTAAGTATTAAGCCTCATGTATTAGTGTTTGTAAAGCCTATGAATATATGATATGCTATTGTTTTCTTTCATTCCTTCACCCAAGTTTTAGAAGGCTAATAGAATATTCAACCATATAAAACCTAAAATCCATTCTTAATTCCAAATTGCACTCAAATTCCCTAGCTTTGACCTGTAGTATTCAAGTACATACCTTAGGGACAGTAGAGGGTCTTCAAATATTTGTGTGCCACTTCAAATTGTGCAATTTGCTACCATGGAAGACCTATACCTCACAAGGAGGTAGATATATAGGGCTTTGTTGATGTAGACTGGCCTAGAGATATTGACTATAGAAGATCTACAAGTGGTTATGTATTTAACCTATTTGGTGGAGAAATCAGTTGGATGTGTAAGAGACATGTTGTATTTGCATTGTCAACTACAAAAGTTGAGAGCATGGTAGCCACTCACGGAAGTAAGGAATTTGTATGGTTACAAAGGTTGTGTTTATGTATTGGTTTTGTATAGAAAGCAATGAGGATAGGTTCTGACAACTCAAATGCAATTCTTATAGCAAAGAACTCTACTTATAATTCCAAGACAAAGCATATTGAAGTATGGTACCATTTTGTTAGAGATGTGGTTGAAAACAACAAAGTGTTGTTGAAGTGTAACACCCCGATTTTGTCTCTGTTGCATTAAAAATGTAAATGATGAAATATCATTATAACATCATGGTGAGGAGCTCAAGGCCAAGGCCCCACCATCGATTTATTTTTTTCGTATCAACAATTAAATATCTATGCATGGGGATCGCGTTCTATCCTGGCACGATGGAAAATTATAAATATGTGTTTTAGTAAAAATACCCACAACTAGATATGCAATGCAACAAGAGTATGAGAGCATGATTTTTACAAGGAATAGGGAGGGACATATTTAAACCCTTGAAGCCAATATTTTCAATCAAAGTGTCAATGAGAGAACCCATGAACAATTAACTACCCATGTTGACTATTGCACCCAATCATTTAATTCTTCCAAGAGGTGGTTGAGGTAATTATTGTTTTGGGAAATGGAAGGTATGGCTGTCCAAAAATTCTGTGTATGGGAAAGCCATCATTTTGGAAAACCATGTTTGGCTTCTTGGGAAATAAAATACCCGTGATTTTTCTTATGAACCCATCATTCATCCATTATTTTTTCTCTCTCACGCAATCTGAGCTTGTTGGGCATTTTCCTCCATGATTTTCCTGCATTTTCCTCCATTTTTATTGTTGGAAAGTCATTTTTAGTGTTGCAGAATAACTGGGAGGAAGAGGAATTCGATTTGGGGGTCCATAGAGGTATTTTTTTCCATTTGAATGCTCATATACCTGTTGGAGAAATCGTTTTTCTTCCCCGTGGTCATTTTCCCCTCTCTAATTTCGTTTTGTTATTCCCATTCATTGTATGGTTGTGTGATTGTTAAATGGAATTCCAAATATTAGGAAATTACCTTGAGATTGTTTTGGTTTGGGGCTAGATGCATCCCCTATTGGATTGAATTTGTATGTAAGAAATCAGGAATAGAGACGGATTGGGGATTGGCTTGATAAACCTAGTGAAAGGTGTAACCTCCCAAAAGATGATAGGGCTTTGGCTACTTTACTATGCACACCCTGAAGAGAACTAGAAGGGAAGGTATGAACTGAGGGACTGTGGAGCAGTGAAGGGAATACTTCCTTGTGTTGGGTGTGTAGGTATTGTGGGTGCCGAGCTAGCAAAACCTTGTAGAGGTACTGATAGTTCTATTGTTGAGCTCACTAGCTTAGCAAATCATTCCTTTCTAGTTCCTTGATAGCCTGATAAACCCAGCAGTGGAATGGCTTGGCTAGGTTGTGGTGTTATTTCGGCTATGCATGAGTTGGTAGGTTCCCTTTCCTTGTGGAAATCATGCCCAACTCAGAGGTTGCAACTATGTTGAGAGATCGATGACCACAACTGGCCTATGGCTGGGTGGAACATTGCAGATGCATAGTTGGTTGCTCGGGATAGCTTCATACCAAGATAATTATTCTCTTGTATTAATTATGAAATGTCTTTATTTGATACCTGTTATGAATATGTTGAATGCATGCTATATATGTGTAGTAGATTTTATTTCCACTGTGTATGTTTATTTATACATCTACACACATGCATTTTACTTGTTATGAATTTTAAAGATGATGATGGGGCTAGAAGAGTTTTGAAATCCTGGATTAAGTGTCCCGTTCCCTTCCTTGAGTTGGACTGATGGTAGGGGATGTGACATGAAGAAGGTTTATACCTTGAAGAATGTTGCAGATTCATTGAAAAAGTGTGTTGGTACAGAAAATTTCTCATAGTATAGAGAATCAGTGGGCGTTGTTTCCCCTAGTAGCTAACTATATGCCTTCCCCTTTCCCCCATTTTGTGCAAGGTGTTCAACAAGTGGGAGAATGTTGGATATATGTTGTATTCTTTGCAAGTAGACTTATCCACATCCAAGTGGGGGTTTAGGTGCTAACCCCTAAATGAAGGGGATTTAGGGGGGACCCATCCCCCTTAGTTAGGGGACATGGGGGACTAATGGCCCCACCATTTAGGGTTTTAGGGGTGAATCCACCAAGGAAAAAAATTCTTGTCCATTATGTATCATTTCGACCAATATTTCTAACCCATTGTAAACTAATTCTAATAGAGGATTTAGGGTTGTAATATAATCTGGGTTAATGGATTAGGGTTTTAGATATTGTGGAATACCTAAATATTGTATAGTGAATGGTGAAGTCAATACACTGAGAAAGAGAGAGGAGGAACTCTTAGGAGGAAATCTTTGTGTGTTGTATGTTTTTACCCTTGTTATTTCTTGTGTGAATTTAGATTATGTTGGTACAACTTTTCCTATAAAATTTTATCAAACTCTTCACATGCCTTGCTCTAACTATCAAACTACATTTTGGTCACTCTAGTAGAGATATCCCATCAACCCTTTCCTCTCTTGAGTGAAGGATCAGTTCTCCCTTATTTTGCTCTCTTCTTCCTTGGAGTCTGGGGTCATCTTCTTATCCTTCCTCTAGTTATTTTTGTTGTAGTTCTAGTTTGCATCTTAGGGTTAACAAAATTTATCCTTGAAACGTGTATAACCTATCTCATATTACTCAAATGGGTATATGAATTATCTTGCAACAATTATCCCTATGCTCATACAATATTCCTAGTCATCCTTACAACATAGGGAACTTCCTACCTCCAATTATGTGAACCAACTTAAACATGGAAGATTCATACCAATTCCTCCCAACATGGTGCAATCCTTCTCTCCAAGACAAGTTATGATGCAACTTTACCTTCTTGCCTCATCCAAGAAGCCATATAACTTACTACCTCATGTACGATGTGTGATGAAATCAATCCCTACAAGTGAAAGCTTGAAATTTGAATCCTTATATAATTCTAGAGCTTAGATAATCCTTAAGGAAACCAATCCCACCTTGATAGGTAACCCTAACCAAGTTTGTTGGTTATGGATCCTGATATTCCTTATTTAGAGGTTGTGTTTCAGCCGTGTCTAGATCCGATCCCATGACGAGGGGGTTTGGGGGAGATCCCCCCCCAATATATTTTCCATGGAGGGTTCGAGGGCAGCGCCCCCAAAGTGAAAATTTCAGAAAAATGGCTTGTAAAATGTTGTAATTTCATAGTCATGACTTGGTCAATAATGGGTGATTTACAGGCCCATGGTATTGGGTGTCCCATAGTAATTTCCCATGGTAATCCCTCTTTAAAAGAAAGGCATTGTAATATGTTTGTGTATTGTAGTATTGTAAAGATCTTTGTGATTGTGCGAGAGAGACTGTGAGAGAGTGAAGAGGAAATTGTAGCAAATGTGATGCGGGTTGTATCCCTTCATTTTGCTGGATGGTATAATAATAAAAGGACTTGAAATTTCTCTGCGAATGTAGCTCAGATTGGGTGAACCACATATATTGGTGTCTCTCTTGTATTGCGTTTATGTGTTTTATATTTTTATCTTGTTTATTTTTATTGCTCTACGATCATGTTTTTCTAACAATTGGTATCATAGACAAAGGTCTATTTGGCATATAAACTAACAGGAAAGAAGGGTTCATGGTTCGAGTGGGAGCAATGGAGGAAGAAGAAAAATTTAAGGTCGATAAATTTAACTGCCAAATCTACCAGTTATGGAAGATGCAAATGGAGGACTATCTATATTAGAAGGATCTATTCCTACCACTGGCTGGGAAAGAAAAACAGTCAATGACTATGAAGGACAAAGAATTGGAGGTTCTTGACAGAAAGGAACTGGGAACAATATGGTAGTGCATGGCTTCATCGGTGGCTTTCAATATTTCAAAAGAAAAGACAACAGAGGGTCTGACGAGCGCATTCGGTAAAATGTATGAAAAAACTTCGGCCTCCAACAAGGTATTTCTAATGAAGCATTTATTTAATATGAAGATGTCAAAAGGTGGATCTATCGCTGATCATTTAAATGAATTTAATATGATTACAAATTAGCTAAGTTCTGTAAAAGTGAACTTTGATGATGAGGTTAGGGCTCTTCTGATGCAGGGGCATCAAGGCCTAGGAGAAACAGTCGAAGTTGATCGACAGAAGGATGCCGACCAGAGGGATTTTCGATGACCACTGGTGCAAGAAGACTGGTAGTCAAAGCCAAATAGTCGAGCAGGGAACTGTCGAAGTGTGGTCAACAGGAGATGAGTCGATGAAGTCGAGAGTCAACAATATGGTTGAACATCGACATCGACAGAGACGCGGTAGAGTCCAAGCGTGGGGGATGAGGAGGAGCGAAAACCATGGAGACTACGTGAAGTCGACGAGTTAAGTCGAGAATTGACGAGTTAAAAGGGTCGATGTGACGAAGTGCGGACCAGTCAAAAGAGGACAGTGACAAGACCGACAACTGTAGAAAATTCTGAGAGGTGCAGAGGTTGAGGAAACGTACCTATAGTCATTGTGGGTTGTTGAGGAAGTTAATGGCAGTTAAGAAGGTTGTGCAGGCACAGAGGGGCACTGACAATTGCAGGTCAGCAAGATCAAGGATAATTCGACTGATAGAGTAAGGACGTCTCAGGGAATCCAAGCAGAGGGACCTCAGGAACAACGACAGAACAAAGTAGAAGAATGGTGTAGAGGTGCAGAGTGGGGGATCGATATTTATTTTGTTATTCAGAGGATCAAAAGACTAAGAGGATCACACAAAGAGGGGAGAAACACACTGACAAAGTAGAGATTTACTTCTGTAGATTATAACAGGCTAAGGCCAACTTGTTTATTTGTTTTGTATGTAACAATGCAATCTATTCAAGTAATAGAAGCCAACTTCATGGAATTTCTAGTTCACATCGAGTCCATGTGAGTATTCATGTGTTTACTATGTGTTATAGTTAAGAAAGAGGGTCCAACCAACCCTCCCTTGCACCAGGTGGTATTAGAGCAACAGCATCCTGAAGGTAGGAGGAATCCCGATACCAGCTTGCATAGCATCGATTCGTATTCGAGTGGAAGAATCCTGAGAGCAAGAAGAATCTGTTTAGGCGTGAACAACTCCATCTGTGGTTGGGTAGAGTTGTGCACATGTGGTAAAAGTATGGTTGTGATTGGACGAGAGGAGAATTTAGCTGCGGTTGAAATAATGGAACAAAGAGGTGTAAATGTCCATGGTGTAGCACAAAGAGTGCGAGGCATAGGAGGTACAGTTGATTGTGAAATTTTCGATGAGTACATGCGAACAATGAGAATATTGATCAATGAGGTCGTAGCAATCAAAGAAATCCAGAGGCATGGATGCATTCCCGATGCACTTGACCATAATGACGAGGAAGTCGAGGAAGTGGAAGCTCGGGAAGCACTGGAAGAAGAACCAAAGGATAAATTCATCAAGCTACTGACAGAGATGAGGGGTAAGGAAAACATGGACATACCTACCTACTCATGAAGTCTCACTACAAAATTTGAACCCAAAATCCGACGACATTTACTTCGGATTTTCTACATCTTGCTGTCAGCCATCTGACAATCTCCATTTTTTTAAAACGTCGATCTAATTTCGGCTGAAATCTGACGGTAGGAAGTCCCATTGGATATCTGACACATACCACTGACGGCTAGGCAGTCGGGTATTCGATCGTCAACACTTAATTTAAAGTCGTATATCTTAGACGTGAAGGTTGTATCACCGACGCCGGTTCAATGTATAAATGTCTGCCATCTGATGTTCTTAGCTGTCGGTGGTATGGCAGGAATGTCAGATACCATGGCTGTTGCAGTCGGATATCTGACGGCTGCAGAATGTAAAAATGTCTGCCATCCGACGTTCTTAGCCATCGGTGGTATGGCAGGTACATCGGATATCATAACCATTGAATTTGGAGATCCGACGACATCATAATGTAAAAATGGAAGCCATCTGACGTACTTACTCGTTGATGGTATGGAAGGAACATTGGATACCATATCTATTGAAGTCGAATACCCAACGACAGCAGAATGTAAAAATGGAAGCCAACTGACGTTCTTAGTCGTCGGTGGTATGGCATGAACTTTGGATACCATAGCAGTGGAATTCGGATACCCGACGACAGCAGAATGTAAAAATGGAAGCCATCCGACGTTCTTAGCTATCAGTGGTATGGCAGGAACGTCGAATACCATAGCCATTGAGGTTGGATATCCGATGACAGCAGAATGTAAAAATGTCTTCCATCTGATGTTCTTAGCCGTTGATGGTATGGCAGGAATGTCAGATACCATAACTGTGGAAGTCAGATATTCGACGACAGCACAATGTAAAAATGGAAGCCATCCAAAGTTCTTAGTCGTCAGTGGTATGGTAGGAACGTTGGATACCATAGCCGTTGATGTTGGATATCCGATGACAGCAGAATGTAAAAATGTCTTCCATCCGACGTTCTTAGCCATCGGTGGTATGGTAGGAACGTCGGATACCATAGCCGTTGAAGTCGGATATCCGACAACAGCAAAATGTAAAAATGGAAGCCATCCAACGTACTTAGCCATTAGTGGTATGGCAAGAACATCGAATACCATAGCCCATTGAAGTCGGATAACCGACGACAGCCGAATGTAAAAGTGGAAACCATTCGACGTTCTTTGCCATTGGTGGTATCGCAAGAATGTCAAATGGCTTAGAAATGGAAGTCAGATAACCGACGTCATTATGGAATTTAAAAAAAATATAGTATTACGTTGTGATCAAATTTGTAGGGTGGGTCTTATTAATTAGAGATTGTCTGGACAATTAATTAGAGATTGTTGTTTGCACGAAGGTTTCATAAAAGTCCGAGCAGGAGGTAGAACTTGTGGGTGATTCGAAGTTGACTCTTCATCCTTGTCTTTTGACATCTATACGAGTCTGGCTGCGGTTACCTCTAATTCAATCACTTCATCCTATGTGAAGGTGATGCCCTTGAGGAAGTTCACATGATAGGGGGTGTAGTTGAATCAAATGAAATAAAAGCAACTTGATGATTGGAGGATTTTCTTTTATGAATTTACTAGATATAATTGACAAGTATGAGTTCAAGAAATATGGCACAAATTATATTCATCAATTAGTATTGAGTGATTGGTAGCATCCATGGTAGTAAGCATATACATGGAAGCCTTAAAACTGTTCAAAGAATGAAGAATGTTGATGGAGATAGTGGACAAACTAGGGATTGCTAGCTAGAAGTTATCGATGCAAGGAAGACATGGTCAAATTGAATATTACACATCTCTAAGTGCTCAACATGCTATAACAGAATTGGAGAAGGTCAAATAAATTTTCGATAAGGATAAAGTGGATAAGCTCGGGCTTGTTACTCTTGGCAAAAGGAAGCTTAAGTGAAGCAATGTACTGGATATTGTTGAAGAGGATATCCTTTCAGCTTGATTTGAAAATAAGTATGACTGAGAAATAATATGATTGATAGGGGGAGTATGGAATGATGATGCATGCTTACCTTTTATGAATTTACTAGACAGAACCTTGTTGAAGTTTGAAGTAGCTTAAGGGGGAGCATTTTAGCATGAAAAAACCAGCAGCAAAATTTTGATGATGGCAAGGTACAAGGATAATTTACAAGACACAATATTAAGCTCAGTCAATAGGCAGAGTAGTTGAAGCAAATGAACTTTTACTTCATTTGCTTCAACTACTCCCCCTATCATATGAACTTCTCCCACTGTAACCATTTCTTACCTTGATTTCAAGAGGCGGCTGTGAAGACGAACTGTCATAAAGCATCATTTCATATATCTCTAGTTTTCTCAAAACTCTAGAATGAACATAAAGAGGAGTTCCACGATAATATATTCCATCCAAACTATGGCAGCAATATTGTCATCGCCGAACTGTAGCAGCTCTTTGGCCATTTTCACCCTGTAAATTGAAGGGTTCCTGCAAACACAAACCACTATGTTACGTGAACTTCTTTCAGGGCTTTGTTACATTTGCTTCTAAGATCTTTCATTGCTTTGTTACAAGAATATTACTGACCTAAAAGTAAACTTGATAGGTTTGTATGGAACAGATTACCATGGAAATCCTCTTTATGTTCATTCTCGAGTGACTCGATATTTACAATCCCCATTATCACAAGGGGATACATAAATTTAACAAAGGAAAATAAAGAAAACATATAAAGGGATACGTAAAGTTGACAAAGGAAAATAAAGAAAACCTATAATTTGCATTGAAAAAATAACAAGGTATGAACTGAACTGAGGAGATTTGAACTTGCGACCTATGTCTAGTCCCAAGGCTACCACCTCCAAGCCTGACCTTATCAATCAATTCCCATCGCCATTTCCTCTCCACAACCATTTCTCTCGACACCCAGTACTCTTCATTCATTTTGCATGCATTTCACTATGAAACCGTCTAGATTCTCACTGCGTTTTCCCTCAATTAGTTTCTCAATTCAATATGACCCACGCTAGTCATCCAAGGAGTGTTTCCAGTGGTCTTGAGTTTCAGCTTGGCAACAGTGATGATTCATGGTATTAAATGTTTCCCTTTAGCTGCAATATGGAAAATGTATGGTTCACTGCGAAGGTTTGTCTGACAAATGTGACGGTTTGGGTTCTGTTACCCCAGAGCAATTCCTCAAAGTGACCTCCGAACCACGCATCTATTAGAACCCAAACCATCACATTTGTCAGACAAACCTTCGTAGTGAACTTTGAATTTTTCATATTGCAGCCGAAGGGAAACATAATACCATGAATCGTCACCATTGCCAAGCTGAAACTCAAGAATGCTAGCAACACTCCTCAGACGGCGGGCGTGGGTCATGCTAAATTGAGAAACTAATTGAGGGAAAATGTAGTTAGAATTTGAGACGGTTGCATAGTTAAATGCATGCATAATGAATCAAGCTTGAAGGTGGTAGCCCACCGTCTCCCACTGTGAAATGAATGCAGAATGAATCAAGTTGCTTGAAGGTGGTCTCCCATTGTCAACTACACTTCAAGATTGAAGGTGGTAGCCTTGGGACTAGACATAGATCGCAGGTTCGAATCTCCTTAGTTCAGTTCGTACCCTGTTATTTTTTTGATGCAAATTATATGTTTTCTTTAATTTCCTATTTTCTTTAATTCCCTAGCGTAAGAGGAGCCATTATGGGCAAGTTGCAGCCCTAAAAAATGATGAAAATTGACAACAAGCAGCATGTTTCTAATTGTTGTTGGTGTGTGCTAGATTAGTTGCAAATATCATGTTTTAGAAGCCAGGCTTAAATGGTAAATAAACCATTTTGGAAGGGTTTAATGTGAGGTTAAGGATATTGATTCCAACAAAATTAAAGAGAAGGTTAAGGATATTGATTCCAGTTCATCATTTACTCAACCTTTGAAGTTGTGGAAACTCGAAATTGGTTGTGAGGAGCAACCAAAAATCACAACAAGCTCCAAGAAATTGTCAAAATTTAGATGACACGTGAGTGGGTTGTAGAAAGCCAACATCGTAGCCATTCATTGAGCTCCTCTTCGTTTCGAGAATAATTTAATATTATCTACTGAACAGGGCCAACCACGTGAAGGTGGAATCTCTTATGCCCCCTCCCCCCCCTCACATCACTCTCAATTCCCCGTACCCAATGCATGTACATGCAAAAAAAATTACGTGCAAATTCATGCATACTTTATCATGAACTTTCATCTACCGTTCAATAAAGGCTAACATTCATTAAACCATTGTTTCATTCAATCAACACATTCATTCAATAAAATATAACATTCAATAAACCATTCATTCATTTAGTCAACACATTCATTCAATAAAAGCTGACATTCAATAAAGGTAACAGTTTTCTACACTGAAACATTAAACCATTAAACCATTCATTCATTCATTAGGACAAAAATAATGGACGATATATTATTATAAAAAATGATTAGACGATGTTTTTCCAGTCACTTATTTTTAGTTTTTCTTCTCTTATGTTTTTCCAATAATCCTATAATAGGACCATCTTGATCTGGACTTTCTCCTCTAGTTCTTGGTTCTTCATCAGGAGCTTGTTGTGATGTGTGCAACCTAGAGTGCTGATCTAGACGTGGATTTTGCGGCAAGGGGTTCGGATTTGCTGCAACAATGTGAAAATGTTACATCATTATATTTTGCTATTGTAATGACAAGTTTTTCATTTAAAAAAAACATTACAAAGGTGTTTTTTAACATGCTGTGGCCACATCATGTTATTCATGTTCTTGTCCAGGATAAACCTGTACAGTTTCACCCTCTACATGCTCTGCAGTTGAAATATGGTGAACTATAATTAATGTTCACAATTTGCAATGCTATACATAAAATTGTAGCATATGAATAAATTCTTTACCAGTATTCGAAGCATGATCTTCTATTTGTTGTTGTCCCTCCTCGACATTAGGGGGATCATTGGTTTCCTGCTCAAAACAGATTCAATATTTTATGTCAAGTATTTATAACGAATAGGTTGCACAAGCAATAAATCTTCATTAAACTATATAGATTTTATATACCTGTGCACCGGATGGATTGGTACCAGAAGACTGTGTTTGCCCAGATAGGCTTTTTCGGCATTCAACAACAACTCCAAAGCCATGATAGAAGCCAAGCTTCATGTCTTCCGCAGTGGGCACTTCATTGAATCAGTTGGCCTACATATTTGCATAATGTTGTTAATTAACATTTTGCAGTGCAATAAAACGAAAAATAATTTGCAATTTATTATTTGTATGCATTATTGGTTTTTCGAAACTTACAAATCATGCTGCCAAATTTGAATAACCACCAAGCCCAAGCTTGTGTTGACCTATTTTTTCCAGTCTTGCCTTTGTGGCCTTTGAAGTGTCTGACAACCTATGCAAGTGTTGAAATATGTTAGATGTTCCAAATCCGATATAGAAATCAATAATAATAAGGTTTAGAATTACATTGCGGAAAGTATTGCATACCTCCCTGTGCCTGGTGGTATCTTTCCTTCTTTTCTCTGAGCCCTCTCCTTTTCATTGTCCACTAGAGCTTTCCAATCCCTTGCTAGAATCATTGGAGGGCGCTCATACCTAGGGTTTTTTTCCAGGTGGGTCCTATATTGGTCTCAGACACCCTTTATATGTTGTCCAACCTTTTTCAGGACCTCGACTTGATTGAAGGTCTTGTTTCCAAACAGGCCAACCAATCGATTAGTGAGGTCATCTTTTAAACATTTTGGTTGTTTATTCCACCTTGTTCAGATGGTGGCACGAAGATCTCCAAGGACGAGTCATTCATTTGTTTATAGAAAATATGATTTCCTACAAAACGATCATGCCATGATCATAATTATTTGAAAAAAATGTTTTATCGGTATATTACAATGAAATTATAAACACTAACTTGATCAACATATATTAATTACCTGGGATCTTCTCGATCTTTATTGGGACAATATCTTCGTCCACCAAAAATTTTGCCTCCATTTTTCCCGTGCTAGTTCCATAGGAAGATCCTGGAAATGCAGCTAGGGCGATATCAAAATTACTAAGAGTCTCGGTGTCAACCCCTTCTTCTTGATGATCTAGCATGCGTCAGTCACTAGCGGCTAGTGCACCCACAGTTGGGGTCCATGGTGTTTGGGAACGTGTTGCCGACTGTCCAGTTGACAACAATGGTGAAGGATTCGATTCATGTGGAGTCGTTTTCCCATGATGTGACGTCTCTCCATGAGCCTCGCTAGGGCCAACACCGCCTTGACCACTATTGTGTGCTCCCTGATAATTCTGTAAGTACAAACCACATTTTATATGTTCAGTACTATCATATAAAAGAGAAAATTATAAAGTTATAAATGAATTATTTTATGATTCAATATTCCTCAACTTACTCGCAAGGTTTCAGATTTCTTTTCCAACAATTGAGTCCTTGCGATAATCTCGCTTGTCTGCGGAACCCTGATTAGCAGAGAAACGATTTTCGCACTATATCTATTCAAAAAAATTTCTATCATCTTAAACGGGGACATGGATTCACCAATTTTGTCGGTATCATTAGCTAGCATCTCAGCCACTTCAGGATCTATTGAATATTCTTGCGATCCTATTTCATACAGCAATTCACTGGACTGAACAAAAATATATAAAACACTACTGAGTTCTATCATGATAGATTCCTAAAATTATATTAACAAAACATATATATCATGATAGATTCCTAAAATTACAACTAGGTTTACCTGATGCCTGGACGATGGTGTCGTCTAATCCACAGCTGTGGACTTGCCCCAATCATCAGGCCCCTGCAAAAAAGAAGTAGAAAACATTATCATAACGAAACCAATATACAAATGAAAAATACATAACAAAATAAACATTATGTTACGTAGCAATATACTAATCTAAACCAAACCAATATACTAATAATGAAAAATAGATAACATTATCTAAACCAAACCAATATACTAATAATGAAAAAACAAAGCAAAAAAACTTGTTTTTCTTATTATATTTTTACTATTACAAAGATGTATACCTGCTCCCTCGAGGAAGATGTACTCCTCCGACCATCTCCTGGCTTGGATTTTTCTCGATCACTAGCCTACGAAGTAAATATGGAAAATTTAAACGAAATAAACGAACAAAAAATCCTTAAGATGTTAAATTCATTAATAAAAGGTTGGGTAAATTGTTATATGTACCACTCCCATAGTAATTGTGTTTGTATCTACTCGATTCAAATTGTAATTAATAAGCAACTCTTCCCCAGTAGATATTGATTTAATGGCACATACAAAAACACGGTTTCCTTCATGCCCCTCAAATTCGCAGTTTGGTTGCTTATTTGTAGACCCTGGTTGTGTACTGTTTATAGACCCCACAATATTACCTGTGGCCTTTGGCCTTCCATCCATGTACAACGTTGCTCCTTTATTTTGATATTTGTCTTTCAACTATAAATAGTTTGCTGAAAATCCATATCTACACATACTTTTTGTATATCGGACCAGGCGCATCCAATCGTTGTAGTTGTAACAGGGTCCAACATACTCCATCAATTCTGTACATTTGCCGTAAGGGACCTTTATGCCATCCATGCAAAATAACCCGAAACCATGTATTGACGACGATGCAATTCGATATATCCTCTCATCCACACAAAAATATATGTTTGGTTGAGGAAGATCCTTGGGTACCCATTGTTTCACTAAATGTTTGTACCTCAAGGGCACCTCGTCGTCTCCTATTGTCTCATCATCATAGGAACATGACCCCCCATGAGCGCAATAATGGTTGTTGCGTTTATGGAATTTTCTTCTGGTCTTTTGACATCTAGTCGATAAAACTCTTGTAGATCTACTGGATGTCTGATTTTCCTCTAGTATTCCTAAACTCCCCTCGCTCGAGGAAGACAAATTTGACAAATACCTGTTTGGTTCTATCTGCACCATGGGAAAAAATTTTAGATAGGACCACAAGGCATAACGCCTCTTAAAAGGTGACGTGTAGCACCTTTTATAAGGTGACTTGTACCGCATTCCCTTTCTCAAATTGTAGGCATTCAAGTGCTGAGGAAGAGGATCACTTTATCTTTCTTAGGAGTAGAAATTCATGCAATTATGAGTTGTCTTTTATTGCTCCTTTGGGTCTTGAGTCCCATATCACACCATCTAACTATCAGCTTTGTTGTCATGGCCCTAAAGTCTTTCTCATCCCATCAGTTTGGGTTCATCACCTCGGTAATTTAAGTACACTCACATTTAGTAAGATATTTGTATTTAGCAATAATAATATAAAATAAAAATAACCAACCATTATGGAAAACTGCTAAAAGTTTTTATGACTTTCAAAAGTAAGATCTTTTAGGTGGTTAATAAGTGTTCACAAATCTTCAAAAGCAATATTTTATATAATATTGTGGAACTTGTATAATCTTATTCAAAATCTAAAATGAAATATTCTTAAGGAAAAGGATGAACTCATTGAATATTGGAAAGACATGGGTAGTTTTGTAATCAAGCATGGTCTTCTTAGATGATTGAAAGTAATTGAATCAAGCAACAACGAAATCGTAAACATGTAAGTTGTTTTGAAAAATGGTAGCTTTCAGTCCTACTCCCAACTAATGTTGCCTTTGGAAAATTACTTGTAATCTTGACTGAGGGTATTTATTGCATAACATAGATTTTCAATCATATTGACATAGAGAAAAGTAGGGCTTTCTTTATATTATCATGACATAGTTGCATAGACTTTCCATTCAATCTTTACGACAATCTGAATGGACAGGCCCCACTAATAGCCAAATACTTTTTAGATATTTACAAATCATCGGAGTATGGGGGACCATATATTTCTCGAAAGACGTTGGATTCAGTGCACCATGCCTTTGAATAAATAGACCTCCGAACCACATGTCTATTCTAATGCATGTGGACATCTATGCGGGTTTTGACAAGCCATTGTTCTTTGTATTTAATGTAGTACCCAAGGATTTGATCCTCAGTAATATTTGTCTACAAAATATCTTTGACCTATTCGAGAGATTCTCCAACTTCCCGTTTTAGATTATAAATAACAGCTGGTTCTAATGCTGTCAGGTTCAATGTTGAATGACTGCCATAAGTGTCTCATCCAATCAAGGACGTCATAGAATTTAGCTGGATCCTCATGGATATCATGTGTACTTTGAAGTACAAACTTTAGCATGGTATAATATGTTCTATCTGTATTTTCTTTTCTCAAGAATTGCCACCATAATTTTTTATATTTTTCATAAGTGTGTGTAGTACTTGGAAACCAGAGACTAGCATCTTGATGTGGCCATGCTTTCAAGCAACGTATCCAGTTAATACAATAGTATTGATGGTCTAGTTTTATCCTAGGATGATGTGTAGAGACCTCTGTCATGATTAATTTAAGATCCTGGTAGAGGTGTGTTAACCAATTGCTTGCATAAGCTGCTTTTCTCAGGGAGTTGTAAATCATCTCTGGTACAATACTGGATCCCATAGGCATTCTTCTGATTTCTAGCACTAGTCTAATAAAAGCATCAGATCCCTGTAATTTAGCTTCTAATACTTCAGTATGTCTCAACTCCCACCTAGGTTTCCAAGCGTGCATATAATCCAACCAACTCATATTATCATCAATAGTATAGATTTGATGTTTTCCTTTGGTCCACGCAGATATTTCCATGTTTACTTGTGGGTTATGGGCCCCCATAGGATTCTGCTTTGACCTTCTACGCTCACTTGCCTCGGACTCACTTGCACCAGGCTTGATTGCTTCAGGCTCGCTGGTGAAAAATTAACATCATACTTCTGTGTCAAATATTCTCTTGTTAAAAAGTCAGGAATGCTTTTTGTTTTCCCAAAAATGTGATCATGAACAGTACAGTTATAACATCAAAACAATGCTTGCCATCTTGCTAACTTTCCTTTTGTTGTTGCAATTTTTAGTGTGTCGTTTAGCACAAATGGAAGACTAGAGCAATATGTTTCTATAATGTTGCAAGAACTGGATCTAGAGCTAGATTAGGGTTTGACAGAGAAACCCCAAAAATTCAAACTTTGAATTTCAAACTTTCGAAAGGATAGAAATATGCGCCTTGATGAGCTGATCAAGCTGGTATGTTCAGAATTTGAAAACTGCAAAGTTTCACTCCTCAATTTTGCCTTTGAAACTTCTGGATTCACTGGACGTGACCTTGAACTGGGGTTTGATGAAGCCCACTTTTCTGCCTAATCAAAAGGTTTGATCCAAATCTCTAAGCTTCTATTTTTCTAAGGAGCTTCCAGCCGTGGTCACAGATTTCAAAAATTCCCATTTTTACAGAAGCCCTAATTTTCCACTTTTCTGATCAAAGTCTCGAACTAGGGTCTTATCAAGCCCGACCTTTTTTCCCAACCAAAAATTCTGATCTTGGTCTCTAAATTTTGATTTTTATGAGTATCATTCAGCTGTAGTCTTCGATTACAAAAATTCCAACTTTCTTCGAAACCCTAAATTCTGGAAGCCATGAATGAAATATGTACTTGATTGTTTCTGGTGTAACTCTGAACCTTTCAATCCACAGGGTCTGAAACATTTTCTTGAGATATCCTGTCCTGTCATCTTTCCATCTCGATAGGTCTGACCTCAATTGGATTCTCTGAGAGAGAGAGTTATGCCAAGTGTCGCAACGTGACCTGTTTATGGGATAAAACAGGAGAGCAAACTTGTACGGATTTTCACATGTCACTGGTTCAACTTCGGCCTCTGAAAACATTTCTTGAGCTAGTACAGTCTGTGTACTACCTGTCACTTTTTACGAAATTTCATTTGGAGCTTCCTAGCCCAAGTTATGATCTTTTTGCCAAGGTCACCTATTTTTGACTCAGATCTGGAAGAGGAAGAAACCCTATATTGTATAGATCATAAAGCACAAAGTACAACGAATTAGAGGTTTTTCTTTGGACACAAGGTACATGGGAATCTGATATTCGACTTGTAAAAGTTTCAGATCCAAAAAGTTTGCCTAAATGGATTTATAGCGAAAGTTCTACGATGACTTGTTTTTGCTATATCAAGCCCTAGCATCGTAAGTGCAACAAGTGTCATACATGCCATATCATGCCTTCTTTCAGGCTAGCTCTAATACCATGTTAAATTTTCAGAATTTACTTCAATTTGATCTAGGATCTTAACTGAGAGAACAACATGTACAGCATATCTACAACATATTAATCATGGACACAATAATGCAAGCACACAAGAGACACAGAGTTTACTTGGGGAAAACCATAAAGGTGAAAACCCCAATAACTTCCTCAGAGATAGATAGAGCAATGATACAACCAGAATACAAGAGATAGTCTTATCCTAGCAGCAGAGCCTCCTCCTCCACAAGTGCACCACTCTCCAAAGTGTGAGTGAGTGAATAGAATGATGAAATAGAGATCTACCGGTCTCTATTTATACTAGACTTGACTTGCCTAATAACCTTTACTAGGTCGGCCTTAACTTAACCACATAACACAATGCTGACTGGGCCGACACCCAATATGGTGGTCTAATAACCCTTTGACCCACATGGCTGACCCCCACTAGGGTGGTCTAATAACCCTTCGACCCACATGACTTATACAGGGCCGATCCTAACAAGGTGGTCTAATAACCCATCAAGTATAAGTTACGACACTTACAATATAAATAACGACACTTCCGTATAGAGGAATAATAACATCTCTATAGGAATACAACCACTTCCGTATAGAGGAATAATAACATCTCTATAGGAATACAATATACATATATGTGAAATACATTCCAAAGTTACATATACATCAACAATAAGGTCTCGAACTTTTCTTCGTTGCAATGTCACCGTTGCATGAAGAATATCTAGGAGAATGGAGGCGGGGTCGGTGTGAAGCGATATTTGTCTGCTTTCGAAGTTGTTCAGGGATAGGGGTATGGCAGTGTTGGGCAAGCGTGTGGTGGGTCGGCTCAGAATTTCCTACGGGGTCTCTCCAAGGTGGACGAGCCAGTCAATGGAAGAAACTGGGTGCCGTTAGAATTGAGCACTGTACGGGGTCTCTCCAAGGTGGACGAGCCAGTCAAAGGCAGAAACTGGGTGCCATTAGAATTGAGCACTTATCAAAAAAATGGTGGGGTTGTGCACCCAATTGCATGGGGACTCTTTGGCGAGAAATGTAATGGAAAGGGCTAGGAGGCCTCTCTGGAACTGGGCAACAATCAGAACCTGGGTGGGGTGGTGCACCCTTCTACTCGTCGCCGGATTTCCATCAAGACTGGAAGCGGCGAGAATTGGACATCTCATGAGCATGGGATGGATAACGGTTTTATCAACCTAGAGTCTCCCCCGCGTCAAGAGGACAACCCACCTTCAGAAATTCTTGTGCATCTGATGGAGCTGGAGAGTCAGCTTCACAGGCTTTGGGGGGAATACTCCGATCAGAAGAAAACTCTGTCTCATCTTGCCACTTTCGTTCATATCTCTTCTACAGAAATCGGGACTGTCTGCTTTAAATGAAAGAGTACTTTGAGGTACTTGCTGGAAAAATGGACAACAGTTGCCCTTGTTCTAGGGATATCAGCACCCAAATTAACTCGCTGCACAACAGTCTGAAAATTGTTGAAGCAAAGTTGGATGGAATGAATTCTGATATCAAAAGAAGCTCTATGGTCTTCCATGGCTGCAACGACGAGGAGAACATTGTAACAACGAATTCCAACGACGAGGAGAACGTTGGAACAAGGAATGGAAACGATGAGGAGAACGCTGGAACAAGGAATGGAAACAAGGAGAACATCGCGAATCAATGCTCTGCATAATTCACCATGATTCTCTAGATGTTTTGTTTTTTTGTGTATAATAGCTCAGAAGCGAGTTAACTATCTATTTGCACAATAATGTATTTCCTTTGTTGTTTACTGTTACTATTTACTGTTAGGAAAGTATATAAAGATCTATAGTTGTCATAGAATCGAGGGTGTGACTGAACATCAAAGACTTGAAATGGATGAGCCTGCTATGACAGCTCTCCAATTTTGGGAATCTATTGAATATCTCTTGTAACTCTGCTCTCCAATTTTGGGAATCTATTGAATATCTATTGTAACTCTGCTCTCCAATTTTTGGAATCTATTGAATATCTATTGTAACTCTGCTCTTTTTTTCAATATAAAAGCTTGTCAATCGTTACTGTAAAAAAAAAAAGTGTGAAACGCTCTTTTGGGAACAGTCTTCCAGAATATCTATTGTAACTCTGCTCTTTTTTTCAATATGCGTAGAACAATACAAACGTTGTTATGTTCTACTTTTCTTTGTGGGCATCTTGTTTGTATTTCGTGTTTCTGTCCCCATAATTTATTCAGTCAAATCTTTTAATTTTTTCCTTTGACTTGCATCTTGGAATTGGATCATGTACCCTCTGATCAACATTGCTAGTCCATTGACAACCTATTCATTCTATCAAATAATAATAAAATTAATTTAGCAGTCACTCGGTGATCCATTCATTCTATCAAACAATAATAAAATGAATTTAGCAGTCACTCGGTGATCCATGATATCAGTTGGAAAATTTTGTAAACCAATTAAGTGATCTAGTGTAACTAAATGTTGGAATGTGTGTTGACATTCTTGGTTGTCTTTCTCGTTGAAGTAAATAATATGCATTGCAATAGTGCGTGGATTTAATCTTCACTTTGGTTTCATTGCATATTTTGCATATTTTTATACTAAAATTGTATAAAAAATAAGACAATAGATAAAGACACATGCCTCGTTGGTGTAAGTAGAAGTGAAAATATGCCTCATTGGTGTAAGTAGAAGTGAAAATTTGAGTTTAAGATATATTAAAGGAACTTTTGGAAACAGTGTGCAATGCAAACATTTTGGGATGCTTCAACAACCTGGTGGGATATTACAAACATATGACCAAGATGTATATAATATAAAGCAATGGTAATAGTCCAACACTATTTTGTACATAAAGATGCATGTTCAACATGAAGTTTGAATGCCAAAATCCTAATGTTATAAATACAATGCCAACAATTGTGAAGTGGTTAGCTCATAAATATTCTTGTTTGAAAAAATAATGAATATCATAGCTTAACATGTGACAAATTTGCAAGTATGAAGCCTAACATTATGAAAAATAATTATTATATGTTGCTTGAATTGATGTAAATGATACATGGTTGTGATAGATAGTGTGGATGGTCTTAAGATGTGTAATATAAAGTGATTTTGATAAATTTCAAAAAATGAATCTAACTTTTTTTAGAATGATATAGATAGGGGTAGATCCCTTCAAGGTATCACTAGACAAGGATTGGAATTACTATTAGGTGATTTCAAATCACTTTTAGAAAACATATTTGATTGCTACACTATTGAATTTTCTAAAAAATTCTACGAGTGTTACATTTTATCACAACCAGGTAATGAAAACTTTCTATATGCATAGGTATAACAAAAACTTATAGGAAAAACCAAAGTTACATTGGCATGTCCATATTTTTTCCAAAAATCTATTTCTAAAACTTGAAACCTTCTTTTGTGGTGATTAACATTATTTGACTTAAATTTTAGTTAGAGCCTAGTTTATGAACACCAAAACACTTTTACATGTTTGCAATATCCAAAAATTTCCTTTCCATAACAAAAAATAAAAACATATTCCAAATTTATTTAAATAAAAACTTGTGTGAAGAAAAAGAGGGAGAAAGAGTACAAGTAGCTATGCTATGTTTATATTATGATTCATTAAAGTCCATTTTCCATATGAGTTCCCATCTAAGAAGATCTTCTTAATCATCATCAATGAAAATGGAAATATTCTTGAGGATCTAGTTGATCATGATCTCTAGTACGTGGAATACCTTTGGGAATATCGCACAAATAGATTTGAATGTTTGTCAATTACAATTTGGAGATCCAAGAGAACATAGGGTTCGGATGTTTGAAAATCTAATGAGTACAATGTGCGATTACCATACTATCCCACTTTTAACAATTTTGTCATGTTGTTGGATATTATCACTTTAGATGGTTTCCATTTTATAAAACCTTTGAGTTCAACTACATTTCCTTGACAATTGTGGAAGGATGATATCATATGGCATCCCATTACATTATGCTAAGCGTAAGAAGTAAGTCCCAAAGGTATGCTACAAGATGCATGCTAGTTATAAAAAAAAAATATTTTGAAAACGAATTGTAAATAAAAGAGAGAAGGGACAAAAACATGATACCTGCACTTATCTATGCATAGACAATGACCTAATGAGACGTAAACGAATTGTCAACAACATGGAATTTCTCCACAACATTAAGATGGCTATAAGAGGGATCAATAGGAGCTTACTTCTTAGAAGGATTAGGAGGTGGAGGCCCGTATAATGTTATTTATAATAAGGAAAATGATGATGATGATGAATCCAATGACCTCGCCATCAACATTCAAATTTGAACCCTTCCTAGACCTTCCAAAGGGTTATATCCCTTCATAGAAGTGTAATGTTAAAATTGATTGCCCTTCAAAAAAAATTAAAAATATGCAGTTTACCCTTCCAATTAAGAAGGGAAACATTTGAAATTACCCATCCATATAAATTTCAATTTTTATGTTGAAATTCCTATGCTATAAAATTAGACTTGTCATTCAAAATATTGGAAATATCATAAATTATAACCACTCACTCACTAGATGTGCAAGATGACCAATGATGATTGACAACTATGAGGAAGTGACCACTGGGATTTGACTCTGACTCCCAAGTCACCTAGGGATTATATCTAAGATGTGACAATGTGTCAGCAACAATGATTGTAACAATAGAGAACCATTACTTGTCTACTACTAGGCCAAAAATGAGCCCGAAATGTTGTACCTGCTACCTATGTGAACCTGGCCGCTACCAATGTCCACTCATTTTTCGTCAAAATGAAATTCAAATGGATGTTTTGATGAGTCCTCCTATACAAGACTTCATTTCTTACATGAATGTCATGGAATCACGACAACTCTAAACAACACTCAATGGCATGCAACTACAAATAATGGCATGTAGCTAGGACCACAAATCGTGTAGAGGTTGATTTATGCATTGATATAGAGAAGTGGCACTTGGCACACAATATGGAGAAACAATGAGTTAGAAAAATAATTTGGACCAAAGCACCACAGTGGTTATTAATAAAATTTAAAAAAAAACAAATTTTGGCTCAAGAATAGTCTTCAATTTGATGGGTGGCATGATTATGATGTAATCCCCCTCCATCCTTCCAAACATATGTGGTTTCTCATCACATTTGTTTTTTCATGTAGATATTAAGGAGTGCTTAATTGGTTAAGATTGTAAAAATTTGGATGGGAAATATTTTGGTTTTACATTTTTTTGAGGGAGGGTTTAATTAATTTATACTTGTCAATTGAAGTACAATTATTTATATTGCCCCTCATCTTTGAAGGGCTCCGAGAACAAATGCCCTTCCAATTGAAATTAAGAGTCACCCTTCAAATTTGATCACTGCTCGCCAAAATGCAAAAAATGCAAAAATGCATGCCATTCGACGTTCTTAGCCATCGGTGGTATGGTAGGAACGTCAGATATTGCCCTAGTATGGTGAATATCTGACATCTATTCCGTTAATCAGAAATCCGACGATATTTACATTTGTTTAAAAAAAACATTATCCCTAGACTTTTTTAACTTAGCACTTTTATAAATAAAATTTTCATGTCCCACCCTTTTTTTTTAACACTAGCCCTATAAGAGCTTCAGCTCTTTGTATTAGCTTTCTTTTAGCCCCTTTCCAACACAGCATAGGACCATCGATTACACGCTCTAGGATTTAAGAGCTTCGGCTCCTCTTGGTTCTTATACACTGCCACTTCATTATCCACCTTGTCTTCCTTGTCAATGCCACGCCATTTTTCCATCTCAAATTCACGTTCTGCCACGTTCGCAACACATCACTGCCACATCATTATCCTCATCAACAACTGAGTTTCCACATGTATCAAAAGGATAGGGGGCCTGACAAGTCGTCCCGAGTGTTGAGATGGTGATCTTCTCATGGAGTCCAAACACCCAGCGCCCCCACCTATCCTTTGCACTACGCATTGAAATAATTAGGGAGGACTAGCATATATCAACACATAAATACTCATCCACACAACCAATGTGGGATAAATCGCAATGACTAAATAGATAACCACCATTGATCAACCGATCGGACAGCCCCTGAGCCTCGTTTATATGTTCTTATTTTTCTCCTTGTCCTCGGGTGTAGATTTGTAACCTTCTTTCTCCTCTTCCTGAAGCTACAAGGAACATCACAATCATGAACGTTCAGATTTAGATCGGGAAGGAAAGGTGGAAGCTCAACGTGTACATTATGATCAAGACGAGTTAGCCTTTAGTCCATTCCTGCAATATTACACTATGAAGTTCACTATGGATTTCAACATTTGCAATACTATCCTTTGGCATATTTTCAAGATGGAATTCTTAGTTGCATGAGAATCGGATAAGGACGTTGATGCTGCTTCAAGTGGAAGTGAATTGTTTCTGTAGCTATGAGTTGAGCTCACATTAGACTCAGTTTAAAGAGATCTTTTTAGCTCATTATCATTTGCAACTGTGGCATTAGAACTACTGATGGGAACATTCCCCTCCCCAAATCTCTCGTTATATTTCTCTAACGCAACAGGGTGATTTTTAATGCATTCTTTTCTCAACAAGAAGATATCTCTAACGCGTAGATGGGTCCTTTCAATTTTGGATGGACTTTCACCTTTGGATGTAACGTCCTGCCATACAACTTCGAACCTTCATTCATATATTAACATCAATGCCAACAGATCCATCTCTCATGAAACTTTAGAAGATTCACATTCATCTTTCATTTTCTCTGCAACTTTACGCAAATACAAGACCTCCTCCTGTAATGTCGCCAATGATTTAGGGGTTTTACCCAAATCTTGTGTAGTTTCTCCCTGGAGAACAACCTGCCTCTCATAGTTACTATGAGCAGTGCGCCAGTTCTGGTGTTCCTTTTCCAAATCTGCTTTCAAGGCAGTAATGCAAATATGGGCCTCTTTTAATTGTCCTGTTGTTTTCAAGTGATTGTCATTATACATTCTAGAATTGATTGTTATAACCCCCAATTTGGAAATGGCATGGATAATATGCTTATGATGGCACTCATGTAGTATCAATCTAGTGAGTGGCAACCCCTTCCTGTTTCTTCTTGTTTTAGGATCGAAATAACCTCCTTCAAGGAATGTAACAGAAGGTACTATTTCTTTTGTTGGTTGTCAATTTGATTTAAAATAAATGGAAGATATTTTGAGAGGTTTCTGACAGCTATGTTTCCAAGTGCATGCATAAGAAGCAGCTGACTATATTTCTTCAAAAGGAGATTGGAAAGACTCAATCACAATGCCTTCAGTGATTGCGTGATGGCTAAGATCTTTTCGTTTTCCAATTTCACCTAGGCATAGCAAAGCAAGGTGTTGTTGGGCCGAATTGGCACCGCTACTGTCTCTTAGAATGTTCATCAGTATTTCTACAGTAGATGCACATTTCTGATCTCCTGCAGCAAGGAAAAGAACTGCCACACACTGAGCAATTGAATAGAGAGATTTCTTTTCAAGAACACCCAATTGTGTAGAAGGTTTGGCACTTGAAAGAAGAGCATCGATCGATCGAAAATAAAGCATCAAAGCTCGGAATCCGATGACCTCACCATACCACCTACGGAAAGAGGCGTCAGATATCCGACTTCTGACTTCAAAAGAATCCGATGAGCTCACTAATGCTACGTTTGCCAAAAGGATTGAGGGCCTGACAAGTCGTCCCGGGCTCCGTGCTGGTGATCTTCTCGTGGAGTCCAATCACCTAGAACCCCCACCAAGAATACTTTGCACTACACGTCAAATTAGACTACTCAGACTTGGCATTATAAACGCTAAGATAGAAAAATTCATGGTTAATGTGGGATATCTCCCAAAACGAAATGCAACCGCAACTGTCAATCATCGCGACCGGACGGTCCCTAAGTCTCCGCCTTCAACATCTTTAGAATTCTTCCAATATTCACTGAATTGGAAAACAAGCTGAAGGTTGCTTGTTCTGTGATTGATCTCTTCACCTGCAACATAAATGAGGATTTCATCAGCATTTCTACAGTAGATGCACATTTCTGATCTCCTGCAGCAAGGCAAAGAACTGCCACACACTCAGCAATTGAATAGAGAGATTGCTTATCAATGTGTAGTGATCTCATCAATGTGTTCAGTCAAATTTTATATGCATTCCCATAGGATAGAATTAATATAATTTGCAACTCTATGTAGCGATCTGATCGATGTACACAGTTGATATGCCAAATTTGCATATTGAGGCATTCCTGCGGCGCAAAGTCTAAATCATATACTCTAGCATGCTGCAGGAATCCGAAATCATGAGGGTTCATGGTACATTGATCGCAGGACGTGGTCGTTGCATTTGATGATGATACAGAGCTTCCAGACACCTGTTCACCTTATTATGACACATGCATGAACCTGTTGTAATTATCATCAAGGAGTTTGGGGATTTTAAGTGCCACGATTTCATATTTGGGGATTTTGAATTTATTGCCAAGACACGTACTGTTGAGGTTTTGATTGAAGTTTCTTCTCCTTTAATTCATTACAAGAGAGTAAATTAGTGAGTTTGCAGAGTTATACTGAGAATATGGGGAGGAGTGGTTAGCTGAGTTGGTTTGAACCAACAAATACTACCTGGGCACATTGACAGTAGTGTGAGTTTCGATACCCTAAAATTCGAATTGACAGAAGCCCTAATTTATGAAGCAATTGGTGTGCCATTAGAGGGAGAACTATGGTTTAAAAAGGATCCTTTTGATTTTGACCTTGGCATTTTTTTGATACTCGAAGCTGGATCTCTTGACTGTAGTAAAGGTGTGCAACTAAAGAATTTCAAGCTAGAGTGGAGAGAGGTGATTGGTATCATACAGAGTTACATTACATGTGAAGGCCGGTTTGCCTCTATTTTCAAGTACCACATTAGGTTTTTACTACATCTAACTCAACAATCTAAGATGAATTTACCCTTCTTCCTATTAAAAAGTCTCCAAAAGATGTCCAACAGGGTAAAAAGTCACACAGTAAACTCAAAGCAGTCATTATTCCATCATGGTTTAATTAAGTTGATAATTTGCACAGTATTGCAAAAGGAAGGTCGAAATTGGATCATTTCCTGTTCTGGTCAGGATTTGTAGTTATGCAAGACGATCAAGGAAAGAAGCATATGCCTGATAAGCAGTCATGCTTTATGAAGAAGTTTAAAAGAAATGCAGGGGAGGATGTAATACAGAATGATCTGCAAAATGTTGATGTGCAAGAAATTTTAAACACCCCAATGATATAGATCCAGAAAACATGCTTGAGGAACAACATGAACATATCTCAGGGGATAATTCAGAGAAAGATATTACTCTTATGGACAAAGAAGAAGCTACTAGCTTGAAAGAAGGAATGCACAGTTGTGTTTTTTAGGAAGGGGGCTCAGCCCTAACTCTTCCTGTTGTAAGTATTAAAGATAAGGTGCTCCATACTCCATAATTTTATGCTGATGTTAAATCTTTAACAAAGCTTAGAGAGACTAAATGGCAACCCAAAACAAGAGCAACCAATAAACTCTGATTGAATATGAGAAGGATTCTAGATCCTAAACTGAAGGAAGAGAAGGTCACTATCATTGAATATTTTTCAGGTAAGGAGGATGGGAATAGTAAAGGAGAGTTAAATTCAGAGGAGATTCATACAAATACAGAGAAGGAGCGTGAAATGATAGCTGAAATAGTCAAAGAATGTGAAAGGGTTTCAGAACAGGAGATGGTTATAGAGCAAGAAATTTTCCCCAAGTGTTGGACAAGCATCTAATTCAACATTTCCTCTCTCAGGTGTAGCATCCAGAACTAAACATGAAGAAGAGTTGATTTTTAAAAATTTGAATATTCCATGTGGAGGAGAAGAGTATTCAAGTATATATAAAGATGTTCAAATGGACACAAAAATTAATAACTTAAAGAAATCAATACAATAGTATAGATCCCAAGAAAGATTCCTAAATGAGTCTAATGAGAAACTCAGAACTACTAATAAAAGGCTAAGGGAGGATTTAGAAGACATAAATGCTCATTACCAAGAACTAATTATAGTAGCTAAAGAAGCTTTAAGAAGAAAAGGATAGGTAGAAGTACAGGCTCAAGAAATGGCAAAGCAAATTGAATAGTTAATCAAACAGAACAAGGTATTGCTTGACAAAGTTCGAGGAATGAAGACTCAGCACGTTCAAGATGAAAAGAAGTCCCATGCTTTAGAAGGCATATCTATGCTGGTCGAGGCTTCCAAGCAGTTATGAGCCACCTAATCTCCAGCTGTCAAGTATTTCATTTTTGTTATTGTATACCTAGTTGTTAATAGACTGTTTTAAAGATTTGAAAGTTAGGATGTAATTTATTAAATGTAACTACTTCAAAGATAGACCAAAGACAGTTATGAAACTGCTTTATTTTGTAAAGGATAAAAGCAAGAAATTTTAGGGGAGAGGGGTTCGATTTTGGTTTTCAAGAAACAATATACAGCTAAAAGCATTGGAAACATTTCAGACTGATACAAATGACTCTTATGTAAGTTTTTAAAGGCTGAGACTGATTTATACATGAATATAAGCCACTCTATTTTATCTATTGATTCTGTTTATGGTCATTTTGACCACTCAACCTATGATTTCCCTCCTTGTTTAATTTTTTTTCTCATGTGAATGCTCATGTGTTGTGGACTGAACCAGTTAATGTGCTCGCAAATGTGATGGTTTATGTTTCTTCTTTTAAGCTTTAACATTCGATTATTAATTCCTACGTTGCACCAAGTTTCCTATGTCTAGGGATATGCACCCAATACATTGTAGGTTCATAGACCTATTAAGTTTCACATGATTGGGTCCTAGACCTACACATTGTAGGTTCATAAGCCTACGATTTTCCTAGCTTGTACCTTCGTAGTCTAGGTACGATTTCTAACACAAACAGGAGGTGCATTTCCTTAGTACTTATAAGCTTCTCTCTGTTTCGAGAATCATTTAATATTCTCTACTAAACATGGCTAACCACGTGAAGGTGGAAGCTCTTATGGCCCCTCCCCCCCCTCACATCACTCTTAATTCCCCATAACCCGATAAAAATATCTGTGTACAAAAAAATTAAATGTGTTTTCCGTCATACTATATAACAAGCAATGTTTCTAATTATAGCATACAAGAAAATGGAAAAAACACTAAGAAACAATTAATTTATTATACGTACCAGCAAAAAAAATCAATATTTCTATCGCAATATTAAATATTCAAAATATATGGAGTAGATATTATTACACTTCAATGGACTTCATCGTCTTCTCCATTCGAGTCATCATTTGTATCATCCGATGATCTAGATTCAACATTGTAAGGATTGGCCATATCATCGTCATCGTCAATGTCATTTATGATCATCATGTCATCGTCGATATCATCTTCATGGACATTATCTGATACATCATCTGATTCAATAAAATCTTTGACATATTCTTCTAGAACATGATCATCTAACTCATGTTGATCATGATCATCTTCAACGACATCTTCTTCTTCGAGAACTTCTTCATTACCTTCATCTACGTTATACTTTACCAGCCTTCCCCTTGGATCGTGTCTCAGAGAAAATGATCAACCTGCTCTACCTGGAACCTCAAAGTAAAATACCTATTCACATTGGGTTGGAAGAACATAGGACTCTGTTCCTGGCTCAAACAACCTTGTATTTACCATGGTAAATCCATTATCATGTTCAATAATTGTTTTATCGAGATCACGTGGATTCAATTGACACCTGTACCATTTGACAACGAACAGAAATACCTTGAAGGAGTTAAAGTCACACTAAAGAATGTCTTTTAGATACCCATAGTATCGATTTTCATAGAGTTCTGGATGTCTGTCACTTCTAGAAGAGACATTGGTCACCTCAAATACTGCAGATATCCCACAATCTGATGTTTTCTTCGTGTCATCCAACTTTTTTATACGATATCTACAACCATTGCACCACATAGCCTTATGGTGTTTTACCTACAACAAGCCATACAGGAAAAGATTACATAATGATCCAATATTTATGATTAACTAGTGCATGTGTATAATGCCATATAACAAGGGAAAAAATCAGCGCATACAATGACAATATTTTTTACAAAAAAATAAATAGTGTAGTTGATTAATATGCTTACTTGCTTATCTTTTAAACCTCTTGCTAAATCGATTTCCCTTTGTGTTAGATTGGTATCTCCATTGCGATGTGCAACTTTAACTGATGAATCCACACCTTCCCATGATATTCCATGACCAGATTGTTCACATCGTTCGATCCATACCTTCATCCAGTCAAGATTGTTTGCAATGTATAAATGAATTGCATCCCACTCTCGACCAGCTGTTTGATGACAATAAAATTAAAATTCAATACAAATGTATAGTCACTTAACATGAAAGTATATTATTACACTCTAAATTGATGCAAAATATTGAATATAAAAATAGAATATGTATGATATATATACATAAAAATCATCAGTCAAATGTGTTATATTACCTTTCACTTTCCTCGACCTACCTTTCCCCTTTGGGTACTCCCCTTCGAAATCTTTATTGGAGTCCGGATCACAAATGCGATGTAAATTGAGCTTTGATGCTAATATAGGAAGATATTCACTAATATACAACATGTTTTGGTATACCATATATCCCTCCATCATAGAACCCTCAGCATATGCTCATTGTCTGACCAAACCCTTCATAAATTTCTAGTGACTCTCAACCATCCACATGGACCTTGAGTGCGCAGGTCCACACAATTCAATATCCTCAACTTGGTGTATGAGGTAGTGTTCCTGTGTATTGAAAAATGCCGAAGATAGATGCTTCTGCATTTCACACATGAGACAAGGAATTTTTCTCCTCCAATACTTTATGTCTTCTTTATGGAATTCTTTAGATGACAACCATCTACAAGTGACATGACAACCCAATCAAGAGATTAAAGGAAAAAAACATTATATTATGTAACATGAATTAGAGAACGAAAATCAAATATAAGTTCTATGTTACATTAAACAAACACTAGTAAGTGCATGGAAAAAATCACCACTTACCTCATCTATTTCCCAAGACTATATATTATTTGCTTGACATTGTTGTCGAAGTTGTCCAGGATAGAGAGAGGTAGAACATACTGTAACAATAATATACAAATCGTTTCATTTTATCAACAAAGAGTAGACAAACAAAAATACCAACCATATTCACTGGAATAGGAAAAAAAAAATGCATACCATAATAATTACCTTCATGAAGACATGCCAATCGTGCGTTTTCACCCCCGCGAAATCACCTTTCTTTGTTATGATATTGTTCATGTTCGCACAAAATCTTGTGGGAAATTTAATTTTTCGAATGACTTCTTTTACAACATTACTTTGTTGGTCCATTAACATCTATGGAAGTGAGTTTATATTAATTTTCTCTCCGTTGCTATGAAATTGAATGACGTCTTTCAATTTTTCGAATGACTTCTTTTACAACATTACTTTGTTGGTCCGTTAACATCTATGGAAGTGAGTTTATATTAATTTTCTCTCCGTTGCTATGAAATTGAATGACGTCTTTCATTGCATGGTTGCTATCTTGAATGTCTTTGCAAATTTTGACAATTTTTTCTTGGTCACTCCTTCCATCCAATATTCGCCATAATGTTTCAGTCACATTCTTTCCGATATGCATTGTATCAAATAGATGAGCAATTTATAGGTGCTCATAGTAGGGCAACCTACTAAATTGTCTAGGATAACTTTTCATTCCTCATGGAATCCCATTAATGCCTTCATGATCACATGAACGACAATCATGAAATTACATAAATCAATGTCAATTACAGTAAATAACACACAATAAAAAAAATACGATATAACATTTCAAATACAATGATTCATACGTACCTTGACGATTTCTATTATATTGCAACTTCCATAGGTGAGGTGTCATTCTCTGTGGTTTTAATGCAGTCTCTTGCTTGCCATTGAACAGATGTTTTTCGGTAGTTCGATACATGTGATTCCTAGAGAGAAAGTTCCTATACTCACCAAACACCTCCTTTCCTAAGCTTTTTGAATGACGAGATTTGACATTAGGACCACAAGCTGGACATGCAAATTTCCCCTTTGTTTGAAGACCTACATAAAGAGATGGAATATCTATGTGATCAGTTATAATTCTATACAAAATGACCTGATTATTTAGAAAAACATGCGTGCGTAGTATATTAACTAGCTAGTTCATAAAATTAAATGCAAATAAAGTGGAACTTATAATTACATACCAGAAAAATGGGTTAACCCTGGGGCATCATGTATTGTCCATACAAGCATTGCATAGAATTGAAATTGCCTTTGTCGTATTATGAGACGTACCATTTAGATATATAAACCGTATTGCACAATAGAAAAACATTAAATATCTATATGACATTATGCGACAAAATAAGATAAATGAGATACCACTACATTAAAAAAAAATGTAGACACAATATACCTGGAACAATCATCGACAACATTATGTGCTCCCTCTTTATTGTCAACCATGGAGGAATGTTATTGTTGATAACAAAAATAGGCCACATGGAGTAAACGGATCTCATCTCTACAAATGGATTGACACCATCTGCTGCCAAAGAAATCCTAAGATTACGAGGTTCTTCTTTAAAGTGAGGCCATTTTTCCTCCATATCTCTAAATGCAGACCCATCTGTAGGCATCCGAATAATGTCATCTTGACTTTTGTTTCGTGCATGGTAATCCATAAACTGCGTTATGTTTTTGCACTTGAATAGTCGTTGCAAATGTGGAATAATGGGAATATAATGTAGAACTTTGCGAGGAACCTTTTTGCTACTTGATCTGTTCGATATCTACTGATATGACATTCAAGACATTCTGTTGCAAATTCATGCTGATTATAATATAGAACATGGTCATCGGGGCATGCATGAATTGCTTCATACTGCATTCCAATTTCTTTCATAATGGCAGATAGATCTCGATATGTGCGAGGTAAAATATTTGACGGTGGTAACAAATATTCACCTATCATGCTACAACAAATTAAAATAAAAGTGTACTAGTTAATATAAAATAGAAATAATATTAATGAAACACATTTCATATTCCGTATTAAATTGACTTATGAATTAACAATAAAATTATTAGACAATCATATATATTATGTGATGGAATGTATTACATACCTTAACATACATGTGACTGATATATTTGAAAGACCATTCATAACCTTCAAGTTCATTATCAACAATATAGCAGAGAGAAGATTTTTCTTGGAGCCCTCATAAAGTGGTTTGTATGCCTTCTCAAGAGGAGGTATATCATGAATGTCATTTTCATGATCATCATCATCCTCATCCATTCTAACATTAAATGAATCATGGATCAAAGTATTTGTAACATCATCTTCAACTATGTTATTAGTATGATCATATTCTTCAATATGATCATTAACTTGTTCTCCATTAATATTCATAGCTCCATGTTCTGCCGGTGCTTGTTCTGGAAGCACTTCCTCCAGACGAAATGCAGTAGGATGTCTTTCCTTTATAATTACATGAAACCATCAATAGATAAAAGTTAATATAAGAAATTCAAACGCAAAATGTAATAACATCAATGATTTTGGAATAAAAGAAGTAAAAAGTTGTCCTGTTGGTCAAATAGGTGCATCCAAACTTTCCAAGAAACATAAAAATTGACCCAATTACTGAGCAAAGCTACTCAAATATAACTCAAAATTTCCCATACTGTAAACTAAGGTAATATAAACGATGCTATCGTTTCTATAGAGAAAATGGAAGAGAAACAACATGCCAATATAGTCATTATTTCTATTATCATGGAAAGTGACACAAATCTAGAGAGTTAAGTGCTTTCCCCGATGAGTGGGTTACTCTCACTAACGAACAAATAAATGAGTTATTCTACTATACACTAGATTCAACATGCACACAAGAAAAAAAAATATAATATAATAAAATTAAATATTAAAATAATATTTATTGTCCATTCTAGTCCCAATCTATTGAAACCATCAATAGATAAAAGTTAATATAAGAAATATTAAAATAATACATACATTTACAAAAGCAATCAAAATGAAAACATATATAATGTTTTCTTGCCGTTGTGATCAAAATTCTTCTCCTCTTAAACCCCTTGCATTGACTACATGGACAATAACATTTCCCATCAACCCTTCTTTCAACTCCTTCCCACAACCTAGCAAGCAATTGTCGATTTTGTTCCTCCATCTCAGGAATATTGCTAGTTGATATTTTCTCATAAAGAGCTTGAATGAAGATTATTGATCTTAGAAAATCAAGCTCCACACTTTGCTCGCTTTAATCACAAAAACAAGAGAAATAATGCAAAACAGTCCACCAAAAACAATTTGCAATCCGTCGCACGCTTATATAGCAAACATGTCAGAATGTTTCAGAATTTATAGGTTTTATAATATTCCATGTCGTCGTATTTTCGATGAACAGAATAGATGTCGGATATTCGCCATACTAGGGAAATATTTGACATTCCTGCCATACCACAGATGGTTAAGAACATCGGATGGTAGGCATTTTTGCATTATGAGGTCGTCAGTTATCCGACTACAACGGGCTAAAGTACCCGACGTTTATGCCATACCACCGATGGCTACGAACATCAGATGGCAGGTATTTTTGCATTGAAAGGTTGTAGGTGATCCGACGTCCATGTCTAATATATTCGACTTTAAATTAAGTGTTGACCGTTGGATAATCGACTTCATGGCCGTCAGTTGTATGTGTCTCCATACTAGGGCGTAATATAAGCCGGATATCCTTTGGAAATGCTTAGTATTCATCGGAATGTCATCGGATATCCGATGTAACCTTGTATCATTTTTAAAAAACTCATCGAATTTCATAAATTTGAAGGTGAAATCCAACGACAAAGTCCTTTTCTTCGGAGGCCGTCAGATTTTGTCGTCGGATTTTGGGTTCAAATCCACTTGTGTCTGGATCTAGAATACTTGATATACTGGTTTAGAGAAATGGAGAAATACTTCAACATAGAGAAAATAGAGGATCCTAAGAGGGTTAAGACTGCATGTTTGAAGTTGAAGGTTATGACTCATTGTGGTGGGACAATGTATAGGCAGACAGAGTCAAGAAAGGTAAGGAGAAAATCAAGTCTTGGGATAGAATGGTTTCCAAGTTGAAAGGGAAGTTCCTTCCTAGAGACTATGTGATTTCCTTGTTTAGGAAGTTACAAAAATTTCGATATAAAGAGATAACCATGAAAGAATACATGGAAGAATTCTACAGACTGTCGATTAAATCCGTTCAAACCGATGAAGGCGAAGAAGCAGTCGCAAGATATGTAAACGGATTGAAGTATGTAATACAGGACGAGTTGAGCCTGTCGAAGTTCAAAATGGTTGGAGAAGCCTACCAACTAGCTCTGAAGGCATAAGAAAAGATATCGAGAAGAACCGCATCGACCAGAGAAAGGATGACAGGTCGAGGTGCAAATACTGTTTCTGCGAAGGGACAAAGTAGTGGAACCAGAGGAGAAGCCGTCAAATATAATCGACGTGTGAAAGGGAAAACAACCAGAGAGAAAGCACAAGGAAACCGATGGGATGGTCGAGAGACCTACGGTCGGGGTGAGTTTGGTCAAAATGGTCCAACAAAGAAGAGAGGAGTTGACAAACCAACGATTTTATATTATAAGTGTCGCGGAGTGGGACACAAATCCTATGAATGCCCAGAGAATCTACACGTAGCGGAAGAGTCGAAACCCAGATGTCGACGAGATGATCAAAGTGACAAGAAGACGAATTAAACATCCAACAGTGGAGAAGAGGGTAGACGAGAAGGTCGAAACATGATGGCCATGAGAACATTGGTTCAGGACGACCAGCAAAAGGAGGAGGAGCCGACATAGCGAAAGGCCATCTTTCGGGCCGAAGTGTTGATCGACGACAAATACTGCAAGACCATTGTCAATGGTGGAAGTACATAGAATTTAATGTCGATGGAGGTCATCAACAAGTTGGGTTTGAGATGTCAATAACACCCAAATCCATACAAGATATCCTGGTTACAAAAAGGACATCATGTGAAGGTAACCAGACAGTGCATGACCAACTTTAAATTTGGAAAGCTTGAATACAGTGTACTGTACGACATAATCCCGATGGACGCTTGTCATCTGTTGTTAGGGAGGCCATGGAAATATGATCGGAAGATGATCTATGATGGTCGATCCAACATAGTCACAGTGTGGAAAAATGGCACGAGGAGGATGCTGAAGCCAAAGCAGGAGGATCGAACTGACTGCAAGCAGGGCGAAAGCAACTATTCAGAGAAGCGAGTGTTGATGTGATTAGTGAAGGAATTCCTAGATGAGGAGGAGAAACCGTTGGGATGTTTCACCATTATTTTGAAAGGACCTTGTGTCGAAAGGTTGACGATGGAAAGAATTTCGCTCGAATTCGAAAAGATGCTCAATGATTTTAAGAGCATAATGGTCGATGAAGCACCGAAGGGATTGCCACTGACAAGAAGAATATCCCATCTGATCGACTTGATTCTAGGACCGAGTATTCCAAACAAGGCACCACATAGAATGAATCCTACAGAGGGTCAGGAACTCAATTGACAAGTCCAGGAGTTGTTGGATAGAAGATTGATCAGAGAAATTCTGAGCCCGTGTGCGGTACCAGTGATATTAGCGCCGAAGAAGGGTGGAGAATAGAGGATGTGTACAGACTCTAGAGCTATCAATAAGATCATAGGAAAGTACATATTTCCATTTCCAAGGATGGACGACTTGGTGGATTGTTTGAGTGGAGCGAGATACTTCACCAAGATTGACCTGAAGAGTGGATATCACCAGATCAAGGTCAGAGAAGTCGATGAATGGAAGACAGCCTTCAAGACAAAGGAAGGACTATATGAGTGGTTATTCATGCCCTTTGGACCGACTAATGCACCAAGTACGTTCATGCGATTTATGAATGAAGTATTGAAGCCATTCTTGGCAAAGTTTGTCGTAGTGTATCTCGGTGACATCTTGATATTCATTCAAACCAAAGCCGAACATTTGGAGCACATCCAACAAGTATTGCAAAAGCTGCAGGAAGAGAAGCTGATGGTGAACCTGCAAAAATGTTTCTTCATGAAGGAATAACTAGTGCACTTGGGATTCATAATCTCGGGTAAGTTGTTAGTGATGGACCTAGAAAAGGTGAAGGCTATATTGGAGTGGCCAGAACTGACGAGCACGAAAGGAGTGCAGAGTTTTCATGGACTTGCTAGTTTCTACAGGAAGTTCATAAGAGGATTCAGTCGAATATGTGCACCATTGACAGAGTGCATGAATAAATGGGAGTTCAAGTGGACAGAAGATGCCCAGAAATACTTCAACAAGTTGAAGCAGAAGGTGACCGAGATCCCAGTACTAGCTCTCCCAGATTTTGACAAATGTTTCTAAGTCGATTGTGATGTGATTGGATTGGCAATTGGCACAGTGTTGATCCAAGAGGGCTGACCAATTGCATTCTTCAATGAAAATTTGAACGAAGCGAAGCAGAAATATTCGGTCTATGACCAGGAGTTCTATTCTATCATGCAAGCATTGAAGAAGTGGAGGCATTATTTGCTGCCCAAGGAGTTTGTGTTATATACAGACCACCAAGCACTGAGATATTTGAATACTCAATCAAAGTTGAATCATTGGCACATGAAATGGGTTGAATTATTGCAGGGATACACCTTCATGTTGCAACATAAGTTAGGAAAGTCGAACAAGGTTTTCGACGCACTGAGTCAAAGAGTTGCATTGTTGAACATGACAACAGTTCAGGTGATAGGAATAGAGTCAGTAAAAATGGAGTATGAGAATGACGAGGATTTCACGAAAGCATGGAAGGCTAGTCGCGAACCATGGAGTGTCAACAGAACTTCATACTTGGATTATTTTATGCAAGAGGGGTACCTATTCAAGGTGAAACAGATGTGAATTCCCAGGGGATCCGTAAGAGAGAACCTAATCTGAGAACTGCATAGTGGTGGATTAGTAGGTCATTTTGGCATTGAAAAGACTAAGACATTGGTCGAAGAAAAATACCATTGGCCAGGGATGGTGACATATGTCGGTAAGTGGGTACAACAGTGTCAAACTTGCCAATTTGCAAAGGGACGAAGTCAGAATACAGAGTTCTATGCACCATTTCCAGTGTTGAATGTTCCATGGGATCACCTGAGCATGGATTTTGTGCTAGGATTTCCAAAGACACAGTAAGGAAATGACTCAATCTTTGTGGTAGTCGACAGATTTTAAAAAATGGAACACTTTATTGCATGTCGGAAGACAAGTGACACCACAAGCATTGTTGTACTATTATTTAATTAAATAGTTAGATTGCATGGGTTACCAAAGAGTATAACATTAGACAGAGATACCAATTTTATGGGTAATTTCTGGAGAACCCTGTGGAATAAGCTAGATACGAAGTTGCAGTTTAGCTTGGCATACCATCCGCAGACTGATGGACAAATCGAGATAGTAAACAGAATTTTGGGAAGCCTTCTAAGGGGTTTGATGACCGACAGACCCAAGCAGTGAGAGAACGTGTTGGCGCAAGCAGAATTCACATATAACAACTCTGTGAATTGGTCAACAGGTATGAATCCATTCTAGATTGTTCAAGTTCGAATCCCTCATGGTGTGGTGGATTTGGTTGCGATACCAACAAAGATCATAAAGAGCGCAGATGTAGAGACATTCGAAGAGCATATGAAAGAAGTACATGAATATGTATGCAAGCACATTGAGAAGAGAAACACGGCATATAAGTTGAGAGCCAACAGGAGGAAAAGGCTACAGTCGTTCAGTGAGGGAGACTTAGTCTATGCACACCTGAGGAAAGAGAGGTTCCTGATAGGAACATACAACAAGCTAAAGCTGAAAAAGATTAGACCATGTAAGATTCTGAAGAATATTTTGGACAATGCTTATGTGTTAGAGCTACTGAAAGAATTTAACATTTCTCCTACATTCAGTGTATCAGATCTGTACAGGTATGAATAAGGTTCAACAAGTAGCATCTTAGAAGTGTCAAATATCGACTGGACAGGGAAAATTCCAGATCGACACGAAGAAGAGATTGTCGAACTAGTGGATAACCGCGAAGTCAGATGCACAAGGAGTTCATAGAAGAAAGAATACTTAGTCTGATGGAAGGATGATGAGATGAATGAGGCGACATGGATTTCAGAGGAAGAATACAGAAGACTAACGAAGCAGTCAAGTTCTTTTTCACCTGGGGAGACTGATGCAAGGGCATCGATGCCTAGGAGAAACAGTCGAAGTTGATTGATAGAAGGAGGCCGACCAAAGGGATTTTCGACAACCACTAGTGCGGGAAGACTAGGAGTCGAAGCCATGCAGTGGAGTAGGAAACTGTCGAAGTGTGGTCGATGGGAGAGGATTCAATGAATTTGAGAGTCGACGGGATGGTCGAACATCGACATTGACAGAGAAGCGACAGAGGCCAAGCGTGGCGGACCGGGTGGAACGACAGCCGTGGAAACTAAGTGAATTCAATGAGTTAAGTTGAGATTCAATGAGTTAAAAGGGTATACGTGATAAAGTGCGAACCAGTCAAAAGAGTACAGTGACAAGACCGACAACCGTAGAAAATTTTGAGAGGAGCATAGGTCGAGGAAACGTACCTACAGTCATTGTGGTTTGTTGAGGAAGTTAATGGCAGTTAAGAAGGTTGTGTAGGCACGGATGGGCATTGACAACTGCAAGTCTGTAGGATCAGGGATAATTCGACGGATAGAGTAAGGACATCTCGGGGGAGCCAAGCAGAGGGACCTCGAGAACAATGACATAACATAGTAGAATATTGGTGTGGAGGCACAGAGTGGGGGATTGATATTTATTTCATTATTTAGAGGATCGAAGACTGAGAGGATCACACATAGAGGTGAGAAACACACCGACATAGTAGATATTTACTTCTATAGATTGTAACAGGCTAAGGATGACTTGTTTTATTTGTCTTGTATGTAAGATTGTAATCGATTCAAGTAATAGAAGCCAACTTCATGGCATTTCCAGTTCACATCTTGTCTATGTGAGCATTCGTGTGTTTATTGTGTGTTATAGTTAAGCAAGAGGGTCCGACCGACCCGCCCTTGCGCCATCTTCTAATATTGTGCTCATTACTAGAAAGCTAGAATGGCTTGGTCATGTCTGTAAGTAACTCTGTCTCTGGTTCAAAAAATTTGAAATTTGATGATATTGTTGGTGTTATTCTGTTGGCACAGGGCTATTTCATAGAAGTTTTGGTACAAACAACGACAATGGTAAAGAGTGATCATGGAGCGGAGCAAAGTGGTTAAAGCGGAGTTAGGAGTTAGTTAGACATAGTGGTTAGAATATGTCCACTTTGCGAAGTGGACCAATTTTGTAACAGCCATTGATCCTATAAATATAAGTCACAGTGTAAGCCTTTGGGGCATCGTATCTCATCTTAGGTCATCTTATCTTTTGTATTGACTTTGATTTGAATTTTTGAGGATCAGTTCTGCGGATCTATATCTCTGTCGGATCTATGATTTGTAAGACATATTTGGTGTATGAAGTCTACTTTTAATGAGAAGGAATTTTTTTGTCTCTCATGTGTTGTGTCGCAGTATGATTAGGTCTGTTATGTTGCAGTTATGATATGTATAGCAGATCTATTAAATATGTTTCTATAATATGTTACTGCATAGATCTGATTAGTATGTCTCTGTATGTGATGATGGTGTTATGATACAATTGATAACTATATCAATTTCCAAGTTATGTTGTGATTAACTATTAATGATGCATGTCCTCTTATACCTGTGGAAGCTTGATTCCTGTATCTCCCTTAGGTGCCTCGGGTGAGACCTCAATCACTTTGCAAGTGTTGTTGGAAAGGTTAAACCCTTTTTGTGCCAGTATCTATGCGTGTTTTTGTCGATCTTTGTTGACACTACACAAAGTGAACCCTTGTTTGCCTATATGTGTCAACAAATGGTTCTGTTGATGGGAAAAGGAAAGGACATGATGTGGCATTCGAAAAAGCTGGAGATTAGGGAGTGGTTCAACAAAAATACACGAGAATTTGTTGAGGAAGAAAATCAGAACCCTGGATGGTTGAAAGATCAGTGCTTGCAGAAGTACATCTATACAGATATCCATGAGGTATTTTTCTGTGAGTTTCCTATACTGCTGTATGAATGGTTTGCTAAACTAACAGATCAAAAGAGGAATTTCCAAGGAGGAGAGCTAGAGAAATGGACCCCAGAACTGATCCAGCAATTGAGTCGTGTTAACAATAAAGCTTCAAGATCTTTCAACGTCTATGTGGATATCATTTTGGAAGGGTACATTACTAAGTTTGTTGTTGATACAGTTAGATCGTACAGTGACACGGAAAGGAAGTTCTGTAAAGGACCTAGAAGAAGGTACCTATTTCCGTTACCATTGTGGATCAAAATGCTCATTTGTGAAAAAGGAATAGTGAAGATGAACTCCGATGAGTAAATATCTAGTGCGCGGAGGCTGTGGATACTGCGCAGATGCAGGTATGATAGAATGATGCGAGGTAGATGGAAATGAGCTACAAAAAAATTGTAAGGGAAGCTGTGGAATATTGTGGCTTCCTGAGAAGTGGGGCGAGGTTTGGAGAAGAAGAGGAGCACTAAGATAGAAAGAGAGACTCCTAGTGCAACCGGAATGGAGGAATGCGAAGTGGGGCCACAAGGGACTAAGAGACCCTACAGTGACGAAGAGACGACTAGGATACCCTTGAACCTAAGGAAGGATAGACCCAAGGCTACGACGTACCCACAACCCTGTGCACTTCACCAAACTTTAGAGGAATAAACACAAGCTCTTCGCAGGGTTGTCCTATGGGTCACAATAGAAATAATAGTAGTGGATCTATAAACACCAGTAGAAAACCAAGGATGGCGAGCGGAGATGTGAATTTGCCTCTCTTTTAGGGTAATGGGACAGAGGATCCCGAGCAATATTGGTTCTTGTGCAAAGTGGTGTGGACAGTAAAACAAGTGTAGAGTGAAGCTATCAAGAAGGGACAACTGGTAACGACCTTCAGAGGTTGTGTGTTGGATTGGTACATGAAGTTTACACAAGTAGCTGCAGGACTTCCATAGAAGACTCTAGTAGAAATTAGAGGTGGGTTGATCGACAAGTTTAAGAAGCCTAAATCAGAATCGCAGTACATCACAGAATTGAAGGAGAAAAAGTAATTCCCTAATGAGTCGGTATGGGATTTTGATTAGAGGTTCAAGACTCTGATGGCTAAAGTTAGTTTTTGGATTATAGATGTGCAACACAAGGAATAGTTTATTGCAGCATTGATACCATACATCCAGATGTCGTTGATGCAATAAAATATCTCATCTTAGGAAGAGGATTTGGAGCTTGCGATGAATCTCGAAGCTTGATCAATTTGTGAAACATGGATCGGCATGAGCCATATCCAGTTGCAGCTAGCAAAATTGACTATTTAGCTGCAGGATATTAAGAAAGTGAAGGAAGTTCACGAAGAGGTATGGTGTAGTCGATGCAAGTCTGAATGGAGTCATAAAGATCAGTGTCCTGAATACCGCGAGTATCTACAGTTTGGTGCACCCAATATGCTTAGTCAAGGAGGGATGCCCTGGTGCCGATTTTTCTAGACAAGAGGACATCGCTCGGAGGAATGCGTGTATTTATAGAAGGTTGTGTAAAATACAGCTAATATGTATTGTAACTTATGTCGATCTATCAGCCATGATGGGAAAAAATTGTCAAGCATATGGCTTGCTTCAAGAAAGGACTGTTGATACTTACTTCATATAGGGATACGAGCAACAACAAGAAGAAAGGAATCCAACACAACCGCAGTATAATCAGTCGCAGTATAATCAACTGAATTATAATCAGCCGCAGTACAATTAGTCATAGTTCAGCCAACAGCGAGGAGGACTAAGAGGAGGATATCGCGGTGGTCGCGACAAAGGTTTTGGTCATGGAGGAACCTTTGGTATAGGTCTAGGTCCAATCACATGATATAATTGTGGACAGCTCAGACACTATCTGAGGGATTTCCCGAATCCGACCCCTCAATGTACCTATTGCAGCGTAGCTGATCATACCATCGAAGATTGTCCCCATCTAATGGAAAAGTGGCAGGATAAGAATGTGCCGCAACCGCAATTGAACCATAACCAGAATCCCAATCCAAACATATAGAATATCTCAGCTGAGGTAAGAGGTTAACCAACAAATGTCGCAATAGTAACCACAGGAGGAGCTATGACAGGAGAAGATAGGCTACTACCAAATGTCCGGCCCGCGACCCAGAAACATGTACAATTTGATGTTGAAGCAAAGAAAGCAACTTTTTGGGAAGCACAAGATGCACTAATAAAGAATAATGCTTGATTGACACCTATAGTCCACAAAGAACTTGTCTATGAGATAACGCCAATTTTTTACCTAACAATGTCGCAGAAACCACCAGGAAAGGTCGGTACTTTGAAAAGTTTTCTAGAAAGTTGTTTATTATTAGTAAAGGATTAGGAAGCATTAGCAGAGATAGCTAGCTTGTTGTATCGACAAAGTGAGGGGAGACAGGATCATGCAGTCAACTATCTTCATAAGAAGAAAACAGGAAGGGAGATGAGGATGAATGCCCAAATCGGTGCATATGATATGGATTCAATCATTCTAGATATAGGATTCGATGTCAATATCCTAACCAAGCAAACATGGGAAGCAATGGGTAAGCCACAGTTGGTATGGTCCCCTGTGTAGCTCCGTTTAACAAACCAGATCAAGGTTACACCAATCAGTCAGTTTCCTCATCTACCAGTCGAGGTAGAACGATTGAAGACATATGCATATTTTGACGTCATAGATATAATTGATAACACCAGTCCATGTCCTGCGATGTTGGGGATAGACTAGGCAATGGAAAATCATCCAGTTATCAATTTCAAGAAAAGAACGATGTATTTTGAGAACTTTGACATGAGGGTCATTGATCCACTTGACCCTCTTGAAGGACAAAGATATGTTGAACCCACGAGGGACGAGCTCACTGGAGGATTGGACAACATCTATAATGTCTCAGAAGATTACATCAATCCACCCGCCGATGGAGAATTGGGGTGGTGAAGTATCAGTTCGGTGTCATCAAACTCCGACGAGGCTCTAGAGAATTGACAAAATTGGTTGCATGAGGTATCAATCAGGAAGTGCGCACAGATTACTCAATAACTGATATGGGTCGCGACAGAAGTATGTGATCTGCCAACATACGAAGGACTACCTAACCTGGAAATATTCATCAATGAGTTTGAAGAAAAAGTAACAGAACCATAGCGCCTACTAGAATTATATGAAGCATTGAGGGCCACTCCAGTGAGGTGGTGGGCTGCGCACAAGTCTTCAATAACAAACTCGCAATAATTTTGACGATTAATGGAAGTAATATTCGGGTAAAATGACTGCTACCAAGGAAATAAGTATGATGGAAGGATTGATCCAAGGGATCATCTAGGAAAATGTCAAGCTACATGGGGGATGATTCCAAAGCAAGAATGGGTTCATGCATTCATCCACACGTTAGACGAAGTGTCGTGGAGCTGGTACGTAGAGTTGAGAAGAGGAACAACTACGTGGGAGGATCTAACCACTAGTTTCACATTCATTTTTTTCGATGTGAATATTCTAATTTACAGTGCGCTGCAGGTAATCAGCGAAACTATATTTGAGACAGCTTCGACCGAAATACCAATGGCACCACAATGGGATGCAACACCAAATATGATGATAGATGTTGGCAGGCGATTTGGTAGAGTGCTATCGCAGCATCGGAGATGCTGCGACAAGGCAGATGATGGCACGAATGGTGATCAGCGAAAGATTAGTTATGCATTTTGGGTCAATTGTACCGCAATAGGTGGGTTTTGGGTCATTTGGACCACATTTTATGTAATGTTGAGTCGGCTATACTGCAGAATGAGGGTTTTTGGTTGTTTTTGGATAAGTCAGTTAGATATTGGGTCATTTGTCCATAGTGTCAGTTAGGAAGTCGGTAGTAAGTGGACAAGAGTTGTAAGGCGGAAGCCTATATATAGATAAGAATTGTAAGTGGTAAAGGGAGAGAGAATTGGCAGCTAAAGAATGGGAAGCTCTAATGTTGGTTGTATGATTTCCGGGTATGTTTTTGGGTCAAAAGTCATTGCGGAGATCTAGTTTTTGCAGAGACATTGTATCTGGGTCGACAATGATAATATGATGAAGCTATTTTGGTACAACCTCTGTGTTTAATCTGTTCAGTTATGGTAATGCAATGTTGCACTATACAAATAATGTCATGCTTCTTGATGTGATACTTGCTTATAATTACTGTTGTTGCAATGATGAATGTATTGGTTGAATGTCACTTTAATACTATGTTGAATGCTTAAAGATATTTGTCTTAGTGTTGCAATAAGTTATGTATCATAGCAGCAACCATCCTCCTTCATTCGACGGAAACATGGTTCCGTCTGTTCTTCTCGGACACCTCGAGTGAGACCTCATCTGCTCTATAGGTGTTGCTGGGCGGGATAAACCCTGTCCGGGCCGGTGACCAAGGAGACTGCGGTTGGTGTCGACAGTGATGCGAACCCTTGTTAACTGGGTTTGAGTCATCAAATGGTTCTGTTGCCGGGACCGTGTACGAAGTGAAAGGAGGACATGTTGTGGCACCCGACGAAACCGGAGATCCAAGAATGGTTTGATCAGAAGTTGCAGGAATTCACTGAAGAGGAAAGTAGGAACACTTGATTGACAATAGATCAGTGGGTGGGTAGATATATTCACAACAGACCACATGAATGGTTCTTCTGTGAATTCCCGGTCCTATTGTTCGAATGGTTGGCAAAGTTGACCTTCCAAAAGAGGAACTTCCAAGGTGGTGAACTGACGACCTGGACCCCCGAATTGATTCAGGAACTGCAGAAAGTTGATAATAAAGCATCACAGGCTGTCGAAGTGTGATTAGATAGCATCCTATAAGGCTATATCACAGAGTTCGCGGTTGATACTCAGAAGTCCTATAGTGAAGCCGAAATATATTTTTTTCGCGAACCTCGGGGCAGGTTTTTACTGTCACTTCAACTGTCGATCAAGATGCTTATTTGCGAAAAGGGTATATTGAAGATGCATCTTGATTAGTAGACAGCCTAGTGGGCGGAGGCCGTGGGTACCGCGACTATTGGGGGGCGGTACATGGAATGGTAAGGGATAGATGGGTGCAGTTCATGATGAGAATGTGAGTGAAGCCGAGGAAGAAAGTGGTCTTACGAGGGGAGGAGTGAGGTTCCGAAAGGGAAAGAGGCAAAGGACAGGAGAAGGTCCTGCTGCGGTTGAACCGCAAGACCGTGAAGGAAGGCCACATGGGATGAAGTGACCTCACAGTCCTGATAAGGAAAACTAGGCTACACCTAGGATAAAGGTAGGACCAAACCCCGACACCAACGTACCCAAACCTCCGCTCACTATCTCTCAGATAGCAAGAAATACCACTTCGACACCGCCAAGTTCGTCAATTCCACAGAAGTTAATTGGTAGTAGTACAACAAAAGGAGGAAGGAAGCCTAGAATAGCGGGCGATGATGCTAAGTTACCGTTGTTGCATTGGAGTGCGACAGACAACCCAGAACAGTATTGGTTTTTGTGTGAAGCGGTCTGGACCATAAAACAGATCACCGATGATGCTGCTAAGAAAGGAAAGTTAGCGATGACTCTGCAAGGTCATGCATTAGATTGGTTTATGAAGTTCATTCTAGTCCCTACAGGAGCCCCAGAGAAGTCGCTGGATGAGATTCAGGATGGGTTGATTGCTGAATTTAGAAGGCCCAAGTCTGAGGCTCAATATATTACAGAATTGAAGGAAATTAAGTAGTATCCCAATGAGACGGTATGGGATTTCGACTAGCGATTCAAGACGTTGATGGCAAAGGTTAGTTTCAATATGAGTGCTATCCAACATAAAGAGTGGTTCATCGCGGCACTGATACCACAAATTCGGCTTCCATTGATGCAACAAAACATCTCGACACCCAGTGAAGCTCTAGAGATTGCAATGCGATTGGAGGCGTTGTCGATTGGAGATAATGCAGCCGAGCTGTCACATATACAGACACATCTCGCTAACTTGACTATACAACTGCAAGATTTGAAGAAAAGCAAGGAACAGCGCAATGAAGTATGGTGTACACAATGCCAAGGAGAAGGGCATATGAAGGACAATTGCCCAGATTTCCGCAATTATTTGGTGTCAGGTGCGCCAAACCCATTGAATGGCGGCAGCATGCCATGGTGTCGCGTCTTCCAGGTGTATGGGCACAATCACGACAATTGACCTTATATGCAGAAAATGGTCACAACCTCGAGAAATCTTTATTACACATTTTGCAAGTCGGTGGGTCACGATGACAAAGATTGCCGTGCATATGGGTTGCTACAAGAAAGAATGTATGATGCATTCTACATCAAGGATGATCAGCGTGTCATACAACAATCACAACCGCAGCCGTAGGTATCCCAACCGCTACCTCAACCAAAGATGCAGTTTGTACCGTAGCAACAACAACCGCCGCAGTTCATGCTGCAATATGCTCTGATGCAGATGGCTCCACAACAGCCACAATATGTACAGCAACCGCAGTATGTAGCCGTAAGGGAAAGGGATGCAACCAGCACCAATACAGCAACAGTTTAACCAACCACAGTAACAGCAGCAAGGAGGATTCCAAGGAGGACGTGATGGAGGATTTGGTCATGGAGGAGGACAAGGTGGTTGCCGACTTGTTCAATGTTATCACTTTGCGGTATGGGGACACTATCAGCGAGACTGCCCACTGCTGCAGAACTAGTGTACATTCTGTTTTGTTAACGATCATACAGTTGAGAATTGTCCACAGTTGATTGCACGATGGCAGGCAGGGAACACTCCCCAGTTGCAGACATAGCCCCAGGCACAGCATCCCACTCAGAACCAAGTACAGCAACCAATGCAGAACCAGAATCTGTGGCCAAATCAGAACATAAATCAAAATATAAATCAACCGGAGAACGTACCACCAAATCAGCAATAGGCTGCAAACATCGCGATAATTTCTGCAGAACCAAGACTGCAAGATGCTTCTATTGCTTTGGTCACTCAAGGAGGAAAGACAACTGGAGAAGATAACTCAACGATCTTGTTAGATGGACAAAAGAAGGTATCATTTGATATTGATGCGGAACGGGAGATGTTTCTTCAGGCATGATGGGCCTTAGGGAACGACCGAGGTAAAGTCGTCATGTATGACATGCCCTCTACTTTTAATGCTACTTCGGAGGTTAGCCCATCGCGGTGGTCCAGCACACTTCAAGCATTTTTAGAACATTGTTTGTCCCTGGAAAAAGATCCCAATGCTCTTGCTACGATTGAAGCCTTGTTGCAACGACTGGCCCAGTATCAACAAGAGCTCGTGGTTAATTCCTTGCAACGATGGAACATGGGTAAGGATATGCGGATGAATATTCAAATTGGTGACTATGATGTTGATTCAATTTTTCTGGATCTTGGTTTGGATGTCAACATCTTGATCAAGCATGCTTGGCAGATGATGGGGAGCCCCCCATTGAGCTGGTCTCCTGTACAACTCTGATTGGCTAACCATATGAAAGTAACACCTATTGGGCGAGTTCCATGACTAGTGTTATATATCGAGGGTATGAAAACCTATGTCGACTTTGATGTCATAGAAGTTGTTGAATGCGTCAGCTCTTATCCCGCGCTGTTGGGGATTGGATGGGATAATGATAGTGGAGTTTTAATCAACTTCAAGCGACGGATGATAACTTTTGAAAATCGTGATCTCAAAGTTATCGCCCCGTTGGATCTAGCTAAAGGGTGCCGCTACATAGAGCCAGTGAAGGAAAACGATCCTAGTGGATGGGACCATGCATTCAATATTTCTGAAGATTATATACATCTGACTGCCAACGGTGAACTGGGATGGCGCAGTGACAGCTCTGCATCTTCCGACTCTGATGATGCACTGGAATATTGGCAGAACCGATTGCACAAAGTGTCACTCCGTAAGTGCGGGTTGGTCAGATAGTCATTATGCCATGTCACGACTGAAATGGTTACACTACCAACATATGAAGGACTACCTGGCTTATCCGACTTTCTAATGGAGTTTGAAGAAAGAGTTTCCAAACCACAGCGCTTGCTGGCATTGAATGAAGCATTGAAGGCTGCTCCACCACGCTGATGGGCGACACACAAGGAATCAATTGATGGATGGTCGAAATGCCAAAGATTGATGATGGTACATTTTGGTGATACTGAGGTTTACCACACTGGAAAGTGTGATGGTCGAACTGATCCGGGTGGTCACTTGATGGAATGTCAGCGGCTATGGGTATCGCAACCAAAAGATGAGTGGGTCCATGCTTTTATCCATACTTTGGATGAGATGCCACGTTCATGGTATACTGCAGCTGAGTTGCGAGGGGAAATTTCTACTTGGCTAGACCTCACAGTGTGTTTTACCCATACATTCAGTCTTGCGGATGCTAATCCATAGGTTATTAATGCATTACAGCTCCTCTGTGATGTAATTCTGCAGGTTGTCTCGGTAGCATATCCTACGAATCCACACACGTACTTCTAAATGCAGTCTCTCATGGAGTGTTTCAATATTAGTGGTGGGCCAAAAGATGGTGATGATTCGCGAAATGTGAATATCCCAGAGTCAGAAAGAAGTTGTGCTGTGGTACCACCTGATGCACCAAGCGACCCGATCAGTCAGCCGATGAAGCTCCACAAGATCAATATTGGGACAGAGGACACTCTGAAGTTTGCAAATGTCGGGGATTACTAGGATGATGAGCTGATAAGCAAGGTCACTGATTTGCTCCATGAGTTTCAAAACATATTTCCTACTAAGTTTTCTGACATGAAGGGGATTCTGGGTGACTTAGGAGAAATGAAGATTCCATTAAAACCATATGCTAAGCCAATCCGGCAACGACCCTATCGATTGAATCCGTGACATAAGGAGTGGGTCAAGGCTGAGCTAGGTCGCATGTTGGACGTTGGTATTATTGAACCAATTGAGGAGTCGGAATGGATTATTCCTATGGTGGTGCAGGATAAGAAGACTGGTGAAGTGCGCATTTGCATTGACCTCAGGAAGCTAAATGATGCATATTTGCACGATCCGTTCCCCACTCCATTTACCGATGAAGTGCTTGAAGGTGTGGGTGGCCATGAGATGTACTCCTTCATAGACGGGTTCTCTGGCTATCATCAGATCTGTATTGCCAAAGAAGATCGCCATAAGACAACTTTCGTTACTGAATGGGGATGCTTTCAATACACTATAATGTCGTTTGGTTTGAAGAATGCACCTGCGATATTTTCACGGGTTATTGTTGCTGCATTTAAAGATTTCATTCAGAAATTTTTATAGGTATATATGGACGATTGGACGGTCTATGGTTTGGTCCGTGATCATCTGGCGAATCTGCGATTGATGCTTGAGCGATGCCGACAGCACCAGATATCGCTGAATCTGAAGAAATGCATCTTTTGTGCACCGTTTGGGATATTGCTCAGCCATATTGTGTGTAAGCAAGGGTTGTTGGTCGATCCGACTAAGATTACACTCATTTTGAGTTTGCCACCACTGACCACTGTTAAGAAATTGCAGGCGACTCTGGGACACACGGGGTATTATCGCAAGTTCATCTGGGGTTATGCTACAATTACTGCCCCTATGGAGAAGTTGTTGAAGAAGGATGCGGAATTCCAGTGGAGCCCGGAATGTTAGGCTAGCTTTGAAACACTGAAGGCGAAGATGGCGTCGGCACCGATATTGGTATTTCCGGATTGGAGTAAGGAATTCCATGTCCATGTTGATGCCTCATCGATTGCATTGGGATTCGTATTAGCTCAACCAGGAGAAGGCGACCTTGATCATCCTATTGCTTTTGCAAGTTGGAAGTTGTCCTCTACAGAAAGGAATTACACTACCACTGAGCGAGAAGGTCTGGCAATGGTCTACGCACTGCAGAAGTTTAGGCACTATTTGTTGGGTGGGCACTTTAAAATGTTCACCAACCATTCCACGTTGAAATACCTAGTCAATAAGCCTGTGTTGGGGGGGAACATATGACGCTAGCTACTTCTTTTTCAGGAGTTTGATTTTGAAGTCATTGTGAAGCCAGACCGGTTGAATGCCGGTTGTGATCATCTCTCATGGATCGATACAGGAGAGGAGCCGACCAACATTGAACATGGTTTACCAGATGCTCAATTGTTTCGAGTTGAGGTTGCAGATGGCTACTTTGTGGAAATCATTCAGTTTCTGACAACGGGTACTGCACCAGACAAGTTCACCACTAGTCAGAAGAAGCAATTGGTAGTCAAAGCTATAGACTTCTAGATAATTGCAGGAGATTTATACAAAATGGGTGCCAATGAGGTATTGCACAGATGTGTCTTTCCACATGAGCAATCGCAAATCTTAGCAGAAGCGCATGGAGGAGTAACCGGATGACACTATGGCGATAGGGAAACTACTAGGAAAGTGCTGCGTGCTGGGCTAAGTTGGCCCACACTACACAATGATGCGACAGACTATGCGCGGTCTTGTGATGTCTGTCAGCGAGCTAGCAAACCATCCCGACGCGATGAGATGTCGTTGATGCCCTAGTTGACATTGCAGCTATTCGACAAATAGGCGGTGGATTTTGTAGGAATGATCAATCCACCAGGGAAGTGCACGGGTGCACAATATATTATCACCGTCACAGAGTATTTGACTCGATGGGCAGAAGCTGCACCAGTCACTAATTGCTTCACGGCCACAGCCACGCGGTTTCTCTTTGACCACATTGTCACTCGCTTCGGCTGCCCCAAGATATTATTGAGCGATCAAGGAAGCCACTTTCTTAATCACACCATCAGTGCATTGATGGAGGAGTTGCAAATACAGCATAAGAAGAGTACACCCTATCATCCGCAGGCGAATGGCACGATGGAGGCTTTCAATAAGATGTGCTAACAAAGGTGTGTAACGTGAACCACGATGACTGGGATCTCATAATCCCAGCAGTATTGTGGGCCTATCGCACCACATGTAAATGGCTGACAGGGAAGACACCATTTAAGCTGGTGTATGGACTAGAAGCAATTATGCCCATGGTGTATATTGTCCCGAGTTTGTGCATCACGGTCGCAACAAGCCTGGATGATGCAGCAGCACTAGATGAACGTCTACAGCAGTTGGTGTAGTTGGAGGAAGATTGTTTCATCGCTAGGTTCCACCAGGGGGTAGAGAAGGATCGCCAGAAAGCATGGCATGATTGACACATAAAAAACAAATAGTTTCAGCAGGGTGACTTGGTGCTGTTGTACAACAGCAAGTTTATGAAACATCCAGGAAAGTTGCAGATGCATTGGCTAGGTCCATATCGCATCAGTAGTATTACTTCAGGGGGTACGGTTCAGTTGCAGCAGCTGGACGGGTTAGTCCTCCCAAAACTGGTGAATGGTCATAGGTTGAATCCCTATCAGTTGAGCTTGGAACACTGCAATGCCTGAGTCGCATCGGGAAAAAAAAAAAAAGAGAGAGAGAAGTAGATTGATTGGTGGCAGGATGGTGCACCAACACGGATGAAATTTAGAAGCAGGGAGGCTTCTGCCGGAAGTTTGGAGCAGTCGACGACAAATGGCAATGTTGCGACTAGGTCAAATCAACAATAAATAATAAAAGTTAAAATAGTTAATTAACGGCGCATGTCTGCATGTTGGGCATTAATGGTGGATCCAGCCAATGGACGAACAGGATCGACAGTGGATTTGCGTCATTAATACAGGATTGTGGTTGAGTTAATGCATGATTTCATGATGATTACGGAGGATTCGGCTGAAAGCTATAAAATCAAATCGGAGTTGGTCGGAAGACACCGAGAAATCAGTTGAGAAGTGTTGTTGCAGAGTGCATTCGTGAATTGAGCAAGGTGTTGATAAGCATATAACGAGGTGTTGTGAGGTATGCCAGGCGAACTGGAGACAGTCGAGATTAGCAGCGAAGTGGAGTCTCCGTTCATACTGGTGGTTGTTGAACATGAAGTTGTGTCATTTGGAGCTGTTGATCTTGGAGCCAAAGTTTCCAATATGTCGGTGGGAGCATCAGTCGTCGTTAAGAAGCGACGAGGAGGTCAACACTCTAAGTCCCCGCAGAGTAAGAGGGTGCTTTGGTCCTCCACCGCAATGGCAGGCGAAGCCTAGGAACAGGTGGGACAGTCCAGTCGCCCCATTCGTGATTCTACCCCATGGGTGGGACTATCAGCCAGTGACATCTTGGGTATATCCCTCCCATTCGGTCGGATGCCACCCCACGTAAGATAAACCCAAAATAGAAGTATGGTGTAAAGATGCCAGCACTCCTGGTTGGAATGGAGTGCTCTGTGGATATTGGGTCAGTGTTGATGCGCCTGCACTACGATGACCATGATATGGTGGCCTACCCTGACATTGCATCCACCCCACATGTGCCGGAGACGCGCCTTTCCCCGATACCAACTGCACATGACTAGGCACGAGGATTGAAGCAGGCCGGCTTGTTAGGGCTTATTAACATGCCACATTTTGGGTGGCTAGTGGAAGTGAATGCATGCGTGAAGCAGCTCCTTGTGTGCTTCCATGGTGGGTCGTTGTGGCTGGACAGAGAAGTCTCGGTCATCGTCAACTTAATTTCATATATTACTGGCCTGCCTAAGAATGGAGTTGATCCAGCGCAATTCATCCAAGGGAAGGCAAACGACAAAAAGTGGGCACTATAGTTGGCACAAAAATACGGCTTAGAAACGGATGGGTGTGGGTATCGCTCTAGTAGCTGCAATGGTCAGGTGGTACTCACAGGCATTAAGATCCTATCCTGCAAGGTGATTAGGGGTGGTCAACCTAACCAGTGCAACTCGGGGATCATTGCATGTGCAGAGCAATGTGCGGAAGGGGTCCAAATGAACTAGTCCCTGTATCTCTTGAATCAATTAATGGAGGACGCTATGGCGGTCCAATCGGGAAAGGGTGCCTTCACATACAGTTGGCTATTGCTGTTGATCGCCTTCGTCGCATGGAAAGAGCCTGACACTTACCAGGGCATGGACTGTCCAGCTGCAGCAGAATGACGGGGGGCACAATATCAAAATCTATGGTATGTAAGGGAGCCAGAGAGACTCCGGGATTGCCAATTGCAGTTTTTGGCTGTATTGGGAGATGCTTTGTGCTGCAGCAACACAGGTCCCACGAATATCTGAAGAAACTGTAGCACGATTCAAAACTGTGATGGCATTTGCAATTCGGCCACATACCATACATATCCAAGCCCGCTGTGATCCTGATCGGCAATGGTTATAGACCTTGTACAAGGTGATGTCTGAATATTTGGAGGCTACTGTGAACGAGTGGTTGGAGGCATGGCGACAACCCATGAGTTTAGCATAGATAGAAGCTAGTGGCCCAGCTTTGGGCCCAGATGATCGAGTATCGACACAGGACGAGCAGAGTCACCATGAATCTAGGCACCAATCGACCAAAACACTATCAGATGAAAGCGACTGGGAGCTTGAAGAGAACCACTCGAAAAGGTATCAGGAGCATGCAATGGTCAGTGGGTTGTCTTTTCCCACCGAGGCACAGTTGGGCCACCTGGTCACAGTGATCAATATTGCATCCTCTGCGGCAGTAGACAAGATGGAAAGGAAACTGGATGAAGGATTCCATGCGATCACCGCTTGGTTAGAATCTCTGTATGACATGGTTTCTGGTAAGGCACTAGAGAAAGCAGCAACAGCAGCATCAACCTTTGACACAATCAGTACTGAGCCGCGGGTTAGGAATGTGGAGATTCCCCCGACTACGATTGTGACTAAAGATGTGGCAGTAAACACATTGTTGCAGTAGCTAAAAACGGTGACCATTAATGTGAATGCCTTGCCCGCGGAAGGATTGACCACTCTGCAGGCTACTACCAGCAAGGAAACGACAGACCGACTGCGGCAGATCAGTGGTATGTGTGTCCAACTATAGGCGATTGAGGCCGATGCGCAACACACTATTGAAGAATCGACTTCTAGGGTTGCTTCTGCATGACATGCCATGGATGATCTCGAAGCACACATCAAGGAAGAATGGGCTGAGAAGGCATGCAAAATTGAAGGCCTAAAAAAGGAACATGATTTCCTTGTTGTGGAGAAGGCTCGTATGTGGGATGACAGTGTACGGGTTGACCGAGCGATCACGGAAGCTTATCAACATGTACCGGAGCCCACTGAAGAGGTAGATGTACTCCACCAGATGCAACGACTGGGGGCTGCCATTATTCAGTTGTGACAGTAGAATCACGAGTTGAAGGCCTAGATGAAACTGGGTACGCCTCAGGCTGAAGTGGATGAACAGAGAAGGGCAATTGAGGAATTTTCCACTCAAATGAAGGAGCTCGAAACGTAGGATGCCAGGCTCACGGTCGAAACAGTACAATTCTAGGGCTGCATTGTTCAGGACGAGCAAGTTGAGCAGCTGACTAAGTACCAGCAGGAATCAGAGGGATGCGCACAATGCCACCACTGGAGCAAGTTGCTAAGTCTCAAGAGCTGAAAGACTTGAAACATTGTGTCGCTAAAGTGGACGAGCGATAGAAGACATGTGCAGCTCAGTTAGAAGATTTCTAGGACACCGGCGGAAAATTTATGATGCAAGCTAGTGAAGCTCTGCCGACAGTGCAGAAGTGTCAACAGCAGGTCGTGGAAAAGCTTACAGATCACCCATCTGCAGAAGACGTGGTCAACAGTCAGGAAATGGCTACGGAAGCCAAGGAGGTGGTGCGGACAGTTGAATAGCTGTATGAGGACTTCAAATTCCAAATGACGAAGTACACTGTATCCTGTTAACGTGGCTCGAGGGAGAGCCACAAGATTATGTTGGGGGCCTGTTGGCAGGCGATTTGGTAGAGTGCTATCGCAGCATCTCCGATGCTGCGACAAGGCAGAAGATGGCGTGAATGGCAAGAAGATGACACGAATGGCGATCAACGAAAGATTAGTTATGCATTTTAGGTCAATTGTACCGCAATAGGCGGGTTTTGGGTCATTTGGACCACATACTATGTAATGTTGAGTCGGCTATACCGCAGAATGCTGGTTTTTGGATAAGTCAGCTAGATATTGGGTCATTTGTCCATAGTGTCAATTAGGAAGTCGGTAGTAAGTGGACAAGAGTTGTAAGGCGGAAGCCTATATATAGATAAGAATTGTAAGTGGTAAAGGGACAGAGAATTGGCAGCTGAAGAATGGGAAGCTCTTCTGCGATTGACTATGTTGTTTTCTCCAGTGTTGTAATCTCTTTCGCAGCTTCTTCAATCGTGCTCCTTCTCTCTTCAATATGCTCTGGAAGTGTGCTTGGAACCTCCCTTGTTTGTAGGTCCTCGTTCTCTTTGTGCAGGTCTGCAATGATCGCGCCTAGCCTTAATGCTTTCACTTCTGCCTGCATATCCGTGTCGACCTTGGGTGCTTCTTTGCATGCCATGGAGATGGCATGCTCCAACCTTTTTATGTCCTCAATGGCCTTTTTTGTTTCATTCAGACTCATCTCTTTCTCTTCCTGGAGGCATTGAACCTTCGCCTCGATGCTCCACACTTATCGTTTGTACTGTACCATTTGATTGTGCGATGTAGCTTCTTATTTGTCGATTTCATCACTTGCTGCAGTATGAGCTCTATGATGCATCACCATCGGCAACATGTTGAATTCGATGTTGATCAAGCCATGCCCTTGCAATGCAGAATCCATGCATTCATCACCAGTAGTGATAGAATTAGGTAGTATTTGCACTATACTATGCTTCGCATCGATTTCCAACTCGACTCTACTTATTGATGCACTTGGTGCCAATTCTCCTTGCTGAAGTTTTGTTTTTGTCACTACGTTAGTCAATGTTTGTAGTAGTTGCAATACCTAATGGAAAAACTATGTTGCATGCTGAGTGACTTTAGCGTGGTTGTCTTCCACCACTTCTGTTATATTTTCCATGAGCTTGTTCATTTAATCCTCGGGGAGGCAAGTAGTTTCACTCCCCTCGCCTCTGTCCATCATGTGCTTTGTCCTTGCTTTCGCTCACTGCGCTTCTAATTTTGAATCTGTGGGGGTCACCGATTATGCCCCATCATGACTTAAGGTGTGTGATTGTCCTTCCGCTGCATCACCTTATCCTGCGCCTTCTTCTTCGCCTTTTGAATCCTTCACCTCTTCTGGTGCCTTTGGTCCATTTATCAACTTCCCATTCTCCGGGTCTAATAGTTGGTCTTCTCCTACTGGGACCTTCCATTCTTCTGGCCAATATTCCACGATGGCATCTAGTTCTTTGTCGTTGAGCTTGTATTGTGTCGAAATCCACTGCTTATGTGGGTCTGCACGCAACTGAATGAATATTGTCTGAGGCTCTACCGACAGCCTTGCGAATATTTGATACTTCTTTGTTTCCTCCTCTGTTAATCGTGGAATTATTGCCGCATATATCTTTAGCATCTCTAAATAAATAAAGAATTGGATATTGTTACCTATTTTTTGGTTCTTTGTCATTTAACTCCCACATGTTCTTATATCGTGCCCCTTGGCAGACCTTCACTAGTTTTGTTTCCATTCCTTGGTAATAAGATGGTTCCCTCCATCCAACCACGTCCTCCATCAATTCGTTTAGCAAAAATAGTGAGCAATTCATCTAAACTCCTGCTGCGCATTGCTCCGCGGATGTGATCACGCCTGATGTGCATTAATTCAGTCGTTTCTTCCTTACTAGTTTGATTGCCAGCAACTTTGATGCAATCCTGACCACCTGATCGTTGATTGTGTCGATCAGGTAACCTCTTGTGTTCTCCACCCCATATTGGGAAGGATCTACCCCAGCCTTGGGTAATCTGGTGATCCTCGGGATCAAATTGATTGTGATTGGAATTTTTGTCGCCAACCACAAATACCCACCATGAAAGCAGTCCAGTAGCTTCTTTACACATGGATTTTCTTATCATCATTTCCCGAAGTTTGGTATGTGGATGATGGACAAAAGTCCTGATCGCTCCAACCCAATTCCCAGTTCACTGGTTCTCTGGTGATTGGACCTCCTTCTCCATGCGCTACCTCCACATGCATGTCCTTAGTGCATTCTGGATGCACCACAATGTCGTGGTCACTATACTACAGTTTCTGCATTCGCTTGATTGTGTTTCCAGCAATATGGACACCCTTTGGTATCGTCGGCTCCTTGATGGTGTATTTCGCATTCTTCCCCAGTTGGATTGCTAGTTTCCCTTCCTTCTGTGATGGCACATATCCAAGTATGTCCGCTATTGTTGGGCCATGTTTCCCTCCTCGTGATGTCCTTTCTTCTTCTGCGGCACCTGATGTGCCTGCTTCTCCCGTTGAAGTTGCAGCTCATGCCGAACTACGAGTATCTCTCTTCATCCTTCAATCGGTATCCACCGGTTGACTGGAACTTCTCTTCTTTCTCTATTATCGTGTCGATGCAATCTTCAGTTGCTCATGAACAATCGTCGTTGGCTTGGTTCGGTCTTGTGTACTCGTGTTGGAAATGAAATGCACCATTTCAACTCTCTAGGCTCACTCTTTGCTCGGATCTTTTCTTCAATTTATTGACTAATAAACTCAATGAATAGTGATTCAAACTCTCTCCTTGCTCGTGTATTTATAGCTTCAATTTCCCGCTTCCTATCCATCTTGTTGATCTTGGATAATGATTTCCAAGTCCTGCATCGATTTACCGAATGATGTGCACTTATTGGTAATTAATTGTGTCTTCATCTATTTGCGTCGTCATCCACCAAGGCTTAACTGCTGCAATTATTACCTGATTTGACCTTTTCGTGTTGTGTCAAATGTTGACATGCCCCAAACCTTGTCACTATTCCAGACTTCGTGGTTGGTCCATCGACAGACATAGTGTTGTTGATAGACTCCCAGACTTCACAATGTACTTAGGTTTTTTTTTTCATGTCGACTCAATTTTTTTTTTTTCAGTCGCTATGTGCTTGGATATCCCGATAGGGCTTTAGCCGGCTCCCATTCACTAAATTTTTCAATAGTGTCCCATCTAGATTTTGTAGCAGCACTGCACCTCCATTAGTAATGAAATTGATTTTGTATGGACCCAACCAATGCATCTATATATTACATGGGTGTTTCGCAAACTTACTGTCATACAACAGAACCATGTCTCCATGCTAGAAGTGTTTCACCGTTACGTGGCAATCATGCCAAGCCTTCTGTCGATCCTTTTCTACCTGTTGATGAAATCCTGTGATGAAGCGTTCCTCTTCAATCTATAACAGTTTCACCAATATTTATTCAATGGCTCCATCGTTGCTCATTCCTGTCGCTATTGAGATGCACAGACTCAGGACAATATACTCCATCGGCATCATGCTTCTTGTCCGTATACCAATTTGAAAGGAGTCTGGCCTTTCAACCTTTTACATGTCATTTTGTAGGCCCACAATACCACTGGAATCTTCAAATCCCAGTCATCACGGTTTGTGTTGCACACTTATGTGAGCGCATGCTCCAATATCTTATTCAGCGCTTCCACTACACCATTTCCCTGCAGGTGATATGGGGTACTCCTTCGATGCTGGATTTGAAATTCCTCTATCATGGATTTAATGGTTTGATTGAAAAAGTGTGTTCCTTGATCGCTCATCAATATCTTTAGGCACCCAAATATGGTGACCACATTGTCAAAGAGACACCGCGCTGCTGTCGCAGCTGTGCAATCCTTTACCAACGCTGCTTCATCTCATCTCGTCAAGTAATCAGTCATAGTAATTATGTATCGTGAACCTGTTCTTATTCCTGGTGGGTTGATGGGTCCCATGAAGTCAACTGCCCATTTATTGAAGGCTTGTAATTTCAATTGAGGTACTAGTGGAATTTCATCCCTCCGCAATGGTTTCCCGGTCCTTTGACATACGTCGCAGCTGTTAGCATAATTTACGACATCACCATGCACTGTTGGCCACCATATTCCAGCCCTAAGTATCTTCCTGGCAGTTACATGCCCTCCATAATGACCTCCTATGATTCCATCGTGAGCTTCTGCCAATACTCTTTCTTGTTCATGCAGAAGGATGCATCGATGAAGAAGTTCGTCTGGTCCTATCTTGTAGAAATGACCTACAATTAGTTGAAAATCAACAGCCCTAACAACCAGCTACTTCTTTTGACTGGAGAATCCAAATTTTTCCAGTATTGGAGATTATTGGGATGACACAACAATCGGTAAGGTCACCGAACTATTTCATGAATTTCAAGGTTTGTTCCCGATGAATTTTTATGAGATGAAGAGAATTTTCGAGGACTTAGACGAGATGAAGATCCCCCTTAAACCTGATGCTAATCTAGTGAAGCAGTGACCATATAGATTGAATCCTAGATAAAAGAGCGAGTCAAGGTTGAGATAGAGCAGACATTGGGCGCAGGGATCATTGAGCCTATCAAGGAGTCAAAATGGATCAGCCCAATGGTCGTCCATGACAAGAAGACTGGAGAAGTCCAGATTTGCGTCGACTTAAGGAAGTTGAATGATGCATGCCTTCATGATCCATTCCCCACACCCTTTACCGATGAATTACTTGAAGGTGTTGGAGAACAGGAAGCATATTCATTCACAAACAGGTTCTCAAGATATCACCAGATCAAGATTGCAAAAGAAGATCGACCCAAAACCACCTTTGTAACAAAGTGGGGCTGCTATTAGTACACAGTAATGACATTTGGTCTCAAGAATACCCCTGCAATTTTATCAAGGTTAGTTGTCTCTTATTTCAAAGATTTTATTCACAATTTCTTGGCGGTGTATATGGATGACTAGACTGTGTATGGATTGATTAAATACCATGTTGAGAGCCTCGGGATGATGCTTTAAATATGTCGACAGCATCAGATCTCTTTGAATTTAAAGAAGTGTATCTTTTGTGCACCATTTGGTATCTTGTTGGGACATATTGTCTGCAAAGAAGGTATGTTGGTCGACCCAGCCAAGATTGCGATCATTGTCGACTTACCATCGCCTACAACAATAAAGCAGCTGAGGGCCACATTGGGACATACATGATACTACAAAATGTTCATAAAAGGGTATGCAGCGATTACTGCGCCCATGGAGAATCTATTGAAGAAATATGCGAATTTTGAATGGAAGGATGAGTGTCAGAAGATCCTCAACATATTGAAGGAAAAGATGGTTGCAGCACCAATTTTATCCTTCCCTGACTGGAAAAAAGAATTCCATGTCCACATAGACACTTCATCAGTCGCGCTGGGGGTGATATTGGCCCATCCTGAAGAAGGGTCAATCGACCATCCTATCGCGTTTTCTAGCCAGAAGTTGTTTACCATAGAGAAAAATTATACAGCAATAGAAAGAGAAGGCCTCGCGTTGGCATATGCATTGCAAAATTTCTGACACTATCTGCAAGGAGGACACTTCAATATGTTTACTGACCACTCAGCACTGAAGTACCTAGTTAACAAGCCTATGTTGGGGGGAAGATCTATCAGTGATTGCTTATGTTTCAGGAATTTGACTTTGAAATGATCGTGAATCCTGGACGATTGACTGTAGGACCTGACCATCGGTCGAGGATCGAATCGGGCAAGGAAACAAGTAGCATCGATGAAGGTATGCCCAATGCATAATTATTTCGCATTAGAATGGTCAATAACCATTATGAACAGATTGTTCATTTTTTGGCCACAAGAAGAGCACCTGAAGGGTTCACCACTAATCAAAAGAAGCATTTAGTCGTAAGAGCTGTTGATTTCCAATTGATCGCTGGACAATTATACAAGATGGGGCCAAATGAAATTCTTTGTCAATATGTCCTTCCACATGAGCAAGAAAGAGTGTTGGATGAGGCTCGTAGTGGGATCGCAGGAGGGAATTATGGAGGGTGTGCAACCGCCAAAAATATACTTAGATCTGGCTTATGGTGGCCAACATTGCATGGCGATGTAGCAGATCAATCCAAGAGTTGCGATGTATGTCAAAGGATGGGGAAACCATCGTGATGGGATGAGATTCCATTGGTGCCCTAGTTGACATTACAACCTTTTGACAAATGGGAAGTAGACTTTGTGGGACCCATTAACACACCAGGAAAGAGTACGGGTGTGAGGCACATCATTACTGCGACAGAATACCTAACAATATGGGCTGAAGAAGGACCAGTGAAAGATTGCATAGCTGCGATAGTAGCAAGATTTATTTTTGACAATGTGGTCACTAAGTTTGGGTGTACAAAGATCTTGATGAGTGACCAAGGTACGCATTTTGTAAATTAGAACATCAAAGCAATGATTTAGGAGTTTCAGATTCAACATAGAAGAAGTACTCCATACAACCCATGTGCAAATGGAGTAGTTGAAGTACTGAACAAAATTCTGGGGAACACGCTCACTAAGGTGTGCAAAACAAACCGGGACGACTGGTACTTGAAGATTCCTGCTATATTGTGGGCCTATACAAAAATGTGCAAAATATTGACAGACCAGACCCCCTTCAAGCTGGTATATGGACAAGAAGTAGTAATACATATGGAGTACATTGTCCCCAGTCTATGCATAGTAGTAGCGACAGGCATGAGCGACGATGGGGCTATTGAAGAAATATTGGCGCAGTTACTGCAACTAGATGAAGATCGCTTTATTGTGAGGTTTTAGCAGGGAGTAGAAAAATATCTACAAAAGGCATGGCATGATCACCATGTAAAGAAGAAGCATTTTCAGCACAAAGACATGGTACTCCTATAGGATAGTAAGTTCGTAAAACACCCAGGTAAGCTCCAAATGCATTGGCTTGGTCCATACGTCATAAATTTCATTACTGATGGGGGAAAAGTTCAATTGCAAAAGTTGGAAGGAACACTTTTGACAATCCTAGTGAATGGGAGCCGATTAAATTCCTATCAGGATAGCCCGACGCACCTCCACTGAGGAAGATAGGAGGTTAAAGAAAAATAAAGAATGAGAAAAATAAAGAGAAAGAAAAAATAAAGAGAAAGAACAACGAAACAAGTACACCCCGCAGTTCAGGAGTTTGTCGATAGACCCGCGACAATGTTTGAGTTCATAAAACGATGACGAAGTTTGGGCCCAGTCGATGTCCAAATTAGCGAGCGCGATGACCATCAAATGGTCATATCGGGAAATAAATGAAGTAGTTAATACGTGGTGGATGACAGCGGAAGTGGATGTAGATGCATTTAATGCCGCATTATTGATCCAGATTGGGTAAATCGACGGTGGATTTGGGTAATCATTGTCCATAACGATTCGATGGGTGAAGAGTGGGAAACCAAAGTTATAAAGGAACGCACAAGTAAACATTCTGATCTATTGCGCATTATGATAATTGTTGAGGAAATCAAAGAGCGAAGTTAAGAGGATTGAAGTTGAAGAGTTGCGATGGCTCATGTAGTATCCAACACTAGTACACAGGAGCCACCCGCTGCAAAGGCACCCATTGTCGAGGAGAAAATAGAGATTGCATCAGCACCAGCCCAAATTTTTTGAAAGAAGAGAGGATCCAACCGGCCGGTGGATGCAAAGAGAAGAACAAAGACCACCCGCAGAATGACGCGGGCTGCAGCCACAAGAGGGGAAGCGGGCACTTCACGGGCTGCAGAAGAAGAGGTGACAACGACTAGCGAAAATTCCAAGCAGTAGCAAGGTCCATTTGTGGCAGAAATTCTAGGATATGTGTCATCAAGGAGGGAAGGGGCTCTACCAATAAGACATGGAAAGAACGCCAAGTATACAATAGTGGAACTAGCGACACTGAAATGTGTCCACATTACCAGAGGGATATTGCAGCAACTGTGTAAGCTGAAATACAACAACCATGACATTTTAACATATGCTGACTCCACCCTGTAGATGTTTATGGAGAAATTCTAGGAGGAAGGAGGCCTAATTACATTGAAACCAATGCCATGGGCATTGGGACTACAGCGATTGGGATTGCAGTCAACCTTAAACATGCTGCATTTTGGGCGCTCGACAAAGGTCAATGCATGCATCAAAAATTGCTCATCTGTCTCCACGGCGGCTACTTGTGGCTCAACAAAAATATCCAAATCAATGTGGATCTTATTGTGAGGATTGTCGGGTTAACCAAGATTGGGGTAGACTCGTCGCAGTACTTTTAATGGAAAGAAAATGACAAGAAGGTGGTAACGAAGATGAAAGCTAGATACAGGGTAGTAAAAAAAACCCATGGTTACCTGATCGACACAATTAATGACCGAGCCATCAAGCTCACGGAAAATATGTTGGCCATCAAGATAGTTCGGAAAAACTACCCTAACCAATGCACAGCAGGGGTGATTGCATCAGCAGAGCAATGTGTGGTCGGGGTTCAGATGAATTGGTCATTGTTCTTATTGAACAAAATAATGGAGGATGCAGTTGCAGTGCAGGAAAAGGGTAAGCCCTTTACTTATTCATAGCTCCTGATGTTGATTTCTTTGGTCGTGTGGATGGAGCCACCATAGTACCAAGGAGTGGAGATGCAAAATTCAAAGCGTGCCGAGAGGCACGGTATCAAAATTTATGGGCATTGAATGACAAGAACATGAAGTGAGAAAATAACATCCATTTCTACATCTACGTGGAATAGCTGCAGATGCAAGCAGTGAAGATCCCGCAATTGACAGAGGTCGCGTCAAAGAAATATAGACGGATTGCGAGGCTCACTGTGGGGCCTCAAGCAATTGTTATTCAAGCATGCGCAGACCCAGCGAGGCAGTGGTTAACGACGCAGTACAAGCTGACTAAACAAGAGCTAGATGCCATCGTAGAGGAATGGCCAAGTGAATGGAACACCCCGGTTGGTGACAGCCATTTATCAGATATGGAGGATGGAAAGCCAATGGACGTGCCAAAGACACAAACTAAGACGAAGGACTCAGAGGACAAGGATGAAGGTGAGGACGATCATTCAGGCAGTGAAATTCATGATGGGTCGAGCAACACTATGACAGATTTGGAGTTTGAATCTCAACAACAAGAAGCAAGAACAAAGAAGAAAAGGGACAAAGGAGAAGGTGGTACCATTGTTGGTCTCCCCGATGAGCAGATGAATATACTACTCAACAAGATGACAACTGTGGCAGAAGAAAACCAATCAAAGTGACACAGCACACGACAGAGTATTTCCACCAAGTGTCACAATTGTTACAAACATTGAGTAATGATGTTATGGAGACTAGGGTGAAGCCAAGGCTTGCAGAGGCAATCCAGTCAGAAGTACGATAGGAAGAGTTTGATATAGGTACTCAGCAGCAAATCGTGCAGGTGCTACCTAGTACGATCACGACTGGTAACAAAGATTTAGACCTCGCCCTACGTGGGCTCGATACTGTAAGTATAGACCTTAACATGTTACTTATGTTCATGCTCCATCGCACCCACATTGGGACTAGTGAATAAATCCGCAAGCGAGAAGCATCGACACATGACCAAATGGCCAATTACAAAAAGAAGGCAAGAAGTGTTGAGGCAAAGGTTGAAAAAATCCGCGAGGAAAAAGAGACAGCAACAAAGGAAAAGGAGAAAGTGATGGATGACAGGAAGAAACTGGAACATGCCATCTCTATGGCATGTGCGGATGCACCATAAATATCCAAGGAGATGGTCGTAGAGGTCAAGGCATTGAAGCTAGGCATAGTCCTTGTGGATCTCAGGACAGTCAATGAGTATTTTCAAATGAGGGTGGTGCTGAGCACACCACCAGAACAAGTAGAAGCACAGAAGACCAGTATTGAGGATGCTGCAACGGAGATCGTAGAGTTGGAAAAAACATCACAACATATCACAGACGAAGTATCACAATTCTTGGGAAGCCTCATACAAGACAACTAGTTGGACTAATTGAATGTACAACTTGGGGAAGCAGAAGTGCAGCTGGAGACATTGAGGGGATTGCTAAAGGCAATGCCCCTACTTTTTCAAATAACTAAAGAAACAGAGTTGAAGGACTCACAGCGATAGGTCAACAAGGAACGAAAAAGACAGCAGAGGAGGACAGTGCAGTTGGACAAGTTTCAGTCTAAGGCAAAGCAGGTGGAAATCAAACCAATGCCAGTATTGACACAAATCAAGAAAAATTTAGAGAAAGTGCAGCAGAAAGGAAGTGAGCATCCAATGGAGCAAGAGGTCGAGGAGCACAACACTCAAAGCAGCAGTTACGGAAGACATCAACAGAATTAAAACAACATAGGAAGAGTTTAAGGCTCAAGTGAACACACCAGCAGCATCCGGATGAAGTGGATCGAGGATGAGCCACAAGTTTGTGTTGGGGGCTTGTTGGCACGAGGCTAGTTCATAGAATTTTTGGTACAAATAGTGACAAGTGGACAACGACAAGTGTAAAAAGTGATCATGGAGCGCAGCAAAGCGGTTAAAGTAGAGTTAGGAGTTAGTTAGACTTAGGGGTTAAAATATGTCCACTTTGTGAAGTGGACCAATTTTGTAATGGCCATTGAGCCTATAAATATAACTTGCATTGTAATCCTTTGGGGCATCAACGCATCGTATCTCATCTTAGGTCATCTTATCTTTTGCATTGACTTTGACATGAGTTTTTGAGGATCGGTTCTGCGAATTTGTATCTCTGTCAGATCTATGATTTGTAAGACAGATTTGGTGTATTAAGTCTACTTTTAATGAGAAGGAATGTTTTTGTCTCTCATGTGTTGTGTCGCAGTATGATTAGATCTGTTATGTCGCAGTTATGATATGTATCGCAAATCTATTAAATATTTTTCTATAATATGTTACTACGTAGATCTCATTAGTATGTCTCTATATGCGATGATGGTGATATGATACAATTGCTAACTATGCCAATTTTTGAGTTATGTTGCAATTAACTATTAATGATGCATGTCCTCATATACCTGTGGAAGCTTGGTTCCTGCAACTCTCGTAGGTGCCTCAAGTGAGACCTCACTTGATTTGCGAGTGTTGCTGGAAAGGCTAAACCCTTATGGGTCGATATCTATGGGTGTTTGTGTCGAGCTTTGTTGACACTGCGTGAAGTGAACCCTTGTCGACAGATCTATGTCAACATATTCTTAGGAAGGAAATGCAAAGGAAAATCACAGGTGAGACATCAGGTAATGCGTTGACCATGGAAAGCAGGAGAAGACAAAGGGAGAGAGGAAAAAGCCCAGGTAATCGCAGCAAGTCCAAGAAGGGAAAATCCAAGTCCAGACTAGGAAAGATAGCGTGTTGGAACTGTGGAACGAAATGACATCTGAAGAAAGACTACAGATCTATAATGAAGAAAGGATATGGACAGCAGGAGACTACTCAGGAAGCAAATGTAGCAGGTGATGTGTTACAAGATGCTTTGATTCTTGCATTAGATAATACTAGTGATTACTGGGTAGTATATTCAGGGGCTTCATGTCATGCTACACCTCATAGGAAATTCTTTCATGATTATGTTCCAAGTTATTTTGGACATGTTTTATTGCGTGATGATGAACCATGTAAAATTATTGGAATGGGTAAGGTATGGATTAAGCTAAAGAATGGAGGTGAATGGTTGTTAAAATATGTAACGAATATTCCTTTTATGAAAATAAATCTAATCTCAAGAGGGCAGTTGGGAGATGGTGGTTGTTTATCTACGTTTGGAGAAATGTAGTGGAAGATCACCAAATGATCAATGTTGATAGAAAAATGAGACGGGATAGGTACGTTGTATTTATGTCCTCATAACACTAACTATTCTATCTATTTAGCTTCCAGACGAATAGATACAGCATTGTTGCATCATAGGCTTGACCACATGAGTGAGAAGGGGATGCAGATTCTCCACTCAAGGAAGTTGTTGCCATATCTCAAGCATGTAAGTTTGGAATTTAGTGAGAACTGTGTTTATGGAAAACATAAGAGAGATAGATTTCTCGGGGTTGGGAAATAGAAGAAGAGTGAAAAGTTAGAGCTTGTGCATACAAATGTATGGGGACCGACTCAGGTACAATCTCTTAGTGGCTCTCTTTATTATGTTACTTTTATTGATGATGCAACTAGAAAAACTTTTGTTTATTGCATTAGACAGAAATATGATGTGTTTTTTACTTTTAAGAAATGGAAATATTTGGTTGAGAATGAGACAAGAGAAAGGTTGAAGTGTCTCAGATATGATAATGGAGGTGAATACTGCAGCAAGGAGTTTGATAGTTATTGTTCATACCATGGTATTCGTAAAGAGAAGACAGTCCCAAGAACACCACAAGAAAATGGTGTCAGAAAGGATGAATATGACGATCATGGAGCGTGCAAGGTGTATGAGATTGCATGCAGGGTTGTACTTATAGTTTTGGGCATATGTTGTAGATATTTTTGTTTAATTAATAAACAAAGGGCCTTCAAGCACTTTGGATGGTAGGATTCTAGAGGAGGCATGGATAGGTAAAAAGGTAAACTACTCATTTTTTAGAACTTTTGGTTGTGAATCATTTGTCCATGTTAATAAATAAAATAGAACAAAGCTTGAGGATAAATCCAAGAAATGTACCTTTATTGGATATGGGGTTGATGATTTGGTTATCGCTTATGGGATTATGAAAATAAAAAAATCACTAGGAGTATAGATGTGGTATTCAATGAAAAGTCCATGTATAAAGATCAGTTGTAGGGAAAGAAACATGAAAAGGAAAACACAGAGTACACAGTGCTTGATGAAATCAAAGAAAATGAAGTTACAAAGGTGTCGGAAAATCGAGAACAACAGCAGGTACCTCAAACTTCTACAAGTGTTAGAATATCTACCATGTTAAGTAGACCCCCTTAATGATACTCCTTCAATGTATTATTTATTGATGACTAACTCTGGTGAACCAAATGTCATGAAGAAGCAATGTAGGTGGAAACTAGAAAGAAGTGGGAGCAAGGCATGAATGAGGAGATGGACTCATTGGTAAGAAACCAGACTTGGGATTTGGTTCAATTTCCTACAGGTAAAAACAGCATTGTAGAATAAGTGGCTTTATAGGTTGAAGGAAGAAGATGGAGGAAAGAAGCAGTACAAGGCCAAACTTGTTGTAAAGGGGTTTTCCCAAAAGAAAGATATAGATTTTGATGAAATATTTTCTCCTGTTGTTAAAATTAATTCAATTAGAACTATTTTAAGTCTAATGGCGATAGAAAAATTACATCTTGAACAATTAGATGTAAAAACAACATTTTTCCATGGGGATTTGGAGGAAGAGATTTATATGCAGTAGCCACAGGGGTATGAGGTCAAAGGGAAGGAGAATTTGGTATGCAGGTTGAAGAAGAGCTTGTATGGCCTGAAGCAAGCTCCAAGGCAGTGGTATTTCAAATTTGACAGGTTTATGACAGAACAAGGTTATAGTAGATGCCATTCTGACCACTGTATTTATTTCAAGAGGCTAGATGATGGAAGATATATTATCTTGTTATTTTATGTGGATGACATGCTTGTTGCAGGGTCTAACATGCAGGATATAAATGTGCTCAAAAGAAGTTGGCTAATTCATTTGCGATGAAGGATTTGGGTGTTGCAAAGCAAATCCTTGATATGAGAATAACAAGAGATAGAAAAATTCACAAATTGAGATTATCTCGGGGTGAGTACATACAAAAGGTGTTGAAGAGGTTTAGAATGCAGAATGCAAACCAGTTACTACACCTTTGGCCCGCCATTTCAAACTAAGTAAGGAGATGTGTCCCAAGACACGAGAAGAGATAGACTACATGTCCAAGTTTCCCTATTCATCAACAATTGGCAGCTTGATGTATTCCATGGTGTGCATAAGACCGGATATTTTACATGCAATGGGAGTTGTGAGCAGGTATATGAACAATCCAGGTAAAGAACATTGGAAGGAAGTACAGTGGATTCTCAGGTACTTTAGAGATACTACTACTCTTGCATTATTTTTTGGAGGTTCAAAAATTATTGTACAGGGATATATTGATGTAGATATGGCAGGTGATAAAGATAGCAGGAGGAGAACCACAGGGTATGTCTTTACTGTAGGTGGAACAACGGTAAGTTGGATTTCGAAACTGCAAAATTTTGTTGCACTTTCAACAATAGAAGCAGAGTGTGTTGCTACTACAAAGGCTAGTAAAGAGATGATTTGGTTATAGAGGTTCATGGAGGAATTGGGTAAGAAGAAGGATAATAGAAGGTTGTATAGTGATGAGTGCCATTCATCTTGCAAAGAACTCATCCTTCCATTCTAAGACTAAACATATACAACTCAAGTACCATTTCATACAATCTATTCAGTAATATGAACTATTGAAGCTAGAAAAGATACACACTAGCCAGAATCCTTCATACATTTTGACAAAGGTAGTAACCAGAGAGAAATTGAGTTCCTGCTCAGTTTCAGTTGGCCTTCAAGCATGAAGGTTAAGATGAGAAATTTTCTAGGTATAAGATTCAGAGCATAGTCTAGCATATGTAGTAGCGGTGGAGTTGTTGTGATCAGTCTCTAAGTGGGAGATTGTTGGTTGTGGAGCTTGATCTTCCTTATTCAGAGGTCATGTTTCAGCCGTGTCTGGATTCCAACCCATGATGGGGGGTTTGGGTGTGATTTCCCCCCCAATATAGTCGCCATGGGGGGTCTAGGGGGGAAGTGACTACATTTTAGGAACCCCCCTAGTAGTGGTTCGGGGGCAGTGACCCTGTAGCGAAAATTTAGGAAAAATTGCCTTGTAAAATGTTGTAATTTCATAGTCGTGACTTGGTCAATAATGGATGATTTACGGGCCCATGGTATTGGGTGTCCCATAGTATTTTCCCATGGTAATCCCTCTTTAAAAGGAAGGCATTGTAATATGGTTGTGTATTGTAGTATTGTAAAGATATTTGTGATTGTGCGAGAGAGGCAGTGAGAGAATGAAGAGGAAATTGTAGCGGAAGTGTTGCGGGTTGCATCCCTTCATTTTGATGATGGTATTATAATAAAAGGACTGGAAATTTATTCGTGGATGTATCCCAGATTGGGTGAACCATGTATATTGGTGTCTCTATTGTATTGTGTTTATGTGTTTTATATTTGTTTCTTATTTATTGATATTACTCTGCAATCATGTTTTTCTAACAAAGTTATATCTGCTTCCCTTTCATTTGTAGCCTTATATGCATCCATCCAAATGACGTGAGATGCATCATTCCGCACCCCATCAAATAATTTATTGTGCAATGAATCAAAAAGACCTAGATGATCGCCCTTTCCCTATTTTAGACAAGGTGAAAGTATCGTAAGCGCAACACTCACACTATAATGTTGAGCATTGCTTGTCATTGATGTCAACAAAAGATGATGCTAGGTGTTTGAATGTTAACTAATATCAAATAGGATGTCAATTGATTCAGTCTAAGCCATTGATATAAACTGAAGTCAAAGTGGATACAATATTCCTACAGAAGTATGAAGAAGTTGGAATCCAATTTGAAGCAGTATATGCACAAGATGAAGAAGAACATGAATACCAGAAGTATATGCGCAAATAGTGAAGGTGAAAAACATGTATGCAACTTTGGATTATATCTAGAAGTGCATTCAATCTAAAGATGTGTGTCAAGGATACATCATGCAAATCCATTTCAAGAAAGAATACAAGTAATGTATCCTATAGCATTTGGTCCTTGCGCAGAAATCAAGTCCACCAAGTCATACATTCACATGGTAGCAGCCAAGGAGTTGGTTGAACAAATGGTATGAGTACACAAGCAATCCTGAGCGTTACTTGGTTAAAATTTGGAAGTGCACAAGCAATTAATGGTTGGACGATCCTTAAATCACGCAAACAGAGCTAATCAGAAGATGCTTTTACTAAGTGGAATGCGCACAAGTTTCTAGAAGTGTACAGCGGTTGAATACCATCTATAATCAAATTCCATAGCCAATGGTACACCATGTGTGCAAGTCCCACAAAGGATGACAATGCAAAGGAAAAAGACCAACTTAGAATAAGTTGGAGTATGCGCAGAATCCGTAAAGTATCAATGCACCAAGGGTGCATTACCCACGAGAGATGGTGCAACACAATTCATAGATGCATCAAGATGAAGTGTAAGATTGCACACATAGCATAAGGAAATGATAAATTAAGAGTGCAAGGGTGCACCACCAAGGTGTAAAGTACCACTAAGTTGTGGACCTTGAGGGTGCAAGACACATATCAGATGACACAACAATAGCGCAGAAGATGACGTGTGGCATATGCATAATCTGTGAAGTATGGAAGAAGGGATTCCACGACCAACTTGTGAAGATACAATCCCTGCAGGACATGTATAAATAGAGATGTAAGTTGGAGAATTAAAGTAAGCTTGATGGAGAGAGCATAAGATCTTCAAGTGCAAGTTATATTTTGTTTTTCAGGGCATCAAGGGGATCGCAGATAGAACATAATGATATAGCGAAGAGACGTATGTGCACATGCAGTAGACTGAATTTTTGGTGGTGCACAGAATGATATGATAAATCTATAACAGATGTGCAGATATTGAAATGAAGAAATACTGAAGTGTACACAATTGCTTGATGTTTTGAAGGACGGTAATACAATCAGCACACCAATAGTCATAAATTTTGTAAAGACAGAAGTGCAAAGACATAAACGAATTTTATCATATATTGTGTAGATGTCTAGCTGGTGCATATGATCATAAGTGAAAGTGTGCGATGTTGAGAACTTCGTCTAATGTGCAATGATAGAACAACAGTAGGATCCGATAGGTGCATCATGATGCAGATGATCTGAGACAAGTGTGTCAAATAGAACGGACGAATCATTTGATGCACAAGAAATCATAAATTATCTGAGAGACTGCAGCACTTAATTAGAATGGACACATCATAAAGTGCACAGTTCCATTTGTTACTAGTGCTTTATTTTAGAACATCAAACAATCAATTGAAAGCACACTATCAGTTGATCATTACAGTCACCCAGTGAAGAACGTTGAGATAATATTGACACTGGCTGCAGTATCTGCAGAGCACAAAGTATATGAAGCAAGTCATCAACAGAAGTATGATTTGAGAGAAATGAGAATTCAAGTGATGTATGTAGCATAGTGGCAGAGTATAGTTTGCATACGAAGGTGGATCACAATAGAATTGTCATCAAAGGATCTGAAGAAGTGTGAAGAGTTGAAGTTCTGTAAGACAATAACATACATAAAGCATTAGGTCGGTCGGACGGGGCAAGGAGACAAGGATCGGAGCTTCCTTCAGGTTGGTTCCTGTAAAATAAAGAAGATAGGGGGTCGGTGCCTCCTTCCAATTGGTGCTGGAGAAACACAGGGAGAAGAAGCTTCCTTCAAGTCGGTGCCTGTAAAACCAGGGGGTTGGTGCCTCCTTCCAATTGATGTTGTTAAACACAAGAAGTCGGTGCCTCCTTGAATGTATTCTTTCTCATTATATAGAATCATTTTGTGGTTTTCTCCCATTTGGGTTTCTACATAAAAATCATGTGTGTTATGTGTTGTTTATGTGGTGCATATATGTGTGGATGTTTATTTACTCATGCATAACAAAAGATAAAGATTAAGTAAAGGATAATATGTTAAAGAAGGTAAAAAATTCTAATAACTACGCTAACACTAATTCACTCCCCCTCTTAGTATTAAATCGATTCCAACAATTGGTATCAGAGAAGGTGTCTTTAGTAACAGATTAACATCTGGAAGACAAATTTCAGCGTAGAATCCAGCAAACATGGACTCAAAATATGATCATATGGCTGAAGGAGAACTAGTCAGTGCACTGGATGAACTAAAGAATTCAAGGAAGAAAATAAAACTCCTACAGAAAGCTCTTTTGAATTTAGAAGTAGACACCATTGGGCAATTGAAATTAAAGGATGACAAGTGTGAAAGTTTGGAAGTTGAAGTAGTTTCTCTAAGAAGTGAACTCCAACAATTAAGCCTTCAACTAGAACAAAGAGACAGAAACAACATTGATGAAGAAACTTACTTCACTAAAAATTATGTCGATGCTCTCAGGACCCCACAGTCAATAACAAATCATAGATTTGAGAGAACATCGAACACCGAGTCTTTTGGAAAATACGTTTGCGCAGCCTCGAAATTTCTATCATATCAGGTACCAAAATATTTTCTTTGGAAATTGCTTTTACTATTATAATTTTGGTCACAAAGCAATAAATTGTAGAGCTCACGCATTAGCATATGCCATAAAGAAAGGTTCGTGCAATTAGACAAATCCTACACAGAATATTCTCAGAAAATCGCTTGAAGTTGCATTTGAAGATTCCAATCCTTTCAACATTTTAAGTTTAGAAGATGAATATTGTGAAACGGCAGAACATGATACTCTTGACTGCGAAAAACAACAACAACCTATGCAATTCACTAAGATAGTTGAAGATCATAAAGATCAGGATCATCAAGAAGCATGCATCCTAGCCTTACATGCACAAAGTAGAAGGGGACAATGGTATATAGATAGTGGATTCTCCAATCATATGACTGGAGATAAGAACACCTTTCTAAAGTTTAGAGAAGACAAGGGAGGAAATGTCTATTTTGGGGACAATGGCTTAGCTAAAATTTTGGGGAAAGGTCTAGCAAGCCTAGGACACAAAAGAACTAAGGCATATAATGTTCTATTAGTTGAGAACATGAAACACAATCTTTTAAGTGTTATCCATATATGAAACCAGGGACACACTCTTACCTTAGATTCAAAAAAATGCAAAATAAAAAACAGAGATATAGGAAGAATTGTAGCTACAGCCTCCAAAACTCCTAACAATGTTTACATTCTTGATGAAGAAAGAGAACATAAATGTTGCATGGGACAACCGATGAAAGTTGGCTCTAGCATAGAAGATTGGGAGACATCAATTTTGATGATTTGACCAGGATCAGTAGGAAATAGGCAATGAGGGACATTCCAAGGATTACTAAGCCATCAAATTCCTTCTGCAAACATAGTCTACATGGGAAACAAGCTAGAATCAAGTACCCAACAAAAGAATACACTACCTCAAGACCTTTGGAATTAGATATATTTGCGGTCCAATGAGAACCAAAGGAAGGAATGGTGAAGAATACTTTCTACTGTTTATTGATGATTTCACCCAAATGACATGGGTATTCTTTCTTAATGCAAAATCAGAAACATTTGAATGTTTCAATACATTTAAAGAAGTAGTTAAGAACGAAACTGGTTTAAGAGTAAAATGATTAAGAACTGACAATGGATGAGAGTATACATAAAACAATTTTTATAACTACTATGATACACCTGGAATTAGAAGACAATTTTGAGCATCCAAAACTCCACAACAAAATGGGGTGGCAGAAAGAAAAAACAGGATTGTTCAAGAGATGGCCAAGACTGTCACGTCCCCACCCATCATACCAGCTATATGGAGAGGATCGTGAGGCTAAAACCGGGCATCTAACCCATGAACTTACTAAGTAAGCACTCATCTAACATATGGAAATGTATAATACAAGAAAAACACAGTGGGAGTAATATTAATTTCACATTCCTCATGCATTCCAGATTTTCATGTCATTCCTCAATTAAGCAATATCGAGTCATCAAATGAGAATACTTATCTTAAACCAAGCAGTCCCTGAGCAACCAGCTACGCTTCTGCAACGTTCCACCCAACCGTAGGCCAGTGTGCTCCTAAATCTCTCAGCACCACTGCCACCCCCGAGCTGGGCATGATCTCCACAAGGAAAAAGGGGAAAACAGGCTCTCACATAGCCAAAGGTATATCAAAATCAGCCAAGCCAATCAGCAATTGGGTTTCTCATGCTGTTAAGAGATGGGTGCAGGTATCATCAAAAGCATAAGTGTTGGGCAGGAGAAAAACGCCTATATAGTGGAATTCCCAACAGTGGGTTTCTACCAGTTCCAGAAAAACGTGGGTAGACTCAAAGCGAATTGGCAACTAGGAAAAATCGACTGGGAGAGCAACCCATTCCAGAAAAACGCCCCCAAGGGCAAAAACGACCTCTCCCTTAGTCCAAAATCGTGCCCCTCCTTCCCTAGCTGCTGCAAAATACCAAAACGAGTTTCTGGGCATGGAAAAACGCAGGAAATGGTGAAAAACGTGAAGGTTAATACCCCATCGGGCTCAGACTGCGTGAGAGGAAGAATGCCATGGGTCAAGAATGGCTTTGGGTCAATTTTGTGGGGGTTTTCTTGTCCAACCAACAAGAACACGATTTTCCAAGTTGATGGCTTGCCCATGCACGAAAATTGACAGCCATACCTCTCCCATCCCAAGGCATTTATTGTCTCAACCAATTCTTGGAAGAATTAAATGATTTGGTGCATGAGACCAAATGGGTAGTTGAGGGTTCATGGGTTTCCTCAATGAAATGGCTTAACACCATGGCTCAAGGGTTTGGTTATTTTTCCCTCCCTATTCCTTGTAAAGATCATGCCTCCATCTCTTTGTTGCATTGCGTAGCTATTTGTGGGTATCTTTCATTAAATTCATATTTACATGATGTCTTATTTACATCGTGCCCTTCTAGCACAAGAACCATAGGCATCTATCTCTTTAATTTCCGGTGCATAAAATGTTAAATCAATGGTGGGGCCTTGGCCTTGAGCTCCTCACCATGATTAAGTTACAATAATTTCATCATTTACGATTTAGTGCAAAGGGGGTCAAAATGGGGACGTGACAAAGACAATGCTAAATGAATCGAAGTTGTCAAACATGTTTTGGACACATGCCATTCCTATAGTTGTTCACATCCTCAACAGATTTTTAATCAGGACAAATAGTTGCTCAACACCATATAAACTATGGAAAGGAAGACCATCTACGGTTAAGCATTTTAGAATATTTGGAAGCAAATGTTACATCAAAAGAAATGATGATACATTGGGAAAATTTGATTCCAGATCAAATGAAGGAATCTTTCTCGGCTATTCGTTCAAAATCAAATTTTACAAATGCTACAATTTGTGACTCAAAAAAATAGTGGAAAGTCCTAAAGTAAAAGTTGATGAAGTCTTGACTCATAGAAGAATCGAAGAAGATGATGACTTACCACATCTAGAACAACCGTATGAATAAAATCAAGAAATAGAATTACCACAGGAGGAATTATATCAGTGAGGACTAAAAGAATGAATATCAGACACAAGGCCTCCCTCCTGATTTGTTCAGAAAAATCATTGAGAAGATTTTATTATTGGAGACAAAGATGTCGACGTAAAAACTAGAAGAAGTCAAAGAAACCCAACTTAGGAAGTGCATTTCTCGTTACTATCACAAATAGAACCAGAAGGGGTTGAGAAAGCCAAATTAGATGAATAATGGATGAAGGATATGAAGGAAGAATTAGATCAAATAAAAAAGAATGAGACTTGGGAACTCGTTCCAAGAATTTCATGTCCCAAATTTGGAATTGGGTCACAATGGCCTAATCACATTGGCCATATTCATTAGAGTTTGTAAAATTGATGTTAAAGGTCAAATAATTGCCAAGGAGGAAAATTACTAGTTTCCTAGGTTTGGGGTGGAAGCTTTGGGATTTGGAATAATGGGGATAATAAATGATGTTTGAACATTAGAGTGGCATAAATATTTAATAAAGGATCTAAATAAATATATACAAGTGAAAATCAAAGTGGCATTTGATCATGAAGACACATGGAGAAAGTGGGACCCACATATGGCTAGATTTCCCCACTACACTTGGCACATTCTCTCACCAATTCGAATTCAAGGTGAATGGTAACATACTTGGGGGAGTCCAAAAGGTATTATTCATGGCATGACTCATCCAAGGTCTAAATATAGAGGAAGAGTAACTCCCATGGAAGAGGAAGAGGCAATTTGGAGCTAGTGAGACACTTGGGCTAGATTCTCTAACTCTATGACAACAATGATGAAGATGCTATGACACCTATGACACAAATCAGACCTGAAGGCTGACATATGACATATATGACATGTCACAGCTAAAAATAGACTCCAGGAGGGCGCTCAAGGGTGTTAGGGCAGCTAAGATGCTTCCACATGTGATTTGGTGGAAGCGGGAGACTAGGAATTGTTGTACAAGTGGCGTTCTTTGGAATCTCTTCCCAACTTGAGTTGTCATGAGTCTCTTGGAAGGAATTCGACCCATGGAGGACATTAGAAATTTATAAATGTCAATAACAAAGAATGAAACCAGCTTTTGATCATTTTTAGAATTTGCAATTGCATTTGTGAAGAGGGAGAGCTAGTGGATGACTAGTTTCTTTCCTTAGCCAATTTCGAGGGTGAAAGATTCCCATCCAAGTTGGTAATTGGAAAGGCCATTTAGACCTTTCATTTGGAGCTTTAATGGAGTCTTTATTTGCAGGTGTAATCTATAGGGCAGCTCATGGTTTCTTCTATTGCAGCTCACTCCTTCAACCATTTCCAGTTTTGATGGCATATTCTTGATCCTTGAGGGAGGGCGTTTTTGGTGAGATATTGTACTCTTTGGGGGAGCTTCTAATGCCCCATTTATTTTGTAATATGAATTAAATAATATTTTCTTCATCTCCATAAAGTTTCAGGTCGAAATTCCAAGTAGAAATGTATAAATCTCATTTTTAATGGAAGAACAATGCCATTTCCCCACTACCTTGTTGTGAACCAATGTATTGATGATGATTTCAAATGAATGGATGATTCTCTAATGAATTTGTGATTAATGGACTGCCATGGATGTATTTTACAAGTTTCATGTACTGTACTTGAGCATTTGAAGTATTTTTACTCAGTTTAATTGCATTGGGAGAAGAAATAGTGCCATTTCCCCAAGGGTCGAATTGGTGATTTTTGCAGTTGAATGAGAGAGGGTTGGAACAGATATAATAATCAATTAATGGTGCACATGATACCTTAATAACATCCTTAATACATTCCCTACCTCTGTTCATAAATTTTAGTGGCTTTGGAGGCATTTGGGAAGCCATTTTCAGTACTTACCCCAGGGGGATTTGAACCCCAAATTACTAGTAAAATTGCATACTTGGTCCAGAATCTTAAGAGAGTTTGCAAAGGTATTTTGGTGGCCATATATCATCCATTAACATCATATTCAAGTCATAATATTATTCATACACCTTCCTTGAATATTTGAAGGCATTTGGAGTCAATTCGAGACCTAGAGACCAATACTAGTCAAAGGCAAATTACTAGTAAAGTTCCCTACATTGGCCAGAATTGAAAGAGTATTTGCAGAAGTATTTTAAAGATACAAAGGCATCCCTAAAACACATATTTATGTTCTAATCTCATTCATATACCTTCTCAGAATATTTGGGATCATTTGGGGCAAATTTGGGACCTAGAGATCAAAACTAGTCAAAGGTCAAAAAAGGAAAAAAAGTGGAAAAATTGGCATTTTAATAGAATTTTAAAAAAGGGTCATGACAGTGGTATCAGAGCATGGTCCTTGCACCTGTGTATTAGGTACATACATTCAAGAATAATTGGCAGCCATGTATTACTATTATGATGAATCCTATGAGTACAATTCTTATGAGGAATATGCAGATGCTTATGAGCAATATGAAACAGAATGTGAATGGTATGAGGAAGAGGTGCCATCATGCAACACTTCTTACAATTTCAAGAGAAATGAAGATTATTCTTATGACTTTAAATCTGATGAATATGAGTGTGTCACACCAACCAAGGATAATTCTATAAGTGAGTTCCAAAGATGGAGAGCAAAATATAAAACCTTGCCCCAACAATATCAAAAATATCAAGAATATCTTGCTTTTAGCAAAAATACACAAAATGCCATGTCTTTTGAGTACTATGCTGAACATGTTTTTGAAAATAGGCCCAAAAATGAAGATGTGGAGTTAGTGAAGAAAGGTTTATGCCCTTCTTGTAAAAACCCTTGGAGCGAGTATCATATATGTGTGCATGAAAAGATGTCCTCCTTGAGGAGAGCTTTTGAGGTTTATTCAAGAAGAGATTCCAAATATATTGATTCTAAGGAAAACAAGGGACAAAATGCATCAGCTTGCTTTAAGGAGCAAAAGGAAGAGACATCACAAGAGCATGAAGAAGATTCTATTGAAAATATGGAAGATCATTTCGAGACACCTTCTAGCTTAGACATGAACCAAAGAGCATCTACTGATGGATGCTTAAACTATGAAGGAGTACCTACTGATGGGTGCTCACACCTCTATGTTGGTGACATAGAGATCACTTTTGAAAGTGTTTCTACAAGTACAAGTTTCATTAAGCATGATAATGAAGACCTTGTAGCAGTTGAACAAGAACCAAGATCAACTTCCCCATCACCACTTGAGCTTCATGAAGTTGGTCCAAGCAAAATTGAAGAAGATGAGGAGGTTCATTTGCAAGAGCCTCATTTTCTTGAAGGGTCCTTAAAGATGAATGAAAATAAGATCCAAGAGTCCCTCAGCATTCTCCATGACACTCAAGCATTGGTGTCAAATTCTTGTTGGAGAGCTACTTCATTGGAGGAAACATCCTTCCTTGAAGACATGGAGAAGATTCAAAGAGCAATGTGCCACATCAAAGGTAATTTCATGTCTTTGCTTTTTGATATAAACCATTTGTTTGAGCTTAATGAATTGTTACATGATGCATACTTGAAGAATAATGAGGATATTCATAGGCTCACAATTCAAAATGAGCAACTTCTTGAAAAGTTGCAAGATACTTGTTTTTCCTCCTATGTTTCAGATTGTCAAATGGTAGATTGTTTGGAGGATTCTCATGACATGGTGGATCATGAGAAATGTGGGAATTTGAATGTGCTTAATGTGTTTGAATATGAACTTGAAGAGATCCAAACACTTGATGTGGTGGAAGAGGAACTTGAATTGTCTCTTGATGAAGCATATGCAATTTTTAAAGAAGAGCATGATTCCTCTACATGGGAACCAATCTATGACAAAGGTTTCCCACTTTTGAAGGAGCTGCATGATACTACCCACATGGATCCTTCCCATGATGAAAATTCTTCACTTTTTGATCATTTGGGTGAGTTAGTTCATTCTCCTACATCCTACAATTCCATGTTTTGCAGTATTAGTCTCAATGAAGTATGGGTGAAAGGGTTCTTTTTGATGGTGCCACATGAGGAGTATGGAACTCCTAGATTTACCTTTTATGATGACATGGTTGGATCCCATTCTTATTCACATTTGCAGCAACATTATTTGTCACTTTATGATGATGCAAATCTACATGGATGCACCTATGATATGCATTTGAGTCACTTGAAGACTCATGGTTTTTCTTGCTCAACATTTGATTCATTTGATGTTGGAGGAACTTCATCCAACACTTGGGAGAATAGATTTATGATTAGAGAGCATTTTTGTTGGCAGCCACATACTTTGTTATATTTTTATGATTCTCACATTCATGGATGTATGGGTGAGACTTCTTTGAGTCATTTGAAGTCTCCTTGTTTTTTCTGCTCATTATTTGGTTCAGATTTTAGTGGAGATTCTTCATTCACTTCTTGGATGAAAGAATACATGGCTGAATATTTTGATGCATATCACATCCTTTTGGAGCAATATTATAGGACATGGGATCCTCACCTATGTTATTGGAGCAGATTTGATTGGTCACTTGAAGCTTGTATGCACTTGGAAAATGGTGGTCTACTTGCTTGGAGGTATAAGCACTTTCATGACTCTTTAATGAAGCATATCCTTGATGTACATTTTCATTATGTTGTTATGTACTTTGATGATATATATTTGGTACTCATGATGTTTGGAAGAATGCATACAAGAAAATGGGATCCAGGAATCATCTTATCTGATGGTATGGGTTGGAGAGCACTCTTAATTGTTGGGGTGCAATACAAGCAATGGGACCCTGGAATAATTTTTATCTCATTGGTTTCAAATTTTTGGGGAAACAAGTAGTATGGGATATGGATTTCCCACTTAATAAAGTGATTTTTATTAGAGTAGTGCAGCAGCAAGCATGGTGGTTCCTCTCTAAAATCTTCATGGAAACTCAAAGACTCAAGGTTGGGCAATTCAATGGCAACTTCAAAGAATTATATAGGAAGCAGGTTCTTCAACACCCATGTTTGAAATTGCTTGAGGACAAGCAATATTGGGAAGGGAGGATTTGTCATGTCCCAAATTTGGAATTGGGTCACAATGGCCTAATCACATTGGCCATATTCATTAGAGTTTGTAAAATTGATGTTAAAGGTCAAATAATTGCCAAGGAGGAAAATTACTAGTTTCCTAGGTTTGGGGTGGAAGCTTTGGGATTTGGAATAATGGGGATAATAAATGATGTTTGAACATTAGAGTGGCATAAATATTTAATAAAGGATCTAAATAAATATATACAAGTGAAAATCAAAGTGGCATTTGATCATGAAGACACATGGAGAAAGTGGGACCCACATATGGCTAGATTTCCCCACTACACTTGGCACATTCTCTCACCAATTCGAATTCAAGGTGAATGGTAACATACTTGGGGGAGTCCAAAAGGTATTATTCATGGCATGACTCATCCAAGGTCTAAATATAGAGGAAGAGTAACTCCCATGGAAGAGGAAGAGGCAATTTGGAGCTAGTGAGACACTTGGGCTAGATTCCCTAACTCTATGACAACAATGATGAAGATGCTATGACACCTATGACACAAATCAGACCTGAAGGCTGACATATGACATATATGACATGTCAGGGCTAAAAATAGACTCCAAGAGGGAGCTCAAGGGTGTTAGGGCAGCTAAGATGCTTCCACATGTGATTTGGTGGAAGCGAGAGACTAGGAATTGTTGTACAAGTGGCGTTCTTTGGAATCTCTTCCCAACTTGAGTTGGCATGAGTCTCTTGGAAGGAATTCGACCCATGGAGGACATTAGAACTTTATAAATGTCAATAACAAAGAATGAAACCAGCTTTTGATAATTTTTAGAATTTGCAATTGCATTTGTGAAGAGGGAGAGCTAGTGGATGACTAGTTTCTTGCTTTAGCCAATTTCGAGGGTGAAAGATTCCCATCCAAGTTGGTAATTGGAAAGGCCATTCAGACCTTTCATTTGGAGCTTTAATGGAGTCTTTATTTGCAGGTGTAAGCTACAGGGCAGCTCATGGTTTCTTCTATTGAAGCTCACTCCTTCAACCATTTCCATTTTTGATGGCATATTCTTGATCCTTGAGGGAGGGCGTTTTTGGTGAGCTATTGTACTCTTTGGGGGAGCTTCTAATGCCCCATTTATTTTATAATATGAATTAAATAATCTGTTCTTAATCTCCAGAAAGTTTCAGGTCGAAATTCCAAGTAGAAATGTATAAATCTCATTTTTAATGGAAGAACAATGCCATTTCCCCACTACCTTGTTGTGAACCAATGTATTGATGATGATTTCGAATGAATGGATGATTCTCTAATGAATTTGTGATTAATGGACTGTCATGGATGTATTTTACATGTTTCATGTACTATACTTGAGCATTTGAAGTATTTTTACTCAGTTTAATTGCATTGGGAGAAGAAATAGTGCCATTTCCCCAAGGGTCGAATTGGTGATTTTTGCAGTTGAATGAGAGAGGGTTGGAACAGATATAATAATAAATTAATTGTGCACATGAGACCTTAATAACATATTTAATACATTCCCTACCTCTGTTCATAAATTTTAGTGGCTTTGGAGGCATTTGGGAAGCCATTTTCAGTACTTACCCCAGGGGGATTTGAACCCCAAATTACTAGTAAAATTGCATACTTGGTCCAGAATCTTAAGAGAGTTTTCAGAGGTATTTTGGTGGCCATATATCATCCATGAACATAATATTCAAGTCCTAATATTATTCATACACCTTCCTTGAATATTTAAAGGCATTTGGAGTCAATTCGAGACCTAGAGACCAATACTAGTCAAAGGCAAATTACTAGTAAAGTTCCCTACATTGGCCAGAATTGAAAGAGTATTTGCAGAAGTATTTTAAAGGTACAAAGGAATCCCTAAAACACATATTTATGTTCTAATCTCATTCATATACCTTCTCAGAATATTTGGGATCATTTGGGGCAAATTTGGGACCTAGAGATCAAAACTAGTCAAAGGTCAAAAAAGGAAAAAAAGTGGAAAAATTGGCATTTTAATAGAATTTTAAAAAAGGGTCATGACAAAGAACCAAAAACAAGAATGTTATAGGTACGAAGTGAGTATTCAAAAACAAACTAAATGAAGATGGGAAAGTTGTCATAAACAAGGCAAGATTGGTATGCAAAGGATATGCGCAAATCAAGGGAATAGATTTTGAGGAAACTTTTGCCCCTGTGGCACGAATGGAAGCTATCAGAATTTTCCTGGACTATTCCTGCACAAAAGATGTCAAGGTATATCAAATGGATGTAAAATCAGCTTTTCTAAACAAAGATCTTGAAGAAGAGGTGTACATTGAACATCCAGATGGTTTCTCACTCTCAGGAAACAAGGATTATGTTTGCAAGCTAAAGAAACCTCTGTATGGACTCAAACAAGCCCCCAGAGCCTGGTATTCAAGGCCAGATAAATATATGCAAAACCAAGGATTCAAAAGGGGCAGTGTAGACAGTAATCTCTACATCATAATTGAAAATGAAAAATGATACTCATGGAAGTATATGTTGATGATATCATTTTTCGAAGCAATGATGATAGAATGAGTCAGCAATTTGTGAAAGATATGCAAAAAGAGTTTGAAATGTCTATGCTAGGAGAACTGTCCTGTTTCCTTGGGTTGCACATTTTACATTTGAATGATGGAATCTTCATCTCCCAATCTAAGTATATAAAGGAAATGCTAAAAATATTTAACATGGAATATTGCAAGCCAATCTATACACCCATGGTTACAGGATGCAAGTTGAGTAAAGAAGATGAGGCTAAATACGTTGATCATAGGCTTTACATATTGATGATTGGCAATCTATTATATGTAATTGCTTCCAGACCATATATCATGCAATTTGTTGGTTGTCGCAAGGTTTCGGGAAGCACCCAAGGAAATCCATGTTCAAGTAGTCAAAATAATTTTCAGGTATTTGAAAAGGAATATGTATCTTGGTCTATGGTACTCAAGAAGAAAAAATCTTGACTTAGTCGCGTACAATGATACAGATTGGGATAGAAGTATTGATGATAGGAGAAGCACTAGTGGTGTAACGTTTTTATCAGGAAACTGTCTTGTGTCATGGATCAGCAAAAAAAAACCATCTGCGGCATTATCTACAATAGAAGCAGAATACATTGTTGCAGTTGCTTGTTGTTCACAAGTGTTATGGATGAAACATACTCTAAAGGATCTTCAAGTAAATATAGATCGTCCAATACAAATACTATGCGACAACACAAGTGTTGTCAGTATCTCCAAAAATCCGGTTATGCACTGCAAAACTAAGCACATCCCCATCAAGTATCATTTTGTGAGAGAGCAAGTAACTGAAAATGTGGTCAAATTAGAATATGTTGATACTAAGGAACAAATTACAGATATATTTACAAAACCTCTTCCATGAAGTATATTTGAATATCTCAGAAAAAAAATTGGGTGTGGTTCTCAATCCTCAACACAATGAGAACCTAGTAATCAAAGAAGCATAAATCCAAAAGGGATCAACACTGCACAGTTGGAAAGTAAGGACAACAGCATGATCACTGCGCAAGGAATAGTGAAGTATTGTGACAAGAACAGGAGATCAAGGTAGCGTAATGTAACATCTTTATCAGAAAAGCAATCAAAGAAGATTATGAAAGGATATCAGTACATAAGATTTGCAAAGCAATGAAGCATGATGATAGGGGGATTTATCCCTGGATACAGTCATGATAAACACCATTTCAAAACAAACAAGAGGAACTCATATAGTGAAAAATAATGGCACCTCTTTTCCATTGATGTCAAAGGGGGGGAAATGCATGAGTATGAGGCATGGAATGCACATTAGAAGCTGACATCAGCAGGAAAAAATGAAAGGATAGATGCATGAATTTGTTATGTATGTGATGATAGAAGCGATCCATGAAGTCAGTAGGATAACACAAAAAGGGGAGAATTGCAAACAACAAAGAGGAAAAGCATTAAGACCTAGCATATGTGAAAGAGCATGAAGCCTTAGCGGACGTGAAAGAGTGTGAAGATCTAAACATATGGTCTACGAAGATGTAACAGAAAGAAGAATGGTTCATGCGGAGAATTGGTAGCATAAATACTAACAACAAACGCAGTAGCCATAATCCCAAAGAACTCAAGCGGAATATATACATAGGGGGAGCACTGTGACAAAGTACATATGACTCATACAGTTAAAAGAAGATCAATTACAACTTCATAAGGTGTTGACATCAATGCCAAAGGGGGATATTGTTGAGCATTGGTTGTCAATAATTTCAACTAAAGATGATGTCAGGTGTTTGAATATAAACTAATGTCAAGGAGGATGTCAACTGATTCAATGTGAGTCATTGATATCAACTGAAGTCAAAGTCGATACAGTATTCCTACAGAAGTATGAAGAAGTTGGAAGCCACTTTGAAGCAATATATGTGCAATATGAATAAGAACATGAATACCAGAAGTATATGCACAAATAGTGAAGGTTACAAACATGTATGCAAATTTGGAGTATATCTAGAAGTGCATTCAGTCTGAATCTGTGTGTCAAGGATACATCATGCAAATCTAGTTCAAGAAAGAATACAAGTAATGTATCGTACAACATTTGGTCCTTGCACATAAATCAAGTCCACCAATTCATACATTCACATGGTAGCATCCAAGGAGTTAGTTGGACAATGGTATAAGTGCTTAAGCATCCAAGGAGTTGGTTGAAAAAATGGTACGAGTATGCAAGCAAGCCTGAGTGTTTCTTGGTTAAAATTTGGAAGTGTGCAAGCAGTTAATGGTTGGACAATCCTGAAAGCGTGCAAGCATAGCCAATCAGAAGATGCTTTCAGTAAGTGGAATGCGCACAAGTTCCTAGAAGTGTACAGTGGTTGAAGACCATATATGAGAGAATTCCACAACCAATGGTACAGTAGGTGTGCAAGTCCCACAAAGGATGACAAGGAAAAGGACAAAGACCCACTTAGAAGAAGTTGGAGTATGCGTAGAATCTGCAAAGTATCAATGCACCAAGGGAGCATTACCCACAAGAGATTATGCAACACAAGTCATAGATGCATTAAGATGAAGTGTAATATTGCACACATACCATAAGGCAATGATACATTAAGAGCGCAAGGGTGCACCAACAACGTGTAAAGTCCCACTAAGTTATGGACCTTGAGGGCGTAAGACACATATCAAATGACACATCCATAGAACAGAAGATGAAAGGTGGCATATGCATAATCTATGAAGTATGGAAGAAAGGATGCCACGACCAACTTATGAAGATACAATCTGTGCAAGACATGTATAAATAGAGATGCAAGTTAGATATTGAAAGTAAGCTTGATGGCGAGAGCATAAGAGCTTCGAGTGCAAGTTTCAATTTTTTTTTCAGGGAATCAAGGGGCTCGTGGACAGAAAATAATGATCTAGTGAAGATTCGTATGCACACATGCAATAGAATGAAGTTTTGATGGTGTGCAGAATAATATGATAAATGTGTGGTAGATGCGTGGATACTAAAATGAATAAATACTAAAGTGTGAGCAAGTGCTTGATGTTTTGAAGGACATTAATACAATCAACACACTGATAGTCATAGATGTTGTAAAGACATAAGCACAGAGATAGAACCAAATTTTATTAGATATTGTGCAGATGTCTAACTGATGCATATGATCAAAAGTGAAAGTGTGTGATGTGGAGAACTCCATCGGATGCGCAATGACATAACAAAAGCAGGATCTGATAGGACATTAATACAATCAACACACTGATAGTCATAGATGTTGTAAAGACATAAGCGCAGAGATAGAACCAAATTTTATTAGATATTGTGCAGATGTCTAGCTGATGCATATGATCAAAAGTGAAAGTGTGTGATGCGGAGAACTCCATCGGATGCGCAATGACATAACAACAGCAGGATCATGATATAGATGATCTGAGATAAGTGCGTTAAATAGAATAGACGAATCATTTGATGCACAAGACGTCGCAGATTATCTAAGAGACTGTAGCACTTAATTAGAATGGACACATCAGAAAGTGCACAATTCCATATGTTACTAGCGCTTTATTTCAGAACAACAAACTATCAATTGAAAGCAGAGTATCGGTTGATCATTCCAGTCACATAGTGCAGAACGTTGAGATAAAAATGATGTAGACTGTAGTATCAGCAGAGCACAAAATATATGAATTAATTCATTAGAAGAAGTATGATTTGAGAGGAATGAGAGGTCAAGTGATGTATGCAGCGTAGTGACAAAGTATAGTCTGCATACGAAGGTGGTGCACAATAGAATTGTCATCAGAAGATCTGAAGAAGTGCACAAAATTGAATTTCGGTAAGACAGTAACATACATAAAACATCAAGGTGGTCGAACGAGGCAAGGAGACAGGGAGTTAGAGCTTCCTTCAGGTTGGTCCTGTAAAATAAAGAAGACAAGGGGTCGGTTCCTCCTTCCAGTTGGTGCTGGAGAAACACAAGTAACAGAAGTTTCCTTCATGTTGGTGCCTGTAAAACTAGGGGGTTGGTGCCTCCTTCCAGTTGGTGCTGGTAAACATAGGAAGTCGGTGCTTCCTTGAATGTATCTTTTCTCATTATAAATAAGCATTCTGTGGTTTTCTCCCATTTGGGTTTCCACGTAAAAATCATGTGTGTTATGTGTTGTTTATGTTTTGCATATATGTGTGGATGTTTATTTACTGATGCATAACTGAAGATAAATATTAAGTAAAGGCTAATCTATTAAATAAGGTAAAAATTTCTAATAACTATGCTAATACTGATTCACCCCCCCTCTCAGTTTTAAATTGATTCCAACATATAATAGAATGTCATTTCCTTCAACAAAATAGTATTTCCTCTTCTCAACAAGGCACACAATCTACCATATATTCCAAGTTTCTACCTCTCAATTTGTCACTTCTCAAAGACAAGTTACATCATCACAACTTGAAACTATCCCTCCTTAACCTAAACAGGAGTTTGAATCTTGATAAAATTTGATTTTCTTCCCCTAACCCAAGATTAGGATCACATGATTCCCAAAATACTGATTCGCCCCCCTCTCAGTATTAAATCGATTCCAACATACAATAGAATGTCATTTCCTTCAACAAAATAATATTTCCTCTTCTCAATAATATTTCCTCTTCTCAATAAGGCACGCAATCTACCATCTAGTCCAAGTTTCTACCTCTCAATTTGTCACTTCTCAAAGACAAGTTACATCATCATGACTTGAAACTATCCCTCAACCTAAATAGGAGTCTGTATTTTGATAAAATTTGATTTTCTTTCCCTAACCCAAGATTAGGATCACATGATTCCCAATTCTCCCTGGGATTCATCTCATTTCATTACTTCTATTAAGCTAAAACTTCCTCACATAGAGATTGATCCTTATCTAGTTGACTTCAACTATACGATAAGTGGTTGTTGCCAAGATTTCCTTGATTGCTTATCCTCCTCCTTGCCCCCCTCAATCACCTAGTGACCCTCTTCATTGGATATTCCCTCATGGAAGGCCCTCTCTATCCTTCCTCTTTTACCTCTATTCTCATTTCCACTCTTATTAAGGCCTTGATACCTTCACCTCCTTGGAGAATCTATATCTTTCTCTTTATCCCTTCAATGGATCTTTTGAGTAGCTTGACCCTTCCTCCATTTTCCTTATGCCTGCCCTAACTTGCTTAGGGAATTCTCCCCTCTCTCTCCATTTTTATTTATCCTAGATTCATGTGCTCTCCCTTGCTTATCTCATTTTATTTCCCTTGACATGCTTATACTTGGGGTAAACTTCACCTTCTGTTCCTATCCTTTCATTGCTATCTTGAGTTTATACTAGCTTCAAAAGGTTCCCATGTTTTTATATGGTTTTCCAAGTTAAATGAATCCATGTCTTGGAACAAAACCTTTGTGTGGCCAACTTAGGCCTCATACTATTGATAAGCACCATCCCCCATGCATAATTTTATTATTATTATTATTTCTCTTATATTTTCCTTTGTCTTCTATCGTTTTTGTACTTACTTCTCTCCTCCCTTGCAACTTGTTGTGGACAAAGAAGAATTCTTGGATATTAAGAAGATTTCTCTTCACTAAGTAGCTACAAGACTAGCAATTCTCACTTTTTATGATATGGCACATTGGATCAACTCTCATGTCAATCTCAGAGCTTCTACAATAGTTAATAATTGTCGTCAAATTGTGGGCTCATTCAGACTAGAATATTTATCAACTATGTATAAAGTAAGTCCACCTGAAATCAATTTAAATAGGGATTTTTTTGGATAAATTCAAAGCTCAATACTTGGACATGGTTGACTTGGGAAATGAATGGTGGTGTGATTCAAATTAATTCAAGGATATATTAAATATATTTTACCCTAACCAATGTCTCAAAGAACCCTACAAGTTAATAGCCACCATGTTATGCAGATTATATGGTGAGAAAGATGCCCAACATTTTAGATTAGAGTGGGTTCCTATCATTTACCAAATCACAGAAAAGGGTTTGATCTTCAATTGGGCTAAAATTTTGTCTTCTAGCATTCATCATTCTATTAAAAAGTATTTGGATTCACCATCGGGTTATGGAGAAGGGTTTTTCATGTTCGCTTATTCAATTGATGTTGTTTGTGCTAAAAGTCATTTTCCTTTGTCAAAATGGCATTGGACCCCTTCTCGGGAACCTATACATGTTTATTGTTCAATTCTTTGGAGTAATAAGTACATCAACTTCCTTTATGATATCTGCAATGGTTTTAAGGTCCCTCTTTATACATTGCTATATTTACCTTGGAAACTCAAAAATGATATCAATGAGATTGGAGATTGGTTCTTAATGAACATTTCTCTTACATCAAAATTTATGGTTGTGCATCAGCCCCTCATCTTCTCCTTAACTATGTTCCAAATAGATTGGTATTGAAAGAAATTACTTTTCTTTTCAAACAATGGTTACAGGAATCACTCTCTCTTTAATGAAAAACTATAAAATATTATGGCCTTATTTTCCTCTTACTCTTGGAATTTTTTACTATGTTAAATATCAAACATGCCTATAAGGAGGGGAAATAACTTGAATATATTTTGTTTCATTGTGTGATATTCAAAAGGAATGACTCTAAAGAAATCATCAAAGAACACTATAAATCGATCAAATACACTAAGTCATATCATCATGAAAAAATGTTCATTTGATACTATATTCCAATGATATGAGACCATTGAAGATGTTTTGAGTAGGATTGAGGACATTCAAGATAGCCAAGAAAAGACAAAATTCTTAGCTTTTCAAAATGAAAGACTTAGGTCATTTCAGGAGGAGAAGAAGAAGATCTAAGGAACAAAATTCATTTAGCTAGAGTCAACACAAGGAAAGATAAATGATGGGAAAAGTAAAGAGAATTCTCTCTAGTACATGCAAGTTGAAGAACAAGACCAAGACAAGTTGGAGAATCCTTTTAATGAAGAAATACCTACAGAGTTGCAGACTCAAGAAACCTACGAAAAATCTATCATTGAAGGTAATCCAAGTCAGATCACTATGACTCAAGAGTCTCAGATTGTTCCAACGGGTACACCAATTATAACAACAACCTAAGATTCTCAAATTGTTTCATCAAGTTCATCAACTATTGCAACTACACCTATTGCTGCCATCAGTAGAGAAGTGTCACCTACAATGCTTGATTTGGATGATTTACAGCCTGAAGAGGAAATGGTAGTACCTCTTGGTGACTAATTCTTTAGCAATGCTAAGAAGGGAATCATCAAGAGAAGGCCCAAAAAGAGAAAGTTGGATAGTATTGAAAAGGAACCATCTAAACAAGTCCTAATTTGGAATGTTGCGAAATAGGATCCAGAGAAAGTTAATGTGGAAACAACTTTTTCCCTAGGATCTTTTGCTAATGCTAATGTGTGGGCTGTCAATGAGCTTTTAGAAAAATTGGATAGGAGAAAAGCACACATAATTTCTTTGGAGGAAGAATTGAGGAATTGAAGGTCTTCGATGGAAGCAGAATAGTTTCAATAGACTAATCACCTTGAAGAAAATTATATTTCCAGGTCGCCATTTTACAAGATCAGCATAAACAGGAAGTAGACAGAATAAGGGAAGAACATTCAAAATAATTGTCTACTATTTTTTAAAAACATGAATTGAATCTTGAGGAGGTTTCTGAGCAATTTCAGAGACAAAGTAGTTCATTGGAAGCACAGATACAAGAGTTTAAAGATGAATAGAAGTATGTCTAGTCATTTAAATATGAAGCCTTATCTATTAATTCTAAATTAAAAGATGATCATGCTAACTTTTATCGAAAACTAAGTACAATCCAACAACACTATAACAATTTACTTAAGTTTCTAACCAAATGGAAATTTAGGAAGATGAGCAAAAGAATGCTTAAGTTTATTTTGATAAGGTTAAGGTTTGGGAAGTCAAAAATAGGACTACTCCTGATAATATTACAAGAATGACTGATAAAGATAGAGCCCAAATCTAGATATCATTAGACAATTGGTCAAATTCCTATGAATATATCAGGGAATTGATTGATATAGCTAGCTAGTGGTGGTCTTCGCTTTGGGATTCCACTCTGGATGTGATTGAAGATTTCATCATGCCACATGTTGAATATCTAGGAAATTAATCTCCTAGTGAATTAGCCATTGCATTTTTAGAACAATAGAGGAATGCCAATTCATACAAGATCGCTCAAATCAGCAAATGGGATGTTGACGCAGCGTCTATCGACAGGGGTTCACTTCGCACTGTCGCCAACAAACTATCAACCCAAACTCCCTTATACACTGGCCTAAAAAGGTGTAACCCTTCCCAGCAACAGTTGCGGAGCAAGTGCAGTCTCACCCGAGATGGATAAGGGAGCTGCTGGAACCAAGTTTCCGCAGTGAAGTTGAGGATATGCCTTCAACACACATTACCTTTGCAACAACCAGATATTACAATATCCACAGCATGCTACTAACTTATCATTTGCACTTTAAGTCATTCGCAGATTTTAAAAAACATTTGGAGCAATATGTTCGACATACTTATTTAGATTAGCATTACTTCCTACACCTACAGCATATCCGCATCAATCAATATAAAACATTCACATAACATATCTCACATTCATCATCGCATCATTGCAAAGGAATAGAGACAGAAATTACACCATAATTGAACATCTCCATTCATTCACCAACCCTGCAGAATGAACCTCATAGAAACTGTCAATACACCATATTGCGGATACAAAGCGAACCCAAAAGATAGGATAATCCTTTCAAAACTGGTTGCCCTCAGGCTTACAATCCTGTTCTATTTATCTGCTTCTATTTGATTACAAAATGGTCCACATGACCGACTTAACTAATCTAACAATTCTTGCACTTCCGCGAATGGTCCTTCTTTCGCGCAATGACCCTTTTCGCACCTGTCAGCTTCCGCACTTCCTGCGGATCTATCCCATGCCAACAGGCCCCCAACACAAACTTGTGGCTCATCCCAAGCCACCTCAGTTGGACATTGTTGTTTTGTTGTATTGTTGTTGGAAGTCATCATAGGTGGTTCGGATCTGGTCGACTACCTCTTTGACTAATGCACGGAGCTGCGCACTCTCTAGTGCCTACTGTTCCATTGGGTGGTCACATACTTTCTGTCGTACCTCCTACAATTGCTCCTATACCTGTTTCATCACTGGTACTACTCGTGCTATGAGGATTTCAGCCTTTGTTTGAAGCTCATCCAAATGTGCACGTCATTGCTTCCTTTCGTGGGCCTTTTCAGCCCGTTGCTTCATACTTTGCAGTTCTGCGGCTTTCACCATTCGCATCATTATGGGCATCATTTTGAACGATCCCTTAAAGGTTTCCAACTGCTCTTCTACTTCACGGAGCATTCTCTTCAGTGTGGCTAACTAGTCATCCTCAACCAACCTGTCCCAAAACTCTGTAAGGCCTACCGCAACTTGTTGTGCTGCATGTTCCATCTCCTGAATCTCTACCACTGCTTCCTCTATCGCTGTCTGTCGACTCTGAATTTGCGCTGGTGGGGTGCTAAGTGTTACTCAAGTTTACAGCTCCACATTTTCCCTTTTGAGCTCAGTAATGGCTACTCCTAGCATAACAGCTTAATCTTCTGGGGAAACATCCAGATCTAGCGCCGCCTTTTCACATGCCTACGCAAGTGCTCTTTCTAACCTTGTCCATTCCTCTACATCCTTTTCTTTCGCAATGAGTGCTATAGTCTGCTCCTCGATGACCTTCTCTTTCCCAGATAGGACTTCTTCTAATCAAGCCTTCTCCTCGATAACTTTTACTTTCGCAGCCAGTACTGCGACGTGTTTATCTCGAAGGTGTTGAGCCTCTGTCTCACTGTGTTGCATTTGCTTCTTGTATTCGACCATCTTGTTGTGCATCGCAACCTCGCGGTCACGGATTTCTGTGCTTGCTGCCGCTTGGACTCGATGTACTGTCAACATTGGGAGTAAGTTGAAATCAACCAATGCCAAGTCGGCCTTTCGAATCTTGAGGTCCAAGGTATTATCGCCTATTCCAAAGGCGTGGGTTTTGAATTAGACTATGCATTGCTGGATGCCCACTTCTACCTCGACTCTAGGAGTCGACAGGTCTTGCTGGATGTCTCCATGTGGTACCCTTCTATTGATTATTGTGTTCACCACAGTGTTTAACAGCTCCCCTATGTACTGGAAATTCTCTGTTGAATGTTGTGTAACCTTGCGGCGGTTAGTCTCCACGATCTGCGTAATGCTATCCAGAAATTTGTCGGCCTGCTGCGCAGTGAGCCCTTCCTGTGTGTTGCTTCTAGCACAGTCCATTCTTTTATTTGTCCTCCGTTCTTCTTGTTGGAGTTCCAGTTCTAAATCTGTTAGGGTGTTGGTTGTGGATGCCTCGTTGTCGCCAGACTCCATCGTTTGGTCCTGTGCGTCTACCTCCTATTCTGCGCTCTCCTTCTAGTTGGTGGAAGCTTTGTCTTCCCTGGTTTGGTCTTGTCGCCCTGCTTCCTGTCCCTTTTCGATATCCTTCGGATCTACAGGGACCTTACATATTTCTGCCCATTTGGCGATGATATTGTCAAGCTCGCCCTCAGTGAGCTTGTACTGTGTCCACAGCCATTGCTTAGTAGGATCTGCTCGGGCCTGGAGGTAAATCTTGTGTTCTTCGATGGATATCTGGGTGATGGAGTGATACTTTGTCGCATCTTGCATTGTGATCCGCGGTATCAGCTGTGCGTCTTCCTGCATCCTTTCGAGCCATATATAAAACTGTATGACGTTTTCTTTCTATTGTTCTTTGTCAGTGGTCAACCATAGGTTTTGGTACCGAGAACCATCGCACAGTCGGGGTTCCGTGGGATCCACCCCCTGATAGTCATCTGGTTCCCTCCATGATTTTAGGGCAATGAGAAGGATTAGCCATGAATATGTGAACAATTTCCTGTACTCCTGTGCATCATACACGTCCGCGGTCAATTCATGGAGCAAGAACTGAGCCCAGTTCATCTGTTCTCCTACGGTGCATCGTTCCGCAGCTGCGATGACACCTTAATTACATTACAGGGGTCAATTTTTCTGTGTGATTTTGACCACGAGTATCTTTGCCCCTACTCTGACTGCTTGGCTGTTGATTGTATTGATCAAGTAGCCTTTGGAATCTTTTTCTACTCCACACTTTGCAGATAATTGTTCTGCTAATTTCTTATCGTTGTCCTTACCCTGGAAAAACTGAGAAGGGTCAGCGCCCTCTTGAGCCAAGCCGGTGATTCTGGCAATTAGGTCGATGGTGACTGGGATTCTCTCATGTAGCCAGAGGGATCCTTACTCCACAGCTTCATCGATCGTGACGCCTCTTTTTCTTGTGTGGAACTGTAGACATAACTTCTGGATGCTCCTGCACAACTGGTGTGGGCTGCGGTCTTTTGGTGCTGGTGCTAGAAACATACACTTCCATTTGGATCTTGGGATACTGAAGTAGCTAACTTTGTTTCCAATTCGCCTCCTATATACTGGCCGGTAATATCCATCTGATCATGGGTCATAATTGATAAATCTCATTGGGATCTACCAAATCCATCACGTGCGTTGGTTATTAACTCCCATTGTTCTCGGTTTTGTCATTTTTCGGTGTGGTATAACTGCGGCATTTATTTGCTTTATTGCCGGATTGGACCGTCGTGCATCGTGGTAGCTTCCAACTTGCCTACAATGCGTTGTCAGCTTCTTCTTTTTCGGCACAACGAGCACTGCTGTATCGTTGGCTTCGTGGTCGTGGCCACTCTTTGCCGATTTCACCGGGTTGCTGTTGTGTATTTCTCAATGTCATCTGTCAATGGTTCTGCTTTGATTATTTTTCCTATTGCGGATGGACATTGATATGCACGCTCACAATAATCGGACGTGACCTTCCCATCCGCATTACTGAGATATGAGAAAAGCTGGTTGATAAAATGAAAATTTTGAAGCTCAAGTGGCTAAGTGGCACATGAGAATCCTTTAACACCCATCTGTCTATTTTGGCGTTGCTTCTATAGAGCTCCTTTAACACCAGGCAAAAAAACATAATCAATTTTCTTATTTTCCAACGCTTTAAGCCTCGAACATAGGAACAACTGTGTTTCTCTTTCATTCTAAGGTGGTTGTGATGTTATGGTGATATGAGTACACTACAACTTGCCAGATGAAGGGGCCTTGCCTACATAGTGGGACTACTGGCTTTCCTCACCTCTATTCACGGAGATGGTAATTGATCTTATATTCGTGAAAAACTAGAGAATATTGCAGTATTGAATGTATGAGTGGGAACAAAAAATAAAAATAAAAATAAGCTTTTATGATAAATAATATGAGATAGAAGCAAAGGGCATCATTATCGCTTTGCTCTATTTTGAACCATGTTTTAGCTTTACTGCTATTTATGTTTGTTATTGATTGTATTCTCTCTTCTGCTATCCATTTTTGTTGTATGAATATAATTCTGTCACTTCTCACGAAAAATATAATAGATTCTAGGAAAAACAGCATGGCCTACAAGACTTCATACTTGAAATAGAAGCAAAAAAAATAGGAAACCCTAATTCAATAACCCAGGGATATGAGCATAGGGAGGCAATGGTATGAGAAAAATAATAATGAAGCACGCAACTCAAATAGTATTGGCCAAAAGATGAATGTGGGCAGCCCTCTCATACTTGTATTCAACACATCTCCAGATATGGTGTTGGTAGATGCTGCTAAAGGTGGATTTCAAAACTGTTGATTTCTACAGTAACAAACACTACATAAGCACGCAATTGTATCGAAATACAAGATTGGAAGATGGCTACATATATATAGAAACTATTGATACTAAAAGTTATCTCTTGTCATGGTGTTTTTCCATACTCTTTGCATCCATCGCTAACGGATACACGTCAAACAACGTACCACTACTCCTCAAAGGTAAATATTGTGTTTAGGTTTTCAAAATCAATGGTCCTATGCTCAGGATGAGAATATGAACGTGAGCAATTTTTAATGTAAGTAGTATGTAGGACTTTATGCTTCAATTTGGCAACCGAGTCCCAATCTCAATGGCGTGGGAAGAATCTACTTGATTCTTGGCACAAGGATTTTCTTTACAAGTTTTATGTAGAGTGAAAGAATTGCCAGAACACCGGGGAACTTTGTGTTTACCTTTTCGACTTTTTTCACCCATCTTGAGGCCGCAAAAGGATTAAATTTTGAGAACCTACTGATTCAGGCAAGATTTTATTAACAAATAATATTTCCTTCTGGTTGCATCAACATACAATAACTATCAAAGAGGATAGCAAAAATGCATTAGTCATCTAAAACATGGAATGAGCCAGATACAACCCATAAAGCACTACACCGAAATGGTTAGCCATGTTCCAACGAGGAACCATAAGATGATAGTTGACCATGGAAATAATGCTACCAGAACAAATTAGGGATTTGAACCCAAAACCAGGAACAACAACTTCCAAATGACATTTTACCAGGGGAATAATGCTACCAAAACAAATTAGGGATTTGAACCCAAAACCAGGAACTCCAACTTCCAAATTTGTAAAACGTTTAGTACAATGTAGCTAATGCAGTTTAGTTAGCAGGGTTTTAAAGCCATCCTTTTGATTTATGGGATTGAAATATGAGGCCTTTGGCATAATCTCGATTGTCTTTCCAATGAGGGTTTTGACAAAGATCTGCATCTTGAAATCTTACTAAAACCAACGACCAAGTACTGCAAATCAAATAGAACACATCTTAACACTGATAACATAGCCAACGGGAGTCAGAACCTCATACAAGATTAAAGGAAAGAAAGAATGTCGTTTAAGGAATCTCATACAGTGAAAATTTGTATCCAATTTAGTCTCAAGGGAATTACATAACCTAACAGAAATTGGAATTTTGCTCTCTAAAAAGGAATACTTCTTCAAATTAAACTAGTTCTTAACAATACGTAGATAGAGGGACAGAAAAAAGTACATGGACCATTAACAGAGTTATAATGTCTAGATTTACGTCAATGGATGTTGTTAAAGCAAATATTACCAATCTCTCTAATTTAAAATTAAAACATCTTGTATGTGTGTTGTATACTGGAGGAGGTTAGCAGAGACTTTATAACAGTATATATGTCTTAGGTATATCTGATCTTACGCCCCAGTATGGCATCGCCGTTGCGTTTCCATTGCTTCCAGTCATTCTACCTGCAACAGAACTCATCCTGGATGGGTTTTTCCTCTGGCATTGATGCAACCGTGCCACTCTTTGCCATGTGACTGCTTGCCTAACCAAAACGAGACTCTGAAAATTTTTCTAAATTCTCCTCATTCATATCCATCACATAACCTCAATCCGCTTCCACTTCCATTACCTGATTCTCCTGCTCTCTGCAGCTCTGCAAAATCATTTTTAGATCACAGCAGTAGTAAATTCTCGTCCTCCAGGATTCTTCTTTGAAACTTACCCCTGAAAATAAACCCCCGATTTCAATTTCTTGGCAAGTACGATTTTCATATGTCTTCATGCTCAGACTCCGTGAACGGCCCCTGCTCACTAGAAACTTCTCGGACATGCCACGATCAAGCTATCGTTCAGACAAGGGTGGGAGAATGAAGAACACAGTTGTGGGTCAAATGCATGCCAAGAGATGTTTTGGTAATGACAATTGATCTAACATGCAACATGACACATGTAGTAGGCACAGGCCATCATGCAGGAAACCGCTATCGCCAAATGCAGGAAAATGGGGCCTTTAATCTAACATGCAACATGACACATGTAGTAGGCACTGGCCATCATGCAGGAAAATGGGGTCGGCCTTGATATGAGGCCAAATAAGACCTCAAAACTACTGATTGGTCCAAACTTAAATATATACCATAAAATTAGGCTAAAATGCCTATAAATCCATGCATGAACCAATACAATTTCATCGGATCGATTTCAAGAGTCCCTACTGCCTGTGGGCAGGGACTAATAAAACAATAACCCGGAATTGGAAGGTCAAAGTTTGAATATCCAATATTTCAAATGATGGACTTATAAAATATATATGACTGCCACATATTTGAATATTCAATATCCATATGGAAAAACCTTATTAATTAGAGCATGTCTTGATTCCGGATGACCGGGATCTGGGTATCCAGAATTTGGAATAACAATGTCGTTGATTACTTCTGGATGTCCAAAATCCATATATCTGAAATGCGGTAAAATAAACTTAATTTGTCTAAACGGGACCCAGATCTGGAAGACCGCGATCAGGGTATTCGTGATTTTCTAAGGATGGGAAAATTGTCTTGGATGTGGATATAAAGGTTGTAACAAATAATGTTTTAAGGAAAATTAAGTGATTTATGGAATGATTCAAAGCATGAAAATTTTCTACACCTACAGCATATCTGCATCAATCAATATAAAACATTCACATAACATAGCTCACATTCATCATCGCATCATTGCATAGGAATAGAGACAGACAGAAATTACACCATAACCGAAAATCTCCATTCATTCACCAACCCTGTCGAATGAACCTCACAAAAACTGTCAATACACCATATTGCGGATACAAAGCAAACCCAAAAGATAGGATAATCCTTTCAAAACTGGCTACCCTTAGGCTTACAATCTTATTCTATTTATATGCTTCTATTTGATTACAAAATGGTCCACATGACCGACTTAACTAATCTAACAATTCTTGCACTTCCGCGCACGTCGTGAATGGTCTTTCTTTCGCAGAATGACCCTTTTCGCACCTGTCGGCTTCTGCACTTCCTGCGGATCTATCCCATGCCAATAGGCCCCCAACACAAACTTGTGGCTCATCCTGAGCCACCTCAGCTGGACATTGCTGGTTTGTTTTATTGTTGTTGGAAGTCATCATAGGTGGTTCGGATCTGGTCGACTACCTCTTTGACTGATGCACAGATCTATGCACTCTCTAGTGCCTGCTGCTCCGTTGGGTGGTCACATACTTTCTGGCGTACCTCCTGCAATTGCTCCTTTACCTGTTTCATCACTAGTACTACTCATGCTATGAGGGCTTCAGCCTTTGTCTGAAGCTCATCCAAATGTGCAACTCGTCACTGCTTCCTTTCGTGGGCCTTTTCAGCCCGTTGCTTCATACTTTGCAGTTCTACGGCTTTCACCATTCGCATCATTGTGGGAATCATTTTGAACGATCCCTAAGGTTTCCAACTGCTCTTCTACTTCACGGAGCATTCTCTTCAGTGTGGCTAACTGGTCATCCTCAACCAACCTGTCCCAAAACTCTATAAGGCCTACCGCAACTTGTTGTGCTGCATGTTCCATCTCCTGAATCTCTACCAATGCTTCCTCTATCGCCGTCTGCCAACTCTAAATTTGCGCTGGTGGGGTGCTGGGTGTTAATCGAGTCTGGAGCTCCGCATTTTCCTTTTTGAGATCAGTAATGGCTACTCCTAGCATAACAGCTTGAGCTTCTGGCGCAACATCCGGATCTAGCACCGCCTTTTCACATGCTTGCGCAAGTGCTCTTTCTAACCTTGTCTATTCCTCTATAGCCTTTTCCTTTGTAGTGAGTGCTATAGTTTTCTCCTTGATAACCTTCTCTTTCCCAACTAGGACTTCTTCTAATCGAGCCTTCTCCTCGATAGCTTGTACTTTTGCAGCCAGTACTGTGGCATGTTTATCTCGAAGGTGTTGAGCCTCCGTCTCACTGTGTTGCATTTGCTTCTTGTATTCAACCATCTTGTTGTGCATCACAGCCTCGTGGTCACAGATTTCTATGCTTGCTGCCACTTGGACTCGATGTAGTGTCAACATTGGGAGTAAGTTGAAATCGACCAGTTCCAAGTCGGCCTTCCGAATCTCAAGGTCCAAGGTATTATCGCCTGTTCCAAAGGCGTGGGTTTCAAATTGGACTATGCATTGCAGGATGCCCACTTCTACCTCAACTCTAGGAGTCAAGAAGTCTTGTTGTATGTCTCCATGTGGTACCCTTCTATTGATTATTGTGTTCGCCACAGTGTTTAATAGCTCCCCTATGTACTGGAAATTCTCTGTTGAATGTTGTGTAACCTTGCGGTGGTTACTCTCCACGATCTACGTAATGCTATCCAAAAATTTGTCGGCCTGCTATGCAATGAGCCCTTCATGCATGTTGCTTTCGGCACGGTCCATTCTTTTCTTTGTCCTCTGTTCTTCTTATTGGAGTTCCAGTTCTGAATCTATTAGGGTGTTGGTTGTGGATGCCCCGTCGCAGCCAGACTCTGTCGTCTGGTCCTGTGCGTATACCTCTTGTTCTGCGCTCTCCTTCTGGTTGGTGGAAGCTTTGTCTTCCCTGATCTGGTCTTATCGCCTTGCTGCTTGTCCTTTTTCGATATCCTTTGGATCTGCAAGGACCTTCCATATCTCTGTCCATTTGGTAATAATATATTCAAGCTCGCCCTCGGTGATCTTGTACTGTGTCCACAGCCATTGCTTAATCGGATCCGCTCGGGCCCAGAGGTAAATCATGTGTTCTTCGACGGATATCTGGGCGATGGAGTGATACTTTGTCGCAGCTTGCACTATGATCCGCGGTATCATCTGTGCGTCTTCCCGCATCCTTTCGAGCCATATATAAAACTGTATGACGTTTTCTTTCTGTCATTCTTTGTCAGTGGTCTCCCATAGGTTCTAGTACCGGGCACCATCGCACAGTCGGGATTCCGTGGGATCCACCCCCTGATAGTCATCTGGTTCCCTCCATGATTTCAAGGAAATGAGGAGGATTAGCCATGAATATGTGAACGGTCTCCCATACTCCTGTGCATCATACACGTCCGCGGTCAATTCATGGAGCAGGAACTGGGCCCAGTTCATCTATTCTCATGCGGCGCATCGTTCCGCAGCTGCAATGACACTTGAATTACATTAAAACGGTTGGTTTTTCCGTGTGATTTTGACCGCGAGTATCTTTGCCCCTACTCTAACTGCTTGGTTGTTGATTGTATTTATCAAGTAGCCTCTAGAATCTTTTTCTACTCCATACTTTGCAGACAATTGTTCTGCTAATTTCTTGTCGTTATCCTTACCCTAGAAAAACTAAGAAGGGTCGGTTCCCTCTTGAGGCAGGCCAGTGATTCTGGAAATTAGGTCAATGGTGATTGGGATTCTCTCATGCATCTAGAGGGATCCGTACTCCACATCTTCGCCAATCATGATGCCTCTTTTTCTTGTGTGGGACTATAGACATAACTTCTGGCTGCTCCTGTACAACTAGTGTGGGTTGCGGTCTTTCGGTGCTGGTGCTGGAAACATACACTTCCATTCAGCTCTTGGGATACTGAGGTAGCTAACTCTGTTTCCCATTCGTCTCCTATATACTGGTCGGTAATATCCATCTGATCATGGGTCATAATTGATAAATCTCATCAGGATCTCCCAAATCCATCGCGTGCGTTAGTTATTAACTACCATTGTTCTCAGTTTTGCCGTTGTCCGGTATGGTATAACTACGGCATTTATTGCCTTTATTTCCGGATTGGACCATCGTGCATCGTGGCAGCTTTCGACTTGCCTACAATGCGTCGACAGCTCTTTTTTTTTTATCGACACAGCGAGCACTGTTGTGTCGATACCTCGCCATATCATTGGCTTCATGGCTGTGGCCACTCTTTGTCAATTTCACCGAGTCGCTATTGTGTATTTCTCAATGTCATCTGTGAGTGGTTCTACTTTGATTATTCTGCTTGTTGTGGCTGCCATGGGTTGCTGGTGTATTAGCTTCAATTGGTGTGGCCGCTGCTTGACCATCTTTGCATCAGGCTTTTTTTACGGTATATTTGGTGCCACCATACTAGGACTACCCGTTGATTTTGGTACATATGTAGCTCTGGGGTCATCGTCATCTTCGGGCTCTTTGGTGATGTTGTAACACCCGATTGGCATTTCTTGTCCAGTCGGTGCTACTTCAATTATTTTTCCACATTTTTCCTGTAGCACAATGTGGATTAAGGGATTCTCGTCTGAGAACGAGAACAATTGGATAAAGCCAATGGTAAGCTGCTCCCAAGAAGTCATCCCACATCGCAGTTCTACTGCGACATACCAGCTCTACGGTACCTCATCCAGCATGTTTACGAATGCATGTACCCACTCCTGCCTCACTCGCGATCCCCATTGATGTTGGCAGGCCTTCAGGTGCTCCTTTGGGTCGCTTCTTCCATCATATTTCAGTTGTTCGTACTCCAAAGCTTCGTCGAATCGAACCTCCATGAGGCATCGACATAGTGGCCAAGTTGTGATGTTTGATTTGTGCGCTGGCCACCATCGCGTAGGAGTAGCCCTTAAGGCTTTCTCTAGGGCCAGTAGACATTGCAGTTCTGCCACTTTCACCTCAAATTCCATGAGAAACTTGCCCAAGTTGGGAAATCCCTCATATGTAGGTAATATGTATTCCTCTGTGGCTACCCTTCATAGGGATTGCGTTACCTATGCGCATCTTCGAAAGGACACTTCATGTAACTAGTTCTGCCAATTCTCAAGGGCCTCGTCTAAATCTGAGGATGTTGAACTGGCGTTGCGCCATCCTAATTCTCCATCTGTAGTGGGATTAACATAATCTTCAGAAATGTTATACAAATTGTCCCACCCTTCCGCAAACTCGTCTCTAATGGGCTCCGTATAGCGCAGCCCTTCTGTAGGATCTAGTGGTGCGATGACTCTCATTTCCTGATTCTCGAAGGACATTATCCTTTTCTTAAAGTTGATAATTGCTTGGTTCTCCATGGCCCAGTCTATCACCAGCAGCACCGAATAGGAACTGATGTTATCCACAATTTCGATGATGTCAAAGTCAGCATATGTTTTGAGCCCTTCAATTTCAACTGGCAATTAACATACCCGACCGAGCGGGGTGACCTTTGTCTGGTTCACCAGTCGCAGCTATAATAGTGACCAAGTCATCCACGGCTTCCCCATTCTCTCCCACGCCTATTTAGTCAATATATTCACGTCCGAACCCAAATCTAGAATGATGGAGTTGACGTCAAATTCTTCGATCTGTGTCGACATCCACATCTCCCTGCCTATCTTTCTTTTATGTATACGATTAACTCTCTGTTCCAATCGTGCACCTACTCGTCATTGTGGTAGACTAGCTATTTCTTCCAGTGCATCTGGGTCTTTTTCCAAATCCAGGAAACTTTCCAAGAAGGCTTTCAAAGTGTTTTCCTTCCTCTGTGACCTCATTGAGTCTAACATTGGTGGCATGTCGTAAATTTCTTCCTCAAGAGGTAGCTGCTGCCTATTCCTCATTACATCCTGTTCCTTCAAAAAGACATCCCTTTCTGCTTCTGCGTCGAAGGTGACCTGCTTCCGTTGTGTTTTTGCTGGTCTAACATTGTTGTGTGACCTATCGCCACCTATCACCGATGCTCCTCTAGTCACTATTCCAACCATCGCATGGCTACTCCTGGCTTCTGTTGATATCATCTGCACAGCTGATGGTGCATTCTGATTATTTTGGTTCTGGTTCTGGGGTGGATGCTTATTTTTCCATTTCGCAATGAGCTGAGGGAAGTCCTCTACACTATGATCTACAGCACTGCAGTATGTGCACTGCGACGCTGGATTCGAACAATCTCTTTGGTAGTGCCCCTGCTGTCCGTAATTGTAACAAATAATTGGGCCTCTTCCCCATCCAACAGCTCCTCCACATCCCATACCGGCACCTCAGTTTCTGTGAAATCCTCCCCCGAAACCTCCGCGTGGCAATCCATATTGTTGATATTGCGGTTTCCCATATTGTAGTTGTTGATACTGTTGATGCCCATACTGCGTTTATTGATATTGTTGCTTCCCGTACTACGGTTGGCCATACGGCGGTGGTGGATACTGCGGGTGCCCGTATTTCCCCTGGTCGTATTGTTGTGGTTGGTTAAATTGCGCTTGACTATACTACGATTGTTGCTGCACCACCGGTGGTTCTTCTCCCTTCATAAAATACATGTCAACTGTTTGATCTTGCAACAGGTCATAGACTGTGCAGTCCTTCTCATCATGGCCAACCGATCGACAAAACTTGCAGTATAAGTTTGTTTGCTTTGATACAATCTTTTGCAGATATACACATTCCTCAAGTCGATGCCCTCTGGTGTGGAAGACAGTACACCATGGCATGCCTCCTTGACGAAGCGGTTTGGTGCCCCCAACTGCAAATACTCATGAAACTCTGGGAAATTGTCCTTATGGTGCCCCTTACTTCTACATCTGGTGCACCATATGTCTCCGCGGGTTTCCTTTCCCTTCTTAATATCCTCCAATTGAAGTGTTAAGTTGGCCAACTATGCCTGGACTCTGTCCATTCCCATCCCTGCTTCACCAATTCGTGAACCTCCAGCTTCATCACAATTTCTAACACTTCTGCCTATGTCGCAACCTTTTGTTGCATTAGTAGTCCTCGGATATGCGGTACCAGGCCTGCGGTGAACCATTCTTTTTGTTGCATCTCATTTATCGGGAAACTCACTTTTGCTATCAGCGTCTTGTACCACTGATCGAATTCCCACACCGACTCATTCAGGAATTGCTTAATCTCCTTAAGCTCAATGACATATTACGACTTAGATTTTGGTTTTTTAAATTCATCGATCATCGTCGTTCTGACCTGAGCCAATGTTTTAGTTGTTGTTCCCATTGGAACCTTTACAAATTTCGTGTACCAGTCTAACGCCCGACCCCTAAGGGTCGTCGCTAGCTATCCCATCTTAATAGCATCATCTTGAACCTGCCTCACGATCCAGACTACTTCACATATAAACCAATACTGCTCGGGATCATCCGTCCCATTTCCCTGGAAGGTAGGCATCTTTGCCTCATTTGCCATCCCAACGCTGCTACTATTGTTGTTTACTGAAGCGTTGCTCTTCCCGCTGCACGTAGGGCAACTCCGCGAGTAGTTTGGATTTCTTCCTATAAAATTCGGAGTAGTGTGCGGGGTCGAAGGTACGTAGTAACTTACAATCTGACCTCCTTCTGCCTCTAGGGTAGCCCGGTCGACGTCTCCTTCGCAATAAGGTCGCTTCCTCCCTTGTGGTCCTATTTCACAATTCTTGTTCTGATCCTTTCAAGAGACTCTCTCTCAGTCCTCCTCTTCTTCTTAGGACGCCAGAATATTGCCCCACTCCTCAAGGTACCACACTCTTTTCCAGCTTCCCTTAGAAACCCGTCGTCGCTCATGTCCATCTACCACATCTTTTCGTCAGACTCGCATTTATGTGATACCTTCGCCCTCTGCACACCGATTCTTCTACTCGTCAAAAAACATCCTCAATATTCCTTTTTCGTAGACAAGCATCTGAATCCACAGTTTTAAGGATGATAGGAACCTTCCTCTTAGCCCCCTGAAGAAGTTCCTTTTGGATTCGTTGTACGACTTGATAGTATCTACCGCGAACTCAGTGACATACCCTTCTAGGATACTATCTACCCAAAAATAAATAGCTCGCGATACCTTGTTATTAACCTGCTTCAGCTGTCGAACCAATTCTGGAGTCCAAAAGTCAGGTTCAGTCTTCTGATAGTGATTCTTCCGGAATGTCAGCTGTGCTAGCCACTCATGCAACAACACCAAGAATTCACAGAAGAATATTTCATGGATGTATGAGTAGATGTATCTTTCTAACCAATTGGTCACTGTCTGTTTAGGATCTCACTTCTCACTTTCTGCGAATTCCTCTGCCTTCTTGTCGAAGCACTCTTGGATCTCTGGTTTTGTTAGATTCCACGGCATATCCTCGTCTTTTCTTCCTCAAGGTCCCAGCAACAGAACCATTTGTTGATGCAGCATCTATCGACAAGGGTTCACTTCGCACTGTCACCAACAAACTATCAACCCAAACTCCCTTATACACCGGCCCGGAAAGGTGTAACCCTTCCCAGCAACACTTGCAAAGCAAGTGCAGTCTCACCCGAGATGAATAAGGGGGCTGCTGGAACCAAGTTTCCACAGTGAAGTTGAGTATATGCCTTCAACACACATTACCTTTGCAACAACCAGAGATTACAATATCCATAGCATGCTACTAACTTATCATTCACACTTTAAGTCATTCGCAGATTTTAACAAACATTCGGAGCAATATGTTCGAAATACTTATTCATATTAGCATTACTTCCTACACCTACAGCATATCTGCATCAATCAATATAAAACATTCACATAACATATCTCACATTCATCATCGCATCATTGCATATGAATAAAGACAGAAATTACACCATAACCGAACATCTCCATTCATTCACCAACCCTGCAGAATGAACCTCGTAGAAACTGTCAATACACCACATTGCGGATACAAAGCGAACCCAAAAGATAGGATAATCCTTTCAAAACTGGCTTCCCTTAGGCTTACAGTACTATTCTATTTATATGCTTCTATTTGATTACAAAATGGTCCACATGACCAACTTAACTAATCTAACAATTCTTGTGCTTCCGCGAACGTCGCGAATGGTCCTTCTTTCGTGGAATGACCCTTGTCGCATCTGTCGGCTTCCGCACTTCCTATGGATCTATCCTGTGCCAACATGGGACATAAATGCAGTGGATGAATTACGACAAACCTTACTAGATGTTCAATTTTAATCTATGTTTTCTCTTCAAAATTTAAAAAAAAAAAATGCAAAGATTACAAAAAAAATTCTATCAATGTGAATTAAGCTTGGAGAATTTAAATCCACTGCTAATTTCACACATGATGGAAATCTTTGGTCAATGGGAACTATATTTGGAGGAAAAGGAGAAACAAAAGGAAATAAAACCTTCTTCTAAAGAGGTAGAAAAGGAATTGGTTTCCCATTTCCCCTCTAGTACATGGAAATATTGTTAACCCAACAGAGGCTAACTTGGCTTGAGAATTGAGTCTATATGATTGTAACAACCTGTTAACCCAATAAAGGCTTGCTTGTTTGTGGCCTTGATCCTATTTGACTATGAGTGAGCTCTGGATAATTCCCCTTTCGTTAAGGTAAGCATGCCCAGCGCGAGGGTGTCCTCTTATCAAAAGGAGTATATGCTAAACAGATTGCCTACGATTGGGGTGGAGCGTTGCTCTTGCGCAATCAATTGCTCGAATAAGCTTTATTCAAGATAAGTGCTTACTTGATGTTTCATTGTGATTATTTCCATCATGTGGTATGAATGTTGATATGAAATGATAAGATGCATGTTGTAATTAATGGTTGTGAAAATGAGATTGCTTAGTTATAAGTAAACATAATTCTTGTTATCTAAGTGTTGAATATATGATATTGCACTTCATGAATTGCTTGCATAAAGTCGATTGTTTGTATATGATGTCACGTTAACCACGTAGCGCTAACATTGCATGAAGTCAATGACTTGGCATTACAAGCTAAGTTTCCACGCGGTGGTTAACCTGCGCAATGGTTAAAGGGCGCAGTGGGTCATGCAATGGTATGGTTAAGCATGTGCAATATAGCTGTGAAATAAAGGAATTGATACACGCAGAAGTGAACAATATTAAATTATATGTGCGTAGAGCCATGCTTAATGTATTAATATCATGTGGCGTAGGCTAATGCGCAGTAAAATAACTCAGTGTTAGACAATAATGTCTTGGTATTATAAGTAAGAAGAAAAGAAAGAAATATCCCCCGTGGTCACGATAGGCCACTGACTCCACTGGGGATGTGATAGAAATGTAACTCTCCTATGGTAACGGGGCATGTGTGTCCCTTAATCCCTAACCTCTAGTCTTCACCCGATTCATGTTATTTCCTCTACGCCCCTTGACTCATATTGTTGTTGATGATTAATAAACTCTTTTACCTGTGAACAACAAGATATTCCAATGAACACCATGGGTTCTTACACTCCTCTTCCTCTGTCAATTTTGGGCTCTTTGGCATCGATTAATTACTACTTTAATATGCAGTAAGTGCGAAGAGGTATAAATAAGAGTCTCCACAAATGGAATGTTGACAAACATATGAGTCCTTGATGTAATGTTGAGATGGATTTGCATTGAAGAAAATGGGAGAGTGCAAGGAAGTGCGGTAAAACAAATTTTGGGTAGCTTTCATAGCACCAGAAATGGAGAAATTCCAATTATTACTAAGAAATAGAGAAATTTTATGCAAAGATGAGCATATTATACCTTTAGTTCTTGGATATTTTAGCTTGGAATTTGAATAAAGTGACGTTGGTTATATTTTTTAGACCAGGGAATGAAGCAAGCAATCATTTCATGAGATTTCCACTCCTTGTACAGCTAGCCATATATAACCAAATTCAAGTAAATAAACAATTGTAACCTTATATCTCTAGATCAACTCCCACAATGATGTTAGGTTGAATTTTTACATAATTCAGTAGTTAGCATGTGTTATGTTCTGTGCTCCTCCTGTGTCTCTCCTTATTTTGATGAAAATAAAAAAATAGTGGTGGGAAGGTAAATAAGACTAAGTTCTCATGTTGTGTGCATAGAAGTTACCAAGTGTAGTGTGGTAGTTGAAGATGTTGAGTGGCAATTGACCATGACTGCATTGATTGCAATGACCTTGACTACATTGACTGTAATGCTCTTATGCAGAGCCTCTCAACCTCTCAATTGACCAATGATTTAAAATAAAAATAAAAATTATTTGTTATCTCTGGTAAATAGAGAAAAAGAAATACCCACCACCAATGCCTAATTTAGTCACATTACAAGTTTAGGCAAATGATAAAATTGAACAATGTAATTTACAAATTCATAAAATAGTTTTTATTTTTTAAATGACTAAAATTAATAAAAAAATATGAAACTCTCATAAATTTAGAGAAAAACAAAAATTAAAGTAGAAAGTATAAGGGTGACTAATTACTCTAGTTCGTCCTTGCTTTGGCATGGACAAATAAGGGGCATAAAACCAAGTTCCAATCCCACCTTTCATTATGATGCCTCTCAAGAGTGTTGATTCATTGAATATGTCGGTGCCCCAAAGGACCATCTCACGGATCAACAAGGACTTTTGAAAGGTTTTACATTTAAATTTCGTGATTTTGTTCAACATCATGATTTCCAAGTTATAGAAAATGAAGAGAACATTTACAAGATACCACATAGACAACCCTTTGATGATGGAAGATATGTGTGCCATTGTTAGCATGGAAAAGAAAATCAACACTTAAACAAAGTCTGTGAAAACTTAAGATTTTATTCATAACCATGACTAGACGTGGATGGAATGTTGTGCAACTACCACCAATCCTTTCAAGAATATGCATGTTAAAGACTCTTGAACTTGAAATTTGATGTTATTATGAAATTCAAATCACAATAGGATCAAATAGCTAAAGATATCCTCACAATTAATAATTTGACTAACTATACAAGAAAAATAGTATAAAAGAGGCACAATGAACACACAAATGATCAAATAGCAGGTTATTCTATTACTATCCAACCCAAAAATGAGTTGTGATCACCATTATATTACATTTGGGAAAAATCGTGAGCCTTTGGAGGCATCAAAATGAGCTACAAGTGGCTAGCTTACATTGGACCTCAATCCCCCCTAGGTTGACCAATAGTCTCCCAAATCACCTCAAACTGTCACAAATTCCTAATATGAACATTGGGATGGATAGGAGGTCATTAATGATGGTATCACATGAGTGGTGGGGTATTTGGTGGAGTGTAGGTGGCCAAGGATAGGCCAAATTTCCAAGGAGGGGGGGAAATGGCCACATTCAATGCATGGGAACCACAGGTCAAACCCAGATCCACAAAACAAGAGATAAGGGTGTGCCTTAGCCAAGTAGTGGTAATAAATGAGGGTGGTGGCCATAAATGAGGGCGCCTAACTGACTGTTTGACCAAAACTGGGCGCTTAGGTGGTGGAATGTGTCATTAATGCCTAACAACCTTGGATAAACATAATTAACCATTGCTTGAACCATTTAGACATAAAATTAATCATGATACTATGGTCATAGGTGTAATAATGTTCTAACACCCCCCCTTAAGTTATACTTATGTAGCCAAAGGCCTTGGCAACTAAGGCTGAAGTCACCTCTTACAATTTTTATTAGTCCATGTAACCAAGATAAGGAGGAAAACCACATGGGAAATAAAACCTCCCCTCTAAAACGGACATGAAACAAAATCTAGAAAATGTACCAGTATTCACCATGTATCACCCACCCCAAGGAGTGATATAAGGCAGGTGAAGGTCTTCTCGGTGAAACTCTTGGTGAAGATATCAGCAGTTTGCTCAGCAGATGGGAAATATTGGAAGGAAATAATCTAGTAATGCACCAAGCCTCTGATGTATTGCATGTGTATCTCTATGTGCTTGGTCCTTTGTCTCTGTGTTGGATCAGTGGATATCTTGATTGCACTTTGATTATCACACCAAATGACTGTGGGTGAATCAAATGCAAAGCCAAACTCCCCAAGAATACCCTGCAACCACACACATTGTGTAGTTGCATTCACTGCTCCCCTGTATTCGACCTCAGCTGATGATAAGGAAATAGTGTGCTAATTCTTGCTATACCAGCAAATGGGACCATGTGCAAGCATAAATACATAAACAGAAGTGGACTTCCAGTCAGTGCTATCTCCAACCCAATCTGAATCAGTAAAACCAACTAGTTCAAGTGATGAACTAGCTGCATAGTGTATCCCAAACTGCTTGGTTCCTTGCACATAATACAAGATCATTTTGGAAGCCTTCCAATGGATCTCATTAGGCTCTTTCATGTATCTAGAAACATCACTTATTGCATAATCCAAATCTGGTTGAGAGTGAGTGAGATACAGCAAGCTCCCAACTAGCTGTCTATACAGCGAACTGTCCACCAATGGTGAGGAAACCCAATCATGAAGCTTTAACCTTGAAAGGAAGGGAAACTTAGAAGCCTTAAATTCATCCATTTTGAAATCCTATAGCAAATATGAAGCATACTTTGACTGTGAAACTGTGATCCCTTCATCAAATTGATCAATCTCCAAACCAAGAAATTATTTCAACAATCCTAGATCTGGCATGGAAAATGCACTATGTAGTGCAGCTTTAACTAAGCCTATTTCTTCAATGCAACTACCAATGATCAAGAAGTCATCAACATATAGTACAATGATCAAAATAAAGTCACTAATATGCTGCATATAAACATGTGGATCAGATTTGCATCTCTCAAAACCTTGTGATAGCAGAAAATTGTCCATCTTGGCATACCAAGCTCTAGGAGCTTGCTTGAGACCATAGAGGGACTTCTTCAAGCTGAAAAAAGTGGGATAATTAATGAAGCCTTTAGGCTGCTGCATATAGATCTCCTCATGAAGATCACCATGGAGAAAAGAACTCTTCACATCCATGTGATGTACCTCCCGTCGCTTGGAAGCTGCAATGGCCAAAACTAGCCCGATTGAGTCCATATTTGCCACAGGTACGAATGTATCTGTGTAGTCCACTCCATGGACTTTAGAGAATCCCTTAGCAACCAATATGGCCTTATACTTCACATGAGAACCATCAGCAACCATTTTGGTCCTATACACCCACTTGCATTACACCAGATTCCTCTTGGAAGGAAGAGGGACCAACTCCCAAGTTTCATTGTCATTGAGAGACTTCGTCTCTTCTTACATGGATTATTGCCATATTGGGTCATGTGATGCTTATTCATATGACTGTGGATCATATCCAACCATGAGAAAACACCTCCCATGAAGACTTGAATCACAAGTAGTCAATGCATTGTTAAACTATGATCTAGTCTTCCTAGGTTCTTGTGGATCACCTACAAGTTCGACAGCTGCTTGTATGGTTTTCTCAGCCCACTTGGGCCTTATGGGAGGCTCATGATCTGCATGCATGTCATCTCATCATCTTCATCCTAGACATCAGAATCAGAAATATCATAAAATGAAGTATCACTTACATCCTCTTTAAGTGGGGGGTTTGAGCATTCCCCTTCTTCTTGGTCAGCTACATGCATGGGCTCTTCTTCGAACTGAACACTCATCTCAATGAAAGTATTTTGAGATGAGGGGTCAAAGAGATTGTATCCCTTTGCATATTTTTCATTTCCAACCATGATGGAATCCTTGCTTTGGGGCTGCAAGGATTTTATTTTCTCTTGAGGTATTCTAGCACATGCTCTTGAGTCAAACACCCTCAGGTGAGACACATCAGGCTTGTGTCCCATCCAAGCCTCAAATGGAGTATTGCCTTCCAAGGATTTGTTTGGTACTATGTTCTGAACATATGTAGCACAGTTAATGGCTTCATACCATATTTTAGGAGACAAGGGCTTAGCCTCCATCATACAGTTAGCCATCTCCTTCAATGCTCTATTCTTGCGCTCTGCCACACCATTCTACTAGGGTGTGTAAAGCACAGAATGTTGCATTTGAATGCCATATTCTTCACATAGTTGTTGCAGGTCCTTATTGACATATTCCCTTCCATTATCAGTCCTCAAGACCTTTATCTTCCTCCCACTGAATTTCTCCACTGAAGCTTTGAAAACTTTGAATGAATGGAACGCTTCAGATTTTAGCGTGAGAAAGAATACCCAACAAAATATTTAAAAATAATCAATGAATGTTAGGACATATTTTGAGTTTCCATAGGAAGGTGTAGGAAGAGGTCATATCACATTTGAATGGACCAAACCAAGAGGATGAGCAGCTCTTCTTGCCTTCCCCTTCTCATACTTGTGTTCTGCATTCTTCCCAACAATGCATCCCTTGTAGGTGCCTTTGGAAAATTTGATGCTTGGAAGTCCTTCAACCATGTTTTCTTTGCTCAAGGATTGAAGATATATGTAGTTGAGGTATACAAACCTCTCATGCCAAATTCTACTGACCTTATTAGCATGTGACATAAGAGCATTAGGAGAGGAGTAAGAAATAAAGTGTGAAAACTTGAACATTCTTGACTCATGATCTGTAACACCAACTGCAACCACTTTGGTTGTAGAAACTTCAGAAATTTCCACATCTTCTTAAGTGAAAATCACTCTCTTGGCCGAACCAATGTGGGTCATTTGGAAAATAGAGAGGATATTTGCTTCAAGATCAGGCACATACAACACATTATTGAAGTACCCATTGTCTATATTGATCTTCCCAATGCCTCTCGCTGGGATCTCTGAGTCATCACCCATGAGAATGGGAGGACCACTGTAAGGTGAAAGAGTAGAGAAAGTTCTCTTGCAGAAGCCATGTGCCTTGAGGCATCTGAATCTATGATGAAAGAAGAGGATTCTAAGGCACTAGCCATCAATGCATGGCATCTCTCCTTGTCTTCAGAAACACCCTCCTTCTTCTTTGCACCTTCTAGAAGAGGAATTTTTTTTTTCTGAAGAAGATGATCCATCATGTCAATGGTCTTCTTCATGCATGCACTTTCAGGGTGTCAACCCTTTTGACAATAAGTGAATTTGGTTTTATCCTTCTTCTTCCCTTTCTCCTTGCCAGGGTTTGAAACCCCTTCAGAAGATCTGGGCTTCTCTTTGTATTTCTTCTTCTCTTGCTGCTTCGAACATTTGGGCTTTTGCTTCCCCTTTGCATGCTTCGAATCACTAGCTGCAAGAACTTTGTCCTTTTGCTTGATGGAACCCATTTGAACCAATTTATCTTGTTCTTGTGTAAGAATCTCCATGAAATATGCCAAAGATGGCATCTTCCAGTTTCAAACAGTGAGGTTGATGGGATGGAATGTTGAAACAAACATAGAGGACCCAACTTTGAAAGTATGGACAACACCAGTTGTTCGTCCTTCTTCTCAATGACACGTTGCTTGAGCTGCAAGACCAAGGATTTGAACTTGGTGAAGAAGTCTTGGATGGTATCGAACCTGCTTGGGCTTAGAGAGATCAACTCATTCTCAAGTTGGTGGCCCCTCAACTCATCAGTCTTCCCAAACAAAGAATCAAGCTTGAGCCACACTTCATTTGGAGTAGTGAGACTGTATATATGAAACAAGAGGTCTCTTGAGATGTTGAGACAAAGGATGCCAAAAGCTTCATCCATTCTATTGAAGAACTTCGACTTCTCTACTACATAATTTGGCTCATTCTCAGTCCCCATGGTAACTCTGAAGAGACCCTTGGATCTCAACTAGATTATCATTTCGGCCTTCCACTCAAATTAGTTGAATGGAGTGAGCAATATGACATGAGACTACTCCATTATGTAGCTTGTGCACTTGGTGACAAAGAACACTATAAACCTGCAATACAAACACTCAATCACACAGGAGGGGATCCTAAATAGATAATTCGAACCTTGCATTGACAGAAAGGACATTCGGGAGCACATCACACCCTGAATATACTCCAAAGGATTGCTCCAATGGCTTCAAGGCAATGGCCCCAAGGATTTATGTGGTTTCTCCACTGCTTCTGGTGCACTTCAGAAGTAGAATGGTTCAACTAGAAGCTCCAATAGCTATGATACCATGTGAAATTCAAATCACAGTAGGATCAACTAGCTAAAGATATCCTCACAATTAAGAACTTGACTAAGTACACAAGAAAAACAATGTAAAAGAGGCACAATGAACACACAAATGATCAAATAGCAGGTTATTCTATTACTATCCAACCCATAAATGAGTCATGATCACCATTATATTACATTTGGTAAAAAGCGTGAGCCTTTGGATGCATCAGAATGAGCTACAAGTGGCTAGCTTACATTGGACCTAAATCCCCCCTAGGTTGACCAATAGTCTCCCAAATCACCTCAAAATATCACGAATTCCTAATCTGAACATTAGGATGGCATGGGAGGACATTAATGATGGTAGCACATGAGTGGTGGAGGATTTGGTGGAGTGTAGGTGGCCAAGGATAGGCCAAAGCTTCCAAGGAGGGGGGAAAATGGCCACATTCAATGCATGGGCGCCACAGGTCAAACTCAGATCCAAAAAACAGGGGATAAGGGCACGACTCAGCCAGGTAGTGGTAATAAATGAGGGTGGTGGCCATAAATGAGGGCGCCTAACTGACTGTTTGACCAAAACTGGGCGCTTAGGTGGTGGAATGTGTCACTAATGCCTAACAACCTTGGATAAACATCATTAATCATTGCTTGAACCATTTAGACATCAAATTAATCATGATACTATGGTCCTAGGTGTAATAATTTTCTAACAGTTACCATAGAATTATGCACCAATCTATGCCATCTCCAGCCAGACAGGCCAGATAACTCACTACTAGAATTCAAATTTTACTTTATGGCATGCTTGCTCTTAGTAAGCTGATTGCTAATAAGTTATATCTGATTTATTAATAAGTTGTTGTCTCAGTATTTTTCCCTTAAGAAGCTAGGATTTACCCTAGGTACCACCCTTGAAATGAGGGGAAGTGTCTAGGCAATTTCCCTAAGATATGTTACCTAGAAAAAAAAGACTAAAGAAGTAAAAGCATTTCGACCCTTTGCTCAAAAATAAAGAAAGTGTAATTCACATCAATGGCACTACCAATCAAATTCATTGTGTTGATAGCTTCTTTCTACAACCTAAGTGGATGAGATGTGTCACATCTATAATGCTGATGTGGCACATGTCGGTTCAAAAAAACAAATATAAAAAGAAATCATAAAACCAAACACATGTCGTCTCCAATTTTAAATTAGCCACAAGAATTTATTGCCCAAAGATATTTTAGATATATACATAAGTGTACTAAAGTCTAAAAGAAAATATGTGGACACAATGATTTCTAAAATCATTCATACATAAATAGTTCTAGGAATGGTGGAATTACTCTCACATATATAAAATGAAATGATCTTTTCGCTGCAATGCAAGAGGATATCATTAAAAAAATTACATGGTATGGACACTTCATAATATTGGCTAAATAATATTTATTAAGGGTTATTCAAGGCACGGTCTTGAATAACCCTAAAAAGATCTTACTTGAGTTAAATGTGAACTATACGTTTGGAACCTGTGACCCATTAATTCCAAAAAGATCCAAAGTGCAAAGGTATTGTACAAGTTGGGTGTGGATTTTTTTTCAATAAGAAAAATGCCATACTATTTATATTAAAACAGTATTAAGACTATTACAAAAGGTAGTAGGAAAGGATCTCACAGATCCATTCAAAAGACCAAAGTAAGAGCACCACGAGAGGCCCAAAATTAAACAAAAGGAAAAGTGGTTCCACAATGCAGAAAGATCCCAAGGAAAAATAGTGTGTGCCATTCAATGGCAGGTGAGCCAACATCCCAAGATAACCAATACAATATAAAAAGTTATATAGAACAAAACCAGTCTAGAACAAAAGAGACACAACATATCAGAAGATAATCAACACAGAAAAGATTCCCAATGTAATCTACATATGAATGAGAGGACCCTGACTAAGGAACTCCCGGAATATGCTGATATGGATCGAGCAGATTAAAAAAATTCAATCGGGAGTTGACCTCACCAGTAAAATCACCCTATAGAGACAAAATAAATGCCACAAAATGTTATGTGAAAAAAGTAATAAGTAAAACAAAAATGTATATATTCTACCAGATACCCATCGAATCCATAGAGTACAGTTGATCAGCAATCCATTCCTCAATATTTATAATGCTTTCGGATGCCAAAAGTGCTCTCTTAGAGAGCTCATCCGCCCGTAGGTTAAATTCTATGAACGTGTGAGAGAAATTGATCAGGTCAAAACTATCAATAAGTCTTCTCGTGTTCTTCAGCCACGAAGATAATGAAAGGATCCTAATCGGATCAATTCCCAGAGCCTAGTTGATAATTATCTTAGTGTTATCTCTAGATTTGTATCTTAGTTCTACTTTATAAATGTTTGTTAGAAGACTTTGTTTTCTAAAATTTCATCCTAGTTTAACTTAGAGTCTTGATGCCCTTAGGTTTTAACTTAATGCTTAGGTTCTCTTAAAAGGTCACTTTTTATCATTGTTCTATTTTAAAACAAATAAGGCTCGGTTGCATTAATCCTTTAAGGTTCTTTATTGAAAATTTATGCATGGCCTAATGTTTTAATGGTTTTATTTGATCAATAAACAAAGATTTACCTCTACATGATGAAATTTCGGTGCTCTAAGAGGATGGTACTACATTTCAATTTTAATTATGATTTGGAACATACTGGCAGCGCATGGAATAATGAATATGAAATGGCGCTGTCGGATTGTTTCCACTTGTTAAGAGCAAAAGACACATGGATGAAGGACAGTCCTTGTTAATAATAAAATGAACATGGGTTTGAATGCTTGTTACAAACCAATGCAATGTAATAATGCCATCATGTACAAGGACATTCCCGAATTTGCTAAGATCATATGCACAGGGTGTTGAAATATTGTAACTTCTAAAAATATTGTATTTGTACTTTATTATTCCGGAGATGTTTCATTCCTCCGATGGGACTTTGTCATGTATCCGAAGATGTTTATTCCTCCGTGGGAACTTGGGTTATTAGACTTCCCTAGTGGGGGTCGGCCCTATATGTGTTATGTGGGTTAAAGGGTTATTAGACCACCCTTATGGGGTCAGCCCTGTCACATTATGTAAAGTGGTTAAGTTGGGGCCGACCTAGCTTGTGTAAAAGACAAGTCAGAGTTGTGTATAAATAGAGGAGGTGTGTTCCTCATTTATACACATTGCAGTCACTTTGAATGGCGCATAAATGAGAGAGAGAGATCTGCTATGGAGGAGAAGGAGCTCATTCTTGTGGATTACATCTCTGTATTGTTGGTCATCTATATTGAGGAAGCTCTGCTGGGTTTTCTTCCTCATGAGGGTTTCCCAGGATAAATCTGTGTCTCTTGTGTTTATGCTGTGCTTGTTGTTCTTTCAGTGATCCTGTATATGATATTGTTGTGAAATGGAATGTAATGCTGATATTTTTTGTCTTATCATATTGAATCTTAACATAGTATCAGAGCTAACCTGAAGGAAGGCAATGTATGGCACTTACGACACTTGCTTCACTTGCAACAATTTGAAGGTTACGGTTTTATATAGCAAAAACCAGTCATCGTGGAACTTTTGCTATAAATCCATTTTTGCGAAGGTTCAGGATCTGAAACCTTTACAGGTCGTAGATAACATCCCCATGTACCTTGTGTCCAAAGGACAGCCTCTAATTCATTGTACTTTGTAGTTTATGATCAGTACAAGTTAGGATTTCTGCCTCTTCCAGATCTCAGTCATAAATAGGTGACCAAGGAAAAAAGGTCACAACTTGGGCTAGGAAGCTCCAAATGAAATTTCGTAAAAAGTGACAGGTAGAGCACGGACTTTAGTTTCTCAGGTAACCTTTTAAGATGCCATAGTTGAACCAGTGACATGTGGCACGCCGTACAAGTTCACTCTTTTGTTTTATCCCGTAAACAGGTCATGTTGCGACACTTGGCATAACTCTCTCTCAGAGAATCCAATTGAGGTCAAACCTATGGGGTTGGAAATATGACAGGTTGGGATACCATAGGTCAAAGTTTCAGACCTTGTGGATTCATAATTTCAGAGTTACACTAGAAACAATCAGGTACATATTTCTATCAAAACAGAATTAGATTTTGAGCACCTTTATTCATGGCTCCGGGAATTAGGGTTTCGATAAAAGTTGGAATTTTTGTAATCGTAGTCCATGGCTGAATACTCCTTATCAAAATCAAAATTTAGAGACCAAGACCAAAATTTTTGGTTGTTCAGAAGAGTGGGATTGATCAAACCCTAGTTCGGGATTTTGATCAGAAAGGTGGAAAATTAGGGCTTCTGCAAAAGTTGGAATTTTTTAAGTCTGTGACAACGGCTGGAAGATCCTCAGAAAAAGAAGATCTTAGAGATTTGGATCGAACCTTTTGATTGGACAGAAGGGTGGGTTTCATCAAACCCTAGTTTGTGATCGTGTTCAGAAGATCTAGAAGTTTCAAAGGCAATTTTGAGGGGTCAAATTTTGGAGATTTCAAAATTGAAGTATGCTAGCTTGATCAGCTCAGCAAGGCGCATCTTTCCATCTATTCAGAGATTTGAAATTCAAAGCTTGAATTTTTAGGGTTTCTCTGACAAACCCTAATCCATCTCCAGATCCAGTTTCAGCAAATCAAAGTGGATTGGGTTAAAAGCAATCCTGACAGGTATGACTTGAGGAGATATAGGTATGTGTTGAAATATGTTCATGATTAAGTTTATGTTTGTCTTCATATTATTTAGGTTAGTACAATCTTGATTAATGTTAGACTTGTCTTATTACCCTAGTAAAAGTAAGAATGCATTGGAATGATAGAATACATTTATTGATTAGGGTTATGACACTTATGATTGTACTAATGCACCTGTGGTGTTGTATGAGGATGATGTTGTCCGCTAACAAGATACAGGTACATCAAGAAATACAAATCAAGCTCTATGACCATGATGACATGAAGACAAAGACTCATCCATAATGTTTGACCATATAGAATCTCTACTTACGAGATATATATGACTTTGTTCTACTATGCTTAACTTATGAGATATGCAGGTTCTAGCACAAGGTCTCTAAATCATTGAAGAGAACAAAGAAGATATTGTTTAGGTATGTTAGACATAACTAAGCATGTATGCTAATCCAGGTATGTTTTCCTATGTCAAGTTAGAATCCTACTTTGTGCTAGGGTCTTAGTATACCCATGTATTGAATGACCATACATATTAAAGATTACTTAGAATCATAATGTTGTGATAATATTGAGCTTATACTAATGAATGTATGATTATGTATGAGATCATGATGATGACACTAGTGCACACTTAAGCATGCATAGTGGTCAAGGATGGATAGAAGCTCATGACATGGAAGGGAAGTAGAGACCAAGAAGGAATCAACCTCACAATACATAAAAAGATAAGTATTTGAATTGTTATTCGAATTACTAAATAGTCTATGATATTGCTCGTAATAGTTGTATGCATATTTGTATTCCTAGAATATATCATGCTAAGTATTCATATAGCATTGAACAGTATACTACTAATATGCATATGATTGGTAAGTTGGACAAAACATTCCATTGTTGCTTGTCTAGAATGAAACCTCTTTGTTGACATGCAAAGAGTTGTGCACGCTCTCGATAGTATGTTCTGGTAGAGATGGAAGGCATCTAGATAGCCACTGTATGCATACAGGATATGGAAAAGTGTTGTGCCAAAGTATTGGTCAAGATAGTTGCATAACTATGTAAATCATATCTGTATGCATAATAGGTTATCATGTCAACATGATTTTATGATTATGAAGTATTACTAATCATGTACTTAATTTTGATTTGTAGGAAAGATCACGAAGAATGATGAACACCGAACAAGTGATGGATGTTCAACAAGAAGATTTACAAATCAAACATAATATATAGAAGGCTTGTGGCTAGAAGATTCTCTTAGAAAGAGGAAGAGGATCATGACGAGATGTTTGCTCCAAGTGGCTAGATAAGACCATTATCTTAATGGTGTAATTGAAGAAGAACTGCAAATCGAGAAAACTCCCAGGATTCAATTGAAGAAAGCTCTGTATGGGTACCCAGGATCGATAATCATTTAATGAGCTTAATGATGACCATGGGTGATGCGGATTTCAACCCTTGCTACAAGGTTGAAGATGGTTTCTTTATACAGATGACATGGATGCAAGAAGGAACTCACCACAGAGTTCGAATGATCTTGAGGCTCATATCAGTAGACCCATCTGACAGGAGATGGCACAGATGGATATGCAGAAGATCACGCAATGCAAAGTGTGAATGATGTTCAGTCACAGAGGGAAAATTGACAGTTTCTTGACAAGCTTGGGCTTTACCAGAAGTAAAGTTGATCCTAACCTTTACCTTAAGGTTATGGATGATACTATTATTGTATGTGGATGATCTCTTTCTGACAAGGAATGAGAAACATATCATGGAAAGCAAGAAGAAGCTAGCTATAGAATTTGAGATGAAAGATCTTGGATTGATGCATTACTTCCTAGGTCTCGAAGCATGAAAAGGATCAGAAGGAATCTTTCTCAACCAGGGAAAGTATGTTGTGGAAATATTGAGAATATTTTATATGCTGGAATGTACAACCATGGCCATTCTCATGGGTTCCGACTTGAAGCTATTAGCTGATGACTCATCAGAGTTAGTGGATGTAACTCTGTATAGATAGATTATTGGGTTATTGATGTATCTGACAAATACCAGGCCAGACATATGCTTTGCTATGAACACCCTGAGTCAGTATCTAGTGGAACCTAGACGAGTTCACCTGATTGCTGCAAAGCATGTGATGAGGTACCTAAAAGGTATGATAGACTTTGGTCTATGTTGTCTTGGAGATCATGACTTCAGATTGTATGGCTACAGATTGGGAAGGAAGTGTATCAGACAGGAAGAGCACATCGGGTGGATGTTATTGTCTGGGATCTGTCATGATCTCGTGGTTCAGCAGGAAGCAGTCTAGTGTGACTCTTAGCATAGCTGAAGTGGAATATATATACCTGCTTGCTCTGCTAGTTGTGAAGCGGTATGGCTTCGGAAGTTGTTATCAGGATTATTTGACTTAGAGATGGACCCCATTGTGATCCTGTGTGACAATCGGAATTGTATCAAGATGGCAGAGAATCTAGTGTTCCATGATAAGTCAAAGCATTGAGATCCGATATTTCTATATATGGGATATGGTGCAGAAAGGAGCTATCAAGCTCAAGTATGTGAGCACTGACGAACAAGTTGCTAATGTATTGACCAAACCTCTACCTTGAGTAAAGTTTGAGTATTTTCCAGACAAGCTTGCTGTAGTTCAAAAGGAACCTCCTCAAAAGGGGGAGTGATATGGTTGTTGATGATATTTGGATATTGGTATCATTGTGGATACCTGTATCAATGATGAGATTGCCTATATCGATGGTAAGGTCGATGACGAGGATACTTGTATTGATAATGTGGATACTTGTATCGATGATGAGGATACTATATTGATGATGTGGATATTGTATTGATGAGGATACTGTATCATTGATGTCTATACTGTATTGATGAAGATACTGTATTGGTGATGTGGATACTATATTGATGTGGATACTTGTATCGAAGATGAGCTTACCTATTCCGATGATGAGGTTTCCGGTTACGACGATGAGGTCAATGCATGGTCCTTAGACTTTGTCTAAGTGGACAAGGAGGGATTGTATCATCCCTAGACTTCGGTCCCTGAATTGATCCGTAGACACATGTCTTCGAGAAGTGGTCCCTAGTGGACGAGAGGGATTGTATCATCCCCGGACTTCGATCCCTGAATTGATCCATAGACTCTTGTCTTCAAGAAAGATGTTGATGAATGATGTAATGTGTGCTCCTGGACTGCTCAGCAGTGGGTGATCATTCACGAAACCTGTAATGATGTAATGTTTGCTCCTGGATTAGCAGGTGATCATTCATAGGTTGTAAATCCTAGATTTGATCTAGGTCACACCCCAGTTGAAATAGTATTGGCTCTGTGGTTGACTGGAATGATGTAATGTTCACTCCTGGATTGCTCAGTGTAGCAGCAGGTGATCATTCGCAGGTCCTGTAATGATGTAATGTTTGCTCCTGGACTGCAGCAGGTGATCATTCACAGGTGATAAAATCCTAGATTTAATCTAGGTCACATCCAGTATGAAAAAGGACTGGCACTGTGGTCAAGATTGCATCATCCCTGAATGCTTGGTTCAAAATGTACATGATGGGGATTGCATCATCCTGAAACCACTAGTTCAAAATGTCGTGATGGGGATTGCATCATCCCGAAACCACTAGTTCAAAATGTACGTGATGAGGATTGCATCATCCCGAAACCACTAGTTCAAAATGTACGTGATGGGGATTACATCATCCCGGAACCACTAGTTCAAAATGCACATGATGGGTATTGCATCATCCCGAAACCACTAGTTCAAAATGTACGTGATGGGGATTGTATCATCCTTGGACTTCGGTCCCTGAATTGATCCGTAGATAGATGTCTCCGAGAAGTGGTCCCTAGTGGACGAGAGGGGATTGTATCATCCACGGACTTCGGTCCCTAAATTGATCCATAGACATATGTCTCCGAGAAAGTGGTCCTTAGACTTTGTCTAAGTTGACGAGTGGACTGCATCGTCCCTAGACATGTTATGGTGTCTTAAATGGATCATGTGTATTGCAGGGTATGTTGCTATGATGTTGTTGATCGTGATGATCTAGATGACGATGATGTTGATCATGATGGTCTAGATGACGATGATGTTGATCGTGATGGTCTAGATGATGATGATGTGGATCGTGATGATCTAGATGATGATGTTGATGATCGTGTGATGACGATGCTGATGATCGTGTGATGATGATGCTGATGATCGTGTGATGATGATGTTGATGGTCATGTGATGACGATGCTGATGATCGTGTGATGACGATGTTGATGATCATGTGATGACGATGCTAATGATCATGTGATGACGATGATCGTGTGACGGCGATGATGTTGATCATGAGAATCTAGATGATGATATTTCTATAGCTATTCAAGTGCTACAGAAGATGAAGATTCAGTACTGAAGATGTTGATGTTCCAGTAACTGCTTGAGTTACTGATGATGAATAAAGAAAGCTTCCAATGATTTATAGATGTATCATGTATGATGTAGTTGATGACTCCTTGCTCCAGCAGATGTTGTTATAATATCCTTCTCGTTAAGGGGGAGTGTTGAGATATTGTAACTTCTAAGAATATTATATTTGTACTTTATTATTCCAGAGATGTTTCATTCCTCCGATGGGACTTTGTCATGTATCCAGAGATGTTTATTCCTCCATGGGAACTTGGGTTATTAGACTTCCCTAGTGGGGGTTGGCCTTGTATGTGTTATGTGGGTTAAAGGGTTATTAGACCACCCTTGTGCGGTCGGCCCTGTCACATTATGTAAAGTGGTTAAGGTGGGGCCGACCTAGCTTGTGTAAAAGACAAGTCAGAGTTGTGTATAAATAGAGGAGGTGTGTTCCTCATTTACACACATTGCACTCACTTTTGAATGGCGCATAAGTGAGAGAGGGAGATCTGCTATGGAGGAGAAGGAGGTCATGCTTGTGGATTACATCTCTATATTGTTGGTCATCTGTATTGAGGAAGCTTTACTCGGTTTTCTTCCCCATGAGGGTTTCCCAGGATAAATCTATGTCTCTTGTGTTTATGTTGTGCTTGTTGTTCTTTCAGTGATCCTGTATATGCTATTGTTGTGAAATGGAATGTAATGCTAATATTTTCTGTCTTAGCATGTTGAATCTTAACACAGGGACTTTTAGATAATTCCATTGACCCATTTTGGCGTAGTGTGTGTTATGTGAAATGTGGTAGCAGGAACACGAGCTAGAAAAAGCTTCAGATCAAAATGGTTGTGGTTAAAAGACCTAGTGGGAAAATATGCAGGCTGGAACCAGACAACATCAAATGGAGTGAGGAGTTTTGCAAAATGCGCAAAAATGATGAAGGTTGCAAGTTGGTTTTCCCTATGTGAGCGAATGAAAGGCCATAACCTATAGGTGACAAAGGCTTTTGTAAACAGCTACAAGGATTTTGTGGTGAAATTGCAAACCCTAACCTTCAGGGTAGATGAAGCTACCATTGCAGAACCTGTCGGCATACACTCTGAAGGCGAAAAATGGTTTAAGAAGTATTTGTTTGAGGTTGTTTCTGTTTCCCGGCTATGAGAAATTGGATTGGAAAAAGGGTATTCATTTGAACAAGGTCAAGCCAGAGTGGAGGGATATTTTAAACATTTTTCAGTGATATATCACTTGTGAAGGACGGTTTGCAACCGTATTCATGTATCATCTAAGGTTTCTACTGCATTTGAATGGAGAATCCAGTTTAAACTTGCCTTACTACCTACTCAGGAGCATAGAAAAAATTATTGGGGAAGGCTAACAGAACATGGTGACATTTTATATTTTGGTTTGGTTGTGAGACTGAAACTCAAGAGGGTGACGAGGAAGTAGTAAAAGAGCAGAACAGTGAACAAAAAGGGAAAGTGGGTGAAGATGGAGAAACACAAGCACAGGAGAAATGTCACACTGTGTCTATGACAAAGGTTTCCAGGACTGCAGGATTTCAAAAAGAATAAGTCGCACCTCCAGATACTCCTAGATTTATTCAAGATAATATAATTGTTCAAGAAACCCCATAGAATACAGAACATGATGAAGCTCCTTTAATAAAGAATGTTGATAATAGTTTTAGACCGAGGACAAGAGCAAGGAACAAGCTAAGGATGAATATGAACGTAATCCTAAATCCCAAGGTTCAAAGAGATGTTGTAAATGTTATAGAGGATTCATCCAGTGATGAAGAGTTCCAGGCTACAGAAGAAGCTTATCAAACAGAAGATCAAACCCTAGCAGAAATTCGACAAGAGTTGATGAATACACCAAAGTTGGTTGAAACGGTTTATGAGGGTAAGCACAATATTTGTGAATTTGAGATTGGTTCTGGTTCGAAACCATCTAATACTGAGGAAGTTCAGGCACATTCTGAGGTAATGGAATCAATATCGGAGCTGTAAGTTGTAAAAAGGTCATTACAGTCTTTCTCTTGGATAGATGCTTTTCTATACTTGTTTTCTTATGAATGAATTGTAGATTTATCAATGATTTGGATAGAACCTGCTCGTTCCTTATATAAGTTCATTCTCATAATTTTTATATCTTTGTTTATTATGTTTATACTTTCACTGTTTAGTAACCTGATATGTTATCCTGATCTCAGCTATATTCATTTGCTTATGAACTCACATATCTAGCCATCCCTTCAATAGTTTTAAGATTACTCTAGACTTTGAACCTAAGTAGTCTAGGTGCAAACTCTAGTGATAACATCTTTTGGTGTCGTTGATGGGAGCGGAAGTGAAGAAAATATTCCCTGGGCTCGACATCAATAGATTTTATTTTGAAGGTGAACAGAGTCAGTATATTCTTTTCCAAGACTACAGTTTTCACCGGGTTGTTGAAGGAAAGTAATTGTGGCTCCAAAGAAGTTTGGGACTAGAGCCAACCCTACATCTCCCTTGCATCTAGGAGTTTCATATCCATAGTAGATTTTGAAGGAAAGTAGGCAGAAATTGAGCTCTACCTCATCAGGAGAATTTCATTATCCTTCATCCATAATCATACCAGAATCACAACTTAAGGAAGAAGAAAAGGAACAAGACTTGTCTCTTCTTATCCCTATCACTCACATTGACACTTTTTCAGGTTTACACTAATCCTTTGTCTTCTTAAAAGGTCAAAGATGAACTTTTAGACTCGGGTGGTTTTTCATTGAAATCTCAACTTCCACCTTATACTCCTCTCACAAGTAGGATTTTATTTAGTCAACTCAAAATCAATAATCCTACTTCCACATCAAGTCAGGTCAAATCCAACAATCCTCCTTCTCCACCAAACCAAGTTATCCCAAACATGGCTGGTCAACCTCTTGATATGATGGATCATATAGTGGTTGCAAGATACGCCTCTCTGATCTTACCTCAACCCCTTAATGCTCTTCCCAGAGGTGACTACCAGAAATATCTTCCTAGGTTCAATGGTTAGGGTGATCTTACTGCAGAAGAGCATTGGAATGCCTTTTTCAGTTATGCAGATAATCAAAACATTGAGGCTAAGGATGTTTGGATGCGGATGTTCGTACAAAGTCTGGATGGAGAGGTAAGAAAATGGTTCAGAGAGTTACCTGTAAACTCAATTGATGGGATAGAGGCTTTAGAGGAGGTGTTTATGAGACAATGGGGGGACACAAAAGATTATCTTTATTACATCATTGGATTTGGAGCTTTGAAAAGAAAACAGAATGAAATAGTTGTATACTTTTCAAAGTGGTTCAATAAGATGTACAGTAGGATACCTGCTGAAATTAAACCTTCTGAGACATCAACCAAGCTTACTTATGCTAATTCCTTTTGATTCTGAGTTTTCATTGTTATTAAGAGAAAGAAGGTCTGTGACTCTATTAAACATGCAAGAGGTTGCATTGGAAGTTGAGTCAAATATGTTGGCATCAAGCAAACTTAAGGAATCAGAATCTCAAATGCTTGATAAAAAGGGTAAAAAAGAAATGATACCATCAAATTCTACAAGAAAGCCATCAGAGAATAAATTGGATGAGATGACTAGGTTGATTAAGAACCTGTCTGCAAAAATTAATAGGTTAGAAATGGAAAAGAATCAAAACAGACATATGCAGGAAGGAGATTGAAATCCAAATCAATTCAGGCATTCTTTTGCTCCTAGATTTATACCCAGAGAAAGAAGGAACAATGATATTCAAAGAGAAAGAAGAGATAATGAGAAGCAGAGGATGTTGATGTATATGTAACTTCGGAATGTATTTCACATATATGCATATTGTATTCCTATAGAGATGTTATTATTCCTCTATATGGAAGTGTCGTCATGTATATTGTAAGTGTTGTAACTTATACTTGATGGGTTATTAGACCACCTTGTTGGGGTCGACCCTGTATAAGTCATGTGGGTCAAAGGGTTATTAGACCACCCAATTGGTGGTCGGCCATGTGGGTCAAAGGGTTATTAGACCACCCTAGTGGGGGTCAGCCCATTCAGCATTATGTTAAGTGGTTAAGTTGAGGCCGACCTAGTTGAGTAAAGGTCAAGTCAAGTTAGTGTATAAATAGAGAGTGTGTCTCGCTCATTTTACACATTCTATTCTCTCACTCACACTTGGGAGAGTGGCGCACTTGTCGAGGAGGAGGCTCTGCTGCTAGGAGAAGACTATCTCTTGTATTCTGGTTGTATCATTGCTCTATCTATCTCTAAGGAAGTTATTGGGGTTTTTCACCTTTATGGTTTTCCCCAAGTAAACTCTGTGTCTCTTGTGTGCTTGCATTATTGTGTCCATGATTGATATGCTGTAGATTTGTTGTACATGTTGTTCTCTCAGTTAAGATCCTAGATTAGATTGAAGTAAATTCTGAAAATTTAACAGAGGATTCAACCTCCTTTCCAAAATAATCTAATACGAGATGATGAATCATATGGAATAGATTAGATGGAGGTTGAAGACTTATAACCTGATATAGATCAATTAGATGATGTTTCTTCTTCTAAATTTTTTTACTAAGGCTGAATATCATTATGCAAAGATGGCAGATTATCATGAAACAGATTGTTTCGAACAGGAATCATATATGCCAGAGGTTTATCAGGAAATGCAACAAAAGTCATATGGTCTTAGGTCAAGGATGAAGCAAGCAGCAATGGAAAAAATGAAGGTGAAGAATGTTCCTATTAAAGAAAGTGTGTCTTGTCAGAAAAAGCAGGAACAACAAAGAGATGGGAATAAAATTACAGATCTGAGGAAGTTGGAAAAATTGCTAATTTTAGTTTGGAACATGAGATTAGTAAAATCAAAATTCCCATTCCATTAACTGAGTTGGTGAGGAATAAGTCATACAGGGATCCTACTCTTAGAATCTTGAATTCTTCAGCTACCCCTATTCCTTTAGATGTTATTAATTTGCAGGATGAAAATTCGACTATCATTTCTGGTTCTAAGACATCCGATCAACCAGATAACAAATCCCACTTTCCTCCTCCATTTTAAATCACACTCATCATTCATGATCAGATGCTACATAACTGTCTATTAGACTCTGGTGCCTCACATAATCTCATGCCTAAGGAAGTCATGGAAGCTTTAGGGATTTCTGTTACTAAACCCTATCAGGACCTATATGCCTTTGACTCTAGAGCAGTAAAATGTCTTGGAATCATTAAAGACCTTGTGGTAAATCTTGCACAGTTGCCAATGAAGAGTGTGCTTATGGATGTTGTTGTAGCTGATGTTTCTCCTAAGTTTGGTATGTTGTTATCACGGTCATGGGAAAAAGATATAGGAGGAACACTGCAAATGGATTTGTCTTATGCTTCAATACCAATATTTGGAGGAGAATACAGGAGACTTTATAGAGAGGTACAGCTTGCATATTTGGTGAGTGATGACAGAAATCCTACAAACCATCCAATCTACTCAGTACAAGAGGACTTTGATTCTTGTATGTTACAATTGAATGATGATTCCACAAGTGTTTTGCAAGTTAAGATAGATAATCCAGTTCATCCAAAAAGGGAGGATCAAGATGGTTTATGGCAACTGTTCTTTGATGGTTCATCATGTAAAGAGGGAGCAGGAGCAGGTGTTGTACTTATTTCCGTTGGAGGTGAGATCATTTTCTTATTGTATAAGTTGGAATTCCAAACAACTAATAATATTGTTGAGTATGAAGCATTGATTCTTGGGTTAAGAGCTGCAAAAGACTTAGGCATTCAATAACTTACTGTATTTGGCGACTACGAATTAATAGTACAACAAGTAAGGAATGTTTATCAGGTGAAACAGTCTTTGTTGAAAGTATACCGGAATGAGGTATGGGATTTAATTGATCATTTTTTCAGTGCTTTCAACATAACTTATATCCCAAAGGATCATAACCAAACAGCATATTCATTGGCTTTGGCAGCAACTTACTTCAAAGTTCCAAAATTAACTCATCTTAAGTACCCAATTGAGGTAAGATATAGACCCTCATTTCCGGATAATATCAAACATTGGAAAGTTTTTCAAGATGACCAGGAGCTTAAAGAATTTCTAGAGTTAACAGAATATTTTTCAGATTCATTGATTGATCAGGATCAAGATTTTGACTGTGATGAAAAGAGTCCATACATAAATAATTCAATTGGAAATCATGAGGTAGTGGAATTGAAAGGGAATTTTATTCCCAAGGGCCTCATGCCTCTTGAAAGATTATTCTCAAAGGATGATACCTTATTAAAACCAACAATACAGTCTACTAAAGAAAATGTCTTGAGTTATAATATTGGGTCTGAAAATGAGCCAAAAATTATTAAGATATCCAAGACACTCTCAGAAAAGGAAAGAAACAAGTACGTTAATTTGTTGAAAGAATTTATTGATATTTTTGCTTGGTCATATGAAGATCTGAGGACTTATAACACCAGCATTATCCAGCATAACGTTCCTTTGAAGCCAAATACTAAGCCTTTCAGACAAAAGCTTAGAAGACTTAATCCAGCATTGCTTCCTATTATTGAAAAAGAGGTCAAAAAATTGTGTGTCAAAATCATTATACCTCTTAGGTATTCTTCTTGGGTAGCAAATCTGGTACCAGTACGCAAAAAGAACGGAGAGATAAGGCTTTGTGTAGATTTCCGTAATCTGAATAGATGCTCTCTCAAAGATAACTACCCACTTCCCAAAATTGATCAAATCTTACAAAGAGTGGTAGGGTCCCATAGGATATCAATGATTGATGGTTTCTCTGGTTATAACCATATTGCAGTACAGTCGGAGGACAGGGAAAAGGCAACCTTTACAATTCCTTGGGGTACATTTATGTATGACAAGATGCCTTTTGGGCTCATGAATGCAGGTGCTACATTCCAGAGGGCTATGGATATAGCCTTCGTTGGTGAGAAAGAAAAGTTTGTAGTAATTTATCTTGATGACATTACAGTATTTTCTAAATCTGATGATGAACATCTAAAGCATCTGAAACAGACTTTTCTAAAATGCAGGAAATTTGGATTATCATTAAATCCAAAGAAGTCTCATTTTGCCATGACAGAGGGTAAGCTCTTAGGTCATATAGTCTCTGCTGAAGGAATTAAGATAGACCCAGAATGTGTAAAAGCCATCTTGAATATCAACATTCCCAAAAACAAAAAAGTTATTCTATCTTTCATTGGGAAAATAAATTTCTTAAGATGGTTCATTCCTAATTTTGCAGAGATAATTAAACCTATTACTGAGATGCTTTAAAAGGATAGGGAAGTCAAATGGTCCGCTGAGGCTAGGGTTTCATTTGAAAAGATAAAGCAAGCACTTGTAGAGGCACCAGTTCTTATAAGTCCTGACTTTTCCAAAGAATTCTCCATTTTCTCATTTGCATATGAAGACACTATAGCTGTTGTTTTATTACAAAAGAATTCATATGGTTTGGAACAACCAATTTCATTCTTCAACAAAACCTTGAGAGATTCAAAGTTAAAGTATAGTAGAAACAAGCCTATGCATTGGTTAAGGTTATGAAATTCTTCAGGATTTATGTTTTGCATTCTAAGGTTTTGGCTTATGTTCCTAACATAGCAGTTAAAGAAATTTTGGTCCAGCCTGACAGTGAGGGAAAAAGAGGAAGATGGATAGTTAAGGTCATGGAATATGACGTTGATATTAAGCCTACCAAATTGGTAAAGGGTTATGGCTTAGCAAAGTTGTTGGCATTATCAAGTTCTAGATATTCATATGGTGAATGAGCAGTCAGTACAAAGTGTATCAACAAATAGGACAAAGAGCAAGTTTATAACAGGTATCTTGATTCTTCCTGGTATGAGAAAATTGTCTATTTTCTGTTGCATTTACAATGTCCTCTTGATATGAATAAGAATGAATATAGGTCATTAAAACTTAAAGCTTTGAAATATGTTTTAATTGATCAATTTTTATATTGGAAAGATCCTGGAGGCATATTGCTTAAATGCTTGGATAGATCAGAGGCTGATGTTGTTACTGCAGAATTACATGGAGGTGCATGTGGGGGACATAAGTGTTGGAAAGCAACTGCGTTTAAAATTTTAAGGGCAGGTTACTATTGGCCCACTCTTTTCACAGATGTGTATCTTTATGTCAATTCTTGCGTTGAATGTCAGAAATTTGCAGGTAAGCACAAGTTGTAGTCTTTACCCTTAAAACCAGTTGCAGTGAATGCTTCGTTCCAACAATGGGGTTTAGACTTTATAGGAGAAATTCATCCTACTTCTAGTGGTCAGCATAGGTGGATTTTGACTGCTACTGATTTCTTTACCAAGTGGGTGGAAGCAATTCCCACAAGAAGAGCAACATACAAGGTCATTATCAGTTTTCTTCAAGATAATATTCGGAGCAGATTTCGTTGTCCAAGGAAGTTAATTACTGATAATGCTCCATCTTTTAAGTCCAAGAATATGGTAAGTTTTTGTGAAGAAAATAACATCATGTTGAAACATTCCACACCATATTACCCTCAGGGGAATGGATTGGCAGAATCCACTAATAAGAATATTGTGAATAGTATTAAAAAGATGTTATTGCAAAATAAAAGGACTTGGGATATCAAATTAAGATATGCTCTTTGGGCAGATAGGGTAACTGAAAAAAGGTCAATTGGAACATCACATTTTCAGCTTGTCTATGGAATTGATGCAATATTTCCTGTCCAACTAAGTTTTCTAGTAATCAAATTTTTGCAAGAAGAAGAAGAAGAACCTGATGAAAAGAAAAGAACAGTGTTTCAGATAGTCAAGTTGCAGCAAGAAAGAGAAGCAATAGTAGAGAAAGCTGAAACTTACAGAAAGTAGGTAAAGGAAAGTTTTGACAAAAAGATTAAGAAAGATACTTTTGCAGTTGGTGATGCAGTTCTTAGATGGGATGCACGAAATGATGAAAAAGGTAAGCATGGAAAATTTGATAATTTGTGGCTTGGACCTTTTACAATAATTAAGATTTTGGGAAATAATACTTTTGTCTTACAAAATTTGAGTGGAGATGAGGTTGCAGGTCCAGTAAATGGGCGGTTTTAGAAACATTTCCATACATACTAAACTGAGGCATTCATTGTACATATTCATTGTATTTATCATTATAGTTTTTGTATATAAGACTCCAACCCAATAAAACAGAGGTATGATTCTAGCAGGTTTTCTGAAGGCACATGGTCAAGACGTTCTTAAAGCCACACAAGGAGAGCTTTATCCCCAATCGGAGCCAGATGTTATCTCTAGATTTGTATCTTAGTTCTACTTTAGAAATGTTTCTTAAAAGACTTTGTTTTCTAAAATTTCATCCTAGTTTAACTTAGAGTCTTGATGCCCTTAGGTTTTACCTTAATGCTTAGGCTCTCTTAAAAGGTTACCTTTTATCATTGTTCTGTTTTAAAACAAATAAAGCTCGGTTGCATTAATCCTTTAAGGTTCTTTATTGAAAATTTATGGATGGCCTAATGTTTTAATGGTTTTATTTGATCAATAAACAAAGCTTTGCCTCTACATGATGAAAGTTTGGTGCTCTAAGATGATGGTACTGCATTTCAATTTCAATTATGATTTGGCACATACTGGCAGCGCATGGAATAATGAAGATGAAATGGCGCTGCCAGATTGTTTCCACTTGTTAAGAGAAAAAGACACATGGATGAAGGACAGTCCTTGTTAATAATAAAATGAACATGGGTTTGAATGCTTATTACAAACCAATGCAATGTAATAATGCCATGATGTACAGGGACATTCCCGAATTTGCTAAGATCATATGTATAGGGACTTTTAGCTAATTCCATTAACTCATTTCTGCGTAGTGGGTGTTATGTGAAATGTGGTAGCAGAAACACAAGCTAGCAAAAGCTTCATATCATAATGGCCGTGGTTAAAAGACCTGGAGGGAAAATATGCAGCAACATCAAATGGAGTGAGGAGTTTCCAAAATGCACAGAAATGATGAAGGTTGCAGGTTGGTTTTCCCTGTGTGAGTGAATGAAAGGCCATAACCTGCAGGTGACAAAGGCTTTTGTAAACAACTACAAGGATTCTGTGGTGAAATTGCAAACCCTAACCTTCAGGGTAGATGAAGCTGCCATTACAGAACCTGTCGGTATACACTCTGAAGGAGAAAAATGGTTTAAGAAGTATTTGTTTGAGGTTGAACTTAGTCAGTTTCTGTTGCCCAACTATGAGAAATTGGATTGGAAAAAGGGTATTCATTTAAACAAGGTCAAGCCAGAGAGGAGGGATATTTTAAACATTGTTCAACAATATATCACTTCTGAAGGACGATTTGCAACCGTATTTAGGTATCATCTAAGGTTTCTGCTGCATTTGAATGGAGAATCCAGGTTAAACATGCCTTACTACCTGCTCAGGAGCATAGAGAAAATGATTGGGGAAGGCTAATAGAACGTGGCGAAATTTTATCTTTTGGTCTGGTTGTGAGACTAAAACTCAGGAGGGCGACGAGGAAGGAGTAAAAGAGCAGCACAATGAACAAAAAGGGAAAGTGGTTGAAGATGGAGAAACACAAGCACATGGGAAATGTGGCACTGTGTCTATGACAGAGGTTTTCGAGACTGAAGGATTTCAAAAAGAAGAAGTCGCATCTCCAAATACTCCTAGAGTTCTTGAAGATAATATAATTGTTCAAGAAACCCCATTGAATACAGAACAGGATGAAGCTCCTTTAATAAAGAATGTTGAGAATAGTTTCAAACCGAGGACAAGAGCAAGGAACAAGCTAAGGATGAATATGAATGTAATCCTAAATCCTAGGGTTCAAATAGATGTTGTAAATGTTATAGAGGATTCGTCCAGTGATGAAGAGTTCCAGGCTACAGAAGAAGCTTATCAAACAGAAGATCAAACCCTAGCAGAAATTCGATAAGAGTTGATGCATACACCAAAGTTGGTTGAAATGGTCTGTGAGGGTAAGCGCAATATTTGTGAATTTGAGATTGGTTCTGGTTCAAAATCATCTGATATTGAGGAAGTTCAAGCACATTCTGAGGTAATGGAATCAATATCGGAGCTGGAAGTTGTAAAAAGGTCATTACGGTCTTTCAAAGAGCAGAGCTGGCATCTTAATGATGCAAACGAGAAATTGATGATTGCAAACAAAAGGTTGCGAGAATATTTGGAAGAGGTGGGTACAAAGTACCAAGAACCTATCACAATTTCCAAAGAAGTCTTGAAAAGAAAGAGGGATATCCAGCAGCAGTATGAGGAAATGTTGAACCAGAATAAAGACCTTCATAATCGAATCCAGGTTATGGAAGTAGAGCACTCTAGATTGTAGCAGAGATCTCAGGCGCTGGATGGTTTAACTATGTTAAATTTTGAGCATTAATTCACAGTACTCTAGGATCTTCACTGGGAGAATAACATATACAGTATATCAATGCATAACAATCACAATAAGCATCACAAGAATCAAAAGCATGAGAGACAAGAGACACAGAGTTTCCATGGGGAAAACCCTAAGGTGAAAAACCCCACAACTTCCTCAGAGATAGAGAGAGCAATGGCTCAACCAAAGTACAACCAAAATACACTTGAGATAGTCTCCTAGAAGGAGATGATCCTCCTCCTCACTAGTGCACCACTTTCTGAGTGAGAGAGATATGACTTTCCAAATGATCTAAATAGAGATCTCCTGATCTCTATTTATACTAACCTGTTTGCCAAGTGACCTTATGGGGTCGACTTGTCTAGCTAGGTACATCCACAATATAATATATATTTCAGGGCCGACCCCACACATGGTGGTCTAATAACCCATCAGCAAGTACACACAATTGCGACACTTGTCAATCCACATGACGACACTTCCTTATAGAGGAATAACACATCTCTAATAAGGGTAAAATAAATATATATGAAATACATAGATGAAATACATTCCGAAGTTACATATACATCAACACTCCCTCTTAACAAGGAAGGTATTTCTCGACACAGATCTGCTAGACAAGTCTTCTTCTCGGGATCATCGTCATCGATGCATTGTCATCATCATCGTCACTACTGCTGCTATCTCAACCAATCTCTGACTCTACTCGTCATAGGAAGTTCTATAGAGCCAATCCTTTTTCATACTGGATGTAGGCCCACCACCTGCAGGTCTTCATCATCACTGGCCATACTGTGGAAATCTCAGCACTTATTACGTGCATCACAAAACCTTAAAAGAGTCTCTTGACTAGCAAGAACCCTAAAGAGCATCTAAGGCATTTTTCATCCTGTCCAGATCTCCAGGACTTATTACATGTGACCCCACCACAAAACCTCGAAAGAGAATCCTGGGACTAATTACGAGCACAAGGCTCAACCTATCGGATCTCCCAGGGCACAAATTACATGTGGTCACCACAAAACCTCGAAAGAGCATCCCAGACTGATTACGAGCACAAGGCTCAACCTATCGGATCTCCCAGGGCACAAATTACATGTGGTCATGGCAAAACCTCGAAAGAGCATCCCAGGACTGATTACGAGCACATGGCTCAACCTATCGGATCTCCCAGGGCACAAATTACATGCCATAGGACAAAACCTCGAAAAAGCATCTGCTAGATATCCCAGGGCATAAATTACATGCCATAGGCAAAACCTCGAAAGACTATCTGTAGATCTCCCAGGGCACAAATTATATGTCCTCCCAAGCAAAACCTCGAAAGAGCATTTGCCAGATATCCCAGGGTACAAATTACATGCCATAGGCAAAACCTCGAAAGACTATCTGTAAATCTCCCAGGGCACAAATTACATGCTTATCTGCACAACCTTTTCCATGGCCACAGAGTATCAACCTGATACTCACCATACATCATCCTGATGTACACATGATCATCCTGATCATCATCACCGCAACATCCTACTGCATGTCATCTGGAGCAACATCCTGAAGCTCGTCATCCATGATCATCCTAATCATACAATGCATCTACCTGATGCATACCAAGTGTCTGCCTGATACATATCATCATACATGATCCACCTGATCATACAGTGTATCCACCTGATACAAATACAAATACATGATACATATCAACATACATGATCTACCTGATCATACAATGTATCCACCTGATACATATACAGATACATGGTCCAAGCATCCAATATGATGCTTATACAAAATACATACACATGATCCAACCGATCATATCCAGCATCCAACATGATGCGTACATACATATAAATGATCCAACTGATCATATCCAGCATCCAACATGATGTGTACATACATATACATATAAATGATCCAATTGAACATATCCAGCATCCAACATGATGCATACATACATACATATAAAAATGATCCAACTGATCATACAAAGCAGAAACCAGAACATCATCCTGATGCTCATCATCCAACGCTTACATCCACAACCATGTGAAGGATCCTCCTTCCAACATGCTTAGAATGGATTCAGAAAATGTGTCCATCACTTCTTCCTCGAAGTGTCATCAATCCGAAGAACACCAAGCCTCTCTCTGAAGTACTCAAACTTCACCCTGGCTAGTGGCTTCGTCAGCACATCTACAATCTGCTCGTCCGTTGCAACATACAAGAGCTTCACAGCTCCTCTCTGCACCATATCCCTGATATAGTGATATTTGATCTCTATGTGTTTCGACCTGTCATGAAACACTGGGTTCTCGGACAACTTCACACAACTCTAGTTATCACAGAAGATACCAGTAGCATCCAATGGGAGATCAAATAATTCAGATAGTAGCTTCTGTAGCCATACTTCCTCACAACTAGCTGAACAGGCTGCAACATACTCTGCCTCAGTTGTACTCAGTGCTACACAGGACTGCTTCCTACTAAACCAAGAGATCACTCCTAATCCCATACTAAAGCAGCACCCAGATGTGCTCTTCCTATCTGCAGCACTGCCAGCCCAATCTGAATCAACATAACCCTGCAAGTTAAACTTTTGATTCGCCTCATACTTGAGCCCATAATCCACTGTACCCTTCAGGTACCTCAAAACATGCTTTACAGCAACCAAGTGAACACTCCTTGGATCCGTCAGGAACTGGCTCAATGTGTTCACCGCAAAGCAAATATATGGTCTCGTGTTCGTCAGGTACATCAAGGACCCAATCATCTGACGATACATAGAGACATCAACCGGCTCAGATGAAGCATCACATAGAAGCTTCAGATTCGATGCCATAGGTGTGGCCATGGCCTTGCAATCCATCATCTCGAATCTCTTCAGGATATCTACTGTGTACTTCCCTTGACCAAGGAAGATCCCAACTGCACTCTGCCACACCTCCATCCCTAGGAAATAATGCATCATCCCCAAATATTTCATATCGAACTCAGCAACAAGCTTCCTCTTAGTATCTGCAATCAATCTGTCATCTCCCGTTACAAATAAGTCATCTACATATAGGAGTAGAATCACAGGATTCCCTTCCTCAACCTTGTAGTAAAGGTTGGAATCCGCTTTACTCTTGGTAAATCCCAAACTAGATAGGAAACTGTCCATCCTACCATACCAAGTTCTGGGAGCTTGCTTCAAGCCATACAAGGATTTCTTCAATCTGCACACATATGACTCCCTATCATGTATTTCGAAACCGAGTGGCTGCTCCACATATACTTCCTCTTCAACTACACCATTCAAGAAAGCAGTCTTGACATCCAGCTAGTGTATTTTCCATTTCATTGCTGCAGCCAGGGCAAGTACTGTTCTGATGGAAGTATACCTGGCTACAGGTGCAAAAGTTTCTTCATAATCTATTCCCTCTTTCTGAGAGAAGCCACGAGCTACGAATCTTGCTTTGTATTTCTCTACACTGCCATCTGCAGCATGCTTGATTTTGTAGATCCATTTAGAAGTCACAACAGACTTCTCTTTAGGTCTTGGTACAACATCCCAAACATCATTCTTCATTATTGATTGGTATTCCTCAACCATGGCATCCTTCCATTCTTTCTTCTCCACTGCTTCTTCATAACTGGAAGGCTCTTTGTTCATAATGTCACAGAGTAAAGCAACATAGCTGGTATGTGATCTAGTTCTCTTCTTTGCTCTATGTTCTTCTTCTGGAATGCCAAATCTTTCTGCATCTTGAATGAGCTCTGTAGCCCATGCAAGTTTCCTCTTGTGAGAGTTATCCTCACTGGGTGGATCTACATGTTCTTGCGGATCTTCAAACTCACGAACAACTTCTAGAACTGCATCAGTCATGGTAGTGTCTTGAAATCTAGTTTCCTTAGGTTCTTCATAAACTTCGATAGGTGCCTTCCTTGATTTGATGAATGCTGATTTTTCATCAAATGTTACATCCTTGCTGACATCAATCTTCTTGAACCCTGGAAAGTATATTCTGTAAGCCTTCGAGCTTTCACTGTAACCCACAAAGATACCCTTATTTCTTGAAGGATCTAGTTTAGTCCTCTTTTCCTTTGGGACATGAGTGTATACTGGACAACCAAATATTCTGAGATGGCTGACTTCAGGTTTCTTACCAAAAAAGACCTCTTCTGGTGTCTTGTTGTCCAATATCTTGTGGGGTGTTCTGTTCTGCACATATACAGCTGTTCTAGCTGCTTCTGCCCATAGATGCATAGGTAGATCCTGGTCATGCAACATTGCCCTTACTGATTCCATGATTGTTCTGTTCTTCCTTTCTGCAACTCCATTCTGTTGAGGATTATAAGGAGCAATCAACTCCCTCTTAATCCCTGAATCACTACAAAGCTTCTTGAAGTCACCTAAGGTGAATTCTCCACCATTGTCGGATCTGAATGTTTTGATCTTCTTGTCAATTTGATTCTCCATCAAGGTTTTGAATTCCTTGAATTTATCAAACACCTCATCTTTGTTCTTCAAGAAGTATACCCAAGTCTTCCTGGAAAAGTCATCAATGAATGAGACATAGTAAACATACCCACTCAGAGAACTGGATGACATAGGACCACATACATCTGAGTGGATGATTTCCAGGATGTCTTTTGCCCTGCTTTCATTGCTTGGGAAAGCCTTCTTACTGTTCTTACCTTTTTCACATCCTTTGCAAACACCTTCATGTTTGGTCTTGATTTTAGGAAGACCCTCTACAACCTTTCTTGCAATTGGAAGTGCCCTATAGTGCATATGAGCAAGTCTTCTATGCCAAAGTTCACTTGGCTCCATGGATTCATGTACCATGGCATGTTCAGGTTGTCCCTTCAATTTATACAAACCTCCCTCTTGCTCTCCAATCACTACTGCATCATCTATGTTCTTTCCCTTTGGCCACATTAGGACTTGGCCATCCACAAATGCAACCCTCATACCTTTTGCATCCAATGTAGAGATGGAGAGTAAATTCTTCTTGAGCCCAAGGACATAAAGGACTTCTTTCATCTTCAAAGATTTTCCAGAATCTAGGTTGTAGGAGGCTTCACCACTTCCTTTGATTGAGTATTGATAATCATCCCCAAGTTTCACCTTATGGGGTGATTCATGTTCAGATAGATTCACAAAAGATTCCTTAAACCTAGTCATGTGTTTGGAAGCCCCACTGTCAATCAACCAATCATTACAACCATGGGAGATAGTACCTGTGAGAGCAGAAATTAGAACATATTCTTCTTCACTTGATGAGTCATCAGCACTATCACTTTCTACCCTAGCCTTCTTCTTTGGGGGTTCATCATCTTCGGCAGCATGAGCATGATATCTTCTTTTGTTATTCTTCTTCTTCTTATTGAAGTTGTTGTTGTTGTCTTTCTTCTTCTTGGGGCAATCTGAAGCAAAGTGTCCCTTCTCATTGCAATTGAAGCATCTGAGATCTTTCTTATCTTTATGATAATGGTGGTGTGAGAATCTCCTGTTATGAGATGATTCCTTCTTGGACTTGCCTTTTCTGGCATGTGCTGTGAGAGCTCGATCTTCATTTCCCATCTTTTCTTCTCGGGCCACAAGCCTAGCTTCTTCTTGAGAGCATTCTTCCCGCAATCTGTTGAAGGAGATCAACTTCTTTCTTGCACAAATTCCTTGGATAAAAGAATCCCATGACTTGGGTAGGCCATTTAGAGTGGTCATCTCCACTTCACCATTCTCCACCATTTCATCCACTGCTTCTAGTTGTTCCTTGATCTGGGAGACCCTTGAAAAATAAGATTGAATGGTTTCTCCATTCTGAAACTTTACTCCTTTCAATTGGTTCTGCAAGGTCATCTTCCAATTTATGTTCTTCCCTTCAAATAGCTTGGTCAAAGAGTCAAACATCTCCTTGGGTGTCTTTAGAGAAGACACATGGGGTATGAGATGGTCTTTGATAGAATCGGCAATGATTCTCTTTGCCTTGACCAAGTTTCTCTTATGCAATACCTTAGCCTCTTCATCCTCTGGGATAGGGATGTCTTCTTTTACATATGAGTCCAACTCATTCTCTTCCAAGATTAACCCAATCCTATACTTCCAAGCTCGGAAGTTATCAGCTCCTTCAAGCTTATCCTCAAGCTTGGTGTGGTGAGACATCTTAAAGAGTACTTCAAATGGAAATAGAAAATATTTAGGTCTTACCACTTGAAATGCTGAAAACTGGATCTGGTCCCGGATTAGGGTTTGTCGAAAAAACCCTAAAAATTCAAAATGTGAATTTCAATTTTCTGAAAGGATAGAAAGATGCGCCTTGATGAGCTTATCAGCCTGGTGTATTCAGAATTTGAGATCAGCAAAGCTTTACCCTTCAGATTTACCTTTTTGTCCTCCTAGGTTCACTAAGGAGAGCCCTGAATTAGGGTTTGAGTTTCCCGAAGATCTACCCAGCCAAAAAACTCGATCCAAAGCTCTAAACTTTGATTTTTGCAAGGAGCTTCCAGCTATGTCTTCAAATTTCATAAATTCCTATTTTTGTGGAAACCCTAATTTTTAGGGCCAAATCTAAAAATGCTCAGAATTGAATTCTGATTGGACAGATAGATTCTCCTTAATGAGTAGAGTCAATCTACTATACTGCTTTTCCAAAATCTGTGGAGAGAAACCCAATAAACAAGAAACTCAAGTTTTTGTCACTGCAAAATGTCTTCTTCTCAGGTTAGCTCTGATACCATGTTAAATTTTGAGCATTAATTCACAATACTCTAGGATATTCACTGAGAGAATAAAATATACAGTATATCAATGCATAACAATCATAATAAGCATGACAAGCATCATAAGAATCAAAAGCATGAGAGACAAGAGACAGAGTTTCCGTGGGGAAAACCCTAAGGTGAAAAACCCCACAACTTCCTCAGAGATAGAGAGAGCAATGGCTCAACCAAAGTACAACCAAAATACACTTAAGATAGTCTCCTAGAAGCAGATGATCCTCCTCACTAGTGCGCCACTTTCTGAGTGAGAGAGATATGACTTTCCAAATGATCTAAATAGAGATCTCCTAATCTCTATTTATACTAACCTGTTTGCCCAGTGACCTTATGGGGCCGACTTGTCTAGCTAGGTACATTCACAATATAATATATATTTCAGGGCCGACCCCACACATGGTGGTCTAATAACCCATCAGCAAGTACACACAATTGCGACACTTATCAATCCACATGACGACACTTCCTTATAGAGGAATAACACATCTCTAATAAGGGTACAATAAATATATATGAAATACATAGATGAAATACATTCCAAAGTTGCATATACATCAACAAACTATCCTAGCCAAGGCAGCTAAGAAGCTCTAACTGATCATAAATGAGTTAAGCTCAAGATGTCAGGTCATTGTTAATAAGCAATTAGGATTGGACAGTTGTTAGTTGATAAGATTATAGTTTATTTATACAGCTGTTAGGATTAGAGATTAGGCTTGTCTTTAAAGTTATTTGATCTAGTATAATTTAATTAAATTAGCTATTTTTGGGTTATTCAAATCCATGAAAAGTGGATTGTAAATTGTTTCAGTTTGTAAATTTTGTATATAAGGTATCCTAATAGATAGTGTGAAGGGTTAGACGGTGGAGATCAGACTACTACTATACTATATAGGCATGTATTTCATTTCCTATGTTTATAAAGAATGCTTTGAAGTGATTATGTGCGAACTGAGCCAGTTCTGTTTTAATAAATGAAATGATAAGTATTATGTTTTATTCATGATTCTTTCTCTTGGATAGATGCTTTTCTATACCTGGTTTCTTATGAATGAATTGTAGATTTATCAATGATCTGGATAGAACCTGCTCGTTCCTTACATAAGTTCATTCTCGTAATTTTTATATCTTTGTTTATTATCTTTATACTTTCACTGTTTAGTAACCTGATATGTTATCCTGATCTCAGCTATATTCATTTGCTTATGAACTCACATATCTAGCCATCCCTTCAATAGTTTTAAGATTTCTCTAGGATTTGAACCTAAGTAGTCTAGGTGCAAACTCTAGTGATAACACTTAGAATCCCTGAGAATCTAAATCTTTTGAATACCAATAGACTGTGCAAAAAGAATTAACATCCACGGAGCTAGTAATTCACTCCTAGTAACAGTGCCAATGCCACAATGCATCCATATTTTGTAGAAGTGATCATCTTATAAGTATAGAATGGAACCAGCCCCACTGGTCATAGCAATATTCTGGGAGGCTCCATCAAAGAAGCCATGAGGAAGATGTGGTAGCAGGGTAGGCCCTGTACTAACTTTCTTCATAAGTGGACCTAAATGGAAATCCACAGGAGGGTTGTATTCCTTAAATGTGGCAACCATTGTGCTATAGATTTGTAATAAATTTGGTGTTTTATCTTCAAAAAGGTAACGATTTCTCGCCTTACATAATTCCCATGAGATGAAACAAGGCAAGGCTTCCCAATAATCCTCCTGTTGAGTCCAATATCTCAGACTATGCAGGAAAGAGACTGAGTGCCATTGAGTACGAATGCCCACTGATGAGTTGATGTGTTTCCAAATCTGGGTAGTGTATGAGCATTATGAGAAAATATGATCAATCGACTCAGCAGCCTCACAATAGAGGATACAACAATTTGGGCCACAACCCCTCTGCGGAGATAATTGTCCCAGGTTAAATTATAATTACCACATAAAATCCAGGTAAATAAAGTGATCTTAAGTGGCATATTCATTGTTGATGTATTTGTAACTTCGGAATATATTCACTTGTATATTGTATTTGTACTTTATTGTATCCCCAACGGAGATGTATTATTCCTTTGATTGGAAGTGTCATCATGTGTACTTGCAAGTGTCGTAAGTTATATTGTAAGTGTCGTAACTTATACTTGATGGGTTATTAGACCACCTTGATGGGGTCGGCCCTGTATGAGTCATGTGGGTCAAAGGGTTATTAGACCACCCTAGAGGGGTCATCCCAATCAACATTATGTTAAGTGGTTAAGTTGGGGCCGACCTAGTTGAGTAAAGGTCAAGTGAAAGTTAGTGTATAAATAGAGAGTGTCTCTCTCTCATTTTACACATTCTATTATTCACTCACTTCGCATTAGTGAGAGAAGAGAAGGATGCGCACAAGTGGAGGAGGAGCATGCTACTGAAGATATCTATCTCTTGGGTTTAATCATGGTGATCCTTGTATTGATGCTTATTCTATCTCTCAGGAAGTTGCGGGGTTTTTCACCTTCTTGGTTTTCCCCAGTGAAATGTTTTGTGTCTCTTGTCTCTTGTCTCTTATGCTTGATATGTTGTACATGTTGTTCTTTCAGTTAAGATCCTAGATCATATTGAATTAATGATAAAAACTAGCATGGTATCAGAGCTAGCCTGAAGGAAGGCATGATATGGCATTTATGAGACTTGTTGCACTTGCGACAAATTGCAAGCTAGGGCTTGATATAGCAAAAACCAGTCATTGTAGAACTTTATCTATAACTCCATTTTGGCGAACGTTCAGGATATGAAAATTTTACAGGTTGTAGATAACATCCCTATGTACCTTATGTCCAAATCATAGCATCTGATTCATTGTACTTTGTGTTTTATGATCAGTACAATCTAGGGTTTCTGCCTCTTCCAGATCTCAGTCATAAACATGTGACCTAGGAAAAAAGGTCATAACTTGGGCTAGGAAGATCCAAATGAAATTCTGTAAAAAGTGACAGTAAGAGAACGGACTGTAGTTTATCAAGTAAATTTTTCAGAGGCCGAAATTGAACCAGTGACACGTAGCACACCGTACAAGTTCGCTCTCCTATTTTATCCCATAAACAGGTCACGTTGCGACACTTGGCATAAATCTCTCTCAGAGAATCCAATTGAGGTCATACCTATGGGGTTGGAAAGATAATAGGTCAGGGTACCACAGGACAAAGTTTTTGACCCTGTGGATTCGTAATTTCAAAGATGCACCAGAATCAATCAGGTGCATATTTCTATCAAAACAGATTTGGATTCTAAGCACCTTCATTCTTGGCTTGTCACTGCTGCGGGAATTTAGGGCTTCAGAGAAAGTTGGAATTCTTGGAATCGGAGTCCACAGCTGAATGCTCGTCATCAAAATCAAAATTTAGAGACCAAGATCGAATTTTTTGGTTGGGTAGAAGGTCGAGCTTGATCGAACCCTAGTTTGGGATTTTGATCGGAAAGATGGAAAATTAGGGCTTCTACAAAAGTTAGAATTTTTTAAGTCTATGACCACGGCTGGAAGCTCCTCAGAAAAATCAAAGTTTAGAGCTTTGGATCGAACCTTTTGGTTGGGCAGAAGGGTGGGCTTTATCAAACCCTAGTTCAGGGTCCTGTCTAGTGAATCCAGAAGTTTCAAAGGCAAATTTGAAGGGTCAAATTTTGTAGTTTTCAAAATTGAAGTATACTAGCTTGATCAACTCAGCAAGCCACATCTTTCCATCCATTAAGAAGTTTAAAATTCAAAGTTTGAATTTTTAGGGTTTCTCTGTCAAACCCTAATCCATCTCCAGATCCAGTTTCAAGCAAATCAAAGTGGATTGGGTTAATCCTAGAAAATAATGAATTGGACACCTGCATAAGTGAAGAAGTTCCAGTTCCAGAGGGAGATGAAGCTGAGGCTTTACATGAGAAGGCTACAAGCAATCCCGACAGGTATGAATTGAAGAGATACATGTATGTTTTGAAATTTGTTCATGATTGAGTTTATGATATGTTTGTCTTCATATTATTGAGGTTAGTACAATCTTGATTAATCTTAGACTTGTCTCATCACCCTAGTAAAAGTATGAATGCATGTGAATGATAGAAGACATTCATTGATTATGGTTATGACACTTATGATTGTACTAATGCACTGTGTTGTTGTATGAGGTTGATGTTGTCCGCTAACATGAAAGGTACAAATCAAGTTCTAGATCAAGAACATATGACCATGGTGACATGAAGACAAAGACTCATGGATCACATAGAAGCTCCACTTACAAGGTATGTATAATTTGTTTCTCCAATGGTTAACTTATGAGTTATGCAGGTTACTAAGCACAAGTCATTGAAGAGAACAAGACGACATTGTTTGGGTATGTTAGACATAACTAGCCAACATGATATTCCAGGTATGTTTTTCCTATATCAAGTTAGAATCCTACCTTGTGTTAGGATCTTATACTTTTGTGTGAATGATTATTCTTGAAGTTAGAAGTTTAAGTAATCAACAGTTTATGCATATTATGTTTCTTACTTTGATTGATGATATGGCTAACCAGAAGAGTCCTATGGTCAATAAGAATATGCATAAGTAATAGAAGTCCTCCCTGAAACCTTGAATACTAATGCTTATGACAAATTACCTGTGTGTGAAATAATCATGACCATACATGTTAAGTTTATTTAGGATCATAATGTTTTGATAGTATTGAGATTATACTAATGGATGTATGATCATGTATGAGATCTTGAGGATGACACTAGTGCACACTTAAGCATGCATAGTGGTCTAGGATGAATATAAGTTCAAGGACATGTAATCCAGGAAGCAAAGATCAGGAGGGAGCACACTCCAGTAGTTCCTGCAAGGAAGCAAAGATTGAGAGGGAGTCCACCGTACAACTAAACAAAGTTAAGTATTTGAATTGTTATATATATGATTACTTAAATGATGTTGTTTAGTCATGTACATGTTCCTAGATTTAGGATGTATATTATGCATTTTAGAAAAGGTTGCATTAATGAACAAGATACTACTAATATAGTAATGGGTAAGTGGCCTATGGTACTGTACAACATTCCATTTATACTTATCTAGAATGAAACCTCTTTGCTGACATGTTGGGAGTTGTGCACACTCTTAATAATGTTCTAGTAGAGATGGAAGGCATCTAGAAAGTTACGGAATATGGATAAATGTTGTATTGAAGGATTGGCTAAGATAATTGCATGACTGTATGACATATGTATTTATGAGTAAGAATTTGTTCTAAAATATATAAGATGTTTCTAATCATGCAATTGAACTTGTCTTGTAGGAAAGACCGTGTACCTACAAAAGAAGGAATACAACATTTGTTACAGCAACAAAGTTCAAAGAAAACTATCTATTGAAGATACTTCGAGGAAGAAGTGATGGGACACATTTGGAGGAGCCATTCCAAGCAGGGTGAGAGGAGGATCCTTCCCTTGGTTGTGGATGTAAGCGTTGTGTGATGAGCATCAGGATGATGCTCCAGTTACTGCTTTGGATATGCATCAGTTGGATGCTTTGTATGATCAGTTGGATCATGTATATTGATATGCATTAGTTGGATGCTTTGTATGATCAATTGGATCATGTATATTGATATGCATCAGTTGGATGCTTTGTATGATCAATTAGATCATGTATATGTATATGCATCAGGACGATGCACTGATGATAATGAGGATGATCATGTGTGATGAGTATCAGGACGATGCTCTGGATGACATGCATCAGACGATGCAGTGACGATGATCAGGATGATCATGTGTAATGAGTATTAGGATGATACTCTAGATTATATGCATCAGGATGATGCTATGATGATGATCAGGATGATGCATTACTTTCTAGGCATGGAGGTGTGGTAGAGTGCAGATGGAATCTTCCTTGGACAAGGGAATTATGCAGTAGAGATCCTGAAGCGGTTCGAGATGATGGACTGCAAGGCCATGGCCACACCTATGGCATCGAACCTGAAGATTTTTTGTGATGCTTCATCTGAGCCATTTGATGCCACGATGTATCGTCAGATGATTGGGTCCTTGATGTACCTTACGAATACGAGACCAGACATCTGCTTTGCGGTGAACACCTTGAGCCAGTATCTGACAGATCCGAGACATGTTCACCTGATAGCTGCAAAGCATATTCTGAGGTACCTGAAGGGTACAGTTGACTATGGGCCCAAGTATGATGTGAATCAAAATTTTAACCTAGAGGGTTATGTTGATTCGGATTGGGCAGGCAATGCCAGTGATCGGAAGAGCACTTCAGGGTGTTGCTTCAATATGGGATCTGGTATGATCTCTTGGTTTAGTAGGAAGCAGTCCCGTGTGGCACTAAGTACAGCCGAAGAAGAGTATGTTGCAACTTGTTCGACTAGTTGTGAGGCAGTATGGCTTAGGAAGCTATTGTCTGATTTGTTTGATCTCCAGTTAAGTGCTACTTGTATATATTGCGACAACCCGAGTTGTGTGAAGTTGTCGGAGAACCTAGTGTTCCATGACAAGTCGAAGCACATTGAGATCAAGTTCCACTATATCAGGGATATGGTGCAGAGAGGAGCAGTGAAGCTCCTGTATGTTGCGACAGACGAGCAGATAGCCGATGTGTTGACCAAGCCGCTGGCCAGAGTGAAGTTTGAGTACTTCAAAGAGAGTCTTGGTGTACTTCGGATCAAGATTCCTTCCAAGGGGAAGTGATGAGTCCGGAGACACAGATGCACATGAGCCATTCTCACATGGTGGTAGGTGTGTCCTTTTTCATGTCCCAAATTTGGAATTGGGTCACAATGGCCTAAGAAAATTGGCCCTATTCATTAGAGTTTGTCAAATTGATACTAAAGGTCAAATAATTGCTAAGGAGGAAAATTACTAGTTTCTTAGGTTTGGGGTGGAAACTTTGGGATTTGGAATAATGGGGATAACAAATGATGTTGGAACATTAGGATGGCATAAATATTTAATAAAGGAGATAAATAAATATATACAAGTGAAAATCAAAGTGGCAGTTGATCATGAAGACACATGGAGGAAGTGGGACCCACACAAGCTAGAATTTATGTGCCACATGGCATCCTCTTCTTGCAATTTAGAATCCATGGGAAGCCTAATGTTCTTGGGATGAGTTATAAGGTCAATAATACTTGGCATGAGTCAATGAGGTCGAAATATAGAGGAACAATAACTCCCATGGAAGAGGAAGAGGCAATTTGGAGCTAGTGAGACACTTGGGCTAGATTCTCTAGCTCTATGACAACAATGATGAAGATGCTATGACACCTATGACACAAATCAGATCTGAAGGCTAACATATGACATATATGACATGTCAGGTTTAAAAATAGACTCCAAGAGGGCGCTCAAGGGTGTTAGGGAAGCTAAGATGCTTCCACATGTGATTTGGTGGAAGTGGGAGACTAGGAATTGTTGTACAAGTGGCATTCTTTGGAATCTCTTCCCAACTTGAGTTGGCATGAGTCTCTTGGAAGGAATTCAACCCATGGAGGACATTAGAACTTTATAAATGTCAAAAACAAATAATTAAAATAGATTTTGATCATTTGTAGAATTTGCAATTGCATTTGTGAAGAGGGAGAGCTAGTGGATGACTAGTTTCTTGCCTTAGCCAATTTCGAGGGTGAAAGATTCCCATCCAAGTTGGTAATTGGAAAGGAAATTCAAACCTTTCATTTGGAGCTTTAATGGAGTCTTTATTTGTAGGTTTAAGCTACAGGGAATCTCATGGTTTCTTCTATTGCAGCTCACTCCTTCAACCATTTCTAGTTTTGATGGCATATTCTTGATCCTTGAGGGAGGGCATTTTTGGTGAGCTATTGTACTCTTTGGAGGAGCTTATAATGCCCCATTTCTTTTGTAATGTGAATTAAATACTCTGTTATTCATCTCCAGAAATTTGTAGGTCGAAATTCCAAGTAGAAATGTATAAATCTCATTTTTAATGAAAGAACAGTGACATTTTCCCACTATCTTGTTGTGAACCAATGTAATGCTGATGATTTCGAATGAATGTATGATTCTCTGATGCATTTGTGATTAATGGAATTCCATGGATGTATTTTACAAGTTTCATGTACTGTACTTGAGCATTTGAAGTATTTTTACTCAGTTTAATTGCATTGGGAGAAGAAATAGTGCCATTTCCCCAAGGGTTGAATTGGTGATTTTTGCAGCTGAATGGGAGAGGGATGGAACAGATATAATAATCAATTAATGGTGCACATGAGACCTTAATAACATCCTTAATACATTCCCTACCTCTTTTCATAAATTTGAGTGGGTTTGGAGGCATTTGGGAAGCCATTTTCAGTACTTACCCCAGGGGGATTTGAACCCCAAATTACTAGTAAAATTGCATACTTGGTCCATAATCTTAAGAGAGTTTGCAAAGATATTTTGGTGGCCATATATCATTCATGAACATAATATTCAAGTCCTAATATCATTCATACACCTTCCTTGAAGATTTGAAGGCATTTTGTAATGTCCCTTCTTAGGAATTTTATTAAAATGACAATTTTTCACTTTTTTCCCTAGTTTGACCTTTGACTAGTTTGGATCTCTAGGTCCCAAATTTGCCCCAAATGATCCCAAATATTCTGATAAGGTATATGAATGATATTAAAACATAAATATGTGTTTCGGGGATGCCTTTGGACCTTTAAAATACTTCTACAAATCCTCTTTCAATTATGATCAATGTAGGTAACTTTACTAGTGATTTCCCTTTGACTAGTATTGGTCTCTAGGTCTCAAATTGACTCCAAATGCCTTCAAATCTTCAAGGAAGGTGTATGAATGATATTAGAGCTTGAATATGATGTTTATGGATGACATATGGCCACCAAAAGACCTCTTCAAACTCCCTTAAGATTCTGGACCAATTATGCAATCTTACTAGCAATTTGGGGTTAAAATCCCCATGGGGTAAGTACTGAAAATGGCTTCCCAAATGCCTCCAAACCCACTCAAATTTATGAACAGAGGTATGTAAGGTGTTAATTATTTTATTAAAGTCTCATATGCACCATTAATGGATTATTACAACTGTTCTCACCCTCTCCCATTCAACTACAAAAATCCCCAATTCGACCATTGGGGAAATGGCACTATTTCACCTCCCAATACAACTAAATTGAGTAAAAATGCTTCAAATGCTCAAGTACAGTACATGAAACTTGTATAAGACATCCATTGCAGTATATTTATCACAAATATATCATATAATAATCCATTCATTCAAAATCATCAGCATTACATTGATTCACAACAAGGTAGTGGGGAAATGGCACTGTTCTTTCATTAAAATTGAGATTTATACATTTCTACTTGGAATTTTGACTTGAAAATTTCTGGAGATGAAGAATAGAGTATTTAATTCATATTACAAAACAAATGGGGCATTAAAAGCTCCCCCAAAGAGTACAATATCTCACCAAAAATGCCCTCCCTCAAGGATCAAGAATATGCCATCAAAACTGGAAATGGTTGAAGGAGTGAGCTGCAATAGAAGAAACCATGAGCTTCCCTGTAGCTTACAACTGCAAATAAATACTCCATTAAATCTCCAAATGAAAGGTCTGAATGGCCTTTCCAATTACCAACTTGGATGGGAATCTTGCACCCTCGAAATTGACCAAGGCAAGAAACTAGTCATCCACTAGCTCTCCCTCTTCACAAATGCAATTGCAAATTCTACAAATGATAAAAAGCTGGTTTCATTCTTTGTTATTGACATTTCTAAACTTCTAATGTCCTCCATGGGTCGAATTCCTTCCAAGAGACTCATGCCAACTCAAGTTGGGAAGAGATTCCAAAGAACGCCACTTGTACAACAATTCCTAGTCTTCCACTTCCACCAAATCACATGTGGAAGCATATTAACTTCCCTAACACCCTTGAGCGCCCTCGTGGAGTCTATTTTTAGTGCTGACATGTCATATATTTCATATGTCAGCCTCCAGGTCTGATTTGTGTCATAGGTGTCATAGCATCTTCATCATTGTTGTCATAGAGCTAGGGAATCTAGCCCAAGTGTCTCACTAGCTCCAAATTGCCTCTTCCTCTTCCATGGGAGTTACTCTTCCTCTATATTTTGACCTTGGATGAGTCATGCAATGAATAATACCTTTTGGACTCCCCCAAGTATGTTACCATTCACCTTGAATTCGAATTGGTGAGAGAATGATGCCAAGTGTAGTGGGGAAATCTAGCCATATGTGGGTCCCACTTCCTCCATGTGTCTTCATGATGAAATGCCTCTTTGATTTTCACTTGTATATATTTATTTAGCTCCTTTATTAAATATTTATGCCATTCTAATGTTCAAACATCATTTATTATCCCCATTATTCCAAATCCCAAAGCTTCCACCCCAAACCTAGGAAACTAGTAATTTTCCTCCTTAGCAATTATTTGACCTTTAGCATCAATTTGACAAACTCTAATGAATAGGGCCAATGTGATTAGGCCATTGTGACCCAATACCAAATTTGGGACATGACACATTTGGAGTCAATTTGAGACCTAGAGACCAATACTAGTCAAAGGGAAATTACTAGTAAAGTTCCCTACATTGGCTAGAATTGAAAGAGGATTTGCAGAAGTATTTTAAAGGTCCAAAAGCATCCCTAAAACACATATTTATGTTCTAACATCATCCATATACCTTCTTAGAAGATTTGGGAGCAATTGGAGCAATTTGGGGACCTACAGCTTAAAACTAGTCCAAGGTCTATGGAAAAAGGTGAAAAATTGTCATTTTAATTAAATTCCTAACAAGGGACATTACATCCTCCCATGGTGCAGATATAAGGGCTGGGGCCATTCCGACATGGTTGAAGTGTGTCTTTCCATGGTCGTTGAAGTAATAGCTATGCCATTTGAGCATGGTTGAAGTGTGTATTCCCATGGCTGCGATACAAGTGCTGTGCCATTCCTAGCATGGTTGAAGTGTGTCTTCCCATGGCTACTATATAAGTGTTGTGCCGTTCCTAGCATGGTTGAAGTGTGTCTTCCCATGGCTATGGATATAAGTGTGATGCCATTCTCGCATGGTTGAAGTGTGTCTTCCCATGGTGTAGATATAAGTGCTGAGCCTTTCACGGATGGTTGAAGTGTGTCTTCCCATGCTGGTGAATGCAAGTGTTGTGTGATGTGCATCTGGGTTGTGCTCCGTGGAAAATGACGGTGATCTGAAGACGATGAGGTGAAAGTATGGTACACAGGTTTTGCAAAGGCATATAATTGGTCCTGAGATGCTCTTGAAGGTTTTGCAGAGGCAGTGTAATCAGTCCTAGGAGATCTTGCAAGTTTTGCAGAGGTAGTGTAATCAGTCCTGAGGTGTACTTACTTGATGGCTTGCTCGCAGAGATGATGAAGACCTACATGGAGGCTAGGCCTACATCCAGCATTAAAAAGGGATGGCTCTGTAGAAATTCATATGACGAGTATATTGGAGATTGATTGAGATAGCAGCAGCTGTGATGATGATGCTCCGTGATCCAGTGACGATGATCTAGCTCCAGTATTGAAGACTTGTGCCGATATGTATTGATGACTTATGTCAAGAGAATACCTTCCTAGTTAAGAGGGATTGTTGATGTATTTGTAACTTCTGAACATATTCACTTGTATATTGCATTTGTACTTTATTGTATCCCCAACGAAGATGTATTATTCCTCTAATTGGAAGTGTCGTCATGTGTACTTGCAAGTGTCGCAAGTTATATTGTAATTGTCGTAACTTATACTTGATGGGTTATTATACCACCTTGATGGGGTCGGCCCTGTATGGGTCATGTGGGTCAAAGGGTTATTAGACCACCCTAGAGGGGTCGGACCAGTCAGCATTATGTTAAGTGGTTAAGTTGGGGCCGACCTAGTTGAGTAAAGGTTAAGTGAAAGTTAGTGTATAAATAGAGAGTGTGTCTCTCTCATTTTACGCATTCTATTATTCACTCACTTCACATTAGTGAGAGAAGAGGAGGATGCGCACAAGTGGAGGAGGAGCATGTTGCTGAAGATATCTATCTCTTGGGTTTGATCATGGTGATCCTTGTATTGATGCTTATTCTATCTCTGAGGAAGTTGCGGGGTTTTTCACCTTCTTGGTTTTCCCCAGTGAAATGTTTTGTGTCTCTTGTCTCTTATGCTTGATACGCTGTACATGTTGTTCTTTCAGTTAATATCCTAGATCATATTGAATTAATGATGAAAAACTAACATTCATACCCCGAAGATAATTGAACCACCAATTGTTCCGACCTACCTCTTGTGAGAAGAGTGATTCATAGACCAATTTTGTCGAGACAACTCCATCCTCCTCATTCCAAAACCAACATAAGCAGTTAATTTGGTCTGTCAGCTGCAGATTTAATATGTAAAGGCCTAAGATATAATTTGACCATTCTAACTCTAGAGATCCAATTAAATCCAATTGATGAGAATTAATCCACAGGTGACAACCAAATCCAGAAGAGTGGTAGTTTAGAATCTGGTTTAGAGTGAAGTAACCCTTCGCATGGAGAGTGAAAATTAATTCCTTAGATAAAACATGAGGGACCGATCCACCCAAGATAGGGTCTTCTCCTACTCTGATATTTCTACCATTTCCAGGTGACAAAGCCAACCACTAAGCAACAGACTGGAAAGAACTCATCATCCCATTCCAAAAGTTTGAAACATACTTAAATTAATGGATTTTTCCTTATCCTAAACCAGTACACAATCCAAACACCCTTGATATATTTTAATTTTATGATTCTACTCCACACGGTATCTGAGAATAAATCTCACCATATACTTTTAGCCAAAAGAGCTTGTAAAAATTGCGAGATATTCTTGATGGCCCAACCACCCAGAGCCTTTGGTTTGGAAATATCTTGCCAGTTGACCAAATGAAATTTATTCTTCTCTGATCCCCCCGACCAAATGAAATTGAAGATCCGCCTTCTAATGCCAATGAGAATTGATTTTGGCCCCTTGCATAATGAAAACTAGTTAATCGATATGTTCTGTAGAACAGATTTTACAAGAGTAATCCTGCCACCTAATGATAGCCACTGCCAACACCAATGCTTAATCCTTTTTTCATATCTCTTCAGTAACCACAACCAATCTGAATGGTGGTAATTGTTTGGCTTGATGTGGAAACCAAGATATTTGAAGCCCTCCGATAATGAGTGGGAATTGTATGGTGGAACCTGCAAGATCTGTGATTTTGAGTCCTCTTCTAAATTATTTTCCAGGAAAGAGGACTCTTCATTACTAATTATCATCCTAGATACTCTACAAAGCAAATCCAAAATTGAGCTATATTTCCTCCATTCCTCTGGACAACCCTTCCCAAAAAGTAGCACATCATCTACAAATAGAGAGTGTGTCATCGAGGTGGAAGCTGTGACCTTTAGGGCACTGATCTTCCCATCAATTTTTGCTTTAATGATAAGTCTACTAAGTCCTTCAATAATTAAGAGGAACAAGAGAGGAGATAAGGGGCATCCTTTTCTCAAGCCCCTAGATCCCCTAAAAAAATTTGTTAGGACACCATTCACAAGTACTGCACAATTTGTTGAGGACACACAAGCCATTGTCCATTTACAGATTTCCTAGGGAAGGCCGATTTGTATGAGAATCAATCTAAGGAAGGTCCAGTCCACATGGTCATAAGCCTTTACCAAGTCAATTTTTAGGATAAGTACTTTTAGATGACTTGACTTCATACTATGTAATACTTCTTGAGCAACACCAATCACATCCAGTATTTGTCTGTCATCCAAAAAGGCAAATTGCTCATCCAAGATAGATTTGGAAAGGATAGGATTTATTCTTACAGCTATGATCTTGGAGATGACCTTGTAGATCAAATTACAAAGAGAGATCAGATGGAAGTCTGAAAATTTTGATGGAAGAGAACATTTAGGGATCAACGTCAAGAAAGTGGAATTTACAGCACCAGACACCGATCCCTTGATACGTTATTCCTCCACCGCCGCCAGAATGTCAGGGCCCATAATGTCAAAAAAAGAAAGGAAAAGTTCCATAGTCCAGCCATCCAGGCCGGGACTCTTATCCTTTTCAAAACCCTTGAGGACCAATTCAATTTCCTAGAGAGTGAACGGTGAATAAATATTGTTTCCTTCCTCTTCCAATAAAAATCTTGGGAATTCTTTGATTAGTTTGAATTGTTCAACCAAGGATGTGGTTTTTGGATCCTGAAAATGGTTTACTACTTACATTTGAAGTTCCTCTAAGGAATATATTTGAATACCATGTTTATCAGCAAGTGACCAAATAGTGTTTTGGACTCTTATATTTTCTGCAAACTTGTGGAAAAATTTGGTGTTTGCATCCCTGACCTTAATCCGGGATTCCTCATTTAATTTGAGGATATTCAAATGTTTTCCTTCCAAATCAATTAATTCAGCTTGAACATTCTGCTAAAGGGGGACATAGCTAAATTTCCGAGAGATTTTTTCAATCTCTGCTTCAATTTTTATCAAGTTTTGAGCCGACAAATTTTTATTCTCCTTTTTCCAGTCCAAAGTGAAATTATTTAAGAGTTTCAGCTTGGATATTAATCTATCCATCACAGATGTGTTAGCATATACATCCATATGCCCCCAAAGATCATTAACCTGTTCTTTGTAGTCTGATTCTGATAACCATACATCGTTGAATTTAAAAGGAAATTTATTCCTGGAGCCCTCAACTTCAAATTGAAAAATAATGGGACAATGGTCACTAAGTCTGGTGAGGTCCACCCAAGAACGGTATTTAAAAAGGGATTCCAATAAGTGCTCTAAAATTAAGAATATGTCAAGGAGCTTCTGATAGACCATAGTATCCTCATTTTCATTGCTTCTTGAATTAGAAATACCAAACTATTTTGCAACTAGAACCAGAGCATCATGACGCTCCATAGTGACCTCAATTACTTCAACTTGAGCTTTGTGAGTGCAAACGTTTCCCTCAACCTCATCCAGTGATCCAGATTTATGTGAGAATGAAATGAAAGAAAATAAATATATTCACATACACAACTATATTGCAATAAACACAAATATACAGTAAACTCAAACTCTATTAAAATGAACAAAATAGAACAAACTATAAAATAAAAGCAGTTAGAATGGTGGTAGCTATATCCCTGAGAAGAGATGTGGCGGCTACGCTCATTCGTTACAAGGTGAATACAAAAATAGGTCGAAGGGGCCTATATATAATAACCATGAGGGAAAGAACCCTAAATGTACAAAAACCTAATCCTAGAAGATGAACCGTCATAAAGTTTGCGACCCTAAGGTGGTTAGTTGAACAGTCAACTTCGTAGGGTCATAACTTGTGCATACAATCTATGTTTGGGGAGCTCGATAGCCCGTTGGAAAGGTCTATCTAATCTATCCAACTTTCTACTAGGGGTTAATTCATGTTGTTGGAGATCATTGTGCAACCCCCCCCCCCCCCCCACTTCAAAACGACCTCAAAAGTTCAGGACCCGAGAAACTGTAGAAAAATTACTAGAAAGTTGCCAAAATGGAAAACTGTTTTGAGCTAGTGGAATAGGTGGGTGGCCACCTATATACACCTTGATCATCATCCAATTGGGAGTCTAAACAATATGTGTGGGAAGTGAGCTAAAGGATAGCCTCTTCAGCTTCTTCAAGACGAGAGTCCGCCAAGGGCACTTGCAATGTTGTCTGACGAACAACTGCAAGCAAACCTTCCATTTGAGAGTTCACCGTCTCATATGGATTCGTATGTCTTGGATATTTGCTCTGGTTTCACGGATACTGTTTGAAAGCTCTTGTATCTTTCCCTCTATGTCCACTAATGGATTCACAACTACTAGAAAAAACAGACCTTACAACACTCCTGAATCCCAAGATTCCAAAATTAGCGATAAAATAGTGCTAGAACCACTCTTGATAATTTCTTCTTGAAGGATATCCTCATGCCCAGTATATTCTACATTCAGAAGCCACTCCCTTAGGGCGTAGGGGAAAGCGGCAATGTTTTCCACTTTTGGCAACACCATCACCAAACTACACCCAACCTTGCACTTCTTTCCCTCGGTTCTCTCAGAACGACATAATGAATTATCAATTTTGCATGAATAGGAAGATACGTTCTCTCGAACCACCATCATGTACTCCTTCATGTGCGAGAAGAGACAACTAGCTTCATGCAATAGCACTTGACATTTGCGCCCATTTATGAATGATGGGACTTGCCTTTTAGTGTTTCGATCCACCCCCAATCCCATCAAAGAACAACTAGTTTCAACCATGGGGGATCGGTGTGATTCATATGTCCTTAGGGGAGCCAACATAGAGACACTTGTTGGCCCCCATTAATGATCAAATTCTTGATTATCAGACAATCCGCTACATTTGCAAAGAGATCAACTTGCCAATTGTTTCCACTTTTCACATAAAATATTCGAATATCAGGGATTTGATTGAGAAGTTTGTTGATTTGCTTTTGCAGTCTATCAACTAACTTGTCTTCAAGATCCTTTTTGTTTCTAGTTTGAGAAAGGATTAATAAGGAATCTCCTATAACTACAATCGATTGGATTCCCACGAAGACAACATTCACAAGATCTTGATAGAAAGCAAAGCATTCCGCTTGATTATTTATGGCCATTCCTAAGCCTCATTCAAAAGTTAACAATGTATGTCCTCCAAGATCCAAAAAGGCCCACCTGTATCTAACTCCCCGACCATCAACATATTTCCTTAACCAACTATAAAATATTTAAATTGTACTCGAAACTAATAAAAATAATTAATTATTCTAAAATCGCTTCACATATTTTTATTAGTAATTCAAAATAACATTAATCTTTTTAAAGCTCCACAAAAAAAGGTTAACATCAACATTTTAAAATCACAATTAAGGAGTACTAACTATACTATTAACACCAAAAAATTTAAAACCGCAATGAAAAAATATGAACTATTATCATTTTAAAATAATTCAAAATATTATTTAATATTACATTTTATTTTCTTATACCAACATTATTCAAAATAATATTTCACGATGATAACTTCAACATTAAACCTAATAACAACATCAATTTAATAAAGCTGCCACATGCATAATTATTATATAGGGAAAATATATATATATATATATATTTTTAACAGAAATGGTTAATATCATTGATAATATATAAAAAAGAGGGTTAAAATAGAGTGAGGCTGATCAAATTGCTTCTCTGTAAAAGAAACAACAATCAAGCCTACTTCTTCAAGATTCTGCAGTTCGTTTACATAATCCCTTTTAGTTCCAAGTGTACTGTAACTTCTAATAAATTGTCCTAATATTAATAAGCAGAAAAAGAACATTTCTAGTAGTCTTGCTTTTACAAAAACTTGGCATTAAGCCCATCCTGAGATCCATCAAAGAACTAATGCCTATATAGTAAGCAACAATGTGCCTTTATCCAAAATTAAGCAGCATAAAAGTCCATAAAATACCACTAACTAGGACCAACGTCCTTGGATGCTCCAACCGAATTTTAAGCTGGGTTCTGTTCATTGCAGGGGTCTACATAGTTTCTAGCATTCTCCATGTGTTTTTTGAGTTTCTCCATTTTTCTGCTAATAACCTCCATTTCGCTTTCAGTCACCTTGGCCTTCTTTTTCTTCTGTGGGTAAACCATTTCCAGAGTTTCCTTAATGTCCTCAATTTTCCCTACCATGTTGTTGTTCTGAGCCTTGATCTCGTTGTGTGCAGAGAAGGCGAAATTGTACATCTGGGAAACCACTTTCCTGAGATCCAGTTTTCACCTCTAACCATACGCACCAGCAGCTCCAGATCATGAATGCGGTCCAAGAGCTCCATTTCAAAGTTCGAAAGGGTGCGATTTTCCTCATGCTTGGGCATAATCCCCACCCCTGCGTGCCTACAACATGAACCAAGACCGAAGTCATGCTCTTCAAAAATGCCCCAATTCTCATTCTGCTGGTCTCTCCTACCACGCTCGTGGCTACAATATTGCTCCCTCATACAATTCCTACCACGGGAACGGCTTTCGCTTCCATGAATATGCCCAGAACCGTGACAAAAATGCTCCCTCCCACAACCTGATCCTTGATTTGCCATTTCTGAGTCAAAACAGAGAAATAACCTTAAGAGGCCTGCACTTATTCCAGATTTAGGGAGAAACACCAGACCGGGTGATGAGTAATGTGCTTTAGAATGAGCCTTAGGATAGAGATTTAAAGATTTGAAATGGCCGCATGTCGACCAGATGGCAGAAATGCAGGGAACCATTACTTCAAGCATGTAATGGCTCTGATCGAGGCTGAGATAATCCATCATATCTCCATGGGAGATTTCCAAGAAATTTTCTTTTAATGAACTAATTTAATTGCTGCCATCCGTCATGATGAGAAATTATTTAGAATGACAAGGGACTTGCTCCATAAACTAGCTCTTGAACCATGGAATCCAAGTGGCTTTGGTGTGGTCATTTCCATGCTTAATCAAACCCGTAATCAAGCCCCACTCCTAAATTGGCCATTGTGTCTGCTTTCTCATTCAACCCACACAGGATATGGAAGAAATGAAGCTCATGGAATTCGATACTGATGCTTTGGAGAAGATAATGCATTTTGGATGACGGATCCTTTCTTTTTGCTATGATTCGCCGGTCTTCTCGAATTATGATTAGGGAGTCTCCAAGTATGGTTAGTTTCTTGATTCCTAGACTGACTGCGATCTCCAATCCTTTAAAAGACCCAGCCATTCTGCTGTGTTATTGGTTTTCTTCCCAATTCCCCAGGCGAAGTCCTTATTCTTGTTCCCCTGAGAGTCTAGGATTACTCCCAGGGAAAATATTATTATTAAGACTAATAATAATATCAATTTAATAATGCTGCTAAAACTTTCAACTTATGTTAAACCTAATAACAACATCTTTTTTTTTTCTCGAATCCTCCAGATGTCCTCTCATTGAAAAATTAAATGGATGTGCTCCTACTCAACTCTAGGATAAGGATGAACGTGGATGGGGTCCTAAAGGAAATTACACTACAATCCTTGGCTTCAATGTTATTCAAAATCATGAAGACTCAAGAAAAAGTTTATGGAAATCAATTTGGAACCCATTCGGACTCCCCAAGATAAACTTCTTCATATAAACTCTTATACACCGGAAGGTACTTACCGGAGACAACCTAATCAAAAGAGGAATCATCGGGCCACACCGATGCCCCCTTTGTTGCAAGAATTCTGAAACTTTAGATCATCTTTTCCTGGAATGCCATTTCTCAAAAAATGTTTGGAACCTTATGCTTCATGAACTTAATATCTCCATGTCGTCATTCAATACGATCACATGCCTATTCAAAGAGTGGAAATCAATTTATACTCTTCCCCTTTCCAAAAAAAAGCTCTGGTCCCAAATCTGGATAACCCATCCCAAATTGACTTGCAGGAAAATATGGATTGCCAGAAACGAAGCTATTTTTCATGAAACCCATTACACCTCCCTGCAAGTCGCTGGCTAAGCCAAGGGCTTGCTTATAGAATACTTGAATGCCTCCAACCTCAGGATGGATACAAATCTCAGCACAAATGAATTGAAGTGGATCGGAACCACTTCCCCATGCCCGAGGAAAAAAAAATTAATATTCGATCTCGATATTCATCGCCATGGCAAATCAAACTTTCCAATTGTGATTTTCAAGATTGGAGGAATAAGCAAACTATGGACAATCTCCATTTTGATGGGGCATCCAAACAAAATCTCGGAGTGGCAGGAGAAGGGGGGTTCTGTTGTTCACCAGAGGTTCGCTGAGATTAATATTCAAATGGGGATTGACAACTTGTTCTAACAACTTAGTAGAAGCCTTAGCTCTGCTAAAAGGCTGCTAGATCACCAAAGAACAAAGAATTGACAGGCTATAGGTGTTTGGAGATTCTATGGTAATTATCAAAGCCCTCAATTTGAATACCGACTTCAACAATCTGGCGCTAAAATAGATTGTCCACCGAATTCAGCAAATAGCAAGCTCCTTCAATAAATTCAGAGCATGTCATATTATGAGAAATCTAAATCACAATGCAGATTTTGAAGAAAATGCCAGAACTAATCTTGAATCCAGAAAAATTGAATTCTCCAATAAAGAATCTTGCCATCACCACATCCCTTGAGCAGTCCAAACTCGCAAACACTATTCGAAGAATCCGAATTCTCCACAAAATGTAGTGAAGGATCTAGCTTGTTTGGCATTACACAATCATGAGCAAATGGTATAAAGACCCTGAGCCGTCATGGATGTTGATGTATATGTAACTTCGGAATGTATTTCATCTATATTTATTGTACTCCTATAGAGATGTATTATTCCTCTATACGGAAGTGTCGTCATTTGTATTGACAAGTGTTGCAAGTGGTGTAACTTGCTGATGGGTTATTATACCACCTAGTAGAGAGGTCGGCCCGGAATAATGTAACCTGGGGTTATTAGGCTGAGTTAGACAAGTCGGCCCCATAGGTTTATTAGGCAGCACAAGACAAGTATAAATAGAGATCGGGAGATCTCTATTTCATTCATCTCATTACTCACTCTTCTATCACTCGAAAAGTGGCGCATGGCACACATGTGAGGAGGAGGATCGGCATCTAGGAGAAGACTATCTCTTGTACTTTGGTTGTACTTTGGTTGTATCATTGCTCTCTCTATCTCTGAGGAAGTTGTGGGGTTTTTCACCTTAGGGTTTTCCCCATGGGAACTCTGTGTGTCTATTGTCTCTTATGTTTTCCTCTTGTTGTGATTGACATGATTGACATGCTTGATATGATTGATATGTTGTACATGTTATTCTCTCAATAAAGATCCTAGAGTATATTGAATTAATGCTCAAAAATTAACATGGTATCAGAGCTTCCCTGAGAAGAAGACATTATGTAGTGGTGGAAACTAAGGTTTCTTGTTTATTGGGTTTCTCTCCACAGATTTTAGAAAATAAGTAAGGTAGATTGACTCTACTCATTAAGGAGAATCTATCTGTCCAATCAGAATTCAATTTTGAGCACTTTCAGTTTTGGCCCTAAAAATTAGGGTTTTCTCAAAAATAGGAATTTCTGAAATCTAAAGACATAGCTGGAAGCTCCTTGGAAAAATCGAAGTTTAGAGCTTTGGATCGAGATTTTTGGTTGGGTGAAGCTCCAGAAAACTCAAACCCTAATTCAGGGTTCTCCCTGGTGAATCCAGGAAGACTAAAAGGCATTTATGAAGGGTGAAACTTTATAGATCTCAAATTCTGAATATACCAGGTTGATCAGCTCATCAACGTGCATCTTTCTATCCTTTCAGAAAATTGAAATTCACATTTTGAATTTTTAGGGTTTTTCTAACAAACCCTAATCCGGGACCAGATCCAGTTTTCAGCAAATCAAGTGATAAGACCTAAATCTTTTCTATTTCCATTTGAAGTACTCTTTAAAGATGTCTCACCACACCAAGCTTGAAGATAAGCTTGAAGGGGCTGATAACTTCCGAGCATGGAAGTATAGGATTGGGTTAATCTTGGAAGAAAATGAATTGGATACTTACATAAGGGAAGAGGTCCCTGTCCTAGAGGAAGAAGAAGTTAAAGCCCTCCACAAGAAGAAATTGGTCAAGGCAAAGAGAATCATTGTTGATTCTATCAAGGAACATCTCATCCCCCATGTGTCATCTCTGAAGACACCCAAAGAGATGTTTGATTCCCTATCCAAGTTATTTGAAGGGAAGAAAGGGGTAAAGCTTCAGAATGGAGAAACCATTCAATCTTATTTTTCTAGGGTCTCCCAGATCAAAGAACAACTCGAAGCTGTGGATGAAATTGTGGACAATGGTGAAGTTGTCATGACCACACTGAATGGCCTACCTAGGTCATGGGATTCCTTTATCCAAGGAATCTGTGCAAGAAAGAAGTTGTTATCCTTCAGCAGACTGCGGGAAGAATGCTCACAAGAAGAAGCAAGGCTTGTGGCACGAGAAGAAAAGATGGGGAATGAAGATCAAGCTCTCACAACTCACACCAAGGGAAGCAAGTTTAAGAGGGAGAAATCTCATAACAAGAAACATTTTCACCCTCATCACAAGAAGAAAGATCTATCTCATGTCAGATGTTACGAATGTAATGAAATGGGACACTTTGCTTCAAATTGTCCCAAGAAGAAGAAAGACAACAAATTCAACAAGAAGAAGAAGAATAACAAAATAAGATATCATGCTCATGCTGCTGAGGATGATGAACCTCCCAGGAAGAAAGCTAGAGAAGAAAGTGATGACTCATCTAGTGAAGATGAATATGTTCTAATCTCAGCCCTCACAAGTACTATTTCTCATGGTTATAATGATTGGCTAATTGATAGTGGGGCTTCTAAACACATGACTGGGTTTAAAGAATCTTTTGTAAATCTATCTGAACATGAATCACCCCATAAAGTGAAACTTGGGGATGATTATCAATACCCTATCAAAGGAAGTGGGGAAGCCTCCTACAACGTAGAATCTGGAAAGTCCTTGAAGATGAAATATGTGTTATTTGTACTTGGGATCAAGAAGAACCTACTCTCCATCTCTGCATTGTATGCAAAAGGCATGAGTGTTGCATTTGTAGATGGCCAAGTCCTAATGTGGCCAAAGGGTAAAACTATTGATGATGTAGTGGTGATTGGAGAGCAAGAGGGAGGATTGTACAAATTGAAGGGACAACCTGAACATGCCATGGTACATGAATCCATGGAGCCAAATGAACTTTGGCATCGAAGGCTTGCACATGTGCACTACCAATTGTAAACAAAGCTGTATAAGGTCTTCCTAAAATCAAGACCAAGCATGAAGGTGTTTGCAAAGGCTGTGCAAAAGGAAAGAACATAAAGAAGGCATTTCCAAGCAGTGAAAGCAAATCAAAAGGAATCTTGGAAATTATCCACTCCGATGTATGTGGTCCGATGTCATCCAGTTCTTTGAGTGGGTATGTTTACTATGTCTCTTTCATTGATGACTTCTCCAGGAAGACTTGGGTTTATTTCTTGAAGAACAAAGATGAAGTGTTTGACAAGTTCAAGGAATTCAAAGCCTTGATGGAAAATCAAACTTTTAAAGACATTCAGATTAGACAATGGCGAAGAATTCACTTCAGGTGACTTCAAGAAGCTATGCAGTGATTCAGGGATTAAGAGGGAGTTGACTGCTCCCTACAATCCACAACAGAATGGAGTTGCAGAAAGGAAGAATAGAACAATCATGGAAGCAGCACGGGCAATGCTGCATGACCAGTATGTTCCTATGCATCTATGGGAAGAAGTAGCTACGATAGTTGTTTATGTGCAAAACAGAACACCTCACAAAATATTGGACAACAAGACACCAAAAGAAGTCTTCACTGGTAAGAAACCTGAGGTCAGCCATCTCAGGATATTTGGTTGTCCAGTATACACACATGTTCCAAAGGAAAAGAGGACAAAGCTAGATCCTTTAGGAAAGAAGGGTATCTTTGTGGGGTACAGTGAAAGCTCGAAGGCATACAGAATATACTTTCCAGGGTTCAAGAAGATTGATGTCAGCAAGGATATGACATTTGATGAAAACTCAGCTTTCATCAAGTCAAGAAAGGCACCTATCGAATATCATGAAGAACCAAAGGAAACCAGATTTCAAGATACCACCATGACTGAAGCAATTCCAAAAATAGATCGAGAAATTGAAGATCCAAAAGAACCTGTAGATCCACCCCATGAGAAGGATTCTCACAAGAGGAAACCTGCATGGGCTAGAGAGCTCATTCAAGATGCAGAAACGTATGGCATTCCAGAAGAAGAACACAGTGCAAGGAAGAGAACTAGATCTCACACCAGTTATGTTGCTTTACTCTGTGACATTATGAACAAAGAACCTTCCAGTTATGAAGAAGCAGTGCAAAAGAAAGAATGGAAGGATGCCATGATCAAGGAGTATCAGTCGATCATGAAGAATGATGTTTGGGATATAGTCCCAAGACTTGAAGGGAAGTCAGTTGTGACTTCCAAGTGGATCTACAAGATCAAGCATGCTGCAGATGGCAGCATAGAGAAATACAAAGCGAGATTTACAGCTCGTGGCTTCTCTCAGAAAGAGGGAATAGACTATGAAGAAACTTTTGCTCCTATAACCAGGTACACTTCCATTAGATCAGTACTTGCCCTGGCTGCAGTGATGAAATTGAAGATACACCAGATGGATGTCAAGACAGCTTTCTTGAATGGTGTAGTCGAAGAGGAAGTGTATGTGGAGCAGCCACTTGGTTTTGAGACACATGATAGAAACTCATATGTGTGTCGGTTGAAGAAAGCCTTGTATGGCTTGAAATAAGCTCCTAGGACTTGGTATGGTAGGATGGACAGCTTTCTATCCAGTTTGGGCTTTACCAAGAGTAAAGCAAATTCCAACCTTTACTACAAGGTTGAGGAAGGCAATCCAATGATACTACTTTTGTATGTGGATGACTTGTTTGTTACAGGAGAAGATAGTTTGATTGCTGATACCAAGAGGAAGCTTGCTGCCGAGTTCGAGATGAAGGACTTGGAGATGATGCACTATTTTCTAGGCATGGAGGTGTGGCAGAGTGCAAATGGAATCTTCCTTGGACAAGGGAAGTATGCAGTAGAGATCCTAAAGAGGTTTGAGATGATGGACTGCAAGGCCAAGGCCACACCTATGGCATCAAACCTGAAGCTTCTGTGTGATGCTTCATCTCATCCGGTTGATGTCATGATGTATCGTCAGATGATTGGATCCTTGATGTACCTGATGAACACGAGACCAGATATTTGCTTTGCCGTGAACACATTGAGCCAGTTCCTGACGGATCCCAGAGGTGTTCATCTGGTTGCTGTAAAGCATATTTTGAGGTACCTGAATGGTACAGTTAACTATGGGTTCAAGTATGATGTGAATCAAAAGTTTAACCTGTAGGGTTATGTTGATTCAGATTGGGTAGGTAGTGCTGCAAATAGGAAGAGCACATCTGGGTGCTGCTTCAGTATGGGATCAGGTGTGATCTCTTGGTTTAGCAGGAAGCAATCCTGCGTAGCACCGAGTACAGTCGAAGCAGAGTATGTTGCAACATGTTCGGCTAGTTGTGAGGCAGTATGGCTCTGGAAGCTACTGTTTGAGTTATTTGATCTCCCGTTGGAGGCTGCTGGTATCTTTTGTGACAACCAGAGTTGTGTGAAGCTGTCTGAGAACCCGGTGTTCCACGACAGGTCGAAGCACATCGAGATCAAATATCACTATATCAGAGATATGGTGCAGAGAGGAGCAGTGAAGCTCCTGTATGTTGCGACGGATGAACAGGTTGCAGATGTGCTGATGAAACCACTAGCCAGAGTGAAGTTCGAGTACTTCAGAGAGAGGCTTGGTGTTCTTCAGATCGACGACACTTCGAGGAAGAAGTGATGGACACATCTGCTGGAGCCATTCCAAGCATGGTGAGAGAAGGATCCTTCCCATGGTTGTGGATGTAAGCGCTGGATGATGAGCATCAGGATGATGCTCCAGTTACTGCTTTGTATATGCATCATGTTGGATGCTTGTTATGATTAGTTGGATCATGTATATGTATATGCATCATGTTGGATGCTTGTTATGATCAGTTGGATCATGTATATGTATATGCATCATGTTGGATGCTTGTTATGATCAGTTGGATCATGTATATGTATATGCATCATGTTGGATGCGGGATATGATCAGGTGGATCGTGTATTTGTATATGTATCAGGTGGATACTTGTATGATCAGGTAGATTATGTATTGTATATGTATTAGGTGGATACTTGTATGATCAGGTTGATCATGTATGATGATATGTATCAGGTAGATACTTTGTATGCATCAGATGGATGCATTGTATGATCAGGATGATCACAGATGATGAGCTTCAAGATGTTGCTCCAAATGATACGCATCAGGTTGATCATGTGATGATGTACATCAGGATGATGTACATCAGGATGATGTATGGTCAGTATCGGTTTGATACTCTGTGGCCGTGGACAAGTTGTGCAAGTAGCATAGAAAATATCCTTTAAAATTTGGACAGGTAGAGCAGTGTGCTCGTAACATCCTGGGATGCTTTATCGAGATCCAGACAGGTAGAGCGGTTTGCTCGTAACATCCTGGGATGCTCTGAGTAGGTTTTGCTATAGTTTCGCATAGAAAAGATCCTTTAAAATCCAAATAGGTAGAGCGGTGTGCTAGTAACATCCTAGGATGCTCTATCGAGATCCAGACAGGTAGAGCGGTTTGCTTGTAACATCCTGGGATGCTCTGAGTAGGTTTTGCGAAAGTTCACATAGAAAAGATCCTTTAAAATTCGGACAGGTAGACTGGTGTGCTCGTAACAACCTAGGATGCTCTATTGAGATCCAGACAGGTAGAGCGGTTTGCTCGTAACATCCTGGGATGCTTTGAGTAGGTTTTGTGAAGGTCAACATGTAAAAGATCCTGGGAGATCCGATAGGTTGAGCAGTGTGCTTGTAATCAGTCTTGGGATGCTCTTTTGAGGTTTTGTTGAGGCACGTAATCAGTCCTGAGTATTCCATAGTATGGCCAGTGATGATGAAGACCTGTAGGTGGTGGGTCTACATCCAATATGAAAAAGGACTGGCTTTGTAGAACTTCCTATGACAAGTAGATCAAAGATTGATTGAGATAGCAGCAGCAGTGACGATGACGATGATTCGCTGATGATGATCCAGAGAAGAAGACTTGTGCCTGCAGATCTGTGTCGAGAAATACCTTCCTAGTTAAGAGGGAGTGTTGATGTATATGTAACTTCGGAATGTATTTCATCTATATTTATTGTACTCCTATAGAGATGTATTATTCCTCTATACGGAAGTGTCGTCATTTGTATTGACAAGTGTCGCAAGTGGTGTAACTTGCTGATGGGTTATTAGACCACCTAGTAGAGGGGTCGGCCCAGAATAATGTAACCTGGGGTTATTAGGCTGAGTTAGACAAGTCAACCCCATAGGTTTATTAGGCAGCACAGGACAAGTATAAATAGAGATTGGGAGATCTCTATTTCATTCATCTCATTGCTCACTCTTCTATCACCCGGAAAGTGGCACATATGTGAGGAGGAGGATTAGCATCTAGGAGAAGACTATCTCTTGTACTTTGGTTGTATCATTGCTCTCTCTATCTTTGAGGAAGTTGTGGGGTTTTTCACCTTAGGGTTTTCCCCACGGAAACTCTGTGTGTCTATTGTCTCTTATGTTTGCCTCTTGTTGTGATTGACATGATTAACATGCTTGATATGATTGATATGTTGTACATGTTATTCTCTCAGTAAAGATCCTAGAGTATATTGAATTAACGCTAAAAAATTAACAATGCAGCCGACCTAGGGGTTGCAATTAGATAAAATGGCAATGCATAAATGCCTTCACGCAGAGATCATAGAGACATCGAGCTATTATGCAGCTACCTCAAAGAATGATGATACGACCCTAGGAATGCGATTAGATCAACTGGCAATGCCTTCACGCAGAGAACAAAGAGATACCGAGCTATTTTGGAGTTGCCTCATAGAATGAGAATATGAAGCATTTATTATTGGAATGCATATGGTCATAAGAAAAACACAATGGATATTGAACTACATCAACTGATTGAATCGTCTACAGGTCAAAATTCAAATAAATGCTTTGACTATGGATCAATCCATATGATTTCAAAATCGACAGAAGATCAATATCATGGCTACAAAAATCAAAATTTTCAAAGAAATTTTTTCATCTCGTAGCAATTTACTACTGAATTTTTGAACATTGTATTCAGCCGGATTTGGCTTCGGCCACAGCTCAACCATTCTTTTTCTTTTAATACCATCTATCCATTTTAGTTATAAAAAAAACCATCTTTTTTTTCATATAGGAAAATATCTATACTTTCGATTATAAAAGTATATAGAAAGTTACGGAAAATTTGATGACAAAACAATCTAGGGATCAAACATAAACAGTCTCGATCCCAATCAAGACAAACAAACCCAGTCACAATGACATGTCTAAAGATCAATTAAAATCTGATCAGTAACGTCCATCCATCTAGAACGACTAATCACCAAGCAGAAAAATGTCCCAAAAAATAAATGACTGATATCGGAGACGACAAAAAAGAGTATAGAGGCCGCTTATATACAATGATAATGGGACCATATAAAAAAATGAGGAGACCAAGGAGAGAAGATCTCCATAGATCCCGAATCCTGTAGAAGATGATCAACCCATAATTTAAAAAGAATCCGCCCTTCCTCAATGACCAAGCCCAGTCTTGATAAAGCATCCACATCATAATTGTCTTCGCGATAGATGTGTGAGAAATAGACCTAAGGCATATCTTTTAGAAAAAGTTGAACATGGTTCATCCAAGGAGAGAGCACCATTGCATTAATTGATCCAGCTCCTCTAGCCCAATTAATGATGGCCAATGAGTCCCCAACAATATGGTGAAGGTCAATATGCTGGAGCTTGACAAAATATAGAAGAAGCCAACGTGCCAATAATTTGCCTTTTGTGTCGGTTCTAGGTCTGCAACTCATTTGAATGTTTATATGGCGTTGATGATCCAATACAATAATAACACCTACACCACATTTACAAGCGTTTTCTTGAGAGGCTCCATCAAATTTTGCAAAATGACCCAAAAGATGTGGAGGTTGAGATCTTTTGTGACGTATTGGAGAGATTGAATGATATGAGGTCGATCCAGTGAATTCTATGAAGCCTGCAATAGCCCTACCTGCACACCATTCTGGATGAATGAATTTATTTTCAAAAATACATATATTCCTTGATTTCCATGTTTACCATAGAATAAAACATACCAATTCCCCCATCTTAAGTTTCTGTTTAACCAATTATGTAGGAAATCCTGAAGTAAATCACCAACCCAAGTCGATATGCTTGTAAAAAGAGACTGACAATTAACCAAATTTTAATTGCATAAAAACAACTAACAAATATGTGGAAGATCAATTCAACTACCTATTTACATAATATTACATAGTATATATACATATGAATCCTCTTTTTACAAATTATCCCCCAAAAAATCTTATTCTCCAAAGCCAACCATGTGAAAATTCTTATCTTCATAAGAAGATGCCATTTCCAACATCTATTGTGCCACCATTCCGATTCATGAGGGAATAACAACATCAATTTAATAAAGCTGCCACAATTTTCATGCATAAGCAAAGTCCTTTTTATATTTGTATTATTAACTTTTTAGCTTCTATTAAAATTTATTTATTTATTAACTTTCATACTTCCATTTCTATCACTTTATAAACCTTGCATCATGAACTTTCTTCCTTTATTAACTTTCATACTTCCATTTCTATCACATTATAAACCTTGCATCATGAACTTTCTTTCTTTATTAACTTTCATGCTTCCATTTCTATCACATTATAAACCTTGCATCATTAACCTTCATACTTTCCATTTTTTTTCTTTTTAATTTATCACATGATGTGCATCATTTTGCATTATTATTCATACTTTCCGTTTTCATCGCATGAGTAATTATCGAATTATTAGAAACATAAGAAAATCCAAAAACTTCAGTCTCATTTCTAAGCACGATGTACAACAAATTACAGCAAACTTTTTGTTGCTTTCTTTACACCGAATAATAACTTTGTTTTGTGTAATCGGTTGATTTTGAGCATTTATAAGTGAGTAATTATTGGTTTTATTTATTTATTTATAAAATGGATATTTTTATTAAAAAATAAGTTAAAATTGATAAAACATTAACATGTTGAGAAATTTTGGTCATTATTATATTGAAAAAATATATATTATTATAAAATTAAAATAACTGGTGAATATTTATTTAAAAGTGTACATTTTTTTTAATACACATTTGATTGCTGAGATTAAACTTGCATTTGGAGGTGGATTCTTATTGCTTTAGGATAAGCCTAATCATTGACATGTTCAAAATTCAATAGAATGACCCTGAACCAATATTAGTTGGATTGACAATTTTAGGTGGTTGCTTGCACTTTGAGGTAACAAAAGTTATAGGAAAATAATGACTTAGGTCTCTTAAAAGAGCATCATGTGATCAATAATAGTGTTGTTTTTGTAACTCTTAAACAACTCAATCAACATGATCTTTTGCACTTCTATAAAGTGTTAGAATTGTGTAATTGGATAAACAAAGCAAGAGAGTTTACATGATACCCTTGCTCATTACACAAAGACTAATGTCAAGTAGGTGACACAGTGATATAAAAAAATCTAGGATTGTTCTTTGAGGTAACACAAGTTAAAGTAAGAAAATCACCATTTAGGTCTTTTAAAGGAGCATCACGTGACCCGGATAATAGTGTCGTTTTTGCATCTTTTAAACAACTCAATCAACATGATCTTTTGGACTTCCATCAAAGTGTTATAATTGCGTAATTGGATGGATAAAGCAAAAGAGTTTGCATGATACCCTTTCCCATTGCACAAAGAGTAGTGTCAAGTAGGTGACATAGTAATATAAAATTTTTAGAATTGAACCTCTATGTATTGGGCATAGGATAAAGAGTACACAAAACACACCTTTTTAAACCACCCTTGCTAAAATTTGGTCAAGAGAATATGGCCCAATCCAATGGATCAACCCAAGACACACCCTTGCAGTGTCACATATGGATCTAGGGATGACACAACCCCTAGGATAGTATATATTTGTTAGAAAATCACATTTTTGACGTGAAATGCATATCATCGGCTAAACAAATGTAGAAAAATGCATCACAAAAAAAGAGAGCATTTGAGTACCCTTTATCCTACACCTGTAGACTTTAGCTTCGTAGGAGCTTCCAAATTTACAAGACAACTTTGATGCCTCAATTGGTACCAACCTCTCATGGCTAGTGCGAACCTTCCCATAATTGGTATGGACCTCTCCTGGTGTAGAGCTTGCATGCCATGGTGAGAATGCAAGTACCTTTTTTTGTAAGGAAACAAAACCCAAGGGATGATTCCTACATTCATAGATGACATCCCTAATAAACTTGTTGGCATAAACTAGTGTGCCTCACCCAGGGGGATTCAAATTGAGTACCTACTAGCATAGAACTAATCAAACCCACAATAAAATTGGCAACAATTGGTTGAACTAACACCTTGGACTAAGGAGTACAAGTACCTAAGATATCATGCACTATATAAGGAATACCAACTAAGATTTTGATGTTGTGCGTGGCAAGAAATAAAAAAATGTCGTGCTTGAATGATTAATATGATACACACACTATTGTGCATTAATTAATATATGACGTTGATGACAATAAATACAACACACAAATTAATATGTTTGCATTCCACTTAGCGTAATGTCTTTCCTATACATTATAATATTTTACTAACAAGTAAAATGTATAGATAGAGATTTACCTAATATACATGAATTTTACTTATGTGTTTGAGTATGTCCTACCAATGAAGTATGATGTGTAGTAGAGATTTAGCTAATATACATGACTTTAACTTACAAACTTGATGATGTCTTTTTTCATCATGGTTAGTTTTTGCCAAATAATTGCCAAAATTCTACTTGAAGCATATTGAATTAAAAAATTTACCCACTTAAATACATATAATATTTGTCCAACTCAAAATGGAAGAGAAGTTGATTCAGATTTTGTCAACCAATAGGTACCTAATAACATAAGTATCCAATCATTGTAGGACATTGTTTTAATTGAGCTCAATCTATATAGAAGAGGATAAAGATTGTTGAATGACTTGTCTATATCACCATGATTATACAATAAATAATAGCTAAGAGTATGACACTATGCTTTAATCATTGATGTGATGTGCATGGCAAGAAATATATCGTACAAATTAACATGTTTACATTCTACATAGAGCAATGTTTGACTTTAACTTACAAACTTGATGATGTCTAACTTCATCATGGTTAGTTTTTGCCAAATAATTGCTAAGATTCTACTAGAAGCATATTGAATTAAAAAAATTACCCGTTTAAATGCATATAGTATTTGTCCAACTTAAAATGAAAGAGAAGTTGATTAAGATTTTGTCGACCAATAGGTACCTAATAACATAATGGTCTAATAATTGTAGAACATCGTTTTAATTAAGCTCAATCTATATATAAGAAGATAAAATTTTTCGAATGACTTGTCTATATCACCATGATTATACAATAAATAATAGCTACAAGTACGATGCTATGCTTTAATGATTGATGTGACGTGCATGGCAATAAATATATCACACAAATTAACATGTTACATTCTATGTAGAGCAATGTTCGACTTTAACTTACAAACTTGATGATGTGGTTAGTATTTTGCCAGATAATTGCCAAAATTCTACTAGAAGCCTATTGAATTGAAAAGTTTACCCACTTAAATACATATAGTATCTGTCCAACTCAAAATGAAACAGAAGTTGATTATTTTGTTGATCAATAGGTACCTAATAACAGATGTACCTAATCACTATAGAACATCATTTTAATTGAGCTCAATCTAAATAGAAGATAAAGATTGTCCAATGACTTGTCTATATCACCATGATTATACAAAAAATAATAGCGAAGGGTATGATGCTATCCTTAATGATTGATGTGACATGCATGGCAATACATATATCACACAAATTAACATGTTTACATTCTACATACAACAATGTTCGTTTTTTTTTTCACACGTTAAACATTGCTATACTTTAATATTAAGTATATGATGGGAAATATAGTCGAAAAAAGCCATCCAATGGCAAAGGAAAAGAAGATACAACGCCAACCAATGGCAAAGAAAGAGAACAACCCCCTGGGCCAAATGAGCAATACAATCCAAAAGAGAAAGCTGGAGTAATGTCTACAACCAATAGACCAAGAACCCAACAACAACCAACTGCAACAAAGACGGATACCACATCCATAAAGCCAAAAACAAAAGCAACAAAAAGAAGCCAAAGTGCCATGCACAACATTCATGGACCATACAAAAAAAGGCTGACAGATTCCCTGAGAGCATTATCAACCGAAAATTCAAAAAATAAGCGGCCTTCCAATGCTGAAAGAGCCCGTTTTGACAAAGCATCCGCTTGAGAATTCTCCACCCTAAGAATATGGAGGAACTGGATGGCAATACATATAGTATTTGACTTTAACTTATAAATTTGATGATGTCTTTTTTGATGATGTCTATCTTCATCATGATTAGTATTTGGACAAATAATTACCAAAATTCTACTAGAAATCTATTTAATTAAAAAAATAATTGCCAAAATTCTACTAGAAGTCTATTTAATTAAAAAAATTACCCACTTAAATATATATAGTATTTGTCCAACTCAAAATGAAAAAGAAGTTGATTCGCATTCTTTTGACCAATAAGTACCTAATCGCTTTAGAAGATTGTTTTACTTGAGCTCAATCTATATAGAAAAAGATAAAGATTTTGGAATAATTTGTCTATATCACCATGATTATACCAGAAATAATAACTAAAAATATGATGCTATGTTTTAATGATTGATGTGACGCGCATAGAAATAAATATATCACACAAATTAACATGTTAACACAGAACACTGTCTTTCTTACTGCATTATAAATATATAAGATCATGGTTTAATAGAAATTTCATTAAGATATATATATTTCACTTACAATTTAGACGATATCTATTCTCACCTATAATCTTTACGGAATTCAAAATGAAAAAGAATTTGGTTGTGGACCCAACCTTGGGATGGCAAGAAAGAATGGCATTAGGACTTGTGGGGTTGGTTGGGAAGTTAGGAGGATTTATGCCCCGGGAACTAAGTACTTGGAGTGCGACACGAGTTCGAATCCCTGGGACTTGTATTCCATCTCCAGCTCTGGAATTAATTGGGCCTACCATCCGCCCTCCGATGAACGCATGCGCGCACACCGCCCGCTGCCACCAAAAAAGGGCAAGAAGAAAACATTAAAAAGGAATATTTAAACAAAAGTTTAACCCGACAACGCCGAGTGCCGGAGTCGGGTTAACGTCAAGTTTCGTCATGTCGCTGTTCCCAAGGCGTAGAGTGAGGGAGGCGAAGTTAAAATGCGGCGTGTCGGGGGCTGACCGCCGAGCAAACTGGGGCTGCCGGAACAGGTTGGGTCAACTTCCCGGCAGGCACAGATTCCGTTTCCGTGACTCATCCTACTGCTTACTGCTCTCATTTGTATTTTGGTTTTTCCCAGTTAAATTCTGTTCAGCAGGGTCCACGTGCGCACGGGCTCACCGCTTAGGCCGCGGGCACCCGGTTACCACCCGGTAAAACGAAAAGGTAAGGCAAAGCTAGGGAAAGGAAAGTACCCCCTGCTTACTACCCTACTGAACATGTGCCCTCAGTTTCATCTCGGCTCTGCTCTGGTTTCTGTTTCTGTGTCTGATTCAAGAAGAGAGTAATGTAGTTAGTGGGGAATGGAGAGGAGAATGAAGAAGGGAGAGGACGGTGGGCGGGGACGCGGGCAAGGAGGTCCCGGGCTTGATTCACAGCTATGGCATGCCTGTGCAGGTGGAATGGTGGAGATGCCTCTTGTGGGTTCCAAGGTCTATTATTTCCCACAGGGCCACGCTGAGCACGCTTCGACGCCACCGGACTTCCCACCCGACCTTAACATCGCGCCCTCTGTTCTCTGCACAGTGCTCTCCGTTGCCTACTTGGCCGACGCTGACACCGACGAGGTATACGCCCGCATCCGTCTGCAGGCCGACAGTGGCCGAATAAGAGGAGGAGCCCTCGGAGACGAAAATGACAACGATTCCTCGACTCTTTCTCCTCCTCCTCCGACGACATCTGGGGAGAAGCCGGTGTCGTTCGCCAAGACCCTGACACAGAGCGACGCGAACAACGGGGGTGGCTTCTCGGTACCCCGCTACTGCGCCGAGACAATCTTTCCCCGCCTCGACTACTCTAATGATCCTCCCGTGCAAACCGTGCTAGCCAGGGATGTCCATGGGGAAGTTTGGAAGTTCCGCCACATATTCCGCGGGACTCCGCGGCGCCACCTCTTGACCACGGGATGGAGCACCTTTGTCAACCAGAAGAAGCTTGTGGCCGGGGATGCCATCGTTTTCCTGCGGAGCGCAACGGGGGAGCTCTGCGTCGGAGTCCGCAGATCCACCCGAGGCGGCGGTGGGTTCGCCTCCACGGCCGCGGAGTCCGGTCCCTGGCATTGGCCGGGATCGAGTCCTTACAGTACCGCAGCTTCGTCCCTAAAGGGCGGTCCGTTTGATAATTTCTCCGACTTTCTGAACACCTCCAACAGGCTTATCAGGTCCAACAATTCCGGCTTCGGTAGAAATAGAGGCAAAGTTGCTGCCAAATCTGTTGTAGAGGCCGCCACCCGTGCTGCCATGGGGCAGCCCTTCGAAGCTGTGTATTACCCTCGCGCGAGCACCCCTGAGTTCTGTGTGAAGGCGCAGTCTGTGAATGCGGCTCTCAGCTTGCAGTGGGCTGCAGGCATGCGTTTCAAGATGGCATTCGAGACGGAGGACTCTTCCAGAATCAGTTGGTTCATGGGCACCATTTCTTCCGTTCAGTACGCAGACCCCGTGCTTTGGCCCAAATCCCCTTGGCGCATTCTCCAGGTAATGTTCATGTTACCCTCATTGTAAATTTTTTATTATTCCTTCTCATCACACCATCATTTCAGATAGCTTTGTGTTTTTTCTAGAAGTTTCAAGAGGCACTTTCTGTTTCTGAGTGTAATTCTATGCTTGAAAGACCAATGCAGATGCCACATGCTCTTGTAATTGCATCTCATTTCTTCCTCTGTTTCTTTCTTAACAATTTGGAATAATAGATGCATTTTATATTTTATTAATGTCAAGAACACCCCATTATAAAATCTTGTGTGTGAAACAAGAGATAGATATGCCTATGTTGTGGTGTCTAGCATACAAGTCCCATCAAACCTTGTTCCTCATGCCAAATGGGGGCATCCTTACAAGGGAGTGCTGTCTTCTACTAATGTATTGTTTGATTGGTTGCGGGATGAGAATGCTTCCTTGCTCTGCCTTCCCCTACTTTATGGAGGATGGACTGTATTGTCAGCAGCCAAAGCAGAGACAATATTTGCAGCAAAGAGTGCAAGATGAGCATGTTTTCTTTGGCTTTAACTTCAAGAGAATCAATATTTTTTTATAAAAATCCCTATCCTAGCCGCAAACTGAATAGCTAAGTTAGATTTGAACACAACAACTTATCCCAGAAGAAACAGCACAGCTTCTCCATCAAAAGTAACCAAGCAGTGTATCTTCCATGGAAAGGAAATATCTGTCAATGATATCACATACCACAATCTTACATTGTTTGACGCCAAAACAGAGACATGTGCAATGTGCATTAACCCTCGCCATATAGCAGATAGGGCAATATGACAATGCCCACTTTGGCTCCAACTTCAAAAATATCAATACTTTTTGTAAAAATCTCAATCCTAGCTGCAAACTGAATGGCTAAGTCAGATTTGAACCCAGCAACTTCCCTGGATGCAGTGTAGCTTCTCCACGCAAAGTAGACCAGCAGGGTCTCTTCCATAGAAAGGACATATTTGTCAATGTTATAACATCTCACATGCCCTCTACCTGCTTCTCTGATCATCCACATGTCCCCAAAGATGATCCCTTCATTGGAGAGGGGCAATGAGCAAAATGTTATAATATGTAGTAATCTAGTCCAAAAAGGCTGTGATATTCTACAGCCAAGTCAGATTTGAACCCAGCAACTTTCCCCAGATGAAGCAGCATAGCTGCGTCTCCTTTAAAAGTATCCCAGCAGGGCCTCTTCCATAGACAGGACATGTTTGTCTATGTTATAACATCCCACACGCTTCTACCTGCCTCTAACTGTCCCCAAAGATGACCCACCTCATTGGAGGGGGAAATGAGCAGAGTGTAATGTTTTGCAGCAATCTAGTCCTGAAAGGCTCGAGCTAACTTATGCCTATTTTGGCTTATTATACGTAATCTAATTTATCTGGTGTTCAAACACCAAATCTTTGAATTGACATTGGGTCTGATATAGTACAAGATTTCACTTCAGAGGAAAATGTCTGGTAATGCTGGGCTTCTGTATGCTTGTCAAGTTCACCTTCCATACTGTTAAGTTCAGTTGGGATAATTATGTTTCAGCTTATACACACCACAATACATACAAGTTTTAGTCATAATAATCATTGGTGCAAAGCAGCCAGCTGTCTAGCATTTGATGTAATCCTTGAGATTCAGTCTCTGAAGTAATAGACAGGACCAAGTAGAGGCTACTTGAATCTTTTTACCCAGTTGTCGGTGATGATTTGTCTTATATTACAATGGACCTGAAAACCACTCTTTACAAATCTGATCTTATGTGATCTGTAAAGTTTGCCAGTAATCAATGTTGTTTTGGATTTGGTATTGTGTAAAGTGTAAACTATGGGTTATAACATATGTAAAGAAGATAACCTTTATGAGCTTACAGCCTTACTTATAATTGAGTGCATAAGAACACTGTTTTAAAGAACGTTGAAGCTTTTCTTTCACCAGTTCTTAGTTAGAAGCCAGAGTAGATGAATGTGAAGATTGGATCTGAACATATCGAATGATGGAGTAGCACTGGAAACTTTTTGAATCTCATTGCTGGGAATTTTATTTTTGTGCAACAGGTAACGTGGGATGAGCCAGAGTTGTTACAAAGTGTCAAAAGAGTAAGCCCTTGGATGGTGGAGGTTGTTTCCAACATGCCTGCCATCCAAATGACACCCTTTATGCTTCCAAAGAAGAAGCTCCGAGTTACTCAGCCTCCGGAGTTTCATCTCGAGGGCCAAAGGGGGATCATGGGACTCCAAATGGCTACTCTCACCAATAATGTGCTAGGGCAGATAAACCCTTGGCACAGTGTTTCAGAAAATGTACCTGCAGGCATGCAGGGAGCCAGGCAAGATACTATTTATGGGATGAGTTTCTCAGAAATACATCAGAACAACATCCAATCTAGGTTGTTCTTAGATAATGTAAAGCACCAAGAGCCAGTCGCTATGTCCACACGTGTATCCACAGAACTCAATATAGGAAGCCTTTCTCAGCTCGAAAGGTCTGAGGTGCACAGCAGTTTATCTTGTTTGCTGACCATGGGAAATTCATCACAGAGTGATCATAAAATCAGTAGGTGCACCAATAGCTCTGCGTCTAAGAGCACACCTTTTCTGTTGTTTGGGAAGCCTATACATACAGACCAATCTCCAAGATCTCAACAGCAGCAGCAGTCTGGAGTTAGCTCTGCAGATGGGCTTGGTTTTCAGTCCTTCAATGACACTGGTTCACCTGGGCTTACAAACAACAGCTCAACTGATGTCAATCAAGAAGCTGAGGGTAGGGTTCAGAAGCTGATAAAAGAAAAGGCAGGTGGATCAAAAATCTCTGATAATTCTAGCCTTACGCACCAAAATGGGAATAGCTTGGATGCTGCTGGAACCAATGGCGTCAAAAGTCTTCAGAGGTTTAAACATGAAACTGGTATACTCAGCTTGAAGAAAAATACACATGAAAATACATCAGAGGATACAGTTCTCCCCTGCAAAGTCTTTAGTGAGACTGAAGAAGTAGGTCGAACCCTCGATCTAACAATGTTCAACAGTTATGAACAGCTCTATGACAGGTTACGCAAAATGTTTGGTATTGAAGATTTGGAGCTGTCAAACCGTATTCTCTACAAGGATTATGGAAACATTCTGAGGCATATTGGAGAGGAACCTTACGGGTATTTTTATCTCTTCAAAATTTACACCTGACCCATTGACTAAATTAGGGCTTGGACAAAGGCTAAAAGCAAACAGTTGTAATCTTTGGTATTCTGATTTACAAAATGGCTGTGTGTATATCATGTGAATGCCATCTTTTTTCTAAGCAAATCAGAAATACGAGCAACTACAAATGCAAGATAAATGTTATGTGTAGTTAGAAGAATACTTTCCTACTGGGTTCTCCTCTTCTTGCATTTAGGAATAATTCCTTATGTGGATTTTCGGGAAACTAATTAAATCTTTTATTGTCTTTCTATTGAATGTAGAAATTTCATGAAGACAGTGAGGAGGCTTACAATCTTATCCGAATCTGGCAGTGACAACATGTCAAGGTAACTGTTGGTAATAGCTATGCTTTAATCGTCATGCCTGATTCTTCCATTGCAAGGTTGGACCCAGTTCAAGATCATTAAGTTTAGATATATATATGGAAAACTACCTAATAAGGATATAACTGTGGAGGCACTTAGGGCGATAATTATATTGACTGAAATTTAATGTTTTGTTAACCTGGTAGGTAATCTCCTTCAGCTGTTGAAGGCAACATAATGATCAGAAGTCCTGTGTTATTGATCAAACTGGGCAAAATAGACCCTAGGACAAAGAGCTAAACTTCGTTAACTCTCTCAAGTTCTTCAGTTAAAACACTTTGGATTCTTTGTACTCGTGACATATTGGTTTTGGATATATTTGTGTGTTATTCCTCTTTTCCTTGAAAAGAGCAAGTAAGGTTATATCAACCATTGTCATAAGTTTGAACCTGTCAAGGACAAAAACATTAAAGGCTGTTCTATTTACCTGGTTTGTTTGACATATTTCTCACCTCAGAATTGTTTCAGGTTTTCCATCTTGGATTTTCCATAACTAGTTATCAATTCTGTTCTATAGCCTGGCTATCAGACACTGATTTTCCAAAACAAGTTTTTCATTGTTGCTGTAAGTGTTGTGTAATTTTCCATTCCTGAGAATAATCTTTTGAAATCTTAATTGGTTATGATCATGGACATGTGTCTGATGAACTTTGGTGGTTTGTTTTAGTCTTATCTAGATGAAACTAATTGGTTAATTTGTTTTAAAATTGAGGGCTTAACTTGTGCACTGCCTGGCCACTGCATTATTGTAGGGACAGCTCGATTGGCTTAGTTTTGCTTCCTTGGAAGAAAAAATTCTCATGGCATTTCATTTTCCTTCCAAAAATTTATCTCCTCATATCTAAAATTTAAAGGAGTGGTGTTCTATATCTTTGATATGTTTTGCATTTATGTGGTTTTATGTACCTCATTTGAATTGGAAGGCTGCTTTTAAGAAAGTATCATCCATTGTCCTATGCCTTTGTAAGGTAGCATCAATTGGATGAAATGGATTGTGAACATTGAACATGCATAGTTTGGTTATGTTTGCTAGGATGCATGGTGCACTTAGAGGCTTGAATATAAAATAACGCTATCTAACATTTTAATACACTGCACTTGGCATCTAAGTCACCGCATTTGCCGATTTTCAGGCTTGAAAATCGAAAATCGCCGAATTTAATCATTTAAATTTAAGTCTAGCCCGCGAGCCCACGTTTTCTGTTCAGACAGGAACAATGAAACTTCGAATCCACCTTGTATGCGTAAGTTGTGCTTCATCCAACGCCCTCGATCGAGACTGCAGCAGATCTTGCTGGCACAACCGTCCTGTGCCTGCACCTCCTGTCCTTAATTCGTGAGAAAAAAAATACGCGTGGGTTGTGCTTTGTCCGACGCCCTCGACTGGAACTGCAGGAGATCTTGCTGTCGACGGTCGAGCCAATATTTATATGAGGCTCTCTAGACTTGACATTCGAAAGTCAAACTAGAAACCTCCTATTTGTTCCACGTTTAGTGATAAATGATAAACGGATTCGGAGCAAACTACTTTGTGGGCCCATGGAAAATGAACAAACTAGTTCAATTAATGATGGTATAGTAACTAGTTTTATTTTTATAATGTGTTAAATGTGCATATTGAATTTTATTAAAAAAAATTATTATTTTTAAAATTTGTAGTGTCTCGAATTTAATGCTGAATTTTATCACCAAAATTTTGATTGCCGAATTTTTTACGAATTTCAAAGTCCTCGAACTCGAACCCGAATTCGAACTAGGTGACTTAGCTTGGCATTGTTTCCCATCATTATTGATAAGTTAAGGTGAATGTCCGTTGATTCTTGAGTGAGTGTCAACAAGGAGCTCATATGGTGCTTAAATGATAGGCCTTACTGCATGCTATTGTTTTGATATATTTTTTATTTGTTTTGTTACATGTTTTTGTTGGCATCACATGGCCACAGCAACTGCCTCCAAGTCTAATTATGTAGGTTGTGTGTATAAACTGCCTTGCAACTAATTTGAGAAGATTCAGAGAGGAAGTGGAGGCTTTGTTGGGTATCGCTCTGGTTTTGGAAGTCTCTAATCAAGTGACAGCTGTAACAGATGGCTGTTACAGACTAAAGGCATTAGAAATATTGGTATGTTTTGGAATGTTAGAGGCATGCCTTCCTCTTTCATTAGGAAAACTATAGAGTTGAGTAGGTTAATCAGCTCTTGTCACTCGAGTCTTTTATAGCTGTATTAATAGAATGCCTTTCAGATGACAGGTTACAGTATTGCAGACAAATTATTCAATTGCAGTGGGAAAGTGTTTTTAAATCATTATGCAGTTATAATAATGTTACCTGGGGATCCTGGTAACGTGGAAAGAGGCACTGGGGATCTTGGTAATGTGGAAAGAGGCAGACAACGCAATGCATGTTCAAACATTGGAGGATACCACAGGCCAATGGGTATTATTAAGAATTCAAGAATGGATGCATTATGACATTGGTAGAAGTTCACAGCACAGATAGCTGTTACAAACCTAATGCACTAGAAACATGGATATGTTTCATTGTTTTGGAATTTTAAAGGAGTGCCTTCCTTTTTCACTAGGAAAATTATTGAGTTGAATAGGTTAATCAGACCTTGGCACTCTTTTGTAGCTGTATTAATGGAGTGCCTTCTAGATGACAGTAGTGTAGACAAAGTATTCAATTGCAGTTGGAAAGGGGTTTCGTACTTGTTAACTGGAACTTGTTATCCAGTTATAATCAATGTTCCCCCAAGGTTTCGGGACACGGGAGCGGGGAGACGCACATTTGGGATGCGTGGAGACCACCCCCAAATTTTAGGAAAATTCGGGGGGGACGGGGGACGCCGGGGTCATAAAAATTCTAAAAATATAAAAAATATGAAAAATATAAATCCCAACAATAAAAATTCACCCCATGCAAATTAGTAAATTAGTAAATACTACATTATCATTGTGCAATCATGCAATGTAATTCAGAATCTGATAAATTAATAATGCAAACACATTACACAATTCATCATGATTATATATGATTATCTGAATGCCTAGAAGGTTCGCTGGAGGTTCGGAGTTTCGTGCAGGACACCCAGAAGGTTCGCTGAAGTTTCGGAGTTTCGTGCGGGATGCCAGGAAGCCCCCCCCCAAGTTTCGTCATGGAGAAACGAGTTTCGCCACAGACCAAAATGTTTCGCCATGTGTTTCGCCCAAAGCGAAACGTCCAGAAACGTTTCGCATGTAGTTTTGCTGCCCCCAGGATGCAAGAAACGCAGAAACGCGTCCCCAACCCTGCGGGACGCGTCCCCGTGGAACACTGGTTATAATGCCACCTCTCTGGGGTCCTGGCAATGTGGAAAGAGTTAGAAAACGTAATGTATGTTAAAACAATGGAGGATATTGCAGGCCAATGTGTATTATCAAGAATTCGAGAATGTGTGCATTATGACATTGGTAGAAGTTTATGTCCCTCCCAATCTGATAGGAAGATTGGGCTTGTGGGAGGAGATTGTGGAAGTGATAGCAAGGGGCGAATTCTGTACTCACAGAGTGGCATATGTACCAAGATAGAAGCCCATAGGAAAAGGCAGGTGGATCATAGGGAGTGCTATGAAATTTCTAAGGAATAATTTAATCTTAGTGAACTTGGTTGGCAAGGTGACAAGGGACTTAGTTGGTCCAGACTCCAACCAATGTCAAGGCAGCAGCTTTAAAATAACAAACTAAATAAAGTTTATTATTCCAACACCATGCTTCATATTGCAGCTAGTTTTGTATGGGACATTATCTGTTGTTTTTGGCAGTCAGTTCTCTGGATATGGATGGGCTGGGACATAATACTCCTTTCAAATTAATAGTCAGTCCTTTACAAACAAGGAATTTAGAGATAGGTTGCACCACTGGTGGCAGGAGGCTACTTTAGAGGTGCAAGATTTCCCTTCATGGCAAGAGAAGTGGTAGAGAATGGTGAGATACTTCAAGAATAAAATCAAGTATACTTAACTGCTTGGTTTGTTGATACGAGGGTTTATACTATATAGTATATACAGAATCACTCTTATCTGAATTTTCACAAAGAAGGTTAGTAGGAGAACAGTCAGGTTGGACTAATATCTTGAAAGACAGGAAGGATTGTGCATCTAAAGCTGGAGGCTTTTAACCAAGAGGAGAAGTACAGGAAACAATCTTATGATTGGATGGGGATAAGGGGAATGAATCACCCAAAATTTTCAAGGTATGTGAATTTGCAAGAAAATGAAATTCTTTAATTCTTTTAACTCCAAAAATGATCTCGCTACAGGTCAGTCTCTAATCAGAGAAGAGATCACTTTCTATTTTAAAAATACCTGGCACACTAAGGGCTATAGATGGAGAAGAGAAATTGCCACCGACATTATTCTGAGTAAATCGTGTATTTTGCAAGAAGAGATGATTAGAGGAAACCAAGGCAGCAACAAAAACTTTTTAGCTGACAAATCTTCAGGGCCAGATAACCTTTGTACACAATTTGATAATCTAATGGCAGACAATATTGCCCTCTCTTCAAGGAGAAAATTTTTAGAAGCTCAAAACACATGCATTATTCACCCCGCGATCTATGTTACCTATGTTGCTTCAGTGCCAAAAGAAAGGGCATCTGATGACCGTTGCAAGTGGGCCTATCTTGTTGTGTATTGTTAACTCCAAAACACATAGCTATAGTGTTGGCCGATAGAATCAACGGCCGATAGAATCAACCCTTTTATTGCAGATATGATTTTAGCCAACCAAATTGGCTTTGTACCAGGCGGAAAGATAGAGACAGCATTACTATTTTGAAAAAGGTGTTACATACAACCCATCTTTCTAAGCAGCCATGCCTTTTTCTTAAACTGGACATGGAGAAGGTTCATGGCAGATTGGAACAGGATTTTTTTATGGCAATACTACATGTAAGGGAATCAATGGCAGAACATTTTATGGGTGGCAAATGTCATGCATACCACAAATATAGTTGTCTTGGTCTATGGAGTCCGTACAAATTTTCTCACATGTTGGGATAGGAGTAAGACAAGGCTGTCCTTTATCCCCTTTATATTTTCATAGTTGCAAGGGTTGTCTTGCAGCTTGTCCTTGGTTGGATGATGCCAGTATCCTTAGAGGGATCGAGGTGCTTTATCCATCAGCTGTTTGAAGATAATACAATTCTCATGGATGAAACGTTGCTTTTGAAAGTTGGAAGTTGGCCCTTTGAATATTCTATGAGGCCCCGGGAGCTAACGCCCACTTTGGGAAATAGAAACTGTTGGTTAGTTTTGTCCATCCTGTGATGGCGCTTCATATTGCAATTACCGTCAGGGTTGGACTATTCCTTTAATCTTCTACCTAGGTATCCATATTCTGATGGGGCTTGGGCAACTAAAAGTGGAAGATTGGAATCTGTTTTGGAGAAAATCTAAAAGAAATTAGAAGCTCGCCAGTTAAGTACCTGATTAGTAGGAAAATATGTAGTGTTAAAATATACCTTTAACCGCATATTATACTCCTAATTAAGATATCAGGAGGATACTGAAGATTTTCTTTGATTATCTATGGGCTCTCATGATAAACAGGTGCATAAAATTAAGCCATGGTCTGTGATTTGGTCTTTAAGGAAGGTCTAGGATTTTGAGGGTCCCAATGTTAATTTTAAAGGAAAAAGGTGTTAAAAGGATACATGATTTTCTCAATTCTTTAGGAGACCTTTGTCAAAAGGTAATCTCAAAAGGTATCTCCAGGAATAGTTTTCATCTAAATTTGATATTTTCATCAAGCCAGTACTAGTGGAACTTGTCGTTGCAAGTTGATGGGGCAGGCTTGGCCAAATTTAATCTTGGATCTTTTTGTCAGCCATAGGGAAGGCTTTTCGGAGAGGGAAGGTGTGCAAAAGCTGTGCTTTATCTTAAAATAGTAAAATACTATGGGATAGAAAAGGTTAAGGACCTCAAGACTAAAAATTGTTTGGAATGGATCTGTGTAGAAGTATTTTGTTATCTAATAGATGAAACGATGACTGTTGTCTGTTTAAAAGAAAAGGCTGAGGATACTACCAGGCTTTTATGGTTAGCAAGCTCTCAAGGAGAGGTGTATACTTTCAGCTATTATATAGGTCTTAGATGGAAGGACAAACATACTTCTCTAAAAATGAATCTATGAGAATTTATATTATAATGTTTGGATCAAGAAATCTCGGTTCTAGGAATGAAGTGGCTGTGATGCAAGAAATTGAGACCTACAAAAAAAACATTCCATTGGAGACTTGCCAATAAAGTCTTTTGATTCTAGGATATGACAAAATGATTGATTAATAGAGCACTACACACTTGCCTAATTTGTGGGTAAATAATGATGGCACTAAGTTACTAACCATATCTTATGCGATTGTAGATGTATAAGAAACATTTGGGAGAAATGTTGGTGTTGTAGCCTCGTGAGGTATCCTCATGACAAAGTCGGCTCCATCAATTAAGAGCGGCCATGAACTCCCTGGAAAGTTCTAGAAATGAAACCCCCCTGGAAAGTTCTAGAAAGGAAACCCCCAGAAAGTTCTAGAAAGGAGACCCCCCGGAAAGTTCTAGAAAGCCCCAGAAAGCCCCAGAGAGCCTAGACATAGAAAATGAAGGTATAAATAAGGACGTCTATCTCATTTGCACATCAAGCAATTCGCTCTGCTTTCCAAGACAAGTGCACAGCTGAGGAAGAGGAGGATGCAGCAGCAGAAGAATACTATTTTCTGGGTTTAATATCTTTGGGTTTATCTTCTTCTTATACCTAATGTACTTGTATCTTGAATCTCTGAATAAGAAAGGTTGGCTGGGTTTTTCCCGAGTTTGGGTTTTCCCAGGATAAAATCTTTGTGTCTCTTTGTTTCTGTGCATGGTTATTTTTTCAGTGATCTTTATTTGTTTCTGCTGCAAATAATTGAAATTATACTGCTATTATAAAACTCTAACTAGAAATGGATGGAAATTTTGATATGGAAAGTTGGCTATTTGAAGGCCCTCTAATATGAGCCACAAGTTGGGGATTTCATTTTCCGTGGAATATTTTGGAAGATGTAGATGTTGGAGAGCTTAACAAGTAAGGTGGTTGGCCCATATCACTTGTAAGGTGGTTGGCCCATATCAGTTTGTCAATCTTGTAATGGGGCTCACTTTGATATGGTGGTGCCTCATTTGAATAAAACATGGGAGGCATTGTAAGGTGGCTTCAAGAATTACCATGGAATATCTTGGAAGATGTAGATGTTGGAGGCAACTCAACAAGTAAGGTGGTTGGAGCATATCTCTTGTAAGGTCATTCTCCACTTTCTTTGGCAATCTCATAATGAGGGTCACTTTGAGATATGGTGGTGCCTCGTTCAAATAAAAGATGGGAGGCATTGTAAGGTGGCTTCAAGAATTTGGTGTTGAGGTCCAATGGGGGACATAAGCTGTGAAGGACACATGGCAAGAAAATGTGGTCATGGCATAAAGGATGAATTGATGAGATTCATTAATCATGATATTGAGCATATAGAGGTTTATGATCACGACAGAGTCAAATTAATTTGAAATAAACAACAGTGAGTTTTGTTACGAAGAGCCACGAAGGATGCAGATCAATTGAAAGGGAAATGAGATGAAATATATCTAGAGGATTAGATTGTCTTTTGTGTCAATTGAGATCCTTATATAAATGAATCCTATTTTTTCTCAAGCTGGTGGTTGAGTAGAGAGGCTCGTGTAGAAAGGCCCATGTTGGTTTAGTCAAGCTAATGCAAAAAACAGGATTGGAAGGCTCTCCAAAGAGATGGGATATCTCCCCGAAATTGCTATTGAAGGGAGTGAGAAGCAAGAGGGGGCTGCTAGAAACACGTAAGAGTGGTTGTAAAGAAAAAGGAAGAGGATGGATATACTAACTTGAATGCGAGTCATGTGAAGGTTTTCAAACTGCATCATCCATTGCCATCCAAGAGAACACTAAAGGACTGGCATACACTAGGAGAGGCAATGTGAGAAGGGGATTTTAAGTTAGGAAAGGGTGCATCATCTTGGTTTTCATTTGAAGACATAGGGGATAGGAGTTCGAGGTCCATTTATTGAGATGCAATTGGTACCCAGTGGGCTGTGAACGAAATCCTAGTGGGTATGGTCAATGAGATAATGGGAAGTATGTTGTCCCTCAAAAAGGAGATGCATGACTTCACCTAGTAGTAGGGAAATTGGATAGGTAATTCCATTCTGTAGAGGAGCACATGTTAACTTCTAGACTATCTTGATGGAGTACATGTTACAAAAGATGGGCATTAGGAAAATGAAAGGCATGATTAATGATAAACCTGCGATCCAACAAGATGAGATCAAGGTGTTCCAGTCCTCAGTTCTGGAATGAATTCATGAATGACAACATAAGATTTCTGGCAGTTCAGAGTCTTTTTGTTAATGTTAGAAATCAAATCTGATTTCTAAGTTTAAAGTATAGTTATTGCAATCCATTTTTTAATAATTAGTATAAGAAGATATGGACTTGGTGACATTTCACATAATAGCAAGCATTATGAATTTATTTTGGAGGTAAGAAGATATGGACGTAGTGCCATTTCACATAGTAGTGAGCATTATAGATTTATTTTGGAGGTAGGAAAAAGGAAAAAATTAATGAAGTGAATCTAGTTTTGACAAAGGCAGTTGTAGAAGTCAATTGCGCCATGCCACATGTACTAGAGATGAGCAGAACTTTGTTAAGAAGATAGAACAAGAGCCAAATTTCAAATATCAGGCCCAAAAATAGATTAACACAACTTAGCTTGATTGGCATGTAACTTTGTAAATGTTGTGGTAATAAAAGTTCATTTACGTTTTTGTTGGGCAAATACGGTTTATAGTAACTAAGAGCTGTCTCTTTGCTAAACTGCTGCTCTGAGGGGAAAATATTTTTATGGCATAGAAAATTTATATTAAGTACAGAAAAGGCCTAAAAGTGACTCGAAGCATCAAATATGGACCAACAGTAGAAAAGTTATCTTAATATCTGTCTCAATCTTTCCCCACAATCTACCTTTGCGTTAGTGTAGGTCATAAGTTGTCTAATCTTATTTCTCTTAATCTCACATGTCATGGAGATAAACATTATCAATTTTGCTTCAAATTGGGCAGGATTTGTGCAAGGATTTGACATGGGTGAATATCTTCCCTAGATATGGGAAAGCAATAATACTTGTTCACACAATGCAACTATCAAATGTGGTTCATCTAAATTGTATTGCAGCTTCAATCGGTGTTTAGAGAATTCATTCTCTCTCCCACTCTGGAAAATTTTAAGAAAGAACTTATGTGGGCATTGCTGGATCAGAGAGGATTCGTAGCCTATCTAGTTGTATATGATGGAGGCAAAGCAAGAGTGTATGCAGAAGGTGAGCATGGAGTCAAGAGTAAGAGCCCTAAGCAACTGTTGTAGACTGAGTTTGAAAGCCCTAAGCAACTGTTGTAGACTGAGTTTGAAAGTGACAGTAGGCTGTTAAGTGTTTGATTGAAGCCTTTAGATGACAAGCTAAGAAGAAGGTAAAGTAAATTCAAATAGATCGACACAATATGCTTTCTAGAATGATTGTGTTCATTGGTTGCAGAACTTTCACATCCATAGCACATACTAGAAAATGGTTGACTAGTTTCCTCAACTCCAAGGCAGAAATTACAAGTGCGATAGGTAATTGGTTATACTCTCTTTAATATTGTTTGGATATATCAATTTTCTTTTGTTGGAGAGTACACCAACTTTCTTCCTATGAAAAATCAGCTCTCAAGAGTTTGGCCAGTGAAAACCACAATGAAGAGGCAGCAACAACTATGTTGTAGAAATCTATGAGATCTGTCAACTTCAGAATTTATAGTATGGTTGTTGTGTAGGATTATACAGATTTGCAATTGTAAACTAAATTCAAATAGATCGACCCAATATGTTTTCTAGAATGATTGTGTTCATTGGTTGCAAAACTTTCACATCCATACCACATACTAGAAAATGGTTGATCAGTTTCCTCAACTCCAAGGCAGAAATTACAAGTGTGATAGGTAATTGGTTATACTCTCTTTAATATTGTCTGGATATATCAATTTGCTTTTGTTGGAGGGTACACCAGTTTGCTTTTGTTGGAGGGTACACCGACTTTCTCCCAATGAAATGTCAGCTCTCAAGAGTTTGGCCAGTGAAAAGGGACCACAATGAAGAGGCAGCAACAACTATGCTGTAGAAATCTATGAGATTTGGCAAGTTTAGAATTTATGGTATGGTTGTTGTGTAGGACTATACAGATTTGCAAATGTATCGGTGAAGGAAATGCATGAGACTTTGCTTCTAATTTTGATTCAATTGTATTGCCTTTCACTAGCAATATAAATTTAACTACAATTGCAAAGGGGCTATGGACAACTACTAGATCTGGCAAGTTCAGAATTTATAGTATGGTTGCTGTGTATGACTATACAGGTTTGCAAATTTATCGGGGAAGGAAATACTTGAGACTTTGCTTCTAATTTGATTCCATTTGTATCATCTTTCACGAGCATTATAACTTTAACTACAATTGAGAAGGCTGTGGACAACTACTTGATCTGGCAAGTTTAGAATTTGTAGTATGGTTGTTCTGTAGGACTATATGGGTTTGCAAATGTATCGGTCAAGGAAATACTTGAGACTTTGCTTCTAATTTTGATTCCATTGTATAAATTTGAATGGAAACTTTACTTGTCTTTCACTAGCAATATAAATTTAACTACAATTGAGAAGGCTATGAACAACTACTAGATACATATGGTGTGAATATGTTGAAGCTTATGTATGTGCAATTTTGCTCATGCATGTATCTATCAGCACATACTTATTGTGCATATGGATGTTGTACATTTGTATGGGTTCAGTGGATGCATGTGTAGAAATGTCCTAAATAATAATTATAAATAAATTAAAGTAAGTTAGAAAAGCTGGTCACATGTCTAATATTTTTATTGTTTTGTTGTGTATTTAGTTATATATATATTATATTAGTAATATACTTTTACAAGTGTTGTTCATTGAAGTATGCTGAACTTGCAGGGTTTCAGCATAAGAGCAGATTCAGTAAACCCCCAAAACCCCTGATGAATTTCATCAGTTTGCTTCTCTTTCACTACAACAATGAGCTGGTTTGCATCTTTAATGGCAAGCTTGCTAGTAACTCAGGGGTGCCTTGGGTCGCCTCCCCATTTGCAGCAACAACTCCAGGGTCAACTAAAGCCATAGCTGCCGCCCCTCTTCCAGTGATGCTGTTAAGGATACTGTGACAGTTAGAAACTGGACTGATCAAACACCATCTCCTTTATGATGGGTAATGAATCTTCCTTCCAACATAATGCACATGTGGGAAGCAACATGGAATTGCCCAAGTCTCAAGCTGCCCTGTGTCCTTTCCACCCAAAGGAGATTTTCAAGTCTTGTTATCTAATTCTTCTTCATGCACTGACAATGTTTCTCTTCCCTTAAAAATTGAAACCAGTTCCCCAGAGGACTTCAACAACTGATGGGATTGAGCCACCTGAGGTTCCTTGGTCCTTCAGTGACATAGCTCGTTCACTGTCTATGAATGAAGTAAACCCCTATAGAGTGGTTGTTTTTTTGGAAAACTACAAGGAAGCTCCAGTTCTGTCTTTGAACAAAGAGAAACTTCTTGAAGCTTTGAAGGATTAAAAAGAAGTCACTTTGATTTACAAGTTCAACTGTTTTTGGATGTTTGCAGATGCACTGGAAGGGTGGATACAACTTAACTAACACCGAGGACAATACAATTAGTCTTCATGCTTGGGGTTATTTCATTGTTTACTTCAGAAATCTGAAGGATAAGAAAGAAAACATAGAAAGACCTCGGTTTTGGGGCAAAGGTGACTTCTATATAAAGATTTGGTTCTCAAATTTTGACCTAGTCAATACACCCATAACGCCAATTTCTGTATGGATGAGATCTTGAAATTCCCAATTTATTTATGAGGAATGGAGGTGACACAGCCAATAAATAGGCAATGATTTGGGAAGATTTATTAGAGAAAAAGGCCATATATTCTACACTTAAATTAGGTTATGTGTAGAAATAGCTATAAGCAAACCTCTGCGAGACCAGGTTCTCTTGGAGGTAAGAGACAAAATAGATGGATGCAGTTAGAATTTTAAAATCGACATTCAAGTGCCAAGTTTTTCAAGCAGTAGGCTATGTTTCTGCTTCTTGTTTTAAGTTGGTAAACAAGTTCAAGATGTGAATGCCAAGCAGCACTCCAGTTTTAGCCAAGTATGAATTTCTAAAAGTAAAAAGAAGGAAGAAATGTAGTTGACCCATGAACAATTTGGAAGAGGGAAAAAGGAGACAGAAGAGCACTGTTAATCAGGTGTAACTTAAATCCGAAATGAAGAGCCAATGGAAGTCTCGTAAAAACAGACAAAGGCCTCCCCATCAAAAAGGGGAATCAGACATATAAGATCCCACATTTATTGAAATTATGAGGTAACCAAATGTGAAGTTTGCCTAGACATTCCAAAAACAATTCTGAAAAAGTCCCTTGACCCCACTCAAGACTAGGGTTGAGTTCCTCTGTTGTTTTCTCTCTACCTATGAGTATTTGTTGATAATAATAGTCTTTTTTCCTGGTGTAGGCAAACTTGTATTAACAATAAAATCAATACGAAAGGTAAGATGTCAAATGTATTTAATACTAGCTAGCTGTTGGCACAAGCCTAAGTAAATGATCGAAACGATGTCCCTAACTAACATCCCAGTCAAGTAAGAAAATAGCAACAAGATTCAACAAGGGTTTTAAGTGTGTTCCACTTTCAGCGACCTGGCTATACTATTGGTACAAAACTCTAAGTCGAATCTTCCACTGTTGGTGGAGTCACCAGTTTAACACGATATACAAATCCAGAAAGGATGACAAGGGCATTGCTTCCGCTGTAAGCATGCCCCAAATTTGCTACATGATTTCCATGGACCACAAACCAGTGCTCCAGAATTGGAAACTTAATGTTTGAATGTAACTTAATTGGAAACTCTGTTGGGCCTTTGCTGCTATCAACTTGCACTGTATTGTTAAGAAGCAACTGGTTTGAGAACACTGGTAAACTCATCTCTCAAGTAACACATCTATCCTCAGTCTTGCAAGCGATCTTTTGCTAGCAAACATTATATCCTCCACAATGACGTTCTCAACTTCCCTTGAAACAGATTCGTAATAGGCATCCGGAGATGCTCCTCACCCTTCTGAATAAACCAAAAATTATTCAGGCTTCCAGAATTCCCTCCCTTGAACTCTAAACTTACTAGGTCTGTTTTCATTGCTTCTCCAAAATAGATATAGATGAACTACAACAACACTGCTCCATTCTGCGCTTTCTGTTTGGGGAGCTGCTCTTCTTTCCCAGCAGAATCGTAGACACTACTTCGGGTTGAGTGTCGAGCCCTTAGCCATGTTGGTCAATTTTGTTTAAACACACGTAATAAAAATTTGAAACAATTTCTAAACATAGAGTATTACATTAAGTTAATTCCTTAACATGGGCTTATGCTAGTACTCTCACGTGTTGATCTCGATACTATTGGTAGCATGTTTACAGACATAAAATTATAAGAATTTATAAAAAATTAACTGCGAAAGCCCCAGACATGCTTTAAAAATGATATGTTATGCTGTATTTATTTATTGCTGCACCGTAAGATTTCAGGATGAATCTGAGCTCAAGGCTAGATAGTATTCCACAATTATGGCTGTCTTCGAGATGAATTTATTTTCTTTTGATGTTGCTTTGAAATAACCTAATTTAGGCTCTTAGCTAGCCATGTAACTAGGGTTTTTTTTGTTGTTTTTGAGTTGGCTTTGAATGTAACTTAAAATAATCTGTTGGCTTTTAATGTAACTTAAAATAATCTCTTTGCTTCCTATGTAATTAGGGTTTTGCAAAATATTGTTATGACTTTGCCATTAAGTTGAGAGTCAAGTTTCAACTAAAATATATTATCCTCCCTTATACAGATAAGGGATTCTATATGCCAATTTGGTGTCTAGCTTGGCAGTGACCTCAAAATTAATTATTATTATTATTATAAGAATGGTTACCATCTCTAATGGAAATTGCCTTCAATAGAATTATTTTATACGAGTTGTTTATGTATTTGTTCTTGGTTAATTCTCACTCATTAATGGATGTGGAGTTGTAGTCAATATTTAATGCTCATCTTAACAATACAAATCTTATGGTTACCAGTTCTTTGTTAAGTATATTTATGTGTTCTGTATATAACATTAGCTTATCTTATGGTTACCAGTTCTTTGTTAAGTATATTTATGTGTTCTGTATATAACATTAGCTTTTTAATTGTACAAAACTTACACGTTTAATTACTAAGCCTAAGCGCTATCTCATCACCCCAACACTTTTCAAACACAGACCACAGTTATTTGATTCAGCATTAAAGGAAGGGATGGAGGTTACAGAAAAATTTCTCCTTAAAACGTACGACTAGTTTCTGTTAATGAGCACTGTGGTGGTTTCTGCTAGTTTTGATGATGAACTGTGAAATTGTGTCATGGCTGAAGGATTACGTTGTCTTTTTCCATAGATAAATCTGGACAAGATTTCTTTGAGCTTCTGATTACTAGTTCTTTGAAACCTTTACACAATTAATAAAAAAACCGGAGCGTGAACGAAATTTATGCTTTTTTAAGATGTTTACAAGTTGGACTCTTTTCCTTTTGTAGATTGGGGCCAAGTAAATTACATGAAAAAGTAATAATTGTTTCAAATGCCTGGTACATGGATTTATGTTTAATGATAAAACTGAAGAATTCATTGAACATGTCATTGTTGGTGACAATGGCATTCTGGCATGCAATTGTTAATTGGATAGTTTATCGCTAAGATTTATTTGTGTAGAATGTGGTGATGATTATTTAAGCTTATTTTGATTTTCAAATCCTATTTGTGTAAATATGGTGATGATTATTTAAGCTTATTTTGATATTCAAATCCTATTTGTGTTGAATGGGCTGATAATTATTTTAAGCTTATTTTGATTTTTCTGTTTGCGTGTTGGGTCTTTTCATGTTTGGATGCTGTTTTAAGACAAATTTATATGATGTTTTATTTTATTGTCTTTACATGAAAGGATTAATTTACTGTAGATGATGAAATATGATGTGTTTATATATTAAATTTAATATTTTATTTTTAAAAAGAAAGAAGTATTTTAAGTTTTTGATAAAGTTTGCTTATTTTTAAAATGAAAGATTATGTGAACGATGATGTCTTTTTATATATTAAACTTAATATGTTTTTTAAAAAACCATTTTTTTTTAAAAGTTTAGATAACGTTTGATTACTCTTTAATGAGTGTTGAGTGGTCGCCCAAATTTTGATGACAGAAGCCTTGTTTTGAATCTTGATAAGAAGTCAATCTTAAAGTAATAATTTTGTAATTCATTTTTTCATATTTAATAGGAAGCCGATCTTAAACAATTAGGTATTAATTTTGTAATTCAAATTTTCATATTCTTAAAGTAATAATTTTGTAATTTATTTTTCATATTTAATAGGAAGTCAATCTTAAATAATTAGGTATTAATTTTATAATTTAAATTTCATATTTAGATACTGTTTTAATACAAGTATTAAAACAAGTTTATATAATGTTTTATTCTGTGTCTTTATTATGAAAGGATAGGTGTAATAAAACAAATTTAAACCATGTTTTTTTCTATTGTCTTTACCATGAAATGATTAATTGATAAACCTTATTTAAAGTATTATGTAAAAGATAATAAAATAGTCACAATTATTAACAAATACATTGAGGGATTTTAAAGTATTATGTTTTATTCTGTGTTTTTTAGAAAATTCCTCAATGTATTTGTTTAATTCACAAAATAGTCACAATTAGTAACAAATACATTGAGGGATTTTCTAAAAGATTCTCTAAAATGAAGTATTGTATTGAGGGATTTTCTAAAAGATTCTCTAAAATGAAGTATGAATAGTAGTAATTTTAAATAATAATTTAAGGATTTTTTTTTAAATATGACTTAAAACAAAATATGAAGAATAATGGATTTTTATGATAAGAATTTAAGACTATTTAAAACAAAGTATGAAGAATAATGATTTTTTATGATAATACTTTTTTTTGATATTTCAAGAATAAACCAAAATATGTATAACATTATGCTTGCTCAGTTTTCTAAATAAAGTTATTGTGTTGTTGCATAAAAAACTTGACTTTAGTTGTTGTTAAATAAGGGTTGTTAATATAGTCTCCAAAAAGATGACGGCTTCATATTCTCTTTCAACATAAAAACACAATAGAGCATTAAACTTTCTAACTAGATTTTGTCCTCTTGACATAAGTTGCAATTTTCCAAATGAATTTTGGTTACTAGCCCATATTTTTGAATCACAAGCTTGAGTTCAATGCTTCTCTAGGTATGATCACAACCAATAGCACCACCACAACCAACATAAAGGTTGATGATAAATGCAACCACCATTGGCTTGTGACATTGGGGGTAGGGCTTGGTATGAATTGTCTTAGAGTTCCCACATCATACATAAGGAGAGTACTACAACTACATAATTGAAGTAAAGTTATTTTCCGAAGATGCACTCATTTTCACAATGTACTTCTGCTTCAACATACTTGATATTTCTAGAGTTTGGAACACTAGGATAGTGCTCAAAGCGTTTAACTACTTTAGTCTATGCAACTAACTTGTTTGCTTTGTCTCTTGTTTATTTTAACAATAAAGTACTTTGTCTAGCAACCATGTAGTAATAATAGTGACCACAATCCATCATGGCCTCTTTACTATTTTTAACAAAATTGAATCTTATATACTAGATCCAAAACACATTGTCAAGACAACCTTCCAATGTGATCTTGGTTATAGGTGCTAGTCATAAAATGATTCAACATCACTACAACAATTGATTGATCCTTATATTTCTTATCCTAGAGTTTCCACATCAACCATGAACAAGGATAGTGTACTACAACCACACAATTGGAATAAAGTTGTTTTCCACCTCCACATTCATTTTCACATTGTGCTCCTTCAACACATTTAACATTTCCACATGTTGGTACTCTAGGATAGTGCTTAAAGCATTCAATTGTTTCAGTCCATGTGTCTAACACAATTGCTTTATCTCTCGTTTATTTTAACAATAATGTACTTTGTCTAGCAATCATTGCAATACACTAAACACAACCCATCATACTTTCTTTGTAGATTTCAATAATATGAAATCCTGCATACTATCCAAAAGATCGTTAAGACAACCTTCTAGTGTGATCATTGTTGTAGTTGTTAGTCATAAAATAATCAAGCATCACTACAACCACCATTGCCTTGCGACACTGGGGTTAGGGCTAAGTATGAACTGTAAGCCAATTTATTGTCTTTGATTGGTCCTTACACTTCTTGTTCTAGAGTTCCCATATCAAGCATGAACAAGGAGAGCATACTACAACAACCCAATTGAAGCAAAGTTGCTCCCATCGCTACACTCATTTTTGTTATTGTTGAGATATTGTAACTTTAAAGAATATTATATTTGTACTTTATTATTCCGGAGATGTTTCATTCCTCCGTGAAGATCTTATTGTATATCCGGAGATGTTTATTCCTCCGTCGGAATGGGTTATTAGACTTCCCTAATGGGGGTCGGCCCTGTATGTGTTATGTGGGTCAAAGGGTTATTAGACCACCCTAGAGGGGTCGGCCCAGTCAGTTGTAGTGGGGTATTTAACCCATTGGTTAAATACGAGCCTACATGTTTTGTATAAAAGACAAGTCGGAGTAGTGTATAAATAGAGGAGGTGTATTCCTCATTTCACACACACTCACTCACTTGAGAGTGGCGCACTTGTGGAGGAGAGGTTTGCTATGGAGAAGGAGGAGCTTATGCTCAGGGTTTGCATCTTTGTATATTTCTGGTCATCTATATTGAGGAAGCTTTGCTGGGTTTTCTACCCCATGAGGGTTTCCCAAGATAAATCTGTGTCTCTTGTGTTTATGCTGTGCTTGTTGTTTCTTCAGTGATCCTGTATATGCTATTATTGTGAAATGGAATGTAATGCTGCTATTTTTTGTCTTAGCATATTAAATATTAACATGGTATCAGAGCTAATCTGAAGGAAGGCAAGCTATGGCACTTACGACACTTGCTTTACTTACGACAATTTGAAGGTTAGGGTTTTACATAGCAAAAACCAGTCATCGTGGAACTTTCGCCATAAATCCATTTTGGCGAAGTCTCAGGATATGAAACCTTTACAGGTCGTAGATAACATCTCCAGGTATCTTGTGTCCAAAGGGCACCCTCAGATTCGTTGTACTTTGCAAGTTATGATCAGTACAAGTTAGGGTTTCTGCCTCTTCTAGATCTCAGTCAAAATCAGGTGACCTAGGAAAAAAGGTCATAACTTGGGCTAGGAAGATCCAAATGAAATTTCGTAAAAAGTGACAAGTAGTACACAGATGGTACTATCTCAGGAAACTTTTTCAGAGGCCGAAGTTGAACCAATGACACGTGGCACGCCGTACAAGTTCGCTCTCCTGTTTTATCCCATAAACAGGTCACGTTGCGACACTTGCATAACTTGGGCTAGGAAGATCCAAATGAAATTTCGTAAAAAGTGACAAGTAGTACACAGACTGTACTATATCAGGAAACTTTTTTAGAGTCCGAAGTTGAACCAGTGACACGTGGCACGCCGTACAAGTTCGCTCTCCTATTTTATCCCATAAACATGTCACGTTGCGACACCTGGCATAACTCTCTCTCAAAAAATCCAATTGAGGTCAGACCTGTTGCGTTGGAAAGATGACAGGTCAGGATACCACAGAAAACGTTTTCAGACCCTGTGGAGCAAAAAGTTCAGAGTTACAGCAGAAACAATCAGGTACATATTTCTGTCAAAACAGAATTATTTTTGGAGCACCTTCATTCATGGCTTCCGGAATTTAGGTTTTCGGAGAAAGTTAGAATTTTTGGAATCGGAATCCACGGCTGAATGCTACTCAGGAAAATCGAAATTTAGAGACCAAGATCGAATTTTTTGGTTGGGTAGAAGACCGGGCTTGATCAAACCCTATTCGGGATTTTGATCGGAAAAAAAAAAAAATGGAAAATTAGGGCTTCAACAAAAGTTGGAATTTTTGAAGTCTGTAACCACGGCTGGAAGCTCCTCAGAAAAATAAGAGTTTAGAGCCTTGGATCAAACCTTTTGATTGGACAGAAGGGTGGGCTTCATCAAACCCTAATTCGGGTTCCTGTCCAGAAGATCCAGAAGTTTCGAAGGCAATTTTGAGGGGTCAAATTTTGAAGATTTCAAAATTGAAGTATGCTAGTTCGATCAGCTCAGCAAGTCACATCCTTCCATCCATTCAGAAGTGTGAAAGTCAAAGATTGAATGTTTAGGGTTTCTCTAGCAAACCCTAATCAAGCTCCAGATCAAGTTTCAGGGTGAGTTGAGGCTAAGGCCTTACATAAGAAGACTACAAGAAGTCTCGACAGGTATGACTTAAGAAGGTTCAGGTTGATGTTGTCTGCTAACAAGATACAGGTACATCACAAAAGACAAATCAAGTTCCATGACCATGACAACATGAAGACAAAGACTCATCCATAACCTTTGTTCTACTTACGAGGAAAGATCATGATGAATGATGAACACTGAACAAGCGATGGATGTTCAACAAAATATTTACAAATCAAACACACTATAGAAGGCTTGTGGCTAGAAGATTCTCTTAGAAAGAGGAAGAGAATCATGATGAGATGTTTGCTCCAAGCGGCTAGATAAGACCATTCTCTTAATGGTGTAATTAAAGAAGAAGTGTGAATCAGGTTCTGTATGGGTTCCCAGGATCGATAATAAATTGATGAGCTTAATGATCACCATGGGTGATGTGGATCTCAACTTTTGTTACAAGGTTGAATATGGTTTCTATACACAGATGACATGGATGCAAGAAGGAACTCACCACATAGTTCGAATGATATTGAGGCTCATATTAGTAGACCCATCTAACGAGAGATGGCACAGATAGATATGCAGAAGATCATTCAATACAAAGTGTGAATGATGTTCAGTCAAAAGGGAGAATTGGCAGTTTCTTGATAAGCTTAGGCTTTACCAAAAGTAAAGTTGTTCCTAACCTTTACCTTAAGGTTGTGGATGATGAACCTATCATACCATTATTGTATGACGATGATCTCTTTCTGATAAGGAATGAGAAACAGATCATGAAAAGAAAGAAGAAGATGGTTGCATAAATGAAAATAAAAGATCTCAGATTGATGCATTACTTCCGAGATCTGGAAGTATGGCAAGGCTCAGAAGGAATCTTTCTCAACCAGGGAAAGTATGCTGAGAAATATTAAAAGGACTTGATGTGTTGGAATGGCCACTCTTGAAGTTGTTAGCATATGACTCATCAGAGTTAGTGGATAGAACTCTGTACAGACAAATTATTGAGTCATTGATATGTCTAACAAATACTAGGTCAGATATATACTTTGCTGTGAACACCTTGAGTCAGTGTCTAGTGGAAGCTAGATGTGTTCACCTGTTAGTTGCAAAGCATGTGATGAGGTACCTAAAGGATACGATAGACTTTGATCTATGTTATCTTAGAGATCATGACTTCAGATGGCTACACAGATGTTGATTGGGCAGAAATTGTATCAGACAGGAAGAGCACATCGAGAGGATGTTATTGTCTGGGATCAGCCATGATCTCATGGTTTAGAAGGAAGCAATCTTGTGTGGCTCTCATCACAAGCGGAATATATAACTGCTTGCTCTGCTAGTTGTGAAGCCATATGGCTTTAGAATTGTTTGACATAAAAATGGACCCAACTGTGATCCTATGTGACAAACAGAGTTGTACCAAAATGGCAGAGAATTTAGTATTCCATGATAAGTCAAAGCACATAGAGATCTGACACTTCTATATACAAGATATGGTGCAGAAAAGAATTAAAGTTTGAATTTGTAACAAGTTACCAATGTACTAACCAAACCTCTACCGATCCGATGTACTAACCAAAGCTCTACCTCAAGTAAAGTTTTCCAAGACAAACTTAATATAGTTAAGAAGGACCCTCCTCGAAAGGGGAGTGATGTGATCACTTATGATGAGATTTCCCGCGTCGACAGTGAGGTCAATGATGTGGATACCCATATTGGTGATGCCGACAGAGAGGTTGGTGGATGGTCCTTAGACAGGGTCTAAGGTGACAAGAGGATTGCATCATCCTTGAACACATGTTCTAAAGAGAGCCGTAGACATATGTCTTCGAGAATGAAGTCCTTGGTGAACATGATAGGATTGCATCATCCTCAAGAGAGACGTAGACGTATGTCTTCGAGAATGAAGTCCTTGGTGGACATGATGGGATTGCATCATCCTCAAGAGAGCCGTAGACATGATGTCTCCGAGAATGAAGTCCTTGGTGGACATTTGGGGATTGGATCATCCCTGGACTTCAGTCCTAAAATGATCCGTAGACAGATGTCTCTGAGAAAGAAGAGGGATTGTATCATCCTTGAACACATGTTCTAAAAGAGAGCCGTAGACATAATGTCTCCAAAAATGAAGTCCTGAATGAACAGGTAGGGGATTGTATCTTCCTCGGACTTCAGTCCCAGAATTGAGCCGTAGACATGATGTCTCTGAGAATAAAGTCCTGAATGAATAGGTGGGGGATTGTATCTTCCCCGGACTTCGGTCCCAGAATTGAGCCGTAGACATGATGTCTCCGAGAATAAAGTCCTGAATGAACAGGTGGGGGATTGTATCGTCCCCGACTTTGGTCCCAGAATTGAGCCGTAGACTGGGTCTCCGATAATGAAGTCCTGAATGAACAGGTAGGGGATTGTATCGTCCCCGGACTCTGGTCCTAGAATTGAGCCGTAGACTGGGTCTCCGATAATGAAGTCCTGAATGAACAGGTGGGGGATTGCATCGTCCCCGGACTCTGGTCCCAGAATTGAGCCGTAGACTGGGTCTCCGATAATGAAGTCCTGAATGAACAGGTGGGGGATTGGATCGTCCCTGGACTCTGGTCCCAGAATTGAGCCGTAGACTGGGTCTTTGATAATGAAGTCCTGAATGAACAGGTAGGGGATTGTATCTTCCCCTGACTTAGGTCCCAGAATTGATCCGTAGACTGATGTCTTCGAGAATTGAAGATAGGACTGCATCGTCCCTGGGCCTCGGTTCAAAATGTATGTGAGAGGACTGCATCGTCCATGAACTGGGTTCAAAATGTACATGATGGGATTGCATCATCCTTAGACATGAGACTTGTCTTAAAGTGATAAGGATTGATCATCCTGGAACTGGATCTGGATTGTATCATCCATGGACCTATGTCCTAAAGAGAGTGGGATTGATCATCCTGTAATATGATCGTGTGTGTTGCAGGGTATGCTGCTATCTATTGATGATAGGTGTATTAGTGAGAATACATGCTATTGATGATAGATGTATTAGTGAGAATACATGCTTTTGATGATAGATGTATTAGTGAGAATACATGCTATTGATGATAGATGTATTAGTGAGAATACATGCTTTTGATGATAGATGTATTGGTGTGGATACTAATATAGATGATTCAGATGCTGTAGATCGAGATGATCCAGATGCTGTAGATCGAGATGATCCAGATGCTGTAGATCGTGATGATCCAGATGCTGATGCTGTAGATCGTGATGATCCAGATGCTGTAGATCGAGATGATCCAGATGCTGTAGATCGAGATGATCCAGATGCTATAGATCGAGATGATCCAGATGCTGTAGATCGTGATGAACTAGATGCTGTAGCTCGAGATGATGTGATGATGCTGATCGTGTTGATCTAGACGACGATGTTGATCGTGTGATGACGATGCTGATGATCGTGTGATGACGATGCCGACGATCGTGAGGATTCAGATATTGATGTTGCTGTGGCTGTTTGAGTGCTGCAGAAGATAAAGACTCAGTACTGAAGATGTTGATGTTCCAGTATTGAAGATGTTCCAATAACTGGTTGAGTTACTGATGATGTTGAGAAAGCTTCCAATGATTTATAGATGTATCATGTATGATGTTGATGACTTCTTGCTTGTGCAGATGCTGTTTAATATCCTTCTCGTTAAGGGGGAGTGTTGAGATATTGTAACTTCAAAGAATATTATATTTGTACTTTATTATTCCGAAGATGTTTCATTCCTTCGTGAAGATCTTATTGTATATCCGGAGATGTTTATTCCTCCATCGGAATGTGGTAACTTGGGTTATTAGACTTCCCTAATGGGGGTCGGCCCTATATGTGTTATGTGGATCAAAGGGTTATTATACCACCCTAGAGGGGTCGGCCCAGTCAGTTATAGTGGGGTATTTAACCCATTGGTTAAATACGAGCCTACATGTTTTGTATAAAAGACAAGTCGGAGTAGTGTATAAATAGAGGAGGTGTATTCCTCATTTCACACACACTCACTCACTTGAGAGTGGCGCACTTGTGGAGGAGAGGTCTGCTATGGAGAAGGAGGAGCTTATGCTCAGGGTTTGCATCTTTGTATATTTCTGGTCATCTATATTGAGGAAGCTTTGCTGGGTTTTCTACCACATGAGGGTTTCCCAGGATAAATCTGTGTCTCTTGTGTTTATGCTGTGCTTGTTGTTTCTTCAGTGATCCTGTATATGCTATTATTGTGAAATGGAATGTAATGCTGCTATTTTCTGTCTTAGCATATTAAATCTTAACAGTTATGTACTTGTCATAGAGTTCCCACATAAAGCATGAACAAGGAGATTGTACTACAACCACACAATTGAACAAAATTTGGTTCCAACATACAATCATTTTTCACATTGTACTTCTTGAACACATCTAACATTTCCATAGTTTGGAACACTAGGATAGTGCACAAAGCATACAACTGCTTTAGCCCATGCATCTACTATCACACTTGCTTTGTCCCTTCTTTACTTTAACAATAAAGTACTATGTTTAGCAATCGTTGCAATAAGTGACCGCAATCCTCCATAGTCTCTCTATTGATTTAAAAAAAAATGAATCGCATATACTATCCATAAGACATTGTTAAAATAATATTCTAGTGTGATTTTGGTTACAGGTGCTAGTCATAAAATAATTGAGCATCACTACAATAGTTCATTCCATTTTGATTATACAATGTTTTAAAAAAGTCTTAGCTTTAAAACGCATATTATAGTACAAACCAACAAAGAAAACACATATTCCTATGTGCCTAATGTAAAAGGATAAAAAAGACTTCATAGAATCAACTTCTTCTTAGTAAACATGAATACATCCCCTCTCATTTATTTCATTCAACACTAGTATGGATTAGTGTAGGGATAGAGCTTCTTTTGAAAGCTATTATTGTTCTCATTAAGCTCTCTATAAACATGATGAAAATAGAGCTCAAATTTGTTTTGTATCCTCCATATTTTTCCATGAATAGAGTAGGAAGTAAATATCGCAGTTTCATGTTACCCTTTGCCTAGTCTATAATCAATGTTGAATCCCCATATTTTGAATATTATCTATTCCTTTGTTTGTCGCTAACATAACACATAACTTAGCCTTTTTGTTGAATCCTTTCCCAAAATTTGCTTTAAATATGTAATGATTCTCACTAAAGAAGAGGGTATTGCAAGATCCACAAAAACTTGGATTACCTTGGCTTGCTCCATCAAAATATCTCCATGCCTAGAGACCTTGTCCTAGGAATTTTAAGATTATGTGGGTCTTTTATCTTTTTTTTTTCTTTCCAAATTCCTTCATAAGCATTTCTTATTTCTTAACTTCCCTAAAATGGAGTTAATTCCTTCTTTTAAAAAGTCATTTCAAGTCCGGAAAGCCAAAATTGTGCATATAATTGTACTTGGTAAAGGCTTATGTTCATACACATTTTTGTCCATACTCTAGTGCTTAAAATAGGTGTTGATAGTTTCCCCATCCCACTTCACTTCTCCATCTGTAATTTTTAAATCCTCACTCTACACCTCTTTTGAAAAATAACAATGCACAAATAGATGGTTTACCAACTCTTCATTTATTTTATAGAGATCACACCTTTTAGGCTCTTCTTGTGACTTCTTTATGCAATTATTACAAGTTAGTACTTTAATAGATGAGGCTGGCCATAAAATGTTCCATTTTTATAAGGCAATTCAATTCTAGGGTACCTTCCACCACCATTTATTTTCTCCTTCCACATTATCTTGTACCCTTGCCTCATATCCTATTTTTTTTATACATCCCCAGTTTGTTTTTTTGACCAAATGATCTCATCATCTTCATCTTTTAGTGTTGTAGCATTGTGCTTCAAAATACATATATATTACTACCATTAATAGGCTAATCTCCCTTGAATAACTGTGTAGTTTCCTTCCAACCTTGATACCATATGGATCTTGAACCTTGATCCGTTGCATCTACCAAACTATATATATATATATATATAGTAAAGGAATTGATAATTTGAAATTCATTGGGTAACCTATCCAAGGGTCCTTCCCTATTTTCACTTTGCTTCCTCTTCCTATTTTCCATACCAGTTTCCTTCCCGCTAATGGAACCGCTTTCACTAGTTCCTTTCAGACTATAGAGGCCCTTCCATGGATCTTAAATTATTTTTAATCTAGTCCTCTATGGACCCAGTTCTATGTATTTTTTTCATCATTACCTTTTCCTACAATTCTTCATTATTCAATAATCTCCACATACTCATTATAGTGAATGCTTACCCAAATAGATGAATATAGTTTAGGCCTAAAATTCCTACCTCTTTTTGGCATTCCTAATTATTTCTACTTGACCAAAGGGATATGTTCTATCTCTTCCTTGTCTATAAAATACTAAAACAGTTCTTTCGATTTTTTTCCAACTATCCTTTTAGGATATGAGCTAATGATAACTAGTGAACTAGGATCTCTTCCAATACCCACTTCATCAATGACAAGCTACGCCCCCTTAATAACCACCTACAACAAAAATGTGTCACTCTTCCTTTAGTTCTCTCATAGAGATAAATCCAATCTCTCAATCTATAATAATTAGGTTTTAGGTAGAACCCCAAGTATTTTAGCCCATAGCTAAAAAGGAATGGATGAGGAAAATATAATTTGCTTACGCTATCCTTCTAGCTCTTCCCAAGCCTATTAATAAAATAGAAGACTTATGTCCATTTACGTTGATTCATGTGGCTTTACTATACAACTCCAAAATTTCCCTTAATGTTACTGCTTCTCTTCCTAGCTTTGCACCAAAAAGAATTACATTGTCTAAAAATAATACATGAGTCAAATCGATTGAGTTCCCAAATCAATACCTTTTATAGTGCCACCTCTATTACAAGATGTTATCATCTTGCGGATCCCTTCAACTACTAATACAAAAAAGGAAAAGATACATCAAACACTTTCCCTTGGTCCCTTGTAGCATAGAAGAACTTAGACAACCCATATATCAACCATGTAAAGGAGGATGATAATAAACATCCCATGATCTAGTAAACTACTTGAACATCCATTCCTATTTACATCACAATTGAAACATTATATACATCCATCCATACATACATACATACATATATATATATATATATAAGTTTGAAATGCTAATTATGATTTTTTTTTAATATAAAATTCTATATTTTAATATAGTGTAATTATTTAATTTTTCTTTAACTTTATAAAATTGAAAAAAGGGTTCAGATTTCAAATTCAAATATGACAAGAGTAACAATAAAAAATCATTCAATTTCATATTTAAATTGTCCACATTTGTTTTCATCCCAACAATTACTTTCTATTACGTTAATGAAGGATGCCTTGTTTTTACCGAGAGGTTGAGCATACATAATTTAAAAAATCAAATAGAATTTCTTATTCAAAATCTAATAAAATTGTTCTCTTGCAATGGTAACTGTATTATCACTATTCTTCTAAGTTCTTTTATTACAATATTGATGCACATTATCCTAAAATATATAGAAACCATACATATGCCTACAATTATAGTGCCATTTTGAATCTTCCTATTCCTTTGAGTTAGGATCCTCTTTTATCTTCTTTTCAAAAGATACGGGCTGCCCATGGTAGGTGGTAGATTAAGGGGGATCATTAGTTCCTCGACTTGAATGGCACGCTGCTGTGTTTTCCTCTTGTGGGAAGTCCATGATGCATTTGAGAGAGCAAGAGAGACTAAGGCATTATTCTCTATGATATAGTCTTCACTTGATTTAATTATGCTTCATGTAGCCATGGTCCTCTACATATGGTTATCAAATTGTAGGTGTATCTTGTTTATTTTGTCAATATGTTTTCATTGAAATTTTCTAGTGTGTTGATCTACAACATAGTATCTTTTATCTTTCCTTTTAAGTTAGTTATTTGGGTTTGACAAACGTGAAGGCCTTCATGGATGATCTTGATTAATTCCCCAAGTTGAGTGGTATTGTGGAGGATTGGGGGAAATACTTTGGGATAATGTCAATTGCATAAGATGAATTAATGGAGCTTTCTAGACCTCTTCAAGCCCTACATTTTCTTCAACTCTTAACACCTCATCTTCAAACTTGGCTCCTTTATTGTTTTTTTTGTCTTCTTCCCTAGTTTTTATTTTATTTTATTTTTCAGTCGATCTTGGAGATAGTAATTGCATCAAACATCTAGAGGGGGGTTATCACGTTGATAGTCCTCTAAAGGAGATCTCTGGCATTGATATGGATTTAAAGAATTTTGGTGATTAGGGCCAAATCTCCCACTTCAACAAATTTTCCTATTGTAATCTCCCTAAGGAGGCATAGGCTTTGGTGGGCTACCATGGATTCTGATACACTATTTGTTGTAGTCCTCAGTGCCTAGAGAAAACTCTAGATTTGTCTTCCTACTGGTGTAAGAAACATGATTGCTTGTCCCATATTTCTTTGGAATTCCTTTTGTTGCATTGCCAAAGAAAAAAGGCAAATGCTTCTTGCTTAGATAACCATTGGCCAATTCTATTTACTATAGATTGAGTTTCAAGTTATTTTGAAGGGCTCATTGTGGGTTTATCAATGGTTTTCTTTGACTACTTTCCCTTGCTTTATCTTTCTTTTGTCGTAGAGGTTTTTTTCAATGTATTGAACATCCCCAATGTTAATATTTTCATTATATTTAACAACCTCTACTGTGAAGGGAATCAATTATATATATAAATGATTGTATACAATTTATATTGATTAATTCACAAGTGGCGAGATATATGTTTCACAACTCTATTATCTATGCATATATTATTATGAAACACATCTTTTCATAAGGAGCCAACTATTTATAATTGTTCATTAATTATGTCTAATATATATATTTAGTCTAGTGTACTAAGATATATTCTATCTAGTACACTACAAGTCACCCCCCCTTGAAATGCTTTGACCTTAAAAAGCATGGGTTATGATGAGGGGATTTATTTGAATTCTTCATTTTTCTAGGGGGTTTTGTCTCTAGGTAGGTTTCTCCAGTTGATAAAATATTCATTAATGTATCTTGAATGGAGGGGTTTGGTTCTTACTTTTAAGATTCCTTTTGGTTATAGTACCAATTTTCCTTCTTCATCCAAGTGGGGTAACTCTGTTTGTTGAGGAGTTAATGTAATTATTTTTTTCTTCAAGTAGGAAACATAAGAAACAATATGCAACTTTCCCTTGTTGCAATATATAATGAATAGGCTATTTAACTTACTCACTTTAGAATTTGGTGAGGACCACACTTGGGTGAAAGTTTATGATTCTTGTAGTTTTTAAATGAGTTTTCCTTGTATGTTTGGAGTCGAACAAACAACCAATATCCTACTCTGAACTCACAATCAATTCTTTTCAAGTTGGCCTATTGCTTAATTTTATTCCTTCCTTGCTTCGGATGATTCATTAGAATATAGAGGATCTCATCATGACTAAGTGGTTTTTTTACATTAGGGGATTTTTAATTAGTAATAACATACTCCTTTATTAACGATGGTGGGTATCCATTTAAAGCTTCAAATGGAGTTATTTTTGTTGGAAGTCTGGTAGGTAGAATTGTACCAACATTTCCAAAGTGTAATCATTTGTGCCATTGCAATTGATGATAATTAACAAAGTTCCTCAAGTATACTTCAAGGCATTTATATACCACTTCAAGTTGTCCATTTGTCTTGGGATGGTATGAGGTGCCCATAGTTATTTTTTATTTTTTAACTAGGGGAATCGACAACTGGAGACTGGGCTGGTACTTGCGTGACACGGGGTCCAGGGATCCAATCCCGCTACCACTATACCCCACAAGCATGGGACACGGGTACAGCCAGGTGTGATTTGAACTCGTGACCTCCATTTACAATTGTGACTTCATAACAACTGAACTGCCAATGAGCTACACCCGTGTGGGAGTGCCCATAGTTAATTTGGTTTCCACTTGATGGAACAATTATTTCCATAATCTGGATTATTTGGAGAATGAAATGAAGGCATCAATATAAAATGGAAACATATACACAGATACTTTGTAGAGAGCACAGTGTTGTTGTAAATATAACTTCAGAAGATATTATTTTGTATATTATTATTATATTATTATTGTACTTTTATTATACCTTTGTCGGAGATTTTTTTGCTCCGTTTGGGGATGTCATTATTTTATTTGGTCATGTAAGAATATCGAGGTAAAACCTCCATTGTAAGTCGGGGAAATAGCCCCCAAAAGGATAAATGTAAAATGTATTTTTGAGTCTCCCTAGGAGAGGTCGGCCTAGTTAGTTGAGGAAGTCGGCCCCATTGGGGATTTAGGTTAGTCACACATAAAGTATAATTAGGGAGGTTCTCTCCCTCATTTGAACACACACCAACAAGCAAGTTCGCTCCAAGGAAGAGAAAGACAAGTTCGCTAAAGAAGAAGAAGGAAGCTGTAGAAGTTATCTTATCTTTGGGTTTTCTATCTTGTTTTGATATTGTACTAAGTGACGAATCTACTACTGAAGAAGTTGCACGGTTTTCTCCTTCATGGTTTCCCCGAAGAAAATTATTGTGTTCTTGTGTATTGCTGTGCTTGTCTATCTTTCAGATTAAAGATCTAACATAATTGAATTAAAGTGCAAACACTAACATGGTATCAGAGCCACTCTGAAAGAAGGCACTGTGCAGTAGCATAAATATAGGGTTTCCAAATGCAAGGTCTTATGTCCACAGATCATCCAGAAAATAGGGCTAGGCTAACTCGCCTTAAGGAGGTGCATCTTTTGGTGGTAGCAGAATTCAGTTTGGAGAATTTTCATTTTTGGCCCTATCACTACTGTCGGGGGAAATTAGGGCATCAAATTTTTGGAGCTTCCATTCACCAATCCAGGAAAAGGAGTACATTGGACAACTTGCCTTGAGGGGGCGCATATTTCTATCCAAGCAGAAGTTCAAGATTCCAAGTTTGAAAAATTAGCGTTTATTTGTCAAACCTTAGGTTAGCCAGCTCCAGAACCAAGTTGGGCATCTCAAACTGGTAAGATCTAATTCCTTTCTATTTCCATTTCAGGTTCTCATATCAAAATGTCAAATCACACCAAGCTTGAGGATAAGCTTGAAGGAGATGATAACTTCTAGGCATGGAAGTATATAATTTCTCTCATTTTAAAAGAGAATGATTTAGACAAATATGTGAATGAGGAGGTTCCAGAACCAGATGGAGATGATGGAAAAGCAATCCACAAGAAGAACATGATCAAGGTCAAAAGGATCATTGCTGAATCCATCAAGGACCATCTCACCCCTCATGTCTCATATTTGAAGACCCCTAAGAAGATGTTCGATGCTTTGACAAAGTTATATGAAGGGAAGAACATCAAACGAAAGATGACTCCGAGGAACCAACTCAAGAATGTGAAGATTCAACACTAAGAAACTATTAAATCTTACTTCACAAGAGTCTCTCAGATCAAGGAACAACTTGAGGCAATTGAAGATAATGTTGAAGAAGAAGAGATTGTGATGACTACCTTGAATGGTCTCCCAAGATCACGGGACTCATTCATTCAAGGAATATGCACTAGAAAGAAACTAATCAAGTTCAATAGATTATGGGAAGAATGCACCCAAGAAGAAGCTTGATTAGTAGCAAGAGAAGAAAATATGGGAGCTAATGATGACCAAGCCCTAACTGCTCATACTAATAAGGATCAAAATAAGAGAGAGGATCACCATCACAAGAAGTAAAAAATATCCCATAGGAATCATGGATTTAGAAGAGACCTCTCCAGTATTAGGTGCTTCACATGTGATGAGAAAGGACATTATTCAAGAAATTGTCCCAGAAACCAAGGATCCTCCAGGAGAATCAACAATAAGGGGCATCATGCTCACACCGTTGAAGATGATGAACTAGTAAGAAAGAAAACTAGAGAAGAAAGGGATGATTCTTCAAGTGATGAAGAACATGTTTTAATCTCTGCCCTTATAGGTACCATCACCCATGGAAGCAATGATTGGCCTGTAGATAATGGAGCATCCAAGCATATGACATGGTACAAAGAATATTTTGTCAACTTATCAGAACATTTGTCACCCCACAAGGTGAAACTTGGAGATGACTATCAATATCCTTTCAAAGGAATTGGAGAAGCCTCTTACAAAATAGATTCACGCAAATCAATAAATATGAAGGATGTTCTCTACGTACCAGGTTTGAAGAAAAATATTCTCTCCATTTCAGCCTTAGATGCTAAAGGATTTTGTGTTGCATTTGTTGATGGCCAAGTTCTAATGTGGCCAAGAGGAAAGAGAATAAATGACGCAACAATAATTGGAGAGCAAGAGGGAGGACTATACAAGTTAAAAGGACAACCAGAACAAGAGTTGGTTCATGACTCCATGGAACCAAGCAAATTATGGTATAGAAGGCTTGCACATGTACACTATAGAGCACTACCAATTGCAAGCAAAGCAGTATCATGCCTACCAAAAATTCAAACAAAGTATGAAGGAATTTGCAAGGGATGTGCTCAAGGGAAGAATGTAAAGAAGTCATTTCCTAGCAGTGAAATCAAGGAAAAAGGAATCTTGGAGATAATTCACTCAGATGTGTGTGACCCCATGTCTTCTAACTCCTTAAGTGGGTATGTATACTATGTTTCTTTCATAGATTATTTTTCTCGTAAGACATGGATTTGTTTCTTGAAAGGAAAAGATGAATTGTTTAGCAAATTCAAGGAATTCAAAGCCTTGGTCGAAAATCATACTGAAAAGAAGATCAAGACTTTACAATCAGACAATGGCGGAGAATTCACCTCAAAAGAATTCAAGGATCTATGCAGAGAATCAGGGATTAAGAGGGATTTGAGCACTCCTTACAATCCTCAACAAAATAGCGTTATAGAACGTAAGAACAGGACAATAATGGAAGAAGCGAAGGAAATGCTCCATGATCAAGATCTCCCAATGCACTTATGGGCAGAAGCAACAAGAACAACTGTGTATGTGCAAAACCATACACCTCACCATGTATTGAACAACAAAACTCCAAAAGAAGATTTCCCAAGAGAGAAACTAGAAGTCAGCCATCTCAGAATATTTGGCTGCCCTGTGTACATACACATTCCAAAAGAAAAGAGAACAAAACTAGATCCTTCAAGGAAGAAATGCATATTCGTGGGATACAGTGACACATCAAAATATTACCGAATACACTTCCCAGGATTCAAAAAGATCAAAATCAACATAGACGTAACTTTTGATGAAGACTCAACCTACAACAAGTCAAGACAATTACTTGCTGAATAAACTGAAGAACCTGAAGTTCCCAGAACCAGAGACATAGTTATGGAAGAGACAATCCAAGAAGAACACGAAGACCATGACATAATAGAACCACAAGAACCTATAGATCCACCTTGTGAGAAGAAATCTCACAAGAGAATACCAACATGGTCATGTGAAGCAATACAAGATGTAGAGAAGTATGGTGCTCCAGCTGGGACATTCAGAGAAAGCAGGAGATCCAGACCATACTCTAGCTATGTGGCCCTACTATGTGACATCATTGATAAAGAGCCTTCCAACTATGAGGAAGCAACAAGAAATAAGGAATGGAAGGATGCCATGAATGAAGAGTACCAGTCGATTATGAAGAATGGTGTATGGGAGATAGTTCCAAGACCAGAAGGCAAGTCTGTTGTGAATTCAAAATGGATCTACAAGATCAAGCATGCTGCATATGGTAGCATTGAAAAACACAAGGCAAGATTTGTGGAACATGGCTTCTCCTAGAAAGAAGGCATAGACTAGAAGGAGACGTTTTCACTAGTATCAAGATACACTTTCATCAAATCTATACTTGCTTTAGCCGCAATAATGAAATGGAAGGTACACCAAATGAACGTCAAGACAACATTCTTGAATGGTGCAGTCGAAGAGGAAGTGTACATGGAGCAACCATTAGGATTCGAGACACATGACATACAAACTCATGTGTGCAAGATAAATAAATCCTTGTATGGTTTGAAACATGCACCCAAGACATGGTACGACAGGATGGACAATTTTCTGATGGGACTAGGCTTTACCAAGAGTAAAGTAGATTCCAACCTCTACTTCAAGGTTGAGGGCGGAAGACGAATAATATTACTGCTATATGTAGATGAAATATTCTTAACAGGGGAGGATGATCTCATTGCATAAACAAAAAGAAGGCTTGTCGCAGATTTCGAGATGAAGGACTTGGGAATGATCCACTACTTCTTAGGTATGGAAGTGTGGTAGAGTTCAGATGGGATTTTCTTGGTCAAAGAAAGTATGCCATGGAAATTCTGAAGAGGTTCGAAATGATGGACTGCAAGACAATGGCCACACGAATGGAATTGAACTTGAAACTAGTGTGTGATGCTTCTTTAGAGATAGTTGATGCCATGATGTACAGGCGGATGATTGTTTCATTAATGTACTTGACAAACATGAGACCGGTCATATGCTTTGCTGTAAACACCCTGAGCCAGTTCCTGATAGATCTGAGACATGTTCACCTAATTGCTGCAAAAAATATATTGAGGCACCTGAAGGGTACAATTGAGTATGGGATCAAATATGTGACGAATCAGAAGATTAACCTGCATGGTTATGTTGATTCAGATTGGGCCGGAAGTGCCACAGACAAGAATAGCACTTCAGGATGCTGCTTCAGTTTGGGATCCGGCATGATCTCTTGGTTTAGCAGGAAGTAGTCAAGTGTAGCATTGAGTACAGCTGAAGCATAGTATATTGCAGCCTGTTCGGCTAGTTGTGAGGCAGTATGGATTCAAAAGTTATTGTCAGATTTATTTGATCTCGAGTTAGAGGCGACTTGTATATTTTGTGACAACTAGAGTTGTGTAAAATTGTCTGAGAACTCGGTGTTCCATGACTAGTCGAAGCATATTGAGATCAAGTACCACTATATCTGTGATATGGTGCATAGAGGATCAGTGAAGCTCCAGTATGTGGCAGCATATGAGCATACAACCGATGTGTTGACCAAGCTGTTAGCAAGAGTGAATTTTGAGTACTTCAGAGAGAAGCTTGGTGTTATCTATATCGATGTTCCTCGAAAGAGTGAGTGATGTGAAATGCCTGGAAGACACAGGTACACCAAGGTTGTATATTACATGGTGGAAGACGCAGGTAGTCCTCAAGGACGTAATACATCTGGGATAATCCTGGGCTGTATCCACATGTGAGAAGACGCTGGTGGTACACGGGTCATAAAGCATTTGGGATGCGCTTGGGCTGTATCTTACATGGTGGAAGACGCAGGTGTTCCGAAAGGATGTAATGCATATGGGATGCTATTGGGCTATATCCACATGTTTGAAGACGCAGGTTGACCAAGAGAGTCATAATACATCTGGGATGTATCCATTGGGTGGAAGACGTAGATGTTCCTGGGCTGTATCCACTGGGTGGAAGACGCAGGTTGATTGAGAAAGAGACATAATACATATGGGATGTATCCACTGGGTGGAAGACACATATGTTTTGGGCTGTATCCACTAGGTGGAAGACAAAGGTTGTTTGGTGGACATGGTATATGCACTTGGGCTGCTCTCCACATGAGATGATGAGATGATCCGGATACAATGAGATGATAGTAGGAGACACAGGTGATTTCTATGGCAATGTAATATGTGGTCCTGGGATGTACCTACTTGATGGCTTGCTCGTATAGATGATTAATTCCTAGATGAGAGCTAGGCCTACATATAACATGAAAAAGGGATGATTTTGTATAAATTATCATGACAGGTAGATTCGAGAGATGTCACTAGTCTATAATCAACAAGATGAGAATTGCTACAGCAACGATGATGATGATCTAGCAATGATGACGTTGTCCAGAGATTGTGTCCAGCTTTAATGATGACTGTGTCGAGATAATACCTTCCTAGTTACAAGGGAGTGTTTTTGTAAATATAACTTCAAAAGATATTCTTTTGAATATTATTATTATATTATTATTATATTATTATTGTACTTTTATTGTACCTTTGACGGAGATGTTTTTCCTCTGTTCGGGGATGTCATTATTATATTTGGTCATGTAAGAATATCGAGGTAAAACCTCCATTGTAAGTTGGGGAAATAGCCCCCAAAAGGATAAATGTAAAATGTATTTTTGAGTCTCCCTAGGAGATGTTGGCCTAGTTAGTTGAGGAAGTCGGCCCCATTGGGGATTTAGGTTAGTCACACATAAAGTATAAAAAGGTAGGTTCTCTCCCTCATTTGGACACACACCAACAAGCAAGTTCGCTCCAAGGAAGAGAAATACGATTTTGCTGAAGAAGAAGAAGGAAGCTACAGAAGTCATCTTATCTTTGGGTTTTCTATCTTGGTTTGATATTGTACTAAGTGACAAATCTATTACTAAAGAAGTTGCAGGGTTTTCTCCTTTATGGTTTCCCGGAAGAAAATTCTTTTGTTCTTGTGTATTGATGTGCTTGTCTATATTTTAGATTAAATATCTAACATAATTGAATTAAATTGAAAACACTATCACAAAATAGTACAATAAAACCCAAATTCTATTAATGAATATAATGGAAAAACACTGTAAATTGAAAAGCAATACAAACTAGTTTAGACGGTGGTAGCTTATCTATGAAGAGAGATGTGTCGGCTATGCTCATTCGCAAGAACTAGTTACAAAGTGACCAAAAATGGCCTTTTATCATAAGCATAAAGCTAAAGAGGAAAAAACCCTAAACATAAAACACTAACCCTAGGAGATGAAGCACCAAAAAAGGATTTGTGGGCCTCGAGTGGCTAGCTAACAAATCAGCTTCCCGGGGGCACGACTTCCACATACAAAATCCATTTGGGGTGTATGATAGCCCGTTGGAAATATCTCAAAGAGAAGAACAACTTTCATATGGTTTTAGGTGATTTTGGAGCTTTTGGGACCATTTAGGGCCTCAAAACGACCCTGGAAGTTTGGGATCTGACAAATCATATAAAATTTCCAAGGAGATGGGGAACCATTGTGAGTCAATGGAAGAGGTAGGTGGCCATTGATATCCACCTATATTAGTCCCCCTCCCCTTAAGGAGAAGTACTACCCATTATGTTAAGTTCCCCCATTAGATGGGGGAATTTATGCTGAATTTGACTCTTAGTGAGCTACTTGCCTTGGTGAAGAAACTGCCTTGTTTGAATGACTTGGTATAGTTGGATGTTTCGCTGGAAAGTGCCCTTCATTTGTGTGTCCATGATCTAGTTGAATATTTCCTTCTCAATGCATTCAGGGTTGAGTTTGATAGGGGCCAAGTGCTTAGCCACCTCCAAGGTGTCAGGTAGAGGTGGAAAATATGTTTGAAGGAGATCCACATTAAAGACTAGGTGAAAGCCAAGGAATGGGGGATTACTTAATTCAAAGCATTCTCACCTACAACCCTAGTGATGGTATAAGGCCCATATCGAAGCATTAGAGTCAATGTGGGGTCATAAATGAACCTCATAAGAAAAAGATCCATTGATAATTTGGAATTCGAGAACCAATACAATTTCAAGAAAATTAGTTAATGATAATTTCCAAGTTGGCATATTTGTCATAAAAAACTACTTTTTGAATTCGTATATTCAACTTATCTCTCTATGGTTTTACTCAAATTTCGAGTGGGAGCACTCGCTGGATGCATAATACAATTCCCCATCCAATGAAGTATACACAATGCATAGTTTTGATGGACCCCACCCCACGAAAAATGAGAAATACATAAAAAACATGCCACTTGACACGTGTAACACATTTTTTATTATTATGTATTTCTAGTTTTTCGTGGAGTGAGGTCCATTAATAGTATGCACTATGGGTACTCATTGGATGTGGAATTGAATTTTGCATCCAATGAGTGATCCTACTCGAAATTTGAGTGAAAACACATGGAGATAAGTTGAAAATACAAAAAAAGTAGTTTTTTTTCTATTTTCCTCCAAAATTCATAACTTTTATTTTATTACTTTAACGATTATTTTATTATTTCCCTTAGGACGCCCATTTTAGACCCCAAAATGACTCTAATGTGGATGAAGCTTGTGATGGGGTCCTACAAGGCGCTCTTTCTGTAAATGTAACTAGACCTTATTGCTAACCTGAAACTTGTGTGGAACCCGATGTTGTTCATGTCGCTTCTTATACTTGGCATTGGATTTATGAAATATATCATGAACTTGTTGTTGGATGTGTTGGATCCGTTCAAAAAAATTGGATGCCTGTTCCACATAAGTTTGAGCATGTGATGATTCTTCTTGTGTATATGCAATGGCCGAAATGCTACATCAATTGGGGATAATGGATGGAACCCCAAGCTTGGATAAAAAAGGATGTGGATGATAGATATGTGAAGGGTTCTATTGTAGTTATGCTGAACATAAGGAAGACTCTCATCCCAATTTTGAGGATGTTTGGAGTCATACATACTTAGGATATATATGCACAATCATCCTATTGGACATCTCTATCTGTCCATTGGTTTTGGAGTGGAAGGAAATCAATTTGGTAAGCTTGGTTTCCATCATCAACCATAGGATAGACCAAAAATTACTAAGGAACCTACTGTGTCGATCTAAAATAATGATCTGTGGGAGGCCAAAAAGAACCTAAACATGCTCGAATAGGAGCTTAACAATGGCCTATGCTATGATGCTCTTCTTACAAGGATTTAAATTTCCATATTAGAGAACCAATAAACAACCAAAAATACACAATTATTTTCGTTCTTGGTTTAAGCCATGTCAGGCATGTAGTCCAAGGAGACAGATTCTTAGGTCCTGTATGGGGTAGGTAATGGAGTGTACAAACCTTTCTTCTTGATGGCAGGTTTGGAAATGGCACGAGAGATGCACAATTGGATGTACCTACCAACATCTCATTGGAGCTTTGGCTAGTAGAAGTACTTATGCAACATTTATACTGCCTTTTCTATGCCTAAGTTCCTTGCCACTCGACTATAATGTGCCTCCAAAATTAGCTTGTCACACTCGTTTGAAGGAACATAGAGGTGATTGAGATGACATAAAAGTTCAACATGGAGATGAAAGTTTGAGACTAATATTCCTACTTGTAATGTCTTATAGGAAATAGAAAATATAGGGTCACTTTCAAATAATTTGGGCCACCTGGATATCCCATGTCCACAAGATTTGGGCATAGTAGCCAGCACAACAATTGGAGGTCAACAGAGGAAATCCACAACTTGATTGGTGCCTCCCTTCTTATACTTGATGTTTAAGTGGAAGTATTGCAAGTATGTGGATCACTTCTTATGGCAGTCATTCTATAACTTTCCCTGTGTCTACATGAATTGCAAGGGATTGTGATTAGTGTGGATGATGGTCTCCTTTCCTAGGTTCTAATGTTTCCATTGATGACAGGCATGCACAATGGAGTACATCTCCTTGTCATAGGTGGTATACTTGTGATCAAAATTAGTGAGTGTCTCATCATGATATGCCACCAATTGTCAATGCTGAGTGATGACTACACCGATAGCATAGTTAGAGGCATCCGTATCAATATCAAAAGGTTTTTGCATGTTTGACAGTGTGAGGTATGGAACTGCGTAAAGGTGTCATTTTAAATCCTCAAAGGATTTCTATTGTGATGCACCTGAAGCAAACTTGGATTTGGCTCCTTCCTTGTTCACTTTTCTTAAGAGCCAAGTGATATTAGACAAACCCCAACACAAACCTGAGGTAAAATTTGGTGAACCCCAAGAAGATACATAATATTTGAAATATGAAGAAGGAAATGGAAGAATACAAACACAAAATACTTACACTTGAAAGACTAGTGTCTTACATAAGAGAATACTCCAACTACATGAGTAAATTCAAAACTTATTCTTTTGAACTCAAATATGAACTAAATTCCACACAATGATCAATGTACAACAACATCCAAGAGCTTGAAGGTCACACATTGCAATTCCCAACATTCCTCAAATGAATCCAAAATAAAATTTTAATCCTACAAGGAGTCCAAGTGGGAATGGATGACTTAAATAAATTGTAGGGAGACTAAATGGATTCCCTTGAGGAATTGGACAACATGATAAAATGAGATTAATGCAATTATGCATCTATGAATAATTACCAAAGGGAAATTGCTTACTTATAAAGAGACATTACCAATTTAGTAAACAACTACAAGTACTTGCTCTTAGTTTTCTAAAAGAGATTGAACAATACCATCTACCACCTCTAGGAATAATGAGTGCACCACAAACTCAAAATACATGTTGAAATATCTCGGGGAGGTTATTAGAAGCAAAAGGAATTTCCATAAGACTTAATCAATGGTGTCCAAGGATGTGTTAAAAGAGTATATTGATCTCCCCTTTAGAGACATAAATTTGATTAACTCCTATCTCAGTACCTTAAAGAGAGCATGGGTCCCATGCCAAAGGATTAATCTAATTACGAGGTCACCTTCGGCCGATGAATATTTACATTCATCATGATCATATCCTCTTAACATGAAGTATGGTTGACCTACTTAGATGACAAAATCCCATGGTTGCCTAGATCGAAAGTGATCCTACTTTAGAATATTATTTTAATAGAAGGACAACATAATATAATTGAAGAGTCATACAACCAAGAAGGTAACTCAAATGACCTCAAGGCCATTATATCTTAAATGTATAAAAGAAATTAGAGGAGGAAAAAAGGGGCTTTTGCAACTTGAACATTTTATAAACCCTTTTATCAAAATTTAATAAGGAGAATTATTCAAGGCCAATGTTGAGAGAGAAGTTTGATTCTATTGTTGTGGGCATTGAGCTATTTCTATTTCTTTTCATATTCTAGAATTGTCATAAGCCTATATTACTTCCATTATAGACTTTTTTATGACAACTTATCTTCTTACTTTATTTTCCTTTCATGTTTTCCTTGAGATGATGAATCCAAGGTTACTAACAGTAATGTAGTAACTGACTTTTCTTAACCTCATTTTTGTTTATTGTGAAATATCTGCATTTCTATATTTTCTTCTTGAATATATTTTTGCTCTAGAAATAAGTGCACACCTGTAGAATAAATATTGCATTTACCAAATAGTTACTTTCTCCTAGATAGGATAGGTAGAATAGGTTACCATATAGCATGTAGAGTATAGTTGTATATTTCATGTATGAAACCAAGCTTCTCATCAAGGGCCAACAAAGGTCCATTGTAATATAGATGCACTGGAATTTTCAATCCTTCTTGAGGGAAGAACGTATCACCCAAAGCACAACCAAGATGGTGGAATGATAGGGGAAATTTGATTGGATGTATGTATATTGAGTCATATAGTTGGGTTAATATCCAAATATTACTTCTACAAGGGAATAAAAAACATGCAATAGATAAGAAACACGAACCATTATAACTGAGATATCACTAGGTCCATATAAATATAGAAAACCATACCCATCATTCAGACAAATCACACATAAAATTTAAAGGGGGGCCCATATACTCTGTTTTCATTCAAATTATTTTGAATATATCTAAAATACCATCTTAATACATTAGCAAAGGTTTAGACAATGTCCTCCATAGACACATTTGACACCATAAACCACATCCAACAACCTTCGTTACAATAAGGACTCGACAACAAGAGGATCCCAAGAATCCCAAATAACATTAGCATTGCATGTAATCCAAGTAAATCATTTTCCAAAGCCTATGTGTTTTTATACAAAATGAGTCATTAACATTGACCTTGTAAATATGGTTATAAAGGGGTAAGGATAACTAGGTTGATCCACTACCTAGGTTGATGCATTAATTATATCCCATATTTTCCAACATTTGTAGCCAAATTGTAACATGTCCTCTTCATGGATTTGCTACATCTCTTGCACTGATCCACATGTTATTCCCATCTATCCATATTTCACAATGTTTATTAAAAAATGAAGTGGTCAACAAGCCATAACCATAGTTGTTGACTCATTATTGAGTCAACTCTATTGTTTTGTCAAACCTTCAAACAAAGGGGCCAACTTGGGGATGCTGTGTATGGATTGGTTTCAAAAATATTTTAATTTCTCCACTTGTGGCTTCCACTTACTCAAAAATATAGAAGAACCGACAATGAATTCCTATACCTTCTCATTCTTTAGCTCAGATGGTTGGGTCTCCTCCAAGCTCATCAACACCCCCCCTTTCCAGATTCCCATACATATAGGAAGCCATGATTTCAAAAGTATTATTCACAACCTCTCTTCGATGCCCACACATCAGAGAAACTATTTAAAAAATGGTGCGTCTCAACACCCCTGCAGATTGCATATTGTCTCTTGTTACAAAAACATCCCTGGTCACCTTTGTTCAGAGTATTCTGCGATGAGTCACCTATTAAGTCACATTGATAACATGTTCCCCCCAAGTCAAGTATAAACACCTCCCCCTCTCTGAGTTTCCCATTGTAGTTACACTCCTTGGTATCCCAAGTTGCATCCCTCCCTGAGATAAATTTCACACATGCTTCTAGGTTAGCCATGCCATCATACTCTGAACAAAGGAAGTTTGAGTCTATATTACTCATTTACCCTCGTATCCCCCAATAGTGTCTCAGTCCCATGTCCAGTTTTATTCACTCCTTGGTTATATCCCCCTCGCGCTTATGTCAAGGAAACATCGTTTCCTTACCGGTTGTAGGTCTCCCTCTGTTGACATCAACACATTTATTCTAGAGGATAGACCCAGAGGTACCCTATACCTTATCCTCATAACCATTATTGATGAGCCCCTTGGACCACTTGAGGGGAGACCTTAGTGCCCCTTGGAATAGTTGTTTCTCACATGCTTGACATTAGCTAAATTATCGCACCGATGATATTTGTATAGGTTGATGGTTCTCTCACTATTTGGTCAAAGACCCCAGATGTCCCTTGAATCTAGTCCATTGTTTAGTCTATATGGAAACCCCATGATATTATGTTTCCAGTGATATCCGATCTGCATTGGCGATAGTGTTTGGAATCCCTCTAGTTACATACTTCCTATTGTATCCAATTCAGATGCAGTCCATTGTACCTATTAGATTTAGGCTCTCAGTTGTTTGAGTCATTACAGATGTTGGACCCCTTCAGATCCAACATTTCATCATTTATTGTGATTCAACATTCCATGAGAATTCCATCATGCTAGTACCAGTACCGGTTCTTCAAATCAACCATGGTTGGACCATGATTACATTCCAGATTTGAGTCCATCTTGGACACTTATGATGTACACAACATATATCCATGTATTAGATTGAGACATTGATACGAGCATGGGAATGCATGCCTCATCCATATATTTGAGATTATATGCACCTCATTCATGTTGAGTATTGTATATGCAGGTAAGGGCCCCTGTGGTCCCATTGTAGGGTGAGCTACCTTCGATTCAGTCTCCATTCTCTATGCCACCATCACAATTATCTATTGGAAAAGAAGATCCTATGATGTATGTCGGACACACAATGAGATCCTAACCTCACTCATCAGGGGGAAATTTGTTAACACCTAAATTTTGTCCACCTCCCATGTCATTAGCCCCATCGTACATATACATCATTACCAAATTTAATTTCTACCCCTTGGACCTTCATTAAAACAAAAATCAAACTCACACACCAAAAAGGGCTATTTTACAAATTAAATTACTCTGATTATCTCGAAATAAATGAGCAATATTTGCCTTGACTTGATTTTTGGATGTTTCTCTTTTTATCCTTAGTGAAAATAAGAAACTTGGCATGATTCCTATGATAGCCCAAATTGGATAAGAGGATAAAAAAAGTAAAAGGCAAAAATCAAAAGGAAAAATCAAAAATCAAAAATAAAAAATAAAAAACAAAAACAAAAAACAAAAACAAAAACAAAAGATAAAAAAATCAAAGCCTGATCCTTATCCAAAGCTATTCATTATTCCTATAAATGAACCCTCAAGGTCCATCACTCAAGACCAATTATCCATTCATTGCTCAAGCCGTTACTATGCAAAAATCCCACCGAGATAAGGACTCCCTTTCATGTTCCAGTCTCACCTTGCTGGAGATCACATATGTGATGTGTGGTTGGAGAACTGTAGAATTATAGGATACCAAGCAGACCCTCCCTCAAACAACTATAGGGGTCCCTCCCTTGGACATATGCAGGGGTCCCTTCCACTGCAACTTAGAGGTGTCACTTACTCTAGTAAAAGTGCATTTCGATAATGAAAACACGTGTCTTTATATATTTCTTAATGAAGAATGCATATAAATGTTAAATTAGATTTGATTTCACTATTATTTAGTTTTTCCTTCCCGTTAGATTAGTCATTTTAATTTCAGTTTAGTTCATTTTTTACTTTTTAATCTTGAAACTCTACTAAGATTAGCACAACTCTTAGTAGGTGCATTTTTGCATGTGTTGGTGTGAAAACACCAACAATACAATGGATGTGAATATGTACTCAGAGAGCATATGTTGCGAAGCTTCTGGGGCCTCCTTCAACCTTCATTAAGACTGAATCCCTAAAAAATCTATTATACCAACTTGTTTAGCGCCTCTGCAACTCTAATACCATGTAGAATTTGAGCATGTAGTTATAGATGCCATGTAACATAGAAATGCTATGAAATGGATCAACAATCTAACAAATTCATGCAATAAATGTGCTAAACATTAATCATTACACAAAAGAGAGAAGTCGATAGCAAGAGAGAATGTTGTATTACTTTAACCTTCAATGAACGAAGTAGAAAGTATAGGTATTCAAGGAAATTTGAATAGGCCATGGAGGCAATTCAAATTGCTCATGCAATGGATGAGATTCTAGCTAGGCTTAACTAGAACCATAGACCCTTAGTTAGCCATGCACATTCTCCATGTCTATGAGTTTAACTAACTCATGACTTCCTAAAAACAAGTTCCAAGTGAAAGAAGTCACATGCAACTGAGTGAATGCACATGCATGAGGATAAAATCCCTAAAAAGGATTAACTAATGCACTAATGATTGAATATTGTCATTTATGGTAAGTTAGGACCATAATTAGTGGAGTGCGACCTCATAGACTAGTTCCTAACTCACCTTTAACCTAGACATGCCTAAAATTAGGGAGAAAGTCCCCAAATCAGGGAATGCACTCATGTCAGTTAGAAATAGACATCAGGATTTGCTAAAAAAAGGCAGTTAAGGAAGTTTAGCCCCCTTAGAGTTTATAGTAATCTCTATGATGAATTAGGTAGCTAAATTGAATGAGATTTGGTCCACTCGAATAATGAAATCATAGTCTAAGTCACTAGGTAGGAGAATGAAGCTGTGGAGAGGGTTATTTTGCTCCAACAAGAGGTATTCTATGGAAACCATCTAAAGTGATAAGATCTAACAACATGACAAAATTGCTAAAAAAGGGACACTATGATGTAATTGCAAAATTGTGCTTGCTAGATGTTTAAGAATCTATACCCTTTATTCCAGTGGATCTCCAACATGTTATTAACAATAATTTGAATGTATTTGGAGAAATGCATAAGGGTATTCCACCTACTTGAGATCATGACCATGCTATTCACTTGCAACTAGGAAGTGTACCACCTAATATCAGACCCTACATGTACCCATATGCACAAAAGAGTGAAATTGAAAAATGGTTCAAGAAATGTGAGATGAAGGCATCATTCAACCCAACCAAAGTGATTTCTCTACACCAGTGGTGATGTTTCATAAGAAGGAAGGTTCATTGCATATGTGTCCACACTATAGGGAGATCAATAAGATGATCATCACATATAAGTTTCCTATTCCTACCATTGATGAATTATTATATGAATTACAAGGAGCAATTTTATTTACTGAATTGGATCTTCATTCTGGATATCATCAAATTAGAATGAGGAAAGAAGACATTCCAAAAGCAACATTTAGAACACATCAATGCCATTATGAATTTTTGGGGATGCCATTTGGCCTTACTAACACACCTTCTACATTTGAAAGCTTGATGAAATCTATTTTTAAAACCTTCCTTAGAAAATTTGTGTTGGTATTTTTTGATGATATACCAATCTATAGAAAATATTAGGAAGAGAAAGTACACATGTGGACATGGTCTTAAAACTATTGGAGGAGCATCAATTGTATGCCAAGCCTTATAATTGTGCTTTTGGGGTTCAAGAACTGGAATATTTGGGTCATATTGTATCTCAAGAAGGAATCAAAGTGGACCCTAACAAAATTAAGGCTATCATGGAAAGTGAAATTCCCGAAACCTTGAAGAATCATTGAGGATTATTACCATTAATATGATACTACCACAAGATTGTTAGTAATTATGGTCAATTAACAACACCTCTAAAAAGGTTATTAAAACAGGGGGCATTCTCTTAGACTCCAGAAGCAAATGAATCTTTTGAAAAACTTAAATTGGATACGGGTAAAAATCTTGTCTTAGCTAGGCCTAACTTCACAGAAATATTTATTGTGAATGTGATGCATCAAGGCATGACATTGGTGTAGTTCTAATGCAATAAGGAAGGCCACTTGCCTTAGAAAGTTTCCAACTTAAAGGAAAAATACTAATTAAAATCAATTTATGAAAATTAAATGATGGCCATATTGCATGTGATTAAGAAATGGCGCCCTTACCTAATAGGAAGACACTTCAAGGTAAGAACAAATCATGACAATCTTAAGTACTTCTTGGAACAACAATTATGTTCAGAAGATCAACGAAAATGGGTTACAAAGGTGCTAGGTTATTACTTTGAAATTATCTACAAAAAATGAAAATAGAATGTTGTGGCAGATTCACTTTCAAGAAAAGAAGATGACATTGAGGGATTTCTCTGTGCTATTTCCATTATGCAATTTGATTAGGTAGAAGAAGCAAGGAAAGAATGAAAATATGATCAGAAAGCATGCAAGATAATTCAACAACTACAAGATGACCGTAGTTCACTATATAAATTTGCGTGGAAGAATGATTTACTATGGTACCAAGATCACCTATATTTATGTAAGAATTCTCAACTCAAACAAAAGGTCCTTTTGGAATTGCACATTTCTCCTATAGGAGGACATTCAAGGTTCTTGAAAACATACCAGATAATCAAGGAGTTTTTTTGGGAAGGTCTTAAAAATGATGTCCAAAATTTTGTGGAAAAATGTTTGGTTTGCAAACATAACAAAGGGGAGACAATCAAGACACTGCGTCTTTTATAACCATTATCCATACCAAGCCAATGTTGTGAAGAGGTATCAATGGATTTTATCACAAGTTTAACAAAGTCAAAAGGAAATACTATCATCATGGTAGTAGTAGATCGACTCACAAAGTATGCACATTTATACTCTCTTTCTCATCCATTTAAATAAAGTACAATACCTGCAACATTCATGGAATCAATTCAGAAGCTACATAGAATTCCCAAGATTATGGTAAGTGATAGAGATCTAATTTGCACCTGTAATTTTTGGAAGGAATTATTTTCTTGTTTGGGAACTCACTTGGCTCCTCTTACCATCCTCAATTTGATGGGAAAACTAAGATTGTGAATAAATTCCTAGAAGGGTATTTTTGTTGCTTCACATTTGATAAACAAATACAATGCTCAAGTGGTTTCCCTTAGAAGAATGGTGGTATGACATATTTACTTTCATCTGATTTATCCACCACCATTTTGTAATGGATAAATCCCTAGAACACATTCAATCCTTTCATTGTTCTTTGGACCCCCCCTCTTCTAAATTTTTCATATTTCACAACTCATCAACACCTTCTCTAGCTACTTCCTCATAGAGATAGGTATCTACTTGACCATAAAACATGACTAAATGGTGAGGTTCCTTATTCTACCAACCAAATACTAATCCAAAGTGGGATTATTTTTATTAATATTCTCATGATCCTTTATTAAAAGTGACCTCCTCTCAAGATAAAAATTTCCTTTTCTCCATAAAAAAACTCCACTTTGTATATGTTAACAATCTTGTCTACCCATAAGTATACCACTTGCATAATTTGATGGTCAAGTTGATCCAAATCCTTAAGGTTAGTAGATAATTTCCATTGAACACTTTTCCTCTATCGATCTTGATATTTTAGGGATTCTACAAGTCCTTTCAAACATTTGTTTAGACTTACATGAAGCTCACACTGGAAAATCTCATACTTGTCTAGGGAAGGTCCATCATACAACAAAAACTCCCTACACATAGATGAGTTCCATTCTCATGAATTTGATTCTTTTAATACAAAATCCTTGAACCTTTCTTGCCAATAATATGAGATCCTATACTTATACATTCCTCTTTCGATTCAACTAATATTCTTGATTTAGACATCATTATGGAAACATAACCATTTGTTGGCATCAGTTTAAGAGCAAGATTCTCATCCTAGAGATAACAAAGGTTTGTTGTAATCTAGAGGCACTAGCATTTTCAATCCTCCCTAAGGGAAGAAGGTCTCACCCGAAGTGCAACCAAGACTATAGGAAGACGGGGTAGATTTGAGAAGATGGATGCAACTTGAGTCATATAGTTGTGTTAATATCCAAATATTAATTTTATAAGAAAATAAACAACATTTAATAGATGAGAAACATAAACCATTATAATTGAGATATCACTAGATCCATATAAATACAGTAAGTCATACCTAACATTTAGACATGTCACACATAAAATTTAAAGGGGGACCCAAATAATATTTTTTTATTCACATTCTTCAAAGTTTAGTCAATATCCTTTTAATAGATTAGTGGAGATTTAGACAGGGTTCTCTATAGACACATTTGACTCCATAAGCCACATCTTGCAACCTTCATTACAATGGGGACTCGACAACAAGAGGAACCCAAGCATCCCAAATAAAATTTGTGCTACATGAAATGCAAGTAACCCATTTTTGTAAGCCAATATGGTTTCTTATACACAATAAGTCACTAACATTGACCTTGTCAAGATGGTTAAAAAGGGGTAAGGATGACAAGGCTGATCGACTACCCATGTTGATGCATTAATTATATCCCATCCTTTCTACACTAGAAATTGATTTGTATTGTATCCTCTTAATGCCTTTACCACATCTCTTTGCACTAATACCCATGCTCTTCCTGTCTATCCAGTTCCCACAATGTTTACTAAAAAATGAAGTGGATAATATTACACATCACATTTCATATCCCCTTCATATATTAAAAATAGTAATGGTTGTTAGACGGGAATATGGATGGGTTCCCTATTCCAAATGATGCGAAGAATAATTGGGTGCTTACATTGGGGAGAATCCCTTGCTATTGAGGAGGGAATTTTCCCCATGTTAACACCTTCAGGTAGTCCATGATATCATTGTAAGAAATCTTGGCCTAATTGTCCAAGTCCCTTTAGTTCCATTTTTATTCGTGCACAATCATAGGGCTTGGTATCCTTGATGTTTGTTAATATTTTTTGAAAATAAAGAAAATTCAACTCTAATAAGTCAAACACTTTCCCTTACACACACAAGAGATATACACCTATTAGGTTTTGACCTTGATATATTTAGGCAACAATACTCCATCTCAATTACTAAACCACATCACGATGCATGAATATATTAATAAATTTATATCAAAATATATAAAAATAAAAATACATATACCAAAGTAAGCTATTAAACAATGTATTGTTTAGCTCCAAAAAAATTGAAAATCTAAAGAGCCCAAACAAAATCCAAACTATAAAGAGTCGACATAAAAAATTATTTCTCGACATACAAATTAAATTGAAATAAGAAAGGTGATAGTTCAAATTGTAAGCATAAGTAGGGTTGAAGTAAGCCAATGTTTTTGTTTCTCTATGTTTATATTTGTTCTTTAAGTCTTAAACTTTGATGTCAATGTAACATTAGTTGGAGTTAGGTGTCGGCTTATGGATTAAAAAAATAAAATAAAATAAAAATCAATTTATGTTTTAAGTTTAATAATATTATTTAGTAGCGTTGCGTTTTGATAAGAAATGGTGAGAATTGGTGGAAGATTAGTGCAACAAGTTAAGGGTTGATTCTAATGTATCTTTCATTTATTCTTTTTCAATATTTACTAAAAGTCCAATTGTAGCATGTTCAATTTCCAGTAAGACTTCCTTTGTAGAGACACAATAAACATACTCATTTTAGTTTTGCTTTATGATTGGCATAGCTTAGGATAAAACTACATTTTACCAATCTACCTATGTTATTAAGAGGAAAATGGTATCCTAAAATAACATTTTCTTAGATTTTAACTTTCGAAATCCAAAAATATAATTTAATGAAAAAAAGAAAATATGAAAAAAGGAACTAAATGAATTGAGGTTGATATCCTTGATAAAAATAGATGTATTAGTCAATTGTTAACTTAATTATAATGATAGGTGTTTATATCTTAGAATTTGGGGTGGACTACCATTTATGATTTTCCTAGATTGAAGGAGGATGAAACAAGTATAGTGTATCGTCATTCAAAATAAACAATTATTAAAAAAAAATATAAAAATTAGCAGGTAGTGATGCATAGATAATTAGTAGGTGAAGCATGAAGAACAATAAATTATTACATTCAAAATTTAATAAACAAATTGCAAAGAAAAAAAGAAAAAAAACATTAAAGAAAAAAACATATTTATTTTATAATTAAACAATCATTATTTTGAGAAATCACACTTAATTTAAACATTTATGTAACTATTAATAAAATGGAAAATTTATATTTTACACAAATAGTTATAACTCATTTATAATATTAGAGAGAGGAATTGCGTTGATTTCTGAGAACAGGTCGATGTTTCTATCCTTACTCAGGAGAACAAGAAGCTTTCCAAATCCTTACTCAGGAGAACAAGAAGCTTTCCACTAAAATAAAAAACTTTATAATTATAAAAACATTTTCAAAATATGATTAATAATAAATGAATAAAATATATTAAAAAAATGCTTTGCCACAATACAAAAGAGAAATCTTTTACATAACTTGAAGTTCTCTCCAACCATCGTAACAAACATGTATTAATTTATTCTAATTTCATGGAAAATTCTATGGCTTTGAAGGTCCGTAGTGTACGTGGTCTAGATCAAGGATAGTGCAACATCACGTTGAATCTCATATTTGGCATATCCCTTAAAACGAGTGAGGTAAAACGAAATGCACATTAATTCTTTTTTCACACTCTTACACACAATTTTCAAAATTATTGAAAAAACATTTAACTTTAATTAATTGTAATTGTGTATCATTTTCAAAATTATTAAAAATAAATACATTATTTTTTCTAAAATTTAAGTTCCGATTTTCATGGAGTAAGCCCATATTTAATAGGTATGAGACTCTCTATGACAGTCTTCATAGTTATAAGTTGTATTTAAATGAGATTTCTATAGTCTCAATCTTGGTGAAAAATCCTTCCCTTTAAATGGTTTAAATTGAGTAAGATGGCTTTTAGAAGGACCTAAATTTTTTTTAAGTTATGAGTGTTATGGAGTAAGTCTATATTTAATAGGTATGAGATTTTTTATGACAAAGTCTCCATATTTATAGTATAAGTTGTATTTAGCTGAGATTTTTAGAGTCTCAATTTTGGTGAAAAACTCTTCTTTTCAAATTTTGAGTAAGATGGTCTTTAGAAAGATATTCAAGGTAAGTTATTTCTAGATTCATGCATAAGAGTAATGATATCTGTTAAGCTTTATTTATTCAATAAACATCTTAAAATTTTCTTTGATGGATTTTAAGGTAGATATGTGAATGGGAGGAGGAGGAAGACGACCCAAACATATTAATGCAATTTTGCTTGAAGTCTAAAGGTAGATATGTGAATGGGAGGAGGGGGAAGAAGAACTAAATATATTAATGAAATTTTGCTTGAAGTCTAACGATTAGTGATTTAGATATAAGCCTCTTGCACCTATAAAATATGGCCTAATATGAAGATAATATCTTTGTCTTCTTTAGAGTGGAAAAGAGAAATGTGGAAGCCCTTGTCATATGCAAATGAAGAAGGTTTCCCTTACAACTTGGGTTTCCAAGTGTCGAAAATTGATTGATCTATTGAAAGAGAGTCAGGCCATAAGTCGATGAACATGCCTACCAATGAACACTCCATGAGAATGTCTTTTTTTCCATCGTAATTTTGGGTGCATGATACCTTGCTAAGGAATCATATATGCCTTATTAACAAATCTAGTGACCATTCTTGTCTCATGGAATTGCATCATGGTTGAATTGGGTTAAATGACATTATTTGAGGATGAAGGGATAGGTGGGGCTCCATTAGCAGTGTTTGGTGAGCTTTTAGTGGTCATGGTGGCATCCTCTGCTTCAATGGAACATTATTGGGATATACCAATGATAGTTTTAGGTGGTAGAATAGGGTAAACCCTCTCTTAATAGTCACTATACTATCATTAGATGGCTACACAAGTATATTTTATTAAAAACTGAAGGACATGTGAGTAGCATTTGATTAGCTTACATTTGCATAGATCACAAAATCATTTAATGCAATCTCATTACGTGCAACCACATGATTGAACACTACCTCAAGGTGTCTCCATGGCTATATGAAAAGTCCTCATTGGAATTGAACCTTGTCCATTGGTGAAAAAATCCTTACTCCTCACCAATAGATCCAATTCCTTTGGAAAAATTACATCAACATGCCTCAAAAGATCGAAATACGAAGAGTGTATTTTATGTGGGTGGAATTAACAACTTGAAATTATGATAGGAAATGGTAGAATATGTTATGGGATTTTAAAGTGTTAGAAAAATTTTAAAGGCATTATTGACGATGTAACTAGTTTTATTGTTCATACATACATGCATCTATCAATAATAATGTTTTAGAAAGAAGTGGTGAATGTCAAGAAAGCAAGCATATCCACCCAATAACCAATCAATCATTATATTATATTAATCAATCATTATATTATATTAGTAGAGAAATCACCATTATTTTAAGCACCCGGTATCAACCTCTTTTTAATTATAGAATTTTAATATGATGCCATATAACAATCATTATAGTTAATATAATATAAAATAAAAGGAAAACAACATTAAAAATAAATAAATATATTCGTAAAAGCATTTTGAAACATCATTAATACTGTATTGAAAAAATCTCAAAAATCCATTTTTTTTTAACAAACAATATATTGTCATTAAATATTACACTTATAACATATTAATTAAAAGATATTTATGACCTCTAAATATTAAATTATCATCTCTTGCCGACTCATTTTAGGTTTTCTGCCAACAATTTATAAATAATATAATTATTAATAGGTTATGAGTGCTTCAATTTTCTTCAAGATTTCTATCTTTCTGAGGATGGACTACGTATTTAGCCTGAAACATCGAAATTTCAAATCTCTTACACAGGTTTCCAAATTACTTCAAAACAATATATTGATACTTCTGTCTAAAATCAAATATACAATGTCTGTCCAAAAAGGAATCTACCTGAAGTTGTTCATAGTACCATAGTACTAATTAATGCAAACCATATTATATTAAATATACAATCTTAAAAAAAAAAACATATTTATAGACTTGAATGGTCTCCATTACATCAACCAAATAAACAAATTGTTTACTTACACGAGCCTCATAATATCACTCAATTAATATAAGGTTGTTTCTATAGATGAGTGGAGAGTGTGTCCTTTGCAAGCATGTTAAGTAAAGGTACCTTTTTGCAAAAGTTATTATTCCTTAGATAGGTTGTTTGCATGTGTGTTGAATTATCGATATACATGTCTAAATGATATATTAGAAAAATGCTTTTCTAATATCTTGTATTCGATTTATTATAGAGTTTAAACCTATATTTTCAAGGTTGTAATGTTGGTTAGTCCATAGTCCGCAAGCTTTGAATCTCTCATAACTTGTAATTGATAAAATCCTTTGTCAATGAATGGAACATAGTGCATAGAATTCTTCCATAGTGTTTGTCAATGGATAATTTCAAAAGTAACCATGGTGTATAGAATTCTTCCATAGTGTTTGTCAATGGATAATTTCAAAAGTAACCATAGTGTATAGAATTCTTCCATAGTGTTTGCCCCTTGTCTAGCTACATACCTTAACAAGTAATAATGTGAAGTGTCAAAGTAAAAGATAGCTCTATCTCTGCATGTACTTGGGACTCCTTGCCATTCATCACCCAAAAAAACTCCAAGATTTTTCTTTATTATTAATTTTCATTTGTAATAATTAATATGTTTTTTCTTTAAAGGTCTGTTGCCATTCTAACCTTGTGTGCCACTTAAGCTAGTGTAAAATTTAGGTCTTAAAAATAATTTGATTCTTAATCATTTAAATCCAATAAATAAACATACATGGTAGTTCCTTGTGTGTAGCCACTACTTTATCAATTATCCACAAAAACAAACATTTTTCTAAAGTACCATCTCCCCTTAACTCCCATGGCTATGTTTACCTCTTTCCAAAACAAATGCATAAAAATAGTAAAACAAAAACAAATAATTTATAGATTCTTCACTTATTTTGCAAAGAGTACATTGATTAGGGCCCACCAAATTACTCTTGTGACCATTTTCCTAGGTAAGTTGTTAACCAAGGCCAACAGAAGAACTATTATAGCTTTTAAAGGATAGTTTTTTAATAGATATTCAAGTAAAAGATAAATTACAATAGTAGAATTTGGAAAATAAGTATGAAGGATATCATTTGGATAATGATGGACTTTTTACTTATAAAAATAGAATTTATATTCCCATTGATGTATATTTAAGGATAATTATTATGGATGAAATCCATAAAATGCCATATTCTAGTCACCCAGGATACCAAAAAACAATTGCTACAACTAATAAGCAATATTTTTCGCGAGGAACAAAGAAATACATTTCTAAGTATATTTCCATATGTATGAAATGCTAGCAAGTGAAGGTTGAATATCAACACCCAATAGCTTTATTGAAGCCATTTCCAATTCCGAAATGGAAATTGGAAGTGGTCATTATGGATTTTATTATCGGATTTCCAACTGCTTCAAGAAAACATGATTTCATCATGGTTGTGGTGGATAAATTGTCTAAGGAAACATATTTTGTTCTAGTTAAATATACTTACAAGGCTAATGAAATAGCAAGGATATTTATGAAAGAAATTTTCAAATTTTAGGGGTTACCCAAGGCAATTGTATTTAACCACATACAAAGTTTACTTCTAACTTTTGGAAGAGTCTTTTTGCAAATTTGGGTACATAGCTGAAAAGTTTAGTATTCCCTAGCATCCAAAAATGGATGGGAACATAGAAAGATTAAATCAACTAATTGAAGACATTTTTTTGCATGTATGTGCTAGATAAACCATCCAAGTGGGAGGATTATATCCACTTGGTAGAGTTTGAATATAACTATGGGTCACAAGTATCATTGGAAATGAGTCCATTCAAAGATTTGAATGGAAGAAGGTGCAGGAGTCCAGTGAATTGGGATAACCCTATGAACATAATTGTGCTTGGTCCATAAATGTTCAAGGAAATAGAACAAGAGGTTGCAAAGATTAGGAATAATTTGAAGGCAACTCAAAATAGATAGAATAGCTATGCAGATAAAAATATGTTGTTTTAGTCATGTTTGTACCCCAGTTTTATATGTTGTGCAGGTGGAATGTAGCCCATGGTATTGGGTAGCCCGTAGTATTTTCCCATGGTAATTCCGAGTGCATAGGTAATTTAATGTTGGGGATCATGTTTACCTTCGAGTGAGGCAAAGGAAGAGTTTCTTTAAGGTTGGAAGTTGTGCCAAGTTGTGACCAAGATATTGTAGGTCATTTGAAGTGCTTGAGAGAATAGGGCCAGTTGCATATAGAATTTCATTTCCTACTAAAACTAAAACTCATAATGTTTTCAACTTTCCTTGCTTAAGAAATATGTACATGAACGTAACCATGTAATTGATTGGGATTTTATCTAGGTGGAACTCGAGGAGAGTTCCAAACAAAGCCATTGTGCATATTCAACAAGAAAGTAACACTCCTCCAGAACCAAGCCATCGAACAGGTAAAGGTGTAGTGGAAGCACTTTGGTTCCAATGAGGCTACATGGGAGTTGGAGGATTCCATGAGAGAGGCATATCCATTTTCTCTCTAGCTTTTAGGAAATGCCAAGGGAAGTGTTATTCCAAGGAGGAAGGGACTGCAATACCCATAGTTTTGACCCTTGGAATGTATTAAAACAAATTATGCAAGTGATGTAAATATGCTAGTATGGATTCCTATTGCAGGGCTCAAGGCCAAGGCCCGATTAGTAAATGGCTAGTCAAATATAATGTAAAATTTCTATTTGGTCCATGTGGTTGTATTTTCACGATGACTCAAAATCTATGTAAATATTATGTTGGAAAATAATAAAACGGTCCAAGATGGTTGTGTAAAGACCACTAAAGCGGCTATGATTCAATTAGGGGGGACGAGAAAAGGGGTTCTTATTAGAGATTAAATCCTCTATTTCCAAGTGTCAGCCTTAGAACTTGTATACTTGATTCCATGTGCCGTAAATGAGTCAATTAATTCCTTTTGAATTATTAAATCCAATCATTGAATTCGTGTGTGAGGTTGGTGGAACAAGTCTCCTCATGTAGTTATGGAAGAATGGGATGAATATACTTCTATGACAATTGTAAGAGTTATTTCTTCTATGGTCAGAAGTTATGTCAATTGTATTTTCACCATCCTCTCATATCATATGGGATCTATCACCCATTTTATCATGCATATTTTTACAGTAAATGGAGTTGTTCTCGTGATGTTTTCTCCATTGCCATTACGATACCTGTAATGTCCCCATCTTGACCCTATTGAATTAAGATTGTAAATGATGTAAATATTGTTATTTAATCATGGTGAGGAGCTCAAGGCCAAGGCCCCACCATTGATTTATCATTTTATGTATCGACAATTAAAATAGATGCGTATGGTTCTTGTGCTGGGCATGCACAATGTAAATTAATACATCATGTAAATACGAATTTTAGTGAAATACCCACAACTAGCTATGCAATGCAACAAAGAGATGGGGGCATGATTTCAAAAGGAATAGAGAGGGAAATTATTCAAACCCTTGAGCCCATGGTGTTAATCCATTTCATTGAGGAAACCCATAAATCCCAACTACCCATTTTGGGTTATGCACCCAATCATTAAATTCTTCCAAGAGTTGGTTGAGGCAGTTAGTACCTTGGGAATGGAGAGGCATGGCAATCAATTTCCGTGTATGGGCAAGCCATCCACCTGGAAAATCGTATTTTGTCTCCTTGGGCAAGAAAACACCCATGAAATGATGCCCAAAGCCATTTTGAACCCATGGCCTTTGACCTCTCACGCAGTCTGAGCTAGCTGGGCTTTCCCCATCATGTTTTCACCATTTTTCTTGCATTTTCCATGCCTGGGAGCTCGTTTTTTCATTGTACAGCAGCTGGGAGAGAAGGGCCACGATTTGGGACTGTGATGGAGGTCGTTTTTGCCCCAAAATGCCCATAGGCGTTTTTTCTGAAAACGGTTTTGCTCTCCAGGGTTGAATCCCCAATTGCCATTTTTGTTTTTGGGCTTCCCCACGTTTTTCTGAACTGGTAGAAACCCCCTCTTTGGGCATCCCATTGAAGAAATGTTTTTCCTCATGCCCAACAATTGTGGTTTTGTTGTTATGTGCATCCCTGTTTTGGTTTGAACCTGTGAGCAAGAGATTTGGAGTGGTAGTGGACAGAATTGGCTTGGTAAACCTAGTGGGGAAAATAACCTCTCAAGAAGATCAAGAGGGCTGGCTACTCTTCTATGCACACCTGGGAGACTCTAGAATTGGAAGGTATGGCCTGAGGGACTGTGAATTGGTGAAGGGAATACTTCCTTGAGTGGGGTGTGTAGGCATTGTGGGTGCCAAGCTAGATAGATCTTATAGAGGTATCCATAGCTTTGTGGTTGAGCTCACTAGCTTAGCAATTCTTCCTTTCCATTTCCTAGCAGCCTGATAAATCCAATTGTAGATTGGCTTGGCTCATTTTGGTGTATATTTGGCTATGTGTGAGTCTGCTGTTCCCTAGTTCCTTGTAGAAATCATGCCCATCTCGGGGGGTGGCAGTTGTATCAAGAGGTTGATAAGCACAACTGGCCTATGGTTGGGAGGAACGTTGCAGTTGCATAGCTGGTTGCTCAGGGACTACTTTGTTTCAAGATAAGTACTCTCGTGTGCAAATTCTGTATTGTTTTAATTGATGAATGACATGAACATCTTGAATGAATGATGGATGTGTAATAGAATGTAATTCTGTTGTGTTTCAAATATTTATGTATTTGCATATGTCCATCTTCAGTTTATATGAATCTTTGTTTACCACGATTTGGGACTAGATGTCCAGTATTATTGTTAGTGTTCTCTCCATAGCCTTGGTAGGATGGGAGGGACACTACATTTTGGCATCAGAGCCATAGGCTACAGCATTGGGCCTCTATGGGCCAAGTATGATCACAGTTACAAGGGAAGATTCCCTTCTAAACACCACAGATTACCATGTTGGGCCTAAACAAACTAAGGTTGAACAGTTTGCAGAGCTTATGATTCAACACTGCGGCTGTTGGGCCTTTCATAGAAGATATAAATCATTGTGTATGTTTATATATGTAGTATTTGGAGTTAAAATGAGTTAGAGAAATCTGAAGATATCATAGCTTCTATTTGATTAAGAGGAGAAAACATTTCCATGACTGTTTTGGGGATTGTTTCAAAAATTGCTTGCATTGATTTCATGCTATGAAGTGAGGAGGGGGGGGAGAAAATCCCTTCTCAGGTTGAATGCTTGCTTTACATTGTTTCCAATGCAGTAGCATTCAGTTTTGTAGTTGTCTGTTTTCAGGTTGAATGCTTGCCATCCTATATTATTTTGTTGTTTTGTTGTTTTATTCTTGACATGGAAGAGGTGCATTTTCTTGAAATACTTTACTGTTTTGTTCTATGAGAGTATGATCTGTAAGTAAGTGGCTTACCTCTGTGAAGAAACAAAAGACACATTTCCAGAAAAATTCTAACTGTTTGTGAAAATTTGCAAAATTTTTCTAAGTATTTATGAATTCTGCTAAAGGCTTTGGCGGATATTTTAGCGTTAAGTTCTGTGCGCGTGGCGGCAGAATTAATGTTAACTTCTGTGCGCGTGGCGGAAGAATTAATGTTAACTTCTGCGTCACGAGCGCAGTGGAAGAGTTAGAGTTAATTTTTGCACGATGCTGGCGGCAGAGTTAGCGTTAAGTTTTGCGCAGCGCTGGCGGTAGAGTTAGTGTTAATTTTTGCGCGGCACTGGCGACAGAGTTAGCGTTAATTTTTGCGCGGCGCTGGCGACAGAGTTAGCATTAAGTTTTGCATGGCGCTGGCGGCAGAGTTAAAGATAAAATCTGCGCCATGCACGGTGCGCGGCGGCAGAGTTAAAGATAAAATCTGCGCCATGTGCGGTGCACAGCGGTAGAGTTAAAGATAAAATCTGCGCCATGCGTGGCGGCAAATTTAAGGGTAAAATCTGTGCCATGCGCGGTGGAAAATTTAAAGATAAATTATGCGCCAAAGCGCCTGTCATGTTGTTAGTAATTGCGCCAGAGGCGGCCATTTTAACCTTAATATTGGGCCAAACGGGAAAGTGCAGGAGCTTTTCATTGAAATTCTCAGGTGCCGAAAATGGAAAATCTCCATGAAAGTTATGCGCCAGATTGTGTGAAATCAAGGAATTACAAAAAAAAAAAAAACGAGGGCGCTGCCCTCGACCCGCCTTGCAGTGGCAAAGCCACAAGGGGCAAGCCCCCTTGACCCCCGTCGTCCCCATGTGAGCGTCGTTGATTGTGAGAAAGTCTATGATTGGACAAAGTTGTCAATATAGGATTTTCCCATATGCATGCAAATAAATTTTGATATTATAACGCAGCTAACAGTTGTGTCCATAAACACATTTTGCAGAATTATAGTCACATCTAGACGACATTCCAATTAGTGCAGGCGGAAAATTTTGGTCTTGGTTGGGCCAAAATAAAATAAAATATCAACATCATGGATGATGCACAGGATCCCTATGAGCCTGAGACAGATGCCATGGGGGAAAACATACATGTTGAGAATGCTGAAACAGAATCCAATGGAAGAAGAGATCGAGAGACTCCCCCAGATATTGCAGCCACCATGAGGAGCCTAAGGGTGGAGTTGCAAAGCTGTAGAGAAGATAATGAAAGGATGATTAAAGCTCAGGAAGAGCAGAATCAGTTAAATGCAGCCATGTTGCAGATTTTGACAGACATCCAAAGGAAAATAAACTCTGGGCATCAGACATCAAATCCAAAAAAGAGTGGGAGTAGTTCAAGGAGAAATTCCCGCAAGAGGTCCAATATCTCAAGAAGAGTTTCTAGAGATAGAACCTATACTCCAGAAATATCTTCTAGCGGATCATCTGACTCTGAAGGATCCATTGAAGGTTCAAGCTCTTCATCTCACAGGAGTAAGAGGAAGAGACATCACAAGAACAATTCACATGGAGAATTTAAGAAGGCAAAACCTCCTACATTTGATGGAGAGGTAAAGTCTGGTCAAGAAGTTGAAGCTTGGCTTCTTGGGATGAGAAAGTATTTCCAAGTCCAAGACTACTATGGAAATATGAAGGCAAGGGTCGCCATCTTCAACATGAATGGAAGATCATCTATATGGTGGGAACACATTAGGCAAGTGAAGAAGATCAATGAAAGAAAGATTTCGTGGAAGCAGTTCAAGAAATATTTCAAGCAGAAGTACCTCTCTGACAGGTACTATGATGACAAGATCAAGGAGTTCCATGAGCTGAGGTTGGGACAATTGACCATGGAAGAATACGCAAACAAGTTCTTGGAACTGTTGAGGTATGTCAAGTATATTCGAGATGATAAGGTGAAAATTCAGCGTTTTCTAAGTGGGCTACCTCAGTCATATAAAGACAGGATTGAATTTGATGAGCCTCGAACTCTAGAGGAGGCAATAAGGAAGGCCAAGTATTGCTATGATCAAAACAAAAGCAAACCTGATTTCCATAAGGCATGGAAGGACAAGAAGAATGAGAAGTTTGACCAAAGGAAGAAAGGTTTCAAACCTCCTCAATTTAGAATCAGCAAAGGCAGCCATCACAGGTTGTGACTAAGCCAACTAGGATGATGGGAGACAAGCCAAGAGATCCAAAGGATCCAAGAGAACCACTTCAATGTTGGGGTTGTGGAGGAGACCACATGCTTAGGAACTGTCCACACCGGAATGGGAATGCAAATCAAGTTCACAACATCCAAGGAGCTGGAACTGTGGGTCAAGTGGCGAGGACAATTCCTAGAATCTATGCAGCACTAGATGACCGCTAGGAAGATAAAAAATCAACTGTTGTTGAAGTTGAAGGTAAGATTGCTAAGCAATCTGTTTCTATTTTGATTGATACTGGATCTACTCACAGTTATGTCACTCCTAGAATTGTTGAGATTTGTGCTTTTAAGAAATTAAAGCATAGTAAATCATGGTTAGTTCAACTAGCCACTGGAACCAAGAGAAAAGTTAGTGAAATAGTAGAGAAATGTCCATTAGAGATGGATGGGCTATTCACTTATGCAAATCTAAATATTTTGCCACTTGGTTCCTATGATATTCTCATTGGGATTGATTGGTTATAAGCACACAGGGTTAAACTTGACTGCTACAATAAAACTTTTGAATGCATGGATGAAGAAGGAAACCCAAGGGTTGTAAAAGGCATTCCAAAGGTGACTTCTGTTAGGCAGGTTTCAGCCATGCAGCTGAAGAAATTCTATAGAAAGGGTTGTCAATTGTACACAGCCCATGTTTTGGAGGCAACGAAAAATGAAACTCCTATGTTAGAGGACTATCATGTATTGGAGGAATTCAGGGATGTTTTTCTTGATGAGATTCTGGGACTTCCTCCAAAGAGAGACATTGATTTTACAATTGAACTTGTGCCAGGAGCAACACCAGTGTCTAAGACACCATACAGGATGAGTACACCGGAATTGCTAGAATTGAAAATGCAATTACAAGAGTTGTTGGAAAAGAAATATATCAGGCCAAGTGTGTCCCCGTGGGGAGCACCTGTTCTATTTGTGAAAAATAAAGATGGAACACTCAGATTATGTATTGACTACAGGCAGTTAAACAAGGTCACTGTGAAGAACAAATACCCATTGCCCCGAATTGATGACCTTTTTTATCAAAGAAAGGAGCAAAGCTATTTTCAAAGATTGACTTAAGGTCAGGTTACCATCAGGTCAGAATCAAAGAGGAAGATATTCAGAAGACAACCTTTAGAACAAGGTATGGACACTATGAGTTTGTAGTGGTACCATTTGGTCTCACAAATGCACCAGCTACATTCATGTGTCTCATGAATAGTGTTTTTAGCAAGTATTTGGACAAGTTTGTTCTTGTTTTTCTAGACGACATTCTCATCTATTCTAAGAATGAAGAAGAGCATGAAGAGAATTTGAGAATGACATTGCAATTGCTAAGAGAGCATAAGTTGTATGCAAAGTTGAGCAAATGTGACTTTTATAAAGATAGAATTCATTATTTGGGTCACATTATCTCAAACGAAGGAATATTTGTGGACCCTAAGAAGATTGAAGCCATTATGAATTGGCCAACTCCAAGGAATGTGACAGATGTGAGATCTTTTATGGGCCTTACTGGTTACTACAGGAGGTTTATGGAAGGATTCTCCATAGTCGCAAACCCGATCACTTCTTTGCAAAAGAAGGGAATACAGTTTGAATGGTCACCAAGATGTGAGGAAATTTTCCAATGGTTGAAGAAACTTCTTACGAGTGCACCAATTTTGAAAATTGCAGACCCAAAAAAAGACTTTGTGGTGTGTACCGATGCATGCAATCAAGGACTTGGAGGAGTTCTTATGCAAGACAACCACGTGGTATGCTACGAGTCAAGAAAGTTGAAGGAGCATGAGAAGAACTATGCTACTCACGATTTAGAACTTGCAGCCATAGTACATGCTTTAAAGATATGGAGGCATTACTTAATGGGAAGGAAATTTGAGCCGAGGACAAACCATTGTGGTTTGAAGTACTTATTTGATCAGCCAAATTTGAATGCCAGGCAAGCTAGATGGTTGGAATTTTTGTGTGAATTTGACTTCGAAATCAAACACATAAAAGGGAAAGAAAACAGGGTAGCTGATGCACTCAGCAAGAAAGTACAGGAAATGCATGTGGCAACGCTTAGTACTTGCCAACCAGATTTGAGGCAGCAGATTGTTAACCATATGGTTGAAGATGCAGTGTATGTGCAGATAAAGGGCAAGTTGCAGTAGCAAGACCTTGAAAAGAAGTATGAAGGATACCATTTGGAAGAAGATTGTAATATCCCTTTTTCAAATTTTATTAAAATGCCCAATTTTCCACTTTTTTCCTTGGTTCGACCTTTGACTAGTTTCGATCTCTAGGTCCCAAATTTGCCCCAAATGATCCCAAATCTTCTGAGAAGGTATATGAATGATATTAGAACATAAATATGTGTTTTAGGGATGCCTTTGTACCTTTAAAACACTTCTGCAAATACTCTTTCAATTCTGGTCAATGTAGGTAACTTTACTAGTAATTTGCCTTTGACTAGTATTGGTCTCTATGTCTCGAATTGACTCCAAATGCATTCAAATCTTCAAGGAAGGTGTATGAATGATATTAAGACTTGAATATTATGTTCAGGGATGATATATGGCCACCAAAATACCTCTGCAAACTCTCTTAAGATTCTGGACCAAGTATGCAATTTTACTAGTAATTTGGGGTTCAAATCCCCCTGGGGTAAGTATTGAAAATGGCTTCCCAAATGCCTCCAAAGCCACTCAAATTTATGAACAGAGGTAGGAAATGTATTAAGGATGTTATTAAGGTCTCATGTGCACCATTAATTGATTATTATATCTGTTCCAACCCTCTCCCATTCAACTGCAAAAATCACCAATTCGACCCTTGGGGAAATGGCACTATTTCTTCTCCCAGTGCAATTAAACTAAGTAAAAATACTTCAAATGCTCAAGTACAGTACATGAAACTTGTAAAATACATCCATGGCAGTCCATTAATCACAAATTCATCAGAGAATCATCCATTCATTCGAAATCATCATCAACACATTGGTTCACAACAAGGTAGTGGGGAAATGGCATTGTTCTTCCACTAAAAATGAGATTTATACATTTCTACTTGGAATTTCGACCTGAAACTTTTTGGAGATGAAGAACAGAGTATTTAATTCATATTACAAAAGAAATGGGGCATTAAAAGCTTCCCCAAAGAGTACAATAGCTCACCAAAAACGCCCTCCCTCAAGGATCAAGAATATGCCATCAAAACCGGAAATGGTTGAAGGAGTGAGCTGCAATAGAAGAAACCATGAGCTGCCCTGTAGCTTACACCTGCAAATAAAGACTCCATTAAAGCTCCAAATGAAAGGTCTGAATGGCCTTTCCAATTACCAACTTGGATGGGAATCTTTCACCCTCGAAATTGGCTAAGGCAAGAAACTAGTCATCCACTAGCTCTCCCTCTTCACAAATGCAATTGCAAATTCTACAAATGATCAAAAGCTGGTTTCCTTCTTTGTTATTGACATTTATAAACTTCTAATGTCCTCCATGGGTCGAATTCCTTCCAAGAGACTCATGCCAACTCAAGTTGGGAAGAGATTCCAAAGAATGCCACTTGTACAACAATTCCTAGTCTCCCACTTCCACCAAATCACATGTGGAAGCATCTTAGCTGCCCTAACACCCTTGAGCGCCCTCTTGGAGTCTATTTTTAGCCCTGACATGTCATATATGTCATATGTCAGCCTTCAGGTCTGATTTGTGTCATAGGTGTCATAGCATCTTCATCATTGTTGTCATAGAGCTAGGGAATCTAGCCCAAGTGTCTCACTAGCTCCAAATTGCCTCTTCCTCTTCCATGGGAGTTACTCTTCCTCTATATTTCGACCTTGGATGAGTCATGCAATGAATAATACCTTTTGGACTCCCCCAATTATGTTACCATTCACCTTGAATTCGAATTGGTGAGAGAATGATGCCAAATGTAGTGGGGAAATCTAGCCATATGTGGGTCCCACTTCCTCCATGTGTCTTCATCATGAAATGCCACTTTGATTTTCACTTGTATATATTTATTTAGCTCCTTTATTAAATATTTATTCCATTCTAATGTTCAAACATCCTTTATTATCCCCATTATTCCAAATCCCAAAGCTTCCACCCCAAACCTAGGAAACTAGTAATTTTCCTCCTTGGCAATTATTTGACCTTTAGCATCAATTTGACAAACTCTAATGAATAGGGCTAATGTGATTAGGCCATTGTGACCCAATGCCAAATTTGGGACATGACAAAGATGGACTCCTTACTTATAAGAATAGAGCCTATATTCCAAATGTGGCGGATTTGAGGAGGATTGTTATGGATGAAATCCATAGAGCTCCATACTCTGGTCACCCAGGATATCAGAAAACAATTGCTACAACAAGAAAATATTATTTCTATCTAGGGATGAAGAAGGACGTCGCTGAATACATTTCTAAGTGCATGGAATGCCAGCAGGTGAAGAGTGAACACCAACACCCGGTAGGTTTATTGCTCCCAGTGCTAATTCCAGAATGGAAATGGGAAGTAATATCCATGGACTTTATTACAGGATTGCCAATGACGGTGAGACAACATGATTCCATCATGGTTGTGGTGGACAAGTTAACAAAGGCATCACATTTTATACCAGTTAAGTCCACACATAAAGCCGATGCCATTGCAAATATTTTCATGAAGGAAATCGTCAGATTACATGGATTTCCTAAGGCAATAATTTCTGACAGGGATACCAAGTTCACTTCCAATTTTTGGAAGGGTCTCTTTGCAAATTTGGGTACACGGCTGAGCTTTAGTACTGCGTACCATCCTCAAACAAATGGTCAAACAGAAAGAGTAAATCGGGTGCTTTAAGACATGCTCCGCATGTATGTAATGGACAAACCATCCAAGTGGGAGGATTATCTACACTTGATAGAATTTGCATATAACAATGGGCAACAAGCATCGTTGGGAATGAGTCCTCATGAGGCTTTGTACAGCAGAAGGTGTATGACACCAATGACTTGGGACAATCCAGTGAACATAATTGTACTTGGGCCAGAATTGCTTAAGGAAATGGAACAAGAGGTTTCCAAGATCAGACAGAATTTAAAAGCAGCCCAGGATAGACAGAAAAGCTATGCAGATAAGCATAGAGTGCATAGAGAATTCAATGTTGGGGATCATGTGTATCTTAGAGTGAAGTCAAGGAAGAGTTCCTTGAATCTTGGGAGTTGTGCCAAGCTATCACCTATATATTGTGGGCCATTTGAAGTGCTTGAAAGAATAGGCCCAGTTGCATAGAATTGCATTTCCTGCTAGCACTACAGCTCATAATGTTTTTCATGTCTCTTTGCTTAAGAAATATGTACATGATCCTAACCATGTGATTAATTGGGATGTGATCCAGGTGGAACCCTAGGGAGAGTTCCAAACCGATCCATTGCGCATCCTAGACAAGAAGGTAACCTTGCTCCGAAACCGAGCCATCGGCCAGGTAAAGGTGCAATGGAAGCACTACGGTCCCGATGAGGCTACATGGGAGCTGGAGGATGCCATGAGGGTGGCATATCCATTTTTGTTCAATTTTGATGAGCACTGAGGATAGTGCTAATGTAAGGGGAGGGGAATGTAATGTCCCCATCTTGACCCTATTGCATTAAGATTGTAAATGATGTAAATATTGTTATTTAATCATGGTGAGGAGCTCAAGGCCAAGGCCCCACCATTGATTTATCGTTTTATGTATCGGCAATTAAAATAGATGCGTATGGTTCTTGTGCTGGGCATGCACAATGTAAATTAATACATCATGTAAATACGAATTTTAATGAAATACCCACAACTAGCTATGCAATGCAACAAAGAGATGGGGGCGTGATTTCACAAGGAATAGGGAGGGAAATTATTCAAACCCTTGAGCCCATGGTGTTAATCCATTTCATTGAGAAAACCCATAAATCCCAACTACCCATTTTGGGTTATGCACCCAATCATTAAATTCTTCCAAGAGTTGGTTGAGGCAGTTAATGCCTTGGGAATGGAGAGGCATGGCAGTCAATTTTCGTGTATGGGCAAGCCATCCACCTGGAAAATCGTATTTTGTCTCCTTGGGCAAGAAAACACCCACGAAATGATTCCCAAAGACATTTTGAACCCATGGCCTTTGACCTCTCACGTAATCTGAGCTAGCTGGGCTTTCCCCATCACGTTTTCACCATTTTTCCTGCATTTTTCATGCCTGGGAGCTCATTTTTTCATTGTATAGCAGCTGGGAGAGAAGGGCCACGATTTGGGATTGTGATGGAGGTCGTTTTTGCCCCAAAATGCCCATAGGTGTTTTTTCTGAAAACAGTTTTGCTCTCTAGGGTTGAATCCCCAATTGCCATTTTCATTTTTGGGCTTCCCCACGTTTTTATGAACTGGTAGAAACCCCCTCTTTGGGAATCCCACTGAAGAAACATTTTTCCTCATGCCCAAAAATTGTGGTTTTGTTGTTATGTGCATCCCTATTTTGGTTTTAACCCGTGAGCAAGAGATTTGGAGTGGTAGTGGACATAATTGGCTTGATAAACCTAGTGGAGAAAATAACCTCAAGAAGATCAAGAGGGCTGGCTACTCTTCTATGCACACCTGGGACACTCTAGAATTGGAAGGTATGGCCTGAGGGACTGTGAATTGGTGAATGGAATACTTCCTTGAGTGGGGTGCGTAGGCATTGTGGGTGCCAAGCTAGATAGATCTTGTAGAGGTATCCATAGCTTTGTGGTTGAGCTCACTAGCTTAGCAATTCTTCCTTTCCATTTCCTAGCAGCTTGATAAACCCAATTGTAGATTGGCTTGGCTCATTTTGGTGTATGTTTGGCTATGTGTGAGTCTGCTGTTCCCTAGTTCCTTGTAGAAATCATGGCCGGCTTGGGGGTGGCAGTTGTATTAAGAGGTTGATAAGCACAATTGGCCTATGGTTGGGAGGAACGTTGCAGTTGCATAGCTAGTTGCTCAGGGACTACTTTGTTTCAAGATAAGTACTCTCGTGTGCAAATTCTGTATTGTTTTAATTGATGAATGACATGAACATCTTGAATGAATGATGGATGTGTAATAGAATGTAATTCTGCTGTGTTTCAAATATTTATGTATCTGCATATGTCCATCTTCAGTTTATATGAATCTTTGTTTACTACGATTTGGGACTAGATGTCCAGTATTATTGTTAGTGTTCTCTCCATAGCCTTGGTAGGATGGGAGGGACACTACAATACCATATTGTGAAATAACCAGAAATTCAAATTGTGAAGGAAAATTGCAAACATTAGAGGGAAGAGAATGGTTGTGGGTGAGCATAGAGGGTGGGAAACATAGGAACCTTTACCCATTGATTTTTTTCTTCTACCAAATTCTTGAGAAGCCATGAATTAATGTTACTGGAGATTCTCCAACAACATACAATAGGTTGGACTCTTTCTGCACACACTAGTAAGCATTGTAAGAGTCAGAATTCCAAAGGGTACTATGGAGAAGTGAAGGGAAATGCTTTCCTTTTGTTGTGTGGGGAAGTAGAAGAAAGTGCCATGGTTGGGATGGTTGAATGAGATCCCTGTAAATGTTCAAACGTGAGCAATTTGGCTAAGCATGAGAGCAAATGGGTTTTGGACTGAAAGAGGAAATATGTTTAATTTCCCTTGGTGGCCTCATATCCTAGCTTGGGGATGGTATCTATAGTTGATACCTATGTTTGGGTGGAAAATCGCTCTTACACATCCATTTGATTGTATCTTATTTGTTAAAATATAAGTATTATATTATATATGAATGTGGAATGAACCTATTTTCTTCATGTGATAAATATGTGTGTTTATGCATGATGTATGCGTGAATAGAGTTTTATTTATGTTGTGTTTTACATTTATGCATTTGCACATACATTTCTTATTTATGAATTTGTATTATGGCCCGTGGGGTAACATTTATAAGCATGGGATTTGTAAATACCCCCTCTTATTGTCAGAATGATGGATGAGGAAGTTACACTTTAGATCTTAGTTTCAAGACCCTAGGATTACTAACATTTGGAAAGTTATGAAAATCCTAAGTTTATGTCCAAATCTTATAAATGAGGATTCAAATAGGGATTTGGAGGAAATAAGTATTTCGTAAGAGTTGGAGGAAGTGTTATCCTCTTTTAGGAGAAGGAAAATATTAGTCATGATGGTATTTTAGTTGAATATTACTTGAGTTTTTATGAAGTTGTGTACAAATATTTGTTGTATGTGGTGGAAGAATTAAGGATCCCAGGAAATTCTTGGGAGCATTAAACAACATTTTATTTCCCTAGTTCCCAAAAAGTACAATTGTGAAACTTTTGAAGATTATAGGTCGATCTCTTTCAATACTCTTATTTACAAACTTCTTTCCAAGATCATTATCAATAGATTGAAAGGTATTATGTAAGAGGAATAGTTTGGATTTCTATATAGTTGTCAAATACATGATGTTGTTGGCATAGCATAAGAAGGCATGCATACAATCAAAACCAAAAAATACTAGTTGCAATAATTAAGATAGATATGTCCAATGCATATGACAAGGTGAATTGGAACATTTTATAATTATTTTTTATCCAGGTGGGAATGAATTTACAAATAATCAACTAGATTATGGGATGCATAACTTCAACTTCCTTTCCATTGTTGATAAATGGGTAACCATATAGTTTCTTTAATATTTCTAGAGGACTAGGAAAATGTTTCTAATTATCACCATTTCTCTTCTTGTTAGTGGTTTAGGGAATCGGCATGCTAATAACTTATCCTGGAAGGAAAGGTGATTTAAAAGGGGTACAAGTAGAAACATCTATCTATATTCCACATTTACTCTCTGTGGATGATATCATGCTTTTTGGCGAGGAAATTGTGAAGGAGTTGGATAAATCAAAGGAATTGTTAGCATTATACTATAAGGATACAAGTATGAAAATTAACTTGAACAAGTCCCTTATACTATTCAATGAGTTCACATATTAATTTAAGGTGCAAGATTATATTATCTTCACATTGAAAACTTGTGATTTAGATCGAGGGATGAATTACTTGTTTTTTCTTTTCTTTTCTTTCTAAAATCCATTTATTACCAAAATGAAGATTGGATGTGGTTGTATAACAAAGTGGAATCTAGAATTTTAGTTTGGTGCAACCAATTGATGTCTCATTGAGGAAAGTTAGAGATAGTTACCACAGTACTAGAAAGTATTCATGTATATTATTTGACAATTGCAAAGATCCCAAAAGGAATAATTAATAAAATAAGAAAACGTTTTATTTTTTTATGAATTGGGAAAAGGAATAAAGAAGGAACTACGTTAGTTAAGTGGAATAGAGTGGTACTAATTAAAGAATTAGGGGGCTGGATCTTGAGAAATGTGCATATATTCATCCTATTCCTTGTAGCTAAGAGCATATGGAGGTTGGTGAATAATCAAGGGATTTAGGGTAGTGTTATAAAAAACAATTATATTAAGGGAAATACTATGGGAGAGTGATTCATATTGACTAGAAAGTGTTATCAAGGAGCCTCCTTGGTTTGGAAGGCCTTGAACAAGGCTTAGCATCTAGTTGGAAACTAGGTAGCTTGGAAAGTTGGGAATGGAGGTAATGGAAGAGTGGCGAAAGATCCTTGGATTGGATTCAAAGGAAACTATAATTTTTTTGAGGCATTACTATATGTTTTACATGCTAGGTTGATCCACTATATAAGAGAGGAATATTATGTGAGGGACATATTTGGTCTATTTCAAGGATGGAAGACAACTAAAATACTCAAATTTCAAGGTTAATTGGTTGATGAATGGAGGATTCATATGAATATTTTATCTCATAGTTGTATAAATTTAAATGAAGAGGAATACATGCTTAAGTGGCCCAAGAAGAAAGGGACACGTGAATATATAGTTAAATTGGGATGTGAAATAAAAATAGAAGATATGAAGTAAATAGAAGGCTTGGCTTCATATGGAGAAATATTTTGGTGGTGGAGGTTCATTTGAAAGCTTGTAAAATACAAGTCTTTATCTATAAAGCTAAAGTTTTCCTAATAGAAACCATCTTTGGTATTCCCTTTACTATCCTTGGGTTTCCTTGTTCATCAATTCATTCAAAGGTCTCTTTGTAGAAATCAAGTTTAACTTTACGTGCTTTCAACTAATCCTTTGCAATGAGAACAACATAGGAACCAAGTGGAAAAATATTTAGATCTTACCAAGTGACGAGTCCATCCATATCTAATGGAAATTTCTCTGCCACTACACTAAAATTTCTCTTGAATCTAGAGGCTAATTGGATAAGCCATGATTTTCCATGCTTTGTTTTCTCAAAATCACAAATCTCAACAATTTTAGGAGTGGCATAACTGTGAATAGATACATGGTCAATTAAAATAGAAATAGTTTTCTTAGAAATCTTACCTTCAACCTCAACCACAACTGATTGATGGTCTACCGGGTGGTGCTCTAGTGCAACATAGATTATAGGGATAGTCCTTGAACACCAACCACAATTTTATCCTCTTGGATGTTGTGAACATGTTTGGCACTTCCATTCCAATGAAGACAATTTCTAAGAAAATGATCCTCTCCACATACCCAACATTGAAGTGGCTCTCTTGGCTTATTTCACATCGTCTTAGTTGGATTAGTCACACCCTATGTTGGTTGCATTAGTTGATTTTTGAAATGAGGAGGCTTGAATCCTATCTTTCTTTGGTTAAAATTTCCCGTCTTCTTGTCCTTCCACGCCTTATGAAATTCCGACCTACTTTTGTTTTGATCATAACAATACTTGGCCTTCCTTGTGGTTTCATCTAGAGTTTGAGGCTTATCAAAATCAATTATGTCCTTATATGACTAAGGTAATCCACTTATAAAATGATTAATTTTGACTTTATCATCTCCGATATACTTAACATGGCTCAGTAGCTCCAATAATTTGCTTGCATACTTATCCATGGTAATTTGTCTTAATTTCAACTCATGGAACTCTTTGATTTTGTCATCATAGTACTTATCGAAGAAGTATTTCTTGAATTGCTTCCACATAAAATTCCTTTGATTGATCTTCTTCACTTTCCAAGGTGATCCCACCATATAGATGCTATTCCATTCAAAATAAATATGGCTACTATAGCCTTCATGTTCCCAGAGTAGCCATGGAATTGGAAACTTTACTTCCTCATCATAAGAAGCCAAGCCTCATATTTTTTACCATATTTTACTTCACCATCAAAAGTAGGAGGGTTGCTTTTCCAAAATTACCCATGTGAGTAGTTCTTGAAAGGCCTCTTTCTCTTATTCCTATGAGATGAAGAGATTGAATTTTTAGTGGAGTCCTTAGAGGCAGATGACTCACTAGAAGAAAATTTTGGAATGTACCATATTTCTAGAAATCATCCTTGAGAAACTCCCACTCTTTTCCTCATTTCCTGAGTGCTTCCCATGGTGAATCTTCCTCTGAATTTCTATCAATATTTGGAGCATGGATGCATTCAATTGGTTTTGTTCTTCTTGATCTCTAATCAACCTTTCATTATCTGCTCTACAACTTTGTAACTCCACTCTTAAACTTCTTATGGTCTATGCAGTATTTGGGGGAGTTATCGGTTTATTCGACCATTAGATTATGTCTTTGCATTCTCAAAATGTATGTTTTCCCCCATGGAATCAATTTTAGCTGCATAAGGATTCTGTGCATCATCCATGGCGATGGTATTCTTGGCCCAACCAAGAACAGGGATGTCACTGATTTGATATTGTATCTATAATAGTGTTCATTTAAGTACACTTGTTTTTTTCATTACATTTTTAGAAAATCATAAAAGTAATTTTCATACATTATGGGAACTACCTATATTGTCATTTTTTTTCCAAATGAAGGCTACAAGCACTTTTCTGTTCAATTTTTAGAAACATATGAAAAACCATTTCAAAATCTAATTATGCACATTTGTTCTCCTATGGATCAAATTTCCAAGGACTATAACCATGCTCATTTATGATCTCATATCTAAAATTTACAACCTTTTAAAATTGCCGAATTTTCCCAATTCTACACTTTTCCTATAGGTGTATTTAGTCTTGGAGACCAACTTCAACCACATAGAGAAGAAAATATAGGAAGAACAATTTATTTTTATATAGGGAATTGATAATATTCATGAAAATGATTGCTCAACAACTTTTATATCTTTGATTCAATGCTCTAGTCAATTTCTATGATTTCTTTTTTTGGAATTGACTACTTTTAACTTTTGCATTTTCTCTAGACTTAGAATTTTTAGTAGAAATAGATATCTCCCAAACTAAGAATTTCTAGGAGAAATTTATCTAACCAATTTTTTTGATCTCAATGAGTAGGTAAAATCTTGAGTTCATAAACTTTTATGTTTTCAACATATGGGTTCGGTTTTACCTCCTCCAAGTTTTCTGAAATCGCACCTCTGCGCTCCCAAATAGTGGATTTTGGCCTTCTTTTGCAACTGGGATTCACACTGTTGGTTGTGGAGCTTGATATTCTAGATTCAGAGATGTTATTCAGTCGTGTTTGTACCCCAGGATTTTTGTACACTCGTTCCCCCACTTTGGGGTTCGGGGGCGAAGTCCCCGAGAAAATTTTTTGGGGTTGTTTTCGCCAACAGTTTACGGGCCCATGGTTTTGGGTGACCTGTGGTATTTTCCCACTGTATTTCCCCTATAAAATAAAGACATTGTAACACGGCTAGGGTTGATGTATTAGATATTATGCATTATAAAGATCTATGAGATCGTAAAGAGAGACTCTGAGAAAGTGAAGAGGAAGTGCAGCGGATGTGCTGCAGGTTGTATCCCTTCATTTGCTAGATGGTATAATAATAAGGAATGGAAATTTCAGTGTGGACGTAGCCCATCTTGGGTGAACCACGATAAATTGGTGTCTCTCTTGTAATGTGTTTGTGTAATTTGTATTTGCATCTTGTTTATTGTTATTGTTCTGCAATTCTATTTTTCTAACACACACCTTTTGGAATTTGGCCAAAAATACACCAAATTTATCTGTGTGTTTTGACCATAACTGCACTATAACAATTTCCTCCCCAATAGAGTCCCCTCCAAGTCACTAGGTATTGTTCTTTAAAAACCTATATTTCCCCATTTCTAAAAAACTAGAGAAGAATGGGTCTACACCCCTCTCTTCCATTTATGTATTCATCTATAATCACATAAAAAATATGCAAGTCTAATCAAATTTTGAGCTAAACTGCTCCTGTTATGGCCACCACAATTTTTAGGGTCCATTTTTTTTATAGTTTTTTGATATTGCTAACATGGCACCCAGATGACATGGTGTGACACATGGATTCTAAGGTGGAATTCATATCGTACATGTCATCACAAGGTGTGGCCATGTCATTTGACTTCACCCATGTCATATCTCTTTTTTTCGTGCCTCTCATGTCATTGTGACCCTACGTTTATCCCTTTTGGCATTGGTTTTCTCTTCATGTGCCATCACACGTGCAGACCATCATCATGTAGAGCATCATCTCCATGAATGATTTAGATCTATCCTCCTATAGACCTAGATTAAATCTCAACCATTTGCAAAAAAGGGTACACATGTTAATGCTCACACATATCTACTTGTGTGAATGGTCATGATCGCACAATGAAACATGTGCGATTAAATCCCATCCATTCGTGGTTTTTGACCTTGGATTAAACCTTGATCACCTACATATGTGAAAATGGTAAATGTCATGGGATGGAGACTTGCATGATCAATCCTTTCCATTCACATGAGGTTCCCCGAAATAACCCTTGTCGACATCTCTCCACTCTACGAATGCTAGGGATCTTGCCTTGGAACTTGCACATGTTAATTTTAGCCATTCACGTAGACTCATATTTGATCATGTCTGCTCAACTCCACTTGGATTCCAAGTAGGCACTCAAAATTATTTTGGTCCTATCACCTATGCATTCATCCAACATGGATGTTCCACTTCATACCCACTGTCCACGCTGCTCCTCCATGTCACACCTTTGTCTATGCACCATGGGTGGGGCCCATCTCAAATTTTCCCATTTTTTCAAGCTTTCATAATCATGTGAAATTTTAATTTGGAAACAAGGGAATTATTACAAAATTAATTCAGGCCTTTTTCCTCCATTATGGAACTTCTCCATCACTTAATATAACCATATTTTCCCACTAATAGCTATTAAATAGTTTGGAAAATTTTTCCAAATTTCTAACATTGATCTACCATTGTCGCTAGTGGCCATAAAATATGACTCGTGGATCTGATAAAAATACCATTTGAGAACTAAATACACAGATTTTCATAGAAGCATTTCATCAAACACTTCCTGTGCAAACTTTGATTTTTGCCTGTAAGTGTGGATTCTAGCCCATATGGCCCTAGAGATGCAAGCATAAGCTTTGATACCACTCAATAACTTCCCCATCCATCATTATGACCATAGGAGGGGGTATTTACGAATTTCATGCTTATAAATTTCACCCCATGGGTCATAATACAAATTCATAAATAAGACATATATGTGCAAATACATAAATGTAAAACATAATAGAATAAAACTCTATCCACACATACATCATGCATAAACAATCATATTTATAATAGGAAGCAAATAAAATCATTTCACATTCATATACAAAGAGAATACACTTATCTTTTAATAAAGAATATCTAAGCAACTGGCTGTGTAAGAGCAATTTTAAACCCAACTGTAGGTATTAACTATAGATACCAGCCCAATTTGGGATATGAGGTCTATAGGGAAAAGAAAAAACCTACAGGCCTCTCTCTCTCAGCTCAAAAACCATTTTCTCTCATGCTTAGCCAAACTGCTCATATCTAAACATTTATAAGGATCTCACTTAGCCATCCCAACCATCCCAACCATAAAAATCTCTTCTACTACCCCACACACCAGAATGAAGGAATTTCCCTTCACTAATCCATAGTTCCCTTAAGAAATCTAACCCTTACAGTGGTTACCAGTGTGTGAAGAAAGAGTCCAACTTGTTGTATGTTGTTGGAGAATATCCTGCAACTTTAATTCATGACTTCTTAAGCATTTAGGAGTGGAAAAACTCAATGGGTAAAGGTTCCTATTTTTCCCACCCTTTATGCTCACCTACAACCATTCTATTCCCTCTAATCTCTGCAATTTTCCTTCACAATTTGATATTTTGGTTATTTAACATTCTGATATTGTAATGACAATGGAGAGAACAACATGAGAAAACTACACATACTATACAAATCTCATGGGAAAATGGGTGATAGATCCCATAGGAGATGAGAGGATGGTGAAAAGACAACTGACATGTAACTTCTAACCATAGAAGAAATCACACTTACAACTCTCATAGAAGTATATTCATCCCATGCTTCCATAACTATGTGAGGGGGATTTTCCCACCAACTTCACACATGCATTCAATGATTGGATTTAATAAGCCAAAATGATGTAATTGTCTCATTTAAGGCACATGGAAATAAATGGATGAGTTCTATGCTTGACACTTGGTAATAGAGGATTTAATCTCCTATAGGCCCCCTTTTCCTCTTCCCCTCTATTGGAATCATAGCTCCTCTAGTGGTATTTACATAGCCATCTTGGACTATTTTATTATTTTTCAACATAATATTTACATAGCTTTTGAGTTTTCATGAAAATCCAACCATATGAGCCATATATAAATATTTACATTATACATTCCTAGCCATTCACTAGTTAGGCCTTGGCCTTGAGCTCTACACTAGGAATCCATACTAACATATTTACATAATTTACATAATTTACATAATTTGATTTAATACATTCCAAGCATCAAAACTAGGGGTATTACATAAAATATTCTCTTCGAGCATCTATTAGCTCTTTGAAAGAGCTGATGTTGCTATCATTTGGATGACTAATTTACCAAATTATGTTTATGTTCTTTCCATGGTTGGAATTGTGACTTTTTTTTGTATTGTTATCACCTTCCTAGATCCATGATTCTCTAATTTTGAGCTTCCAAGGGCTTCTTCATTTTCTAAAAGTTCCCTTTTTCTTCTTTCAAAATCCTTTAAAGTTTGGGCTTCCTCATTAAATATCCTACTAAATTGTATTCAAATAGAGCATTGTTTCCCTCTTCCACCTCTCTAAGTTCTTTTTGAGAATTTAAAATAGACTTTTCCAAACCTTTCAACATAACCTTGAATCTTTTAAGGTTCTTTACAAATTGCTACGTAGAAGAGTCTCTCTCCTAACTATCAAAAGGTTTCCATGCTTTACGAACTTGCTCTCTAAATCCAAGATCTTCAAGTCAAGTAAGATTGAATTTTAGTAGGCTAGGAGGTTTCCAATCTTCCAAATATATTTTCAAAATATATCTAGGCTCTTGAGGAGGGATAAAGTAAGGTATCCATGGCTTAAGACACAACTTGAAGGCCCTAAAAGATATTTGTTTCTCAACATGGTATCCATGTCCTCAACTGCTCTCATAACAAAGCAAATCGAACCTTGCAACAAAATGCGATACCTAGAAACATGGCCTATAAAAGGTAGCAAATTTTCCAATAACTAGATTTTTAGGGTTTCCTCTTCCACAAATTTCCCCACAAATTTGTAAACTAAAGCCAAAAACATCATCCCCTCAACCTCTATTAACTTTAGGTGATAACCTATAACTATTTTAATCTTTAATTTCACACCCTTATACAATTTTCACTACACACCCTAATTAACTTATCACATTGCATGTCTACTAAATCAATATCAATAATCCCTTTCATTCCCTCACCATCTTCCTTGTGATTCGTAGAAACACCAAATTCCTTCACCTCATTCCGAATAACAAAGCCAAAATGACCCTTAGGCTTCTCTTAATACAACATTTAACCCTCTTTAGTGATGCATTGAGTTAGACCGTGGCAAAGAAAACAAAGGACCCAGAGAAAATGCTCGACAATTCAATGACATTTCAAGTGTTAAATTGTTAACCCTCACTTCAATCTACCCAAAGTCATCATATGTCAATGCATGTGAGTCCAACCTCTTGATCTCTTAGCCATAAGAAGAGTCATGTCGAGTTTACTCTCGTTACCGATCATTTTTCCACGTACCAAATCCGACGATCTAACCACCCCCACCACCTTCGTAAAATCTACGTCACATGTTTCCTTGGAGCACTCCTAGATCTCAAAAAGTTACCCATGTAACTTAAAGACGGACCTCAAGACTTGTCATCATCATCTAAATTGGAATTTGGAATTCAACATCGTGGTCAAATTTTTTACCATTAAAAGTTAATGGGAAGTTGCCCATCACCATCATTTTAACCATAATAAATGATGTCATAGGCAACCATAATAAATTATATCCTAGTCAATCTCCATGGTAATAAACAATGATGAGACATTCACGGTCCATCTACCTCATAAAGTCTCATCCCTAAGATACACCTAAAACCCTTCCTCCTCCTCCCTTAATTATTCCATTGGACTCTTGACTTAGAAGGTCTAGATTGCACCGTACACATTTTGACTTCAGAATAATGCACATCTTATTTTAGAAACTTATTAAGAATAATGCATATTTTATTTTAGAAACTCATTAATTATATGGATAGGTGTTTAGATATTATCAGATTTTAGACTTCTTTGAATAGATCAAAAAGATTAACATGAGTGTAACAAGTATATAGTGGGGATTAATTTAATGGTCGTCGTATCTTGTTATGCTCAAATGCATCTTGATTAAGATTTAAATAAACTTAAGCAAATTAAGAAAAGATATATGTTTATTAAATAGTATTTGTTTTATGTTTATATTAATTAATTTAATGTTTATGTTAGTTTGATGTTTATATTAATTAGTTTAATGTTTAGTCTTTGTTTAACAACCAATCATCTCCACAAAGTACAATCGAGACGGATTAATTTCATGGTCCTAGTGCCTTGTTATGCTTAATTGCATCTTGATTAAAATTTAAATAAGCTTTGAACTTAAGTGTTAGTTAAAAAAAGAGATAGGTTTATTAAATAATATTTGTCTTATGTTTATATTAATTAGTTTAATGTTTGTATTAATTCATGGCACTTAACTTGTGACCTATCACTGTGGGGCAATGCCTATTAATTCTCTTCTCTAGAAAATACACTACTTTCAAAATATTCCCCAAAATAATATTTTGAGAGTGTAGTCTAAGTCTATTGATTTTCTTAACCAAAAAATATACCACTTTCAAAATATTTATTAGTAGAGCTAGTCAACCACTTAACTTGTGGTTGGTGATCAAGTTGGTGGTTGCACGAATTTTCAGTTATCCATGTATCATCTACGAGTTATTCATGCATCATCTACTAGTTATCTATGTATAGTTTGAATTTGGAAGTATTTCCATAAAATCAATCTATCTGTTTCTTTCTCACTAACTGTTATCCATGCATAAGTTAAGAGTTATTCATGCATGAGCTACGAGTATCCATGCATATCCACATATACTTGTTACTTTGCGAAAAATATTAAGGTGTATTTCCAGAAGACATCTCAGCAGGTCAGATTTAAAAACTTGTGGGATTGTGATATTCGGCGAGGCAAAAAGGAGTTGGAGGCTGTTGAAGGAAGTAAAGACTTGTGGAGTTGCTGTGACTCGAACTCATTCCCTAAGGAGCGAGTCTTTATTCCCGGAGGCCAAAATGTCTCTCAGGCCGAATTATAAAGCCGATGCTCGGAAGCAACATTACAAGGTGGCAGTCGATAGAGTAGAGGCCCGTCGCAAGCGAGAGGAAAACATGGTGCAGATTCGAAAGTCCAAGCGGGAGGAAACTCTGCTGAAAAAACGCAGAGAAGTTGTTGCTTCTGCCCACAATACTCAACCGGCCTCCACTGGCTATGATCAAACGACTTCCCTTGAAGTAAAGGTAAATTCTCTTACAGTAACTTATTGGTATGTAACAATATGATGTGTGCTACGAGTTTTCCACCACTGGCAAAATTACTGCATACCCTAATGCCATAATCAAGTGGTGGATTGCTACGACTTTACCGCCGCTGCCATACTTACTGCATGCCCTAATGCTGTAGTCAAGTGGTAGATTGCTACGAGTTTACAACCACTGGCATACTTACTGCATGCCCTAATGCTGCAGTAAGTGGTGAATTTCTTACTGCATGCCCTAATGCTGTAGTCAAGTGGTAAATTTCTACGAGTCTACCACCACTGCCGAAGGATTTGATACTTCGTGCATAACGTAACATGATAAATTTAAAGTTTTTTTATACAGTGTGGGATAAAAGAGTCCTGTATTTTGGAATAATTTCGACAAATCTCACTGGTTTTAGTTAGTTATTTTTACTTTTATGAAGATAGTATGTGAAATAGCTATTATGTATATAAAATCTGGTCTCTTTTACATATGGAATTAATTTTATGAATCTTCTCTCTAATTTATAACTCCAATCTATTATTTATGTTGCAGTCTTTGCCAGCAACTGTTTTTGCGCTTGCTTCGGATGATATTCGAGCAAAGGAGGCTGCTGCTATTCACCTACGAAAGATGTTAACCAGAGGTGAGATTCTCCATATTTTTTTCCTTTAACAACATAAAATGTCTTATTTGTGCTACTATTCACCTATGAAAATGTTATTTTTCATGCAGATTCTCTCTCATTTTTTAAACCCTTTAAGAACATATCATGTATCAGAAACCCAAAATAGATTCACAATTTTATCGCAATGAAGTGTTCTTATTATTGCCTTCTTTGTGCAGAACGTGACTGGAGAGAATGTAATCCTCCAATCGATGCAGTCATCCAGTCTGGTGCCGTTCCCCTGCTTGTAGATATTCTCAGGAGGGCGGATATGCCTCGGCTTCAAGTAAGATGCAAGTGCTATATTGATTTATAATTTTATTTAAATATGATAACATAAATAGTATTTAAGAAGTTTGGTTTTAGATAGTATTATTTATTAGCACAGCCACATATGGATAGGTAACTTGTTAACTTGTTCTCTATATTTATGTGTAATCATTTCTCGTTTAAGCTTTAGTTATAGATTCAACACCCTCAAATATCTTATTACATCCAAATTATGCAATTTTCATACCTGATATATGTGATTCTAAGATTTTTTAAAGATTTCCAATCGGGATAGAACAAAATTAGACAGAAGAAATTAAAAACTTAGAATATTTAAACTGCACCAAATTTCCAAATTTTAAGATATAAACACATATCAATATAAATAATAGCAATCTCAAATACCCTATGACACCCAAATTATGTAATTTCCATAAATTGAAAAATTAAAATATTTAAACTACACCTAATTTCCAAATTTTAAGATATAAACCCATAATGTAATAATAATTTTATTTAAATATGATAACCTAAATAATATAATGGAAAAGTTTGGTTCTAGATAGTATTGTATAGTTCCATATAATATCGATATTAATTAAAATTAATTACTTAGCCTCCACTGTAGAATGAGAATGTGTAGTGTGAGTGTATTTATAAATTATAAACAGTTATTATTTACTTAATAATTAAATTTATATGCAATTTTTGACATATTGAAATAATTTATGCTATTAAAATTGCCCTTCCCCGTCACTATTTACTACTTTTAGAATTATTGTTATAGTTATCTTATAATCATAGTTGTGATTGTTAACACTTAGATACTTTTTATTGCAGTATGAAGCAGCTTGGGTTTTGACAAATATAGCCTCAGGAGCCTCTCAGCATACAAAGGTTGTGATTGACTGCGGGGCACTGCCTATATTTGTGGAGCTTCTCAAGTCTGTGAATTTTGACGTTCGAGAGCAGGTACAGTATTGGTATAGCATGTTTTTCTAAATTACCTTTTTATTTTCTATGCATTGGGCTCTTTTAATAATAACAGTGAGTTGTTTTTCTAAATTACCTTTTTATTTTCTATGCATTGGACTCTTTTAATAATAACAGTGAGTTTTACTGCTGTTCCTATAAGGCTGTTTGACTTTTAATAATAACACTATACTGCTGTTGCTGTTTCTATAAGGCTGTTTGGGCATTGGGAAATATTGCTGGAGACTGTCCAGCATATAGGGATCTGGTACTGGCTCATGGAGCATTAAGGCATGTCCTTGCCCAGTTTACTAAGACTCTAAGACTTTCAATGATAAGAATAGCTACATGGACTCTCTCAAATATTTGTCGTGTAAAACCCCAACCTCAACTTGATCAGGTATGTGGAATCCATTGTCTGACCATTCTTAGTTTGCATGTACTGTGTACTTTTTTTTATGGCTTTTCGTGATTGGTAGATTTGAGTACTTAGTTTTATGATGTTTGAGAGTTTAATCAGCTTAAACATACAGCAAATTTTCAAGTCGATTTTGCTGTGTGGAAAATGTGTGCCTGCTCTCGTACTCTATTTTGTAACCATGCCTTATAAAGCTGAAAATGGGGACTATTCAGAATTAGAATATAAGAGCATAAAGGCTTTTATGACTTTAAATTCCTTTACATGGACTCTTGTTTATGGCTTTCAAGTGAAATATGCATTGCCTGCCCTGCAGTGGCTTCTCCATAGTCAAGATGATGAAGTATTGGTAGATGCATGCTGGGTTCTCTCATATATTTCTGATGGCCCCAGTGAGAATGTTCAGGCAGTAATTGACGCGGGCATTTGCCCAAAGTTGGTGGAACTTTTGTCGTAAGTATCATACGCATACAAACATAAGCAATCAGAGTCTTGAGTAGCTTAATATATATACTTCCAGTTTATTTTCCTATAACTAATTTAGAGTTAACTTCAATTTATGGCAATTATATCAGGTAAAATTTATATATAAGCTTCTCACTGTATTAATCGAAATGAATTGTTCGTAGACATTGTTCACCACGTGTTGTTATACCTGCTTTAAGGACAGTGGGCAACATTGTTAATGGCGATGATGTGCAAACTCGGGTCTGTCTTCAAATATTTTTCACACTTCTTCCAAATAATTGCACAATAGATGTGTTATATTGCATATGTTGAATGCATCTTCGGCTGTGATTTAATGGTTGAGAGAGCATGACAGAATGCAAAGAGTCCAAATTCAAACACGGTGGATTTACTTTCTTGTTTATCTTGTATTTTGTTGTGTGCAGGTTGTTATTGACAATAAGGTTCTTGATCGCCTCTTGCATCTTCTCACAAAACAGACAAGGAAAACCATAATAAAAGATACATGTTGGACAATCTCCAATGTTACTGCAGGGACAACAGAGCAAGTTCAGGTGGAAATGGTTTTGGATTTATATTGATACTTGGTAGGATTGTCAGATTTCGAATGTAGACCCTTTTGTTTAATGCGCTGCACTCATTTTCATTGCAGGCTGTGATCAAGGCAAATTTAATTCCCCCACTTTTATCTCTGCTAGCAAATGCTGAATTAGATATAAAGAAAGAGGCAGCGTGGGCAGTTTCGAATGCAACTTCTGTTGCAAGCGACGAACATATAAGGTACGGAGCTTTTCTAATTTTTTTGCATGTGTAATTTTCTGCATCCATTTTTTTGGATGATGCGAGGTCGATAACATGAGCCCTTTTCTATTGCAGATACCTTGCCATTGAAGGTTGCATTAAGCCACTGTGTGATCTTCTAACTTGCCAGGATTCAACGATTATAGCAGTCTGCCTTGAAGGTCTAGAAAACATACTGAGAGTTGGTGAGACTGAAAAGAATGCAGGCCTTAAAGATGTTAACTTATATGTGAGCCTAATTGAGCGCGCTGGTGGCTTGGATCATATTGAGGCCTTGCAAATTCATGAAAACAAAGAGATCTATGAAAAATCGGCTTGGATCCTTGATAATTATTTTGGCAAGGAAGATGACGATCACGTGCTAACAATGTCTGATACAGCTCAGACTGGTTTTGCTTTTTCTACAGACCAGCAGCCACAGGTTCCACCTGGTGGTTTTAATTTCAAGTAGAAAGAGGGATAATTCTCTTGTATATTGTTGGAAATGTGTGTATTGTAAGAATTGGTGCATAAATTTCTATTTGACTGTATGTATCCTTGGAGTCACGGCTCTATGACGAGGCTGTTTCAATTTCATCTAGAAATATAATAATCTTGTATATTATAAGAAAATACGTATAAAGTTGGGGCATGGTGAACCTCATAGTTATCCTTTTTACCCATCATTTTTTCACACACTTTTCTTTGCCTTTTTAAGTGCTTTGTGTAATTTAAAAATATTTCAACCAATGAAGTGGGGTCTATTGAAGCAACACATTTAATTAAGTTAAGTTAGTGTAAATATCGTAGTTGCATAGTATAGATTATATTATTAGTGTTTTCTTTATTCAAATAAAGAAAGGGTTTTTTTGGATATATTGATTTTGAATGGGTTGCATGGTGTTGTTGTTAATTCACATTATAATTATAATTATTATAATTATTTTTTAATTATTATATTTGATTATATATATATATAACTTTAAGCTTATTTCATATTTTTAAATATTACTTTGACTTCTTATTTCATATTTTTAAATATTACTCTAACCGATATATAGCCTTCTTACAAAATATATTACTTACATTGTGATTAAGTACAAAATAAATACTCATTAATTTTAAATTTTCATTATATCTAAATTCTTTAAGAAATTAACAAAAGTCTTTCTTTAAATATAATAAATGAAGTCCCACATACATATATACATTGTTTTAAGGATGTTTGAACAATTCTATAGAATACATCTTCTTAAAACTAAAATAATATGTTTTAGAATAACATCATTTACAAAAAACAATGTAAATCAAGTGAAACAATTTTATACACTACATCTTCTTAAAAAGTAAAATAATGTGTTTTAGAATAACATCATTCACAAAAACCAAGTGAAACAAGTATTTTATTTTTGAAGCAAGAGAGATCTTGAATGCAGAGAGTTATGGATGATGGTGGATGTAATGATCAAAGATTTGCATAGGGTGTAAGGATTATTAGTCCACAATCTAGGGTCATGCATTCCTATGGGGATGGGATTTTGTATAAAAAAGGTTTCAAAAGCCACATCCAATGTAAATGGTGTTAATAGAAATGGGGAAATGGAAGTGAGTGGGGAAGCTAACAAAGCTTTGAAAGCATAAAAAATGGTGAGTGGGATTACCATTAACATTGAAAAGGGCACAAGGGAAGGGAATCCAACTATAAAGGTCTGACTACTACGGGGAAGGGGACATGCTAGAATTATACATAATGGTGCTCCTAGCCTTCTATGGGTTAGGCATCTATAGATGATCCTTTTATGGAGAAGTCTTATTTTGTGAAGTAGGCATCTTCAATAGATCTTAGTTTTTATAGTTCTCTTTTTTGTCGGGGCGAGGTTATAAGATTGAAAACTAAACAAATAGATAATGAATTGTAAGGGTAAAGAGAGTGGGAAAGAGGTACCATATAATAATTTTGAATATTGATATTGGAAGTAGAAGGATGGTCATAATGGGGTCCCATGATCCCATCCATGCTAGAGGATGGAAATATAAAGTAAATCTATTGGATGGGATTGTTTCAATGAAGTGTATGTAAATAAAGGAGGCTCATTATTGGAGGGCTCCATGTACTTTTTAGGTGATAAAAGGAGGAGGGAACCAAGATTTCCACTAGATGATAAAGGGTTTGATTTGAATTAAAGGGAAGAGATCTAATTAAAGATGAGGTGTCCTAGAAGAGGATGAGATGGTACACATGGAAAAATATTCCATGTTATTAACATGGGGAGGAATGCCTTGATAAGTCCCAACTAAATAAGAGTCTTTAAAAAATTCTATACCCATCTTAATCTGTGATGGGAGTTGATAGCTAGTTTAAATCTTGGGTAAACATTATCAATATTAGTAGGAAGCTTGGGTTTCTAATATGTAATTTGGTCCAGGATGATGATTTTTCCTTTAGATGGAATATCACGGTGTAAAATACTATGGAATCCACCAACTTCATGACACACTATCATTGTTCCAAAGAATAGTGGTGTAATTGAGGGGGGAATATGATCTAGATGGATATAGGTGGCCACCCACCTATTCCACTGGCTCAAAATAGTTTTTCATTCTGGCAATTTTCTTGTAATTTTTCTACAGTTTTTTGGTCCCAAACTTTCGAGGCTGTTTTGAGGCCCTAAACGACGTTTTTTAGAGATTCTGGGGGGGGGGGAGGGGGGATAGTTGTCGAAAACATACATTTTCTCCTAGTCTAAAGTTTTATATCTTGGTTAGACCTTTCCAATGGGCTATTGAGTGCCCCAGACGGAGATTGTATGCAAAAGTTATGACCCCGAGAAGTTGGCTGTTCAACTAACTACCTTGGGGCCGCAAACTTCATGACGGTTCGCCTTCTAGGGTTAGGGTTTTGGATGTTTAGGGTTCTAACCCTCATGCTTATGATAAATAGGATCTTTCATCCTCCTCTTGTATTCATCTTGTTATGAATGAGTGTAGCTGCCACATCTCTTCTCAGAGATATAACTACCACCATTCTAGCTACTTTTATTTTACAGTTTGTTCTATTTCATTCATTTAATAGAATCTGAGTTTACTTTATCGCTGTGTTTCTTACCATATATTTTTGTGTGTCAATATATATATGCTCTTTCATTTCGTTCTCACATATATTCGGATCAGGAATCAACAAATTCAATATCAAACAAGACAATTTTTATTGAGAGTTCAACCATTGTAGGTGTAAAGGGTGATAGTGGATGGGATAAAATTAGGGGATATATAATTATTCAAGAATTTTATATAAAACACACTAATTAATGGTGTGATCTTTTATTGTGGTAGTTAAATGCAACCAATTATGGAAGCTTAGGCTTGGCCTTGTCCAAGTCAATGGTTATTAGCTACAAATCAAAAGGTTCAATAGTAGATACCGATGTTAGAAAGTCCATCCTTAAAGAAGGTTACGTATAAAGGACATCTATTTTTGACATGGTGACTGGTGATTGAGATAAATTATCAATAATATTATAATACTATAAAAATGAGTGGCCCTTGCATGTGGGTCATGTGGAGTTCAATGTAAAAGTGATTTTAGCACACAAGTTATAGGGTTGGCATTAATTCAAATTATTTGCATGTTTCCACTAATAAAGGGTTGGGAATTATCATTTTTTATGATATGAGGGTTAGGCATTCCATATGCATGAGGGTGAGTTTGAAGGTATTTATTTATTAGTGGAGTTTGTAAGAACAATTGGCCATGCTAGTTCATCACACCTCTAGATCATTAGGATATTGACAATCGACATTTAATATCCAAAGAGAACAATTGATTGAGTTCCAAATTCTTAGTTTATTGATGGGCATACTAAGCTCTCAACTAATTGGACCAATTTACTAATGGATGAGTTGACTAGCCAACAAATTGGTTGGGTAGTTGGAACAAAACCATCAGTTGTGGTGAAAATAGGGAAGAATTTAAAGAGGCGATTATGTTTCATGACCAAAGTATGTGGAAACATTATTCCTTAGTTTGATGGATTTGGTTACATACTAGATCTATAAAAGGATGACCCTATGCGCTCAAATAAACATGGTGAATTTTGGCTAATGAACAATGCATTTCGATGTATTATCAATTCTGATATGTTTTACATATGCGTTGGAACATTTTCTCTTAACACCATCTCTTATTGGAATAATTAACTCTATGATATTTCTAATTCCCTAGTTTCTCCAACATGGTATTAGAGTTGTTGGTATGAATCATAGCCTATTGTCAAAAAGTCTCTTTGAGCTGTTGACTAGAAACACTCTATTGTGTCATATATGTTTGTGTTTGAATCTAGGTTTCATCTTGAAGAATGTATTGGGGTTTAGTCAATAAATAAACCTTATGGATTCCAAGAAAGGACCTATGATAATCAATGGTCACAACTATGGAATATGTGCACAAGATATGGAGACCTTGTTGAAAAGTAAGGCCCTCTGCCAATTTACCAAGATCATAATCCTAGATCGATAGGATGACCAACAAAAGTTCATCCTTGATAAGAAGAAGGATGAAACAATAGGAGTGATTACCACTTATAATTTGAGGGAGATTTTCTTTAATACAAGTAGGATAAACTTTCCTCATCAAGTCTAGAATAAATTGAAGAATCTATTTGATAAAATTGACAAAAGTAAGGCTATGTAGATTCAAAAAGAGTTAATCTCTCAAAATCCTCTCTCCTTTAAAAGGAGTGAGGAATATCTGTCATGTTTCAAGGATATACAACTGAAATTAGGTGAATGTGGCATGGACATCATAAAGAAATATGGTAAGCTCATTGAAATGATCCTCATAAATATGGATGCACCATATGATGTATTATGTTCAACACTTTGTGCTAGCGTTGAACATAATACATGCAATAAGGACTACCTTTGAATCTTTATTTGGATTGTTGATTAGGGAACATGAGAATGTTTTTGATAAAGGTGTATTAAGTGCCAAGCATTTGGTCCATATATTGAAGGGAAAATGTTGACAAAACAATATTGAAAGAGGTCGATGGGGTAACCTGAAGAAAATCAAAAGTGCATTGGCCAAAATGAGAAGAAGAAGCATGATGGTTCAACTAAGAAGGATATGAAGAAAAATAACTTCCATTTTTGTGGGAAATTAGGACATATGGAGAAGTCTTGTTGGAAAGATATCAACGATCTAGAAAGGAGGGTCAAGAAACTTGAAGTAGACATGCCAATTCAATGATCGACCAATGGTAAACATTGAATTCTAAAAGGTATGGAAAATAATTATACATTTTATATTAGTTCTTGTTAGGCCATACATACCTTCATTGATCAAAGTGAGTGTATATTTGATATTGGTTTAGTCACCATATGGTTAAAAATGCTTCTCTTTTTTCTTCCTTATGTGAAGCTAGATATTTTTTTTTTGTAGATGATTATCCAATTACTATTGATGGTTGTGGTAACATTGAATTTCAAAATGATTAATGTGTATTATGTACCTAAATAGAGTGAAAACTTGTTGTTGGTACCACAACTTACCCACACTGGAAGAAATGATGAATCATGGCTAGATCAAATTGTTGTGAATCATGTGAACAATTAAATTTTTTTATTCGAAGGATCTCTTGATCCTAAATATGGAATCCATGAATTTCATGATTTTCCCAAGATAAATACAATAATGAATGCACTCATAGCTCATACTAATGACTATAATAAATTTTGGAACATTTAAATTTCTAAGTCTTGAAAATGATGGTGAAACATGACATTGTTGTTGGACTACATAAAATTGTTCCCACCGATGGAGTATGTGAATGATGATGTGTCCTTAGGAAGCATAATTAGGATCCATTTAATACCAAGAAGGATTGGAGAGAAAATAGAACTTGGCCATAGTGATTTTTGTTACATGATCAAACTATCACTAGTTGGTGCAAGGTGTATTTTAACCTTCATTAATGATTTTTCCATGTACCCTTCACTATATTTCTTGAATAATATGAGTATGATGTATTTTAAAAGTTCAAGGAATTCTGTGAATTAGCTTAAAAGGAAAATGTAGTCGACATGTGAAATGTTTAAGATTAGAAAATGGTGCAAAATATGTGGGCAGAGTTTCTGAAAATATTTGTGACAAAAAAAACCTCCTGGCAAGATGTGTACCTCGCAAACCTTAGTAGAATGAAGTAGCAGAAAGAAAAAAATGGACATTAGTCAAAATGGTACACTGTTTGATTCAATCCAAAGTGTTGCTGACTAGCTTCAGGGTGAAGCTATCTAATATTCAAACTATTTGTTGAGTCTTATTATGACTGGAGTTGTCCTTAACGTGAATCTTATTGATAAACTGAATGGAAGGAAACCATCAATTGGTCGCCTTAAAATTTTTGGATCTATTTCATGGGAACACCTTCTAGACAACTACATAAATAAATTGGATGCAAAGAGTGATGCTTGCATCATGATGGTACATTCTGAAGAGTCAAAAACCTAAAGATTGTTTGATCAAGTCAAACAACATATCATCATTTGAATGGATGTTTTCTTTTATGAGAATACATCAACTATTAAACTATCAAATTCCTTCTTTTGGAACTAGTACATTAGGATGTGAATTTCGATGTATTTTTCGACAATGATGGCGAAAATTGTAGGGTTTACTGGAAATTCCTTTCCATTTATGAATTTAATCCCAAATGAATTCGTACTTCTGACGCCGATTCTCTGTCATTGGAATTGAGATGTCTATACATCGGTACAACCTAGTTGTTACATAACCTTATTTTCCATCCTATAGGCTCATTGGAGACCAGACTTCATTGGCTAGCTGAGACACTTACTTACACCTTTCTCTTGGTGCCTTTTCCCCAAGTTTTTACCACCATCGCTCTCTACATTCCTTTGGGAGGGTGATGGCCATTCTTCCATCCCTCCTTGCATCCCCATGGGGGATGACACCATCACTCCTTGCATGCCTTAGGGGAGTTGATGGTACACCTATGCTTGATTTTTGGGAAACATTTGAAATGGATCATGTGCATGAATTGTATCCAACTCATCTATAATGGGAAATCACACACTAGCTCGAGCCTATCTGCCCTTAGGATTCTATATTCATCCTCCAGTAACCCTCCATTCAACTATTTATTGAGGCCATTTTCATGAGAAAGAGGATACTCTTCTAGTGCATTGTTATGTTGGTTGGATTTCTCTTGAATCCCTCAGTCATTGTGATCAACCTATTGTTCTAAGTTAGGGAAGGTCTGGATCATGAAATTTGGAATAGATATGCATCATCAACTCAAGGTATTATATGATGCATGTCTCTTTCTTTGATATTATATAGACATATGTTCTTTCTCCCCCTCCACATCATGATGTTTATGGATGATTATGAATGCTTATGTTTCATATCTAAGTAATTCATGTTATGTATATGTAGGATATGATCCTTCTTGAGTATATTAGATTGGACCTTGTTTATGTGGACTTAGATATATATGCTTATGTTCATTGTCATTCACATTTATATGTGTTAGAAGAAGTTGAGAAAGGTTTGTGTGTTTCTTTGTGTGCAGGGCACTAGCTAAGTGGAGATGGAACCAAGTTTACTAGATTTACAATGGTTGGGATTGGTCTTCACCAATGGACTTCACATAAGTTGAGGTATGCCCATCCTTCTCTTCTCTCTCTTCTCATATCTTTCTTGTGAATGAATGATTGGATCTATTGCATGAATAGTTGGGTTTGGTAGAAGAATACATATTAGTCTATCCTACAGTCTGTAATGGATCAGGGAAAGGATCCAAGAGAGTGCTCATCTATTCGTGGGAGAGATAAATTTACAACATAACTGGAAACTCCACTAGGGAAGGATTGATTATGATTTCCCTATTTTCATCTTTTGAATTCCTTAAGTTCTTGGTTTTTTGGAATTCCCAAGTCTTTAATTGGATCATTAAAGTCTTCATATATAAGTCCTTGGCCTATACAACCTATGCAAGCCCTCATATCTAGGTCCAATGTTTAATTTTTTGGGTCATCCATAGTGCCATCGCCCCCTCTCTTTGGGATATAGGGTGAGTCCATCACTCCCTGTAGTATTTTAGGGGGGGGATGGTACCTTGGCCATCACTCCCCACTAGTCTTTGACAACACGATGGTGCTTTGAATTTGCTTGTGGCATAAAAATTTTGGGGGTACTTTCCTTCAGATATGCTGCAAAATAATTCTTTGGACTATTTATTGGTGCTTGAAACCTATGTATAACACTCAGGCTGTCCTCTTTTGATTTGTTTAAGTGTTTTTGTTTGCTTTCATTCATCCTTATTTAAGTGTGTTTGTTAGTGATTGAATTAGTGCTTTAGTTTCTAATTCAACTCCTCTGGCCTGGTAGTGATCTTGAAGGACTGTCATATCCTCTGTTGCTGTCCTTACAACCCTGTTAATTTATATCTATAGCAGGGAACCCTTTTTTTCCTTTCATGGTTACACATTATATGCCAAACAATGGAGTGTTTGAAATGATCAATATCATAGGTGGTATTTAGTTGTCCTTTTTATCACTATTTTGTCTTGTTAAGTTAAATATCATAAGTTGTCCATTACATGCACTTTCTTTTTGTTCATTTTGTTTCACATTTATAAATGGAAGAAAAACAAAAATATTTTTACACTTTGCATGTACATAGCTGCTTGTTTGGTGTGCTTGCTTTCGATTTGATTGCATTGCATTAGATATTTATTACGATCATATTTGCATGCTTTGTTGGGTTCTTTTAAGGCAGAGTCTATTGTTTTTGATAAAGAAAAGAGATCTATTCCCTCTCATAGATAGAAGTTCATCGAAAGAAAAAAAATGAATTTTCATTTTGCATTCTCTCTATCTTTTGAGTCAAGAGTCTTTCACATCACCAAGTCTCACTCCATTTACCTGCTTCAGTAATTAATAGCCATAAAAATAACTGCTAATTAAAATTCATTAGACATTTTTCTTTGGTTTAGAAAACCAACACTAGCTTAAGGTGTAGGGCCTTGGAATAGGATTGGAGAGGACACTATCAAAGGCCATAAAAACAACTAGAGTCATTGAAGAGTGTAAATCCATTAGTAGTGAGAGACACTTGTCGGGAAAGATATTCTAACACCAGAGTCAAGCATGAGCTCAAGCTAGGTACATTTGGAATATATCCCCTCTCGGTGTTCTTAGTGGGTTCTTATGTGTATTGGGGCCTGGTTGGTTGGAAGTCCTTGATGTGACACCTCTTGACTAGGATTCGAGTCTTTGACATATGTCACATGTTCCATGTCCATACATCTGAACTTGAATTATATTTTTCTGCCTGGTCATTGTTTCGCGAAGTGGTATCCATAGTTTCCTTTCCTAGGTATCCACATAGGTGATTGCAGGTAGGAAGTGATTTTGGTACCTGAGACAAACGATATATCATCTACTTTATCTACCTTAGTGGTTTCTAGTGAGCACTTTGACCTTGTATTTGAGAGAGTATGAGGGGTTATCATAACTGTTTCTCTACTCTTTGATCATGGATTGAGACCCACCTCTGGAAGATCCCTATGATATAATTGGTTTTCCTGTTGATAGACTAGATTTTTTCTAGGGGTGTGATGTGATTTTATCTTGTAGTTGGCATTAGGATTGTTATTTTTTATTTGACAATTCAATTATTCACGATGTCCAATCTACCGATTCGTCAATATTGACATATCAGGGGCCTCTCTCCTGTTGAGGGGGAACCTCCACCTATTTGAAGGATATTCACCTCTCCACTAGAGGTAAGAGAAACTATCAATTTTGAAAGTGATTCATTTCATACTAATCATTTTGATGTTGAATTTCTGGATGAAGGATTCGTGCCACACTTTAACCCTTCTTTGACCAATCCTTTTGACCCCATACTTGAGCAAGTGAGACCTTTACTTGGTGAGTATTTTTCACTATTTATCCATATGATGTCTGGGACTAGCATGTCATCAGCTATGGAAGAACCTACTTTGTCTTCCTTGGTGGTGAAGGAGAAACTTCAGTTAATTCTCCCCAACCATCTACAAGCGGGTCAAGTTTTTCATCTACTGTACCCAATACATCCACCATTTTCCTTTGGGGAGTACCTTTCATACCTACTGTTTCATCCATAGGTCAATCCTATAATACACCACCAAGTGGACCATTCCAACAATTCTCCCCAACTTTCACTTTTTTTTTTGTGGGGGGGGGTACTCCTACTTTCAACACTAGAAGTAGTTTGCAAACCTCCATCGGTATGCCTTCTAGAAGCCCAATTATCCCTAATGCTGGATTTCCTTTTGGTTAGTACATGTATATGGGAGCAAGCAATCCACCTCCCTCACAAGGGGGGCCTGTTTTCAGAAGTAACCAACCCATGGGGGGATCCAATGTCCATAAAAATATTCCTTTTACTGGAAGGACACATATGCATGGTAGTTTACCTTTGCAAGTTAGTGGTGGTGTTTCTGGTAGTTTCCCATCTACTTGGGGTAGTAATACCCCCAGTGGATTCCCCTCTTATGGGGGAAATCCTTCTTATGGAGGTAATTAATTTCCTGGGGGAATTCATGCTTTCCCAGGTTCTTATGCTTTTGGTATCCAATATATGGGGGAACCTCATGGTCCAATGGGTTTTAATGCCCAATTTACTTTAACACAAAATCCATTTACCAATACGCAACTACCTTTCTTATCTACACTTGACTTAGATGATTTTTTGAGGCTAACTAATGATCCCATTTTGCATAACCCCTTATGGACACCAATTCCACACAAGATCCCTTCATACATCCCTAAGTTTTACGGTAATACGAGGGAAGACCCATCAACGTATATTACCACATATCATTTGTGGTGTGTCTCTAACTCTATGTAGAATGACAGTGTCAAATTACATCTTTTCCCTTGCACCCTAACCAGGTGTGCCTCAAAATGGTACATTGAATTGTCTAGGGCCTCCTACATGAGTTTCAATACCTTAGTGATGGATTTTTTAACACATTTCTAATTACCTATATGATACGAGATATGAATAGATATTTTGAAATCATTATGTCAAAACACCAGCACCCATATTTCTGACCACATTCATGAATGGAGGCCAAGGCGAAGGATTGGAAAGGCCGCCATTCCTAATCAATTGTTAGCAGATTGGTTCACGGAGTCACTCTTACCTCCCATTTCTTGTGATGTTGCTATGGCTAGGGTTGTAACTAAGGAACAAGTGATACGTCCTTTGCATCACTTGGATTTGATCTATTCATAGTCTGGCACCTTATACAACATCATCCCACATGCTCCTTGATCGTCAACTAATCCATCACGACCCACACCCGGACCACATGCCAATGGTGTGGTTGGTTCAATCTCTACTTCAGTAAACCGGTTACGTGGGAATATTAATTAGATTTTCATTTCCAACCCATCAACTTCAACTGCGTCTACTACCAAGCCACCCAATGTTCCAATTAAAACCTATGAGGTGAATACAGTACAATCAAAACCGTAAAAATATCAACAATATGGAGGTAAAAAGAAGAAAAAAAAAACCAAAAATACTTCTAATGAGTCTGGAACGTAGCAAGCACCACCTCCTAATCCCGGGGGAAACAAAAAGGAAAGGAAACCTAAGTTCCCATGGAATATTTTTGGGGGCGATCATATGCCTTATTTCTATCCTTGCATTAAGGAATTCAATGAGTTTATTACTCCTAAAGACTCCACCTCACCCCCCGCCGTGTTGACACATCCCTTTCCTAATCATCAACATCAACAAATGATAGCTTCCAATCCTCCATCTTTGCAAGGGGTAAATTGAGGTCATCCTACCCAAGGGGATGGACCATTGAACATACTCCTATGTGAGAAAATGATCTCCCTTACCACTAGAAACCGTAGTTATGAGAACCTTGAGACTAGTTCTCATGAAAAGGACTCAGCTTCTCCACCCCAACTAAATGGCCCTCTCCAAATAGAGAATATTGTTCTTGACATAGTTATTTGAACTCCCAAATGGGTACTTTGTTGAGTGACACATAATCCCAATGCCAGAGCTGGTCATAGTTACAATATTGTTGAATATTTAGCTCAGGCCCCTTGTGCGTTGTCTTCTCTAAAAGTGTCGAAAAGTTGTATTACACAACAAAAATCACTGTTGTTGTCCATTGGTGGGATTGATCCCATGGAATCAAGTTTGGTTGTTTTTGATATGGAACATATCCAACCAACGCTCTCCCACCAAATCACATTTGATATACAAGTGGTTGTACATGGGAAAATAACTTTCATACTATCATTGACGAAGGAGCATAAACTTGTGTTATGCCCATCTCTTGATGGTGATAGATAGGCTCTCCTGATCTTGTTGAATCCTCTACCACTTTGAAAGCATTCGATGGTCGAAATTTAACACCTCATGGAATCCTTAGTGCCTTACCAATTGAACTTGGGGGAAAAAATGCTACGGTCGATGTTGATGTCATTGATTCACCTGTCGATTACAATATGTTATTGGAGCATGGTTGGTTCTATGACGTGAAGGAGGTAGTCTTGTCAGTTTTTTGACTACAATGTTCCTCCCACCAAGGGAATATTTTCACTATAGTTCGTCTTGCTTACTGCAAGCCTGATATACGACTCAATCCTAGGGGTAATTTTCATTTCGTAGGTGGTCTCGTGAAAAAATATGAGAGTGTGGGTGATGGGATTCTTAAATATGCATAATTAATGGGTTCTTTCCCTTTTCCAGCACCTAGCACCTAAAAAATGGAGGCCCCTATTTGCATGACCTCTTCCATTATTCACGACTCCCTTGGTTCTTCTAATCCTTGGATTCTACCCAATGTTACGGATGATGATGATGCTGGAGATTTTATGCCTTCGTGTGATAAGCCTTGGGAGGATATGCATCATCGTTCCTTTAACATTCCTCATTGATCCTATTCTTCTGTAACATAAATACAAATGTAAGTGTTTGTTGGAAAATAGCTCAAGGCTAAGGCCTTTCCAAGAAACTTTGTAAGTATTGTTATTTATTTTACTAAGTTGTAATTTTGAATTTGTAGACTTAGGACATTGAAGGTTGTCACACAACTAAATGATGGGGAAATGGAATCCACTAGGGAAAGGGGCGAATGAAAAGGTAGCCATGCAAATATAATGATAGATGATGGGTTTCATCTTAGTTCTTTGGGAACTTGAGGAAAAGTAAAGTAAATTACTTGTTGACCTTAAGTTATAAGTGTCATCGTCATAGGTTGAGGACAGTGACTATTCGTTGCAAGCTAATCATTAACTCCTTAAACCTATCTACTAGCATAAAGTAACTATTTCTAGATTATCCTCAACAAAACTAAGTGATCATATTAGATATGATTACTATCTTAGGTCCGACAAAAGGTGTCAGGTAAATATATTGAAAAAATCCTAATTGGACCAATTTACTAATGGATGAGTTGACTAGCCAACAAATTGGTTGGCTAGTTGGAACAAAACCATCAGTTGTGGTGAAAATAGGGAAGAGTTTAAAGAGGCGATTATGTTTCATGACCAAAGTATGTGGAAACATTCTTCCTTAGTTTGATGGATTTGGTTACATATTGGATCTATAAAAGGATGACCCTATGCGTTCAAATAAACATGGTGAATTTTGGCTAATGAACAATGCATTTCAATGTATTATCAATTCTGATATGTTTTACTTATGTGTTGGAACATTTTCTCTTGACACCATCTCTTATTGGAATAATTAGCTCTGTGATATTTCTAATTCCCTAGTTTCTCCAACATGGTATTAGAGTTGTTGGTATGAATCATAGCCTATTGTCAAAAAGTATCTTTGAGCTGTTGACTAGAAACACTCTATTGTGTCATATATGTTTGTGTTTGAATCTATGTTTCATCTTGAAGAATGTATTGGGGTTTAGTCAATAAATCAACCTTATGGATTCCAAGAAAGGACCTATGATAATCAATGGTCACAACTATGGAATATGCGCACAAGATATCGAGACCTTGCTGAAAAGTAAGGTCCTCTGCCAATTTACCAAGATCATAATCCTAGATCGATAGGATGACCAACAAAAGTTCATCCTTGATAAGAAGAAGGATGAAACAATAGGAGTGATTACCACTTATAATTTGACGGAGATTTTCTTTAATACAAGTAGGATAAACTTTCCTCATCAAGTCTAGAATAAATTAAAGAATCTATTTGATAAAATTGAAAAAAGTAAGGTTATTTAGATTCAAAAAGAGTTAATCTCTCAAAATACTCTCTCCTTTAAAAGGAGTGAGGAATATTTGTCATGTTTCAAGGATATACAACTGAAATTAGGTGAATGTGGCATGGAAATCATAAAGAAATATGGTAAGTTCAATTAAATGATCCTCATAAATATGGATGCACCATATGATGTATTATGTTCAACACTTTGCGCTAATGTTGAACATAATACATGCAATAAGGACTACCTTTGAATCTTTATTTGGATTGTTGATTAGGGAACATGAGAAATTTCTTGATAAAGGTGAATTAAGTGCCAAGCATTTGGTCCATATATTGAAAGGAAAATGTTGACAAAACAATATTGAAAGAGGTTGATGGGGTAACTTGAAAAAAATCAGAAGTGCATTGGCCAGAATTAGAAGAAGAAGAATGATGGTTTGACTAAGAAGGATAGGAAGAAAAATAACTTCCATTTTTGTGGGAAATTAGGACATATGGAGAAGTCTTGTTGGAAAAAGATTAACGATCTAGAAAGGAGGGTCAAGAAACTTGAAGTAGACATGCTGATTCAATGATCGACCAATGGTAAACATTGAATTCTAAAAGGTATGGAAAATAATTATACATTTTATATTAGTTCTTGTTAGGCCATACATACCTTCATTGATCAAAGTGAGTGTATATTTGATATTGGTTTAGTCACCATGCAGTTAAAAATGCTTCTCTTTTTTCTTCCTTATGTGAAGCTAGAGATTTTTTTTTTGTAGATGATTATCCACTTACTATTGATGGTCGTGGTAAAATTGAATTTCAAAATGATTAATGTGTATTATGTACCTAAATAGAGTGAAAACTTGTTGTTGGTAGCACAACTTACCCACACTGGAAGAAATGATGAATCATGGCTAGATCAAATTGTTGTGAATTATGTGAATGGCTAGATCAAATTGTTGTGAATTATGTGAACAATTAAATTTTTTTATTCGAAGGATCTCTTGATCCTAAATATGGAATCCATGAATTTCATGATTTTCCCAAGATAAATACAATAATGAATGCACTCATAGTTCATACTAATAAATACAATAATGAATGCACTCATAGTTCATACTAATGACTATAATAAATTTTGGAACGTTTAAATTTCTAAGTCTTGAAAATGATGGTGAAACATGACATCGTTGTTGGACTACATAAAATTGTTCCCCTCGATGGAGTATGTGAATGATGATGTGTCCTTAGGAAGCATAATTAGGATCCATTTAATACCAAGAAGGCTTGGAGAGAAAATAGAACTTGTCCATAGTGATTTTTGTTACATGATCAAACTATCACTAGTTGGTGCAAGGTGTATTTTAACCTTCATTAATGATTTTTCCATGTATGCTTCGCTATATTTCTTGAAGAATAAGAGTATGATGTATTTTAAAAGTTCAAGGAATTCGGTGAATTAGCTTAAAGGAAAATGCAGTCGACATGTGAAATGTTTAAGATTAGAAAATGGTGTAAAATATGTGGGTAGAGTTTCTGAAAACATTTGTGACAAAAAAAACCTCCTGGAAAGATGTGTGCCTCGCAAACCTTAGTAGAATGAAGTAGCAGAAAGAAAAAAATGGACATTAGTCAAAATGGTACACTGTTTGATTCAATCCAAATAGTTTCCGACTAGCTTCAGGGCGAAGCTGTCTACTATTCAAACTATTTGTTGAATCTTATTATGACTGGAGTTGTCCTTAACGTGAATCTTATTGATAAATTGAATGGAAGGAAACCATCAATTGGTCGCCTTAAAATGTTTGGATCTATTTCATGGGAACACCTTCTAGACAACTACATAAATAATTTGGATGCAAAGCGTGATGCTTGCATCATGATGGTATATTCTAAAGAGTAAAAAACCTAACGATTGTTTGATGAAGTCAAACAACATATCATCATTTGAATGAATGTTGTCTTTTATGAGAATACATCAACTATTAAACTATCAAATTACTCCTTTTGGAACTAGTACATTATGATGTGAATTTCGATGTATTTTTCGACAATGATGGTGAAAATTGCAGGGTTTACCGGAAATTCATTCCCATTTCTGAATTTAATCCCGGATGAATTCGTACTTCTGATGTCGATTCTCTGTCATTGGAATTGAGATGTCTATACATCAGTACAACCTAGTTGTTACATGTGCTATAACCTTATTTTCCATCGTATAGGCTCATTGGAGACCAGACTTCATTGGATAGCTGAGACACTTACTTACACTTTTCTCTTGGCCCCTTTTTCCCATGTTTTGACGACCATCGCTCTCTGCTTGCCTTTGGGAGGGTGATGGCCATTCTTCCATACCTCCTTGCATTCCCATGGGGGATGACACCATCACTCCTTGCATGCCTTAGGGGAGTTGATGGTACACCTATGCTTGATTTTTGGGAAACATTTGAAATGGATCATGTGCATGACTTGTATCCAACTCATCTATCATGGGAAATCACACACTAGCTCGAGCCTGTCTGCCCTCAGGATTCTAGATTCATCCTCCATTAACCCTCCATTCAACTATTTATTGAGGCCATTTTCATGAGAAAGAGGATACTCTTCTAGTGCATTGTTATGTTGGTCGTATTTCTCTTGAATCCCTCAATCATTGTGATCAACCTATTCTTCTAAGTCAGGGAAGGTATGGATCATGAAATTTGGAATAGATCTGCATCATCAACTCAAGGTATTATATGAGGCATGTCTCTTTCTTTGATATTATATAGACATATGTTCTCCCCCCCCCTCCACATCATGATGTTTATGGATGATTATGAATGTTTATGTTTCATATCTAAGTAATTCATGTTATGTATATGTAGGATATGATCCTTCTTGAGTATATTAGATTGGACCTTGTTTATGTGCACATAGAGATATATGCTTATGTTCATTGTCATTCACATTTATATGTGTTAGAAGAAGTTGAGGAAGGTTCATGTGTTTCTTTGTGTGCAGGGCACTAGCTAAGTGGATATGGAACCAATTTTACTAGATTTACAATGGTTGGGATTGGTCTTCACCAATGGACTTCACATAAGTTGAGGTATGCCCATCCTTCTCTTCTCTCTCTTCTCATATCTTTCTTGTGAATGACTGATTGGATCTATTGCATGCATATTTGGGTCTGGTGGAAGAATACATATTAGTCTATCCTATAGTCTGTAATGGATTAGGGAAAGGATCCATGAGAGTGCTCATCTATTCGCAGGAGAGATAAATTTACAACATAACTGGAAACTCCACTAGGGAAGGATTGATTATGATTTCCCTATTTTCATCTTTTGAATTCCTTGAATTCTTGGTTTCTTGGAATTCCCAAGTCTTTAATTGGATCATTAGAGTCTTCATACATAAGTCCTTGGCCTATACAACCTATGCAAGCCCTCATATCTAGGTCTAATCTTTAATTTTTTGGGTCATCCATAGTGCCATCGCCCCTTGTCTTTGGGATCTAGAGAAAGTCCATCATTCCCTGTAGGATTTTAGGGGGGCGATGCTACCTTTGACATCACTCCCCACTAGTCTTTGACAGCACGATGGTTCTTTGAATTTTCTTGTGGCATCAAAATTTTGGGGGTATTTTTCTTCGAATATGCTGGAAAATAATTCTTTGGACTGTGTATTGGTGCTTGACACCTATGTATAACACTCAGACTGTCCTCTTTTGATTTGTTTAAGTGTTTTTGTTTGCTTTCATTCATCCTTGTTTAAGTGTGTTTGTTAGCGATTGAATTAGTGCTTGAGTTTCTAATTCAACTCCTCTGGCCTGTAGTGATCTTGAAGGACTGTCATATCCTCTGTTGCTGTCCTTAAAACCCTATTAATTTATATCTATAGCAGGGAACCTTTTTTTCCTTTCATGGTTACACATTATATGCCAAACAATGGAGTGTTTGCAATGATCAATATCATAGGTGGTCTTTAGTTGTCCTTTTGATCATGTTTTTGTCTTGTTAAGTTAAATATTGGAAGTTGTCCATCGCATGCACTTTCTTTTTGTTCATTTTGTTTCACATTTATAAATGGAAGAAAAAAAAAATATTTTTACACTTTGCATGTACATAGCTTCTTGTTTGTTGTGTTTTTTTTCGATTTGATTGCATTGCACTAGATATTTCTTATGATCATATTTGCATGTTTTGTTGGGTTCTTTGAAGGCTGAGTCTATTGTTTTTGATAAAGAAAAGAGATCTATTCCCTCTCATTGATAGAAGTTCATCGAAAGAAAAAAATGAATTTTCATTTTGCATTCTTTCTATCCTTTGAGTCAAGAGTCTTTCACATCACCAAGTCTCACTCCATTTACCCGCTTCACTAATTAATAGCCATAAAAATAAGTGCTAATTAAAATTCATTAGACATTTTTCTTTGGTCTAGAAAACCAACACTAGCTTAAGGTGTAGGGCCTTGGAATAGGATTGGAGAGGACACTATCCAAGGCCATAAAAACAACTAGAGTCCTTAAAGAGTGTAAATACATTAGTAGTGAGAGACACTTGTCAGGAAAGATATTCTAACACAAGAGTCAAGCATGAGCTCAAGCTAGGTGCATTTGGAATATATCCCCTCTCGGTGTGCTTAGTGGGTTATTATGTGTATTGGGGCCTGGTTGGTTGGAAGTCCTCGATGTGACACCTCTTGACTAGGATTTAGGTCTTTGACATATGTCACACATTCCCTGTCCATAGATCTAAACTTGAATTAGTATTTTTCTTCCTGGTCATTTTTTCGTGAAGTGGTATCCATAGTTTCCTTTCCCAGGTATCTACATAGGTGACTGTAGGTAGGAAGTGCTTTTGGTACCTGAGACAAACGATATATCATCTACTTTATCTACCCTGGGGGTTTCCAGCAAGCACTTAGACCTTGTATTTGAGAGAGTATGAGGGGTTATCGTAACTGTTTCTCTACTCTTTGATCATGGATTGAGACCCACCTCTGGAAGATCCCTATGATCTAATTGGTTTTCCTATTGATAGACTATATTTTTTCTAGGGGTGTGATGTGCTTTTATCTTGTAGTTGGCCTTAGGATTGTTATTTTTTGTTTGACAATTCAATTATTCACGATGTCCAATCTACCGATTCGTCAATATTGACATATCAGGGGCCTCTCTTCTGTTGAGGAGGAAACTCCACCTATTCGAAGGAGATTCACCTCTCCACTAGAGGTAAGAGAAACTATCAATTTTGAAAGTGATTCGTTTCATACTACTAATTTTGATGTTGAATTTTTGGATGAAGGATTCGTGCCACATTTTAACCCTTCTTTGACCAATCCTTTTGACCCCATACTTGAGCAAGTGAGACCTTTACTTGGTGATTCTTTTTCACTATTTAGCCATATGATGTCTGGGACTAGCATGTCATCAGCTATGGAAGAACCTACTCTGTCTTCCTTGGTGGTGAAGGAGAAACTTCAGTTAATTCTCCCCAACCATCTACAAGCGGGTCAAGTTATCCATCTACTGTACCCAATACATCCACCATTTCCCCTTGGGGAGTACCTTCCATACCTACTGTTTCATCCATAGGTCAATCCTGTAATCCACCACCAAGTGGACCATTCCAACAATTCTCCCCAACTTTCACTTTTTTTTTTTTGGGGGGGGGTACTCGTACTTTCAACACTAGCGGTAGTTTCCGAACCTCCATCGGTATGCCTTCTAGAAGCCTAATTATCCCTAATACTGGATTTCCTTTTGGTTAGTACAAGTATATGGGGGCAAGCAATCCACCTCCCTCACAAGGGGGGCATGTTTTCAAAAGTAACCAACCCATGGGGGGATCCAATGTCCATAACAATATTCCTTTTACTGGGAGGACACATATGCATGGTAGTTTACCTTTCCAAGTTAGAGGTGGTGTTTCTGGTAGTTTCCCATCTACTGTGGGTAGTAATACCCCTAGTGGATTCCCCTCTTATGGGGGAAACACTTATGTCGCGAGAGTTCCTTATCCTAGGGGAGTTCATTATCCTTATGTTGGGGTAGTTCTATGTATGGGAACAATTCATTCTTTGGGGGAAACCAACCTTATAGGGGAAATCCTTCTTATGGAGGTAATTAATTTCCTGGGGGAATTCATGCTTTCCTAGGTTCTTATGCTTTTGGTAGCCAATATATGGGGGGACCTCATGGTCCAATGGGTTTTAATGCCCAATTTACTTTAACACAAAATCCATTTACCAATATGCAACTACCTTTCTTATCTACACTTGACTTAGATAATTTGTCGAGGCTAACTAATGATCCCATTTTGCATAACCCCTTATGGATACCAATTCCACACAAGATCCTTTCATACATCCCCAAGTTTGACAGTAATACGGGGGAAGACCCATCAATGCATATTACCACATATCATTTTTTGTGTGTCTCCAACTCTATGTTGGACGACAGTGTCAAATTACATTTTTTCCCTTGCACCTTAGGTAACCAGGTGTGCCTCAAAATGGTACATTGAATTGTCTAGTGCCTCCTACATGAGTTTCAATACCTTAGTGATTGATTTTTTAACACATTTCTAATTACCTATCTGATACGAGATAGGAATAGATATTTTGAAATCATTATGTCAAAACACCAGCATCCATATTTCTGACCACATTCATGAATGGAGGCCGAGGCGAAGGCTTGGAAAGGCCGCCATTCCTAATCAATTGTTAGCAGATTGGTTCACGGAGTCACTCTTACCTCCCATTACTTGTGATGTTAATATGGCTAGGGTTGTAACTAAGGAACAAGTGATACATCCTTCGCAACACTTGGATTTTATCTATTCATAGTCAGGCGCCTTATACAACATTATCTCGCATGCTCCTTGATCGTCAACTAATCCATCACAACTCACACCCGGACCACATGCCAATGGTGTGGTTGGTTAAATCTCTACTTTAGTAAAAAAGTTACGTGGGAACCTTAATTAGATTTTCATTTCCAACCCATCCACTTCAACTGCGTCTACTACCAAGCCACCCAATGTTCCAATTAAACCTATGAGGTGAATACAGTACAATCAAAACCGGAAAAATATCAACAATGTGGAGGTAAAAAGAAGAAAATAAAAGCCAACAATACTCATTAGGAGAATTTCGAGGTCTAAAATGGGACTCCTAAGAGATATAATAAAATATTATGAGTGATGCATTTTGTGGGGGAGGTATATTTACAACTCAGTTTTTACACTACAACCAATCTAACTATGGTTAAATTTGATTGAAAAGATGTCTGAAATAAATAAATAAATAAAAACTTCTTTGATGTGACTAAAAGTAAGAGTACTTTTAAATAGATGAATTGCTTTTAAATATAATATCATGAATGTACTTATAAAGTAATGTACTCATAAGTTTGAATTTTAAAATATAACTTATTCAATATTCAAAATATATTTATAAAACTATATATTTGTAATTTGAATTTTAACATAAAGTAAATTTTATGAATAAATTATCATTTTTTAAGAGTATATATTTATTATATAAATCTAACTTGTTCATTAAAAATAAAACTCAATCATATATTCATATAAATAGTACTTATATTTTTTTATAAATCTAAATTAATCATTTATTTATATTATTATTAATATTTATATTAAACATCTATTTATATAAATATCTGCATTATTTAAATATAGTTAATAAAATTAAATATTTTTAAAATATTCATTTAACAATCAATAAATTTCATTTGTTTTATTTAATTCAATAACATAAAGGATTTAATAGGAATCAATGATCCCATAGCAAGTATTCCATTGCATATATACCTATGCATTATTAATTACATATAAAATTAAAAATTCAATAGATTAATATAATATGTATTTGTTTTAAATATTAATTTAATGGATTTAGTTCTCATTTAATTTAATTTAATTTATTTTATGTAGAACACATGACATAACAATTATGGATTTTTAAGTTGAATATTAAGTATTCATTAAATAAGGAGTAAATATTTAAAATAATATATTCTATATTGAAAAGTATTTACACATGTTTCAATTTTTTTATGTTTTTAATTTATTATTTAAAAGTATAAATTATATATTATAAAAAACATTAAATATGTAAATATACGTATTAGAATATTAAATATATATATTATAAAATATAAAATATATATTTTATATTGAAAAGTATTTAGATGATTTTGATTTTCAAGAGATTTTAATGTTTTTTATATTTATAATTTATTATTTAAAAGTATATATTATGTACATTGAAAAGTAATTACAGATTTGATTTTGAATAAAGCATTTATGTTTTTGGTATTTGTAATTTATTTTATATGGAAATATAGAGAGTACCTTTCTTTTTAAGTACTTTAAGAGTACTTTAATACATTTATATTATATTCAAAAGTTATTTATAAGTACTATTTTCATTATGAGTACTTTACTTACAACATTGATATGGTTAACTATGGGTTTTTATTCCCCATTTAGAATTTGACAAACAAGCACATTTAACTCAACCAATGCCACTTCAACTATTATAGATGATGTCATCCTCTAAAATGTGATTGGTTCTTTTAAAGTTGATTTTGATAGTACATTTTTGTTTTGAGGCCAATTTTTTACCTCAAAATTCTCCTAATGTTCTAATGAGTTTGGAACGTAGCAAGCATCACCTCCTAATCCTGGGGGAAACAAAAAGGAAAGGAAACCTAAGTTCCCATGGAATATTTTTGGGGGCGATCATATGCCTCATTTCTGCCCTTGCATTAAGGAATTCAATGAGTTTATTACTCCTAAAGACTCCACCTCACCCCCTGCCGTGTTGACACATCCCTTTCCTAATCAACAACATTAACAAATGATAGCTTCCAATCCTCCATATTTGCAAGGGGGAAATTGAGGTCATCCTACCCAAGGGGATGGACCATTGAACGTACTCCTATGTGAGAAAATGATCTCCCTTACCACTAGAAACCGTAGTTATGAGAACCTTGAGACTAGTTCTCCTGAAAAGGACTCAGCTTCTCCACCCCAACTAAATGACCCTCTCTAACTAGAGAATCTTGTTCTTAACACAGTTATTTGACCTCCCAAATGGGTACTTTGTTGAGTGAAACATAATCCCAATGCTAGAGTTGGTCATAGTTACAATATTGTTGAATATTTAGCTCAGGCCCCTTGTGCGTTGTCTTCTCTAGAAGTGTCGAAAAGTTGTATTGCACAACACAAATCACTGTTGTTGTCCATTGGTGGGATCGATCCCATGGAATCAAGTTTGGTTGTTTTTGATATGGAACATATCCAACCAAGGCTATCCCACCAAATCACATTTCATATACAAGTGATTGTACATGGGAAAATATCTTTCATATTGTCATTGACGAAGGAGCATAAAATTGTGTTATGGCTCTTGATGGCGATCGATAGGCTCTTCTGATCTTGTTGAATCCTCTACCACTTTGAAAGCATTCGATGGTCAAACTTTAACACCTCATGGAATCCTTAGTGCCTTACCAATTGAACTTGGGGGAAAAACTGCTACGGTCGATGTTGATGTCATTGATTCACCTGTCAATTACAATATGTTATTGGGGCATGGTTGGTTCTATGACGTGAAGGAGGTAGTCTTGTCAGTTTTTTGACTACTTTGTTCCTCCCACCAAGGGAATATTTTCACTATATATCGTCTTTCTTATTGAAAGCCTGATACACGACTCAATCCTAGGGGTAATTTGCATTTTGTAGGTGGTCCAATGAAAAAATATGAGAGTGTGGGCGATGGGATTCTTAAATATCCATCATTAATGGGTTCTTTCCCTTTTCTGGCACCTAGCACCTAAAAAATGGAGGCCCCTATTTGCATGACCTCTTCCATTATTCACGACTCCCTTGGTTCTTCTAATCCTTGGATTCTACCCAATGTTACAGATGATGATGATCCGTAACATTGATCTTGATCCTCACCCAGTTGCCGATTTTGATCCATACACTATGTCTTCTTGGGATAGTTCTTCATCTACTTCACATGACTTTCTGACGGATGATTTACCATCTAATGAGGCAATTATGGATGTCATAGATTCGTGTGATAATCCTTGGGAGGATATGCATCATCGTTCCTTTAACATTCCTCATTGATTCTATTCTTCCGTAACATAAATACAAATGTAAGCGTTTCTTGGCAAAGAGCTCAAGGACAAGGCCTTTCCAAGAAACTTTGTAAGTATTGTTACTTATTTTACTAAGTTGTAATTTTGAATTTGTAGACTTAGGATACTGAAGGTTGTCACACAACTAAATGACGGGGAAACGAAATCCACTAGGGAAAGGGGCGAATGAAAAGGTAGCCATGAAAATATAACGATAGATGATGGGTTTCATCTTAGTGCTTTGGGAACTTGAGGAAAAGTGAAGTGAATTACTTGTTGACCTTAAGTTATAAGTGTCGTCGTCCTAGGTTGAGGACAGTGGCTATTCGTCGCAAGCTAATCATTAACTCATTTAACCTATCTACTAGCATAAAGCTGACTATTTCTATATGATCCTCAACAAAACTAAGCGATCATATTAGATATGATTACTATCTTAGGTCTGACAAAAGATGTCAGGTAAATATATTGCAAAAATCCTATTTGAAAAGAAGCTGAGGATTTTTCCTATATTTTTTACCGTAAGTATAAGGTAGGAGGAGGATACATTTATAAAAGTTATCTTTATGAATTATTTATACAAATAAATGTTTTGAATTATATATATAGATAAAGAAAGAGATAAATAAATTATTATTATAATATGATTTAAATAAATTGTTACTATAGTATAATTATAATAATTATACAATTAGTGCTTTGCTTAGGCAAAATATATATGAGTTCAATTATGTATGTTTTGTGACACACACATAAATAATAATAATAATAATAATAATTACATATGACTGTGATCATTGACAAGAAGAGCGCACTCCTGGATAATAAATATATAGTTAAAACCTTAAATAATTTATGGGAACGATTAGGATTTCCAGTATCAAAGAAGGATTGGAACAATATTGGAAGAAAGGTGCACATTCATTAAAAGCAAGTAATTGTCTTTATGGGAGGGGAATCACGTCTCCTTACGATTGACAGATGGTAGGTTGTCTCATTTGGAGTGATTGAGATCGTTGTGCATTAAAGGGCATGGAGCCTTTTGTTGAAATGCTCCATGAGGGAAGAACACTTTTTTTTTTTGGTTTTGGGGAAGAATAATCAAATTTTGGAGAGAGATCGTCAGGTAGAAGAAGATATGGAGGATCTTTGTGCTCACACTGAGGAGGAGAGAGGGCGTAATCCCATTTCCTTCTGCACCTTTTTATTTTGCTTGTGGAGAGTGCAATGGGAACTGGGTGGGAAGTGTGTAGACCCAGTTAAGTGTCTATAAGTAATTTTATATATTTATTTTTAACGAAGCTCAATGGTGAGCTCCATGGGAAGGGTGCAGGCCCGATATAATGGCTTGCAGTCTCTCTCTCTCTCTCTCTCTCTCTCTCTCTCTCTATATATATATATATATACATATACTCTTTAACCAAGCTCAAAGCGTGAGATGAGACAGTGAGCGCGCAAACATAGATGGCACAACCAAATATTAAAGTGTAACATCCCCATTTTGACCCATAGGACATATTTGGATTTCAATGTAAATATTATATACATGCGATGTGTGTTTTCCTAGCGTGGAGCTCAAGGCCAAGGCCCCACTAGTGGATACTAGGTTTTTATGTAAAGGCAAGTAGTTTATATTCTATTATTCATGCGCTATTAAGCCATGGGATATTGTAAATTATGTAAATGTTAATATTGCAATAAAATACCAAAGAAATTGGCTACAGAGGAAACTAATAAGAGGGGGCCATGTGTATCCACTAGGGAGAGGTGAGGGGGTTGTGGGATTGGACCATAGATTTCCAAATGTCACCTTTAGAACCCCTTTGACCTTCCCTGTTGACATTTAATTCTACCGCAAAAGGTGGTTGAAGAAACTTTTCATGAAGTCGATGGAGTGTGGACAATCCCAAAATACAGATGGCAGGGTATGGGACTCTGTCTGCCTTGATCCATAAGTTACTCTACCCCTAGGAATTCGTATTCCCTGAACCCCATTCCATTAGGGGGGAAACCAGAGTATTTCAGGAGAACGGAGATCCGAGCAACGAAGGGAAGAAGAAAATCATGATTCTGAAAAACCTCGATTTTTGAGTGTTGAACTTGCCCAGAAACTCATGTTGGAAGCTCAATCCAGTAGGGGATTCGTTGGCCTGAACCCCAGGGAAATATGCAGCATGTGAAAGGCTCATGAACCTATGAGAAAAACCTATTTTGATGGCCTAGAACCCAACTGCGGGATAGAGTCACTTGGGCCATAGAAATTGAGAAAAACCCAAGTGGAAATGACAGAGAAGAATAGGACATAAGGTATGGTTTCTTGATAAACACAGTGAAGGCCAGAGTCTCAAGGAATCAACAGCTTGGACCTTTCTATTCCCACCTTGAATAGCACTGGAGGGAAGGAGCACTTGAGGGATTGAGCTGCAGCGAAGGGGACCTTCCTTGTTTTGGGTGTGGTAGGTATTGTGGGTGCCAAGATTGTCTGAGTGTGAATTGAGAGGCCTGTAGCTCTGAGGTTGAGCTCATCGGATTAGCATCCTCCTCCATTGTTCCTTACATGCTTGATAAACCCAACTATGTGTTGGCTTAGCATGTGTGTTTGTGTGAATACATGGCTGTGAGTGAGCCTGTTTAGTTCCTCCTTAGTGGATACACAACCTAGCTCGGGGGTGGTGTCTCAGCTGAAAGAATATAGGGTGGACAAAGACCTATGGTTGGGTGGAACGTTGCTCTCACATATCCAGTTTCTTGGACACTTCATCCTATGAGATAAGTGTTTTCTATGGTTCTCAATGAAAATATATCCTATGTCGTGTTCATTGGTTATTTCAAGTTAATTTGAATGGAATGAGAATATGTAATTAACCAATAGGAAGTCTATGTATAATCCTGAACATGAGGTTGGTGCATTGGTTGTTTGTTTCATCATTTTTCTTATGTTAAGTATGTTGTTATGCCGTTAACCCTGTACGTTGTAGATGCATTAACTAGATTTAATTTCACTATGTATGTCTACTATGCATTGCACACATCCTTAGCAAGTTTGTAATTCATCAAATGATCTTGGGGGAGGAATTAGACACCCCATGATGTGTTTATTCCCCCTCTGTGGTCAGATGAAGGGAGGGGCATTGTAAGGGTGATTCCAAGGCTTTTGACAGTGGGGTAAAGATGTTTTGATGGAATTCGGGGTATCTTTTTGGTTCGAAGGAGTACATTATTAGAGTTCTCAGATGAGGATGAAGATCATGCAGTTGCATAGAGCTCGTTGAGATATTTCCAACGGTACCGGGTTTTCCAAAAATGGACGAAGGATGAGGAAGTTATGGGCCTAAGAAGTTGTGTATTTGGGCTCCCGACTTTCCAAATCCGCATTGTGGATTGCAGAAGTCGAAAGGGTGTTTTTCTCCATAGTTGCGAGTTGGAGTTCCGACTTTCGAGTCCCGCAAGGAGGATTGAGGATTTTAGAGAGGATATTTCTTCGTAATTGAGAATTGGAGTTCCAACTTTCGAATCCCATATTGTGGATTGCGGACTACGGAAGCCGGAGGAACGATTCGGCATAGTTGGATATTAGTGTTCCGAATTTTTGAATCCTGCATTGCGGAATTCGGGGAGGTGTTCTTCGACGCCTTGTAATTGGCGTTCCGAATTTTTGAATCCCACATTGCAGATTGCGGAAGTTGGGGATGTGTTCTTCGACACTGTGTAATTGGTATTCTGACTTCCAACTTCCTATTTGTGGATTGCGGATTTCTGAATTGCGGACCGAAGCCATTGCGGCTATGTTAAAAGGGATAAGTTTTAAGAATTTTTTTTTATCTGGCTTGTTCCCCCATCACTCAAAATGGCACTGAGGGGATCAGGGACATGCCATAATGGTATCAGAGCCCAAGGTTGCAGCACTGGGGCTGCTTGGGCCAAAGTAGAAGGAATAATAGCTCTATGAATTGTTCCATGAGTTTATTTATGTTAAATATGGATGTTTTATGTTTTATATGTGTTCTTAAGATGTCTAATAAACGTCTCTATGATGCACAGTGTTGCAGATGATAGCATTTGAATAGTATAGCAGAGAGAAATAGGAAAGGGGAAAGAATCCCTAAAGGAAAATGGTGACCATGAATGACGCCCAGGATCATTATGAGCATGATGAAGATGTGTTAGGAGAAAATGTGCAAGAAGATCATGCGGAGATTGAATCCAATGGGAGAAGGGAGAAAATAACTCCCCAAAATTTGGTTGAAACCATGATAAGCTTCAATGAAAGGTTGATGAAGGCTCAAGAAGAAAAAAATCAACTCAATGCTCCTACTTTGTAGAGCCTCATTGATATGCAGCAGAGGGTAAACCTTGGGTCCAACCTAAGAAACATACGTAAATAAGGAAGGGGTGTAGAGAGCCGCTCTAGAGGTCATTCTAGGAAGAGGACTCCAAGCCCAGAAAGAGTTATGTGAGCAAAAAGTGCACCACGCCCTTTTCAATATATTCTTCCAGCAGGTCATGTGACTCAAGAGGCCCTCAAAGAAGCCCGAGGAATAATTTTAACAGGTTTGAAGGAATAAGGAGACCCAAAGGAATTCCACAGGGAGAATTTAGGAAGGATATGCCTCCCAACTTTGATGGAGAAGATAAGATTGGCCAAGAGGCAGAGGCATGGCTTCTTGGGATGAAGAAATATTTCCGGAGTCATGACTAGGAAATGAAAAGGCCATAATTTCCATTTACAATCTAAATGGTAGAGCTTCAATTTGGCGGGAGCACCTCATGCAAGTGAAAGGGATCAGTGAAAGGAGGATCAACTGGGAGAGATTCAATAAGTATTTTGAGGAAAAATACCTATCAGCTAGGTATCATGACAACAAGAGGAAATATTTCAATGAAATCAGGTTGGGACATAAATCTATGGATGAGCATGTCCATAGGTTTTTGGAATTGTTGAGGTATTTGGACTATATCAAGGATGAGAGGGTTAAGATCCAGTGTTTCCTTGGAATTATACCTTAGAATTTCAGAGATAGTATTGAGTTTGTTGATACACCAAGTATTGAGGAATCCATTAGGATGGAAGTGAATTGCTATGAGTAGAGAAAAGGAAAATAAGAGGTCCACCCAACATGGAAAGGAAATCCAAATGGGAGGTTTGATCAAAGGAAAAGTGGATTTAAGCCACCATTCAAGAATCAACCCATAAATTTTCTACAAGGCCAACAAGCAAGAAGTGGGAACAAGCAAACGATTGTAGCAGAAAGAGCACCAAGAGGGCCATTTCAGTGTTGGGGATGTGGAGGAAACCACGTGCTTAAAGAATGTCCACATCGGAGGGAGAATCCTCGAAGATTTCACCACTTAAAAGTAGCAGCTATGGTGGAGGATATGGAAAGGGAAGCACCTCGAATCTATACAACATTGGATAATCATCAAGCAAACCATCCTTCAGTAGTGGTGGAAGTCGATATTAATATTTCTAAGCAATCCATTTCTTTTTTGATTGACCCAGGATCTACTCATAGTTATGTTTCTCCAAAAGTGGTGGAGGGTTTTTGTCTTAGAAAAATGAAGCACAATGAGTCTTGGCTAGTTTAGTTAGCCACAAGGACCAAGATAAAAGTGAGTGAAGTAGTAATGGAGTGCCCCATGGAGTTGAATGGACTCCTCACAAAAGTAAATTTGAATGTCCTACCATTAGGATCTTATGATTCCCTAATTGGCATGGATTGGTTGGAAAGGAATAGAGCCAAGATTGATTGCTATGAAAATGTACTTGAATGCATTGATGAAGAGGGTAGACCCAGATTGGTAAGGGATATTCCCAAGCAAGTCTCAGTAAGACAGATTTCAGCCCTACAGTTGATTTTTTTTTATAAGAAGGGTTTCCAATTATATGCAGTTCATATATAAAATTCATTAGAGGACCAAGGACCAATGATAGAAGACTTATAGTTTTTGCAAGAATTCAAAGATGTGTTTTCAGATGAAGTTCCAGGGATACCACCAAAGAGAGATATTGATTTTACCATTGATCTTGTTCCAGGGACAACACCAATTTCCAAATCTCTTTATAGAATGAGCACACCAGAATTGGTAGAGTTAAAGATGCAACTACAATAATTAATGGATAAGAAGTATATCATGCTAGTGTATCTCCTTGGGGAGCATCGATGTTATTTGTCATGAAAAAAGACGGGACTTTAAGGCCGTGTATTGATTATAGGAAACTCAATAAGGTGACAGTCAAGAATAAGTATCCATTGCCAAGAATTGATGATTTGTTTGATCAAATTAAGGAAGCTAAAGTGTTTTCAAAGATTGACTTAAGTTCTGGCAATCATCAAGTGAGGATAAAGGAAGAATACATTCACAAGACAAATTTCAAGACACGATATGGTCATTATGAGTTTACAATGGTGCCATTTGGTCTTACCAATGCACCTGATACATTCACGTGTCTCATGAATAATGTCTTCAAAAAGTATTTGAATAAGTTTGTGATAGTGTTCTTGGATGACATTATTGCTTATTCAAGGAAGGAAGAAGAGCATGATGAACATCTAAGAGTGGTGTTGCAAGTTGTTAAAGAACACCAACTGTATGCAAAGCTAAGCAAGTGTGATTTCTATCAAAGGAAGGTACAATATTTGGGTGATTTCATCTCAGAAGAGGGAATTGCAGTGGATCCAGGAAATATTGAAGCCATAATGGATTGGCCTACTCCAAAGAATGTTTTAGATGTTAGATATTTTATGGGTCTTGCATGCTATTATAGAAGGTTCATTGAATGATTCTTCAAGATATCTCATCCAATTACATCATTGCAGAGGAAGAATGTTAAATTTGTATGGTCTGAAAAATGTGAGAAAACCTTTCAGCAGTTAAAGAATTTGCTTACCAATGCTCCTATTTTGAAGATTGCAGATCCAAGGAAGGATTTTGTAGTGTGCACAGATGCTTGCATTGAAGGGCTAGGTGGAGTGCTCATGCAAGAAGGGTTTGTGATTTTCTGAGTCAAGGAAATTAAAAGAGCATGAAAAGAATTATGCCACACATGATTTAGAAATAGCAGCCATAGTACATGCTCTCAAGATGTGGAGACATTATTTGTTGTGTTGGCACGGGATAGATACGCAGGAAGTGCGGAAGCTGATAGGTGCAAAAGGGTCACTCCGCGGAAGAAGGACCTTTCGCCACTTTTTGTGGAAGTATAAGTATTGTTAAATAGTTGAGTCGGTCATGTGGAACATTTTGTAAAATTATGTAAGCATATAAATAAAGCAAGATTGTAAGCCTAAGGGCAGTGAATTTTTGGAAGATATTCCTACCTTTCGACTTATTTTGTATCAGCGGTGATGTTCTGACAGTTCTCGCGACGGGTTTTCCATAGTGTTTAATGAATGCATGAAGATGTTTGGCTATGATGTGGTATTTGTCTTTTGTGTTTTTCAATGATGAATAATTATGTTGTGTTTATGATTGGATGCAACTAAATAAGATAGATCTGTTAATGTGAATGGTTTATGTCAAGTTTGCGAAATGCTTCTGATGAAAATAATGAGTAAATAATTGATTATAAAGTTAATGATCTCTGGTTCATGCGATAGTGAATTGTGTGTGAACGCATATCCTCCTTTCCATTGCAGAAAATTGGTTCTTGCAGCATCCTTATCCACCTCAGGTGAGACCTCACTTGCTTCGCAGGTGTTGCTGGGAAGGGTAACTCCTTTCCAGGCCAGTGAATAAGGGGTGGTTGGTGTTGTTGACGACAGTGCGAACCCCTGTCAAAAGACCCTGTGTCAACAAATGGTTTTGTTGTCGAGACCTTGAGGAGAAGAAAGAGGAGATGCTGTGGCACCCAACGAGGCCAGAGATCCAAGAGTGGTTCGATCAAAAAGCAGAAGAATTCGCGAAGGAAGAAAAAAGGAACTCGGTATAGACAGTAGAAATTTGGCCACAGAAACATATATATTCGAATATCCATGAAATATTCTTCCCCGAGTTCCCAGTGATACTGCAGGAGTGGCTTGTGCAGTTGACGTTCACGGGACACACCAACTAGAGCGTTGGACTAGATCAGTGGACTCTAGACTTGGTTCGACACCTAAAGCGGGTTGACAATACAGTGCCAAGCGATGTTGATTTTTGGGTTGACAATATTTTAGAAGGGTACATCACTGAGTTCTCGGTAGATACCAACAGTTCCTACAACGACGCAGAAAGACGATTCTTCAGGGGACCGAGGGGAAGGTTTGTCCTGTCGCTAAATTTGTGGATTAAGATGCTGGCATGTGAAAAGGGAATGTTGAAAATGACTTCCGATGAGTAGATGAATCGGTGCATAGGGGTTGTAAGTACCCGCGTGATTACGGATCTGCTAGAGAAGATGTGGGGTAGATGGACATGAGCGACGACGAATATTTAAGGGAAGTTGAGGAAGACTGTGGCACCTTAAGGAGTGCGATGGCATTCCGACGTCCTGATAAGAGGAGGAGGACTGAGGAAGAGTCTCCTGAGAGGATCGGAAGGAAAGACTATGAAACAAGGCCACAGAGGACAGAACTCCCTTATTACAAGGAGGAAGGCGGTGATCAGGCTACCCCAGAAGAAGGACGGATCGTAAGTTACCACATACCTTCGACCCCGCACACCACTCATCACTTCAAAGGAAGAAACAAGAATAATTCATAGAGTTGTCCCACGTGTAGTGGAAAAAGTAGCGCATCAGTAAGTAACAACAGTAGGAACACTACAATGGCGGACGATACGAAGATGCCCAGTTTTGTAGGAGAGGGGACAGAGGATCCCGAGCAGTTTTGGTTCTTATGTGAAGCAGTATGGACCGTGAAGCAGGTGCAAGATGAGAACATCAAGAAAGGAAAGTTGGCGACGACCTTTCGGGTTCGTACGTTGGACTAGTTCATAAAATTTACAAAGGTTCCAACGGGAACAACAAGAAAGACGTTGGCAGAAATTAAGACAATGATGATTCAAGAGTTTAAGAAACCCAAATCAGAGGCACAGTATATTACTGAGCTCAAAGAGATTAAGCAATACCCGAATGAGCCAGTGTGGGAGTTTGATCAGAGATACAAGACACTAATAGCGAAAGTAAGTTTTCCAATAAATGACATGCAACATAAAGAGTGGTTTATCGCCGGACTGGTACCCGCATATCCGAGGACCATTGATGCAGCAAAAGGTTGCAGACCAAGCTGAAGCATTAGAAATCACAATGAAGCTGGAAGCTTTGCCAATGGGAGAAATTGGAGCTGGAATGGATAAGATACAAGCACAGCTGGCTACACTGATGCTCCAAATACAGGACCTAAAGCAAGGAAAAGATACCCGCACAGATGTATGGTGCACCAAATGCAAGACGGAAGGCCACCATAAGGATAACTGTTCAGTGTTTCAGCAGTATTGAATTCGGGGCCACCGAACCTCCTTCACCAGGAAGGCCTGCCATGGTGTCCCATCTTCCAAGCCACGGGACATCAACCGGAGGACTGCATATACTTACAGAAGATAGTGTCGAAACCAGGAAGTCTGTATTGTAAATTCTGTCGATAAGTGGGGTACGACGAAAAGGATTGTAGAGCCCACGATTTGTTGCAAGAATGAAACATGGATGCATACTTGGTAAAGGGAGAAGAACAACAACTAGGGCTGCAGCAGCCACTGTATTCCCAGCCGCAACCGCAGTTTATTTAGGCACCACAATTTGACCAAGGAAAATACGGGAAACTACAGTAAGGCGCACTATAGTATCCGCAACCACAGTACCCAGCAGCCACTGTATCAACAATACCCACAACTGCAGTATCAGCAGGCACAGTACGGACCACCATGCAGAGGATTTGGTGGAGGATTTCGTGGAGGATGTGGGGGTGGCGCAGGAAGAGGAGGAGCCGTCGGATGGTGTTGAGGACCTCCTACATGTTATAATTGTGGGAAACAAGGACATTTCACAAGGGATTGCCCCAATCCAACCCTGCAATGCACGTATTGTAGTGGAACAGACCATGCTGTAGAGGATTTCCCACAGCTCATTTCCAAATGGAAAACAAAGAACCTGCCAACCCCACCGAACCAAAACCAGAATCAAAATTAGAACCAACTAGCGGTAGAGAAAATATCAGTAGAAGTTAGGAGAAATTCCGCAGCAGTAGGAATAGTGACACGAGGAGGAACAGTGACGGGAGCTGATAGACCGCAGCCCATTGTCCGACCAGAAGGAAAGAAAAATGTTACGTTCGATGCAGGAGAAGAAAAGGACACCTTCCTAAAAGCATAGTAGGAGGTGCTGTGACAGATTAGGAATGTACCTCTTCAGGAAGAAATCTACGATATGCCACTGACATTTGACCGAACGAAGTCGCGAGAGAAGACCACTTCCTTAAGAACCTTTTTAGAAAGTTGCTTAGAATTAGCAAAGGATGAGGAGGTGCTGGAAGAGATATCCAACATACTGCATCGATGGGAGGATGAACGCAAAGAACTCAGGGTTAATCGCATACATAAGAAAAGAAAAACAGGGAGAGAAATGAGGATGTCAGCATAAATCAGATAATTTGATGTCGACTCCATCATTTTGGATTTGGGGTCAGACGTGAATATTCTGACCAAACAGACATGGGAGACAATGGGGAAACTGCAAATGACCTGGTCACCAGTACAACTGCGATTGGAAAACCAGAGCAAAGTCACTCCTCTTGGATGATTGTGTTAAATTCCCATCAAGATCGAAGGACTTCGAACATATGCTGATTTCGATGTCATTGAGATAGTAGCTAACACATGTCCATATCCAGCACTATTGGGAATCAATTCGGCCATCGAAAATCAGGTGATCATTAATTTCAAGAAACGGATCATGTCATTTGAAGACCGAGAAAAAAGGGTTGTCGCGCCATTAGATCCTGCAAAAGGACAACGATATGCGAAACCAAACATAAACGAATATGCAGAAAGATGGGATAACTTGTACAACATTTCAGAAGAATATATCAACCCAACCAATGAGGGGGAGTTACAATGGATTAGTTCGAGATCAGCATCTTTAAACTCAGATGAAGCATTGGAGAATTGGAAAAACTGACTTCCTGAAGTGTCGTTTCATAGATGCGCAAGGATTACATAGTCGGTGCATTGGGTGGATACCGAGGAATGCGTGCTACCGACGTACAAAGGAATACCAAATCTAAGCATCTTCCTAACTGAATTCGAAGAGAAGGTAGCTGAACCACAGAGAATCTTGGACTTGGGAGAATCCCTGAAGGCTACTCCTACGCGATGGTGGGTGGCGCATAAGTCAAATGCCGACGCCTCCTCGAGGTACGTTTCGACGACACAACAACATGGAACGGATGGAAGTATGATGGTAGAGGTAACCCGGACGAACATGTGAAGGCTTCTCAAGACCAATGGGTGGTGCAACTGGAGCAAGAGTGGGTGCATGCCTTTGTGCACAGATTGGATGAAGTACCACGGAGTTGGTATGTCTCAACAGAGCTGGGACTCGGTACATTTTCTTGGGATCAGTTAACAATTGGATTTATCCAAACATTCGCCTTCTCAGATGAAAATTCCTTCATCCACGATGCACCCAAAATAACCCAGAAGACGAGCGTTAAGGAAAAACCAATAGCACAACTGACAGACCCGAGGGAAACTACGACACTGGAAACAACGATGACCCGTGGTAACACTCCAGGAAACCTAGATAATAACAATGATCCAAGAGCCACACATGTGTCGGACCCCGAAGGAAGGCGTAACATAAGGACCCCAGAGCTACCACTCGACAAATATGATCAACCAATGAGGAGTATGAAGGTAAACATTGGGTCAGAAGAAACCCCGAAGTTTGTGAACATTGGAGACTACCAGGATGAGTCGATTATCGCGAAGATGACAGATCTGCTATGCGAGTTTTAGGATTTGTTCTCAATGGACTTCTCAAGAACAAAGGGAATTTTCGGGGACCTTGGCGTAATCGACATCTCGTAGAACGAGTTCCAGGAGAATGGTTATGCACTCAGAGGAAATTGGCGACAACAGAATACATTGTGTACTGTGAAGACTAGACCCGACGAAGAGGTGTCGCCAGCACGACACCAGCTGGTATTACAATAAAAAAAAGGAAGCGATGACAGTAATTAAAGATAGCAATAAATTCACATTAACTAGTGGCAAAACCGAAAAACCAACCTAGTTAATACCAACACATGTGAAGGATATGAGTACTTGCAGTTGGATTTGGCAATTAATACCCACGATCGAACAGATGGAGAAACCCCCCTATAAAAACGAGGTAGCAGGGTCGCTCAGACCACTGTGTTTCAAATAAGACTCAACCGTGGTAGTGAATGGCCATTTGTATTTCGAGTGGGAGCAGTGAGAGACCAGGACCCACCCTTGTAACCCATGAGAAGTCGAAAGTAATGTCACCCATTCTATTAACACCCAAAAAGTGCTCACTAGCTCATTCCCTTATTTACATGACCCATTTTTCAACTTTTCCACCATTTGAGCCCCTAAAGCCATCAAAAGGTCACCAAAAAGACCATAATACCCCTTTCCCCCCTCAAAATATGTATTTTTTCCTCAAAAAACACAAAAAACCCTCAAAAAGGGTCCAAAATTCCCCAAAAATATTAAAAGGGAATAAAAATATTAAAAATATTCAAAAAAGGAAAAAGAGGGAAAAAGAGACCTAAACCATGATACCATTGGTTTCCTCAAAACCATAATGGTATTCCCCATCACCAAAAACTATAAAAAGGTGATAGGGGCTCCTCACTTTTAATCCACATTTCATCCTATCCTTATGCTGCCAAATTCCCTTTGAGAGCTATTACCTCCCATTTCGAGTTTGAAGATCCCCATTGAAGCTTTGGAGAAGAAGAGACCATTGGATATTGGAGCTTCTCAACCTTGGAGTTGCTCAACACCCACCATCCTCACCATTTGAGGTAATACAAAATCAAATTCTTTTGAATCTCTTGTCTTATTTGCTTATTGTTATCAATCTAGTTCTTTATTTCTCTTACATATGCCAATGTTAGATTAGATTAAGTTTATTGTTATTTGCTTTTCATTCGAGACTGCTATTACAAGTTAATAGGTGCATCCTTGTGCATGCTTGGTTGAAAAACTAAGCAACAGTTTTTGGCGACTCCACTGGTATTCGAATTTTTGAATCTTACACTTTAGCTTTAGATCTTCATTTTTTACTAGTTTTTACCATTCCAATTTGCAGATCTGTCATACTAGATAGCATATTCATTGATGCCCTAGATTTTGGCCCTTTCTGTAGCCTTTAACAGCCCAAAATTTCACTTTTCGATTTAATTTCCGGCGATAATTTTTCCGTTTTCGCATCGTGCTTTTTCGCTCGACAGCTGCGCGGCTCATCATGACTTCGTGGCCTTTTCCGCGTTGCGCATTGCGGCCTCGCGACCTTTTTTCTGCATTGCGCGTCATGGATTCGCGGCTTTTTCTTGCGATGCACATCGTGGCTTCGCGGCTTTTATCCGCGCTGCACATCACGACTTCGTGGCTTTTATCCGCGCTGCACATCGCGGCTTTGTGGATTTTTTTCGCGCTGCACATCGCAGCTTCGTGGCTTTTTTCCGCACTGCACATCGCGGCTGTGTGTCTTGAACCCGCGATGCACATTGTGGCTTTTTCCCATAAACCCGCGATGCCACTGTTTTTCGGCCAGCCCAATTTTTAGAAAAATTTTGTTGCGTTTTCTCCCATTTAGCCTATTTTCTTCCAGCATTATTTTTTCTGCAATTTTTTCCAGCATTCTGTTTTAATTATTGCAGCAATAGTAAATCATTTTCTATTACATATGCTCAATTAAAATCTTTTTAAAAAATTTTCAATAGGTGAAAGAAAGGTTTTTTAGCACTTTGTTTAGATCATAGATTTCACTTCTTTGCAAATTTCGAACCATCTTTCCGATATGCTCAAAAGTTTTGCCCAAGCAAGCGCTTATAAATACCATTTATTTCTTGCAAATTTTACGATATTTGCTTTTCTTTAAAAAATTATTTCAAAAGTCCATAGTTTTTGAATCATTTTTTGTTAAAGCATTTACATTTGAGAAAAAGCCTTTTTATTTTTTGCAAATTGAAATTGTCTTGTTTTTAATTTGTAATCAATCGCCCAAGCGAGGAAAATTCTTTTTTTCAGTTAAATAATCACACTTGCACCCAATCTTCCACATTTTTAATTAACTGAGCCTTAAAATCTGCCTAAACTCAACAAACACTTTAACCCCACTTGGGGAACACTTAAAGAATCTTGTAGCTAGGTAGGATTGGGGGGATAGTTGTTCCAATAACACCCCTCAATTATTTACATCTGAGACATAGTGGTTGACATTTAGGGTACCAAAAATCCCTTATTATTTGTTGACATGGTTATACACCAATTTATCGGGAAGGCCTCTCCCTTAGGAGGGTTGAAGTAGCCAGACTAGTTTCGGTAGCCTGAGTGGAATACCGCTATCCATTCAGTAACCGAAGGATACCTTTTGCAGTTCTCGATGTACCACTTGTATGGGAGTACAACAACGATAGAACCAAACTACAGATTCACCCAACCGAATGTGTCATTAACGGGGTATCTTAGTGGCCAAACTTTTAGGATTGTCTACTCGGTATCCCTCCCATTAGGGGGATATCTAGCCTTTGATTCCACTACTCATATTGTCTGACTTGGATTTCATCACCTTGCATAGGATATGTTTCGTTGAGTCATAATACCACTTTTAGTTAGGCGTTTGCATGCTCTGTCACCTCCTTGGTCTAGTGAGCACCGCTTTTTTCTAGGAGCCGCTTGATTTTTGGTATTCTGACCACTTTTCTTGATTACTCCACTTACTATAGCAAAGCTGTTATAGTAAGTGTTTTGAGGTTGATTGTTGGCCTGAGAGCCATTGCTTTTTCACACTCCCCTCTTGCACACATCATTGCACTAAGGTCTTGAGTTTTTTTATCTCACCACCATCCATTGGCATTTCTAGACATCTCTCACCATTGAGAAATTAAGACAATCCCGACATTTTTAGGGTGAACCCCCTCAATTCGGTACACTTGACTCTACACGTCATAGACGTAGAGCGTTATCCCTTGACTCCACATGTCATCGGCATAGAACCCAGTCATCCGATTCTGACGCACCTCATTTCACATCTGATTATGAGGCTGAATCCGAACACCTTACCGAGACATCACCAACCAACCCCATGGCTGGATCACAATATGACCCCCTTTTCACTAGTGCTGTTGGGGCTATATCAATAACCCCCGCTACTATCGTGACAAATACGGTAGCCACAACCCCCTTAGGCATGCCTAATATGGGGCCACACCCGCTTTAGGCATGCCCAACACAGGACCAACACCTATATTAGGTATGCCCAACATGGGGGTCACCCCCTCTCTCATCGCCACTACCCAGATCCCAGTGATTACTGGAACCATTCCTAACCCATCTGCAACCCATGTTGCACTCGGGAGCGCAGGCCCCTCCCACACCACATCGGATGGAGGACACATCCCTTTCACACCTAGCATACCCTTAGGGGGCACTGGACCAATCCATAATGCTACCATTAGCAATTATGCACTAGTGACCATGCCACACCCATCTGCCAGTCTGCCATACATGGCTAGTCTAAACTTACCAAACCTGGAAAGGTTAACCAACGAACCTATTAGACACGAATCTGCGTGGCCCCCCATGCCCACAAAGCTTCCCTCAGATATCCCAAAATTTGAAGGAAAAGCTGGAGAAGATCCCCAAAACCATATCATGTCGTTTCACCTATGGTGTTCCTCAAACTCCATAGTAGATGATTCTATTAGACTGAGAATTTTACAAAGAACTTTGGCTCTGTAGCCAAGTGGTACATTGAGCAGCCACATGGGACCCACCCCACTTTTACATCCCTCACCTCAACGTTCCTTCAGTTCTTTGAACTACCTATATGCTATGATGCAGGAGTGGAAATACTTTTGTCTTGTAGACAAAACACCGCCACACACATCACTGATCATATCCATGAGTGGCGTAAGCCCCGTAGCCTCTGCAAGATAAATCTTGACGACCGTATCTTTTTGGATTGGTTCCTCAAATCACTCCTCCCCCTCATAGCCAAAGATGTAGCTTCTGAATGACCCCAGTCGGAAGAAGAAGCCATCTTAAAAGCCCAGCAGTTCGACCTCATATATGCCCAGTATGGATATCTATACACCATTTTACCGGATGCCCCATGCGGCGATCTATCCCACCATGACGTGCTGGGGGCATCCCGTTATTATCGGCCAGGTTATGGTGCAAAACAAACCTTTTACGATGATGAGTACAAACAACTCCCCAGACCTTTTTAGGGCTTCATCTCGTTCTGGAGCTACAACTTCGTATGCTCCAGTAACGCACACTCACCACACTCATGGACCCTCATGTCCACCACAGTGTTATGGGAAAGCACCATCAGCTTATGCACCACCTTCATACTATAACCAGCAGGCCCACCAGACTTCGGTTCAGCCACAAGCCCAAGTGGCTTATTATCCTCAACGGGTAGCACCTCTTTCTCCAACACTTCCAACAGCTCAAGGTTACCCACAACCACAACAAGCAACAGGTCCACCTCATAACCCTCCTGCTTACTACCCACCTCAACCTGCTCTAGAGCCCCCACGACCTCAAAACCCACCTACTGCCCAAGGGCATGTGTATGCACAGCAAAACCAACCTCCAAACCAGAACAACCAGCGTAACCAAGGAGGTCAACAAAATCGCGGAAGAGGGAGTAACTGTGGAAACAACTAGCAACACAACCAAGGTGGACCACCACCTAATCCCCCAAATAATAATAACGCTACTCCCCCCAACCAAAACCCTGATCGTCCACCAAAACAGGCCAAAAATAATAACTTGAGAACAAACCATCCATGTTCCATATGTGGAGTCTATGGCCATTACACACATAATTGTCCCCATTTAGATTGAGCGCGTCAACTCTGGACCGACGACGCCCAATGACAAGGACATGCTGCACAGCCAACACCTCCTCCTCAGCCACAACCCATGATATTGCAAAATCCCTTACCAAACCAAGGCATGGTAAACACTCGTCCAAATGATCCCCCTCAAGGATCCGCTGCAACATAGCAGCAAATTACTTACGTGGCAGCCAACTACCAGCATACAGAGTCCAACACTCACCATTTGCTAATGATGTCAATCTTCAAACCCGTCGAAATCAATACGGCTCTGCCCCTGAGGCCACACCTACCGACCCATTGTCGAGTACTCTCCCAACCGATCAACCACTTTGCATACCCAATATGCCCATGGACGGGGGTCCAAAAGCACCTCGTTTCCCTTTGAGACGAATTAAAAATAACCCTAACGCTTGTGCAGCTTCCAACTATAACATTGTAGAGGATTTAGCTCAGTCTCCCGCTGCTATGTACGCTCTCGAAATCCTAAGAAAATGTCCTGCACAGAGAAAATTGTTGTTATTTTCCATTGGTGCTATATACCCTAATGACTCCAAAATGATGGCTTTCGACTTAGAACAAGCTGAACCTCGCCTGCCTTCATCTCTAGCTTTTCAAGTTTCCATCTCCATTTGCAACCTCGTCGTTCATCGATGCATAATTGATGAAGGGGCCTCTACTTGCGTTATGTCGACTTTCGTATGGCAGAAACTTGGATCCCCAACACTACAACCGTCTACTACCACATTACGAGCTTACGATAGCCATGCAGCTCAACCTCAAGGTTTGTTAGTGAATGTACTCATACAGCTTGGGGGCAAACGAGTTCTCATAGATATAGAGGTCATTAATGCCGAACTTGATTACAGTCTCCTTCTGGGACGAAGCTACATGTATAAAATGAAAGCTGTTGCTTCTTCAGTTTTTTGCCTCATGATGTTCCCCCATGACGGGCGCGTAGTCAAAATCGACTAGATTACATACTATGATCCCAATGCCCCCGCAACACCTGAAAATGTTCTTCCCATGATCGAACAACCCGTTCAGAATGCACCCACATCGTTCGTCTCCTCAGTTGGACCTGGGATATATTCGGATAATCACATGACCACCACTTTCCCTTCTATCCCACCCCCTCTCCTGGTAACTAAAGTATCCGATTTGTGCACCCTATCGCACAACGAACAACAACATCCTCAGAAACCTCAATCACTGCCACAAGCACCCATCGTGCCTACTCATATCAAAACAACACCGATTCACACAATCCCATTCTTGTTTCTGTTTTCAGGAGTTGTCAGCATGCCGGTAATGGCTACACTCAACCTTCCAGGTTTAACGTTAGGATTACCTATATGGTACTTACCTACCACAACTCCCCCACCGAATCCAATCGTTGTTCTACAACCGGTACAACCCATGAATATGTCAAACCATCCACCACCTGGCATACCAAATCCCCCAAATCACCCACCACTAGGTGTTTCGAACCCCCAAAACCGACAACCTCCAACAGGGGGCACTACATCGACACCTGGTTATGTCCCCCCTCAATCCCGCCACACTGGGGGCAGAGGTCCACAAACCTACAACACTACACCCACAACTCACACCCCCCAGTAACTCCCAAATTAGCTAAGAATCCCCCAACCCGTGTGCTCCCTAAGTGCTTTTTGTGCGACGATATTGGCCACGCTACCCATCTATGTCCACAACTACCGACACTTCAAGAACACATGAATATGTTGGATGACGACACCAACATTCTAGTAGTCAAACTAGAATCCCCCCCTCAACCTCATGATAAATCATTGCACACAAACCATCCTTGTGCAATATGAAGCATCTACGGCCATTATTCACATCACTGCCCCGATCTCCCAGATTACAGAGCAGCACTATATGAGTTGAATAATGCCGACCTAGAGATATCCCCACCACTTATCGAGGAAATATTTCCCCTAGAATCTTCCCATTAAGAAGAAATCAATACCATTTATATGATTTCAACTACCTATAAACCCGAACCAATTAATTTAATGGAACACTACTTCCATACCGATGAAGAAATCCTAGAAACACTCACTGCACCGGACTACCCTTGGGATGATATGCACCATCGATCATACTTCCTCCCCTAGGCATCTACGTCCACTGCGGCAAACCAACTATCTGTTGAATCTAAGGACTTCTTACCAACCAAGGTCGATTGGTTCAAAGATCCAAAACCAGCTCCAGAAGCCTTCGAGGAAGGTAACATGGCTAACATTTCGCCCATTATAAAAATCGACATCTCCACCACCTCCGGAAAACCTGAGCTTATCTCTTTGGGCGCTTCATGCACTGAGAAAGAAACCCAAGCTTATAAGAAACTCTTCCGAGAATTTCGAGATGTCTTCACGTGGTCTTATACCGAGATGCCTGGTCTTGATCCTACCATCGTAGAACATCACATAGACACTTGGCCCAACATAGAAAGAAACCCAAGCTTATAAGAAACTCTTCCGAGAATTTCGAGATGTCTTCACCTGGTCTTATACCGAGATGCCTGGTCTTGATCCTACCATCGTAGAACATCACATAGACACTTGGCCCATCGTAGAACATCACATAGACACTTGGTCCACCAGAAACAACGTCCCATTCACCCATACAAGCTTCCAGCCGTCAAAGAAGAAATTGAGAATCTTTGAGCAGCAGGTTTCATATACCCTATTGCATACACCACATGGGTTTCAAACCCAGTACCAGTCAATAAGAAAGTCGACACCATCCGCGTATGTACTGACTTCCGTGACCTCAACCTAGCTTGTCCCAAAGACAACTTCCCCACACCATTTATTGACCAACTAATTGATGATTGTGCAGGGAATGAGGTACTTTCTTTTATGGACAGTTTCTCCGGATACAACCAAATCAAAATCCGTAAAGAAGATCAATACAAGAGCGCTTTTACAACCCCATGGGGCACTTTCGCTTACCGCGTCATGCCTTTCGGTCTCAAGAACGCAGGAGCCACTTTCCAACGTGCCATCACTTATTGCTTTCATGATCTACATAAAATCATATTAGTTTATCTAGACAACCTCACCGCTCTATCTAAGAAACGATCTGACCATTTAGACGATCTTCGACAAGTTTTCTTACGTTGTCGAAAATACAACATCTGCTTGAACCCACTCAAGTGTGTCTTTTGCATTCCAACAAGTCGCCTGCTGGGGTTTGTCATTTCAGAAAAAGGGATCATTGTTGACCCTCTAAAAGTTCAAGCCATAGTGGACCTTCCATCACCACGTACATTAAGACAGCTTCAAAGCCTCAAGGGGAAGTCCAACTTCCTTCGTCATTTTGTCCCAGACTATGCCACCACTGTACATGGTTTCCTTCGTTTGCTACGTCTTCATACCCACTTCATATGGGACAACCAAGCAGAAGGAGCTTTCACAGATCTGAAAAAAGCACTTACTAGCACCCCATTGATTTATCCACCAGATTTCACAAGAGACTTTACCCTTTAAATTTCGGCATCAGATTACGCCGTTTCCGGAGTACTCGTCCAAGAAGACTCCGCTTGTTAAGAACACGCCATTTACTATGTGAGCCAGACCTTGTCAGGCCCACCACTGCACTACCCACATGAAGAAAAAATGGCCCTCGCCGTCGTCTTTTTAGTACAAAAGCTGTGACATTACATTCTCCTCAGCCACACTACGGTTGTGGCCAATTCCAACCCAATGGTCTATCTCTTGAATCACCGCCTTCTACAAGGCCGTGTTGCCAAATGGGTGATTATGTTACAAGAATATGATCTAACTTTTAAAACCCCAAAGAGCACCAAAGCATTAGCACTCGCTCAACTCATTACGTACTTACCATCATCGTCGTCATCACCAACTATCCATACTGATATAATCGACGAACATTTGTTCATCATCTCGTTTGACGACCCTTGGTATGGCGACATTTTGGTATACATCCGCACACAGAAATTTTGACCCAACATCGACCGTGACGAACGGCGTCGCATCCGTCACCATGCCCCCTGTTATCTCCTCTATCGACGTGGCATCGACACAATATTACGACGATGCCTTTCCCAAGACGAAGGAGAACAAGTCCTTAACGACTGTCATAGTGTTGCCTGCGGTGGCCATTTTTCCGGAATGGCCACCGCCCAAAAGGTAATCCGTGCAGGTTATTTTTGGCCATCATTATTCACTGATTGTATCACAGTAGTCAAACATTGCCAAAACTGCCAACTCTTTGCCCCAAAGGCAAGAACCCCCCCTGCCCCCCTTCATCCAGTCGTCACCGCTGGACCATTTTGAAAATGGGCCATCGACTTCATGGATTGCAATACCACATCAGCCGGTGGTCACAAACACATTATTTTGGCTGTTGATTACTTTACCAAATGGGCGGAAGCCATGCCTACTTACAATTGCAAAGCCGACACTGCAACCCATTTTTTCCTCAACCATGTTATTGCTCGTTTCGGAGTACCAAAGCAACTCGTCTCAGACCACGGCTCTCACTTCGAAGATTCCGTTTGGAGAGAATTGTCCATACTCCTTAAGTTTGAAATTTATTTCTCCTCCGCCTACTACCCCCAAGGGAATGGCCAAGTCAAAGTTGTTAACAAAATTTTGAAGACCATCCTCCAGCGCACTATCGACAAACATAAATCCAATTGGAATCACATGATTTTTCTCGCATTATGGGCTTATCACACGTCGACCAAAACCGCCACCGGCTTTACCCCATTCCATTTAGTTCATGGCATGGAATCTATCCTCCCCATTGAATGCCAGATACCAACATTACAAATTTCCATAGAACTTCTTCCCGATACGTCACTAATTGAAGAACGTCTACTTCTTTTAGAGTAGGCTGATGAAGATCACCGCGCAGCTCTCCAAACAATCGAAGCCGCGAAGAACAGATCTAAACTCCATTACGATAAACATGTTCACCCACGAGCATTTAGTGAAGGAGACCTGGGTCTTGTTTACGATCAAGCCCATGACAAAACAGGCAAAAGAAAGTTCCAATCTATGTGGAAAGGCCCATATATCATACACACTTGCCTTGAACATGGAGTGTACATTTTAACCAATTCAAAAGGAAATCCCATGTGCAACCCCCCTAACAGGTTGTACCTCAAAAGATTCTACCCATAAAAACTCCCAGACACCATAGTCCATATTGTACAGTTTTTTGATTTCTTTTTTCACTGTAAATTTTCGAAACCTTAATTTCAATTCTTTCCTGCATGAGCACAGATGGATCCTGTTCCACTCTACCACATCGGCTTTGCCGATGGTGCAAGTCGTTGGTCTCCAAATCTCGCTTCAGCAGCTTGGGTAATTTATTCCCCTTCACATGAGTTGATCCACCTCGACGGAATGTGTATAGGTGCTGCCACAAACAACCAAGTTGAATACGATGCCGTGACCGGTCTCCTCGCTACCGCTCTCCAAATGGGCATAAGTCACCTTCATGTTTTCCTGGACTCCCAGCTCCTTGTTTCCCAGCTCAACAACTGTTACTAGGTATGCGATCCCTATCTATTTAGAAAATTCCTGCGCACAAAACAAATGATTCTCCATTTTGAATCCATCTTTTTTACTCATGTCCCGAGAAATCATAACACTGTAGCAGACCAAATAGCTAACAACATTCTAGATTGGCACGTCAACCAAAACATATAGGAAACACGACATGCATCACATAGTCATTATAAAATTACCAAAACACTGCATCCACATGCATAAAATATGCCTCCACGGGCGTACAAAAAATCTAAACATTGCATCCATGTGCATAACATATGCCTCCATGGGCATACAAAGAAGTAAAACATTGCATCCACGTGCATAAGATATGCCTCCACGGGCGTACAAAAAAATCAAACATGCCTCCACGGGAAAACAAACGAACTACAATTTCATCCACGCACAACAAAATGTAATCAAGACAAGATGTGCATCCACGTGCATCCACGACTATATACCAAAACATATATATATATATATCATCATAAAAGTCATAATGTCAGGAGTGCCCTCAGCACCCAAATATACAAAAAATACACTAGCCGTACAAAATGTGTATCAAAAAAATCACCCCATATGCTCATGAGCATTTGGGGGTAGGTATAAGATCACCTAATCATCATGATCACCAGGATCCTCCTACTCCCCCTCCTCTAGCTCCTCTAGATCATATTGATCTCGAGCTCTCCTCTCGACCATCACCACAGCCACTCTCAGCAGGATCAACCGCCACTCACGGGGAGCATCGAAACAACGCTCGATAGTAGGTCGATCCAAATCCCTCCAACCCTCCTCTGGTGCTCCCACTAGAAGCCCCTCTAAAGTCTCACGTATGCCCTCCAGGGAATCATCTCAAGGACGCACAACTCCTTGAGCACGAGGAGGCGGTGCCACTACAGGTGGAGGTACCACCACCATCATCTGTCCTCGACGGCCTATATGATCAGTTGGTGGCCTCGAACCAATATCTGCACAATCACACAAGTGAACCAAGTCAATATCATATAAATATCTCTAACTATACTCATAACAAAAACATCTAAACATGATATAACAGAGAACCAGATACAAAGACATACCATCTAGACCCCAGGCCTGTCCCTGAGCCCGAGGCATCTCAGGATCTCCTTGGAAGTCCATACCAGCATATGGATAATCATCAATAAGTAGGGGCATCTACTCCCACTGATCATACATATCCGCCAAACAGAACCGCCAGACACCACCACCACCCCGAGGCATCATCTCCCCCCACCGCACCATCCGCGGCTCACTCCGCAACCCCTCCCGAACTGGCACACGTGGCCGCAAGGTAGGTACCCACTCAAAAAATAAACAACAGAGGAAGGAGGCATAGCTAAACTCCCCTCCCTCCCGACTGACCTTGTCCATCTCTCGCGGAACACAGGCCAAAAACATATGACCCTAGGAAAAGTAGGTCCCTCTCAACACACGGTCTACCATCATTGTTTTCCCCCCAACCAAACGATGTGGCGCCTGTGCACCAAGCACCCACAGAACACAAGCCTCGACCGCCTGCATCTTCGGCTCCTGCAGGTCCGAAATGCTCAGTGCATTGTTCTGCGTATGAGCCCCAGGAACACAGAATCTCTCTAGTAGATCCTCGATGTCTAAACCAGCCGAAATCCTCGGCTGGAATTCCCTGATCTCCCCCAAACGGAGCAACCCAGTAAGGAAATAAACATCAGTCAAAGTGATCTCTAGTCGCTCACCCTGCACCATGAATGCACCCTTTGCCAGAACCCATAAATCCACCAATTTATTCAGCAGATCTCTGACTGAAAGCATAAGAGGAACCTAAGCGAACTTTAGGAGTCCACCCTCAACCAAGGCTTCCCGCACACCCGGGTCATCATGAATCTGACCCATCAATCCCACATCTCTCCCTCTCTCTCCCGCCACGACACTAGTGGCCTCCTCAGCATCCTACCAAAAAAAAAAGGAAAATTGCTTAGAAACAAATTCTTTTCTCAAAACCCCCATCGCGACTTTCGGGCTTTTAGCCGCGATGGCCATCACGACTTTCAGCTTCAAAGCCGTGATGCACATCGCGGGTATCAGCCCCACAGGCGCGATGGGCATCGCGGCTGTCAGCCCTGAAAGCCGCGATGAACATCGCGATTGTCAGCCCCGAAAGCCGCGATGAACATCGCGACTGTCAGCCCCCACAGCCGCGATGCACATCGCAGCTATCAAGCCGATACCCGAGATGTGCATCGCGGAAAATGAGCTGAAACCCGCGATATTCCACGTTGGGAAGCCAATGTGGAATTACGCAGCCTTCGAGGCACCGACGCTAAATAGAAAGGAAATAATTTAAAAGGCTAAGGCACATAGGCTTACCTGAAACTCGGAGAATAACAAACCAATGGTTGAATCTCCCACAAATCGAGAAAATGATCTGACCACCTCAATTCCTCTGTGAAACTCAACGGTGAAAATGACACTTGTCACATTGGGCCCACATGCTATTTATAGAAATTTGACCATTTTCAATCAAACATTTCGGCATCATACGATTTCCATTTTTCAAACCGTTGGTACTGTTGAAATCAACGCAGCGATAACTTCACGACAGTCCACTCCTTTTCCGATTCCACCAGGTCCCTTTTTCGGGCATTTTTTCCATGCCCCTTGTCACCTCGATTTGCATGCCACATCGATCGTAGTCCATTTTTGACGAGTTTTATATCACCGGATTCAGTTTTCCGTGCTCGTGACGATGCTTGAGATCATTTCTCGCTCTCACCACCATTTTTTTCGGGCATTTTTTCCCACGCCGCTCGTCGCTTCGATTTGCGTGCCACATCGACCGTGGTCCATTTTTGACGAGTTTTATATCATCGGATTCAGTTTTCCGCACTCATGATGATGCTTGAGATCATTTCTCGCTCTCACCCCCATAGTTTTTGGGCATTTCTCCAAAATGCCCCTCATCTCCTTGATTTGCGTGCCACATCGGCCGTTGCCCGTTTTTGACGATCTTTATGTCACCGGATTCAGTTTTCCGTGCTCATGACAATGCTCAAGATCATTTCTCGCTCTCTCCAATACCTTCTTGTTCGGTATAATTTTATCCCTTTTTTGGGCTGAGCAATTCTTTTACGAAAAAGGCACTTAGGGAGTTTCCGTTAAGCTCTTTTCCGACTCCTAAAACAATGAAAAGATTGCCGAGCAATCTTGCTTCCTTTCATGCTCGCTAAAAGTATTTGAAAGGGCGTCTACCTGGTATAAGTTTACCCCTTTTCCGGACCTTGTAGACTAATTACGAAAAAGGAATACTCTAGTCACATTGGCTAGAAGAGTTCTCCATTTGCATCATTTTATGCTTTTTCGGGCCTTGGAGACTAACACATGAAAAAGAACACCATCGAAGTCTACTTACTGCTTTCAGACTCTCTAGAACTGAAATCAACCATCAGCATGAACAGTCCTGGGCTTGCATCAATCCACATGACAGTACCATTTTAGAGCACACTTTTACCCCTGCTTGGAGCTCATTAAAACTACAAAGAAGGACCCAACGGTGCTTTTTAGGGCCACAACAGATCATGTCTACTCATAAGGTAGCTTCCTCATTATGGTCTCCTTGGTTCAGATTTTTCTGTAGTATGTCACCCTGAGAGTCACCCAATAGCATCCATCACCTTGTCCCCCCCAGAGTCACTCCAGTTTGCAATACATATCTCTGATCCCTTAAAGCTATGCTCCTCACACCTAAAAGTCAGTTTCCTATACTGCCAGGAAAACCATGTAATCATGCTCTGAACAAAGGAAGTTTGAATCCACCCACTCTATGACCCCAGTTTTTTCCACTTCCCCACAGTATGTCAGTATACCATCAGTACTACCACACTTCAGTTGTACACCTCGCACTCCTATCAAGGAAACATCATTGCCTTGGTAGCTTCCGGACTCCCTCTGTTGACGCCAACCAAATCTATTCCAGAGGATAGACCTAGAGGTCCCTGTGCCTTGGACTCATCACCATTTGTGATGAGTTCCTACGGATCATTTCGAAAGGAGTCCTCAGTGCCTCTCCAAATGATTGTTTCTCACATGCTCTACTTCAACACCTTGATCGCATCGTTGAGACTCGTACAGGGTATCGGTCCTTTCAGTTATTTGTTGAAGACCTCGGATATCACCTGACTCTACCACATTTGAGAGTCTAATTGAGGAAACAACCAGTTACATTTTCCTATGGACATTCGGGTTGCGCTCGACGACAATTTAGAGATGTACCGCATTTTTATACTCCCTCGAGTATACAGTTACATATCCACCTCAGAATTGACTCACAGTTATTGAGTCCCTACAGATGTTAGACACGTTCAGTTTCAGCAGTTCATCAACCCTTCTGATACCTTATTCAGAACGGTTGTTGCTTTATTCCAGTGTATCAGTTATTGAGATCAGTCATGTCATGATCATGAGTACGTCCCAGCATTGTGTCCCCTCTGGACCATTATGAGGTACCAACATATTTTTATGTATTATTCAGGTCCCCCTTCTTGGGCCTAATTGTTATGTATATATCTTGATACGAGCATGGGTATGCCCGCCTCGTCCATAATCAGAGATTATTCCTCATTCATTTTGAGGCCATGTATTTTTTCAGTTTTTGCAGCTTCCAAGGGGCCGTTGTTCCAGTCTCCAATCAGTCTCTTCTCTTCTCCATAGCCCAGGAAAAATACAAAAGAACTATGATGTCTATCAGCCATACGATGAGCTCCTGCCCTCACACATCAGGGGGCAATCTGTTAACACCCAAAAAGTGCTCACTAGCTCATTCCCTTATTTACATGACCCATTTGTCCACTTTTCCACCATTTGAGCCCCTAAAGCCATCAAAAGGTCACCAAAAAGACCATAATACCCCTTTTCCCCCTCAAAATATGTATTTTTTCCTCAAAAAACACAAAAAACCCTAAAAAAGGGTCCAAAATTCTCAAAAAATATTAAAAGGGAATAAAAATATTAAAAATATTCAAAAAAGGAAAAAGAGGGAAAAAGAGACCTAAACTATGTTGGTTAATACCATTGGTTTCCTCAAAACCATAATGGTATTCCCCAAGACCAAAAACTATAAAAAGGTGATAGGGGCTCCTCACTTTTCATCCACATTTCATCCTATCCTTATGCTGCCAAATTCCCTTTGAGAGCTATTACCTCCCATTTCGAGTTTGAAGATCCCCATTGAAAATTTGGAGAAGAAGAGACCATTGGATATTGGAGCTTCTCAACCTTGGAGTTGCTCAACACCCATCATCCTCACCATTTGAGGTAATACAAAAACAAATTCTTTTGAATCTCTTGTCTTATTTGCTTATTGTTATCAATCTAGTTCTTTATTTCTCTTACATATGTTAATGTTAAATTAGATTAAGTTTATTGTTATTTGATTTTCATTCAAGACTGCTATTACAAGTTAATACGTGCATCCTTGCACATGCTTGGTTGAAAAACCAAGCAACACATTCCATAGAAGAAGAAGAGGAATGCTACCCGACCCCCGGGCTTTGGCCCTGCGCAGAAGAAAGGGACCCAGAATTCTGTGCAAATTGCTGGAGATGACGCCGGACCCTCCGACCCTGAGGTTGTGCGAGAGGTGCATACAGTGCTGACCCTAACCGCTGTACTCGACTACGTCGCACCACAGAAGAAAAGTGCGGCAGTGCCGCGCATTGAGAAGAATGCTAAGTACACCATTGCAATGCCATCCATTCCACCAAGTGTCCCTACAGTCGGGGATGTGGCTGCAAAGTTACAGAAGATTACATATGACGATCACGGCCTCGCGTAGTTTGATGAGAGCCGTGAAGGATTTGACAAGATATCCCATGAAGGGGGTCTCATACTACATGTCCCTGCGGGATGGGCTCAGGGATTGGAGCAATCGGGATTACTAGGCATCACCCACATGCTGCACTTTGGGCAGATTGCACAAGTAAACGCATGCATCAAGCAGCTATTGGCCTTATTTCATGGGGGAAGCCTTTGGCTACAGGAAAGAATCCCAGTTACTGTAGAGTTAATCGCGAGAATCACTGGATTGCCCAGCAACAGACCCGACCCTGGTCAATACTTCCAGGGGAAGGACAACGACAAAAAGCTCACTGAAATCCTGAGACTCAAGTATAACATCGACAAGAATGGAAGGGGCTATGTAATTGAATCAATTGATAACTAGGCGGTCAGAGTTGTGGCCAAAATCATTGCCGTTAAATTAGTACGCAAGAACCGACCAAAGGAATGCAGTTCGGGCACCCTACCAATCGCAGACCTCTGCGCCAACGGGACCTGGATAAATTGGTGCAAATTCTTACTACCCGAGCTCGTCGAGGATGCTTTCCATGTGCAAGAGACAGGGAAGGCATTCACCTATCCATGTCTCCTCCTACTAATTGCATTGGTCGGATGGAGAGAGCCCCCAGAGTACCAAGGAATGGACACGCCAGAAGCACATATACAGGTAGGAGCGCGCTACCAGAACTTATGGGCCACTACAGATGAAGAACAACGAAAATACAACGTACTTCAGTTTTATGTATGGTTAAAGAGATTGTGAATGGATGCAGCCATGGTACCGCGCATCTATGAATAATCAGCCCTCAAGTACCGACGGATTCTAAAGCTGTCGGTCGAGACCCACACAATTTATATCCAGGCCTGGGCTGATTGCTCACATATTTGTTATTGAACGCAGTACAAGCTTATGGAGGTAGAATTGGATGCAATTATCCGAAAATGACCAAAATAATGGAAAATCCCAGTGGACGAACAGGTTCTCTTGAACGAGACACCCACCCCCCGAATCAACCCTAAGGAAGAGGAAAAAGCATCCTACAGTCGGAAGGAAGGAACGGAAAAAGAGGACTCTATGCCCAATCAATCAGAGGCATCTAGCCACGACGGAGATTCATCTGTGTAGACCCCCACAGACTCTGACTTAGAACACCAGCAAGAAGAACAACAGACAAAGCACAGAATGGACCAGATCGGAAGTAGCGCCCAAGGAGGACTTACTGTGCAACAAGCCGACATATTTCTTGATAGCATTACGTAGATTGTGAAGAGTAACCGCCGGAAGGTAATACGATATTCAACAGACAACTTTCAATACATCGGGGAACTAGTGAACACCAATGCAGATACATTCATTAGTAGGCAAGTACCACATGGAGATATTGAGCAAAAACTTTCGACTCCCAGAGTTGAGGTTGACGTGGGCACGCAGAAACGGGTAGTATAGGTCGAAACAAATGCATTTACAATAGGAGACGAGGTGTTGGACCTCGATATTCGAAAGGCCAACCAAGCAATAGTCAATTTTAACTTGCTCCCAATGTTGACCCTTCACCGATTCCAAGCAGCAGCAAGTGCAGAAATCCACGACTGAGAGGCTACAATGCACGACAAGATGGTCGAATATATAAAGCAACTACAACATACTGAGACGGAAGCACACAACCTTCGACATAGGCATACTGAAGTACTAGCGGAGAAAGTACAAGCCGTCGAAGACAAGGCCCAACTAGTAGAAGCCCTGGTGGAAAAAGAGAGGGTCATCGCAGAGCGGAATATTGCCCTCACCGCGAAAGAAAAGGCAGTCGAAGAACGAACAAAGTTAGAAAGAGCGCTTGCCGAAGCATGTGAGAAGGAAATTCTAGACCCAGATGTCGCCCCGGAGGCTTAGGAAGTCATGTTAGGAGTCGTCATCACACAACTCAGAAAAGAAAATGCAGAGCTCCAAACTCGAGCACCACCCAACACACTGCCGGCACAAGTCCAGAGTCGACAGACGACGATAGAAGAAGCAGTGATGGAAATCCAGGAGTTGAAACATGGTACATAGAAGGTGGCTGTGAGTCTCACAGAATTCTGGGACAGGTTGGTCGAATATGACCAGTTAGCGACACTAAATAAAATGCACCGTGAGGCTGAGGAGCAGCTAGAAACGTTTAAGGGGTCATTTAAAGCAATGACCACCATGACAAGGATGACAAATACTACGAAATTACAGAATATGAAGCAGGGAGCTGAGAAAGGCCATGAAAGAAAGCAAAAACGAGTGGCACATTTGGATGAGCTTCAAGCAAAAGTAGAAGCCCTAATAGCAAGCATGGTTCCAGAGATGAAACAGGTACAAGAGAAACTATAGGAGGTGCGACAAAAAGCGAATGACCACCCAACAGAGCAGCAGGTGATGAAAAGTACACAGATTCGCACATTAGTGAAGGAGATAATCGACCGAATCCGGACCAACTACAAGGAATTTCAACAACAGTACAATAAACTAGTAGTGTCCAGCTGAAGTGGCTCGAGACGAGCCACAAGATTGTATTGGGGGCCTGTTGGCACGGGATAGATCCACAGGAAGTGCGGAAGCCGACAGGTGCGAAAGGGTCACTCCGCGGAAGAAGGACCTTTCGCCACTTTTTGCGGAAGTATTGTTAAATAGTTGAGTCGATCATGTGGACCATTTTGTAAAATGATGTAAGCATATAAATAAAGCAATATTGCAAGCCTAAGGGAAGTGAAGTTTTGGAAGATATTCCTACCTTTCAACTTATTTTGTATCCGCGGTGATGTTCTGACAGTTCTTGCGATGGGTTTTCCGCAGTGTTTAATGAATGCATGAAGATGTTTGGCTATGATGTGGTATTTGTCTTCTATGTTTCGCAATGATGAATAATTATGTTGTGTTTATGATTGGATGCAACTAAATAAGATAGATATGTTAATGTGAATGGTTTATGTCAAGTCTGCGAAATGCTTCTGATGCGAATAATGAGTAAATAATTGATTATAAAGTTAATGATCTATGGTTCGTGCAATAGTGAATTGTGTGTGAACGCATATCCTCCTTGCCATTGCGGAAACTTGGCTCCTACAACATCCTTATCCACCTCGGGTGAGACCTCACTTGCTTCGCAGGTGTTGCTGGGAAGGGTAACTCCTTTCCGAGCCGGTGAATAAGGGGTTGTTGGTGTTGTTGATGACAGGTGCGACCCCTTATCGAAAGACCCTGTGTCAACATGTTGGGAAGAATTTTAAAGCTTAGGACAGATCACATGAGATTGAAGTATTTGTTTGGCCAGCCAAAATTGAATGCTAGGAAAGCTAGGTGGATGGAATTTATCCGTGAATTTGATTTTGAAATTAAGCATGTAAAACAAAAATAATATAATGTTGCAGATGCTCTCAACATAAAATTTCATGTTGCAACATTAAGTGTGTGCCAATCAGATTTGAAGGAAAGAGTTCTTGAAGCCCAAACCAATGATGGAACTTACCTTCAAATTAAATAAAAGTTGCAGCAAGGAAATATAGATGAAAGGTGTGCAGGATATCAGCTTGGTGAAGATGATATCCTCATGTATCAAGGTAATAGGCTGTATATTCCAGATTGTGCACATTTAAAGAAGCTAGTGATGGATGAAATACATCAAATTCCATACTCTGGACATCCAGGATATCAAGAGACAATAACAACATCAAGAAATCAATACTTTTGGCATGGGATGAAGAAGGGCATAACATAATACATTTCTAGGTGTAAAAAATGCCAACAAGTCAAGGAAGAACATCAACATCCAGCAGGATTGTTGTATCATTTGCCCATTCCGGAATGGAAGTGGGAAGTAATTTCTATGGATTTTATAACAGGTTTTCCAATGGCAGTAAGGAAACATGACTCAATTATGGTAGTGGTGGACAAGCTATCAAAGGTATCTCACTTTATTCCAGTCAAGTCCACTCATAAGACAAGCGACATAAAATATTTTCATGAAGGAGATATTCAGATTGCATGGATTTCCCAAAGAAATAATGTCAGATCGAGATGCAAAGTTCACATCCAATTTTTGGAAGGGACTATTTCAGAAATTGGGAACTCAACTAAATTTTAGTACAGCATATCATCCTCAAACAGATGGTCAAACTGAGAGAGTGAATCGGGTTCTTGAAGACATGTTGAGAATGTATGTGATGGACAAACCATCCAAGTGGGAGGACTACCTACACTTGGTAGAATTTGCATACAATAATGGACATTGAGCATCATTGGGGATGAGTCCTTTCGAGGTATTTTATGGAAAAGGATGCAGGACTCCAGTGAATTGGGATAGTTTGGTAGAATTTTCATACAATAATGGACATCAAGCATCATTGGGGATGATTCCTTTCGAGGTATTGTATGGAAAAGGATGCAGGACTCCAGTGAATTGGGATAGTCCGGTGAACATGGTAGTGTTTAGACCATATATGATCAAGGAAATGGAACAAGAAATTGTTAATATCAGGGATAATTTAAAGGCATCTCAGGACATGCAGAAGAGTTATGCAAATTTGAAAAGAGTGCATAAGGAATTTAATATTGGGGATCATGTTTATTTGAGAGTGAAACCAAGGAAAAGTTCCCTAAAGTTGGGGAGTTGTGCCAAGTTGGCACCAAAATATTGTGGGCCATTTGAATTCCTTGATAGGATATGACTAGTTGCATATATAATTGCATTTCCTGCTAACATGAGAGCTCATAATGTTTTCCATGTTTCTTTGCTTAAGAAATATGTACATGATCCTAATCACATAATTGATTGGAATGTGATACAGGTGGAACCCGAGGGAGAGTTCCAAGTGGATCCTATGCACATCCTTGAAAAAAAGGTCACATTGCTCCAGAACCGAGCTATCAGACATGTGAAGGTGCAATGGAAGCACCTTAGTCCCGATGAAGCTACATGGGAGCTGGAGGATGCCATGAAAGAGGCATTCCCATTATTTTCCAGTTTTGAGAACACCGAGGATGGTGTTGTTCTAAGGGGGAGGGAAATCTAATGCCCCATTTTGACCCTTAGGACATATTTGGATTTCAATTTAAATATTGTATACATGTGATGTGTGTTTTCCTAGCGTGGAGCTCAAGGCCAAGGCCCCACTAGTGGATACTAGGTTTTTATGTAAAGGCAAGTAGTTTATATTCGTTTATCCATATGCTATTAAACCATGGGACATTGTAAATGATGTAAATGTTAATATTCCAATAAAATACTAAAGAAACTGGCTATGGAGGCAACTAATAAGAGGGGGGCATGTGTATCCACTAGGGAGAGGTGAGGGGATTGTGGGATTGGACCATAGACTTCCAAATGTCACCATTAGAACCCCTTTGACCTTCCCTCCTGACATTTAATTCTGCTGTATAAGGTGGTTGAAGAAAATGTTCATGAAGTCGATGGAGTGTGGGTAATCCCGAAATTCAGATGGCAGGGTATGGGACTCTATCTACCTTGATCCACAAGTCACTCTAACCCTAGGAATTCGTATTCCCTGAACCCCATTCCATTGGGGGGGAACCAGATTCTTTCAGGAAAATGGAGAGCGGAGCAATGAAGGGAAGAAGAAAATCACGATTCTGAAAAATCCTGATTTTTGAGTGCCAAACTTTCCCAAAAACTCGTGTGGGAAGCTCAATCCAGTAGGGGATCCATCAGCCTGAACCCTAGGGCAATTTTCAGCGTGTGAAAGGCTCATGAACCCATGAGAAAAACCTGTGTTGATAGCCAAGAACCTAGTTGCGGGATAGAGTCGCTTGGGCCATAGAAATTGAGAAAACCCAAGTGGAAATGACATAGAAGAATAAGACATAAGGTAGGGTTTCTTGATAAAACCAAGGAAGGCCAGAGTCTCAAGGAATCAACAACTTGGACCTTTATATGCCCACCTTAAATAACACTGGAGGGAAGGACCCTTGAGGGACTAAGCATAAGAGAAGGGGGGCTTACTTGTGTTGGGTGTGGTAGGTATTGTGGGTTCCAAGACTGTCTGAGTGTGAATTGAGAGGTCTATAGCTTTGAGGTTGAGCTCACTGGTTAGAATCCTCCTCCATTGTTCCTTACATGCTTGATAAACCCAACTGTGTTCTGGCTTAGCATACGTATTTTTGTGAACCCATGGCTGTGAGTGAGCCTGTTTAGTTCCTCCTTAGTGGATACACAACCCAGCTCGGGGGTGGTCTCTCAGTTGAAAGAATATAGGTTGGACAAAGACCTATGGTTGGGTGGAACGTTGCTCTCACATAGCTAGTTTCTTGGGCAGTTCATCCTATGAGATAAGTGTTTTCTTTGGTTCTCAATGAAACTATTTCCTATGTTTTGTTCATTGGTTATTTCAAGTTAATTTGAATGGAATGAGAATATGTAATTAACTAATAGGAAGTCTGTGTATAAGCCTGAACATTGGGCTGGTGCATTGGTTGTTTGTTTCATCATTTTGCTTATGTTAAGTATGCTGTTATGCCGTTAATCCTATATGGTAAGATGCATTAACTAGATTTAATTTCACTATGTATGTCTACTATGCATTGCACACATCATTAGTAGGTTTGTACTTCATCAAAGGATCTTGGGGGAGGAATTAGACACCCCCTAATGTGTTCATGCCCCCTTTGTGGTCAGATGAAGGGAGGGGCATTGGAAGGGTGATTCTAGGGCTTCTGATAGTGGGGTAAAGAGGTTTTGATGGACTTCGGGACAACTTTTTGGTTGGAAGGAGGATAGGATCAGAGTTCTCAAATGAGGTTGAAGATCATGCAGTTGCATAGAGCTCATCGAGAGATTTCCAATGGTATCGAGTTTTACCAAAATGGACTAAGGATGAGGAAGTTCTGGGCCTAAGAAGTTGTGCAGTTGGGCTCTTGAATTTCCGAATCCGCATTGCAAACTGCGGATTGTGGAATTCAGAAGGGTATTGTTCTCCATAGTTGTGAGTTGGAGTTCCGACTTCCGAGACCTGCAAGGCGGATTTCGGATTGCAAAAGTCTGAGAGGATATTTCTTCATGACGAAGAATTGGAGTTCCGACTTCTGAATCCCGCATTGCAGATTGCGGATTACGGAATTCAGAGGCACAATTCGACGTAGTTGGATATTGGCGTTCTGACTTTTCGAATCCCGTATTACGGATTGCAGAAGTCGGGGAGGTGTTATTCGACGTTGTGTAATTGGAGTTCCGACCTTCCGAATCCTGCATTGTGGATTGCAGATTGTGGAATTCGGGGAGGTGTTCTTCGACGCTATGTAATTGGTATTCCAACTTCCGACTTCCGATGGATTGCGGATTGCAGAATTGCAGACCGAAGCCATTGCGGCTGTCTGAAAATGCAGAGTTGCGGATAGGTTTTAAGAAAAAAATTTATCTGGCTTGTTCCCCCATCACTCAAAAGGGCACTGAGGGGATCGAGGACGTGACAAAAAGCATTATCCTTGTTAATGTATTTTTGATTCTTTAATGAAAGTCTAGATCGAGCCAGTGAGGTCACAACTAGAGATGGTGTAGCCCATGCTCAAAGTATTTTCTCCCTGGAAAAATTAGATCGTCTTAAATATATTTTGGTATTTGGATTTTGTTTCATCTTTAATCTATTTTATATTTGTGTGGAACCTGGGTAATAAGGGCGGAAATCCAAGCTCAACGCCTTGGGTGTGATCTTTTCGTATATCTTGATAGATTTGGGATGTTTTACGGACATGCGCATCTTTTGACTAGAATTTTAATGTATTTTTGATATGCTTATGATATTGTTTACTCTATGCAAAGAAGAAGATGATTGGGGCACAACCCTTGGTTTTGGATGCATTAAGGACAAATCCCCATCTCGATTTGGTAAATTGTATAGTGAGGCATAAGTATAAATATGGTTTGGTCTCTTGAATAAGAGTCTCCATGTGCTTGTTTATATATACAGTTTTATTTTAATGCTTGTTTATATATACAGTTTTATTTTAATGCTTGTTTATATATACAATTTTATTTTAATAAATGATTGATAAGAATGTTTCTCCTTATAAGATTGAAACTATACTCTTTCATAATATTAACCTTGTATTCAAGCTTAGAAGGGATGGGCGCAACCCTTTGACCGATAAAGGATCAAATCCTTGTGCTTAAGCTTGTTTTGATAAAGCAGAGTATTTCGTTTAATAGTGGAAGGGTGTAGGCCTTGCTAAATTGTTCAAACTTAACCATTATTTTTAGGAAAATATTATATGGGTGCATAGTGAAGGAAACACATTTCCCAAAGCACCATAAAATTGATAATTTTAGCATTATGTGCATACTAGGTGGAGGAAGGGCATATCCCCAACACCGATGTAATATATTACATTAGATGTACGTATTATAAAGTCTATATGCTTGATGTGATAATGTGGTTGAAGTTTTAGCCTATTGTGGAATAAGAGACTGGGAGGCCTTTCAGTAAGTGATTCTGTTTCTTAGTGGATTCGTTTCCTAACTTGGGGTGGCCTCTCGGCAGAAGGAATATATGCCAGACAAAAAGCCAATAGGTTGGGTGGAACATTGCAGTCACGTCTTCAGTCGTTAAGTCTACTTAATTAGGATAAGTATTTTCAGATACCTTTCTATTATTGTTAAAAATTATGCTAAATTTTATGAAGATCTATTCTTGTTATTCAAGCATTGAGTATTTTCATCTCTGGTTACCATGTTGCCTTATTGCAAGTTGATATTGTTAAGTGTACAAATACTTCCTCTTTCATGGTGTTAATGATGCTTTCTCATATTTACTTTTCGAGTTGTTTAAATAATCTCTAACCTTTGTGTTGATTTGACTCACTTATGCTTAATGGATGAGAGATGAACACATGGTCATGATAGGTATATATGAATACACACCAACCTATTAATGCAATAGCTATACATAATGTGAAAGTAATTGCATAGGGAATTATGTAAGCATGCATAAGCATACTCATATGTGGCTACACTGGTTAGAGTTCATGATGGAAAAGAACATGTTTGGAAAAAGGAAAATGTGAAAGCCGCATTTGAATTTCTTGTAATTTTGCAGTAGCTAGCACTAAGTAGTTAGAGTGTATGTTTTAATTATGAATGATGACGTGTTTTGCTTATGGAAAAATAATTGTTATTGTATAAGTATATTGGCTCAAAAACATCCTCAATGGGTAAAATAGATGAATAATGATGTGAATAAATCTTAAATAGTTTATTCCATATCCAGGAAGCGTGAAGTTTACATCAAAGGGTTGATGTTCCCCTTAAAAATTCAAACAAATGAGAAGTGTTGTGATTAAGATCTTTATACTCGTGTAGATTCTTATGATTGGTAAGGACTGTAATTTAAACGTAATGGTCACATGGGTAGATCCTTTAGATGCATATAGTGTTTAAATAATCTTATTAGATTAATTTATATGAATGAATGACCCATGGAAAATACATTTGATTTAACAACTAGACTAACACTAGATATATTACAAGAATGTGATTGGGAATGAATAAGTGGGAAAATACATTTGATTATAAAAAAAACATATTTTAATATTAAAATACATTTTTTTATTGAAATTTTCATTTTTGCATGTTGTGGGTTCCTCAAAAGTATACAGTGTGGGTATGGCTTGGATGTGGAATTAAAATTTGCATCCAACGAGTGCCCAAACTTGAAATTTGGGTAAACTGTTAAGGAGATATGTCAAAACTACGATAATAAAAAGTAGTTTTTTATTTTTCCCTCCAATTTGTTGTACAAATTTTACCCTTATGGTTGACATCATCATCTTGAATCCTATTGGTTCTTATAAAGTGAATTTTTATGGTACCATATTTGTTTCGAGGCCCATTTTTGACCTCAAAACTCCCCTAATGCCAATTGTCGATCCTGATCCCTTTCCCTATTGGGATGATTCTTCACCTATTTCACATAACTTTTTCAATGATGTCTTACCTTTGGATGAGGCCTTTATAGAAGTCATGGCTATAATGTCAAGCCTTGGGAGGAGGAGTACCATAAGGCATCTCTTCTTCCTAATCAAGAAAATGTGGAGATGTTATGCATGCCCTAGTTTCGAATACCAAACTCTTATGGCACAATCCCTACAAAGTTAAACATGTTCTACATCAGGGGGCATATGAGTTGGCCGATTACGATAGCGACCCTATGGCATGGCCTTGCTTGTGCAAGTACTATGAATAGGATGCAATGCTTTGTAGTGATTTGTAATTTATGTAACATAGTGTGGCGTGATGTGCATTTTTTTGTATGCTATTTCTAAGTTCATCACAAAACATTAAAAAAATTGAAAAATTGAAAAATACAAAGAAATTGCATAGGTGTACTGTATTTTTTCCTATTTTTAACTTTTTTGGATATTGATGTGTGTTTTGGAGATAGTTTCTCTCTATTCTTTTAGGATTTGACGGATGAGACATATCATTTATTGGAGACATCCACTTATGGTATATAATTTCTTCCCATGCCATACATGGATAGGATCTTGCCCCTTGTTGGGCTCCAGGAATTGTCATTTATAATGATTTAATACATTAATTTCCCAGCCTATTTACTGTGATTTAATACATTTATGTTCAATAAGGCTGTCTTTTACCTTGTTTTATTAAATAAAATCTCGTAAATGAAAGAAATGCCTAATCTATTATTTTTAATGTATTAAATGCAATAATTGTGCAAATCGTAAGCATTTTGGTACTCCATCCAGTTCTTCATCCTACATTTCTTTTGGTCCTAAGTTCCGCATTAGTTTGATAGCATATTTCTTATTGATTTACTGGTTTGACTTACCTGTGTCTTCTGGTTCTTGTTGATCCTGCATGTACAAATTGAAACCATAAAATGATGATCAGTTTTAAACATTAATTTAAATTTAAATAAAAAAATTATTAAACATTAAAAGAATTAAATATTAAAACAATTGTTTAACTTTAAATCACTTTATTTTTAAAAGCCACTCATATGTTTCAATGTCATTTGGATTAAAAACATAAAAAGCAACCATTTAACACATAAAAATTACGTGGCTTTATTCATCCTCACATAAAGTATGTTATGGATATTATGATTGGAATGAAAATGATTTGAAATAAACCACATATATACCATTAACCAATAGAAATACATTGGTTTTAACACATGCTTAAAACTAAATATGCACCACATTAACTATGGCATGAAACACATAATAAAACAAATATTAATGAATGCCACTTTAAACTAACTTCATTGAATATGCTATTTAATTTGAAACCGTATGCAAGTAGGTATGCAAGGTAATAATAGTATTTGAAATATGATAGATTGTTGTTTATATGCAGGTTCACATAAAAATGGTGGGCGCTCATGGAATAATACATCAACGCATAATCATGCAAATTACAAACGCATAATCATGCAAATTACAAACAGATCACATGATACAACAAATAGAACCCAGCATAAGTTGAAGCTAACACCCAACATTCAATTTGGAAAACAGCTCAGCAGAAATTCTGCTCAGAAATCGGGTTTATAAACTAATATCCGTGACGGGTCATTCGGACGCCTATTCGGACCTTCATTCGTCTTTTTGTTAAAAGCATGTTTTAACTGACGGCAAAATTTCGGGCTGGATTTGCGGGCAAACAGAGACGAAATTGAAAATTCTGGAACATGGGTTTTGTGCGGAATAGGCCCATTTAGGTCTCCAGTAGGACTTTTGCCAAAATTCAAAGCCATTTGGGAGCAGTTTGTGGTTCTCTGAAACCAATTTTTCCAGAAAACGTGGCTGGCCATTTTCTAAAATTAGAAATTAGTTGTAACAGCTCAGGAATTTGGGCGATTCGACTCTATCCTTCCCCATTGGCATTTTTTTGTATAAATAGAGCCCCATAGGGCTGAGAAGAGAGGGTGATAGATACTCTCATTGTTGCTGTAGCTCACGTTTTGCTAAGAACTCTGTAATTTCGAAATTTATCTGCAATAGAAGCTGGTTTTCTTGGTTATGTTCATCTGAAGAGTAAAATAGCTTGAAGTTGTAACCTTGGGGGGCCCACCAGAGGTTGCAAGCTATTCCTATTTGTGCAAGATCGATCTCGTCCAATTGTGTTCATGTTTGTCAGCTAAGTTTTTATATTTCTGTAATTCATTTGTCAATTTCAGATTGTTAATTGTTTAGATTAGTTATAGTTCAAATTAGATTTACTGTTGCTCATTAGATTAGTTAATTTCCAGTTAGCAGAGCTCTGTGTAGGTAGTTTCATTCTTTCTTTACTGTTATTTCTTTCATGTTCATTTTTGTTCTGTCAATTTGTTATTTGCTATTCAAATTCTGTTATTTACTTCTTTCTTTACAAGTATTTCTAGTTTAGATTGTTGTCTTTACAAATTGCTCTTTCAATTCTGTCCATTTCAGATTATTATTCCAAGCTTTGCCTTCCGCATCTCTATATATCTCCATCTGATTGCCAATTCACCTTCTGCGTTTTACCTGCACACTCATAGTTTCCTTGATGTAGCGTTTCCCCCAATTGCTGCGTTTTCCTGTTGTGCCATTGCGCCATGCCTTTGCGCCCTTGCTTGACCACATCATCTCGCTTTCAGTTTTGCATCTGCCCCTTTCCATACTTTTTTGTTTTGCTCTTTTTCCCCATCACCGTAAATATACAATTCTGCTCCAAACCCCATTTACTGATAGAGACAGTGATAGGAAGTCATAGTTAGGATAATAGATTATTGCTGCTTGATTTCATTAAAAATAGAACTAGAATATATTTATTTCGTTAGAGTATTATTCTTGCTCATTTTCATTCACATAGCATAGGATTTACTTGTTATTTACTTGCTTTTCGCAATCAAATGTAATTCAATTTCTTAGATAATTGTTAAGTAGATTTGCTTAATAGAATAGTTTGCCGCTTTCTAGGATAGCATTTCAATTTCATAGATTAATTGTTGATCATATCAGATTAGTTAATTAGTTTTTCTTACATTAGTTTACTGTTTTCCGCAACGCATTTGTTTATACTTGGTCCTTAGATTAATACTTTGATTTGGTTTATACGAATGCACAGTTAAGTAGTTAGATTGAATGTTATAGATTAGATAGTTAATTTCCAAGTTTGTAGTTAAATAGTTAGAGTGAATTCCTTAGATCAGATAGTTAGCTTGCTCTTCTTTCCAATGGAGTAGATTTCCGTTCGTAGATTAAATCGATTAGTTTGCTTTCTGTAAAGGTAGCATAATTTCTTGTTTTAGAGTAATTAGTTTTAGATTTGATTTTGTAGTTAATTTCAATATTTTCTTTCGTAGTTAATTGCATGGTTAAGTAGATTCTCATCCCTGCATAAGCATAAAGTTTATACATTCGTGAAATAGATTAGTTGATTTGTTGCCTGTTTTGAATAGTTAAATTTGCTTTCATTAAATTAGATTGCTTTCAGACCAAGTGACCGCTTTCCTAAATTAGTATCTGCAATTTCATTTCATAGAATAGATTAGCATAGCAATAGATTACGTTTGAATTCAAGTTATTAAATATTTTCCCTACTTGCATAGAATAGATTGAATTCCTGCATTTAATTTATGAAAGTCATGCATGTAGTTTAAAATCATGTAGTTGCATATTAATTTTAAGATTGAATTGAATAGTGAACTCTATGCTAGTATCAAACTTATTAAAACTCATGCTAAGACAGTCCATTAATTTGATAAAAGTATTGAGATATTAAAAGAAAAATCAGTTGCCAAGTTCACTTTCTGTCACATGTTCTGTTTTCTGTGTCATTACATAGTTTTCTGCTTACTTAATTTAGTTTCTGAGTCATATTAGAATGAATGCTTTTTATTAGTTTATTTTCATTTTCAATAATATGCTCTAGAATTAGGATCACATTGAAGTCAGTTTACAAAGTATTTCATTTTTTGCAATTATGTTAGAGCTTGAAATTTGATAAGTTAGTTATAATTTGATTTGAATGTATTGTCGTATGTGGTGTTTGAATGCAGTTCCATTTGAAGGTCTATTTGACAAGTCGATTGGTAGTTCAGAACCCTTACTCAATTTTAGATAGATTACTAGCTTTAGGTTATCCTAGATTAGTTCAGGCCTTCGATCTTGCACATATAGTGTTTGCATCTCACAAGCTCCCTTCCCGGGTTAACAATTAAGTGTTGAATTAGATAACATATATTTTACCCAACACCCCTTGCACATTGCATGTTATATGTCGAATATTATTCCTTTGATTATGCCATAGGGTTGATCCCACCGAGATTCGACATTAACCACTCCATTTTCATATGTGTCGTAATTCGTGCAGTAGTTCCTTCCCCACATGGGTACCCTAGAGTAGCACCTAGATCATTGTTTGGTGCCTATGCTATTTTTATGGTAGGATAGAGATATCCATGAATCCCACATGATTTAGCCTCATTTTCTATGTCATCATGTAATACCCTATGGTTTATCCCCTGAACATATTATTATTGTTGTTATGTTGGACATAGTGGCACAAGGTGCCTGAACTATGGTTTGCACATTATTATTATTTTTATTAGGTTGAACTTATAAAATAATTAATAAAAGAAAACAACTAGATGATTGATGCCACGAAAGAGAGTATGAGGAACCATGATGTTACGAGCAAGGGGTTGTGGAAAAGTATTTAGCTATGTTTGTTGAGCCTATGTTGATGTTGTACACTCTTCTTATGTACATGATAAACCCTCTTGGTTATGCACCCTAATGTGTTATGTCACTCCTTGGTTTGATTTATCCTGAGATTAATTTTTTATTTCAGGATTGGAGTCCTTCACTCACCTAGTGCGCCCTCATGAGTTGGATTAGTGTGTCTCTTGGTATAGCCAACTGATGTGTAACTCCAGTTTACTATTATGGGAATGTAACTCTCATGCTTGTGTCCCTCTCTCTCCCAATTCAAATTGCTCATGAAGGAATTTGATTTGCTTGTGCTATCTAGTCAAACTTGTGTGTTGGTTTATGCTTTTGCTCTTGTGCTTGTGTTTGGAACTTGTGGTTCTATTTTGATGCTCTTGGTATGACATACTTGCTAGTAATTGCACCCTTGTGGAGCCTATGCCCAAGATGAGTTACTCTAGAGCCACTGGTGTATATACTGGAATTGCCTCTAGAGATCTTGGATTGGCAGTAGGGGTAACTCAAGATTGAAAGTCGGAAAAAGAGTGTGGTGGTAACTCAATGTACCACTTCACAGCAGTACCGGTGAGAGTTCATTGAAACAAGCTCAGATGGATAGAATCGTCCATTAAGGATTTTGAGGAGCACCACAAATGATAAGTTCTTACGTGGTTCTTAGGGTCCTCACTGGGTTTGTTGTCGAATTTCGGTATGTATGATGGTAACTTCACAGGAATAGTTGGCCAATTTATACCATGTTGGATGGGATCGTTGGTCAAACAAGACATATCCGACAGATCTAACGTATCCAGGAATGGTAACTATCGGTTTGGTTGTGGATACTGGTAATATTAATAAGGCATCTAGGTACTAGTAGGACCATGAATCGAATGATCATAAGGTCCTCCCATAAAGTGTTGGCCATATGGAGGTGGGCCTCCTGAATTAGGAGGTGGATCTAAAGGGGTTCCTCCTCCAGAGTAAGGGGGTCGACTGCTAGAGTATGAGGGTCCTCTGGGTGGAGGTGGGACATGTGGTGGGCGGGGTAATGTTTAGGGGCCAAATTTCGTCAATTAGCTATTTTTCGGGCTTTTTTAAAAAAAATAACTATTTGGTCATTTTTAGTCTCCAATATCTCCTATATTTACATAAAATATGTTTTTTTATCATAATATTCGCCAAAATTTACACGTTTCAGTAGTAAATTGCGTGTTTCATATTTAATATCCAAAATAACCACCTAGGATACTATACTTAAGTATAATATCAGAATCCTTAAAAAATACCTTGGTGGTGGGGGAGGAGGCGGGATGGTGGTGGGGAAGGAGGGGAGACATGTGGTGGGGGTGGGGGAGGTGGTCTGCCAACTAGAGGTCTAGTTGGTGGAACATTATGATTCCCCCGTGGGGTGTTCATGTTTTCGAGATAGGCTAATCCAGGAAAAATATTCCCTAGATAGTTTTGACCTATAGCAATGTTATGCTTACCCAGGTGTGTATGCCCCATGGGGGTTGAGTCCAAGTAGATGGTCCACCCATTTGATGTGTCCATGTAGGTTTTCCCATGGCTGGGAGTGAAATTCCAACCATATTATAATTCATGTGTGAAAGATATCCTCTGCTCACATTTTGTCCCCTAACTGGAAGGTGACCCTAGTTAGATTTTGTCCACTGACTAGGGGTTTCCCCCCAGTTGAAAATTGTCCACTCATTGGAGTATGCCCAACAATCATATGTTGACCACTAATGGTAGGTTGAACCATACTCATCTGTTGATTAATAACTAGAGGATAACCTCTGCTCAAGGTTTGAGGTGGAGGTGGTCCGCTAATCATGAAGTTAATAGTAGCTGAAGGTTTACCTCCAATTGTTGGGATCAATTGAGGTCTAGAACTGAACAGATGGTATAGAGATGTACCATACGGAAAATATGGTTGGCATAGTTCATAAGTGGTCATGATGGGTGTTGATATTCCTGGTGAAGAGAAAGAAAAAGAATGTATGGGGGAATGTTGTTCAGGGACTGGTACTTCCAAATCGGGTCTTAAAGGAAAATTCTGGCGCCTAATCTGGTCATCGAATGTATGTAAACGATAGATAGTATCATAAAATGGTGTGAGAAACGTGTCATTAGGAATCCACTGGGGATGGAACTGAAGCAGTGGAGTTTCCACCATCAGAATTGAACCAAAATCATAAATATTATGGCCTAAAGAAGTTCCCAAGAATGATGCGGTGGGACCAAACATAGTCGCTATCGGATCGTCTGAGGGTCGACTGAAATCCAATCGGTAGCTCCAGGGAGACCGTCAAGTGAGTGGTGAAAATATATGTCATGCGGAGGAGGTTTTTCCACTAACAAAGGTCCTGTAGGATCAATGATAGGTGGATTTACAGGAGAATAATAGTTTACTCCCATTTCAATATTAGGATTTTCTTCTTCGCATGATTCTGATGTTGTCGATTGAACCATACTTGCTCACGAGTTCTCCTCCTAGTTAAGGTGATATTCAGGTGGAAAATTTAGTATTCTGTGGGATATTCTTAAGGGCTGCTCATCCAGGGTGGATGATGTAAAACTTCTCCCAAGAGTCTTATACAAAAGAAAAAAACCCACTTCAAGGCCTACTCATGCTAAATCAAAAAGAAAAATTATGTGATAGGTGGGATTCAAAAGTATGGAACCTCACGGGATTATCAAGGTGTTGCAACTCGCGATATACTATAGGGTCCAATAGTTATACTCGGCCCAATATTTCATAGCACTAAACAAAGAGCATTAGGACTATACCCTTGATCGTATAACCTGACTACCTAGAAGTATGTGCGTAGTATCTCCCCGAGTGTTGTTATCGGTGTATTTCCATGCCAAGACAACCAATGGTTAACTTGAATGGTTTAAGGAATCCTAGTGGGGTCTTCTGATATACTCAAGGAACGTGGGAGCTCCAATTCATAGCAGTGTTGTTTAATGCACAACTGTATGACATGAGCCTTTCGATATACTGTCGAGTATGTGAAGTACCTTTCTATATTCCTAAAGGTACGTGACAGGTCATTCGATTGATCTACGAGGATCTCTGAGATCGAGTAAATTAAAGTCTTCAAAATATGTAAATAGGATTACAGACGTGTAGAGCTCGTCAGGATATTTTTGACAACGTTCGTTTCACGTGAAATGACCTCCATACGCAAAATTTATTAGGTTTCAAAAATTCGACAAAAGGGTGAAAATGATGTAAAAAAAGGGAAAAAGGCACGACATCGCACACCCACAGGGTGACATGTGGAATGGAAAAATTCAGCATTGGAGACACGTGGAAGCCCCACAGGGCTCCACCTGGATAGGTTGATGACATGGAAAGTAATTTGGACCAATCAGGGTCTGCCATGTGGAAGCCCTGTTATCCATATAGTTGTACGGTTTACCAAAAAATTGTGGAGACCATGGGAATCGAACCCATGAACTCCAAGCTGTCTGCCCAAGTCTTCACAGATCCTGCGTAGCCAGAGTTCCCATGATTTTTTATTAACACTATAGGGTGTTAAACTGTATTTGAAGTTGAATAAGATTTAAATGGGGAAAAGGGGTGGGATTGAGGGCTAGGCCCTCGACCCCGTGGCCAACATTGAGACAAAATTACATGTGGTAGAGACAAATCTATGGAGTTCCAAGTTATAGGTTAACCACCGGATTCAAGGTAACAAACCATTTCCAACACATAAGCCACGTTACAAGCCAAGTCACAATTCAAACAAACAATGCCATCGCAAATAAACCACCACCCAAACAAACAACAAAATCACGTTGGAAGGGGAGAGGCCTGCGGGTTTGACCTCGAGACCTATGCCCCCATAATCCACTGCCTTACCATTGGGCCAAATCCCATTTGTTAAGTGGTAAGAAACGAATTCTCCTTATAAGTTTAAGGCATAAATCGGGGCTCCAAACTCGTGCCTAAAACCACTATTTAAACCATGTTTTGGAGCCACTAAAAGGCATGTACAGGGCGCATTTATGCACAGATCTTGAGGAGGTATAGTGCACAGATCACAAGGCAGGGTACATTCATTAATGAGCATGCTTCCCGAGGTGGGAATCTATATAGTTCGTACAGTTGTAGGAAGAGGTTGCCTCAATTTGCATGCCAGAGGAGGCCTCAGGAAGACATAGTCGACTTTATACTCATTTTTATCATAATTTTGAGAGGAACATAGTGGTGTAGTCCGTTTCTGAGTTTGACTAACATAACTCAAAGATGTTTCCAGAAACTCATATATGTAAGATTTGAAGACTTAATAAGATCGACCTTTTCATTGGAAGTGGCCAAGAGACGTAGCCCAAGAAGGGTGAACTCCATTATCATATATTGTCTAAAATTTATGGTTTGCATATCTATTTTCTTTGCTTATGTGTTTGATTCAAAGCATTTAAAATTCATCTTTAAAATCCAATTTTATAAGAATTTACATACAAATTTCACATGCAATTTTATGGTTAAAAAGATCCTGAAATATTTTCAGATCAATTTTGGTATTAGAGCAGCTTAACCATTTCATTGTGAGTTTGTTTATGTGAAGTAGTGGCAATATTAAAGTAGGTGAAGGAGATATTGTGCCTTTTCATCCAGATATTGGAAATGCACATTGAAGAAAGAAAATGGAAGATGCAGACTACCAATAAGAAGATGAGAAGGATTTCCACAAATATTTCTATCAAATGGTAGACATAGTAGAAAAGTTGTTTTCATATTATCAAGAGAGATTGGAAAAGAAGAAAATGAAGAAGGATAAATCATAGGATAATACTTCGGGAAAAGGAGGAGACCCTTATGAGCCTTCTTCTCCATCTTCTTCTTTCTCTTTTGAAAGTTCTAGTACCGCTTCTTCAAATCCAAAGAAACAACTTGAGAAGATTGAGTTCGATTTATCTTATTTGCAACTTGATATTAAATTTGATTTTCCTACATATAATGGTGAACTTAACGCAACAAATATGGATGATTGGATCAGGATGATTGAAGTATATTGCAATATCTAGAAGCTTGCAGATGATAGTGCAAAGATCCAGTTGGCTACTCTCTATCTTGGAGGCACTGCACTCATCTGGTGGGAGAGTAAGACACGTGAATGCATCCTTACAAAAGGTAAAATTATTTCTTCCTGGTATGAATTTACTGTTGCGTTAAAGAAGCAATTTTATCCATTAGGATACATAAAGAAATCCATGATGGATTGGAAAAAATTAAGGCAAGGTAAATGTCAGAATATGCAGGAATACACTCAGGAATTTAGAAAGAGAGCTTTGATTTTGGGTATACCTCTTTACACTCAAGAAACTCTTCTCAAGTTTATTGGAGGATTACATAGTTATTTGCGTCATGCAATACTTATGTTTAATCCTACTAACCTAGATGAGGTGTGTGTTCAAGCCACACATATTGAATCTAAAGGGAAGAATACTAATGATGAATTTTCCTTTGTTGAATCCAGTAAGTTGAAAGGAGGAAAGGACAAATGGAAGAGCAATAATACAGTTACCATGAAGAAAGGGGATACAAAAATTTAATGTTCTCATTGTTAGAGAGATGGACATGATGTAGAACACTGTTGGAAGCTACATCCAAAATTGAAACTAAAGTGGTTTAAGTATCAGGAAGGGAAGCAAAAGGCCACAGTTATCGTTGAGGATCTTGGATCAGATTCTGAGGATGAAACAAAGATATCAATCGTATGTGTGAAAGGTAAATCTATTTTTGGTAATGATTCTAACATTGGTTCTTCATGTGCTTCTACTTCTAAATATCATGACAATTATGAGGATAGAAAAAGGAATTCATTGTTTCATATAAGGGTAATTACAAAACAAAATAAGATCAACACACTCATAGATAGTGGATCCCAAGCTAATATTATTTCAGAAGAAGTAGTTAAGCAGTTGGGATTAAAAACAAAACCACACAGGAAAACTTATCCATTAGGATGGGTATGCAAAGATAAAATATTACAAGGAACAAAGAAATGTGATCTAAAGTTTGCAACAACATCCAAGTTTGTATATAAAGTTGAATTTGATGTGGTTCCACTAGATATCTATAGAATTGTGTTGGGTATCATGTACTTATATGATTTAAAGGAAATTTTCTATAGAGAACATAATCAATATCATTTGTTTAAGGAAGGAATTGAGTATATCGTACATTCACATTCATTTAAAAATGACATATCATTGGGATCTACACAACAACTGAAAAAGGTCATTAATGCAAGTTGGAATTTGGCACTTATGTCTATGCAATTTAAGGAAGAAAAGAATCCTAAGCATGAAAATGAAGTGTCATTGCATCACAATACATCTATTATGGTTGATAGTGTTCCTATGATAAAACATAAGCATGATATGGGTACAATCTCTTTCTTATGTTCAATTTTGATATTCAACTTTCTACTGATAAACACTATATGGTTGGTTCCGACAATATTGAATGTAGAGTTGGTTGAAAAAGGGAGTAATGTAATTAACAATGTTAGTGCAGTGTTGATTGTTATTATTATGAGTCAAATGTACAGGTTCCAATAAGAATGGATAAATGATATGAGACAAGTGAGATGAACGTGTCCTCACTTGAATTCTGAATGATTCAGGATTTTGGTGGTCCAAAAGCTTCTTAGTGGGAAGGTTTGATCCAAGAGGATCTCTGATATCAATTAAAATTGAAGTCATAAAAATATTTAAATAATCTTACAGATGCGCAGAGCTCGTTAGGAGCTTTCTGAAAATGTTCATTTCACATGAAACAACCTCCGAATACAAAAGTTATTGGGTTTCGAAAATTTGGCAAAAGGGTGAAATTGATGTAAAAAATGGAAAAAAGGTGCCACGTGGCACACCCACAGGGTGCAACGTGGCATGGACAAGTCAACATTGGAGACACATGTCATCCACACATGGGAGACACATGTCATCCACACATGGTGCCATGTGGATAGGTTGATGACATGGCAAGTGATTTGGACCAATCAGAGTCTGCCATATGGCAAATCTGTTGGCCATATAGTTGTACGGTTTACCAAAAATTGGTGGAGACCATGGGAATCAAACCCATGACCTCCAAGTCCATCCAATTCTTTGTAGAGCCCACCTAGCCAGAGTTCCCATGATTGTTTCTTAACACTATAGGTTGTTAACCTATATTTGAAGTTGAATAAGATTTCAATGGGGAAAAGGGGCGGGATCGAGGGCTAGGCCCTCGACCCAGTAGTCAACACCGAGGCCAAATGACATGTGGTAGAGCCAATAAATGGAGTGCCAAGTCATAGGTTAAACTTCGGAGCCAAGGTAACAAACCATTTACAACACATAAGCCATGTTACAAGCCAAGTCACAGTTTAAACAAACAACGCCATCGTAAATAAACCACCACCCAAATAAACAACAAAATCACATTTGAAGGGGAGAGGCCCATGGGTTTGATCCCGGGACCTCTGCCCCCATAATCCATTGCCTTACCACTAGGAAAATCCCATTTGTTAAGTGGTAAGTGACGGATTCTCCTTATAAGTTTAAGGCATAAATTAGGGCTCCAAATGGGCACGTGGCCCTCTAAACGCGTGCCCAAAACCACTATTTAAACCATGCTTTGGAGCCACAAAAAGGTATGTACAAGGCACATTTTGGAATCGATCCCAAGGAGGTACAGTGCAAAGATCCCTAGGCAGGGTATAGTCATTAATGGCAGTGCTTTCCTAGGTGGGAATTCGTACAGTCCATACAATTGCATGTAGAGGTTGTCTCGATTTGCATGCCAGAGGAGGTCTTAGAAAAACATAGTCGAATTTATACCCATTTTTCTCAGAATTTTGAGAGGAATGTAGTGGTGCAGTCCGTTTCTGAGTTTGAATGACAGAAACCATAGGTGTTTCCAAAAACTCATATATGTAAGCTTTGAATACTTAATAAGATCGTCCTTGTCATTGGAAGTGGCCCAATAACGGTGAACTCCGTTATCATATGTTGTCTACAATTTATGGTTTGCATATCTATTTTCTTTGCTTATGTGTTTGATTCAAAGCATTTAAAACTCATCCTTAAAATCCATTTTTATAAGAATTTACATACAAATTTTACATGCAATTTTATGGTTAAAAAGATTCTGAAAGATTTTCAGATCAAGTTTTTTCAGATCATCGATATACCGACTGGTACGTGGAATAACTACAAGCCCCTGGGATGCAGTGCAGGAAAATAACGATAACTTCTACGTTTTAAGATGCCGGAACACGTATCTAACCTAGCACATGAGTTTCTATACAATTTTAACCTAGGATACCCCTTGATTTTATCTTGTACGGTTAGGTGAATGCATGAAGTGTAGACTTGGAATTTAAACAAGATGCAAGACTAATCTATATGAAATGCAAGTCTTCATTTTTCTTCGATGAAAACTAATTAAGGTAAGGAGAATTATTTTCTTTTTCGATAGCAAAAATGAACAAAGTACCCCTACTTTCTTTCTCCAAATCAACCAAAAGACTAAAAAGTACGCTTTCAACTAATCCAACAAAAATGAAAATAACACACCAAATTGAAAATATTTTTCTCTTTTTCTTTTCAAGTCAAGCAAAATTATGAGAAAAAATGAAAAGACAAATTTCCGTTTTGATTACAATAACTCAAATTCTGAAATGAAAATCAAAAGAAGTGGAGAGAAAATAAAAAATATATTAGCTTTCACGAACTTTTGGAATACTTTGAGAAGGCCTAAATGTGCTCAAAACTTTCAAGGAAATAAAAAAAAATTCACCAAGAAGCCGTAAACATTAATAATTTTTATCTTTTTTAAATGTTTTCAAACGATTATTTCAAAACATTAAAAACTCTTTGCAACAATTCCAAGTAATGTGTTTGAAATTAAGATAATAAGGAAATTTTTGATTTTCACACTAATGTACTCAATGATCTGAGAATTATACCACTCTTTTAACCTAAATTCAGATAAATAGAGAATATTTGATACTACAATATTCAATCAATTAGAAATTCTCAAGAATTATTAATCACCCAATATCTCTAGACAAGACACAAAAGCACACCAAATTTGCAAAAATCACAACAACTAGACTATTAGAGTGTTGAGAAGTAAGAGTGAACAAATTAGATAAACTGAGAGGGAGTCACAAGCCTGAATGTACTCATGAGGGATTGAATTTTCCCACAACTGGAGTAACACTCGCTTGACTAGCTAGGACTCAAATCAAACTCTAAAATTCAACAACAAAGCAAGGACAAAGCACACTGTGTCTAGGAGACTTTGTGACTATCAATGATAACATACAGACCTCAACAAACCAATGCAAAATAAATTTGGGGGATTTTTCAAACTTGTGCACTAATTTTTGAAGGGCGATTCGCCCTTCAAGGGTACACTAGAGCGTTGTAATCCCAATGACGCGCTCTGCACACACAGTAAGTGCGTCGATGGCACAGGTTTCATGAAGGTAAGACGGACCAGAGTCATAGTGATGCGGACACAAGACTGCCCAGGTGCGTCGGGCGGGATCCAAGTATGAAAAATGAAAAAATATCAACAATCATAATGATAAATGGCTTAATAAAAATCCCAATCAGAGTCTTTATCACCTAGAAGATATCTGATAATCAAATCCAATGAAGAAAGAGGCAATTAATAGGTTAATTGGAAGAAAGTCAAGAAACCAAGAATTACAAACAAATCAAAACCTATGGGATACCTACTCCTCAGTATGGTTGCCAATTTTGTTTACAGACAATCTGTAAATGCGGACATAAAAGGATCTCCCTAGTACGAACGGTTCGGATCTAGAACAAAACATGTACACAATACAAATAAATTTCCTAGATTGATCAAATTGCAAAGTAAGTTAAGAGATAACTCACCTTATGAGCACAACTCCTTTCTCCTTGCTTGATTCAACCCCTTGATCTCTAGATCTTCAACTGTAAAACATGAAACAAGTGGAAACAAACAGGTAGTGATATATGATCATGAATCAATCTAGATTAGCGGTCAAAGAAGCCAATCCTAAAATCTATAATGAAAAGATGTTTATGGAAAGTATTTGCATTATTGTAATTACAAAAAGTACAAAGAGAGTAGTTACAACCGAGCTTTGACGTTGTAACACCATCCAAATGATATTAGCCTCAAATATCAAAGCTTTGCCTCCTATGGATGAAAGGGATCTTAGCAGAATCTCACCAACATGTAGGTACTCTATCCTTCCTCTCTTAAACATGGAGAGGGGGTTCATATTTATAGGCCTAAGAGGATAGGAGAGGTTGATTATTTATGGGAGAATCTTAAGGGATCATCCCACTAGGTAAGGGGATCGAGTGCCACATTTCCTAACATATAGGGATAAGCCTCCATGAAATAAAAGGTTTGAGAAGTCGCTCGAAGCTTCTCTTTTTCCATTTTAACCAACAACGACGCATCTTATACACTATAAACTTGCTTCATTGAAGGGCGACGCCTTTTTGGCAAGGGAAACTCACATCACTGACGTGCTCTGTCAATGTGCAGAGCGTGTCACCTAAGGTCCGATGCACCTTATCAATGAGCAGGGCGCGTCGGGGTGAAAACAAAAAGTTGAAAGTTTAACATCAACTCTCCATTTAATCATTTAGCCCAAGTGATTTAGGAATTAGGGCGCATAAGGACACATAACTCAACATGCCGAGATTTTGGTGTAACATGGATTTCACAATGAGTAAAAAAAATGACAATACAGCAAATTCATAGAATTTATCCCTTCAAGTCAAGCATGAAGCTAACTCAAATATTCTCTATTTTGAAACTGAATATGCAAACAAAATTATTCTTAATGAAAAATAGGGTAAATCGGTTCATTAACCATTCTAACTAAGAATCAAAGGAACCAATGTTATGCAACCTTGATTGTTCTCTCGACTGACTAATTCCAAACACTTAGGGTTTTAATCCCCCTTTTGACCTAGGTAAATCCGAAAGGAAACAATGTCAATGGATCTTTAACAAGTAATCTCTTGGTCTGAAACTCATCGAAGCCAACTTATTATCTTGGGAATGCTCAAGGAAACTCGCAAGGAGAAATGTTAGATGTAAGTTTGACAAAGAAATGTGAATGAAAAAGGGTTGAAAGCTATGGTTAATCTAGAAGCTACGGACTATCACCAAATTAATAAGAAAATCCCAAACAAGCGGGCTTAAAATGTAATACCATAGAGGTGAAGTAACGACTTCAACCTAAACTATGATATTCCCCCAATCAAAAGCGAACAAGTTCTACTAATGTAAGAAGTGGTACTTACCTGGAAATGCGGTCATGACTCAACAGAAGGGATGCTCTCGGTGGCGCTGATGCTATTGAATGGGTTCGCAGTATTCGAATGACGCGATTGTCGTTGGAACATAATGTTAAAAAACAAAATTCCCTCTTTTAAACAAAAAATTAACCCTGAAGTCATTCAATGCTCAGTAATGTTTGTCGGTGGGAATGATTCTTTCCACATGGTGTTACATTACATCGGAGGCGAAAAAATATTTTAAACGACAAGTTTCGGTGATAAAATATGTTTTACGCCGATCGTGTTTCAGGTGAACTTTGAATTTTATGCCGGTCGTTGTTTCGGGTGATATTTGAATTTTACGCAAGTCGTTGTTTTAGATGATAATTTAATTTTACACCGGTTGTGTTTTAGGTGATCTTTGAATTTTACGTCGGTCGTGTTTCAGGTGAACTTTGATTTTCTATCGAGAAAAAAAGCTAATTCGACATCGATCGTTTCGACGGGCATTCAAAAATTTCTTCGATTGGTACAAAAACCTATTCTAACCCAACTATTTCGGGACGAAAAACAATTTTCCTTTGATCGCATATAAAACAATTTCTTCCCTGACTATTTCGGTGAAAAAATGATATTATCTCCGAATGTTTGGGAGAAAAAATGATTTTTTCTCCGAAACAAAAAAATTCTAAAAAAACTTTTCTAAGTGTTAAATTTTTTTCTAAGGCAACTGAATTTACAAACTTTTGAAATCTAAAGGATACAAGAAGAATGTATCCAATTTTTTTTATAAATTAAAAAGGGGGTGGGGCTAAAATTTTAGGCAAATTTTGGGGGAGAGGTTGCAGCTGCAACAAACCCTTAATGAATTTTCTATAATAACCTATATTTCCCAAAGTTGTCCTTAGTTGTCGCATTGATGCTGGCGGTGGTGGATCTACAATAATGTAAATCTTGGTAGGATCCATCAAGAGGCCCTATTTACATACTACATGTCCTAGTAAAATACTAAAAGGAGTAGAAAAGATGCATTTCTTCAAATTTAAATAGATATAGTATTGTTTACATCGATCCAACATAAACCTAAGAATATCAATATGATTTTTTAGCAACCGAAAAACTGTCCAATCGTTGAAGTATACCTCTAAGAACTTATGAATAAACTCTTTAAAAGCTTCAACAACTACCCTGGAGAAAATAACAGGGGAATTATTCAACCCAAATGGAATTACCGTATACTGGTAACAACCCCACTATGTTGCAAATGTAGTCTTATGTTGATCCTGTTTGGAGATATTAATCCGATGATATCCATAAAACCCATCAGTAAATGAGTAGGCTTCCTGTCCTTCAACGTTCTCTAGTACCTCTTTTGTAAAAGGGGCAGGGAATGGATCATGTAAGCATGCATCATTTAACATTCTTCGATTGACACAAATTCTAACTTCCCCTGTCTTCTTATCCTAAACTACCATAGGACTAATCCACTCTGACTCTTCAACAGTTTAATGATTCCTATGTCCAACATCCTATCAATTTAAACCTTCACTTTCTCTTTATATCTTCGATTTAATATTTAGGGTCTCTACTTAATAGGCTTCACACCAGGCTTAAGTGGAATTTTCATCTCTTCTAAATCACTGGAAATACCATTAATTTTTTAGAATTTGGTGGGGAACAGATCTCGATATCATGTAATTGATTAGTAATTTTTCCCACAGTCTCATCATCCTAGTAATCTCCAATATTCACAGACTTATGATTATCTTTTGAACCAATATTTACTTTTCTAGTCTTCAAGGGCTTTACAAAATTAGTAGATTCTATCCCAAGTCCTTCTATGTCATGGTTACCCTTTGTATCTAGTATATGCAGGTCCCTCACATCATCAAATTCCATATCTCTAGTAATATTATAGCATTCCAGTGCATGTTCAAGCATCACAACCCACTCTAGCATGTTGTATATAGGTAAAGGAACTTCTTCAATTTTTTTATCCTTAATAAATTGTAGAGATGCATCCACCATTGGAATCTCATTCTCAAAACTAAAAATTTCTTTAAAGTTCATAATCATATCTTCCCAATCTACGATTCTTCTCGCAGTTCCAACTCCGTATACCTGTTTCTTGGTACTGTATCCAATGTGTACCCATTCCTACTTAGGTATATACCTCCATGTCACAGTACATTCCACTAAATGTTCCATAGGGCTGGCCAAACCATTATATTTTACCACGACATGCTCAATTTATTCTCCAAATCTAATTACTAACAACCTTTTACACTACGACCAACCTTCTATACTATTCTTATGAATAGTCCACCACCTTGTCGGGGTAGCCTTCAGGGATACATCTAAAGCTAATACCCTTTGTTGCTCCTGAATTTGCAATTCAAATTAGAAATAAATGAATATAAATTCGTTAATCCATCATACACAGATGGGTTACATACATCTATTATGATCCAACACAATGATTTAGATATGCGGTCACACCTTCTCATAGATACCTCATACAACCTATTTTTCCAATTCTCCAATCCTTCAAATGAATCTGATGCACATGAGCTAATACTATGCCAAATCTAATACAATCTACTATGGGGTTGATATAGTCATCCGTTCTGGAAGACATTTAATCAATATTTTCCAGTTCTTGAGCATCATTTTCTTCCTAATAGGATCAACATATCTCTGGCCTTCTAGAGGATCCAGGGGTGCAATAACTATGATTTTTCCCCTTTCAAATGTCATCAACCTCTTTTTAAAATTAATGATATCCTAATTATCCATTTCCCAATATATTCCAAGTAATGCTAGATAAGGGTTGGTTTCAATTATAATTTCAATAACTTCAAATATGAAAAGCTTTGCAATCCATCCACATCAAAAGGCACCCTTAACAATCTACCAAATGGGACCACTTTCTATTGATTTTGCTAGTCTTAATTGAACTGGTGACCATACAAGCTTAGTATTACCCATGTTTTCCCACTTTTTCTTAGTAAGTATGTTTACATCCATCCCCAGATCCATAATAATAAAATCCATATCATAATCCCCAACCTAAGCACTAAGTCACTATTCCTTACCTGCTCTCCTTTTCCATTGCAGGTGGTTTACAACTCTTTCTTCAATAGGTTCTACCATTTCTTTGTCATATTTCCCAATCAATATGCGAAGTTATTTTACTGCTTTCTCATCTTTTAACATATCTAAACAACTTTGCAAGATATTTTTCAAAGGACTTACCTTTCCTGATGGTTTCTTTGGAATCAAATGATCTTAAAGAGGAGGCATATCATACATTAGAGATATACCATACATTGGATGAGTTGTATAAGTTGATTCTCCTTGATCCGTCGTAGTAAACTCCCTTCTAGCTTCGAAATAAATCTCCTTTTCCTTCTAGGGGTTGAACATTGGCGATAATTATTCTTCTTTTCTAACCCACGGTCCATGGTTCTTCCCTTGCATTGCCACATCACCTCCTGTCGTAGCTCCTCCACACGTAACCATTGTAATGGTAGGTTGATCTTATCGCTTCTCCATAGATACATTTTGGGCATTCTTGTTCTAATTCTGATTTCCCTTTGCCTTCCATTTTTCTATCAATGGTGGAATGCCTTCAATAGTATGGTCCAATGCCCTGCAATAGGTGCATCTCGAATAGGGGTTCAGACAATATCTTGACAGCTGTCCTAGTTTTCCACAATTATAACAGATTATGTGTCCTCTTCCTCTACCGAATCCACCTCTTCCTTGATTGTACCCTCCTCTATGGCATTGAACTATGCATTGCTCTCCTAAGCTTGCTCCTCTCCTTTCATTCTATAGGCATCAATTGTACTTTCCTTTAGTAGGTCATATGTTTGACAATATTTTTCATCATTTCCTGCATACCAACAAAATTCATAGTTTAAGTTATTAGGAGTATTCACATACTTTTTTAACAAGTAACATTCTTTTGGTCGATGTCCTCTAGTCCTACATATTTCACACCAAAATCCACCTCCACGATTCAAGGGGTTAGGAGTCCCTGTAGGTAGATACTGTTGAAATATTGGGCATTGATCCTTATGACGACCTTCTTCCTTACACTTAATACACCTAAATTCCTCTCTTTTTTATTTTCCTTTCTTTGGATATGAAGTGACAAATTTCCCAACTGTGTCTGAATTTGACCCATTCCTATACCAGTTTCTCCTACTAGGGATGCCTCTAACTCCATTGCAAATTCAAGAGCCTCGGACTGTGCTGCAACCTTTTGTTGCATCAATGGTAACCTTATATGTGGTAACAATGCAACTATAAACCATTCTTTATGTTTGGCATCCGAAAATTGAAAAATAACTCGATCCATCAAAGTTTTAAACCACTGTATGAAGTCCCACACTGACTCACTCGGTGATTTCTTAATCTCTTTTAGTTCAGTGATACACTACGACTCAGACTTAGGCTTACTAAACTCATCTTCCAACTCAATTTTAATTTATGCCAATGTTTTATGTCATCCTAGTTGTGGTACAACATATAATTCCATAAACTAGTTCAATGCATGATCCTGAAAGGTCATCATCAATTGCACTCTTTTTACATTATCATCTTGCACTTGTTTAACATTTCATACAATGTCACAAAGAAACCAATGCTGCTTTGGATCTTCGGATCCATTCCCATGAAAAATTGACAACTTCATATCATCTCCTGCCATTTTCTATATCAAAGGTATTGGCTTACTCTAAACTATAGGACCAACACTTCCACTATTTTGAATAGATAAACCAAGATTTTGACTATATGAACACATGGTCGTGGGTATGTCGCAGCATCCAACTTGAGATTAATCAAATGGATCTTCCTCTGACATGAGTTGGTGATATTCCTCTTCCTCTTATGTAATACATGCTTCTTCCTTGAGCTGTGGTATGATCATGTAGTCACATCCTTTAGTCACACTATGAACCGCCTTTCTCCCTGTCGCAGTCCTTCTCCTCTTACAATGATGAAATCTTTTTCAACTTCACAATAATCCACACTCATCATTTGTATCACTTTCTTCTTCCCTTAACAATTCATCTCACTCTTCTCTGAAATAATCTCAGACCTTCCCCTGGCCATTAACACCTAGTTCCCAATGTATGAAGTTACTTACTCTTCAGATTCCATTTTCATAACAGCTTTTTTAGATAGTAACATCTTAATCCACAAGTACATAGATTTCAAATATCTACCTTATGGTCCTTTGAAAAACTCTCTTTTATATGCACTATAAGACTTTAAGGTTTCTATAACAAACTCGGTAATATAACCCGCAAATATACTATCAAGCCAGTAATAAAAAACATGGTAAATCTTATTATTGATACCTTTAAGTGCTTGAATCAACTGAGCAAGAGTCCAAACCGTTGGCTCAACTCCCTAAAAAAATATCTTATGTTCTGCTAACTTCAACAACCATTCTGCTAATATAATAGGAAACTCACCAAAGACGATTTCATGTAGATCTGAGAAGATATAGATTTCCAACCATTTCCGTGAGATGATATGCATATTTCTGTTTTGCTCATCAAACTCTTGCTACTTCTTGTCTATCCACTCCATAATCTCTTCTTTAGTTGGATGCCACATCCACATCCCCTTCAATCGTAGATCTAGGTTTCGACAATGGAACCATTTGTTGGCTCATATGTGGGTAGATCCAAGTTCACTAATAACGAACCAACAAATTTAAAGATACTGTCCCTTTTGGCATCACCTGCAAGCAAGAAAAGTCTTACTCCAAGTACCTATGGGTATTGCAGGAACCATATTTATGCAGTAATGAAGGAGATGGAGCTTTGTTTTATCACCAAACCCATCAAAGAACTTCGCCACATAATAGTTAAACCAAGGAAATAATATTCTATATATATCAACTGCACAATAAATTTATAATTGAAGCCATTCGCAGTTTTTTGTCATTAAATGGAATATTACGAGTTAGCAATATTGCGTAGATCAAACATAACAAAGAAATAAATAAACATTCACAGTACACCAACGATTTTTACATGGAAAATAAAATGGGAGAAAACCACATAAATGCTTTGTTTATTCATTGATCCCATTACATAAATCATTTCAGTTTATTCAGACCCGCGGACAAGGCTTGCAGATCGCAAGCCTTACAAAACTCTTTCAATTACAAAAAACTCAAAAACATTACATGGGATCGCTCTTTAACTTCTCACTCTTATCAACATTGCACCATTATTTTTTCAACTAAGAATCAAAAACATCAATTGATCATCACCCTATTCTACCCAACCCATTACATGTATATAGCTATTTGCATAACCCAAAATCTTAACTTCATATAACCAATTTATCGGTTGATGTGATCAACCACTACGCTTTCCATATTTTGTGGGTGTTGCATCAAGGTCTATCCTTCTTTTGCGGGCGCACACCCTTTGACTACTTCATCACACTACCCCTTTTCACACCAAAACACAATTTTTTTTAAAATACCTTAGGGCCAACGTAACTATATATTTGAAATTTGGTTTCTATCTCTAGGACCTATTTTTTGCATCTACTAACAACTAATAATATCATTCCCATCATGCTTGTACATTTAATATAGAGATGGTTGTACATCTCTAAGCTCATGCACATCACCAAATTATTTTGGAAGATATACCCATAAACATATATGATTAAGATATTTTTGGAGTTACACATTTCTCAAATTAGGGTTTTTTCTACTTCTGAAACTAATCTCAAACACATGTTTTAGGAGGAACAACCATATATGAAGCTACAATGGCCAAAATTGAGTTCCATCTATGGAGTTGGAAAGAAGACAAATTATGTTGTATCAAACAAAAAAATGACACCAATAGATATAAAATTGGATAGAACATGTACCATACAAGTTCACTCACTTGAAATGTGTCGAAATAAACAAGTTTTGGAAAAACCATCATATAATTTTTTTAGCGCATTAATTAGAATTTAGTGATATAGTCCATGGAATTGAAGGTAATACATAGGTTGCTATTACATGTTGTAAGTAGGGTCAAATTGTAAATCATTCCTTGGACAAGCTTGGATTAAAATATATGTTAACTTGAAACCTCCATAGCTTTTGATCGGAAGATCTATTCAAGGTGATTCAAAAGGGGTTGTAAAGATAAAATATATGATACTTGGGGTAAACAATATATTATTCCCACATGGCAATATATAGTAAAATATATATATATATATTCTAGCTAGACCTTTAGAGGGCTCATCAATCACTCATGAGGAAAGCGATGGGAAGTTAACATACCTATGTAATAATAGTAATATTTATGCAAAAAAATAGGTTGAATTTTGTAGTTTTTTTAAATTTTTTGATAAATTTTGGAACTCTAAACAACAATCCTTCTACTCCCAATATCAATAATTTATTTTGAACTAAATATTGGATTACATGTACACTAAACAAAATCAAGTTGACATATCTAGTTTGGTATTTTTCTAGTAAATTTTGGAACTCCAAACAAAAACCCCTCTACTACCAATACCAATAATTTATTTTTAACTAAATTTTGGGTTGTATCAAAACCATATCTATCAATATAAACTTACAAAATATATAAATCATTAAGTTAAAGAAGTAAATAATAATTAATATGTAATTAAATTAGAGTGGTATTGCACATGATAAATACACATCAATAATAAAATGAAGTGCCTCAACATGATAAAGAAACCATTAAATTAAAAACAAAATCATAATGAATATACAATAAATATGTAATTAATGCAGATAATATTATATCATCTAAATATAGTAATAGAACTGACAATTTCAAAATTACATAAACTATGATATGTTGATGTTTGAAATATATTTTGTATAATTTTATTTAAATGCATGTGTTGGTGTTCGCAAGTGTGTGTGTATAAAATTACACACACATACACAAAACACATGTTTTTAAAATATATAAATATTAAATATGTTTATGTAGTTTATATATAATTTCAAATAATTTTCATTATATATAATAATAATAATTTATATTTTTAAGATCACATTCACATTTTGCTATTAATATTTTTATTGTTATCATTATATTAAATTATTTTAACATAAACATATAAATGAGATTTTGAAATTTAACAAATTAAACTACATATATTTTCAAAACCATATCAAATTAAAAAATAACATATTTATATCTACATGATCTAGTGGTCCTCGTTGAGAATCTATTTGCTCTCATTATCAGTACATGTGTAAGTTATGCATTTTTTTTCAATCATCTGTGCATTGTTGGAGGATTGACAAAATTTTGGTAGCAGAAACCAATACACATTTGAAAATAAAATCGACAACATGTCAGTTTAGGGTGGTTTGTTTTGGCTCTTGGTTTAGTTTTGGTTTTCACCGTTTTAAGGTTTTCAGTATTGGTTTGAGGTTTTGGTTCTCACTGGATTGAAGTTTTGGTTCTTAGTAAATAAGGTTTTGGAACTTGTTTTTTTAAGTTATTGGTTGTAATTTGTTCAACATTTAAATAAACTAATTCTAATATACAAAAAGGTATTAAAAAAAACTAAATCTAAATTACAAAAACTATTTTAAAAAACACTAAATCTAAATTACAAAAACTATTTTAAAAAACACTAAATCTAAATTACAAAAAACTGTTTAAAAAAAAACTAAATCTAAATTACAAAAACATATATAATGAAAATAACTAATTTTACAAGATTTTCATTAAAATTACTAAAAATTAAAAACAATTTCAATCAATGCATAGAATTGATTTTTGAGTGGTTTTAATTATTTTTACAAAAAATTCATTAAAACTATTTAATTAAAAAACAATTTGAATCAATGCATATAATTGATTTTTGGGCATTTTGAGTTTCCTACCTCTCGGTGTTGAGGCCATGGTAGTAGGAGGTGGTGACTTGTGGCATGGTGGGTGGTGGAAAGTCACAGTCCTTGGTCATGCTTCACAGTAATCCTCTTTCGAGCTTCGCAGTACTCCTTGTTCGAGCTTCTATGCAACATACACGGTGAAATAAGCCACGATCTATTGCTTTTTTATTTTTATAATTGTTAAAGGAGATTGATCGAGCATTAAATCTTTATGGACATTCTAAATTTCACAACCAATAAATATTTCACATCCTTTTGTTTTAAAATTTTGATTGGACACAAAGTATCGATCAAGGTTCAGATCTTAATTGAGATATGGAGATCAATCAAGGCTTATATTAACCCTCGATAGAGCAATTTGTTAAGCCCTTGATCGAGCTTTTGAAAGATTGATCGACTTTGTTTTTTACCATACACATGCCCTCAGCTTTCCAACACTTTGTTACCCATCTTCATGGGAAAACCCTTATGTCTGTGCTACTCTTTGAATAATGTTTATAACCATGGTTTGTGCTCTCGTGCAATGTTGGTATATTAATTTTTTGTGGAGTTGTTATGTTCACTAGTTCATGAAATTAAGAGAAGGAATTGTTGAATGTATTGCAATATGCAATCACTATCATTCTTTTATGATTAAAAAAAAATCATTCTTAGTAGTTCTCTATTTCTCACTTTGGTGGTTCATGATAGTAAGAGGGGAAACCCATGAACATGTTATAGGGGAGGAATTATTAGTAAAAAAATCTACTTCAAAGTTGTGACATGGCATTGGTAAAAACACAATTTTTTATTGATTCTAATAACTTTAAGTGTTATCATTCTCCAAAACATTCTACGAGTAAATGACCAAACATTCTCAGTAAATGACTAAGTTCTCATAAGTTACATAGTCTACCTTGGTAATTTTTTGAGACATTATTCTAGGAATATTAAAGTGAAGTTAATTGTTTGGATGTAGGAGTAAGGGACACATTCTTCTATACATTTTACAATGTATTTAATTATTTCAATGTAGAAGGGAGTGGGTTTTCATGAATGGATAACAATAAATCTTAATCCTTAACATTTTCCAGCAAATTAAATATTCTAAGTTCTCTGACTATTATTTTTTGTAGGGTTTAAGGGTTGAGGATCTACCTCTCACTGTCTCTCTCCTAGTTTCCATGCAGACTCTTGGGGAATTAAAGAGGAACGATGAAATCCACGATGGATAATGCCTATGATTTATTTAAGACCACTTCTTGGGAATTTAATACAAACCAAATCCAACCATAATAGAAAATCCCATATTTTTTTACATTCAACCAATAACCTGATTCACCACGTAGTGTGAATCTCCTCCTGTTGGAAAATAAAGTACATATGTATATGTGTCAATCAAAATTTGTTAGTGCTTACCTATATATTTATGTTCAAATTTTGTGATCATGTATTGAAGTTCAAAATTACAGCAAACATACAATTAGGAAAAATCCAAAGGACTCTTTGTCCATGAAGAGGTAAAAAATAAACAATGAGTAATTTGTTTGGCATTGGGAAAAACAAAAAAACTTATTTATGCTAACAAATTTAAGTTCTAGCATTCTCCAAAATATTCTATGAGTAAATGACCAAATCTGAGTAAATGACTAATTTCTCATAAGTTACATAGTCTACCTTGGTAATTTTCTGAGACACTCTTCTAGGATTTTTAATGTGTAGTTAATTTTATGGATGTAGAAGTAAGGGACACATTCTTCTATACTTTTTACAATGCATTTAATTGTTTAAATGTATACGGGAGTGGGATTTCATGAATAGATAACCATAAAACTCAATTCTTAACATTTCCCATCCAATTATATACTCTTAGTTGTTTGAGTATTATTTTATGTAGGGATTAAGGGTTAAGGCTCTACCTCTCACTGTCTCTCTCCTAGTTTCCATGGATATGTGAATATTTTCCATCCAGACTCTTGGAAAATCAAAGGGGGACAATGAAATCCATGAAAAATAATTCCTATCATTTCTTTAATACCACTTCTTGGGCATTTATGACAAATCAAATCCATGCAGAAAAGAAAATCCGATGTTTTTTACATTCAACTGATAATTTGATTCGTAGTATAGTGTGAGTATCTTCCCAGTGGAAATAATGTGCATATGTATATGTGAAAATCAATATTTTTTAGTCCCTAGCTATAGATTTATGTACAAATTCAGTGATCATGGATTGAAGTTTAAAATTATAACAAACATCCAATTAAAAAAATCCAAAGGACTATTTTTCCATGAAGAGATGAACAATAAACAACAACTTCATTTTTCATTGGGACAGATAAACAAACTTATTGATTCTAACAACTTTAAGTTCTAACATTCTCCAAAGCATTCTATGACTAAATGACAAAACATTATGTGTAAATGAATAAGTTCTAGCATAAGTTACATAGTCTACCTTCATATTTTCTGAGACATTCTACTAGGATTTTTAAAGTGTAGTTAGTTGTTTGGATGTAGGATTAAGGGACATTGATCTTCTAGAATTTTTACAATATATTTAATTGTTTGAAAGTAGAAGGGAGTGGGTTTTCATGAATAGACTCACCATAAAACTTAAGCCTTAATATTTTTGATCAAATTAGATATTCTGACTTGTATGAGTATTATTTTATGTAGGGTTTAGGGGTTAGGACTATACCTCCCACTGTCTCTCTCCTAGTCGCCATGTAAATGTGAATAGTTTCCATGTAGACTCTTGGGTAATTAAAGTGTGCTAATTGACTCCATGACAAATAATTCCTATCATTGCTTTAAGACCACTTCTTGGGCATCTAAAACAAACCAAATCCATGCACAAAATAAAATCCCACGTTTTTTACATTATACTAATAACTTGATTCATGGATTAGTGTGAGTCTCCTACTAGTGGAAAAGAAAGTGCATATGTTTATGTGGAAATTGAAATTTATTAGTCCTTAGCTATAGATTTATGTTCAAATTTAGTGATCATGGATTGAATTTCAAAATTACAACAAACATCCAAATAAAAAAATCCAAAGGACTCTTTGTCCATGAAGAGATAAACAATAAACAATAATTTATTTAGCATTGGGAAAAACAAACAAACTTATTGATGCTAACAAATTTAAGTTCTAGCATTCTTGAAAACATTATATGGTTAAATGACCAAACATTAGGAGTAAATGACTATGTTCTCACAAGTTACATAGTCTACCTTGGTATTTTTCTTTGACATTCTTCTAGGATTTTTAAAGTGTAGTTAATTGTTTGGTTGTAGGAGTAAGGGACACATTCTTCTAGACTTTTTACAATGTATTTAATTGTTTGAATGTAGAAGGTAGGGGGTTTTCATGAATATCTAACCATAAGCCTTAAGCCGTAACATTTTCCAACAAGTTAGATATTCTTAGTTGTCTAAGTATTATTTTATGCAAGGAGTAAGGATTGAGGCTCTAGCTATCACTGTCTATCTCCTAGTTGCCATGTATATGTGAATAGTTTCCATGCAGACTCTTGGGTAATTAAAGCGAGGCGATGAAATCCATGAAGAATAATGGATAACATTTCTTTAAGACCACTTCTTAGGTGTTTGAGACAAACCAAACCCATGCAAAAAAGAAAATCCCATTTTTTTTTACATTCAACCAATAACTTGCTTCATGGATTAGTGTGAGTTTCCTCCTAGTGGAAAAGAAACTCCGTATGTATATGTGACAATAAGAAGTTGTTAGTCCTTAGCTATAGATTTATGTTCAAATTTAGTGATCATGAATTGAAGTTCAAAATTACAACAAACATCCATTTGAAAAAAGATAAAGGACTATTTTTCCATGAAGAGATAAATAAAAAAAATAAAATTTGTTTGGCATTGCACTAGTGGAAAAATGGGTAATTAGTGGTCAAGCGACCAATTTTTTTTGTCACCATGGGTAGTTAACGACTAAAGAACCAAAAATGTTAGTCATTGTAGTGTTTTTAAGTGAAATACTACTAAATTTGAGCAATTTTAAGTGATCACAAATAAACATGACTAAAATAAACGACTAATTTAGTCATGAGATAAAAATATTAACAACTACATGAGTATGAAATAGTAGTATTTCTTGCCTATAAGTAATTGACTTTTTTTGTGGTATAGTCATTTTAGTGTTCTTAAACATGTTGATGATCATTATTATGATTTTTAATATTGAATTAAATAACGACATCTTCCCCGGGTACTTTTAATGGAGCATAGGGGGGAATATTATTAGCTTGCATTCCTGCACTTTATATATATATCATGTTCCCGATTTCAAATTTATTATAATTATATTTGACAATGACATCGATATCTATATTAGTGATCATCTTGACAATTATGATGACAATGATGCTGACTATGGTCATCACCACAATGATGATGACAATGACGATGGTTATCATCATCATCACCATCATTTAATATATGCATGATGATCATCATCTGCTTGAAGAGGAATCCACATAATCCTTTCATGCCCTCTGAGTGGGATCTCTGAATCCATTTGCAAATTTATGAAATTGTAAAATTTCATTGTCAAAATTGCAATTACGCATTGTTAGATTTCGTAAATAACTTATAGGAAAGGGAAGAATGACCCATGATATTTAAATTGCTCCATTTACTAAATAGTTGTAGTGCTCTCAATGCAATAGCTAGAATAGTGAGAATTTGAAACCTTGATTTAATAATATATAGTTATTATATATATTATAGTTAATTTTTAATATTAATATATTATAGTTATATGTATATTAATAAAATCAATATATATTGTTATAATATGTAATGATGAATTGTGTGGTATTGTTGGTGAAATATCATAAAAGACATAAAATAACTCTTATGCTAAAAATAAATTTATCTCACATGCATGTTGTAATTAAATCTCTTATAACCATTATTTATATAAGAGATGATGCAGGGGCATCTCTCCCAAGCCAACAATGTGATCATTTTGTCACATGTTGTGGCTCGAAGTTGAACTAAGGGAACCTGAAAATCAAGGAAAATTTATCTGAATATTTTGTTAAATGACTAATTATGTAGACCATGGTGTGGTGTCAGTTATAGAGTTTAAATAGGAAATAAATGGCTAATTATAGCTCCCTGCGAGGAGAGTAAGCCACCTAGTTAGGCTGTTATGAGTTTTAGGATTCAGTTAGTTAAACTTAGAAAGAAATTCTGAAGATTTGGGTAGGCGTCTGTTAGAAGAGAATCTTGTTAAAATGGAAAATGGAAAAAAAAAGAAATGACAGAGAGTTTTGTAACTCTCGGTGAGGGGAAATTGAAGAGTTTTTAGACTGTAACAAAAAGAAAAAAAGGGAAAGCTAGTAATCACTTGGTGGGGGGGAGATTGTAATGAACTGTCAGTTAATAAAAGAACAAGTTCGAGAAATTTGTGGAAAAAAAAGATCAGGTATCTTCTTGTGTGAATAACTTGAGAATTAATGGACATTTTTTCTTCGTTACCTGAATTCATTGTAGCCATATTACTGGTACATATAGAGTTTTTTTTATTTATCTTCCCTCCAGGTCTTCTTATGAGTATATAGTTGTGCCATGATTTCTTGTAAAGAAAGTTAGGCTCAGATTCCCACCATTATACCTGCAAATGCCTTGATGGAGAAACCATGGCCAGGAATTAGCTTGGAACGCCCTCGTGGCTTAACTCTGTAATAAAAACCTAGAAGAAATTCATGTTTTCTTTGATGCAGGCGTAGAGTGAAACTCTCAGTGGTAACAGGTGAGACTTCACTGTTTTTTTTTGGAAGGTTGAGACCCACGGTGGTGGTGACCCATGGAACGCAAATCCATAGGTAATGTATTGGGCCAGAGGGAATGCAGTAGGACTGAAGTTCAGAGCACCGGCTCCATGCCTAGAACCACCCTCGTAGCAACGTTTGAGCTCTTATTACATTAGCTTTTGGCCCGTGAGAACGGAATAATTTGTAATAGGAGTTGGTTTACATTGTACAGAGAGGGATAGTAAGAGTGGTTATAGGATTGATTGGAAGAATAGATATCCATAAGGGAAAGAAGTAAATTGTAGAAGAAACCCATAGTTAGAAACTAAGCTAACTCAGTTGACAAGTGACTCTTCGGTTTTAGCATCTTTTTGGCCACCAATTTTGGTATTAGAGCAAGGATTTTTTTTGCTCAGGGAAAAAAATAGAAAAAAAAGACATGGCTGTTCGTGTTGGTAGAGCTTGGGGTAGTGGTAGAGGACGACTAGCATCCAATGCAAAGTTTGTGGAGGGGTTGAGAGAGCTAAGAGCACGTATGGCAGCTATGGAGCTGGGCAGATAGAGAGATCTAGTGGCAGGAGTTGTGAGTGAGCTTGAAGAGGAAGAACGCGAAGAGGAGGCAGCACCTATGATAGAGACACCTAAGCTGAGGTATTTTCGATCGATTCTAGGAGCCACATCAAGACCAAATCCTAAGCTACCTACTTATGAGGGAAGCCTTACTGCTGAACACCTCATTGACTGGATCAGTGAGTTGGACAAATATTTTGAGTATGATGAGATTGAGGAGAATAGGAAGTTCATATTGGCAATGGCACGGTTGAAGGGGCATGCATCCCTCTAGTGGGATAGTGTGCAAGCAGAGAGGAGAAGGAAGAATAAGCCACTAATCAAGAGCTGGGATAGGATGGTGGCCAAGATGAGGGCCAAATTATTTCCCAAGGATTATCGGCTGACTCTATATAGGCAAATGCAGAATTTGAGGAAAAGATTGCTGACTATGAGAGAGTACACTGAGGAGTTTTACAAAGTAAATTTGAGAGCTGGTTATGTGGAAGAATCAACTGAGAAGGCTTCCAGATATGGATTGAGGATGGAGATACAAGATTAAATCAGTATGATATCACCTAGGACAATGGAAGAGGCCTACCAATGTGCCTTGAGAGCAGAAGAGAAGCCATTGAGGAGACAAAACTTCAATAGAGGAAGAGGTTCAACCAAAGGAAGAGGACAACCAGCTAGAAGGGAGAAGTTTGCAGCCCAAAAGGGAAAGTCCAACAATTCAAATCAGCATGAGCATCAAAACAGGGGCAATGAACTAAGAGGAGGAAGACCTTAGCAAGGAGGTAGAGGTAGAGGGAGAGGCAAAGAAACTGTCTTTAGATGTTACAAATGTAACACGCTGGGTCATAGATCTTTTGAATGCCCGGAGAAGGAAAACATAAGACAAAGAGGGGCCTATGTAGCTCAGAAGGAGCAACAACAAGAGAAATTACCAGTGGCTGAAATTTACCTGAGACTGGAGAGGCTTTGATGATAAACAAAGTCTTGCTGAAGCCTGAGAAAGAAAGTACAGAACCTGCTCAGAGGAAAGCCTTGTTCAGGACTATGTGCAAGGTCGAAGGAAAATGATGCAAGATGGTGATTGACAGTGGGAACACTAAAAATATGGTTTCCACAGAGTGGTAGATAAGCTGAGCTTGAAGAAGAACAAACATCTAGTTCCCTACAAGGTATCTTGGTTGCATAAAGAACATCAAATCCTGGTAAGTGAGCAATGTGAGTTTGATTTACAAGTAGGTACATATAAGGATAAAATAATATGTGATGTTATTCCCATGGATGTCTGTCATGTTCTTTTGGGGAGACCTTGGTAGTTTGACAGGAAAGTAGTGCACGATGGCAGGAGGAACTGCTATAGTTTTGATAAGGATGGGATGAGACATGTCTTACTTCCTTTGCAAGAAGGTAGCACAGTAGAGCAGAAAGCAGCAAAAGTTTTAATGTTGTCTGGCAAAAAGTATTTGCACCAGCTTTAGGAAGAGTAAGTGAACTATGCTGTGATGTGCAAGCTCAAGGTAGTAATGATGAAGACTACTATTTCATATCTTCCTGAAGAGATTCAGAAAATGTTGGCTGAATTTGGTGACATAGTGGTGGATGATTTACCCAATGAGTTTCCACCAAAGAGGGATATCGACCATCACATTGACTTCATTCCGGGAGCTAGCTTACCCAACAAGGCAGCCTATAGGTTGACACCTCAAGAGAATGAAGAGATCAGAAAGCAAGTGCAAGGACTATTGGATAAGGGGCTGATCAAGAAATGTCTGAGCCCATGTGTAGTGCCTGGAATGTTGAGCCCAAAGAAGGGTGGTGAATGGCGGATGTGCATAGACTCAAGAACCATTAATAAAATAACCATTAGATATAACTTTCCATTGCCCAAGATGAATGACATAATGGACTGTCTGAGTGGGGCAGCATACTTTACTAAGATAGATATGAAAAGTGGGTATCATCAGATCAGAATTAGAGAGGGGGATGAGTGGAAGACAACCTTCAAAACTAATGAAGGGCTATATGAGTGGCTGGTTATTCCATTCAGGTTATCAAATGCCCCAAGTACTTTTATGAGATTGATGAATGAAGTTTTGAGGGACTTCATAAGAAAATTTGTGATAGTCTACTTGGATGATATACTAATTTTCAGTCAGTCAAAGGAGGAGCATCTGAGGCATCTGAGATATGTCTTGGAAAGGTTGCAAGTAGAGAAGTTATTAGTGAACATTAATAAATGTCCATTCCCGAAATCTAAATTAGTGTATTTGGGCTTTGTGGTTTCGAAGGATGGTTTGAAGATGGATCCAGAGAAGGTAAAAGCAATTTTGGATTGGCCTCCCCCCCAAAGCATATTTGAGGTAAGAAGCTTCCATGGATTAGCAAGATTTTATAGGAAATTCATAAAGAACTTTAGTGGCATTTGTTCTCCAATTGTTGAGACTATTAGAAAGGACAAGCAACCATTCAAATGGATAGCAGGAGCTGAAAATAACTTTCAGCTGTTAAAGAAAAAGATTATTGAGCAACCCATGTTGGGGTTACTAGATTTTAGAAAACCATTCCAAGTTACATGTGATGCTAGTGGAGTATCCATTGGCGCTGTTCTCAGTCAAGAAGATAAACCAGTGGCCCATTTTAGTGAAAAACTAAATGATGCAAAAAAAAAAATTCATTGTATGATAAGGAATTCTATGCTAACATTGGCGACATTATTTGATTCCTAAGGAATTTGTATTGTATTCTGACAATCATGCTTTGCAGTACATAATGCAGCAACCTAAGTTGAATCAGGAACATGCCAAATGGGTAGAGTTCCTGTAGAGTTTCACTTTTATGTTGAAGCATATTAGCAGACAGTCAAATCATGTAGCTGATGCATTAAGCAGGAGAACCTTAATTGTACAAGAAACTCAAGTACAAGTTTTAGGATCTAAATACCTTAGAGATTTGTATGAGATTGATAGTGATTTTCAGAATTCATATAGGGCTTGCAAGAACCCTGTAGAAGTGGATAGAGAATTGTGGAATGAATACATGCTGCAAGATGGATTACTTTTCAAGAACAGTAAGCTATGTATCCCAAGTTGCTCAATGATGGAAAATATGATTCAAGAGAATCACAATGGTGGAATGGCTGGTCACTTTGGAAGTGATAAGACTTATGGAAAATCAAGTCATTTTTACTTCCGGCCCAAGATGAGGTCTGAGGTTGAAAAGTTTGTGAGTAGATGTAGAATCTGTTAGCATGCCAAACAAAGAAGCCAAAACACAGGCTTATATACACCACTGCCTGTTCCTACTAGACACTGGGATTTAGTGAGTATGGAATTTATTTTAGGATTTCCCAAGACTCAAAAAAGGAATGATTCCATCTTTGTAGTAGTGGATATATTTACTAAAATGGCACATTTCATTCCCTGTTTTAAGACAAGTGATGCCACTCATATAGCAAACTTGTTCTTTAATGAAGTGGTGAAGCTGCATGGTTTTCCTAGAAGTATTGTCTCTGATAGAGATCTGAGATTCATAGGTCACTTCTGGAGGACATTATGGAAGAAGCTGGGCACTAAGTTGAACTTCAGTTCCGCTTATCATCCCCAGTCTGATGGTTAGACTGAGGTAGTCAACCGGAGTCTGGGTAACATGCTGAGGAGATTGGTTGGAGAAAATACAAGACAATGGGATAGAGTGTTGGCACAAGCTGCGTTTTCCTATAATGACTCACCAAACATAAGCACAGGTATGAGCCCATTTCAGATCTTGTATGGTATGCATCCTAGAGGGGTGTATGAACTAAGAGATTTGGGACATTTGGAGAAGAGGAGTGCAGATGGGGAATATTTTGTAGCTAGAATCAGTGAGCTACAGGAAGAAGTTAAGGAAAGGCTACAGAGAAGTAATGCAAATTACAAAGCAAGAGATGATTTTAAAAGGAGAGAAAAGAATTATGAGGTAGGAGACCTAGTGTTAGCCCATCTGAGAAAGGAAAGATTTCCTAAAAGAGAGTACAACAAACTGAAAATGAAGAAGATTGGGCCATGCAGAATCCTCAAAAAGTTTTCTGTAAATGCTTATGAGCTAGAAATGTGAGCATGGGTTGACATATCCCCTATTTTCAATGTTGTCGATATTTATCCTTTTATAGAAAGTTATACTGGATAGAACACATGAGGCAAGGATCCTGATGATGAATATTTGTAGTGGCTGAAGCAAATGCCAGTAGCACAGACCTTAGAAGCTGAAGAGATCTTGGACACTAGAATTGCAAAGAGTACCAGGAAAAGGGATTATTTGGAATATTTGGTAAAGTGGAAAGCACATCCTATAGAGGATGCCACTTGGATAAGTGCAAGAGAGTTAGAAGCCAAAGGATTTGTTGTTGTTGATGACCTTTTGAACAGGGGTTCAATTCTTCTCACCCCAAGAGTCTGATGCAGGGGCATCTCTCCCACGCCAACAATGTGATCATTTTGTCACATGTTGTGTCTCGAAGTTGAACTAAGGGAACCTGCAAAATCAAGAAAAATTTATCCGAATATTTTGTTAAATGACTAATTATGTAGACCACGGTGTGGTGTCAGTTATAGAGTTTAAATAGGAAAGAAATGGCTAATTATAGCTCCCTACGAGGAGACTAAGCCACCTACTTAGGCTATTATGAGTTTTAGGAGTCAATTAGTTAAACTTAGAAAGAAATTCTGAAGATTTGGACAGGTGTCTGTTAGAAGAGAATCTTGCTAAAATGGCAAATGGAAAAATAAATAAATGACAGAGAGTTTTGTAACTCTCAGTGAGGGGAAACTGAAGAGTTTTTAGACTGTAACAAAAAGAAAAAAAAGGGAAAGCTGGTAATCACTCGGTAGGGGGGAGATTGTAATGAACCGTTAGTTAATAAAAGAACGAGTTTGATAAATTTATGGAAAAAAAAGATCAGGTATCTTCTTGTGTGAATAACTTGAGAATGGATATACATTTTTTCTTCATTACCTGAATTCATTGTAGCCATATTACTGGTATGCATAGAGGTTTTTTTATTTATCTTCCCTCTAGGTCTTCTTATGAGTATATAGCTGTGCCAGGATTTCTTGTAAAGAAAGTTAGGCTCAGATTCCCACCATTATACCTGCAAATGCCTTGATGGAGCAACCATGGGAAGGAATTAGCTTGGAACGCCCTCGTGGCTTAACTCTGTAATCAAAACCTGGAATAAATTCACGTTTTCTCTAATGCAGGCACAGAGTGAATCTCTCAGTGGTAACGGGTGAGACTTCACTGTTTTTTTTTTGGAAGGTTGAGACCCACGGTGGTGGTGACCCATGGCACGTAGATCCACATGTAATGTATTGGGCCAGAGGGAATGCTGTAGGACTGAATTTCAGAGCACTGGATCCATGCCCAGAACCACCCTCGTAGCAACGTTTGAGCTCTTGTTACATTAGATTTTGGCCCGTGAGAACAAGAAACCAAGAATCGAAACTTCACTTCTAGGAATAATGTGTAATAAGAGTTGGTTTACACCATACATAGAGGGATAATGGGAGTGGTTCCAGGATTGATTGGCATAATCGATATCCATAAGGGAAAGAAGTAAATTGTAGTAGAAACCCATAATTAGCAACTAAGATAACTCGATTGACAAGTGATGTTATATTTTAAGCATCAATTCAGTATGATCTAGGATCTTATCTGAGAGAATAACATGTACAACATATCAATCACATGAAGCAATCACAAGAGACAATAGACACACAGAGTTTCCTTGGGGAAAACCAATAAGGTGAAAAACCCCAATAACTTCCTCAGAGATAGAAAGAGCAATGATACAACCCAAGTACACGAGATAATTCTCCTAGTAGCTTCTCCTCTCTCACTTGTGCGCCACTCTTCAATGAGTGTATAAGTGAATAAGTGAATGATCAAATAGAGTGCCTCCCGCACTCTATTTATACTCTAACTTGAATTTCCTAATAACCTTACTAGGTCAGCCTCAACATAACCACTTAACATAATGCTAACAGGGTCGAACCCACTAGGGTGGTCTAATAACCCTTTAACCCACATGACTCATACAAGGCCGACCCCATCAAGGTGGTCTAATAACCCATCAAGTATAAGTTACGACACTTACAATATAAATGACGACACTTCCGTATAGAGGAATAATAACATCTCTATAGGAATACAATATACATATATGAAATACATTCCGAAGTTACATATACATCAACAATCCCTCTTAACTAGGAAGGTATTTGTCGACACAGGTCTTTAGCACAAGTCTTCTTCTCTAGATCATCGTCACTAGATCATCGTCATCGAATCATCACTGCTGCTATCTCAATCAATCTCTAATCTACTCATCATAGGAAGTTCTACAGAACCAACCCTTTTTCATGCTGGATGTAGGCATAGCCTACATGTAGGTCTTCATCATCTCTGCGAGCAAGCCATCAAGTAGGTACACCTCAGGACTGATTACACTACCTCTGCAAAACCTGCAAGATCTCTCAGGACTGATCATATGCCACCGAAAAACCTGCAAGAGCATCTCAGGACTGCTTATATGCCTCTACAAAACCAGTGTACCCTATTGTCACATCATCATCTTCAGATCACCTCATAACCCACGGAGCACAACCCAGATGCACATCACACAGCACTTACACTCACCGGCATGGGAAGACATGCCTCAACCATCCGTGAATGGCTCAGCACTTATATCTACGCCATGGGAAGACACACTTCAACCATGCGAGAATGGCAATGCACTTATATCCATAGCCATGGGAAGACACACTTCAACCATGCTAGGAATGGAACAACACTTATATCGCAGCCATGAGAAGACACAATTCAACCATGTTTGAATGGCACAACACTTATATCGCAGCCATGGAAAGACACACTTCAACCATGCTCGAATGGAACAACACTTATATCACAGCCATGGGAAGATACACTTCAACCATGCTCGAATGGCACAACTCTTACATCAACGACCATGGGAAGACACACTTCAACCATGTCGAAATGGCCCCAACCCTTATACATGCACCATAGGAGGAAACAACTACCACCATGTGAGAATGGCTCATGTGCATCTATGTCTCTGGACTCATCACTTCCCCTTGGAAGTAATATCGATCTGAAGTACACCAAACCTCTCTCTGAAGTACTCAAACTTCACTCTGGCCAGTGGCTTGGTCAACACATTTGCTATCTGCTCGTTTGTCACAACATACAGGAGCTTCACTACTCCTCTCTGCACCATATCCTTGATATAGTGGAACTTGATATCAATGTGCTTCGACTTGTCATGGAACACTGGGTTCTTCATCAACTTCACACAACTCTGGTTGTTGCAATATATACAAGTAGCACTCAACTGGAGATCAAACAAATCAGACAATAGCTTCCTAAGCCATACTTCCTCACAACTAGCCGAACAAGTAGCGACATACTCTGCTTCGGCTGTACTTAGTGCCACACAGGACTGCTTCCTTCTAAACCAAAAGATCATACCGGATCCCATACTGAAGCAGCACCCCGAAGTGCTCTTCCGATCAATGGCACTGCCTACCAAATCCAAATCAACATAACCTTCCAGTTTAAACTTTTGATTCGCCTCATACTTGATCCCATAGTCAACTATACCCTTCAGGTACCTTAGAATATGCTTTGCATCTATCAGGTGAACATGTTTCGGATATGTCAAGTACTGGCTCAAGGTGTTCACCGCAAAGTATATATCTAGTCTCGTATTCGTTAGGTACATCAAGGACCCAATCATCTGACGATACATCATGGAATCAATCGGCTCAGATGAAGCATCACATAGAAGCTTCAAGTTCGATGCCATAGGTGTGGCCATGGCCTTGTAGTCCATCATCCCGAACCTCTTCAGGATCTCTACTGCATACTTCCCTTGTACAAGGAATATTCCATCTATGCTTTGCCACACCTCCATACCTAAAAAGTAGTGCATCATACCCAAGTCCTTCATCTCGAACTCGGCAACAAGCTTCCTCTTCGTATTGGCAATCAATCTATCCTCACTTGTAACAAACAAGTCATCCACATACATAAGTAGTATCACTGGATTGCCTTCCTCAACCTTGTAGTAAAGGTTGGAGTCCGCTTTACTCTTAGTAAAGCCCAAACTGGATAGGAAGCCATCTATCCTTCCGTACCAGGTCCTGGGTGCTTGTTTCAAACCATACAGGGCTTTCTTCAGTTTGCACACATGAGTCCCTCTGTCATGTGTCTCAAACCCGAGTGGCTGCTCCACATACACTTCCTCTTCAACTACACCATTCAAGAAAGCTGTATTGACATCCATCTGGTGTACCTTCCATTTCATCACTACAGCTAGAGAAAGTACTGATCTAATGGAAGTGTACCTGGCTACAGGTGCAAAGTTCTCTTCATAATCAATCCCTTCTTTCTAGGAGAAGCCACGAGCTACAAACCTTGCTTTATATTTCTCTATGCTACCATCTGCAGCATGCTTGATCTTATAGATCCACTTGGAAGTCACCATAGACTTCCCTTCAGGTCTTGGGACCACATCCCAAACATCATTCTTCATGATCGACTGGTATTCCCTGATCATGGCATTCTTCCATTACTGTATCCCGGATCCTGGGAACTTCAGATTCTTCAATATCTTCAATAGATAGATTTCTTTAAACTTCGTTGCTGGAACAAATGTTGTAGTCCTTCTTTTGTAGGTGATTGTACATGATATTTCCTACAAGTCAAATTCAATTGCATGATTAGAAACTTTTCATAGTTTACAGAACAAAGTCTTACACATAAAGACATATGTCATACAGTCATGCAATTATCTTAGCCAATGCTTCAATATAACATTTATCCATATCCCGTATCTTTCTAGATGCCTTCCATCTCTACCAGAACATTGTTAAGAGTGTGCACAACTCCCAACATGTCAGCAAAGAGGTTTCATTCTAGATAAGTAGCAATGGAATGTTGTACAGTGCCATAGGCCACTTACCCATCACATGCATATTAGTAGTATACTGTTCATTAATGTAATTATTCTAATATGCATAATATACAACCTAAGTCTAGAAACATACGTATATACATCATTGAACAATATTATTTAAACAATCAGATATACAAGAAATGACAATTCAAATACTTATCTTTGTTTGTTTGTTGGGTGGATTCCCTCTGAGTCTTTGTTTCCTTGCAGGAGTTGCTGGAGTCCGACTCTAAAGTAGCTTCTTCTACTCCTTTCTGTTGTGAATTGTAAGGAGTGTTCAACTCCCTCTTAATCCCCGAATCACTGTATAACTTCTTGAAGTCCCTTGAAGTGAATTCTCCGCCATTGTCAGATCTAAAGATCTTGATCTTCTTATCAGTTTTATTTTCTATCAAGGTTTTGAATTCCTTGAACTTATCAAAACACTTCATCTTTGACTGGATTTCAGGAAGACATTCTACTGCTTTGCTTGCAATTGGTAGTGCACATGTGCAAGCCTTTTGTGCCAAAGCTCGTTCAGTTTATCCCTTCAATTTATACAATCCTCCCTCTTGCTCTCCAATCACCACTGCATCATTTATAGTTTTACCCTTTGGCCACATTAGGACTTGGCCATCTGCAAATGCAACCCTCATGCCTTTTGCATCCAATGCAGATATGGAGAGTAGGTTCTTCTTGAGACCTGGAACATATAGTACATCTTTCATTTTCATAGACTTTCCAGAGTCTAGCTTATAGGAGGCTTCACCACTTCCTTTTATGGGATACTGGTAGTCATCCCCAAGTTTCACCTTGTGGGGTGATTCATGTTCAGATAGATTCATAAAGGATTTCTTGAATCCTGTCATATGTTTGGAAGCCCCACTGTCTATAAGCCAATCATTGCTCCCATGAGTAATGGTACCAGTGAGAGCAGAAATTAAAAAATACTCTTCATCACTTGAAGAGTCTTCACTTTCTTCTCTATGTTGGAATAATTAAGCCTTCCTACCATTCATTTATTTACATAAGATGCATTAATTAATCTTGTATTAGTTAATTCTATGTAATAAATAAGGAAATTGCCATTGTGTGGACCACAAGGAAATATGAGAGGCTAAAATACATCCATGGTGTGGAAAAAAAGCCACCTAGGCCACTTGGGAACCTTCCAAAATATTTATGGATAAGGTTTGAGGAAGAAAGGCGCACTTGTGGAAAACTGCTGCTTTTTACTGCTTTTTCCCCCATAGGGAAAAGCTAGTCAACCTAGGAAAGTGTTTTTTACACCAAAAAATTTCCTTAATGTTATTTCCACCCAAATCTTGTATTTGGCATTTTTTTTGTCTGTATTTCACCTTTAGCTTACTAATTTAGCAATTCGTGAGATTTTGGGCTGATTTGGAAAGTCATCTTGCCACCTAGGGGGGATGGGCATATTTAGCAAGTCTGATGATTAGGAGATTCTTTTGGAATCTTTATCCATTTGATTTTATGTTGTAAATTTATTTAATAACATCCTATTACATTCATATGTTGGCTGATGTAATTTTATTCATGAGAAGTTAATACAAAAATCTACTCTTGTGCATAATTTTTGTGTCTTTGACTAGTTGTGTGAGATTTTTCTTATGAGAGAGTGTAATTTCTTGATCAGTTCTTGGATGTGATATGATTTTCACATGGTATCAGATCCATCAAGCTATTCCTTTCATCTATTGATTGTCTTGCAGGATCCAACAGTCTCAGGAAGGGCGCATTGATCAATTCATCGGGTGAATTCTATTCTCTGTAGGGCGCATTTTGGAATACATAAGTGCTCTAAAATCAGTCCATAAGTTTATATCAGTTGCAGCAATGGATCATACACAATAGATCATCCTCACTCCTTTCAATTACTTTGATTGGAAAGTACAGATGGAGATTCTACTGAGGAGCAAAGGGATCTACAGGGTGACCATGGCAACAGAAGCTGAGCCAACCTCAGCAGTGGAGAAATCTAAATGGCATAATCGAAGGGATGAGGCCTATGGGATGTTATGTCTCACTACATCCAAAGAAATCTTATTTCATATTGATGGCATCACTTCACCCAATGAAGTATGGCTGAAACTTCAAGAACTGTTCAGTAAAACCGATGAATTGAGAGGCCACTAATTGGATAACGAGCTAGTCTCTTTGAGTCCACAAAATTTTGATAATCTACAAGACCTCTTCTCCAAATTCAAGTCTCTTGTATTGCAGCTGAAGCAATGTGGAATAGACAAGAAAGATGAGCAATTAGTTTTGTCCATTCTCTCCAAGCTTGGCCCCGACTATTCAATTTTTGTTTCCACCTTCCATTCCACCTAGAAAGCAATTAAAAATTGGAAGATCCCGTCACTTTCAGAATTCATGGAGTCATTAACATAAGAAAAAGACAAGATGGTCTTAATGGGAGCCATTAAAAATCCATCCAAATACCACTGTTTAAATGTTGGGGACTCAAAGAATTCAAAAGGCAAGAAGAAAGGAAACTTCAAGAAGCCCACCGGTGAGAGGAAAGACAAGCAGAATTTTAATGGAGAGTCATCAAACTTCAAGAAGAATCCGAACAAGAAGAATGAGAGGACAAAGCACAATTATTGCAGCACGGGATTTCATCCTGAAAGCTCTTGCATGAATAAGACCATCGACCAATTAACTCAACTATTGGAGAAAGCCAATATCCCTCTCCCAGAGAGCGTAAGGAGGAAGGATGGAGGATCAAATTCCGATGACAAAGAGAGAGTTCATGCATTGATGGCCAGCACTTCCCAATCTTCATCATTCATCATTGATTCCGGTGCTTCAAGACACATGGTGTCTGCAAGTAAGTATTTTACTTCACTTGACTCTTCCAGTGGTCCGAATATTGTATTGGGAGACAATTCTGAAACTTCTAGCAAAGGAAAAGGTAGCATAGATCTCGAGTTTGGGTCATTTAATAATGTTTTATATGTCCCTGGACTTGTTGAAAACCTACTGTCAGTCTATAATATGACCCATACAGGGCTTCCCAAGAGAGTAACCTTTACCCCCAATGATGTTGAGATAGCAGAAATTTCAACAGGAAAAATTATTACATTTGGTAGTGCTGATCATTGTTCTAGAATTTACAAGTTTTCTCATTTTGTGCCAAACTCCTCACCTTCTTCTCTATTAACTCATGCCAATGAGTCCAACAAACTATGGCATGAGAGATTTTTCCACCTTAATTACAAATACCTTTCCCAACTTCATGAGAAAGAGATGGTTATAGGGCTGCCCAATATCAAATTTTCCAAAGGTGTCTGCCAATCCTGCATCCTAGGAAAACATCCTGAGCATAAGTATGGGAGATTTACCACTGAGAGAACCACTGCACCATTGGAACTTATACACACTGATATACCAGGTCCATTTCCTCATGAGTCATTGAATTCAGCAAAATATATTCTCACATTCATAGATGATTTCAGCAGGTATTGTTGGATTTATTTCATCAAGCTTAAATCAGAAGTTTTTGGGTTTTTCAAGTTATTCAAAGCCTTAGTTGAGAATCAGTATGGTAGGCATATAAAGGTGTTAAGATCTGATAATGGTGGTGAGTATGTGAAATCACAGTTTCAGCAATTTTGTGCTTCATTGGGCATACAGATGCAACATACAATTCCATATACACCTCAGCAAAATGGGGTTGCCGAGAGGAAAAATAGATCTCTTACGATGATGGCCACATGCATGCTTGAGGAAAAAGATTTGTTTCCCAAGCTATGGGTGATCCAGGTGGATATTGGTGGCCACCCACCTTTCCAACTGGCTCAAAACAGTTTTATGGCAATTTTGGTATTGTACTATTTTTAGCAGTTTTTCGGGTCCTGAACTTCCGGGGCCATTTTGAGGCCCTAAACGACCATTCAGAAATGCAGTGGGTATGAAATACGTGGGAGCATGGTAGCCTATGCAGAGTTCGATTCCCATTGACGTCGCCATCAACATAATTCAACGCTTCAATGCAAATGACACACAGTAATTCCTGTTCTTCTTCAACGTCCAGTTCATCTAATTCAATGGATTCACAAACCCTCTCCAGTATCTCTGCGGCGTCATTCGCTGCTTCTTCTTCACTTATTTCATCATCGTCTTCTATTTCATCTTCTGGCTCAAATTCGATTTCGAGGATGCCAGAAGGTGGTATTGCCCGCAAAATTCCAATATATGGGGTATGTTCAGCAGGCACCCGCAAAATTCCAATATATGGGGTATGTTCAGCAGGCACCCGCAAAATTCCAATATATGGGGTATGTTCAGCAGGCACCCGCATTCCTGCATGATGGACTGCATTTCCAGATCGTAGCGCCCCAGCTTGAATTGCCCCGCCGCCATCAGTGACAGCACCAATTCCAAATCCTGGTGCCCTCTCTCCATTATTGCCTGCACCAATTCCAAATCCTGGTGCCCTCTCTCCATTGTCGCCTGCACCAATTCCAAATCCTGGTGCCCTCTCTCCATCATTGCGTCCACCAATTTCAAATCGTGGTGCCCCGCCTAGAACCGGCCCCCCTCCATGATTGTCTGCTCCAATCCCAGATCCCGGTTCACCAGCTTGCTCTGGCCGCACTCCATCATCGCCTGGGCCCCGGATTGGAATTGGTGCCCCATCCATCACCGGTATCTGTGCATCAAATCCTGCAGCAAGTTGAAATGCTGGTGCCACAAACTGCCTCTGCTGCCATCCATCATTCACTGCAACAATTTCTTGTGATCCTGCAGCAATAATATTTTCATTTTGCCGATCTTCTCCATGAACTTCTCCATGAACGGAGAAGTTAATATTGAGCCCTCTTACATCATCATTGTACTGAGGTTGTCGTTCCAGAATCTCTGTTTTGATAAAGATCTCAGCGAAAGCACGTCTTGGTATTAATCTCATACCCCGACTGTTTCTTCGTCCAACTCGTACTCGTATTACTGTTTCTGCCAACCACAACCCAACAAATTCCAATTCTCGTCCTTCGACTATGTGTTCATTCACATAGGCCAAACCGGTCCTCTCTCATATATATATATAGTTGCTGGATAAATTTTTTTATATATGTAACCGAGCTCGAGCTCGGGGTCATAATTCCAACCGCATCACGGGTGACGTTGGCCCGGGAAGTGCCCCTCGTCCTGACTTCCCACATTTATGACACCAAAAAAGAAATGCCCCTCAACCCCGGAGCTGTATAAACGCTAACTAAAACGCCCTCTGATTGGTCTGAATCTGGCAGAGTAATTTTGACCAAAATAGTAATTTGGAGTGTTCAGATTGTAATTTCGACGATCTTGATAGTTTTACAATTGGGTAATTAGTCTAGAACAACAATCTCAATATTTCAAATTATCAAAATTGGAAAATAACAATATCTAGCAAGAATTTTAACTGTTTTTTCTTCCAAAACCACCAGAAAAAAAAAGCAGGCCTTTTCCTACACGCTCAACCCTACATATATGATTTGACCCCTCATCTCCTTCAAAACTCACTAGAGTCTAGTGGGATTAGGTTACTTTTTTTTATAAAACTTGGTCATAAATCTAGATGGAAGTGGGATTAGGTTATTTTTTTATTATTATAAAACTTAGTCATAAATTTAATGGAAGTCATAGTTCCACTTCGTTGTTGGGAATTTTGCCTTAGAATTTTAAGATATGTCATAATTCCACTTCAGTGTTGGAAACTTTGTCCTAGAATATAAGTAATAAAAATAGAAGTATTTTAAACCCATTGGGGCTTCACTTAGTGAATTTATTACATCTTAGTAAACTTCTCACATAACACGTACGATCTTGGGATATTAAAGAATACCCTTTATTTGTGTAGATATTGGCTCAAACTCCTTTTGTTTAAACCCACTTCCATTACCTAAAACCTCCTCCCACCCTTTTTGATACCCCAATCCTTATAAACCCCCTTCACCCTAAGCCCCTCAACCTCTAATATTTGCAATATATTGTTGTGGTTTTTGACAATTCTAAAACCCACAATATGAACTCACGTTATAAGTGCAATATAATCTTTGATCATTTAAATTATTTGTTACTCCTATTGCACTTAGATTGTGCAATCTTAACAATTTATATTTGCAATTCCAACAATTTCTATCAAAATTTGACCATATTTAGACTCCAAAAATAGTTGGAATATATGACTCTAAAAAGTCCAAATTGTAACATGTTAAGTATTTAAAAATGAGAGACCATGGAGATCCAAAAAGGTGAATGCCATCAAGATTTTGACAGCGAAGATTAAAAAAGGGCAATGACATTAAGATTTTAGTTGTAGGGAATAGATATAAACTAGTAATAAAAACTCATTTTAAAATAATATTCATTTGCAAATTGATATTCATTTTTTTTCATTTTGGCAAAGTTAATTTTTCATTTGGGAATTTAAGACTTGACATGCTCCAATCCAAGGCTTTGAGGCCTACACAGGAAAGATCAACCTTCCCCAAATCTTATGACATCAACAAATATATTAATCAATTCAAATGCATAAGCATAATAATGAATAATCCTGACTAACCTACTGAGGAGGCTAGAACTCCCTAGCCAACAAATATTGAATAGTGTAAAAATTAAACACAAAGTTGTGGGTGTGGGGGTGAGGGGGGTAGATTAGAAATTTCTATTAATGAACTGCAAGAATAAGATACATTTTACCTCACCATAGAAACATCACCTTACGAAACCGTAGACTAGGTTCCTCTGAACCTAAACCACTCATGCTCCAAGTTCCCAAGATCTTCAACTTCCAATGATATATAAAATAGAAGTCATATATGTTGGGTATGTGTTATATTCTCTACATGTATGTGAAGGGGAGAGTGCACCTATTAGCGGCGTAGGTGACGTTTTGGAAATCACATGCAATTTTGGGGGACTTTTCTAAAAATATGTAATTTAATCCCGATTAAGGGATTGGGGTCTATTAACTAATACGGGTTAACATATTAGGGTTTTGGATGCTGCAGAATACCTATATTGTATTCTGAGTGATTCATAATGAGATGGTGAGAAAAATAAGAGTGGTGGCTCCAAGGTTTGTTGGTTTTCCTGGTTAAGGGTTTCCAAGGTAAATCCCTGTGTACTATGTGTGAATGCAATGGTGTAATCTATGTTTTGCTTAAAATATCTGTATGCTTTGCTTCTCTACACAGGTTTAAAACTTACAATATAAAGGGGGACGACTTCAACAACAAAGGGAAAGATAAGTTCAAGAGGATAGGGAAATTCTTTGAGCATAACCTTAGACAATGTGTAGTCTCTCCCTTTTGGTTCACTACTTCATCTTTTATATGCATTTGGGATTGTTAAGGTGGTTTCAAAATAGTTTGAAAAATTATAACCAAAGCTAACCATCTCCAAACCGATTCATTTCATGATTTTTCTTGAATTTGTATATTTTTTGTGTAATTTTCTTGTCCCACGCTCCCCATAGAAGGGAAATGATCATGGCCAGACACCCTGATCAAGGAGGAACTATGTGGGCCTCAAAATTGCTCATATTTTAGGGATCTAAGCCAAGAAGAAACAGGATGTCCTCATTACTATTTTGTGTTAGGATATTTAGACACTTAGGAGTTAGTTAAGATCAACTTGTGTAATATATCTGTTAGGGATAGTGTGTTTCTTTAGTATGCATTAGTATGCATTTGTAAATACTTAATCCGACGGTCACGATATGTTCCCAACATAGAGTGATCCGACGGCTCAACTTCTGTTAGATCATACTTAACCTTGATCTGTGGCTTAGCACCCAATTGGTCCATGATCTATATTTGAAGAGCATGGAGGGTCATTGTTTAGTTGATCGATTATGAGAAGCTCATTTGTAACTTTCTTTCTTTGCATAATAAATTGTCCCGTAGAAGCTATTTGGCTGGGGCCGTGGAGTGTTTCCCTCAAGAGGGTTTAAACCACGTCAAAACATCGGTGTGTTGATCTGTGATCTATTTATGTGAAGTGGTTTCTCTTGGTGTTCAGTCCTTTGGTAGTACCCTATGTACCCGAACATAGTATCAGAGCTTTTATGAAGAGCTGCTTCCGGTTATGATCTAGATCTTGAACTGTTGTTGTCGAAACTCGAAAGAGTTTCTGGTTCTGGTATTTCTATGCATTTCTGGGATGTGGGAGGTGTTCCATTGCGTCTGGAGCATCATTTCCATTGGAAAATAGTTTTCGTTTGATTGAAAATGGTTCACGGTTGCTCAAAAAATGCATATTTCATCAGATTTGAAGGTATAATGTTACCGTGACGCATTTTTTTATTTTCTGTTTTTAAAGAAAAAAAATATCATATTTTATCATTTTTTATTGTTAGATTTATTTTTCGGTTCGGATTGTTGATTTCCCATCTGTGTATGCTCTTTTTCATGCACCTTGAGCGATCTCGGCAAATCAGAAACAAAAAGGGAAAGGGTTTTTCTCGGTTGCGTATGCTCTTCGCCGTGCACCTTGCGCGATCTCAGGAAATCAGAAACAGAGATAAAACGTAGACTTTCCGGGAAATCTAGCGAGATGTAACTCCATAAGTGTCGAAAAGTTTTTTTCTTTCGATTTGTGGTGTGTTTTGTAGGAAAAAGGGCAAGCATGCAAACTGAGCAAGAAGAGTTAAAAAAAAATCCTTACTCATTCTCATATTTTACATGCCTTTTAATCTAGCTCACTTGGTTCAAAGTTGCTTTATTCCTTATTAGGTCTTGAGTTCAAGTCTTAGGAAGTCACTTTTAAAAGAAAAAGTTCAAGTTACTTTATTGTAAAAGTGTATCTCACTTAAATAATAAAAAATAAAAATACAAGTGAGTCACTTAAGTTCTTTTTTATTGTTGCACTATTTAAAAGTAATATTGTAAAAGTGAAACCACTTATTTTACAAAAGTGGTTCACTTAAAGCAATTTTCTTGTAAATTGATTGTCAAAATATTCATCTAGGGAAGAGGGGGGTTCTTTTTTTTTTACTGGACATTCTCTAGCTGCCACATCACTATTGGGGACATCTTCAACAGTTTCTTTGTTCAAGCATAACTTTATCATACAGAGTTAGTTTTCAGTGCCGTTTTTTTTTAAATCGCCTATTTTTTTGAGCTCTTCACATCCAGAATATTGGTTTCTGCTTTTACAGCCATTAATTTATAAATATGGCCGCCCCTTGTGATATTCTACTTAACAGTTCCAACTATTTCTCATGGAAATCTCGTATAGAGGATGTTCTACGAAGTAGGGGACTTTTCAGAATTACCTCAGGGAAAGAAATAGAACCCACTGATTATGATAAGAAAATAAAATGAGAAAATAGATGTGACGAAGCTTGTGGATTGATTGGGATGTCAATCTCTACTGATTTGCGATTCCACATATCTAGAATTGATGAACTTGATGCTGCTTGGGACAAGTTGGAATCTGTGTTTGGTAAACACAATGAAATTCAAGGTCACCAACTCAAAAATGAGTTGATTTCTTTAAATCCAAGTGACTTTTCATGCATTCAAGATTATTTTTCTATGTACAAAACTCTTAAACTCTTATGTGCAGAATGTAAGATTAAGAGGGAAGACAAACAATGCATTTATCATATTCTTTCCAAACTTGGACCTGCATATTCTGTTTTTGTATCTACATTTTACTCCATGAAAGAATCCTTGAATGCAGCTAGCTATCAAGAGCCTAGTCTTGAATCCTTTTGTGATTCCTTGATTAGAGATCAAGATAAATCATTTATCTTGGAATAATCAACAATGCAGATACATCTGGAAAAGCCTTATTGTCCCAACAGAAAGAAAAGTTCAAGCCTCCCAAGAAACAAAATTTTCGCAATAATAAGTCAAACAAGGGTCCAAAACCCTCTCTGTTGGCTCCTTCTTTAAAAAATGACAAAGGATCCAAGCCAAAAGGCAAGAAGACTGAGCGTCATTGCAACTATTGTGGAAAATATAATCATGATGAATCTAAGTGTTTCAAAAAGATGGCAGCCTTGGAAGTAGCAATGAAGAATCACCACATCAGCCTAGATTCACCTTCAGAATCTGCCTCACATGGACATGCAGTTTGTGCTTCTGGTTATTCTTATAATGCATCTTCTTCTTCTACTTCAAATGAATGGCTCATTGATTCTGGAGCATCTTATCATATGGCTAAGGATCAAGCCATCTTTTCTACTGTGCATGAATGTAACACCAAACAAACATTTGTTGGTGATGATAGATCTCTAAGTGTTGTAGGAGCTGGAATAGTTCCAGTAGATAATGGTCATTTTAGTGATGTACTATGTGTTCCAAAAATTTCCTGCAATTTGTTATCAGTCTATTAGATCACTCATTCTGGTGAAGGTAAAACTGTGACCTTTACACCTCACCAAGTTGTAATCAAGGATTTTAAAGATCCTCAACATGTCCTAGCTACCGGAATTGTTGATGATATTACCATGTTGTACAAGTTTAACAACTTTGGGTCATCACCTTTCCCTTCAGTTTTTGTTGCTCATAGTGATAGCTTGAGCAAACTTTGGCATGAGTGATTTGGTCACCTAAATTATCGCTCATTGCAACAACTATGTAAAGACAATATGGTGACAGGTCTTCCGATGGTATCTTGTAGAGATGGTGTTTGTTTCGGTTGTGTACTCGAAAAACATCATCGGGACAGTTTTGACAAACGTGTCTCTTGGCACACTTCGGTTCCCTTGCAGCTTATGCATAGTGACTTGTGTGGTCCTCTTTTATCTGCTTCCTTTTCTGGTTTCAAATATTTCTTAACATTCATTGATGGTTACACCAGACACACTTTGGTTTATTTCCTAAAACTTAAGAGCGAAGTATTTAACATGTTCTTGGCCTACAAGGCCCTTGTTGAAAAATAATCTGGTCATCAAATTATTAAGTTAAGATCTGACAATGGAGGAGAATATGTTAACAAAAAGTTCACTACTTTCTGCACTGAACAAGGCATCCAACAACAGCACATTGTTCCATATACACCACAACAAAATGGTGTAGCTGAGCGGAAGAACCGCACTTTAAAAGAAATGGCTAATTGTATGATCCAATCTAAGGTACTGAGTCTTCAATTTTGGGCTGAAGCCATTAATTGTGCAAGTTACATAGTTAATCGCACCCCCACTAAAGCATTACAAGGTATAACACCGGAAGAAGCATGGAGTAAAACTAAACCTGATGTAAGTCACTTCCGTGTGTTTGGTAGTGAAGCATGGGCTCACATTTCGGATGAAAAACGGAAAGCATTGCAACCTAAAAGTGAAAAGTGCATATTTGTTGGATATTCTGAAGATGTAAAAGGTTATAGACTTCTTCAACCACATTCTCATGATATAATCATTAGAATAGATGTTAAATTTGATGAAAATCTCTTGGTCTGCGAGACTAACTCGACAATTGTGCCATCTTTGGCCCGCGAGCTTGATTCGGCATTTGTGCCTTCTTCTTCTTCCAACTTCCTTCACAGGTTTCCAACTCCAGTTTCTGGTGATGACAATGAGGATGAAAATCCACTTCCGCCTGCTCATGTTCCTCCAGTTGTACCAGCACAAGTGCTTCCTCGATGGGTCCATTCAACATGTGAAGCAGTTGGTGATCTTGCCGGTGATCCTAGAGATCAATGTCGAACACGTTCTTAGTTTCAGCGAGCCTCTTCTCTTTTAGCTCAAGCTTCCGATAATCATGATCCAAAAACTTTTGCAGAAGCTTCAAGGAATCCAAATTGGGATGCATTCATGGATGAAGAATATCGTTCCTTAATGGGGAACGATATTTGGGATCTTGTACCTCTTCCAAAAGGAATAAAACTTGTCAGATGTAAATGGGTCTACAGAACTAAGTATGCATCAAATGGAAGTGTTGAAAGAATTAAGGCAAGGTTAGTTGCCAAAGGTTTTTCCCAAGTTGAAGGGATTGACTACAATGAAACCTTTTCTCCCGTCACAAAAATGAACTCCATCCGCCTTGTTCTTTCCCTTCCAGCCTTACATAACTGGGAATTCCATCAAATGGATGTCAAGTCTGCCTTCTTACATGGTGATTTACAAGAGGAAATTTACATGGAACAACCTCCTAAATATGTTCAGTGTAACTCTAGCCTTGTCTGTGACCTTAAGAAATCTTTATATGGCCTTAAGCAAGCTCCTAGAGCTTGGTATGCCAAAATGGATAACTTTCTCCTTGACATTGGTTTTTCTAGATGCCATTCTAACCCCAATGTCTATACCAAGAAAGTAGGAAACCATCTCATCATACTTGTTCTATATGTTGATGATCTTATTCTTACTGGTAGTGACCCTAAGCTTATAACCCATGTGAAATCCAGTCTTAAACAAAATTTTGAAATGTCAAACTTAGGACATTTGCATTATTTTCTTGGTCTCCAAGTCCTGCAAACCAAAGAAGGAATCTTTATTTCTCAGTCTAAGTATGCTTGTGACCTTCTTCATCACTTTCACATGGAATATTGTACACCATGCCCTTCTCCCTTCCAATCTGGAGTCAAATTTTATGCCACTTGTACTTAACCTGAAGTCGATGCCACCTTGTATCATCAGCTTGTTGGTAGTCTCTTATACTTGACTCATTCCTGTCCTGACCTTTCCTTTGCCGTTGGTCGTGTTGCCCATTATATGCAGACACCTCATGAAAGTCACTGGAAAGTATCTAAAAGAATACTTCGATATATTCGAGGTACAGTTCAGTTTGGGATTCATTACAGTACAGGAGGGAAACCTTTGTTGGTTGGTTTCACTGATTCAGATTGAGCAGGCGATCCTAATAATCGAAAGTCTACTGCAGGTTATGTTTTCAGTCTGGGATTTGGACCTATCACTTGGGCTTGTAAGAAACAACAAGTTCTTGCTCTTTCTTCAGTAGAAGCAGAATATCGAGCCGTAGTTAATGCTAGCCAGGAAGCTTTATGGCTTCGACAAATCCTTTCAGAGTTTGGATTCGAGCAGCAGCAGCCTACTCCACTTTGGTGCGACAATCAAAGTGCCATCAAGCTTGCCAAAGATCCATTTCTACATCAATGCAACAAACAAATTGAGCTACATATGCACTTCATCAGAAATCTTGTTCATGATTGTGTTCTTGAAGTACTCTTTTTCCCTACAGATGATCAAGTTGCAGACATCTTCACCAATTCTCTTACAGAAGCGAAGTTTTCTAAACTTCGATCTATGTTAGGAGTTCAGGAACTTGTCATTAAGGGGGGATAGGCTCTAATGCCTCCTTCCTTCTCCTAATAGTGTCACTTTTGTAAATCCTTCAATCATATCCCAAGTTGTTCTTAAGGGGGGATGTTAGGATATTTAGACACTTAGGAGTTAGTTAAAATCAACTTGTGTAATATATCCGTTAGGGATAGTGTGTTTCTTTAGTATGCATTAGTATGCATTTGTAAATACTTAATCCGACGGTCACGATATGTTCTCGACATAGAGTGATCTGACGGCTCAACTTCTCTTAGATCATACCTAACCTTGATCTGTGGCTTAACACCCAATTGGTCCAAGATCTCTATTTAAAGAGCATGGAGGGTCATTGTTTAGTTGATCGATTATGAGAAGCTCATTTGTAAATTTATTTCTTTGCATAATAAATTATCTCGTAGAATCTATTTGGTCGGGGCTGTGGAGTGTTTCCCTCAAGAGGGTTTAAACCACGTTAAAACATCGGTGTGTTGATCTGTGATCTGTTTGTGTGAAGTGGTTGCTCTTGGTGTTCGGTCCTTTGGTAGTACCCTATGTACCCGAACATTTTGACCATCATATAGAACGTATATTTAATTAAATTTGGACATATTAGGCAAAATTTGGACTAAAAAGTGTGAATTTAGGCTTTGAAAGTGTCAATATCAACCTTTCTAAGGTGCAAAATTAGGTTATGAAAGTGGCAATATTGGCTTTGAAAAGTGTATTTTTCTATTAAAATAGTGTGTTTTTTGACTACTTATGAACCTTAAAATTGTAGTTTTTTTCTATGAAACTATGAATTTCAATTCAAAAAGTGTGAATTTCAAATCAAAAAATGCAAATTTTGATTTGAAAAATGTGAATGTAAAATAAAAAAATGCAAATTTTGATTTGAAAAGTGCAATTATCTTTTGGAAATGTGCAATCTTTTAAGGTGAAAAGTGCAATGTCTATAATATCCAGTCTTTGTTTGAATGGAAAGTTTATCAGTTCTTGTTTCTTTTTTGATACAGTATCAAAAATATCTAGCTTTTTACATATATAATTTTAATAGTTTCCAAATGAGGTAGGAATTCCCTGCATAATTTGTATAGGCACAACTTACTTACACAATAATAACCATCAAACGATGTATTCTGCATCACATAAGTAATTTTCCTCAAATGCCTAGAGGCTCGTGGATGTTCCAGACGCTGGACGTTTGCTCACATAGTCAGGTTGATAGAAAGACTAGAAGGATTGTAACAAAATATAAATTTGTTGGGCTAATATCCCATCAAACGATATCCATAGGAACATCCATCCCACTCTCAACACTATGCCTCATCTGTTCTCGTTGTTCCCTAAATGCTGCAAGGACCTTCTCATTTATTCTAATTTTTTCTCATGTCCATTCTAGCCTTGGTGACCATGCCCATATGATGCTATTTACAACGATCATCATATTTTCTTCTGCACCAACAACCCATTGTTTCTTTCTATTTAATCAGTTTTTGTACAAGACCTTTAGATCCTTCGATGCTCCTGTTGGATTCCACCATTGCACCTCTACTGTGTAAGACCCAATAGTACTAGCATCTGAATCTTGATAAATATTACCAATCTCCCTACCCAACCATATTGCGCAATCTGGCTCTGGTGATTGCACAATGACTCTTTGACCCTTTACAACATCCACTCCTAGAATGAATTCATCTCTAGGTTTGTTGCATACTGGTCCAACATAGAAATCCTGCAAAGCGGGAATATTTTCCTTCAAATGTGCATCCATAATTTCATGTTCATATCTTGTAGGTTCACTACTATGAATATCATGGCTTGTCGATGGCCAAAAGTTAGTTGCTGACTAATCAAAACTCTCAAAGGGACTGTCCAAATCTTTATATATAGCCTCCCAATAATTCAACTTGGGACGCCAAAATTGTTCACCTCCCTTCTCAATTCCTCGATTCCAAAATGAAATATATGTTTCTATTCCTTTTTTTTATTTTGTCAATGTTTGAAGGTCTTTTTAATTGCAGATTTAATAACCTAGGCTTCCCCACTGGTAAGTCTATGCTACCGTCTGGCAATGAACGCCACATATGAATGGGAGAATACCAAGCTTCATCCCAAAGTGATGCCCTCCATTTCATGTCTGGAATGTTATCTATGAGCTGAAATTTAAAAAACTGACTTTTTTTTATACCAATGATTTTGGCATTTCCATCCAAAAGGTGGGGTTTCACAAAACTCTTAAAATCCTAAAGTTCATCAATTAGATAAGGGACATAGAAATTTTGATCTTCACATGTCCTTTAGGTATCCATAATTTACGAGATTGAAAATATATCCTTGCGCATTAGCTTTAATGATAACCTTCCATAAGTTCCATCTATGTCTTCATGGGTGTGTCCAACCTGGAGGAATCCAACTTCAACTATCTCGAACACTCTCCTTGTTGTTAAAAGAGATAAAAATGCAAATACAAAGTGGTTTTTTTATTGCCTGAACAATTATCCATTTGCAACAACAATATCGGTGGTAGTTATCTATTTGGCATGCATTGATTAGTACCATCAACACACAATATATCATGTTTCTTTACATCTTGTATGTATATCAGACACTTTTCATATGACTTTGATTGCAATAGAGCATCATGCAATTGGTGCTTAGATGTTCCTCCTTTGTAGAGAAAATCACCATAATTATCAACCACTAGTTCTTCAAGACTCTTCAAGCATTTAGCCAGGGATGTCACAGTGAAATTCGATCCCATCTCTAAAAATGAGAGGCTGAAATGGTCAAAACCCCCAATCTTGTGCCCACAAATCAACATTCCAGTCAATGATATGGGAAGATTCATAACATTACTAAAAGCTTTTTCCTTCTTACCCATCCTTGGAATGGAAGTCTTTGACTTATCCATTTTGTCATGAACAATACTCAGAAAAGTATTTGGATTTTTTTGTGAAGCTAATCTGTGAGAATAATATACTTCTCGACAACTTGCGATATATTTATTATGAGATACCTGATGTCCTCACAACCTTTCCACCTCAACTGGATCATTGCCCCCCTTAAGACTATCCTGTATTGTAATGCACTCATTACACCTTGCAAAGGAGTTTGATTTAGGAATTTTAACATCTCAAAAATCTTCTCTCATCACCTTGCTAACTGAGGATTGTGACACTGGAGGCAAACCAAAACTTTCGATTTCTTCATTTTCTATTTTTTGCAATAAACCATGGGACATATTAGATGGCAATAATTTCAAGGCTATCCTTGTTCCATCTTCACTGATTAATCCTGTAAGATGTGGAGATTTGTCTGAATTCTCTTCTACGATTTTATTAATAGTAGCTACCAGTGCAACAGTGTTCACCCTAGATTTTTCCAAGCCACTGTTACCATGCATAGCTCTCACATCACCATTCAAGAACATGCTTTTATAATTGTAGAAAGTGCTCCTTTTTATCCCATGGAATTTATACCATGCATTTTGACAGACATATATTGTGTCTAATCTCATTCTAAACATGCTTCTTTCTTTGTCATCTCCTTCTTTGGCCACATGATCATTTGATCCCATAGAATTTATAACATACCTTCTTCTTGAATTTCTTTTCATACTATGAAATTTATTCACACATTCAACTATTGATTGAAGTGAAATTTTTGATATACAAAGATTTGAGAAACAATGTTCAGTGACAATTTTTGAAAGGAATGCATCACGATCAATTCCAATCCTATAAGGTACTGAGCTTGAATTTCTTTCAGATTTTTTAGTTCCAGCTTTTTCGCTTTATGGAATTGTATGGCCTTGTTCCATTACCTTTAACATCTGTATATTCACAATGGGGAGTACCTGGAAGGACCATCTGTAAAGGACATTCTTCAAAAATATTCCAAATGTTGACTATGTCTTCATTTGTGTTCTTTTTTAGTATAACATCCAAAGGAACATAATTGAGGTCAAGAAAATTGTTTGCAAGCCATATTACAGGATAGCCTTCAAATACACCAAAATCCTCACAATTGTAGAAGAATTTATGAACTAAAATACCAAACTCAACAACATCTAGTGGTTTGAATTGTACAATGTCTCCTTCAAAAACACTTGACACTATTCCTCGAGCAACATAATGTGGCTTTAAAGAACATTGATGTATCGAATTAACTCTCTCCCACAAACTTGATATTGTGATTTTGTCTTAATACATTCAAAGTAGTTTTAGATTGATTATTGTTGAAATTTCTTTCAACAGAAAGCAATGTTTTTGTATTAAAATCTATGATTATTTTAATCAAACATACAACAAAATCTCCACTACTTAACCCTAGACAACATGCCATCCAAGAAAACACCACTTCATCCACCAAAATACCAAAGGAGAAGTCACCCAAAAACGTTCCCCCAACAAAATCAGTCCCACTCACATTTGTTACAAAACCTATGGAAAAGCAATCCTTGCATTCTGAACAGTTATGTAACAAATTAAATTTTCTCATAATAAAAGAACATTTATTCTTAGTTGTTATGATATGTTCTACACTCGTTGAAGTAGAAGTTGGTGTATCATTCACCTCATTCTCGTGAAGAGAAGATCCAATGTGGTTAACAATCTCAGATGCATACCATTGATTATAATTACCACCAACTGCCTCTGACAATGTATCTGCACCTTCTGATGGATAGGGAAATTGAAGACCTGCATTTAAAGTCTTGGTAACATTTACAATGATACATCCATCATGGATGTTGATATTATGAAATATTTTTCTTTCTGAAAAAGAGATTCATTCAACAACTTTCAATCTATTCAAAAGGAGGTCCACGCGTTCTTGAGAACCAAAATCCATTTCATAACCGATTTCTAAAATATAAAATAACAGGACACATTGTTGAGAACCAAAATCCATTTCATAAGCGATTTATGAAATACAAAATAACAGGAGCACATTAAAAATAATAGTTATTTTAAACAAATAATAGTTTTTTCCACTAGTATATATTATCAAATAAATCAATGCTCTATAGTTTAATAGAATTATTGTATACTATCATTCTCTATAAGACGATAAATTAGAAAACGTTCCTCACCATGGAGAAAATGTTCAGATTTCTAGTAACAACAATCTCATGTAGAAATCCATGCTATTGTTTTTTGAGAGGGAACCAATTTAAGAAGGGGCGGAATATCCTTCCTAATTGGATATAATGTAATTGTTGCTTAGAATAAATCCACGAGATAAGGAGGTATCGTTGAATTCTCAAAAGGTATTATGTTGTTTTCATTGGAAAGCGCTCAAAGCGATGATGGATGAATGAGTGACTAATTCTTTGAGGAAGGAGCGGTTGTTACTTCTTAAAAGGATCCCTTGGACCATAGAGGTTGGAAATATTTATCGATATAATATATTATTAGTAAGATTTAAATATATTACCAAAACTCCACAATCGACCTACCTTAAAAAGAAAAAAAATAGGGTAATTAAGTTTGTATTCAAAAGGATGTGTACATCCATTCATTTCAAAAATGAGAGCTTGGGAGTAGAAATAAATTTCATAGTGGAGATTAAGTAAATTCCCAATCTGGCTCTGTAATAGTTTTTTATTTGTTGCCTAGTATCTGTAACTATAAGGGAGGGATAAACCCTTACAAAATGGAAATTTAACAAGATGCAGAACAACATTCAAACTTTCAAAAAAGGAGGTACCAAATCATCGAAGGAGGGAGCTCTTCTAACCATAATTTTGTTGTTGAACAGAGGTTTCCTCAGCAATTCTCATGTCCACAGAGGGAGATTCCTAGAAGTGGCTACACTGTGACATCTTGGACATACTCAAAATTTCCTCTTTTATAATATCCATTGTCCCCATCAATTCAATCAAATTGCATTCCTATTTTATCCAGATAATATGTTATTAGTAAGATTTAAATATTATACATGAATTTGATTTACATATTTAAATTATGAATTATATTAGGCGATATCAATAAAGGGCATGCGTCCTTAGCCATCTAACATGCATATGTCTAAACGGAGTGCACTAGCTTTGATACTCTTTCTTCTGACTATCTACTTTCCCCAACCCCAAAATGGAAGCCCTTGAGAAAGGATCGACCGCTCTTTATGAGATAAGAATATTTTCTAAAAGGGTCCATACATAAAAGGATCAACCGTTTCTTTTTCGTCCTGTCCCCATGATCCTCACATGGGTTGACGCTCTTTAGATGATTTACATTTTCACATAAATCATATATGTTATTCAAAATTACCAAAACTCCACAATCAACCCACTTTGTTTTTTAACAGAAACATGGTCATTAAGCTTCTATTCGAAAGGATCTGCACAACCACTCATTACAAAAAACAGAGCATGGGAGCATAAATAGATTTCACAGTGGAGATTAAGTAAATGCCCAGTCTGGCTCTGTAATAGTTTTTGATTCTCTACCTAGTATTTGTAACTACAAGGGAGGGATAAACCCTTACAAACTAGAAATTTAACAAGATGCGGAAAAACATTCAAACTTTCAAAAAAGGAGGTACCAACTCATCGAAGGAGGGTGCTCTTCTAACCATAATTCTTCTGCTGAACAAAGGTTTCCTCAGCAATTCTCAGGTCCACAGAGGGGGATTCCTGGTAGTGGCTACACTGTGACTTCTTGGTCATCTTCAAAATTTCCTCTTTTACAATATCCATAGTCCCCATCAGTTCAATCAAATTGTGTTTCTCTTTTATCGATATAATATATTATTAGTAAGATTTAAATATTATACATGAATTTTCTTTACGTATTTGAATTATGAATTATATTAGGCGATATCAATAAAGGACAGACGTCCTTAGCCATCTAACATGCATATGTCTGAATGGAGTGCACGAGCTTTGAGGCTCTTTCTTCCGACCATCGTGTTTTCTCAACCCCAAAATGGAAACCCTTGAGAAAGGATCGACTGCTCTTTCTAAGATAAGAATATTTTCTAAAAGGGTCCATACATATAAGGAACAACCGTTGCTTTTCTGTCCTGTCCCCGTGCTTCTCGTAGGGGTTGATGCTCTTTAAATGATTTACATCTTCACATAAATCATATATGTTATTCAGAATTGCTAAAATCCCACAATCAACCCACTTTTTTTTTAACGGAAACATGGTAATTAAGTTTGTATTCAAAAGACTGTGCATACCCATTCATTACAAAAAGGAGATCCTGGGAGCAGAAATAGATTTCACAGTGGATATTAAGTAAATGCCCAGTCTGACTCTGCAATAGTTTCTAATTCGTTGCGTAGTATTTGTAACTACAAGGGAGGGATAAACCCTTACAAATTGGAAATTTAACAAGATGTAGAAAAACATTCAAACTTTCAAAAAAGGAGGTACCAACTCATCGAAGGAGGGAGCTCTTCTAACAATAATTATGCTTCTAAACAGAGGTTTCCTCAACAATTCTCATGTCCATAGAGGGGTATTCCTGGCAGTGGTTGCAATGTGACTTCTTGGCCATCTTCCAAATTTCCTATTTTATAATATCCACTATCCCCATCGGTTCAATCAAATTGCGTTCCTCTTTTATCGAGATAATATCTTATTAGTAAGATTGAAATATTATACATGAATTTGCTTTACGTATTTGAATTATGAATTATATTAGGAGGTATCAATAAAGGACAGGCGTCCTTAGCTGTCTAACATGCATATGTCTGAATGGAGTGCACGAGATTTGAGGCTCTTTCTTCTTACCATCTACTTTCCCCAAGCCCAAAATGGAAACCCTTGAGAAAGGATCGAATGCTCTTTTTTAGATAAGAATCTTTTCTAAAAGGGTCCATACAAATAAGGATCAACCATTTCTTTTATGTCATGTCCCCATGCTCCTCACAGGGGTTGACGCTCTTTAAATTATTTACATCTTTACATAAATCATATATGTTATTCAGAATTACCAAAACTCCACCATCGACCTACTTTTATTTTTAACAGAAACATGATAATTAAGTTTGTATTCAAAACGATGTGCATAGCCATTCATTACAAAAGGAGAGCCTGGGAGCAGAAATAGCTTTCACAGTGGAGATTAAGAAAATGCCCAGTATGGCTCTGTAATAGTTTCTGATTTGCTGCTTAGTACTTGTAACTACAAGGGAGGGATAAACCCTTACAAACTGGAAATTTAACAAGATGCAGAAAAAAATTCAAACTTTTCAAAAAGGAGGTACCAACTCATCGAAGGAAGGAGCTCTCCTAACCATAATTCTACTGCTGAAAAAAGTTTTCCTAAAAAATTATCATGTCCACAGAGGGGGATTCATGGAAGTGGTTTCACTGTGACATCCTGGCCATATTCAAAATTTACTATTTTATAATATCCATTTTCCCCATCAGTTCAATCAAATTGCGTTCCAAGTAATCAATTCCCAAGTCCTAGCAGGTTAATTATTGAGATATATACCTCATGTCGTCAATTGAATCTCCGTGCGCTTTGATACCCAAGTAGACTGCCTCATAAAAATTTTGCAGGTGTTGTTTGAAGTCTTCCACACTTTACATTAGGAATGCCATTCTTTCTGCAAGGCCCTCCATTGAACTGAGAGCAGAGGTCTGAGAAGGGGCCGAACCGTCTTGTTTCCCTAACAAAGAAACCAAAAAAGCTGAAGGACTGGACTCCGAGCTAAGTGGATGGGATAAAATTTCCTGCCAAACAGTGAAGAAGAGTTTGTCAAAGATTTAAATAAACCCAGGAGGAAAAAGGTTCGCAGAGAGGTCTAAATTTATTGGAGGGTTCGACATACTTCCAGCATTAGGGCCACTTAAAAATGGAACAAGAGCCTCATTAAATATAGGAGCCTGGATACCGGTGACGAAGGGACATGCACCACTTAAAAAGGTAACAAGATCCTCATTAAATGTAGGAGCATGGATACTGCCACCGAAGGGACGTGCACGGGTGTGGCCATAAATTTTATAATTCCAATGGGGATATTAACCCCGTGTTTGGATTCTTCATCAGATTGCTTGTTGTTTACCCTGAGTATGTGGAAATAGAGTACCTCAAGGGAGGAGATTATATTATTGATCCTTCTATGCATTATATTACATCTGGAATTACCTTTAGATGTCGCTTTGCTTATTTTTTGGATGACGTGTTTGGAGTCTCCAAAAACCTTGAGTGTGTTGATGTTGAGAGTTGAGATAATTTCCATGGAATAGTAGAGTGCTAACCATTTAGCTTCGTTTTTGGTTTTCTTTCTGCTCAAAATCTACTTCCAACACCCTGAAATAGAACAACTTGAGGAAAGAGTGGTTGCTCTTTCTCTGAGAAAAATTCCACTTTTAAGCAAATTTTTTAAAGGGAAAATCCTACAAAATTTCTGCTTAGGGTGCCGATATCCTACGAAATTTGAAGCAAAGTTTGTATGCAAATTGTGTTTAATGTGCTGATGTATACTTTTCCCACTTTAAAAAAGAACCCCTGAGGGAAGGAGCGGATGCCAACAAACTCTCTTTCTCTGAGAAATTTTTGACTCGCCAAAAATCTCTTTGAAGTAAAATTACTATGAATTTTGTTGTTAAATGATGATATCTACATTACCCACCCCAAAATAGAGCCCCCGGAGGAAGGAGAGAATGATTTTTCTCCTCAGTATCTATTTTTCAACACCCCAAAATCATTAGAGAAATTTTGAAGTCAAAAAAGGGCCTCAAAACAAAGAAAATGTACTATAAAATACAACCAATCACATTCTAGTAGATGACATCATCCCCCTTGGTGAGGTGGCATTGCATGAGTTAAGAATGCTTATTTGTCAAATTTTCTATGGTGGATGAAAACACATAGTTAACCAAGGTAGTGGTCTAAGTACTTTTAAGTCATAAAGTAAAGTACTCATAATGATAGTCTTTTCATAAAATAATATTATTGTCATTTTCAAATAAAGTACTCATAATGAATGTATTTTCACACTTTTACATAAAATAATATTATTGTCATTTTCAAGTGAAGCACTCTTAATTCATAAAGAAAGTCTTTTCACATTTTTTTATAAAATAATATATTATCATTTTTATGTTTTTAAATGTTAAATTATATATTCACTCCATTCTATTTAATAACATAATGTCAAACTAATAAATAATAACAATAGATTTAATAAATAATAATAATAATAATGCAATGTGGATAATAATAATATTATTGACATTTTACATGTAAATAAATTCTCAATTAAATTACATGATTAAATTCATGAGAAAAGTACTAAATATAAAAAGTCAACATAAAATTTAAAAAAAACTCTTAAAAATGTTTTTTATTATTTAATTTCATTTGCAAGTTCAAGACAAATAAATGTTAAAGGACAATACATTTTTGGGAATTTACAATGAATCTTAGTCACATCAATGTAGACTTATTTTATTAATTTTATTTCTAGTGAATTTTGAAAAGTAACTCAACCATGGTTATTTAAATTGTGCATAGAAAATAGTGTGGGAGGTGACTTGTCATATATACCTACCCCATAAAACCCCCAATTCATAATATTTTAATATATCTCATATTTTTGTAGTACATCTCTTAGGAGGCCCTTTTTTGACCTCAAAATCTCTCTAATGTAGCACATATTGAGGAAAGAGCGGTCACCTCTTGCTCTGAGAAAATTTCTACTTGCCAACAAGCTTGTTAAAAACAGAGTTCCTATCAAGTTTGTGATTAAGGTACTATCTACTTTCCTCACAACTTAAAAATAACACCTAGAGGAAGGAGCGGACTCTCTTTATCCCCAACATATACTTTCATTAGCCCAAAATTGAAGAACATGAGGAAAGAGCGGCCTCTCTTTCTCTGAGAAAATTTCCACTTTCCAGCAAACTGTTTCAAGCAAATTCTTACGAAATTTATGTTTAATGTACCGATATCTACATTCCCCACCACTAAAAAATAACGTTTGGAGAAAGGAACGAACCCTCTTTCTCCTCACCGGATTATTTCAAAACCCCAAAATAGAACAACTTGAAGAAATAGCGGCCACTCTTTCTTTGAGAATATTCCCACTTGCCAACAAACTGTTCAAAGCAAAGTTCCTATCAAATTTGTGATTAAGGTACTATCTAATTTCCTCACCCATTAAAAAAATCCCACTTCTAAAAAAAATCCTCGGAGGAAGGAGCAAACACTCTTTATCCTTAGCATCTACTTCCAACACCCAAAAATAGAAGCAAAATTTCTATAAATTTTGTTGTTAAAATGTCTATATCTAGTTTCCCAGGGTGACACATGGAATGCTCAGATGGTGACACGTGGCATATTTGATTTTGAAAATTAGTCTAAAGATTGTATAAATGAATATTAAAGATATTAATGGTACCATTTCAATATAAACATATGGATTTAAGTTATATAAATTTTTGGAATAGGTATTAGGGATCAAATTTGAAGGGATGAACTTAATTTCAGGTTGAAGGTTATATATTCATACCACTCTTATAGCATGAAGGGCTTTAATTAAAAAAATTACACTTCAATTGACAATAATAAATTAACTCAATGTTTCATTAAAACATTTCTAAATAAAATACTGCTAGATATGAGTCATACATTACACATTTCCCTGCGTACACTTATAGAAAGTGAAGTCTAACAATGCCATGCCACCCAACTTAATAAGGAACATCTAACAAATTGTTCAACTGAAATTGATCCTATGGACGACTATATCTCCCTTGTTGATATAACTACAACTCCATTCAGATAACCCCTACTCTACTTTAGACACTTTTCAAGAATGTGGGAAACAAATATTTGGTTTCCAATTTCCTAAAATATAATGGAAAGGTGGCAGTATCAGACGTGTGTACAAATCTCTAATCTTCATGCACTCTACCATTATTGTTCTGCTAACAAGGCGAGAGGGAGTTCAGGTGATAAGTATAATGGAAGACCATCGTAGGGAGCAAGATGAGAGTAATAAATATGGGCGGTGAATGATGCAGAAGAGGGAAGAGGCACTGGTGGATGAGGGACAAAGGGTCACCTAGGCACAAAAGAAAGCAATCTGGGAGGATCGCATGTTCGAATTGGCCTTACTAGTGGTTTTTCAGCAGAGAATCAAGGATGTGGAACAAAAACTATGGCAAGAGCTAGACAAGGACACCCTGGAAGAGGAATGCCGAAAAATGGAGGAATGGGTAATGGATCCAGGTAACAATGCTACTTGCCCCAGTATTTACAAACAGATAATTGCACTCTATTGGGTGATGAAGAATCTGATGGGGCATGTGATTTGGAAACGACTAGAGAATATTGGTGGAGAGGAACCTCCAGACCAATGGAGGAAATTGTTGCAAGTTGAAACAAAAGAAATGCACCTGAAAATGGACACCATCCTGTAGTCCCTGGGAATACGCTACCCACATTCTTAGACTTCTTCTGCAAGTGGATTCAGAAAGAGAAATTTCTGGGCGTTCCATATATTCTAATTTAAAGGTTCTCTGGGCTCGGGTTCTGTGTTATAGGGTCGATCATGGTTTTGAGGTCTTTTTTATTCTGTTCTGTTATATGTTTTATGATTGGAAAGATCAGAAGTACTGGTGTTTGGGTCATGTCCTATAGTTTAGATTATATGATGGTATGTAAGGAGTATTGGTATGGAATCAACAGTATGTGTAATTTTGGTTTAGTGTTATGGTTAGACAATATTATGATAAATCTCATGTTTAAGGTCAGAGAGCCAAGAAGTGAAGGAGAACAATAGAGCTTTGGCCTGTTTTGCTCAGATGTAATTTTATCCTTTTATGTAATACAAAATTTCCTTACTTACAAAAAAAAACCTACTCTACTTCAGGCACTTTTCAAGAATGTGGGAAACACAATGGCGTATAGGAGCATAAATTTAAGAAAATTACTTTCTAAGCTACACAACTTAGTGTTAAATTTTATGCAAAATATGTTCATCATGTTTATAAAAAAATTAATATATAAATCAGTCATTGTCCTGTATATAAACTTGCATCGAAAATAATAATTAACCCCATCTCATAGATTTGTTTATATAAAATATCTTGGAACCTGCATGGACTTTGGAGTAGATTGATCCTAGAATGGGAACCTGTGTGGAAGTGTGCAACTAGAGTCTGGATCGAGCATGGAACCTACATAGGGCTTGAGCTACATCTAACGTAGATGGGACCGAGCGTAAAATAGAGCCCGCTGCGTGGAACTATTACCCGAGATTCAACTGCCACACCAGATTTCTTTCTATTGCAGGGCAATTGGAACCCAAACCCTCGAAAATTCTATCTTCTAACTACTTCCTGGAACTACTGCAAATATTTTGGCTGCCAGGTAAATACGATGGCAGCTAAACAATTCCCGCGAAAACTTGATGCGTCAAACGAAGTAATTTAAGACAAAATTCACCTTTATTACATGCTGCCACCAGGAAAAAACAAGATCATAATGGTTAATGAAACGTCTTGTAAAAAATTATAAGAAATCAATGGTTTAGATTCAAGGAGGGTTGAGATCTGTGGAAGACACTGAATCATCTATGAAAATGTGCATGTTCTATAACATTGGCAACTTTGGCGAAATGACCTTTGGTACATGGTAAAGTCAGGAAGCAATCTACGGTGGATGAGCAGTGGAATAAAATGTTGATGGTTGATGTTGATTTCACACTTTCAACTAGCACGGAGAATGAAAAGGGTAAGCGGTAGAGGAATTTTTACCGCTTACCACGTGTCGAGTCAAGGATCGTTCCGCTGAATGAAAAATTGTAATGGAAAACCACTTCTCGTGATCGCCTATGATGCCTAGGCCCCTATGATGCTAGTGTTGCTAATAAAAATGATATCGAAATTGAAATTGGAAATTGAAACTGGAATTGAAATGTAAATTGGAAATTGAAAATGAAAATGATATTGATATTGAAATTGAATTTGAATTTTGAAATGAAATTCGAATTGAAAATCGAAAATTGAAATTGAAATGAGAAATGAAAATTGAGAATTGGAAATGTAATTAGAATTCAAATCAAAATTGAAACTTGGAATTTGAAATTGAAACTTGGAATTTGAAATTGAAACTTGGAATTTGAAATTGAAATTTGAATTTGAATTGTGAAATTTGAAATAGAGTTTGAAATTTGAATAGAATTTGAAATTTGAATTTGGATTTGAAATGCGAAATTTGAAATAGAATTTGAATTTTAAATGTGAAATTTGAAAAATAATTAGAATTAGAAATTTGAAAGAGAATTAGAATTATAAATTAAAATGTGATGCAGAGAGTTCTGAAGAGAGATCTTCATTGCTTCATGCTCCACGACACACGAGACGATCTGACGTCGCCCAAGAGGGCGGCCATTGGCAGCGCTCCCATTCGCTAAGGAGTGCAGCCACATCGAGGTCGGCTACCAATGGTGGCAGCAACAGGAGAACTAGTGTGTCAGTTCATCTCGACGACATACATGGTGATCCCCAAGTGGGGGATGGGTGGCAAGAATCGAGTGCATCAGGTGCATATTTTTTGTTAGATATATTTTCAGTAAATTTTTAGTATATAATGCATTGAATTTCAGTTGCAAGTTATAATATATATTTTTAACAACATTTGTGTTTTGGTTTGGATCGCAGGTGCCCCATCAAGTGATCGTACAACGATGAGGTCGCACGGATCACTCTCGCTGATATCACTTCCTAGCGAGAGTGGGTGAACTCATGTGTGTGCACATTGAGGGAGGATTCTCCCACACGGCGATCTTTATCCATGATGTTATCAACAATTGATGAGATGTTGGCCCTCTACAAGAGGGTAGGACCTCTCAGTGACATTTGGCGTCATTCATGCCAGAGGAGGAGACAAGATGTCATTGGGATCCACAAGTGGGAGGATGTCAAAGTCGCCATAAGAAGGCATGACATCAAGGGTACTTTGTTTGACATCCCTCCTGATCGCCCTTCCGGTCAACCACTTAGACTCAGGGAGTTTAAGTTGGAGGCCGCTGCATCACATCTATATGATAGATTCGTCGGAGTGTGGGGCATGTTCCCCCACCATGACTAGGTCCCATTGTACTTTGCAAAACATGTTTATGTAGAGTTTGTTTTGGACATGCACCCGGATTACACTAGCACAAGGTCCCAGTTCTATGGGGCTGCTAGGGGACGCTCCTACCAACGTCCTGGAGCTCAGAGAGACGCTGCCTTCATGGCACCCCCTCCGAGGTTGGTACCATTTCCAGACAGGATGGTTATCAGGTCGGGGGATGTGGAACAATCATCCCAGCTTGCTACAGAGGCTAGACAAGACCTTGCAGAGTCTTTGTTCATTGCCATGGGCAGTGCTATTGTTGTTATGCATGGAGAGGCATCTAGACCACCCCTACACCTACAAAGCCAGAGATAGAGTATGTCCCTAGTTTCGATGGTGAGGCCCTACTAGGGTATGCTGAGTCAGCCTGAAATGCATACTTTCAGTTGTATCGTAGATGCGTCGCTATAGCATAGGTATACTTTTGTACAGTTATGTATATATGTTCTTCATGTTACATCATATTAATGTCGTAAATTGAATGGTCAATAATACTTAAGGGAGTTGTATTCTATTGATCCATGCAAGGGACCCCATTCATGGATCAACACTTTAGTAGCGAGCCATCGGTTGGTCCATCCGCTCGTCCCTACTCGTGGACGACAGTAGTCGAGGTAAGTTATAATTTATGTTCCAATTTAATATGTGTTTGAATATTATCTCTCAGTTTAAATAATTTGTGTTTTATTTCTTAATTTTCGAGATTTTATGTTTTAGATCTTAATTTCAAATTAATTTCAAATTGTACAGTGAAAAGGAAAGGGGGTAGATCCTGATGATGGACATGAGGACCGCGAAGGTCCTCATGAGCCAAGTTCAGACACAGATGTGTGTTTTAATTTATGTTCCAATTCATGTTATTTAGTCACATTTAGTAATTGATTTTTGTACTTTATGTTTCAATTTTTGAATTATAACTTAAATTATGTTAAATAGTTTTAATTTTTAATAAATATAACTTATTACATGTAATGGCATATTACACAGGCATCGCTATGGGAGGGTGTCAATGCTGTAATGGATTTCACATATGATTGGGATGCAACTCGAGTACATGGTCCTAATGAAGGGCCATCTACCCGTATTCCTACCCAGATCCCGGATATCACCATTGACTCAACATATATGGATGTATTCCTTCATGGTTTACCATTTCAGAGCCAGCATCAGTCTACTACACATGAGGGCAGCCAAAGGGACGATCAAGGGCCTCATGGGGGTAGTGGCCAATGAGTTGATGATCTATACATTTCCATGTTTTGGATATTTTCATATTTTATATATTTTCATGTTTTGGATGATCTATATATACGTTTTCATGTTTTGGATATGGATTTCTATCATTTGTACATGGACTTTTATCATATATGGACTTTGGATATGTACTTTTGGATATTTTGTATATTTTATCATATTGATGTCTTCATGTGTATTTTGTATCTGATTTGAAATCGATTGTTTTCTATACTAGATCTGGATATAGTTATTACAGTTACACATTTATGTTTTGTCGTTTCAAATGCAAATTTAATGTGTAGTTACAATTTAGTTCAATTTAAAATGCAAATTTCGACTACATTAGAGAATATCTTCCAAAATTTAGAATTGAATACATACATTACGTTTTAAAATTGAAATTACAATTCCAATTCAATTACAATGTAAAATTTCAAATTTAATGTGTAATTTCAATTCCAATTCAATTATAATTTAAAAGCTCATTTTCAACTACATTACAATTGTATAAATGAAATCAACATGTAAAATTAGAATACATTTGAAATTAATAATTGAAATTACAATTACATTATGTTGTCTACACATTACACTTCAATTACAATTTACACCTTCCAATTCAATTACAATTTAAAATTAAAATCTCAAATTTAATATGTAATTTCAATTGAAAATTCAATGTGTTGTTCCAATTTACAAGTTCAATTTCAATTACATTACAATTGCATTTGAAATAAATTTTTTGAATTAGAATACATTGTACAATCTAAAATTTAAATTTTACAATTTTACATTGTATACATGTATTTTAAATTCTCAATTGTATTTGAAATCAAAATTTAAAATTAGAATACATTTAAAATTGAAAATTGAAATTGACATTTTGCATTATGTTGTCTACACATTACAATTCACTTATAATTTCCACATTCCAATTCAATTACATGGAAAATTTGATGTGTAATTTCGGTTGAAAATTCAATGTGTTGTTGTATGCAAGAATGTTTTTGTCCATTGAGAGTGTGAAATATCCCTTGAGACAAAATTATCTAATTAAAAGCTATATAGTATGTAGGTAATCTTTGTGTTCTTTTCTTTTAAGTGTGTGCTCTAATCTAAAGTCATAAAAGTATGGTTTGTTTTCTTGGCAATGGGCATAACCACCTAGTTAATATAAGAAATGAAAATATGTTGATAGCAGATGCTTGTACAACTATGGTAGAAACTATGCTTGTACAACTATTTCATATGGTTTATGTTTTGATGACAAATGGAGATAATGGCACCATTTGATCCAGCTAGGTAAGTTGCATATATGAAGGCATGTACAAGTTATTATGTTTCCATGTTATTATTACGTTTACGTTTCAACTTTCATTATTACCTAATCCATGTCTATAAAAAACAAAGGTATGTACAAGTTGTGTTTTGGTTTGATAATTGAGGTTTTTTTACGCAAGAAAAGCCATATAATACTAACTAATTTCTCTCAAAGAGATTCCATGCCTATGCATGCAAAACTGCATGATAAGGATGGTTTTTGATGCATGTAATCCAAAAATTGAGAAGGTTTGATGGTTAGAAATTATAGTGAATGTTTGTGAGTTGTGTCAACAATGGGTATTGTTTGCATGAAAATATATTCAAAGATTATGTGTAAATGCCCTTTAGTTGACTTGTACCCTCTATCTCCTATGTTATATTCCATGTAGCACCAAGTGCCAATATTTTTATTAAATGGAATGAGGAGAGACAAAACAAATTGGTCCTAACTTTGATATGTTCTTGATAACAAAACTAATTGATTATTGTTGAATGAAACATTTTTTCAATACATTGGTATTTGATAATATTTTTATATAATTGATAATGAAATACAATGTAGTTGATGAGGAAATACAATGAATGGATTATAATGTATAAAATTTTGCAAATTTGAAATCAAAATTTAAAATTAGAATACATTGTACAATTCAAAATTTAAATTTTACAATTCCACATTGTATAGATGTAATTTAAATTCTCAATTACATTACAATTGTATTTGAAATCAAAATTTAAAATTAGAATGTACATTACAATTTAAAATTGAAATTTTACAATTACATTATATTTCAATTCAACTATCTATTACATTTTGATTTCATGTCTACACATTACAATTCAACTATCTATTATATTTTGAATATTGTTTTAAAAGCATCTAAACAAATATCTATAAAACTATTATGGATGAAGTTCATGGAGAATTGACCATACATTCAAGTGTATTCACATTGGAGCATCATGACCCAAATTTCACAAAATCCTTCCATCTAGTATTTGTATTCTTGACATTAAAGCATCTACAAAAATACATTTATAAAACAACCTCCACAAAAATCTCCAAAAACATATTACACAAGACAACATGAAAACTATGCCAATGATGCAAGTGGAATACATGTAACTCATTCATCTGGCCAATGGGTTATAGGAATGCAAGTCTCCATAATACGATCATGGTCATCTTCTGTCATCTTTCATCTCTTTGGATCACCTCTCTTCACCTTTATTTCCGTTAGATGTATCTAAGCTACCACCACTAAATGACTGTATTGACATGATATATATTCAGGCATAAAATCTCTATAAATAATATGAGCACCACGTTTTTTAACTTTTTCAAAAAAGTGTCCCATTAGAACCATGTCTCCAGTTTGGTATGTGAAGTCCCCATCTTTGTAGGGTCGCACCAGCCTACTTTTTATTTGCGTGCACTACATCAAATAGTATGCCACATTTTCTTGGTTGTGGGGGGGTGCAATGACAACGAATACATCACTTGCAAGATACATTACAAATATTATTCAAATGTCCTACGTGCATTTCTACAACATTTGTATATGTGTAATATATAATGAACTAATTAACTTAATGAAGACTCTTGTACCTTCCCTAACCATATCAGAAACTCGATCGTAATCTAATGAGACCATTGCCTCTTCAGTGTGCATCTCTTGCTATGTTGGAATTGGATGTGGGCCCTTTGGATTAAGAGAGACATATTTCCATGGTTTCACATATACATCATTTTCATAGTGATCAAGCCCGCATCCATTTGCATCAATGCAAAAATCGCAAAAACAAGCATACTTCCTTGTTTCAATGGAAAATATGTCACCCATGTCTTTACTTCAAACAGAATGTAATTCCCTCGTACCAGGGATGGTCTCACAATACCATGGCATGGATCTATTAACATCTCCAACGGAAACATCCCAAAAGAACCTACATGGAATTCAGTTTGTCATATCTAAATTCCTATCGAGTATGTGTTCTTTTGGAAATGATGATATTGAATGTTATTAGCTTATTAATTGAGTTTGGAGTTTATTACCTGTACACCGGCCTTGCTTTTTCATGACCTTGATGTCCCAAATGACGTGTGCACCAATCAACTACTTCAGTGGAGCATTTGAGTCGGGTTGCACCATGACTCATCTGGTACCTCCGAAGTGCTCGTTTCACACATGCACCTGCGCCATCATGTTCACCCTTTCCATGCCTTGTCTCAAAAAAGCTCCAGGTGTGTCGAATTCCTATCTGTTTGTGAAGGTGACTCAACCAATAAAATGAGCATGCCGATTTGAATTTCCCTACACACCCATTTGACCAAATCCAGTGTTTAGTAAATGATACGCCTCTCTTCCTGAATGAATCATAAATCAACCCAAAGCAGTGTTGAACAAACAATGTTTCATGCTCACAATCATTACTAACGTAAAAATGGTACTCCTTGATCGCTTCACGTGACTGAGGAGTGCTATCCCTACCATCAATGCTTTCCTGAGCATGTATGTACAATACATGTACGAAGATAGACACCTGGTCAGAGTGATAGTACTCACTCTGTATCTCTCTCTAAGGAGCAAAGGTGTAGTTCTCCGCAAAGTATACCACTCATAAGATTGTGCCTGGCTCAAATACCTCCTGAGAATGTTTGAATTCTGAAGCTTGCCACCTGAACCTATGGGAGTGCTTTATGTATCTATAAATCTGACTTTCAAACTTCTCCATGAAATCTGAAATGGGAATCTCATCATCGAACAAGTCGATCCTCTTAGATGGCACAAATGAAGAATATGTTGGATTCATGGTGACGTACTCATATCTCTTCCACCTAACGGTGATATCTAACAATCCATGGTGTGTTGGATTGATAGGAAAGTTCCTATGGAACAATGTCAAATCACCGCATTCATGACATTTTCTCCCACCTACACACCTCTTATTGAAAAACACGTGTTCAGGATTCCTATTGCATAGTATCATACAAATAAAATCTCGCACTGTGTGAGGAGCTAATACACCGTTCGAGTGCCTTTTGCAAAAATCCAGAAACGTGTCATAGTATAGTTGAAATTCAACGTGGTACCGACGGCAACAAGTGTCGCGAATCGTATTCGGCCTAATATACCATGGTTTCAATTTGTTGAACATGCTAAATGATATTTGAACACTAGGATTGGTTTCTTGGAATTCCTCGTAAAGTGAAACTCCTGTCATCTCCATCACATGCTTATAGTGCTCCTGATAAATGCCTCTGGATAAACATTGTCGCAGGACATGCTTTCGATCTAGAATATCATGAGAATGGCTATCCCAAAACTCTATCACCTTCTCTCTAATGCCTGCTGCCATCCTGCCTCGATAGGGTTCCCTACAAATAGGATCCCAACAAGCAACTTCATCATTTTCATCTATTCGGACCCTGAATTTAGTATATTTGAGCAATGTTCTTTTCGAAACATTGAGCAATTATGCCATTGTTGATACCATTCGATTTCTTGAGGTGCTTTGTGCCACAACAACCATTGTAATTGCCCTACAAGCAACTCGGGTATCATTGTTTCTTGATTTTCCAAACGAAGATAATGCACTTCTTACATTTTCTATTGCATTTTTCGCATGTCTTTTTTGTTTTAACATCTTGAAAACCTAACAACTTTGTGGCACGTTTCAATTTTTTGTGTTTTATAAACCCATGTAGGATTTGAGCTTGTGCCATCGTTAAATGTTGTTCAAAATATGAATTGATTATGTTATTGACATGCTCTCTAACTCTCCGACTAGGGATCGAGTTCCCAATCTCTTCTTGTGCAGAAACAACTGCACAATCCTCTAGAAAATTTCCACCCCTTCCAATCCCACTGCAACTCCCAATTATACTTTCAATGTGAGAGGGAAAGGTGTCATGTGATGGCTGATCAAGATCACGAGGGGGCACAGGGTCATGTGATTCTTGATCACCATGATGTGATGTCTGACCATAATCTCTCCCTACATAACATGTAAATTAACAAATTGAAAATTGGTTACTTATAGTTGTGCATTGAACTTTAAAATTGCTAGTGACTTGAAATTTGATATGGAAATTGAAAAATTGAAAATTGCATGTGAATTGAATTTTCCAACTATTACATTTAGCTTGAGAATTTTTCTATGTAAAAATTGAAATTGCTAGTAACTTGAAATTTGAAAATGCTAACTTAATTAAACTTGAGAATTGTTCTAGAAGTAAAGTTTAAAATTGCTAGTAAAATTTGAAATTGCTTGTAACTTGAAATTGTTAGTAACTTGTACATTTAACTTTAAAATTGCTAGTAACTTGAAATTTGTTGTACATGTAAATTAACAAATTGAAAATTGCTAGTGACTTGAGAAAAATTAGGTACAAGTATTGAAAATACATTAAAACAAGAAAATTGTTTGTAACTTAATTTCAAAATAACTAAATATGTACATGCAACTTGAAATTGTATATTTAGTTTGATAATTGCTAGTAAAGTTTGAAAATCAAGTATATATATTTAACTCAAGATAATTATTAATAACTTGATAAAAATGATTGTGGGCATAAAAATTAATATCATTTATAATCATCACATTATATAATTGTGGGCAAATTTTCTTTATGCAATTTATGTCCATTTTACTTTTACGTTACAAGAAAAATGTTATTTTAACTTTATAGTATAAAATAAATAAATAAATATTTAAAATACAAGTTGCAAATCACCACAAAGAATACATGATTACAACACTTCTACCATAGAATTTCGAGGACAACATCATGTATCCCATGTTGTATATACGTGAAATAAATTAAGATTCATTTTTTACCCATGATAACATACCTATTATACTCTAAATGGGAAGAAAACATTTTAGAGATGAATACGATATTTAATTAGAAACATTGTAGTGATAAGAATATAATAAAATATTAACTTAGGGGTTCAATTCTTCATGGTAAAAGTTCCTATTGGTTAGAGCTTCTTTGTTCTATTTTGGTATTTGTTATTTAAATTGCAATTGTAATTTTAAGAAATTGTAATTTTGGCAATTACAAATTCAACAATCAAAAGATTGAGTATAAATTGCAATTTTGACAACTACTAAGTCACAATTTCAAGTTTCAACAAGCATGTGGTTGATAATAAATTCACATTTTTTGTAAGAAATTTAGATAAGTACGTATTGAAATTTAAGGAATTTTTTTAATTCAAATTGCAATTTCAACTTAAATTCCAATTTTGACATTCCAACAATTATGACAATTAAAAATTTGGCAATTCCAACAAATATGTGATTGAGGAGAAATTCATAATTTTTAATGCAAAATAACATTTTCATTAGTCGATGATTTTGAAATTTCAACAATAGACAATTATGAAAATTGTAATTTTTATCATAAGTTACAATTTAAGGATTTTTTTATCAATAATGCTTCACATATCAATGCAAGGTTGCAAACATTGCAAATAATTATTTCCAATTTGTCCTAACAAAATATATGATTCTAATCATTAATCTTATCATGGTGATATGTTATGTTATGTAAATAAAAGTATGTGATTGATGGAACCTTTAAATTAATTTTTTTTTAAATAAACATTATAATTAAATAGCTCTTTGAACATTCATTTGTTTTCAAATATTCATAACTATGAAAATATTGTCAACCACCATAACTATGAAAATATTCATTAATTTGTTTTTCAAATTGAATTTTCTAACAAAACAAGAATTAAAATGACATTTAACTTGAAATTGTTATTAACTTAAAAAATTGCAATTAGTTAAATATGTACAATTTAACTTGGAAATAGTGTCCAAGTGTACATTTAATTTGAAAATTATTCTAATAACATTGAAAATTGTTAGTAAAGTTTAGAAATTTGAAAATAGTTAATATGTATATACATTTTAACTTGAAAATAAAATCTAAGTGTACATTTCATTTGAAAATTGTTGGACAATAAAATTGAAAATTGTTAGCAACTTTGAAATAATTTGAAAATTGTTAAAACAACTTTGAAACATAATTTGAAAATTGTTTGCAACTTTGAAATAATTTGAAAATAGTTAAAAATATGTACATCTATCAATATGAAAATATAATCTAAATTTACATGTTTCACTTGAAAATTGTGTCAATTTAACATTTGTTAGCCACTCGAAAATTGTTCATTTAACATAAAAATTGTTGCAAACTTTGAAATTTAAATAACAAATGGATGAAATAAATAAGAATATCATTACAAATAAATATGAAACAAATTAAATTATGAAATTTAGTTAAATTTATTGGAAAATTGTTACTAATTTTGTAAATTATATAGCATGATATTTAAATTATGATAACATGTAATTCAATAATTTACCTTGGTTGTCCTCCATGAGAATTTGTTGCACCAAATGTGCATCTTCTTCTTCTCTCAAGTTTGCTCTATGTTGTCTCATCCTTTCTCTAGCCTTCTCACGCTATTCTTTGTCATTACCTTAACAAGCATGTTTTCTTTGTCTTTTTCTTTTTCTCCCCATCAAACTACAATGAAAACAAACAAAGATTTATTCAAAATGTTATAACAAACAACAATATGTGAGTATGAAATCTTGAAATATGTCTACAAATAAATATTACATGTCTATTGAGCTCTAATTCAACAATATCAAATTGACAAAGCTCTAATTCAACAACATCAAAATGGCAAAGCTCTAATTGATAACAAACTGGCAATGAGTTGAATGAGTTAAATTAGTGTTTTTGATGAATTGTTTGCTGAATATATAGAGGTTGGTTGATATTTTTACGAGGGAATGGTAGTTGGCAACATTAATTGTCCAATTCCTTTCCTGGGCTCGTTTTTATATTTTTTTTAGATAGACAAACCCTCGATCGATCTTATTTTACATACCCTCAATTGAGCTAATACCTCGACCAAGGGCTTGAACATACCTCGATCGAGGTCTTGTTAAACCCTTGATCGAGGTCGTGTGAAACCCTAGATCGAGGTCTTGTTAAACCCTCGATCGAGGTATTTTAAATACCTCGATCGAGCAAATAGCTCGATCGAGGGCCTAAAAAATAGGACGAGAGCCCTTTTCACTGTAGAATGAAACTTTTGCCTACCTTCCAAAGGGTTAAACCATGTAATTAAATGCCCATTAATGGGAGGACTTGATACCATTGGATTCGTCAATGAATCCTCTATCCATATACATAAAAATTTTGAATTTTTATCTTCATATGTCTTTTGTTTTTTAATTTTTGCTAAAACTTGCACTAAACAACCCTTCCAACAACTTCAATTGAGCTCAAAGATAAATCCACAATATTCAAAATACACATCCAAAAAAATTGAAAAAATACACAAGCACTACATAAGTGCATCCTATTCAAAAGCGTATTTTTAGTTTTGCAAAATATGTAAACAATCAAAAGATTTGGTGCACAAACACACATGTGTGTAAAATGCGACTGAAATATTCATTGGTGAGTTTCGAAAAATAATAATAAATATAATTTTTCGAGAAAAAATAAAAGAAAAATAGCTAAGCACTATTGCATTCTGTCTAGATCATGTTAACATATTTCATTTTTTAAAATTATTACTTTAACCTTAAATTATCGTGTACGAACAAAAACTATTTGTTAATTGCTCTTCAAATTTTTAAGTACACATGTTTCATTAAATGAAAATTCGACACGATAAATTACATTGGTATATTTCGAAAAAATATCATTGGAAAGCCAACATAATTCTCTACTTTTTGTTTTTCAAGCGCATGTCAAAATTCATTTGGTGAATATGAGTTTCAAGAGCTTCAATTTAATACATGGGTAAAATTTCCGTTTTTCACCGTCATATTTGGCCAAAAGGAGTTACCCATCTTCATGGATTCACCCGAGTCCTAACTCTTCAATTTTCAAAATTATGGCCTAAAATCATATGAAAACCAAAAATGCATATAACTTCTTCAAGCTTGGAATCACTTTGCAAAAAAACTGACTTCGCTTGGATTTTTCAAGAAGATGAGTGACTCATAATTCAGGAAAAACACAAACAATTAATTTCATTTTCAAACTTTCCAAAAGATCAATGAATGATGAATTCCAATGCATGAAACAATTCTTACAACAATTCTCAAATGAACTTGAAAATGGTAAAAACAAAGCACTTTTGAGTTTTTCGAAGTATATACCAAGACAAAACTTGATAACAAAACCGCTTTGAAATGTAAATGGTTGAAAAGAAGAGATTACTTGTAGCACTCTAATCACTCAAAAATTCTCAAATAAAAATGACAAGCACTCCAATGATCTAAAGACACAAAAAATCGCTCAAAAACAATCAAATGTAAGCCAACAAATGATGACTAAACTCAAAAATGGTTTGGAACTGGATCTAGTATGTTGGATAGATCCACTGAGGTGATTATGAAGAACAAGATGGAGTGGATGACCGTGGGGGATTGAAATTGCCCACCACTTCAAACAAACTCTCACTTGACCAAAAGGACCCAAAAACCAACACAAACAAACCAAGCAAAAGTAATGCTGGATAAAAGGGTCTCTGCCTGGAGAGTACAGTGCATAGATGTCTGTTGATCAACCCAAAAACCAAAAGTTTGGAGGAAAAGACCCAAGCATCAAGCTTGAAATCTTGACAGAGGCTATGGTTAGGAACAGAGCACCCGACACAGGTTGTATGCAAGGATAAAGTGTCAGCGGCGTAGACTGTTAGATCAGAAAAAACATCGATGGCGTAGTATGCCCAGTAGCAAATCACGCTCTAGATAGACAGGCGCACTGGATGCACTACCCAGGTGCATCAGGCGAATAAATCAATGCAAACAATGAAAAATATCGAAACAATGACTAAGTAAATGGACCGAAGATGGTTCAAACAGACGCAGAGAAAGTCAACAAACACTTAAAGAAAAGAATCTGATGGTGAAAATAGGCTCAAGAGGCAAAGCAATGGCTCATTAGGAAATCAAAGAATAACACATTCAAACTTGAAATAAAAACAATGTCTTCCCCAGTGGAGTCGCCAGAATTGTTATTGGACAATCTACTCGAGCGGACATGAGCCAGATCTCCCTAGTTCAATGCAAATCTAGAACAAATAAGAACATAACATAAAGTAACTTTCCTAGATCACATTAGGGATCGAGTAATTAGATGTCTTACCTTCATATTTGTAGATCTTTCTCTTCGTTATTTCTCCAAGCCCCGAAGTCGCCAGATATGTAGCTGTAAGACCTGTCAAAACATGTGGAAACAATGCAAACAATAAAACATGTTTAAATACTAACTGATCTAAGTAAACAATTAAGGAAGTAAACTATAAACATTATCAACACAACAACATTTATGGAAAGAGTTTATATTACTGTATAAAGAATAGGAAATACAAAGTAGAGAGATGATTACAACCCAAGCCTTAATGTTGCAATCCTCCTCCGACAAGCGAAGCCAAAACCTCCAAAGGAAATGTAAGCCTCCCAATAGATGGATAGGGATCACCTAAGCTAATTCCACCAGCATGTAATTGTTATAGACTTCCTCCCTTTGGAATGGAGAGGAGCTTTGTATTTATAGGACCAAGTGGATAGAGTAGGTTGAGGATCATGGGGAGAGGGCTAAGGGATCCTCCCTTGAGGTTAGGGAACCGTAGGACAACTCAACTAGGAGTTAGGGATAGGGATACACCTCATCCAACTTCTAGAAATCGCTCGAAATCCACCTTTATCCAAATTAACCAACCTCAGCGCAAGCTACATGAAGGCAACCTACGCCTGAGAGGGGAAACGCAGGATGCACAAAAACAACCAACGCCACCAGCGCAGTTTGGCAGAATACACTGTGCCAGACTTGGTTGGGCACTTCTTGCCCAAAGACAACATGTGTCGGCCCAACTAGAAACTGTGGAAAAACGACATCAACTTGCTCTACATGAATTCTTGATCAGGGAAACTTCAGGGATTCAGGCACTAAGTTGACAAGGGACTCATGGTGATGAGATTTAGGTGTAACATGATTCTTAAATAAGAAACTATTAATAGCTTGCAAAATAAATGAACCATCAATAAATGTGATTTCGAATGTTAATGCCAAAGAAACTTTAGTATCTTGTCAGTTTTAAAAAATTTCATTAGTAACCACATCTTTTCTTGTACATTTGTGCAAAATTTTAATCATGTTAGAAACTAGGCCTTCAAAAGCTGACTATAGAACTCAAAATAACAATTATGAGATTTGTGAGGTTGTTCGACTACTTCCTAGAGCTACATGCTTTAGTTTCCACATCGCTTGAGTAATGAGGAAATTGGAGAGAAAGACAACCTAATTTGAAACCCTGGTGACCCATTGGAAACAATGCAATTACAAACAACACACCAATGTCATTAAAATTATTTCAAAATTTAAAATCAAAGTTCACAATGTTTAAGGGTTTGTTACCCACGGGTTCCATGAAATGACATACAAATTTTGATATATATAAATGCTTTTGTGTGTGTGTTTTCATTGTAATTTCTGCATTTTATCGTGTTAATAAACCTTGCTTTTAGTTTGAAGCATACAACAACTTATTGAGATAAAGGCTTTCTTAAACAAATTGCTTGAAACCATGAAAAAATATAGTCTACTTTAACTTTATTCAAGGTTATTCTAAATCATTATTTTTAAAATTATAGTAGCTATTATTATATAAATCTATCTCATATATAGTATAAAAAATCTATAACTCATCTTAAAAGAAGAAGTCTAGCACAAAAATCTAAGAAATGCTTTTGTATATTTTGTGGATAGCATCTTTAGCAACATACGTTGTTGTAAATTAGTATCTAGGTTAAGTGAGCAAAATCTATATCTCATCTAAAAAGAAAAATTTTAGCACAAAAATCTAAGAATTGTTTTTTATATTTTGTGGCTAACATCTTTAGCAACACACTTTGTTGTAAATTACTATTTAGGCTACATAAGCAATTGAAATTAGAAACACATTATCACATAATTGGTCAAAGACCCATTAGGCTATGGTCTAGCAACAAGCAACAAGCTTATATCATTTTAGTCTACATTTATTTATGGCTACAGCAAGCACCAAGCTTACACCAATTTAGTCTATATTTATTTATATGGGAAAATGTTAACAGCTATAGATCCATGAATGTAGCAACTATTTTGTGATGATAAAGTCACTAATAATATCCGTCACAAAGTTGTTTCTACTAAACTCTTTGTTGACCTACTAATCAACTATTTAGACTATGGTAACTAGCAACTCACATTTCAAACCTCCAAAGACAAATCTAAGAAAATTATATTCCTATATTTTGAGGACAGTAACTTCAGTAACACATGTTGTTGTAAACTAGTATTAGCTCCATCATCAATAACTAGCTAAAGACTCATTAGACTATGATATAGGAACACTCTTACACCATTTTAGTTTATATTTAGGAAGCTTCAATCTTATACCATTTTAGTCTATATTTATTTATATGGAAAATGTTAACAACTATAGATCCATGAATATGGCCACTATTTTGTGATGGCAAAGTTACCAATAATACCGATTCTCATTGCATATCATGTTATTCTAATTCCATGGCTATCCAAACCATTGCCATAGGATAACACCATTTTGCACATTCACATCATTTCAAGATAATACCATTCTGCACTAATTCTAATTCCATGGCTATCCAAACCATTGCCATAGGATAACACCATTTTGCACATTCACATCATTTCAAGATAATACCATTCTGCACTCCTATATCATTCGAGTCCATGGTTCCATGTAAATTTAGTTGAGATGCACGTGTGATTCGAGCACCATATCGCTCACAATTCCCTTCAACACATAATTGACATGATTCTCTTTCAAGATTTTAGTTTTCCATCTCATTGGTATGATATTTAAGCTGTGTAGCCACCACACTTTATTGTTATTTACAGACTAAAGTGTTATTTACAGACTTCTTGACATAAAACTAAGATAGGCTAGAAGCTGATAGAATTTTTATACAAATTATTTGGTTTGCACACTTCTAGAATACCACCAGAACATGAGCTTGCCAAACCTGTACCTCTAGCATTATATTCTCGCTCTAATAGACATGGAATGCCTAAATCTGTACGGTAGAGTTCCCTCACCTTTGTATTATGCACCGTGGTTTTTGCAAACTCATTAGCAAAATCCTACAAACTAGCCACATAATTAACATTATATGTATCCGACCACAAATACAAAGTTGCTTCAACTAAACTCTTTGTTGACCTACTAATCAATCATTTACAGCTAACATTTCAAACCTCCACTGACAAATCTAAGAATTGTTTTCCAATATTTTGTGGACAGTATATTCAACAACACATATTGTACATGTTGTGAACTAGTATAAGCTACACCAGCAATTGAAACCGGAAACAGATTAGCACTTAACTAGCAAAAGACCCATTAGACTAGGGTTTAGCAAGAAGCTTATACTATATTATTAGGTGGTTCAAGTGTACTGTTCTGATGATTCTATGGCATTGTTCAAAATTTGAAATTAACAATTATAAAAAAAAATTAAAAAATAAGTGGTAGCTAATGAAAAGATAATTGGTAGTGGATGCATGGATAACTGTAGCCGGTAAATGGATAACCAACCGTTCATGACACATAACTAGAAGAATGTGAAAGATAAAAAAAATAATTGATGGTTGATACTCTAAAAATGTATGGATAACTCTAAAAAATAACTTATAGTGGCACTTAACTTATAGCCTATCAATATTCACCAGCCACAAATTAAGTGGTTGTGTAGTTCTATATTTATTTATATAGAAAGATGTCAAAGGCTACAACAAACAACAAGCTTATACCATTTTAGTCTATATTTATTTATATGGACATTTATTTAAATTGTTTCAACTAAACTCTTTGTTGACCTACCAATCAACTATTTAGACTATGGTGGCTAGCAACTGACATTTTTAGATGCATGAATGCAGTGTTATTGTTTTCCTGCTACATGGGATTTATCAAGCTTTCTAGTAACACTCAACTGTCTGCTTAAACTTTCATCCTGTGACATTTAAATTTAAACAGAACCGAGATATCTCAGTGTTAAAACATTCTCCATACTATGTTTTCTTCGCTTAAGAGAATATCAAGTTTCATATCCACATTCACTTACCCTAGTTCTTGTACTACTTACAGATTCTAAGGTTGTTCATCCTCCTTAATACAATAAGAGTTCATGATTACTATAATAGTATAATATAAGAACATTTTTTTTATGGAGACTCTTGCAGGTCTATATACATGCCTTGAAATCTATATTGATATGAAGTGTGATCCAGGCTCTGATAGGTTACATAGGTGGCACAATGTTGAATCCTATTAATCTTGCTGTTTGTATTCTCTGCCGCTATATTATTTGCTAAACTGAGCTCTCTTTCATGATAACATTTCGATCATTACAGACTAAATATCCAGATTTAATTCCCTAAGTCACTATAGCCCTAAATATTTTCGTCTAAATATATGAATCATATTTTAGTTTATGAATCATTTCTTCGTATATGAATGCCATAAGGGATTATAAATAGGCATCCTCTGCATGATATCTTTAATGTAATGAATGGACAGATTCTGTGGTAATGAAATTTTATTCTAGCCATCGATTTCTAACATAGAACCATGGAATCATAGGACACTCTGAGAATGGTTGATGGTGTAGCAAAACCTAGGAAGCTTTGTTCCCCGTCATCAATCAGCATCACGATACAATGCAATCAAAGACAACTTTGAAATTACTTAAGACATAATGCAAGGAAATCCTTAACATTTCTACAACTTTGAAATTACTTAAGACATAATGCAAGGAAAGCCTTAACATTTCTTTTAATTCTATACACATAGAAACAATGATCTATCACTGGTTCTAAGAGGTTAAAAACCTAACCAACAATGTATGCAAAGATATCAATGACCATATTAATGAGCAAAGAGTTGTTTAAAAATAAATTCGAGGATTTGGATTGGATGGTGGCATTTTAAGGGAATCAGGTTTTCTTATTTTGCCAAATCTTAATTTAACTGAGTTTAATAGGTACTTTGACAATAAAAACTAATTCAACACCATCCAAAACCTCTAGGTGATATATCCAAATAGGAATTATGTTTTTTTATTTTGCCAAATCTGAATTTAACTGAGTTTAATAGGTACTTTGAGAATAGAAACTAATTCAACCCCATCAAAAACCCCTGAGTGATATATCCAAACTCTAAACATTCCAAGCAACTTAATTAAAAAACCCCTCACAACATAAATACAATCAATTTTTCTAAAACTTGAAATAAAATCACAAGTGCAGCACCAAGGAAATTGCATACAAATACAATTTTTTTTAAACTTACAACAAAAGAAAATCACATTTCAAACCTCCAAACCACATAGCAGGAAAATAAATAACATTGAACCCTCGAATTAATGCAAGCACAGGATCCATATATGTCCTTTGACAGGTACATAACAAGCCAATTTCTCATTCAACCCATACCACCAGTTTCACACCATTGCACCAAATTTTTTTTCCATGATATTCATAAATTCAACAGCTTCCATAACAAATTTTTAAAAATATATTCAAACCTTAAACAAGCCGAGCAACAAATTCAAAACCCCCGCAAATTTAAATATATTTCACAGTCGAAGACCACCTACGAGAAAAACAGCTTCGTTTACATACCTCTATGCCCAAAACGCGTCTATGCAAACTTATTAAAATAAATATTCTTAAAGATTTAAATACTTGTTTTAATAAAAAATAGTTTAACTAGTTGAAATTTATCTAAATAGATATGCCAAGTTTTATGTTTTTATTTTTTGTCGATCCGATTTCGTTTAGTTTGTTAGGGTATAGACCTTTACTGACTGTTCAGGTGGCGCAGTACTTAACTCTGCTTGATCAATTAAAAAACAAAGAGTTGGCAGAGAACTGGTATGAGACAAATCATTACTTTGGGGCTACTTGGATGGTGCCTGTAAGGGATAAATGCAATTTGTGGAATTGGGGGTGTTTTATATTTATAATCTGGAGTTTTCTGCACAGGTGGGCAGGGATCTAAACAACTTAGTGGAGCTTCTCGCTCTTTGGTTCTTATTAAAATTCGCACAAACATTGCATTAAATTGTTATCATATCATCTTTTAAATTTTAACTGTTTATGGAATGATATATCTTCAGTTTTCAATTTTGCTATATTTTATAAGTGTTTATATTTTAGAATTTGGGATGGATTAGCATTTTTTTTATAGATTGCAGTAGGATGAGACAAGTGTACTATGTAATTAATTTTATGTTGCCCTTTCAAATTCTAAATAAACAATTATATATATGTATATTTTTAAATAACTGGTAGTTGATGCATGGATAATAGGATTTCTTGGCAGACAATTTGTTTAAGTAGAAGAAGGCAGGTGATTACATTTATGTATGGAGAACAAGTAACAGATAACTTGGTCCATTTAATTAGAAGAGGACAGATAAAGGAAGGTGAATTAATAATAGATAACTTAGTTAGTTTAACTAAAAGAAAATAAGTGATTAAATTTACACACATAAAAAACAAATAACAAATAACTTAGTTCTGCACTTTTCACAGAACACAAGTTAAATGCCTGTGCTGACTACTTACAATCCTATATACAAAGAGTTGAATATGGCGGTTGATACTTTGTCTAAGTAGGATTTGGCACTGGATTCTGAGTAGGGTTTGGCACTGGATTCTGATTGGCTGTATGCTAAAAGAAGTTATGGGGATCTCATTACTGATCAGTAAACGTTGAATCTTTGATACTTTCTCCTCTTACAATATATTTCTTCTATATTGTGAGGATGACGATTCAATTTACTACTTACATGAGAGTGGAAATATGACTAATATATCCATATAATGACTGTTTACAATAATTGTACATATTGAAAATTGACTGACCAGACAGGTTACAAAGCTATTTTCATTTTGGTACTGTCTCAGAAAAATAGATCGCAGATAAAACATTTGACCCTGATGTGTTTGGTGTTGAATATATTTTCGGCCTACTATTTAATGTGCAATCACAACCAGAAAGGAAAAAAATCAATTACTAAACCACCATATAAAGTCACAATTGAAGCAATTTTGTATTTATCAATCTGATAGCAATTGAAGTAACTTTGCGTTAATGAATCTTTGATAGCATTAGTTGTAATATGTGAAATCATTAAATGTCTGGTTCATAATTTTATGATTAAACAATTAATGGTCAGCAATCAGCATCTTGCAAGTGTGCATTTGTTGCTGCTGTTATGGAAATATAAATTACTGAATCTGTATAATATATAATCACAATTAAACAACAATAAATACATTACTACTGCAGCTGGAATATAAACTACTGAATCTGCTTAAAATAGGATCAAAATTAAACAACAATAAATACACTAGTAAGGGACCTTATTGCCCCAAACACACTCAAAATTAAATTAACATTGTAGTTATAAATCTTCAGACCATGTGAAGTGATCAAATGTCTAAACTACAGTAAGTCTAGACATTCTGAACAAACAAGCTATCACACTTATTCAGAAATGGTGTCACCATTATTCTTGCGCCACAGTTTTTCAGTAATTTCTAGTAGATAAAGAATCAAACCTTTGTCAGTGATTTATGTTGGGTTCAGAATAAAAACAATATTGAGTGAGATAAAATATGACCCAAAGAAACCAAGTGAAAACTAAACTATGTTCCTGTGTGAAAATGTTATAATAAATATGGTCAGCTATGACTATGGCAGACGAAGTCGAGTCCGACAAATGGGACAGGAAAGCTTTATGCGCAACCATTCAGAAATGCAGTGGGTATGAAATACGTGGGAGCATGGTAGCCTATGCAGAGTTCGATTCCCATTGCCGTCGTCATCAACATAATTCAACGCTTCAATGCAAATGACACACAGTAATTCCTGTTCTTCTTCAACGTCCAGTTCATCTAATTCAATGGATTCACAAACCCTCTCCAGTATCTCTGCGGCGACATTCACTGCTTCTTCTTCACTTATTTCATCATCGTCTTCTATTTCATCTTCTGGCTCAAATTCGATTTCGAGGATGCCAGAAGGTGGTATTGCCCGCAAAATTCCAATATATGGGGTATGTTCAGCAGGCACCCGCAAAATTCCAATATATGGGGTATGTTCAGCAGGCACCCGCATCCCTGCATGATGGACTGCATTTCCAGATCGCAGCGCCCCACCTTGAATTGCCCCGCCGCCATCAGTGACAGCACCAATTCCAAACCCTGGTGCCCTCTCTCCTTTATTGCATGCACCAATTCCAAATCCTGGTTCCCTCTCTCCATTGTTGCCTGCACCAATTCCAAATCCTGGTTCCCTCTCTCCATTGTTGCCTGCACCAATTCCAAATCCTGGTGCCGTCTCTCCATCGTTGCCTGCACCAATTTCAAATCGTGGTGCCCCGCCTAGAACCGGACCCCCTCCACGATTGTCTGCTCCAATACCAGATCCCGGTTCACCAGCTTGCTCTGGCAGCACTCCATCGGCTGGGCCCCAGATTGGAATTGGTGCTCCATCCATCACCGGTATCTGTGCATCAAAGCCTTCAGCAAGTTGAAATGCTGGTGCCACAAAGTGCCTCTGCTGCCATCCATCATTCAATGCAACAATTTCTTGTGATCCTGCAGCAATAATATTTTCATTTTGCCGATCTTCTCCATGAACGGAGAAGTTAATATTGAGCCCTCTTACATCATCATTGTACTGAGGTTGTCGTTCCATAATCTCTGTTTTGCTAAAGGTCTCAGTGAAAGCACGTCTTGGTATTAATGGCTCCTACCCCGACTGTTTCTTCCTCCAACTCGTACTCGTATTACTGTTTTTGCCAACCACAACCCAACAAATTCTAATACTCGCCCTTCGACTATGTGTTCATTCACATAGGCCATACCGGTCCTCTCTCATATATATATATATATATATATATATATATAACCGAGCTCGAGCTCGGTGTCATAATTCCAACCGCATCACGGGTGACGTTGGCGGGGAAGTGCCCCTCGTCCCGACTCCCCACATTTATGACACCAAGAAAGAAATGACCCTCAACCCCCGCGTAGGATAAAATACAACCAAAACTCTCTCATATATATATATATATATAACCGAGCTCGAGCTCGAGCTCGGTGTCATAATTCCAACCGCATCACGGGTGACGTTGGCGGGGAAGTGCCCCTCGTCCCGACTCCCCACATTTATGACACCAATAAAGAAATGACCCTCAACCCCCGCGTGGGATAAAATACAACCAAAACGCCTAGTTTTTTCGGTGATTTTGGGATAAAATTCAGTTAAAAGTTTTGTTGGAAATTGTTATTTTCACAATTTTGTAATTTCTGTAATCCTCATTGCTTGTTCTAAACTAATTATCCAATTTTAAAACTAACTAGATCACCTAAATTGGCTGAATTCCGACGAGTTGGGGTGTTTTGGTTAGCCCTTATACAGCTCCCTCAACCTCACATATATGATTTGACCCCTCATCTCCTTCAAAACTCACTAGAGTCTAGTGGGATTAAGTTACTTTTTTTTCTATAAAACTTAGTCATAAATCTAGATGGAAGTGGGATTAGGTTATTTTTTTTTTATAAAACTTAGTCATAAATCTAGATTGAAGTCATAGTTCCACTTCATTGTTGGGAATTTTGCCTTAGAATTTTAAGAGATGTCATAATTCCACTTCATTGTTGGGAACTTTGCTCTAGAATTTAAGTAATAAAAATAGATATTTTAAACCCATTGGGGCTTCACTTAGTGAATTTATTACATCTTAGTGAACTTCTCACATAGCACCTAGGATCTTGGGATATTAAATAATACCCTTAATTTGTGTAGATATTGACTCAAACTCCTTTTGTTTAAACTTGCTCCCAATACCTAAAACCTCCTCCCACCCCTTTTTATACCCCAATCCTTATAAACCCCCCCACCCTAAGCCCCTCAACCTCTAATATTTGCAATATATTGTTGTGGTTTTTGACAATTCTAAAACCCACAAATATGAACTCACGTTGTAGGATGTTAGTAAAGAAGTGGAATATAATCTTTGGTCAAATTCAAATTATTCATTACTCCTATTGCACTTAGATTGTGTAATCTTAACCATTTATATTTGCAATTCCAATAATTTCTATCAAAATTTGACCATATTTAGACCAAAATAGTTGGAAAATATGACTCTAAAAAGTCCAAATTGTAACATGTTAAGTATTTAAAAAAGAGAGACCATAGATATTCAAAAAGGGGAATGTCATCAAGATTTTGGTAGCAAAGATTCAAAAAGGGCAATGACATTATGATTTTAGTTGTAGGGAATAGATTTGAACTCGTAATAAAAACTCACTATAAAATAATATTAGTTTTGAAATTGATATTCATTTTTTTTCATTTTTGGCAAAATTATTTTTTCATTTGGGAACTTAAGACTTGACATGCTCCAATCCAAAGCTTTGAGGCCTACACAGGAAATACCAACCTTCCTCAAAGCTTATGACATCAACAAATTTATTAATCAATTCAAATGTATAAGCTTAATAATGAATAATCCTGACTAACCTATTGAGGAGGCTAGCTCTCCCTAGCCAACAAATATTGAATAGTGTAAAAATTAAACACAAAGTTGGGAGGAAAGGGGGAGGATTACGAATTTCTATTAATGAACTGCAAGAATAAGATACATTTTACCTCACCATAGCAACATCAACTTTTGAAACCGTATACTAGGTTCCTCTGCACCTAAACCACTCATGCTCCAAGCTCCCAAGATCTTCAGCTTCCAATGATATACAAAATAGAGAGGGCCGACTTCAACAACAAAGGGAAAGATAAGCTCAAGAGGATAGGGAAATTTTTTGAGCATAACCTTAGACAATGTGTAGTCTCTCTTTTGGTTCACCACTTCATCTTATATATGCATTTGGGATGGTTAAGGTGGTTACCAAATAGTTTGAAAAGTTATAACCAATGCTAACCATCACCAAATTGATTCATTTCAAAATTTTCTTGAATTTGTATATTTGTTGTGTAATTTGCTTGTCCCACGCTCACCGTAGAAGGGAAATGATCATGGCCACACACCTTGCTCAAGGACTAACTATGTGGGGCCTCAAAATTGCTCATATTTTAGGGACCTAAACCAAGAAGAAAGGGGATTGCTTCATGACTATTTTGACCATCATATAGGCTCATATTCAAAGCTTCTTCCATAATGATAAGTTCATTTTGTGATCATTTTTGGAGATTTTTGTGTTGTTTTGGGAGATCATCATCACAAACATGGAAGTGTTGATTTGTGCTATAAAAAATGCCCCCTAATGTGTGAGGTCATAAGGGGAGTTGATGACCATAATACATTATAATTCCATAAAAGGTAAGCCGAGTGGTATCAAGGAAGAGTTTCCTAGACAATAGCTCAAAAAGGTACCTACAACCAAGATGAAAGTATTAGAAAATTTATGTTCCTTAAAGCAGGCATACCCATGCTCAAATGTAAGGAAACTTTGGCCACCAAAAACAATACACTGTTGATATATGATGCATGTAAGATGCAAATTCATGGCAAGAAAAGAGAACACAATGGATCCATGGAGTATATATAAAATGTTGGACCATGGCCATGAAAATGATAAACAATGGATCCATGTCAAGATAGATCATCACTACGAACATATACAAAGTGCATTGACGTCTTAGTATATGTCAGGAGAACAACTGGAACTGTCAGAATCTATTGGTGGCACAACCATGGGTTACACTGTATGAAGAGAATATAATGAAATGAGACAATGACAATAAAGAATAAAAACAGTTAAATGGTAGAATCATGTTGTGTCCTTATTATTTTCAAGAAATTATTCCAATTAACTACCCCAGCAAGTAGGTGGATCACATTTTTATAGGTGCATTTGTTTCCATTTATGTGGGAACATGTAATATCCCTTATGTTAAGCCTTGGACATATGTAATATGTTGTAATTGTTTATTATTGTGGCACTTGGTTCCAAGACAAGTGTCTTTAAGGATCGAGAGGCATTATTACAATTGTACATAATTAATTAATAAAAACAACTGGCACACTGAAAACCACAAATGAGGATGGGAAGCCATGTTTCCACAGTGTGAGGGGGAATGGGGACATTTCTAGCACTTTAGAACTTGTTGGATTGAATTTGGTCTATATTTGTGCCTTGGTAGCCTTATGTGTTGATGGTCACCCAAACATTGTACAAAAGACCCTATTCTTGTTTATTTCAGACTTTGGAGTTACTATTACACCTTGTGCATGGTCTAATGGAACCCCCCTTATGTAATGAACCCTCCTTGAGATATTTATGGACCCCACATGATGAATGGAACCCTCCCCTAGATTATGGCTTACACCTCCTTGTTTTGTGCTTCTGCCTCCTTACTTTTAGCCTCGATATCCTCAAGTGCACCCTTGCTTCCTATTTTTGTACTTGTGGGCTCTTTATGATTATGTGGGACCCTCTCTCTATCATGGGTGTGCAATCCTTGGCTCCACTTATCCATTTTGTAACTCGTCACTAATTTGGGGGATGTAATCTCCTTCTTTGGATCTCCTCTCTCCTAATTCAATTTATCCTCATGAATTTGAATGGGTGGGACATAACCATACTCCTTACCAATATCCTAACTTGAATTGGTCTCCTTGGGTTGTATTTTGGTCTATAAATCCTTGTTTTCTCCCCTTGAGAATCTAATCCTCATGTAGGGAATGTGATTCATGAAAATAATGGTAAGAGCTCTTAAGCTTGTGAGCCATGTATGCTATGTTATGTTGCATGTGTGATACCTTGTGTTTGTGTTTGATGTAAGCCTAGACAACTTTGAATAGTTCCTCTGATCCACTTCTTGTCTATGTCTTGATCCTGCACGTAAATCCTAATGGTGAATGACGATGTTCAAAGGGACCTAGGTGGTGAAGGAACTATTGTTGCACTTGGTAGTGGGGTGGAGGGGAAAGTAGGTGGAAATGGATTGAGTTGTGTCTTCTTAGACTGATATCCTTTAGTGCACCTATGCCTATGGATCTATGACCTCAGCTCGGGGGTGGCCTACAAAAGTGAGATTTGGCTTGGCAATTCCTATGGCTGGTTGGAACATAGTCCGGTTGATTCCATTTGCACATTAATAAGATAAGTGGATTATTTTATGATATTTTACTTGTTTATATGATGCATCTACTATTTCTAATGTTCCCTTGGTGGTTGAATTGATCTTTACTTGTGTAAATAGTTTTATCTTAACCAATGGAAGCAGATTGAATAGATATCCTTATATATATCTATATCTATATCTATATCTATATCTATATCTATATCTATATCTATATACCTATATATCTATATATCTATATATCTATCTATATATATATATATAATGTTCTTCATGATTCCATTACGCCCCTAGTGGTGGAGTTAAACTTTGTTTATGAATATGAAATTTATCTTAACATTCGGATGCAGGCTTGTGTGGTTTTCTAACTATAATTATGATTTTCTAGATGGATGTGTTTTGCATAGTTGTAGGTGGAAGCCATGGAATATGATATTTATATGTATATTTTCTATTGTTTAACCTATGAATGTGCCCTATGTGGCTTATCTGATCCTTCCATCTCTTCCTTCTCTCTTGGAGTTTACATTTATGACTCTCACGGTGTTGAGAGGGGTGCAACGATATGTTATAATTTTCCCATTTATTATCATTTTTGGATTGCGAGAAATTTTCCATTTCATTTGGAGCGATATTTATAGTAAGTAACACCATTTTTTCATTGAGAAAGCTTTCTGTATAACCAAGTTATGATTGTTTTGGTCCAACAGTGTTTTCTGGTCTTGAGTACAACACACCTTGTCTTTTGACTTAGAGTTCCTTTGCTTTTAGATCCAATTCTATTACTGTGGATCTTATTTATGTGGACCTAATTTGTGTTGTTATTGATGTCTGGAGGGTGGGAATCTATACAATTTGTTTTTTACTAGTGAAAGATGGATGTAGGGGACAACTGCGTGATCTGTTTTTGGGAGGCTGTAACAATTGGCAGCCTGTGTCTCTGCTTTGCTATGGTTTGTGAGGATGTAGATGGAATCCTATGGATGCATATTCATGTTGTTATTAATCATTATATGAAAGATAAATAATATGCAAGCAAACAATAACAATAACAATTGCACATTTACAAGTTATGATTTCAATAGTATTACAATCCAACTATTACAATTAAGTACATGAGATAATTGTATGTTCATAATCAAGATGGAGATTCCAATTATCCCGTGTTACTCAAGTATATGTTACAAATTACATTATTATCATATTCAACAGTATACACATTTGGGAAATGTTATGATTGGTTTACTTGCATTTCATTTTATAAGGCTAAAAGTTTAATTTACTGGTTGTATGTCTTGTTGGAATAACCTTTGATCACCTCAATCCACTATGTAATCCTTAACTTAGCCTCTTTCCCTAGGTATCCTAGTGCCTCTCGCCTTATTTTGGGGTCGGGGACATTACAAGTGGTATCAGAGTTGAAGGTTTCAACACTTCTGCTATTGGGCCTTCTATGGATTTGCAATTCCTTGTTCATGCTTTTGAAACTAAAAGATGTTGAAATATTATTAACGTGTATGTGCTGTGAATGAAAACTTAACCCCCTTATGTAAACATAAGAGTTCAGTGCTAGAACCAAGCCACTGGAAATCGTGACTAGTACCTTGTCTTAGAGATTAGTTTAGATGTATTTTTATTCCTTTTTAATTTCAAATGTTAATATATTATGAATTTATTAGTATATGTAATATATTAGTATATATCTTGTAATGTGTTATATATAAATGGTTTATAAAGTAAATAATTATGTATATATGTGTAGTGTATATATATTAATGTATGTGAATATGTGGAGTGTATTGGTAATGTGATATAAATCTAATATAGTTGTACTGGAATAATATTGATCATGTATATAATATATAATGTATATGTATTTCTTGGTACTAAAGAAGAAGAGGTTGTAGTGGCACCTAAAGGCCTCCCGAAGTTGTTTGGAGAATTTAGAATTTATATGTATGTTGAAAAATGCAAATGAGGCTACAAAAAACCTGTATGGATTTTTGCTTGAAAATGATAGTGTTTTTTATAAACTTTGGAAGGATTGATCTTCATGTTTTGAGATTTATGAAGCATAACCAAGACTTAGAAAATTTATATGATGGTATTAGGGTTGATCTAGGTGCATAGTTGAGCCATAATGTTGGCCCATATTCTCACCATCTTATTTTGGTTTTGCATGATTTGCATGCATTCCATGTAACAATCCATGCATCCATGCATTGGCAATTGAGTCTCCTAACACCGAGACCCTATTTTGGCCTCCCTGGAGATTTGTTTTGGCCATCATTATCCCTCATATCCACTCAGAGTGCCTTGTTTACATTACTAGAGTTCCAATGCGCCCTCATGCATAGATTTAGGATTTCACACAGTAGTTCGATGATTTAGGAGTTGTGTCCCCTTGATTGCTCAGTTAATTGATTGCAGCTCCTAGTTTGACTGCTACCGAGTATAGGAGCTCCCTCATTGACCACTGACAGCTATTTATGCGCCCCTTTGGATTCTCCTCCCCTATTTTGGTGCCCACATGATTCAGTTATGCTTATTTCTACCTCAGTTAACTGATTATTCATCATTGGTGGCCACTGAACCTTATCGGGAGATGGTTCCAATGAAAAATAAGCTTATACTTGAGGTGAATTCGGATCCTCCAAGGAGTATCAAATGAATTCGGATCCTCCAAGGAGTATCAAATTCATTCTATTGTAACATTCTTTGATTTCCAACTTACAACTAACTAATGTATCAAGAACAGTTTGTTATGTGTGTTTCAGTTTTATGAGTGAATTGATCATTGTTTTCTGCTAATTCTTCTCAGTAATGACAATGTGAAATTTTGAGATTTGTTCAAGCTTAGTGATCTACCCTTATGGAATTTCACATGGTATCAGATCTCGTGAGAGCTTTTGAGTTGCAATAGTTGTGGCAGTAGAAGCAATTGCAGTAGTTCCAACAGTAGATTGAGCAGCTGCTTTCAGTAGAGCACCAGAAGCCTCTGGATTTCCACATCATATCCTAGTGCCATTGCATTGAATTCATTGGATAAATCCTTTCAGGTCTAGCCAGGTGTGAAGGATCCAGATAAAAGTGCTTACTGTCCTAGAAAGCAGTGTTCAATATATCCAGTAACAATCCTCCAGATATTTTTCCATTGTTTTTGTAGGTATTCTACAACAACTTCCATGAATCTGAAAGCAATTCCTCCTCTCTTTCCATTCAACTATGATGAGTGGAAACCAAAGACGATAGCATATCTGAAGAGACAAGTTCTTTTTTATATGTGTATTGGTGTTATGAGAGATTTTTATTCCTATGAAGAAGATAATGATTGGCTAAATGAATGTGATAGAGTATTTGGAGCAATGTGTATTGCTATGTCTCCTAGTATGCGATACCTCATTGAAACTATTGAATATCCAAGTGATCTAGGGCCCAACTGGACAAAGCATTTGGAAGGAAGAATGAAAATATTGGTGCATATTATTTGGAGAACAAGCCCAGTGATACCTCCTTAAGTGTTCTCTCTAATTATGTCTCGGCCTCATTGATCTCTCATGATGAAGTTGTTCAATATGAAGAAGAAGTTGCAGATTCAACATAGAAAGTTCATGTTGAAGGCATTCCTTCCTCTATTGCTCTATAAGTCGAAGACAATTTTGAATTGTCCCCTTCCCATGTAGCTGATGTAGATTAAAGTGATACAACTAATGAAAATGATCTTTTTGAAGAGATTATCCATTCCTCACTCATGTTCTCAATATCTTCTATTTCGAATACTGATCAAGATAAGCTAGTTCATGCTCTAGAATCTGAAGAGGTTCTTAAATCCTCTCTTTCACATGAGTTTTCTAATGTGCAGAATGATGATCTACTGAATGTTGTGGAGGTTAAATCAGAGTTTGGAGGTGATGCATTCACCCTCCTTGATCACATGCTTCCTATGAACTTCTATTTGATCATTGGCAGATGCTCTTAGAGTTTCTATGAAGATGGAGGACACTACCATCCACTTGGGTTCAAGTCTCAAGAACATTTTGGTGATTTTTTTTTTATCTCACCCTTGCTGGTTCAAAGGAGATCACAAGAAACCATCTATCAAGTATTGTAGCTGATTTAACTTCCATTGATCAAAAGTTCAAGTTTCAAGAGAAATTAGATCTGATTGGAGCTGATCCTACCTCTGTTGGTTTGAATTACAGGTTCCAAGATGATATTCATATTTTTGGATTTGTTCTCACCATGTTTGGTTTGAAGGAAAAGTTCAGAGAGCTTCCATATTTGATTACTTCCGTTGGTTGAAAATTCAAGCACATGCCTTGGGAGCATGATCCTCTTCTACCAAGGAGGTAGATACCTCCAGACATCTTTATCTCTAGAGAGCATCATTAAAATTTTGGTAGGTTTCAGTCTATCTTAAGGGTTTTTTTTTCCCACTGGATTTTCCTTCTTTCCTCACTTTTTTAGATTGTTGTATGGGGTGACCTTTGGTCTCAGTAACCAGGGCCCTAATTTTCATTTTGTTTCCTCATAGTATGGCTTAAGGGGGGGTGTTGGAATATTCTCACCATATTATTTTGGTTTTGCATTATTTGCATGCATGCATGCATTCCATGAAGCACTCCATGCATCCATGCATTGGCAGTTGAGTCTCCTAGCACCTAACCCCTATTCCCCCCCCCCTATAGCTTGTTTTTGGCCATCATTAGCCCTCCTATCCACTCAGAGAGCCTTTTTTACATCACTAGAGTTCTAGTGTTCCCTCATGCATAGATTTAGGAGTTCACACAATCATTTCCATGATTTAGGGAGCCTTGTCCCCTTGATTTCTTAGTTAACTGACTACAGCTCCTAGTTTGACTTCTACTAAGTATAGGAGCACCCTCTTTGACTACTAACAACTAGTTATGAGCCCCTTTGGAGTCTCCTCCCATATTTTGGTGCGCACATGATTCAATTATGCTCATTTCTACGTCATTTAACTGATTATTCATCATCGGTGGCCAATTGACCTTATCAGGATATTGTTCCAATGAAAACTAAGCCTATGCTTGAGGTGAATTCAAATCCTCCAAGGAGTATTGAATTCATTCTATTGTAACATTCTTTGATTTCTAGCTTACAACTAATTAATGTATCAACAACAGTTTTTCATGTGTGTTTCAGTTTTATGAGTGAATTGATCATTGTTTTCTGCTAATTCTTCTCAGTAATAACAGTGTGAAAATGTGAGGTTTGTTCAAGCTTAGTGATCTACCCCTGTGGAATCAGTGCTAGAACCAAGCCATTGGAAACCGTGACTAGTACCTTGTATTCGAGATTAGTTTAGATGTATTTTTATTTCTTTTTAATTTCAAATGTTAATATATTATGAATTTGTTAGTATATGTAATATATTAGCATATATTAGTATATATGTTGTAATGTGTGATATATAAATGGTTTATAAAGTAAATAATTATGTATATATGTGTAGTGTATATATATTAATGTATGTGAATATGTGGAGTGTATTGGTAATGTGATATACATATAATATAGTTGTACTGGAATAATATTGGTCATGTATATAATATATAATGTATATGGATTTGTTGGTATTGAATAAGAAGATGTTTTAGTGGCAGCTATAGGCCTCCCGAAGTTGTTTGGGGAATTCAGAATTTATATGTATGTTGAAAGATTCAAACCAGGATACAGAAAATCTGTATAGATTTTTGCTTGAAAATGATAATGTTTTTGATAAACTTTGGAATAATTTATCTTCGCGTTTTGAGACCTTATGAAGCATAACCAGGACTAAGAAAATTTATAGGATGGTATTAGGGTTGATTTGCGTGCATAGTTGAGCCATAGAAGGTCTTGAAGAGTTCACAAGCAGGTCTCCTTCAAAGTTGCCATTTTACTTGGAAATTAATATTTATTTTTGAAAGAAAATAGTTAATTTGGAAAAAGGGAAAGTTGTTTATGGTTGATTAAAGAATATGTATATGTCGTTGGGAATGTCTACTTTGCAATAAAAATTCACTCGAAGGTCACACTTGAAAATTAATTTTTAGAATTGAAGCTTTCTGCCGAAATTATAATGTGTCAGAAGTATTTTCAACTGGATTTTTAGATGGTTCCTAAATGCAATCCAAAAATCCAAATAGGATGAAAATAGTTTCTAATAGTTCAATATGAAGGGATACTCAGTAGTGATCAGAATCACCTTCTATCCTTGTTCAATTTGGTTGGATTATACTTTCAGTTTGCATTTAATGACTACCTTTATCCAAGCATCTAAAATGGAAGTAGTGTGAATGATGAATGAACATGTTAGCCTGTTAAATGCGATTGACAGTGAATGCATCCAGTGCTTGTCATAACATGCAGTAGAGATATTGAATTACAACTTGAAGCCTAATCGAAGCTCAATAAATGTAGTGAAGAAGAAGAGATCAAATATATACATAATCTATATAGAGTCGAAGAAGGGATGTTTGGCAAGGTCTTGGAAAGAGGAGAATCAAGGGAAGCCTCAAACCCTTAATTTGGGAAGGTTTAGTAAGATATGTGTATATAGTATGTATATATGAATAATAGATGTATGTCGATATGAGATAATATGCCGATAAAGTATAGAATATACATAGTGGCAATTGTAGTATATTGTGGTATAATGGTAATAAAATATATATGGATATTATATATATCATCATGTGCTAATAATTATATATATTGTTATGATAAATAGTAACTATTCGATATGATTGTTATGGTTGATGTGTGCATGATTGATGAACGATGGATGATGTTGAATGGATGATATTCTTATTTGTATGGTTTCTATTGGTTTTCATTAATGTATGATTGATGTGCTTGTGTGATGTTATTGAGCAATTACTTGATTCTTATCAGATGTGATGTAGATGTGATTGTTATTGATTGATATATGGTATCCTGGTTGATGTAACATGATTGATGGATGTATTCTGATGTGATGTTGATTGATGTATTCTGGTTGATGATTCTGATTGATATATCTTGATTGATGTATTTTGATTGATGTATATTGATTGATGTATTCTAGTTGATCTATTCTAGTAGATATATTCTAATTGATGTATTCACGTTGAAGTATTTTGATTGATGTATTGTGATTAATGTATGTTTCTTTAGTTGATGTATGTATGGTTGTCATTGGTTGATATTGGTGTATGATTGATAAATGATCGATATATGACTGATATGTGGTTGAGGTATTATGAATTGATGTATTATGGATTGACGCCTATATGGATGATGTATGCATGATGGTTTATGTATGATTGATATTGGTTGGTGTTACCGGTTCATACTGATTACTATTAGTTGATGTATAATGGATTTTGATTGTGTTCTAAAGATGATTTATGCTCTTTGTTGAGATGAAAAGTAGTATATTTAGCTACTAGTTGTTATGGCCCTTTTGGTTTCTTAGTTATATTGGAGCTATGCATAAAGTGTTCATCTTTTCTAGAAATGCATCTTGTGAACTGAATGTCTTTGTGATATTTGCTGAAAGGTATCCTGGTAACATCTTGGTGGTATTTCGTATATCTTTGTTGAAAAGTATTTACTAATCATGTGACTGATTAAAGTGTGATTTAGGTACCTTTGTTCAATATGTACTTCATGTATCCTTATATATCCAATACTAATCATGTAGAATGTGATACAAGTATCTTTGTTAGAAAATTATCTAGGTGATGTTGTTGAAAAAGGTATCCTTGTGATCTTTGTTGAAAGTATTTTGCTAGGGGGAGCGTGCACAAATATGATCCCCAAATCTGTTACAATGGGAGCACGTGAGCGCAAAAAAACACAGTGCACATGCCCTTACGACTGCATTTGTACCATGGTTTGGTAAAGTCTCGAACCGCAAGTTAGGAATCCACATATGTATTAAAATCATGCACACTAGTAGCACACATGCATTTAATGCACACACACTTTTAGTGTGTTCATTTTAATAGCATGCGTACGATGTTATGTATATTAAAAATTGGGCCAAGGCCCATTTCTAACCCATCTTACCCGATTTTGCCGGTGCACGAATGTCCAAAAACTCTCCACAACAGTGCGAGCACAACATTTCCACCACCAACATCCCCCAATAATATTCCAGGTAAGATTTTGATCCGCTATTTACAATTTTTGTTTGTATTTTCAATGATTTAAAAAAAAATTACATTATAAAAAATCCAAAAAAAACAAACAATATTGTAAAAAATTCAATTTTTTTAATTGCAGTTAATCTCTTCTCCATCGCAATGGCAGAAAACCAAGAGCCAAACCCCCAAAAAAACAACCCATCCACATAAAACCTCGAAGTAAACATTCACCCCGAGGAGAACCCAACCATGAAAGCCAAAATAAACCAAAATTTACACCAATTAAGAAGCTTGGTTCAAGAGCTTAGAACCACTAGGGAACCATCGAGAGTCTCATTAGCCAAATCCCTTGACATCATCATTCCCTCAGTTGACAATGCTCATGGTCAATTAGCGAGCATAATCAAGTATAGGGCTAGAATGATAACATATTATTCCACTGGTCTCAGTAGAGACCAAATCAAAGACTTGAACATCTCAAAAGAAACTCTAGTTAGTTATTTCATTGACCCCGAGACCAACCTACCCCCTGATCCATTCAAAAGGCACGTTTAGATGGATTGGTACACATATGAGAAATGGAGACAAAACTGGATGAGTCGATGGTTTATGGTTTTTGAAAAACCTCCTTGCAGCAATAGGGAGGTTCCACTTTATTTTCTTCGGAAAATTTATGTGAAGTTCATGTTGGGCCTACATGTCAACTACTTTGACATTAGTGAGTTTCAAGGGGTTGGTCTTGGATATGCCTAGGATCGACCCACTACTAGGCATAACCGAATGAGAGGGACAACTGCACTTAGGTGTATTCCTAACCCCCTTCCACATACACCTCAGTTACTGGATCGCCTGCCTGAGACTGCCACTATCATAGCACAACTTACTCATACTATATTACAACACAGTACATTTATGGCATCATCTAGGCATGACACATTGGAGAAGGATGGAGAACCATCAGGTGTAGGTCCTTCAGACCCCATTGGTCATAGACCATCCATGGCAGCTAGTGGGCCAAAGGATCCTTTTGATACCCGAGGATTTCCCCATCGTTGCACTCACTGTGACCATACTTTCCATGTCCCTAAGGAGGATCCTACACGAGATACCTTTATGTCCGAGGTTAGTACATGATTTGTAAATGGTTGATTGCATTTTTAAATGTACATTTTACAATTGTTAGATCAACATTTATTAGTGTATTTAATCTGTAATTAATGTTTTTGGCATGTGTAGTTGTTTCGAGATGAAAAAACCGAATCAAGGTGAAAGGACATTATTTCTCCCAACCTTGATTCCGCCATGGCTACAGTGGAAACTATTGCAGCACCTCACATATAGGTATCGGAAAGAGTGTTTGGTTGTAGGATTTAAACATTGAGTTAGTTGCAATTTTCATATTTTATATGAGAAATCAATATTAATGTTTTTGTTTTTCCACATGTACATGCAGAGGAGATTGAGCATAGGTCTCCACCTGTGCTAAGCAGATCACTTGTCATGTAGGTAACTTGTGTGAAATTAATTATATATTTGATGTTAAATTCATTGTGTTTGCATTGTTAATTTACATGTTTTTTATTCTAATGAAATTTGTTTCATATGTTTAAGTAGGTTCCATCTCCGACCGTACAATCACCATATGCACACATTCCTGCGTATATTCCACATAGTTTTTTTTTTCTACATTTCATGTCGATTCAAGTGATTGGGAAGTATTTCCTATGATCGAAATTCTCGTATCCCCCCATAGGCCAATCCCACCCATTGTACAACCACTGGGGTTATATCGCTACACACACCCATCCACTCATGTGTTTCCCCCTCCTGTTCAACATTTGGCTCCATATGTCCCATCCAAATGGGATCTATCCACATCAACTCCATCCATTTCCCATACATCTATCCCTCCCATTTACGTACATCATCCCCCACCCCCTACCTACATCATCCCCTATCTCCCTACCTACATCATCCCATGCCCCCCTACCTACAAAAGATCCCTCCCCCTACCTACATTAGCCCTCTCCCACCTTACCTACATAGCCCCCTTCACCACCATTTCCTCGGAGTAGGTTGTGCATCCCAGTGTTCCACTTCCTATCCCAGAAGGGAAATCTCCTTCGATATTCACAGTGAGATTTATAAGTTCTTTAAAATCTTATAAAGCATAAATGAATTTCATAAAATAAAGCATTTTGGTATTATGTATTCATGATTTTTCTAATTGTTGTAGGGAGGCATTTCCGAAAGATTGGGATCGAGGAGACAGACAAACCCATCACAACATGTGGCTCACCTCAGGTGAATCCTCAAGATTTGAATTCTAATTGTATTTTTTAAGTGTACTAATTTATAGAATTGTGGGAAAACTGACATGTTGTTTCCCTTTCAGACCACTTCGAGATGCAGGGGGGCCAATATTCCTCCAACGCAAAGAGGAGGAAGATTGTTTTTGCAGATGAGAGTTGGGGTGTCGGTGGTGGTTAGGGTGTTTGAGACACCCACTATGTCCATTAGCCATGATGTCGAATTTTTGGAAGGATATGGTTATTTGTGTATAGTTCATGAGCCACCCTTATTTCATTTTTTGGGAATAGGCATCCATTATTGAGAATGATGCTCCAGTTTGTATAAAAATGTAATTTTGAACAAATTTCCAATACAAATTTACAACTTTCATTTGGTGTATATGATAGAGTGTTTATGGATTCTTACATTATTTATATGGATTTGATGTTATATATCATGACTTTTACTTGGTTCATGGTGAATGCAATGTTATATGTATTATTGAAGAAAGGTATTTTTTGGACCTTAATGGGTGATTATGATTGCCAAAAATAGAGATAAGAAACATATTGATGAGGTTTAATTAATTCTAGGTTTGAAATGCACAAGGGACATAGTGTTCCCACTTAGGATGAGGAGTGAAATTCAAATTTCAATGAATGCATATAAAGCGAAGGTTGTTGATCAAACATGGCTTTAGCATTTTAGGTTTGGAAACTTGCACTTTGGAGGTTTAAGCCTAAGAAATAAAATGGTTATGAGATACAAGGACATGAAAATAAGGTCTATAAGAAAAATAATGTCTTGTATGGGTTGAAACAAATTCCTAGAGCTTGATATATCAAGATAGACAACTATTTGAATAACAATGGTTTTAATAGAAGCAAAAGTGATCTCGCTTTATACACTAAAACATATAAGCAAGGTGAAATTATTATGTCAATGATATAATTTTTTCAAGTCATTTGATGTTGGAGAAATTAGAATAGTCATGAAAAATGAATTTGAAATGATAGAGTGTGATGAAGTAATTCCTTGGTATTTAAGTTGATCAATCTAAAAATGAAATTTTTATATGAGAATCAAAGTATGCTAAAGATGTGTTAAGGATATTTAGAATGTTGAATTGAAAGCCAATGTCAATACTTGTAGCAATAGGTACTAAACTAAGCAAAGAGGATAATGTATCTAAAGCAGAGAGATTTGTCTTCTATGTAAACTTCCAACGTAAATAAGACGACGACTCCATAAATGGATAAATAGTAAAATATAATTGATAAGATCAATATATGATGTTTTTACAATTTACATTTGACTGGATTTTATAAGCCCCTTGTACCTTTTTGTAAAATCATGACCCTTGACGTATAGTTGTTTATTATTAACAATTAATATTAATAATATTAATATTAACTGTTATCTTATTTCTAAGATATTATATATATTTTTACATGACATTGCCTTCCCTTTAAGGAAAGATTTGTCCTCAATGCTTACTGAAGACACTACTTACGACTGAATTCTTGTTTGTGATGTCATCTCTCAATCTTGTGTTTTAGTAACTGTGACACTCGAGGAAATGAAACGATATGAGTTACGAATTCCCAAGAAAATTTGTCGCATCGTTCATTAAGTGGTCCATCCAAGATCTATCTTCATCAGAGATGATTGTTGATCACCTTGTTGGATAAATCTTCCCATTTTCTGCTTAGGTTGTATATTTTGTGTTCTTTCGTTTATGAAATTATAACTCCTCTGTTTATGTTCATTTTGACCCCATCGTTGGTCAAAATGATTTTTGTAATTTGGGTGTCGATAAGGAGTTCTTGTTGTTTGTTTTTTTCTGCTGGATTGACTTCCTTTTGAACTATGACAGGGACCGAATTTATATTTGTTTCTTCTTCCTCAACTTGAATTTTCTTTCCCGACAGTCTGGATGCTTCCTTATGGATTTGAACTAATTTTTCTCTAATAGATTATTATTATTTTGAATCTTCTTGAACCTTTCGTCTTGTGACTTTTTTTCCTCTTTTAACTTCTTGATTTGTTCCTCTAGTTCTTAATTAAGATTTCTCAGATGATGGTTTTCTTCTTGCTATTCTAGTATTATCGCTTCGAGATATTCATTGGAATGTTCCATCTTCCAACTATTTTTTAGTTTCTTCATTTTCGTAAGTATTATTTTGGTATAAATTCTTAGTCAAAATAGTTCTTTGGTATTGCTTGCTAATTTGTCAATGATTTTTGTAATGTCTAGCTTGTGTGTCTTTTTAGTAGCGTCGTACGCTTGGAGTTCTTTATTCTTTTGTTGTTGTCGACCTATCTCTGATTCTTGAATTTTAAGCTTCCTCTGGTCTTGCGCCAATTCATCATATTTGTCCATGATGATCTTGCTTAAATGCTTAATTTCTTCTTCTAAATCGTTATCACTTCTATATGGTGATTCTTCGTTATCTTTGAACTTTTTGATTTTTTCTTCAAGATTTTGATGATGATTTTTTAATTGAGATATTTCTTCATTCATAGATGATAACATTTTCTTGATATCTTCATTAGTTTTTTCCATATTTTGATTTTGATCTTTTAAGCGATGATTAACTTGTTCTGCCAACTCATCAAGAATGCTCTGCTTAATTATCTGAAATTGTAGATTTGTATTTCTTTCCTTGTAGTATCCTAATTCGTTTTCCCATTTCTGTGATTTCAATTGTGAGTTACCTTGATCGTCCTTCATAAAAAAACATTACCACATATTGGACAAGATTGATTGCAAATTTTAAAAAATGTTGGATATTGGAATTCCATTTCTAAATAAGGACACTTAGTCCAAAATTTGGATTTATATATGGAATCCACAATTTTTCAACAATTCCACAATTGGCTTCAATGACTTCTTTAATATTTTGTGAGACTTGATTTCCACTCTTTTTAATATCTCTTTTGAATTCGTCTTTTTTTTATGATAACTTGTTCTTGGTTTCTTTGACGATAATTAATCTTCTTTTCGACTTTGATTTTTCCTCTTTTTTTACCTTTGATAATAAGTGACACAAGGAAAATTTCTTTTTTTTTTCGAGTAATTACTATTACTATTATTAAAATTTTTAATAATAATAATAAGAAATGTAATATTTGAATATTTGATAATATTTTCTTATGATCATGCAGCAATAATATTTTCATGTGATCCTGCAACAATAATATTTTCTTGTGATCCCGCAGCAATAATATTTTCATTTTGCTGATCTTCTCCATGAACGGAGAAGTTAATATTGAGCCCTCTTACATCATCAGTGTATTGAGGTTGTCGTTCCATAATCTATGTTTTGATAAAGGTATCAGTGAAAGCACATCCTGGTATTAATGGCTCCTACCCAGATTGTTTCTTCCTCCAACTCGTACTCGTATTACTGTTTTTGCCAACCACAACCCAACAAATTCTAATACTCGTCCTTCGACTATGTGTTCATTCACATAGGCCATACTGGTCCTCTCTCATATATATATATATGTAACTGAGCTCAATCTCGGGGTCATAATTCCAACCGCACCATGGGTGACGTTGGCCTAGGAAGTGCCCCTTGTCCCAACTCCCCACATTTATGACACCAAAAAAGAAATGCCCCTCAACCGGAGCTGTATAAACGCTAACTAAAACGCCCCCGACTCGCTGGAATCCAATAGAGTAAATATGGCTAAAATAGCAATTTGGAGTGCTCAGATTGCAATTTCAATGATCTGGATAGTTTTACAATTGGGTAATTTGTCTAAAACAACAATCCCAATAGTTTAAATTACCAAAATTGAAAAATAGCAATTTCCAGCAAGAATTTTAACCGTTTTTTCTCCCCAAACCCCTAGAAAAGCGGGGCTTTTTGGTTATATTTTATCCTACGCTTAACCCAACATATATGATTTGACCCCTCATCTCCTTCAAAACTCACTAGTCTAGTGGGATTAGGTTACTTTTTTTTTATAAAACTTAGTCATAAATCTTGATGGAAGTCATAGTTCCACTTCATTGTTGGGAATTTTTCCTTGTTGGGAACTTTGCCCTAGAATTTAAGTAATAAAAATAGACGTATTTTAAATCCATTGGGGCTTCACGTAGTGAATTTATTACATCTTAGTGAACTTCTCACATAGCACCTATGATCTTGGGATATTAAAGAATACCCTTAATTTGTGTAGATATTCAAACTCCTTTTGTTTAAACCTGCTTCCAATACCTAAAACCTCCTCCCACCCCTTTTTATACCCCAATTCTTATAAATGCCCCCACCCTAAGCCTCTCAACCTCTAATATTTGCAATATATTGTGTTTTTTGACAATTAGAAAATCCACAATATGAACTCACGTTGTAGGATAGTGGTAAATAAGTGCAATATAATCTTTGGTCAAATTTAAATTATTCATTACTCTTATTGCACTTAGATTGTGTAATCTTAACAATTTATATTTGCAATTCCAACAGTTTATATCAAAATTTGACCATATTTAGACCAAAAATAGTTGGAAAATATGGTCCTCTAAAAGGTCCAAATTGTAACATGTTAAGTATTTAAAAATGAGAGACCACGTATATCCAAAAAGGGGAATGCCATCAAGATTTTGACAATAAAGATTTAAAAAGGGCAATGACATTAAGATTTTAGTTGTAGGGAATATATATGAACTAGTAATAAAAACTCGTTTTAAAATAATATTCGTTTGGAAATTGATATTCATTTTTTTTCATTTTGGCAAAGTTAATTTCCATTTGGGAAATTAAGACTTGACATGCTCCAATCTAAGGCTTTGAGGCCTACACATGAAAGACCAACCTTCCTCAAAGCTTATGACATCAACAAATATATTAATCAATTCAAATGCATAAGCATAATAATGAATAATCCTGACTAACTTATTGAGGAGGCTAGCTCTCCCTAGCCAACAAATATTGAGTAATGTAAAAATTAAACACAAAGTTGTGTGTGTGAGGGGCGGTTTCTATTAATGAACTGCAAGAATAAGATACATTTTACCTCACCATAGCAACATCACCTTCTCAAACCGTAGACTAGGTTGCTCTGCACCTAAACCACTCATGCTCCATGTTCTCAAGATCTTCAACTTCCAATGATATATAAAATAAAAGTAATATAAAGAGGGACGACTTCAACAACAAAGGGAAAGATAAGCTCAAGAGGATAGGGAAATTCTTTGAGCATAACCTTAGACAGTGTGTAGTCTCTCCCTTTTGGTTCACCACTTCATCTTTTATATGCATTTGGGATTGTTAAGGTGGTTTCCAAATAATTTGAAAAATTATAACCAAAGCTACCTATCTCCAAACCGATTTATTTCACGATTTTTCTTAAATTTGTATATTTTTTGTGTAATTTTATTGTCCCACGCTCCCTGTAGAAGGGAAATGATCATGGCCACACACCCTGCTCAAGGAGGAACTATGTGGGGCCTCAAAATTGCTCATATTTTAGGGATCTAAGCCAAGAAGAAAGGGGATTTCCTCATGACTATTTTGACCATCATATAGAAAGCATATTTCATTAAATTGGGACATATTAGGTAAAATTTGGACGAAAAAAATGTGAATTTAGGCTTTGAAAGTGTCAATATCAACTTTTCTAAAGTGAAAAATTAGGTTATGAAAGTGGCAATATTGGCTTTGAAAAGTGTGTTTTTCTATTCAAATAGTGTGTCTTTTACTACTTATGAACCCTAAAATTGCAATTTTTTATTTTGAAACTATGAATTTCAATTCAAAAAGTGTGAATTTCAAATAAAAAAATGCAAATTTTTATTTGAAAAGTGCAATTTTCATTTGGAAATGTGAAATATTTTAAGGTGAAAAGTGCAATGTCTATAATGTTCAGTCCTTGTTTGAATGGAAAGTTTATAAGTTCTTGTTTCTTTTTTGATACAATATCAAGAATATCTAGCTTTTTACATATATAATTTTAGTAGTTTCCAAATGAGGCAGGAATTCTCTGCATAATTTGTATAGGCACAACTTACTTACACAATAATAACCAGCAAACGATGTATTCTGCATCACAAAAGTAATTTTCCTCAAATGCTTAGAGGCTCGTGGACGTTCCAAATGCTCGACATTTTCTCACCCAATCAGGTTGATAGAAAGACTAGAAGGATTGTAACAAAATATAAATTTGTTGGGCTAAGATCCCATCAAACGATATCCATAGGAACATCCATCCCACTCTCAACACTATGCGCCATATGTTCTCGTTATGCCTTAACTTCTGCAAGTCCCTTCTTGTTTATTCTAATTTTTTCTCCTGTCCATCCCAGCCTTGGTGACCATGCCCATATGATGCTATTTACATTGATCATCATATTTTATTCTGCACCAACAACCCATTGTTTCTTTCTATTTAAGCATTTTTTGTACAAGACCTTCAGATCCTTCGATGCTCCTGTTGGATTCCACCATTGCACCTCTAGTTTGTAACACCCAATAGTACTAACATCTAAATCCTAATAAATATAACCAATCGCCCTACCCAACCATATTGCACAATCTGGCTCTAGTGATTACACAATGACCATTTGGCCCTTTACAACATCCACTCCTCGAATGAATTCATCTCTAGGTTTGTTGCATACTAGTCCAACATACAAATCCTGCAAAGAAGGAACATTTTCCTTCAAATATGCATCCATAATTTCATGTTAAGATCTTGTAGGTTCACTACTATGAATACCATGGCTTGTCGATGGCCAAAAGTTAGTTGCTGACTGATCAAAACTCTCGAAGGGACTATCCAAAGCTTTATATACAACCTCCCAATAATTTAACTTGGGACGCCAAAATTGTTCACCTCACTTCTCAATCCCTCGATTCTAGAATGAAATATATGTTTCTATTCCTTTTTTTATTTCATCAATGTCTGAAAGTATTTTTTATTGCATATTTAATAACCCAGGCTACCCCACTGGCAAGTCTACGCAACCATCTAGTAATGACCACCACCAATGAATAGGAGATGACCAAGCTTCATCCCAAAGTGATGCCCTCCATTGCATGTCTAGAATGTTATCTATGAGCTGAAATTTAAAAAACTGACATTTTTTTATACCAATTATTTTGGCATTTCCATCCAAAAGGTGGGGTTTCACAAAACTCTTAAAATCATCAAGTTCATCAATTAGATAAGGGACATAGAAATTTTGATCTTCACATGTCTTATAGGTATCCATAATTTCCGAGAGTGAAAATATATCCTTGCGCATTGGCTTTAGTGATAACCTTCCATAAGTTCCATCTATGTCTTCATGGGTTTGTCCAACCCAAAAGAATCCAACTTCAACTATCTCGAACACTCTCATTGCTATTAAAAGAGATAAAAATGAAAATACAAAGCGGTTTTTGTTATCACCTGAACAATTATCCATTTGCAACAACAATATGGGTGGTAGTTATCTATTTAGCATGCATTGATTAGTACCATCAACACACAATATATCATGTTGCATTACATCTTGTATGTATATCACACACTTTTCATATGACTCTTATTGCAATAGAGAATCATGCAAATGGTCTTAGATGTTCCTCCTTTGTAGAGAAAATCACCATATTTATCAACCACTGGTTCTTCAAGACTCTTCAAGAATTTAGTTAGGGATGTCAGAGTGATATTCGATCCCATCTCTAAAAATGAGAGGCTGAAATGGCCAAAAAATCCAGTCTTGCGCCCATGAGTCAACATTCTAGTCAATGATATGGCAAGATTCATAGCATTACTAAAATATTTTTCCTTTTTACCCATCCTTGGAATGGAAGTCTTTGACTTATCCATTTTGTCATGAACAATACTCAAAAAGGACTTTGGATTTTTTTTGTGAAGCTAATCTATGAGAATAATATACTTGGAGATAACTTGCGATATATTTATTGTGAGCTACCTGATGTCCTCGCAACCTTTCCACCTTAGCTGGATAAGTGGTCCCCTTAATCCTATCCTGTATTGTAATGCACTCATTACACCTTTCAAAGGAGTTTGATTTAGGAATTTTAACATCTCGAAAATCTTCTCTCATCATGTTGCTAAAGGAGGATTGTGATACTGGAGGCAAACCAATACTTTCGATTTCTTCATTTTCCATTTTTCACAGCAAACCATGGGACATATTACATGGAAATAATTTCAAGGTTGTCCTTGTTCCATCTTCACTGATTAATTGTGTCAGATGTGGAGATTTGTCTGAATTATCTTCTACAATTTTATTAATAGCACCTACCGCAGTCCAACCATGTTCGCCCTATATTTTTCCAAGCTACTATTACCATGCATAGCTCTCACATAACCATTCAAGAACATGCTTTTTTAATTGTAGAAAGTGCTCATTTTTATCCCATGGCATTTATACCATGCATTTTGACAGACGTCTATTGTGTCTAATCTCATTGTAAACATGCTTTTTTTTGTCATCTCCTTCTTTGGCCACAAGAGCATTTGATCCCATAGAATTTATAACATACTATTGTTATACCTCTATATTTCACGGTGTCGCACCCCCATCACAAAACAAGTTGACGACACTTTCCCTACTGTTTTGAACCATCCAGAAGAGACAGATGATGAATCAACTTTGAAGATAAATCTACCCTGGCAAGTTTTGACCCACCTTGGACTTTATTTTTACACACTACCGCGCCTTGCCATGATCCCAAAACGCGGCACTAGACACTGCCGCGTGCTACTTTTTCCTCAAAGCGCGGCAGTGCCGCGCTCTGCAGACTTTGCAAAGCGCGGCACCCTTTTAATAGTTTTTTGCCCTTGGCTTGTGGGATCTTGGATTTTCGAAGATAATGGAAGATTGGGTTCCTTGATTCGATCTCAACTCACCTCCTTCGATTAGAAACCCTGATCCACTTATCCCTCCTTAGATCCACTCATCTCTCTTGTTGGTTAACCTCACCATTCACTATAAAAGAGAGGCATGCCATGGGAAAAGGGGAGGACTCTTGAGAGCACCAAACTTATGGTCTTGCAGCATTGTGGAGATAGCTAGAGGAGAAGACACTTGGAGTTGGAGGATTGACTTGGGCATCAAGCACCCTTTGTAAGTAATCTTCAAGTTGTAATGGAATAACTTGTCTTGTTTTCCCAAATCATTTGTGTTAATCTTGTTTTAATGATATGATTTGTATCTCTCACAGATTTAGATCCTAACTCATGTTTTCAGATTGCTAGAGAATAGTACATGCTTGTGTTTTGGTTCCATTGTTAACAGGTTTACTTGTGAGGACTTGGAGCTTGGAGCAAATATCAAAGACAAGCGTTTGGACATAAGGTCAGTTAAATTCCTTCTATTCTCTCCAGCATTTTAATTCTGAAATGTTTGTTAGATCTAGGGATTCAAGGTTGCATTTGTTTTGTCTGTTCTTAGCCTGGAGTTAGTTTAAGTCTGCTTTAGTCTAAGGGATTTGTGTTAATCTTGTCTTGAATTCCACATAACAAGAATGGCGACTCCGCTGGTTTTGATTACTGCTTGATTGATTTAATTCACAGTCATTTATCTTTGAATTGTGAGTTTTTGTTGCACTTCAAACCAGCTTGAATTTTGGTCTTTTTTTGACCCTTATTCACCCCTCCTCGCAGTATTTATCTCCCTGTTTAGTTACTGAGTCCCCTGGGTTAGCAACAACACTGAAAACTTGATTTTTTCTTTTCCAGTTGCGCTTTTTTCATCTCTTGCCACAGTGCCGCGCCCTCTTAACCACTTCCAGTGCGACAGTTACATAGTGCCGCGTCCTAGGCATTTATACCAGAGCGGCAGTTACACAGTGCCGCGCGTCAGACAGGCTATAGCCCGCGGTAGTGTCTGCAAGTGTGTAAATTTTTTAGTTTTTGCTTGGTTTCCTGAGTTTCTCCCTGCCTCAGATAGTCTTTACTGTTACCTGTTAGCATCCTGGTTAATTCCCAGTCTGTATGGTCTGTGAGTTTGATTGATTGATCGAATTAAGTGGCACTTTTGACATAGTGGTCATTTTTCAATTTGATTGCATTTAACTTGACTTTTTCCCCACAACCAACTCAACACCACTGTCTCCTGTTACTGAACGCTGTAGTTTTACAGTCATATTGGCATTATCATTTTCAGTCAATTAAAAAGATCATTGGTTGAGAGCAAATTTGTTGTTTAAATTGAAAAAGTCTAGTGGTATTTTGCATAGAGAAATGAACCATTAATTTTGCCATAGAAATTCTCATTATAGAAGCATTGTAGATTGTAAAATCAGTGCATTGAAAAGAGTATTTACTTTAGTTTGGCTTTGTTTATAAATCAAAAAGAAAAGAAAAATCTTTTACTTTGATTGCTTGTGAAAATTGTTATGCATATTTGATCGAAGAACCTCTATCTTTACCTTAGCTAGATTTCATCGAAGACAAAGGCTTGTTTATGATTCATTCTCATTTGCATGGTTTGAGTCGTCATAACACCATCAAGTTTCACGTCCACTACCCGCTTGAGTAAAGACAGCCACTAAAATTAATCACCCTAATTAAACCAACTTTAACCTCACTTGAGGAAATCAAAAGAATTTGGTAGTTAGGTAGGACACCGGGGATAGGCATCAAAATAATTCCCCCTTGTCATTTTCATCTGAGACATAGTCGTTGTCTTTAGGGAACTAAAATCCTCTAGTACTTATTGACACGGTCACAGCTAGTTTGTGGAGGGGCCTCCTGACTGTTTCCAACTGTTCAGGGGTTAAACGGCCGCGAGATTGAGAACCGGACGGACTCTGTGGAATACCGCACTCCACTTAGCCCTAAGGCAACATCGATCGCTGTCTTCTTCGGAAGGCTGAAGTGCCCAAAACCTTTTCCGACGTGTCATGAACGAGGTGGCTTAGTATCTATTCTACTAGGGCTCTTTTACCCAGGATCCCTTTCGGTAGAGGGATATCCTTCTTATATCGGTCTCTCATGTTGTATTGTTCGACTTGGATTTCATCACCTTGCGAAGGATACAACCTGTTGAGGTCTCCAGCTCTTAGTTAGGAGTTTGCTTGGCGTCTCATCTTTGTAGAGGGTCATTTTTTCTTTGTAGGGACTGCTTGTTGGCATTCTGGCCATTTTTTGATTAGCTCGCTTATTGAGACACCGGTCTCAGTATAGATTTTAGAGCTTGCTTTTTTGGCCTGTGAGCCTTGCTTTTTCTAGCTCCTCTTTTGCACACTCGGCTGCATTAGAGTTTTTGAGTTCTTTTGTTTACGGTACTGCCCCCGATTTTCATTTTCCTGTCATCATGTCAGATCAACAACGAAGATCACGAAGACAACAGGGCCTAAGCCCTCCACCACCACCACCGCCACGGACTTCTGGTCCGCCTGCATCACGCATCCCTGCTCCTCCCGGCCGCGGTGCTGGTCGAGGCACCATTCCACCGCCGATACATACAACATCTTCAGTTATGCCTGTAACTGCCACACACAGCACAGTCTCAGACTCTATTGCAGCTTCTATGACCACTAGCATGTCTGAGGCTTCCACTGTCACCTCACCCACTGTCATTCCAGATTTATCTGTAACAGTGGACACAGTTACAGCAGCTGAACCTAGCACGACCCAGACTACTAGACCAGAGGTCATCCTTCTACCGGATACCAACACTTCCCGTCCATCAGACACTTTTCACGATGATATAGACGGATCTATTGGCACCACAGAAGGGTCCGACCAGGACATACCTGGCTTAATTTCAGTCCCAGGCGGATACGTTGAGATCGTTGAAGATACTCGTCTACCTGACACACCTTTTGAACCTGATTATGGCTTCATTACTTCCCAGACGGAACTTCCGCCTGTTATTACTACGTCACCCAGTGTTCATCCTCAGGAGACAAGTTCTTCTAGCAACGTACCTCGCACTTTTCATCTACCCAACATCCCACCGGGACACGAAATCATGGCTTCCATCCAGTCTAGTATGGTTAGCCTAGCAAACTCTCCGTTAGCATCGGCACAATTTAGACGCAACACAGAGCAAATGCTTTCGACAGCGTCTAGATATCCCCCTGTTTCTCGTCCTTCTGACTATAGGGATCCCAACGTCCCGTCTAGCACAGAATTTCATCACTCTTTTGCAGACGGCTCAGGACCTTCGGACTTTACTACACCTAGGTTCCTGCCGGATCCCCAAAATCTTTTTCAGGATATGAACTCGGACCCAGTTCTCGTTGGTCCTCCTATCATTGAACACGTGATGGACGACGCCGATACCCCTGGGCTAAATTCCCCACATTTGCTGTCATCACCCATGTTTGGTGCACATTCCATGAGGGATAACCCAGTTTTTTCTCCGTCCTCACCTGTCCAATATGGACGACCTCCTCCGCAAATCGGTACTTTTGGCGCCGTTGGTCAATCCATGCTATCATATTTGGCTAGCGGCGGAAGAACACCTAGTCATACTGCTGGATCTTCCGTCTCGACCGGAGGATCACCTTCAGCCACCATTTATACTATTTCAGGAGGTGGACAACCGACTGCAATGGTCCCTAACTCCAACTTACAAACCCTCCCTGGTGGGCCATCAACCCAACCAGCTGGGGGGCAAACTTTTGTTGGGAACCCCATCGTTAGTCAATAACCTCCAACTGGTGGGCCATCAACCCAACCAGTCGGAGGTCAACCTTTTGCTGGGAATCCACTTCCCAGTCTACAGCCTCCTCACATAGGGCCATCCAACCTAACTGTTGGCGGACAACCTATTGGCTCGCTCCAACAAGTTTCCCAACCAGCAGTGTCTACTCAGTTCGGTATGTACAATCCACCTGGCAGTGGGCAACCTTATTCCGGTGTTCCAACCGGACCTTACTCTCAACCACCCCCGTCAGGTATGCTTCCTTCTTGGGATCATCAAATCCCACAGAGTGGGGGGTACTCACTTTTCGGAAACTGGAACCAAGCTGGGGGGCAATCTCAAATTTCCCCCAACTTGAATTCTGGCTTACCTTACCCTTCGGCTGCTACAACTCCATGGAACCCATCACTCCAATTTCCACTCGTCCCTCAAGCAGGAACGAGTCTTCTATGGACACCACCGTCGCAGCCACCCCCCAACCCTACTATGGGAAATCCTCCACTTACACAGTATGGTGGCAACATCCCTGGAACACAACAATTCCAAGGAACTTTTCCCCAACAAGGAACAGCAACCATTCCTGGGTATCAACAGCCCCAGAGTACTATACCCACTCAGCAGAACACTTACCAATCGGTTGCTTACAATCAACCGGTTAACCAGATGGCTTACTATCCACAGAACTTCCAGCAGTATCCCGCGGGAAACTCATATGGGTATAACACACAGCAGCATGCTATGCAGGGTCCTCCATGATTCTCTGCACCACATGGTTATTACTCATACCCGCAGACCAACCGGCAACTTCCCTTTTTAGCCACACTTGATCTACCTGATTTGTCGAGGCTTATCAACGATCCTATATGGCACGAACCTCACTGGCCACCTATCCCAGCCAAACTACCATCGAACATTCCCAAGTTCGATGCTAAGCCCGGGGAAGACCCCAAGAACCACGTGATGACCTTCCATCTTTGGTGTTCATCAAACTCCTTGATGGATGATTCCATCCGACTTCGGCTCTTCCAACGTACGCTTACCGGAACGGCAGCAAAATGGTACATCGAGCTACCACAGCACTCTTTTCGTGATTTCAACACTTTGGCTATGCAGTTTTTGACACATTTCCAGCTTCCCATCCGGTATGAGACTGGAACAGAACTGCTAACTTCACTGCGTCAAACCACTTCCACACACATTTCGGATCACATCCACGAGTGGCGAAGATGCCGTAGGCTAATAAAGGCACCTATTCCAGATCAGCTACTCGCTGATTGGTTTACAAAATCCTTTTTGCCTCCCATAGCCAGAGATATTGCTATGCGCGGACCTGTTACGGAAGAACAAGCCATCTCGGCAGCACAATACATGGATTTAGTATATACTCAATCCGGTACTTTACATGAACTTCTTCCACATGCTTCCCGCGTTCACACTGATCCTACAAAGCCTACTACTGAACCACCCATTGATGGTATCGTTGGTTCGGTTAAGGCTCAGCCTGCTACCAACTCGACGGGGCAACAAGCTTCTGCTTCCCTCGCTTTTACCCAGGCCGCTTCAAAAGCTTCCACCTCTCCTGCTGTCTCCTCCGAAGTGAATGCAGTCCAATCTACATCACAACCATCCGGAGGAAAGAAGAAAAACAATCGTGGTAAACCCAAGAAGAACCAGCAGGAGAACCCCAAACCACAACCTACCCAGAATGACCAAAAACCACGTCAGAAAGCTAAGTTTCCCTGCTTGATTTGTCAAGATGATCATTATACGCGTGACTGTCCCTACAAGGACGAGGTCCATAAGTTCGTTAAAGGATCCTCTCGACCGGCAGTGCTAACTGATCCTTTCCCCCAACAGCAACAGCAAATGGTTGCCCAGGAATCCCCACAAGGGGGCAACCCGACCAATCCTTCCCGTGGAGAGACGTCCACAAACCGCGAAATTCTAATGACAAGTAATGAGGAGATTAATATCACCACTCGTTCAAAGACGTATGATAGCCCCCCAAGTTCAAACAAACAATCGGAGACAGCCAAAGGAAAGTCTCCTGTTGAAGATCCGATTCCTATTTCCCCCCCTAATGGTCATCTCCATATCGAGAGACCACTTATGGATACAGTGCTACGCCCACCCAAGGGCACCATACGAAAGGAGACATTCAATCCGAATGCGCGAGCTGCCCAAAACTACAACATTGTTGAAGATTTGGCTCAAGCACCTTGCGCTATGTCAACTCTCGAGGTTCTCCAACACTGCCCCACGCAGCGTAGAACCCTACTTTCAGCACTGGGGGCATTGGACCCAGATACTTCAAACTCCATCATGTTTAACTTGGAGCACGCTAAACCTAGGCTTTCTCACCAGTTAGCCTTCCAGGTGCATACGAAAATCCGTGGAAATGTTATCCACCGCACAGTGTTAGATGAGGGTGCTTCCACGTCGATTATGTCTTTGAACTGCTGGAGAGCCCTCGGCTCGCCTGAGGTCACAACTTCTCCCACTACTCTTAGAGCGTTTGATGGACATGGTTTTCAACCATACGGACTCATCCCCTCAATCGGTGTTGAACTGGGGGGCAAAACAGTATCCGTACACATCGAAGTCGTAGATGCACCTTTGGATTACAACCTCCTACTTGGTCGGAATTGGTTCTATGCCATGACTGCCATAGCATCTACAGTCTTCCGGATCGTACAATTTCCTCATGAAGGGAAAATTGTCACTATTGATCAATTGGATTACTGTATCCCAGACTCCCATCCGAACTCCGCCAATACCGTTCCGTTATTGGATCAACCACGGTACCGGTTCCAAGACATAGGTGTTGGTCTCATGAAGGATTCATCCCTCATTGGAGTTTTTCCAGAGCTGGGAACCCATCTTCAACCAGTCAACATGATTTCATCGCATGTCACCCCATCCGATGATTCATGGGTGATCCCGAGTCCTACTCAGATCCAAGGCTATGGTAATTCCATGCCTTTGAACCAAAACCTTGCAGCTTATGACGCGATCCAATCAGCCACAGATTGGGTCGACTGTTCTACTGATCACACAGTGGCACAGCTCTCGACTGAAACTCACACACGCCCACCATTGTTTGATCCTCTCAACTTGATTTTTCCCACCGATGAATCAATCATAGAGGTTATGTGCGGTAATGAGCCACCATGGGGAGATTTTCATCATCGATCTTCATTCCCCATCATTCAGTCACTTGAGCCTGATACCAAATCCAGTGCTTCACTTGGGATGGTTCAAACCAAGTTCCCCACTTCCCTCGACGAAGTATTTTCTGAAGGCAACTTGGCCAATCTTATGGCAACCACTCCCATCGACATTTCAGTAAAGCCTGGTATCGTGGAAAACGTACACATTGGCAAAACATGTACTCCTCTCGAGACGGAGTTCTATAATGCCTACTTTAAAACATTCCGCGATGTTTTCGCTTGGAGTTATGAAGAGATGCCAGGAATCGACCCGTCGATTGTGGTCCACGAAATTCCAACTTTTCCTGGCGCCCGACCTGTTCGGCAAAAGCTTCGACCCGTTCATCCTCGTAAGGCAGCCGCCATTAAAGCAGAAGTTGAAAAACTTTTGCGCGCTGGTTTTATCTATCCTGTCCCATTGACAGAATGGGTATCCAACATCGTCCCTGTAGCCAAGAAACAGGGAACGATCAGAGTCTGTGTCGATTATCGTGATTTGAACAAAGCTTGTCCCAAGGACAACTACCCAACTCCGTTTATTGACCAGATCATCGATAACTGTGCCGGAAGTGTTATCTTTTCATTTATGGATGGCTTTTCTGGCTATAATCAGATCGATATCCTCCCAGCCGACCAGCACAAAACGGCCTTTATCTGCCCTTGGGGGATCTTTGCATATCGAAAGTTACCTTTTGGCCTCAAAAATGCCGGGGCAACTTTCCAACGGGCGATGTCCTACGCATTTCATGACATCAAACATATCGTAGAGCCATATCTCGATGACCTTCCCGATCATTCTCGAACTCGGGAAGAACATCCAGATCACTTGAGTGCCATTTTCGAAAGGTGCCGGCGCTACAATATACGTTTGAACCCGCATAAGTGCGTCTTCTGTGTAGAAGCCGGAAAACTGTTAGGCTTCATAGTCTCCAAAAACGGGATACGTCTAGATCCCGCAAAGGTAGCAGCTATTATAGCTCTGCCTTCACCTACCAATATTCCAGAACTTCAATGTTTGCAAGGGCATGCAAACTTTCTACGCCGTTTTATCTGTAATCTGTCCGAGATAACAAAAGGCTACATGCGGCTTCTCAAGAAGAATGTTCGCTTCATATGGGATGATGAAGCCCAACGATCCTTTGATAATTTAAAGGCGGCCTTAACCAAAGATCCTGTGATTCAACCCCCCAATTACACACAGGACTACATTCTTTATCTCGCAGCCTCGATTTCCACCATTGGTATGGTGTTAGTCCAGGAAGACCACAACGGCATAGAACATGTGGTGTACTACCTCAGCAAGAGTCTTCTCGACTCTGAAACTCGCTACTCACATGTTGAAAAGCTGGCTCTGGCAACAGTATTTGCTGTCCAGAGATTCCGTCACTACATCTTACTCCGTCGGACCACCGTCACCGCTGATTTCAATCCGATGTACTATATCCTCACACGACAAGTGCTTGGGGGCAAGTACTCCCGTTGGATTGTCATCCTTCAAGAGTTTGACTTGGAATTTGTCAAAGCCAAGTCTAAGAAATCTCTGGTCTTCGCTGAGTTAATTTGTCACTTGCCCCGTGCTACTGAGCAATCTGAGCCCATTGATTCTCTTCCCGACGAATCATTGTTCCTCATTAGCACGTCTGATCCGTGGTATGGGGATATTCTCTTATATCTCCAAACCCAACGCTTCCGTCCCGACCTCAACCGCGATGAACGACGACGTATCAGACATCACGCAAAATACTACCTTATAGTGAACGATACTTTGTATCGGCGTGGTGTCGACACTGTCCTTCGACGCTGTTTGACCTTAGATGAGGCGGAACGCGTTCTCAATGACTGCCACGCTGGAGCATGTGGTGGTCATCTCTCTGGGATGGCTACGACCCAGAAAATACTGCGAGCAGGATACTTCTGGCCCTCGATTTTCAAAGACTGCATTGAAACAGTCAAGAAGTGTCCGCCATGTCAATTCTTTCATAGCAAAGCACGCTCGCATCCTGCTCCACTCCATCCTATCATTGCCGTCGGCCCCTTCTCCAAATGGGGCATTGATTTTATGCACTGTAAGCCCACTTCAGCCGGGGGGCATAGCTATGTCATAGTAGCTGTGGACTATTTTACAAAATGGGCTGAAACGATGCCTACGTATGCTGAAGACGGCAAAACAGCAGCGCAGTTCATATTCAATCATATCATAGCTAGATTCGGTGTCCCACAGTCTATTGTGACCGATCATGGTTCCCATTTTAGGAATCATATGATCGAAGAACTAAGTGCCAAACTGGGTTTTCGCCACGAAAACTCAACCCCGTATTACCCACAAGCTAATGGCCAAGTTGAAGCCATCAATAAGGTCCTGAAATGAATGATTCAGCGCATTGTGGGCACCCAAAAATCCAATTGGCACTCAGCTCTGTTCTCAGCACTGTGGGCATACCGAACCTCAGTGAAAAGTGCTACTGGGTTTACACCATTTCAATTGGTGTACGGCCTGGAAGCCATTCTCCCGATTGAATGTGAAATTCCATCACTCAAGATAGCCATAGAGCTACTCCCACACACTACTTCCGAAGAAGAACGGTTTCTATACCTAGCTAAGCTAGATGAAAGCCGCCGCGACGCCGCTTTGGCTAATGAAGCTCACAAAAAACGCGTCAAAGCTCAATACGACAAATCCGTTCAACCTCGGATCTTCAATGAGGGTGACCTTGTACTTACATATGACCAGATGCATGATAAGCTTGGTAAAGGTAAACTTGAATCTATGTGGTACGGCCCCTTCATCATAAAACGTGTCTTAGAAAAAGGAGCCTATGAACTAGTCGACTGTGATGGTACGCCATTGGCTCAGCCCCGCAACGGGCTATACCTCAAGCGTTTCTACGCGTGAGGTTACCCCGCGCGGGTTACTTTTTGTACATAATGTACTTAGTTTGCTTTTTGCTTTAGTGTGCACATGGATCTTATGTATCTACTCTTACTTTGACTCGTGCCTTTATGCGCAGATGTCTACCTACTTTGGATTCGCTGACGGTGCAAGCCGACATACCCGGAATCTCGCTTCCGCAGCATGGGTGATCTATTCCCCCACTGGCGAGTTGTTTTCTTCATGAGCCATTTGTTTAGGTCCCGCAACCAACAATATCGCAGAGTACCATGCAGTCATTGGTCTCTTAACAGAGGTTGCCTCACTCGGGATTGACTCCTTATTGGTCTTTTTAGACTCCCAACTCGTGGTTTCACATCTAAACCGTGTTTACACAGTTCGCGATCCTACATTACTTCGTTTATTCCGAAGAGTACGCCTCTTGGAACGGTCATTTGATTTTATCACATATCAACACATACCGAGAGAATTCAATTGTATTGCCGATTCATTGGCTAATTACATTTTGGACTGGCATCTTGCCCATACATAAACACATCATAAAAAATAAAATGCACAAGTCATTGTAAATATTTAGGTCATAAATAGGTCCATATCACTGTATATAAAAGTGTTTTTTCCAAAATACATAAAGTTTGTGTCAAAGACAAAATTGGGGATTAAATCCCATATACAAAAATTGGCCCTCAAAGCCTACATATCATGTACATGCCGCAAAAGAGACCAAAAGACCATCTATGGAGATCTAGGGGACCTATCGTGTCCCTCATCGGACTCCTCCTGCTGACGGTGGTAACACATCACAGCTCGAACCACCTTGCGAAGAAGTCGACTAATACGTCCAGGTACACCCACAGTATGCCGCTGGAGGTGGTAGGGGACATCATCCATCCGCATAGCAGGGATGCCATGGGTCAATCCCTGCAGGTTCCTCTCAATGTCCCGGACACCCCCTGCCTCGTCTTCATCTTCTTCTTCGACAGGATCAGCTGGACGATCGACACCACCACGACGTAGTGGAGAGTATCCGGCTGGCCTCTGTGGTCCACGGTCTGCAACATGCATGCGAATATACATTAGAAGTCTTTTACACATTCTAAAAAAGCATTAAAAAATTAAATATTCAAAAAGAAAAATACATATCCTTGAAGGTCATACCAGAGTTGTCCCAGTCATCATCTTCTGGCAAAGCCAAGTCGATATCCTCACGGAAATCTACCCCTGAATAGGGATAGTCGTCGATCATGACTATCTGCTCCTCTAGCCAAGAGAAAAAATCCTCTCCAAAAGCTAGCCGCTGAGGTCCTCCAAGGCGCCCGGCGTAGTCGCTCCATCGAGCCATCCATGGCTCAGTAGGTGGACGAGGATGCATGGATATCTGTGGACGCAGTAATGGCACCCTTGCCAGGAAGAAAGTGACCAAGATACTCCCATAGCCAAACTGGGTATTTTTCCCGGTTCTACATTTGTGCACCTGTTCCTTCATGTGGGACAACACTGCCTCACACCAGTTGAAGACTATCCCTCCCATGCACTCTGCTGCGAGATTTACCTGTGTGCGGGTTGCCTGATGTGGGCTCACGCTTCCTGCTGCACGTGTAATAGTGAATAGCAAAGTTTTGAAAGGAAGATTTGTGACCTCTTTTATGGCCACTTTCCCACTCTTCTTACTCGAACCCGCCTGACAATATCGAGCAATCAAATCATCCGTGCTTGAGTCTGAAGCACTGTACCTGGTAAGATTCGGTCGGGCCCCCTCTTTTCGAGAGGCCCGTGAGAAAGTAGATGTCTTCAAGTTGGATTTCAAGCACATGCTCTCCCACTCGGAGAGCTTCGATATCAGGGTCCCACAATTGAACAAGGTGAGTAAGAAGCTTAGGTTGTTGGCGGATCCCTTTAGTCTTGAAAAACTTTAGCAAACCACATTCTCTCAATGCGGTCACGGTTGGTAAGTCATTTTCGGCCCTAAAATCGTCCGTTTCATGCTCCCTCTCTTTCCAACTCACCATTTTGCCTCAAACAAGTTGCAAATCCCTGCAAAAAGGCAAACAAAGTAATTAGTGACTATTTAACAACTTGCTTCTAGCAAAAATTTGAGGAAAAATTGATTTTTTGAACTCAATTTTCGCACGTGCCGCTCCTGGAGGGCACCCTGCCGCGTGGCAGTTCACAGTGCCGCGCCTCATTTTGAGGTTACAGCGCGGCACTGTTCAACAGTGCCGCGTTCCTCGATAGGGTCCCCGCGCGGCAGTACGGCAGGCGATTTTTGCCCAAAAGGGCTTCCCAAAAAATTGATTTTCCCCTGGTGAAAGTAAAAATTTCTTACATGAAATGAAAGAGGGGTTCAAGCACTCTTACCTGGCACAGACGGCGGTCGAAATGGTGTCCCAGAACTCTCGGTATCGATCCTTGAAATTTTGCTCCAAAATGGGTAAAAATGTCTCCTTTGGGTAAAAATCACAAATGAATAGTAATTTCTATTTTTACCATGCTTTATATAGCATTTTTTCACATTTTTTAATTAATTAATTACTATTTTCAAATTAATAAACCCTTATTCATATTACTAATGCCCGATTTTTGAGCATTCATTGACAGGATCTGCGATAGAAATGGGATGCATTCATACTGGTATTTGTTCGTAGTTTGACCTTCATATTGAGCCCACTTTATCTTTTTCGTGCTCTGGATTTAAAACTTGAAAAAGATTCCAAGCGCTTTCACGCCTGTGTCGTTCTTGTCAAACGCAAGTAAACGGTGTCGAGTACGGTCAGCTTTACTCATGCTCGTTAAACGATGAGGAAAGTATTATCCTGGTTGTATTTTATTCTTTTTTCGGACCAGAATAATTTAAAATTTACGAAAAAGACCATAGGAGTCCATAGTTAAGCTCTTTTCAGACTCCTTAAAATTGAAAAGATTGCCAAGTGATCTTGACTCTTTCACACTTGTAAAAGTATTTGAAAGGTCGTCTATTCGGTGATAGGTTACCCCTTTTTCGGCCCGTCTAGACTATTTACGAGAAAGGTATACCTCAGTCAATCTTGGCTGGGAGAGTTCTCTCGAGAATCGTTTTACACTTTTTCGGGATCGAGAGACTAAATTTTACGAAAAAGTACATTATGGAGCTTCCTTTAAGTTTTTTAGGCTCTCTAAATATGAAAAACTGTCGAGTTTTCCTTCCTTGGACTCGTTAAAATATTAACATCGAAGGACCCACTTTGGGACGAACCCCTCCTTTCTCAGGTTCGTAAAACATGTGAGATTGGACTCATCCACAAGATGAGCTACACCGAGCATCTGTTATCCTCTTCAAGCTCGTAAAACAAGAAAGAGGTACTCGTCCATCATGTCGGGGAAATATGGGGGAACAAGTCAAGTTTATCTATGGCAGCTTGTCAGTCATTACCTTTGAACATGGCATGTGTCCATCTCTTGTCTATATTTGGGTATCCGTCTTTCATTGAGTCATAGTCATCATCATGGGTCGTCTCCCTGGCCACGAGTCCGCTCATCCGGTGTCTATCCTCTATTTATCAGTAATACCCGCTGCCGAGTCTTGTTACATGCCGTTATATGTTCAAAGGGTTGCATTGTATTGAGTCATTCATTGTGTCAGACCTCCGCTGTGTCAGTACATACTCCATTACTTCATCATCCCATCATATATGCCGATTTCGTGTCGATGATGTGGGAATCATTATGGCCCACCTTCGACGAGTCTATTCCTGTCGACACCAAATCACTATCCAGGAATTAGACTTAGGAATCAACCATTAGTACCTTGGTACCTGCATGCCTCAATGGCAGGTTTCCTCATGTTTGACAGTAGGTTCACCTCATTGACCTCTGATCAAGCAATCTCTCGGATGCTCGACATCAACTCATTCATTCGCATTTCGTTGAGATGTACTATTGATACCTTGGGAATCATTGTCATTATTGGTGATCTCCCTCGCATTTGTTAAACGGTCCACATCATTGACCGGTAATCAAATGGTTTCTTCCATGTTCGACTCCAACACATTGTAATCACATGGTTAGATTCGTATCTTTATTTGATCGGGTAGAAGACCCTGGGTGCATCACTGTATCTTGACTGCATCCAGGCTGCGATGGAGATGTCTTTTGTATTGTCACACAGATCCACTTATTGTATTGGTCGTGGCTGTGTCGTTACTGTCTCATGGATCTACGATTGTTCATAGTAGCCATGACCTGTCCACAGTTTACATTATCTCAGTACTCATGGATCTGCAATGTATTGGTCGGCAGCCATGCTTTGCGTCATTTGTTTCCGAGCATGGGAATGCCCGCCTCGGTGGTATATCTAACACTTTGTTTCTATTTCAGCTCCGTGTCGCTCTCCTCGATGCTATCTCTGCACATTTTATTCGTAAAGTCTTTCGGCCATCAGTCCCTTCTGACCTCACACTTTAGGGGGCATCTGTTATACCTCTATATTTCACGGTGTCGCACCCCCATCACAAAACAAGTTGACGACACTTTGTTTTGTGATGGGGGTGCGACACCGTGAAATATAGAGGTATACCAGATGCCCCCTAAAGTGTGAGGTCAGAAGGGACTGATGGCCGAAAGACTTTACGAATAAAATGTGCGGAGATAGCATCGAGGAGAGCGACACGGAGCTGAAATAGAAACAAAGTGTTAGATATACCACCGAGGCGGGCATTCCCATGCTCGGAAACAAATGACGCAAAGCATGGCTGCCGACCAATACATTGCAGATCCATGAGTACTGAGATAATGTAAACTGTGGACAGGTCATGGCTACTATGAACAATCGTAGATCCATGAGACAGTAACGACACAGCCACGACCAATACCATAAGTGGATCTGTGTGACAATACAAAAGACATCTCCATCGCAGCCTGGATGCAGTCAAGATACAGTGATGCACCCAGGGTCTTCTACCCGATCAAATAAAGATACGAATCTAACCATGTGATTACAATGTGTTGGAGTCGAACATGGAAGAAACCATTTGATTACCGGTCAATGATGTGGACCGTTTAACAAATGCGAGGGAGATCACCAATAATGACAATGATTCCCAAGGTATCAATAGTACATCTCAACGAAATGCGAATGAATGAGTTGATGTCGAGCATCCGAGAGATTGCTTGATCAGAGGTCAATGAGGTGAACCTACTGTCAAACACGAGGAAACCTGCCATTGAGGCATGCAGGTACCAAGGTACTAATGGTTGATTCCTAAGTCTAATTCCTGGATAGTGATTTGGTGTCGACAGGAATAGACTCGTCGAAGGTGGGCCATAATGATTCCCACATCATCGACACGAAATCGGCATATATGATGGGATGATGAAGTAATGGAGTATGTACTGACACAGCGGAGGTCTGACACAATGAATGACTCAATACAATGCAACCCTTTGAACATATAACGGCATGTAACAAGACTCGGCAGCGGGTATTACTGATAAATAGAGGATAGACACCGGATGAGCGGACTCGTGGCCAGGGAGACGACCCATGATGATGACTATGACTCAATGAAAGACGGATACCCAAATATAGACAAGAGATGGACACATGCCATGTTCAAAGGTAATGACTGACAAGCTGCCATAGATAAACTTGACTTGTTCCCCCATATTTCCCCGACATGATGGACGAGTACCTCTTTCTTGTTTTACGAGCTTGAAGAGGATAACAGATGCTCGGTGTAGCTCATCTTGTGGATGAGTCCAATCTCACATGTTTTACGAACCTGAGAAAGGAGGGGTTCGTCCCAAAGTGGGTCCTTCGATGTTAATATTTTAACGAGTCCAAGGAAGGAAAACTCGGTAGTTTTTCATATTTAGAGAGCCTAAAAAACTTAAAGGAAGCTCCATAATGTACTTTTTCGTAAAATTTAGTCTCTCGATCCCGAAAAAGTGTAAAACGATTCCCGAGAGAACTCTCCCAGCCGAGATTGACTGAGGTAGACCTTTCTCGTAAATAGTCTAGACGGGCCGAAAAAGGGGTAACCTATCACCGAATAGACGACCTTTCAAATACTTTTACAAGTGTGAAAGAGTCAAGATCACTTGGCAATCTTTTCAATTTTAAGGAGTCTGAAAAGAGCTTAACTATGGACTCCTATGGTCTTTTTCGTAAATTTTAAATTATTCTGGTCCGAAAAAAGAATAAAATACAACCAGGATAATACTTTCCTCATCGTTTAACGAGCATGAGTAAAGCTGACCGTACTCGACACCGTTTACTTGCGTTTGACAAGCACGACACAGGCGTGAAAGCGCTTGGAATCTTTTTCAAGTTTTAAATCCAGAGCACGAAAAAGATAAAGTGGGCTCAATATGAAGGTCAAACTACGAACAAATACCAGTATGAATGCATCCCATTTCTACCGCAGATCCTGTCAATGAATGCTCAAAAATCGGGCATTAGTAATATGAATAAGGGTTTATTAATTTGAAAATAGTAATTAATTAATTAAAAAATGTGAAAAAATGCTATATAAAGCATGGTAAAAATAGAAATTACTATTCATTTGTGATTTTTACCCAAAGGAGACATTTTTACCCATTTTGGAGCAAAATTTCAAGGATCGATACCGAGAGTTCTGGGACACCATTTCGACCGCCGTCTGTGCCAGGTAAGAGTGCTTGAACCCCTCTTTCATTTCATGTAAGAAATTTTTACTTTCACCAGGGGAAAATCAATTTTTTGGGAAGCCCTTTTGGGCAAAAATCGCCTGCCGTACTGCCGCGCGGGGACCCTATCGAGGAACGCGGCACTGTTGAACAGTGCCGCGCTGTAACCTCAAAATGAGGCGCGGCACTGTGAACTGCCGCGCGGCAGGGTGCCCTCCAGGAGCGGCACTTGGAAAATTGAGTTCAAAAAATCAATTTTTCCTCAAATTTTTGCTAGAAGCAAGTTGTTAAATAGTCACTAATTACTTTGTTTGCCTTTTTGCAGGGATTTGCAACTTGTTTGAGGCAAAATGGTGAGTTGGAAAGAGAGGGAGCATGAAACGGACGATTTTAGGGCCGAAAATGACTTACCAACCGTGACCGCATTGAGAGAATGTGGTTTGCTAAAGTTTTTCAAGACTAAAGGGATCCGCCAACAACCTAAGCTTCTTACTCACCTTGTTCAATTGTGGGACCCTGATATCGAAGCTTTCCGAGTGGGAGAGCATGTGCTTGAAATCCAACTTGAAGACATCTACTTTCTCACGGGCCTCTCGAAAAGAGGGGCCCGGCCGAATCTTACCGGGTACAGTGCTTCAGACTCAAGCACGGATGATTTGATTGCTCGATATTGTCAGGCGGGTTCGAGTAAGAAGAGTGGGAAAGTGGCCATAAAAGAGGTCACAAATCTTCCTTTCAAAACTTTGCTATTCACTATTACACGTGCAGCAGGAAGCGTGAGCCCACATCAGGCAACCCGCACACAGGTAAATCTCGCAGCAGAGTGCATGGGAGGGATAGTCTTCAACTGGTGTGAGGCAGTGTTGTCCCACATGAAGGAACAGGTGCACAAATGTAGAACCGGGAAAAATACCCAGTTTGTCTATGGGAGTATCTTGGTCACTTTCTTCCTGGCAAGGGTGCCATTACTGCGTCCACAGATATCCATGCATCCTCGTCCACCTACTGAGCCATGGATGGCTCGATGGAGCGACTACGCCGGGCACCTTGGAGGACCTCAGCGGCTAGCTTTTGGAGAGGATTTTTTCTCTTGGCTAGAGGAGCAGATAGTCATGATCGACGACTATCCCTATTCAGGGGTAGATTTCCGTGAGGATATCGACTTGGCTTTGCCAGAAGATGATGACTGGGACAACTCTGGTATGACCTTCAAGGATATGTATTTTTCTTTTTGAATATTTAATTTTTTAATGCTTTTTTAGAATGTGTAAAAGACTTCTAATGTATATTCGCTTGCATGTTGCAGACCGTGGACCACAGAGGCCAGCCAGATACTCTCCACTACGTCGTGGTGGTGTCGATCGTCCAGCTGATCTTGTCGAAGAAGAAGATGAAGACGAGGCAGGGGGTGTCCGGGACATTGAGAGGAACCTGCAGGGATTGACCCATGGCATCCCTGCTATGCGGATGGATGATGTCCCCTACCACCTCCAGCGGCATACTGTGGGTGTACCTGGACGTATTAGTCGACTTCTTCGCAAGGTGGTTCGAGCTGTGATGTGTTACCACCGTCAGCAGGAGGAGTCCGATGAGGGACACGATAGGTCCCCTAGATCTCCATAGATGGTCTTTTGGTCTCTTTTGCGGCATGTACATGATATGTAGGCTTTGAGGGCCAATTTTTGTATATGGGATTTAATCCCCAATTTTGTCTTTGACACAAACTTTATGTATTTTGGAAAAAACACTTTTATATACAGTGATATGGACCTATTTATGACCTAAATATTTACAATGACTTGTGCATTTTATTTTTTATGATGTGTTTATGTATGGGCAAGATGCCAGTCCAAAATGTAATTAGCCAATGAATCGGCAATACAATTGAATTCTCTCGGTATGTGTTGATATGTGATAAAATCAAATGACCGTTCCAAGAGGCGTACTCTTCGTAATAAACGAAGTAATGTAGGATCACGAACTGTGTAAACACGGTTTAGATGTGAAACCACGAGTTGGGAGTCTAAAAAGACCGATAAGGAGTCAATCCCGAGTGAGGCAACCTCTGTTAAGAGACCAATGACTGCATGGTACTCTGCGATATTGTTGGTTGCGGGACCTAAACAAATGGCTCCTGAAGAAAACAACTCGCCAGTGGGGGAATAGATCACCCATGCTGCGGAAGCGAGATTCCGGGTATGTCGGCTTGCACCGTCAGCGAATCCAAAGTAGGTAGACATCTGCGCATAAAGGCACGAGTCAAAGTAAGAGTAGATACATAAGATCCATGTGCACACTAAAGCAAAAAGCAAACTAAGTACATTATGTACAAAAAGTAACCCGCGCGGGGTAACCTCACACGTAGAAACGCTTGAGGTATAGCCCGTTGCGGGGCTGAGCCAATGGCGTACCATCACAGTCGACTAGTTCATAGGCTCCTTTTTCTAAGACACGTTTTATGATGAAGGGGCCGTACCACATAGATTCAAGTTTACCTTTACCAAGCTTATCATGCATCTGGTCATATGTAAGTACAAGGTCACCCTCATTGAAGATCTGAGGTTGAACGGATTTTTCGTATTGAGCTTTGACGCGTTTTTTGTGAGCTTCATTAGCCAAAGCGGCGTCGCGGCGGCTTTCATCTAGCTTAGCTAGGTATAGAAACCGTTCTTCTTCGGAAGTAGTGTGTGGGAGTAGCTCTATGGCTATCTTGAGTGATGGAATTTCACATTCAATCGGGAGAATGGCTTCCAGGCCGTACACCAATTGAAATGGTGTAAACCCAGTAGCACTTTTCACTGAGGTTCGGTATGCCCACAGTGCTGAGAACAGATCTGAGTGCCAATTGGATTTTTGGGTGCCCACAATGCGCTGAATCATTCGTTTCAGGACCTTATTGATGGCTTCAACTTGGCCATTAGCTTGTGGGTAATACGGGGTTGAATTTTCGTGGCGAAAACCCAGTTTGGCACTTAGTTCTTCGATCATATGATTCCTAAAATGGGAACCATGATCGGTCACAATAGACTGTGGGACACCGAATCTAGCTATGATATGATTGAATATGAACTGCGCTGCTGTTTTGCCGTCTTCAGCATACGTAGGCATCGCTTCAGCCCATTTTGTAAAATAGTCCACAGCTACTATGACATAGCTATGCCCCCCGGCTGAAGTGGGCTTACAGTGCATAAAATCAATGCCCCATTTGGATAAGGGGCCGACGGCAATGACAGGATGGAGTGGAGCAGGATGCGAGCGTGCTTTGCTATGAAAGAATTGACATGGCGGACACTTCTTGACTGTTTCAAAGCAGTCTTTGAAAATCGAGGGCCAGAAGTATCCTGCTCGCAGTATTTTCTGGGCCGTAGCCATCCCAGAGAGATGACCACCACATGCTCCAGCGTGGCAGTCATTGAGAACGCGTTCCGCCTCATCTAAGGTCAAACAGCGTCGAAGGACAGTGTCGACACCACGCCGATACAAAGTATCGTTCACTATAAGGTAGTATTTTGCGTGATGTCTGATACGTCGTCGTTCATCGCGGTTGAGGTCGGGACGGAAGCGTTGGGTTTGGAGATATAAGAGAATATCCCCATACCATGGATCAGACGTGCTAATGAGGAACAATGATTCGTCGGGAAGAGAATCAATGGGCTCGGATTGCTCAGTAGCACGGGGCAAGTGACAAATTAACTCAGCGAAGACCAGAGATTTCTTAGACTTGGCTTTGACAAATTCCAAGTCAAACTCTTGAAGGATGACAATCCAACGGGAGTACTTTTCCCCAAGCACTTGTCGTGTGAGGATATAGTACATCGGATTGAAATCAGCGATGACGGTGGTCCGACGGAGTAAGATGTAGTGACAGAATCTCTGGACAGCAAATACTGTTGCCAGAGCCAGCTTTTCAACATGTGAGTAGCGAGTTTCAGAGTCGAGAAGACTCTTGCTGAGGTAGTACACCACATGTTCTATGCCGTTGTGGTCTTCCTGGACTAACACCATACCAATGGTGGAAATCGAGGCTGCGAGATAAAGAATGTAGTCCTGTGTGTAATTGGGGGGTTGAATCACAGGATCTTTGGTTAAGGCCGCCTTTAAATTATCAAAGGATCGTTGGGCTTCATCATCCCATATGAAGGGAACATTCTTCTTGAGAAGCCGCATGTAGCCTTTTGTTATCTCGGACAGATTACAGATAAAACGGCGTAGAAAGTTTGCATGCCCTTGCAAACATTGAAGTTCTGGAATATTGGTAGGTGAAGGCAGGGCTATAATAGCTGCTACCTTTGCGGGATCTAGACGTATCCCGTTTTTGGAGACTATGAAGCCTAACAGTTTTCCGGCTTCTACACAGAAGACGCACTTATGCGGGTTCAAACGTATATTGTAGCGCCGGCACCTTTCGAAAATGGCACTCAAGTGATCTGGATGTTCTTCCCGAGTTCGAGAATGAGCGGGAAGGTCATCGAGATATGGCTCTACGATATGTTTGATGTCATGAAATGCGTAGGACATCGCCCGTTGGAAAGTTGCCCCGGCATTTTTGAGGCCAAAAGGTAACTTTCGATATGCAAAGATCCCCCAAGGGCAGATAAAGGCCGTTTTGTGCTGGTCGGCTGGGAGGATATCGATCTGATTATAGCCAGAAGAGCCATCCATAAATGAAAAGATAACACTTCCGGCACAGTTATCGATGATCTGGTCAATAAACGGAGTTGGGTAGTTGTCCTTGGGACAAGCTTTGTTCAAATCACGATAATCGACACAGACTCTGATCGTTCCCTGTTTCTTGGCTACAGGGACGATGTTGGATACCCATTCTGTCAATGGGACAGGATAGATAAAACCAGCGCGCAAAAGTTTTTCAACTTCTGCTTTAATGGCGGCTTCCTTACGAGGATGAACGGGTCGAAGCTTTTGCCGAACAGGTCGGGCGCCAGGAAAAGTTGGAATTTCGTGGACCACAATCGACGGGTCGATTCCTGGCATCTCTTCATAACTCCAAGCGAAAACATCGCGGAAAGTTTTAAAGTAGGCATTATAGAACTCCGTCTCGAGAGGAGTACATGTTTTGCCAATGTGTACGTTTTCCACGATACCAGGCTTTACTGAAATGTCGATGGGAGTGGTTGCCATAAGATTGGCCAAGTTGCCTTCAGAAAATACTTCGTCGAGGGAAGTGGGGAACTTGGTTTGAACCATCCCAAGTGAAGCACTGGATTTGGTATCAGGCTCAAGTGACTGAATGATGGGGAATGAATATCGATGATGAAAATCTCCCCATGGTGGCTCATTACCGCACATAACCTCTATGATTGATTCATCGGTGGGAAAAATCAAGTTGAGAGGATCAAACAATGGTGGGCGTGTGTGAGTTTCAGTCGAGAGCTGTGCCACTGTGTGATCAGTAGAACAGTCGACCCAATCTGTGGCTGATTGGATCGCGTCATAAGCTGCAAGGTTTCGGTTCAAAGGCATGGAATTACCATAGCCTTGGATCTGAGTAGGACTCGGGATCACCCATGAATCATCGGATGGGGTGACATGCGATGAAATCATGTTGACTGGTTGAAGATGGGTTCCCAGCTCTGGAAAAACTCCAATGAGGGATGAATCCTTCATGAGACCAACACCTATGTCTTGGAACCGGTACCGTGGTTGATCCAATAACGGAACGGTATTGGCGGAGTTCGGATGGGAGTCTGGGATACAGTAATCCAATTGATCAATAGTGACAATTTTCCCTTCATGAGGAAATTGTACAATCCGGAAGACTGTAGATGCTATGGCAGTCATGGCATAGAACCAATTCCGACCAAGTAGGAGGTTGTAATCCAAAGGTGCATCTACGACTTCGATGTGTACGGATACTGTTTTGCCCCCCAGTTCAACACCGATTGAGGGGATGAGTCCGTATGGTTGAAAACCATGTCCATCAAACGCTCTAAGAGTAGTGGGAGAAGTTGTGACCTCAGGCGAGCCGAGGGCTCTCCAGCAGTTCAAAGACATAATCGACGTGGAAGCACCCTCATCTAACACTGTGCGGTGGATAACATTTCCACGGATTTTCGTATGCACCTGGAAGGCTAACTGGTGAGAAAGCCTAGGTTTAGCGTGCTCCAAGTTAAACATGATGGAGTTTGAAGTATCTGGGTCCAATGCCCCCAGTGCTGAAAGTAGGGTTCTATGCTGCGTGGGGCAGTGTTGGAGAACCTCGAGAGTTGACATAGCGCAAGGTGCTTGAGCCAAATCTTCAACAATGTTGTAGTTTTGGGCAGCTCGCGCATTCGGATTGAATGTCGCCTTTCGTATGGTGCCCTTGGGTGGGCGTAGCACTGTATCCATAAGTGGTCTCTCGATATGGAGATGACCATTAGGGGGGGAAATAGGAATCGGATCTTCAACAGGAGACTTGCCTTTGGCTGTCTCCGATTGTTTGTTTGAACTTGGGGGGCTATCATACGTCTTTGAACGAGTGGTGATATTAATCTCCTCATTACTTGTCATTAGAATTTCGCGGTTTGTGGACGTCTCTCCACGGGAAGGATTGGTCGGGTTGCCCCCTTGTGGGGATTCCTGGGCAACCATTTGTTGTTGCTGTTGGGGGAAAGGATCAGTTAGCACTGCCGGTCGAGAGGATCCTTTAACGAACTTATGGACCTCGTCCTTGTAGGGACAGTCACGCGTATAATGATCATCTTGACAAATCAAGCAGGGAAGCTTAGCTTTCCGACGTGGTTTTTGGTCATTCTGGGTAGGTTGTGGTTTGGGGTTCTCCTGCTGGTTCTTCTTGGGTTTACCACGATTGTTTTTCTTCTTTCCTCCGGATGGTTGTGATGTAGATTGGACTGCATTCACTTCGGAGGAGACAGCAGGAGAGGTGGAAGCTTTTGAAGCGGCCTGGGTAAAAGCGGGGGAAGCAGAAGCTTGTTGCCCCGTCGAGTTGGTAGCAGGCTGAGCCTTAACCGAACCAACGATACCATCAATGGGTGGTTCAGTAGTAGGCTTTGTAGGATCAGTGTGAACGCGGGAAGCATGTGGAAGAAGTTCATGTAAAGTACCGGATTGAGTATATACTAAATCCATGTATTGTGCTGCCGAGATGGCTTGTTCTTCCGTAACAGGTCCACGCATAGCAATATCTCTGGCTATGGGAGGCAAAAAGGATTTTGTAAACCAATCAGCGAGTAGCTGATCTGGAATAGGTGCCTTTATTAGCCTACGGCGTCTTCGCCACTCGTGGATGTGATCCGAAATGTGTGTGGAAGTGGTTTGACGCAGTGAAGTTAGCAGTTCTGTTCCAGTCTCATACCGGATGGGAAGCTGGAAATGTGTCAAAAACTGCATAGCCAAAGTGTTGAAATCACGAAAAGAGTGCTGTGGCAGCTCGATGTACCATTTTGCTGCCGTTCCGGTAAGCGTACGTTGGAAGAGCCGAAGTCGGATGGAATCATCCATCAAGGAGTTTGATGAACACCAAAGATGGAAGGTCATCACGTGGTTCTTGGGGTCTTCCCCGGGCTTAGCATCGAACTTGGGAATGTCCGATGGTAGTTTGGCTGGGATAGGTGGCCAGTGAGGTTCGTGCCATATAGGATCGTTGATAAGCCTCGACAAATCAGGTAGATCAAGTGTGGCTAAAAAGGGAAGTTGCCGGTTGGTCTGCGGGTATGAGTAATAACCATGTGGTGCAGAGAATCCTGGAGGACCCTGCATAGCATGCTGCTGTGTGTTATACCCATATGAGTTTCCCGCGGGATACTGCTGGAAGTTCTGTGGATAGTAAGCCATCTGGTTAACCGGTTGATTGTAAGCAACCGATTGGTAAGTGTTCTGCTGAGTGGGTATAGTACTCTGGGGCTGTTGATACCCAGGAATGGTTGCTGTTCCTTGTTGGGGAAAAGTTCCTTGGAATTGTTGTGTTCCAGGGATGTTGCCACCATACTGTGTAAGTGGAGGATTTCCCATAGTAGGGTTGGGGGGTGGCTGCGACGGTGGTGTCCATAGAAGACTCGTTCCTGCTTGAGGGACGAGTGGAAATTGGAGTGATGGGTTCCATGGAGTTGTAGCAGCCGAAGGGTAAGGTAAGCCAGAATTCAAGTTGGGGGAAATCTGAGATTGCCCCCCAGCTTGGTTCCAGTTTCTGAAAAGTGAGTACCCCCCACTCTGTGGGATTTGATGATCCCAAGAAGGAAGCATACCTGACGGGGGTGGTTGAGAGTAAGGTCCGGTTGGAACACCGGAATAAGGTTGCCCACTGCCAGGTGGATTGTACATACCGAACTGAGTAGACACTGCTGGTTGGGAAACTTGTTGGAGCGAGCCAATAGGTTGTCCGCCAACAGTTAGGTTGGATGGCCCTATGTGAGGAGGCTGTAGACTGGGAAGTGGATTCCCAGCAAAAGGTTGACCTCCGACTGGTTGGGTTGATGGCCCACCAGTTGGAGGTTGTTGACTAACGATGGGGTTCCCAACAAAAGTTTGCCCCCCAGCTGGTTGGGTTGATGGCCCACCAGGGAGGGTTTGTAAGTTGGAGTTAGGGACCATTGCAGTCGGTTGTCCACCTCCTGAAATAGTATAAATGGTGGCTGAAGGTGATCCTCCGGTCGAGACGGAAGATCCAGCAGTATGACTAGGTGTTCTTCCGCCGCTAGCCAAATATGATAGCATGGATTGACCAACGGCGCCAAAAGTACCGATTTGCGGAGGAGGTCGTCCATATTGGACAGGTGAGGACGGAGAAAAAACTGGGTTATCCCTCATGGAATGTGCACCAAACATGGGTGATGACAGCAAATGTGGGGAATTTAGCCCACGGGTATCGGCGTCATCCATCACGTGTTCAATGATAGGAGGACCAACGAGAACTGGGTCCGAGTTCATATCCTGAAAAAGATTTTGGGGATCCGGCAGGAACCTAGGTGTAGTAAAGTCCGAAGGTCCTGAGCCGTCTGCAAAAGAGTGATGAAATTCTGTGCTAGACGGGACGTTGGGATCCCTATAGTCAGAAGGACGAGAAACAGGGGGATATCTAGACGCTGTCGAAAGCATTTTCTCTGTGTTGCGTCTAAATTGTGCCGATGCTAACGGAGAGTTTGCTAGGCTAACCATACTAGACTGGATGGAAGCCATGATTTCGTGTCCCGGTGGGATGTTGGGTAGATGAAAAGTGCGAGGTACGTTGCTAGAAGAACTTGTCTCCTGAGGATGAACACTGGGTGACGTAGTAATAACAGGCGGAAGTTCCGTTTGGGAAGTAATGAAGCCATAATCAGGTTCAAAAGGTGTGTCAGGTAGACGAGTATCTTCAACGATCTCAACGTATCCGCCTGGGACTGAAATTAAGCCAGGTATGTCCTGGTCGGACCCTTCTGTGGTGCCAATAGATCCGTCTATATCATCGTGAAAAGTGTCTGATGGACGGGAAGTGTTGGTATCCGGTAGAAGGATGACCTCTGGTCTAGTAGTCTGGGTCGTGCTAGGTTCAACTGCTGTAACTGTGTCCACTGTTACAGATAAATCTGGAATGATAGTGGGTGAGGTGACAGTGGAAGCCTCAGACATGCTAGTGGTCATAGAAGCTGCAATAGAGTCTGAGACTGTGCTGTGTGTGGCAGTTACAGGCGTAACTGAAGATGTTGTATGTATCGGCGGTGGAATGGTGCCTCGACCAGCACCGCGGCCGGGAGGAGCAGGGATGCGTGATGCAGGCGGACCAGAAGTCCGTGGCGGTGGTGGTGGTGGAGGAATTAGGCCCTGTTGTCTTCGTGATCTTCGTTGTTGATCTGACATGATGACAGGAAAATGAAAATCGGGGGCAGTACCGTAAACAAAAGAACTCAAAAACTCTAATGCAGCCGAGTGTGCAAAAGAGGAGCTAGAAAAAGCAAGGCTCACAGGCCAAAAAAGCAAGCTCTAAAATCTATACTGAGACCGGTGTCTCAATAAGCGAGCTAATCAAAAAATGGCCAGAATGCCAACAAGCAGTCCCTACAAAGAAAAAATGACCCTCTACAAAGATGAGACGCCAAGCAAACTCCTAACTAAGAGCTGGAGACCTCAACAGGTTGTATCCTTCGCAAGGTGATGAAATCCAAGTCGAACAATACAACATGAGAGACCGATATAAGAAGGATATCCCTCTACCGAAAGGGATCCTGGGTAAAAGAGCCCTAGTAGAATAGATACTAAGCCACCTCGTTCATGACACGTCGGAAAAGGTTTTGGGCACTTCAGCCTTCCGAAGAAGACAGCGATCGATGTTGCCTTAGGGCTAAGTGGAGTGCGGTATTCCACAGAGTCCGTCCGGTTCTCAATCTCGCGGCCGTGTAACCCCTGAACAGTTGGAAACAGTCAGGAGGCCCCTCCACAAACTAGCTGTGACTGTGTCAATAAGTACTAGAGAATTTTAGTTCCCTAAAGACAACGACTATGTCTCAGATGAAAATGACAAGGGGGAATTATTTTGATGCCTATCCCCGGTGTCCTACCTAACTACCAAATTCTTTTGATTTCCTCAAGTGAGGTTAAAGTTGGTTTAATTAGGGTGATTAATTTTAGTGGCTGTCTTTACTCAAGCGGGTAGTGGACGTGAAAGTTGATGGTGTTATGACGACTCAAACCATGCAAATGAGAATGAATCATAAACAAGCCTTTGTCTTCGATGAAATCTAGCTAAGGTAAAGATAGAGGTTCTTCGATCAAATATGCATAACAATTTTCACAAGCAATCAAAGTAAAAGATTTTTCTTTTCTTTTTGATTTATAAACAAAGCCAAACTAAAGTAAATACTCTTTTCAATGCACTGATTTTACAATCTACAATGCTTCTATAATGAGAATTTCTATGGCAAAATTAATGGTTCATTTCTCTATGCAAAATACCACTAGACTTTTTCAATTTAAACAACAAATTTGCTCTCAACCAATGATCTTTTTAATTGACTGAAAATGATAATGCCAATATGACTGTAAAACTACAGCGTTCAGTAACAGGAGACAGTGGTGTTGAGTTGGTTGTGGGGAAAAAGTCAAGTTAAATGCAATCAAATTGAAAAATGACCACTATGTCAAAAGTGCCACTTAATTCAATCAATCAATCAAACTCACAGACCATACAGACTGGGAATTAACCAGGATGCTAACAGGTAACAGTAAAGACTATCTGAGGCAGGGAGAAACTCAGGAAACCAAGCAAAAACTAAAAAATTTACACACTTGCAGACACTACCGCGGGCTATAGCCTGTCTGACGCGCGGCACAATGTAACTGCCGCTCTGGTATAAATGCCTAGGACGCGGCACTATGTAACTGTCGCACTGGAAGTGGTTAAGAGGGCGTGGCACTGTGGCAAGAGATGAAAAAAGCGCAACTGGAAAAGAAAAAATCAAGTTTTCAGTGTTGTTGCTAACCCAGGGGACTCAGTAACTAAACAGGGAGATAAATACTGCGAGGAGGGGTGAATAAGGGTCAAAAAAAGACCAAAATTCAAGCTGGTTTGAAGTGCAACAAAAACTCACAATTCAAAGATAAATGACTGTGAATTAAATCAATCAAGCAGTAATCAAAACCAGCGGAGTCGCCATTCTTGTTATGTGGAATTCAAGACAAGATTAACACAAATCCCTTAGACTAAAGCAGACTTAAACTAACTCCAGGCTAAGAACAAACAAAACAAATGCAACCTTGAATCCCTAGATCTAACAAACATTTCAGAATTAAAATGCTGGAGAGAATAGAAGGAATTTAACTGACCTTATGTCCAAACGCTTGTCTTTGATATTTGCTCCAAGCTCCAAGTCCTCACAAGTAAACCTGTTAACAATGGAACCAAAACACAAGCATGTACTATTCTCTAGCAATCTGAAAACATGAGTTAGGATCTAAATCTGTGAGAGATACAAATCATATCATTAAAACAAGATTAACACAAATGATTTGGGAAAACAAGACAAGTTATTCCATTACAACTTGAAGATTACTTACAAAGGGTGCTTGATGCCCAAGTCAATCCTCCAACTCCAAGTGTCTTCTCCTCTAGCTATCTCCACAATGCTGCAAGACCATAAGTTTGGTGCTCTCAAGAGTCCTCCCCTTTTCCCATGGCATGCCTCTCTTTTATAGTGAATGGTGAGGTTAACCAACAAGAGAGATGAGTGGATCTAAGGAGGGATAAGTGTATCAGGGTTTCTAATCGAAGGAGGTGAGTTGAGATCGAATCAAGGAACCCAATCTTCCATTATCTTCGAAAATCCAAGATCCCACAAGCCAAGGGCAAAAAACTATTAAAAGGGTGCCGCGCTTTGCAAAGTCTGCAGAGCGCGGCACTGCCGCGCTTTGAGGAAAAAGTAGCACGCGGCAGTGTCTAGTGCCGCATTTTGGGATCATGGCAAGGCGCGGTAGTGTGTAAAAATAAAGTCCAAGGTGGGTCAAAACTTGCCAGGGTAGATTTATCTTCAAAGTTGATTCATCATCTGTCTCTTCTGGATGGTTCAAAACAGTAGGGAAAGTGTCGTCAACTTGTTTTGTGATGGGGGTGCGACACCGTGAAATATAGAGGTATAACAACTATCTTCTTGAATTTCCATTCTTACTATGAAATTTATTCACACATTCAACTATCGATTGAATTGAAATTTTTGATATACAAAGATTTGAGCAACAATGTTCAGTGATGATTTTTGAAAGGAAGGAATCTTGATCAATTCCAATCCTGTAAGGTACTGAGCTTGAATTTCTTTCAGAAATTTTAGTTCCAGCTTTGCCACTTTACGAAATTGTATGGCCTTGTTCCATTACCTTTAAAATTTGTATATTCACAATGGGGAGTACCTAGAAGGACCATATGTAAGCAGCATTCTTAAAAAATATTTCAAATGTTGACCATGTCTTCATCGGTGTTCTTTTTTAGTATAACATCCAAAGGAACATAATTGAGGTCAAGCAAATTGTTTATAGGCCATCTTACAAGAGAGTCTTCAAATACACCACAATCATCACAGTTGCAGAAGACTTTATGAACTAAAATACCAAACTCACCAACATCTAGTGGTTTGAATTGTACAATGTCTCCTTCAAAAACACTTGACAATATTCCTCGAGCAACATAATGTGGCTTTAAAGAACATTGATGTATCAAATTAAATTTCTCTCCCACAAACTTTATATTGTGATTTTGTCTTAATACTTTCAAAGTAGTTTCAGATTGATTATTGTTGAAATCGCTTTCAACAGAAAGCAATGTTTCTGTATTAAAATCTATGATTCTTTTAATCATCCATACAAGAAAACCTCCACTACTTAACCCTGGACAACATGCCATATAAGAAAACACCACTTCATCCACCAGAATACTAGAGGAGAAGTCACCCAAAAACGTTCCTCCAACAAAATTAGTCCCACTCACATTTTTTACAAAACCTATGGAAATGCAATCCTTGCATTTTGAACACTTGTGTAACAACTTAAATTTTCTCATAATAAAAGAAGATTTATTCTCAGTTGTTATGATATGTTCTACACTCGTCGAAGTAGAAGCTGGTATATCATTCACCGCATTCTTGTGAAGAGAATATCCAATGTGGTTAACAATCTCAGATGCAAGCCATTGAATATAACCACCAACTGCCTCTCACAATGTATATGCACCTTCTGATGGACAAGGAAATTGAAGACCTACATTTAAAGTATTGGTAATGTTTATAATGATACTTCCATCATGAATGTTGATATTATGCAATATTTTTCTTTGTGGAAAAGAGATTCCTTCAGCCACTTTCAATCTATTCAAAAGGAGGTCCACACATTGTTGAGAACCAAAATCCATTTCAGAAATGATTTATGAAATATAAAATAACAAGAGCACATTAAAAATCATATTTATTTTAAACAAATAATATTTTTTTCCCACTAGTATATATTATCAAATAAGTCAATGCTCTATAGTTTAATAGAATTATTGCATGCTATCATTCTCCATAAGATGATAAATTAGAAAACGTTCCTCACTATGAAGAAAACGTTCAGAGTTCTAGTAACAACAATCTCATGTAGAAAACTATGCTATTGTTTTTTGAGAAAGAATCAATTTCAGAAGGAGTGGAAGATCCTTCCTAATTGGATACAATGTAATTGTTGCTTAGAATAGATCCATGAGATAAGGAGGTATCGTTGAATGCTCAAAAGGTAATCTGTTGTTTTCATTGGGATGCGCTCAAAGCGATGATAGATGAATGAGTGACTAATTATTTAAGGAAGGAGCAGTTGTTCCTTCTTTAAAGGATCCCTTGGACCATAGACGTTGGAAATATTTATCGAGATAATATATTATTAGTAAGATTTAAATATATTACCAAAACTCCACAATCAACCTACTTTAAAAAGAAAAAAACAAGGTAATTAAGTTTGTATTCAAAAGGATATGCACAACCATTCATTGCAAAAAGGAGAGTCTTGGAGCAAAAATAGATTTCAAAATGGAGATTAAGTAAATTCCCAGTCTGGCTTTGTAATAGTTTCTGATTTGCTGCCTAGTATTTGTAACTACAAGGGAGGGATGAACCCTTACAAACTAGAAATTTAACAATATGCAGAAAAATATTCAAACTTTCAAAAAAGGAGGGTACCAACTCATCGAAGGAGGGAGCTCTTCTAACCATAATTCTATTGTTGAACAGAGGTTTCTTCAGCAATTATCATGCCCACAGAGGGGGATTCCTAGCAGTGGCTAAACTGTGACATCGTGGCCATCTTCAAAATTTCGTCTTTTATAATATCCACTGTCCCCATCAGTTCAATCAAATTGCGTTTCTATTTTATCGAGATAATAAATAATTAGTAAGATTTAAATATTATACATGAATTTGCTTTACGTATTTAAATTATGAATTATATTAGGAGGTATGAATAAAGGACAGGCGTCCTTAGCCATCTAACACGCATATGTCTAAATGGAGTGCACGATCTTTGAGGCTCTTTCTTCTCACCATCTACTTTACCCAACCCCAAAATAGAAACCCTTGAGAATGGATTGACCACTCTTTCTGAGATAATAATATTTTCTAAAAGGGTCCATACATAAAAGGATCAACCGTTTCTTTTTCGTCCTGTCCCTATGATCCTCACAGGGGTTGACACTCTTTAGATGATTTACATATTCACATAAATCATATATGTTATTCAAAATGACCAAAACTCCACAATCGACCCACTTTGCATTTTAACAGAAACATGGTAATTAAGTTTGTATTCGAAAGGTTATGCACAACCACTCATTACAAAAAGGAGAGCCAGAGAGAAGAAATAGCTTTCACAGTGGAGATTAAGTAAATGCCCAGTTTGGATCTGTAATAGTTTTTGATTCGCTGCCTAGCATTTGTAACTACAAGGGAGGGATAAACCCTTACAAACTGGAAATTTAACAAGAAGCAGAAAAACATTCAAACTTTAAAAAAAGGAGGTACCAACTCATCGAAGGAGGGTGCTCTTCTAACCATAATTTTGCTGCTGAACAAAGGTTTCCTCGGAAATTCTCAGGTCCATATAGGGGGATTACTGGTAGTGGATGCACTATGACATCCTGGCCATCTTCAAAATTTCCTCTTTTATAATATCCACTATCCCCATGAGTTCAATCAAATTGTGTTTCTCTTTTATTGAGATAATATATTATTAGTAAGATTTAAATATTATACATGAATTTTCTTTATGTATTTGAAATATGAATTATATTAGGTGATATCAATAAAGGAAAGATGTCGTTACCCATCTAACGCACATATGTCTGAATGGAGTGCACGAGATTTGAGGCTCTTTGTTCCGATCATTTACTTTCCTCAACCCCAAAATGGAAATCCTTGATAAAGGATCGTCCGCTCTTTCTGAGATATGAATATTTTCTAAAAGGGTCCATACATATAAGGACCAACCGTTGCTTTTCCATCCCATCCCCATGCTCCTCGCAGGGGTTGACGCTCTTTAAATTATTTACATATTCACATAAATCATATATGTTATTTAGAATTACCAAAACACCACAATCGACCCACTTTTTTTTAACACAAACAGGGTAATTAAGTTTGTATTCAAAAGTTCGTGCATACCCATTCATTACAAAAAGGAGATCCTGGTAGCATAAATAGCTTTCGCAGTGGATATTAAGTAAATTCCCAGTCTGGCTCTGTAATAGTTTCTAATTCGCTGCCTAGTATTTGTAACTACAAGGGAGAAATAAACCCTTACAAATTGGAAATTTAACAAGATGCATAAAAACATTCAAACTTTCAAAAAAGGAGGTCCCAACTCATTAAAGGAGGGAGCTCTTCTAACCATAATTATGCTACTAAACAGAGGTTTCTTTAGCAATTCTCATGTCCACGGAAGGGGATTCATGGTAGTGGCTGCACTGTGACTTCCTGTCCATCTTCATTAAAATTTCCTATTTTATAATATCAACTATCCCCATTGGTTCAATCAAATTGTGTTCCTCTTTTATCGAGATAATATATTATTAGTAAGATTTAAATATTATACATGAATTTGCTTTGTGTATTTGAATTATGAATTATATTAGGTGGTATCAATAAAGGACAGGCGTCCTCAACCGTCTAACATGCATATGTTTGAATGGAGTGCATAAGCTTTGAGGCTCTTTCTTCTGACCATGTACTTTCCCCAACCCCAAAATGGAAACCCTTGAGAAAGGATCGACCGCTCTTTTTGAGATAAGAATATTTTCTAAAAGGGGTCCATACATAAAAGGATCAACCATTGCTTTTACGTCCTACCCCGTGCTCCTAGTGGGGGTTGATGCTCTTTAAATAATTTACATCTTCACATAAATCATATATGTTATTCAGAATTACCAAAACTCCACAATCGACCTACTTTTTTTTATAACAGAAACATGGTAATTAAGTTTATATTCAAAAGGTTGTGCATATCCATTCAGTACAAAAAGGAGATCCTGGGAGCATAAATAACTTTCACAGTGGAGATTAAGTAAATGCCCAGTATGGCTCTGTAATAATTTTTGATTTGTTGCCTAGTATTTGTAACTACAAGGGAGGGATAAACCCTTACAAATACCCTTACAAATTGTAAATTTAACAAGATGCACAAAAACATTCAAACTTTCAAAAAAGGAGGTACCAACTCATTGAAGGAGGGAGATCTTCTAACCATAATTCTACTGCCGAACAAAGTTTACCTCAACAATTCTCATGTACAGAGAGGGGGAATTCCTAGAAGTGCTTGCATTGTGACATCCTAACCATCTTCAAAATTTCCTCTTTTATAATATCCACTGTCCCCATCAGTTTAGTCAAATTGCGTTCCAAATAATCAATTCTCAAGTCCTGATAGGTTAATTATTGAGAGATATACCTCATGTCGTCGAATGACTCTCTGTGCACTTTGATACCCGAACAGACTACCTCATAAACCTTTCACAGGTGTTGTTTGAGTGGATGGGGTAAAATGTCCAGCCAGTGAAGGAGAGGTTGTCAAAGCTGTAAAGAAACCTAGGAGGAAAAAGGTTCACAGAGAGGTCTGAATTTCTTGGAGGGTTCGACATACTTCCAACATTAGGGGCACTTAAAAAGGGAACAAGAGCCTCATTAAATATAGGAGCATGGATATTTCCGATGAAGGGATGTGCACCGCTTAAAAGGGGAACAAGAGCCTCATTAAATGTAGGAGTGTGGATACTGTCATACAAGGGACGTGCGTGGGTGTGGCCATAAATTTTATAATTCCAATGGGGATATTAACCCCTTGTTTGGATTCTTCATCATATTGCTTTTTGTTTACCCTGAGTATGTGGAAATGGAGTACCTTGAGGGAGGATATTATCTTATTGATCCTCCTATGTATTATATTACATCTGGAATTACCTTTAGGTGTCGCTTTCCTCATTTTTTGGGTGACTTGTTTAGAGTCTCCAAAAACCTTGAGTGTGTTGATGTTGAGAGTTGAGATCGTTTCCATGGAATAGTGGAGTGCTAACCATTCTGATTCATTGTTGGTTTTATTTCTGATCAACATCTACCTCCAAAACCCCGAAATAGAACAACTTGAGGAAAGAGTGGCCTCTCTTTCTCTGAGAAAAATTCCACTTTTAAGCAAATGCTTTAAGGAAAAAATCTTACGAAATTTGAAGCAAATTTTGTATGCAAATTTTGTTTAACATGTCGATGTATACTTTTCCCACTTTAAAAAAGAACCCCTTAAGGAAGGAGTGGGCACTCTTTCTCCTCAACATCTACTTCCAACACCCCAACATAGAAAAATTTGATGAAAGAGTGTTCTCTCTTTTTCTGAGAAATTTCTGGCTCGCAAACAAACTCTTTGAAGTAAAATTACAATGAATTTTGTTTTTAAAATGATGATATCTACATTCCAAACCCCAAAATAGAACCCCTGGAGGAAGGAGAGAACAGTTTTTCTCCTTAGTATCTATTTTTCAACACCCCAAAATAACACATATTAAGGAAAGAGCAGTCACCTCTTGCTCTGAGAAAATTTCTACTTACCACCAAACTTGTTAAAAACAAAGTTCCTATCAAATTTGTGATTAAGGTACTATCTAATTTCCTCACACCTTAAAAATAAAACCTAGAGGAAGGAGCAGTCTCTCTTTTTCCCCAACATATACTTTCATTATCCCAAAATAGAATAGCATGAGGAAAGAGCGGCCTCTCTTTCTCTGAGAAAATTTCCACTTTCCAGCAAACTGTTTCGAGCAAATTCCTACAAAATTTATGTTTAATGTACCGATATCTACTTTCCCCACCCCTAAAAAATAACGTCTGGAGAAAGGAACGAACGCTCTTTCTCCTCACCATATTCTTTCAATACCCCAAAATAGAACAACTTGAAGAAAGAGCAGCCACTCTTTCTCTAAGAATATTTCCACTTGCCATCAAATTGTTTAATGCAAAGTTTCCTATCAAATTTTGCGATTAAGGAACTATCTAATTTCCTCACCCCTTAAAAAGAACCCCTGGAGGAAGGAGCAAATGATCCTTCTCCCCAACATATACTTTCATTTTCTCAAAATAGAAGAACATAAGGAAAAAGCGGCCTCTCTTTCTCTGAGAAAATTTCCACTTTCCAGCAAATTGTTCCAAGCAAATTCCTACGAAATTTATATTTAATGTGCCGATATCTACTTTCCCCACCCCTAAAAAATAACGCCCGGAGAAACGAATGAACACTCTTTATCCTCACCAGATTCCTTCAAAACCCAAAAATAGGACAACTTCAAGAAATAGCGTCCGCTCTTTCTCTAAGAATATTTCCACTTGCCAACAAACTGTTTAAAGCAAAGTTCCTATCAAATTTGTGATTAAGGTACTATATACTTTCCTCACCCATTAAAACAACCCCTGAAGGAAAGAGAAGACACTCTTTCTCCCTAGCATATAATTTCATTATCCCTAAATAGAACAACATGAGGAAAGAGCGACCTCTCTTTCTCTGAAAAAATTTCCACTTTCCAACAAACTGCTTCAAGCAAAGTACTGCAAAATTTATGTTTAATGTTCTGATATATACTTTCTCCACCCATATAAAAGAATTCCTCGAGAAATGAATGCTCACTCTTTCTCCTCACAAGATTCTTTCAAAACCCCAAAATAGAACAACTTGAAGAAAGAGCGACTGCTCTTTCTCTGAGAATATTTCCACTTTCCAACAAACTTTTTAAAGCAAAGTTCCTATTTAAGGTACTATCTACTTTCCTCAATCCTTAAAAAGAACCCTTGGAGGAAGGATCAGATGCTCTTTCTCCCTAGCATATAATTTCATTAGACCAAAATAGAACAACATGAGGAAACATCAACCTCTCTTTCTCTGAGAAAAATTTCACTTTCCAGCAAATTGTTTCAAGCAAAGTCCTACGAAATTTATGTTTAATGTGGCGATATATACTTTCCCCACCCCTAAAAAAGAATTACTGGAGAAAGGAATGACCACTCTTTCTCCTCACTAGATTCTTTCAAAACCCAAAAATAGAACAACTTGAAGAAAGAGAGGTTCCTCTTTCTCTGAGAATATTTCCACTTGCCAGCAAACTGTGCGAAGTAATGTTCCTAAGAAATTTGTGTTTAGAGTGTCGATATCTACTTTCCCCACTTCTAAAAAAAATCCCTGGAGGAAGGAGCAGACGCTCTTTCTCCTCAACATCTACTTCCAACACCCGAAAATAGAAGCAAAATTTCTATAATTTTTGTTGTTAACATGTCGATATCTAGTTTCCCAAGGTGACACATGGAATGCTCAAATGGTGACACATGGCATATTTGATTTTGAAAATTAGTCTAAAGATTGTATAAATAAATATTAAGGATATTAATGGTACCATTTCGATATAAACATATGGATTTAAGTTATATAAATTTTTGGAATAGGTATCAGGGATCAAATTTGAAGGGATGAACTTAATTTCAAGTTGAAGGTTATATATTCATACCACCCTTATAGCATGAAGGGATTTAATTAAAAAAATTACACTTCAATTGACAATAATAAATTCACACAATGTTTCATTAAAAAAAATTCTAAATAAAATATTACTAGATATGAGTCATACATTACATATTTCCCTGCATACACTTAAAGAAAGTGAATTCTAACAATGCCATGCCACCCAACATATAAGGAACATCTAACAAATTGTTCAACTGAAATTGATCCTATGGATGACTATATCTCCCTTGTTGATATAACTACAACTCCATTTAGATAACCCCTACTCTACTTCAGGCAATTTTCAAGAATGTGGGAAACAAATATTTGGTTTCCAATTTCCTAAAACAAAAAGATGTAGAAAATTGACAATTTCCTATATAGCGAATGGAAAGGTGGAGGCATTAGACGTGCGCACAAATCTCTAATCTGCATGGACTCTACCATTATCATTATGCTAACAAGGCAAGAGGGAATTCAGGTGATAAGTATAATGGAGGACCATCGTAGGGAGGAAGGGGAGAGTAATAAATATGGGTGGTGAATGATGCAGAAGAGGGAAGAGGCACTGGTGGATGAGGGACAAAAGGTCACCTGGGCACAAAATAAAGCAATGTGGGAGGCTCGCATGTTCAAATCGGCCTTATGAGTGGTTTTCAATAGAGAATCAAGGATGTGGAAAAACAACTATGGCAGGAGCTGGACAAGGACACCCTGGAAGAGGAATGCCGAAAAATGGAGGAATGGGTAATGGGTCTAGGTAACAATGCTACCCGCCCCAGTATTTACGAACAGAAAGTTGCACTCTACTGGGTGATGAAGAATACAATGGGGCATGTGATTTGAGAGCGACTGGAGAATATTGGTGGAGAGGAACCTCCGGACCAATGGAGGAAATTGTTGCAAGCTAAAACAAAATAAATGCACCTGAAAATGAAAACAATCATACAGTCCCTGGGCATCTGCTACCCACATTCTCAGACTTCTTCTACAGGTGGAGTCAGAAAGAGAACTTTCCGAACATTACATATATTCTAATTTAAATGTTCTCTAGGCTCAGGTTCTGTGTTATAGGGTCGATCATGGTTTTGAGGTATTTTTTATTATGTTATGTTAGATGTTTTATGACTGGAAAGATCACAAGTACTAGTCTTTGGGTCATGTACTGTAGTTTAGATTATATGATGGTCTGTAAGGAGTATTGGTATGGACTCAATAGTATGTGTAATTTTGGCTTAGTGTTATGGTTAGACAATATTATGATAAATCTCATGTTTAAGGTCAAAGAGCCAAGAAGTGAAGGAGAACAACAGAGCTTTGGACTGTTTTTCTCATATGTAATTTGATCCTTTTATATAATACAAAATTTCCTTACTTACAAAAAAAAACCTACTATACTTCAAGAACTTTTCAAGAATGTGGGAAACACAATGGCGTATAGGAGCAAAACTTTAAGAAAATTACTTTCTGAGCTACACAACTTAGTGTTAAATTTTATGCAAAAGATGTTCATTATGTTTATAAAAAATATATATATAAATAAGTCATGGTCTTGTATATAAATTTGCAACGAAAATAAGAATTAACCCCATCTCATAGATTTGTTTATATAAGATTTCAATAGCCTGGAACCTGCATGGACTTTGGAGTAAACCTATCCTAGAATGGGAACATGTGTGGAAGCATGCAACTGGAGTCTGGACCAAGCATGGAACCTACATAGGGCTTGAGCTGCATCGAACGTAGATGGGACCGAGCGTAAAACAGAGCCCACTACGTGGAACTGTTACTCGAGCTTCGACTACCACACCAGAGATTTCTTGCTATTTCAGGGGCACTAGAACCCAAACCCGCGAAAATTCCATCTCGTAACTACTGCAAAGATATTGGCTGTCAAGTAAATACAATGGCGGCTAAAAAATTCCCGTGAAAACTTGATGCGTCAAACGAAGTAATTTAAGACAAAATTCACCTTTATTACACACTGCCACTAGGAAAAAACGAGATCATAATGGTTAATGAAACGTCTTGTAAAAATTTATAAGAAATAAATGGTTTATATTCGAGGAGGGTTGAGATCTGTGGCAGAAAAGGAATTCGCTAGGAAAAGGTGCATGTTCTATAACGTTGGAAACTTTGGTGAAATGATATTTGATACATGCTAAAGTCAGGAAGCAATCTATGGTATTGGATGAGCGGTGGAATAAAAGATCGATGGTTGATGTTGATTTCGCACTTTCAACTAGCACGGAGAATGAAAAGGGTAAGCGGTAGAGGAATTTTTACTTCTTACCACGTGTCGAGTCGAGGATCGTTCCGCCGAATGAAAATTTGTAATGGAAAACCACATCTCGTGATCCCGAAACCACTTACACGAGATATTATAAAAGGAAAAGGGGTCACGGGGAATATTTTTCACTTTGCACCTGAGGAAGAAGACGTCGCTCGCACATCTGAAAGCACATGGGTATTAAAAGTAGAGTTAATCATAAAAAGGGTATTACCTTTACTCAAATTACATATGGAATCTAGTATAAGGAAGTTACCTATTATATTTTGCTTAAAGTAATGGAATAGTCTCTAATAATACGTATTGAGTGATTACAGTAATTAGATATGATACAATAATTTAATAGAACAAGCTTGTAACATGTATAACTTATAAAATATAGTGTAATAAGAATAATATCCCTAATTATAACTATCAGGTTAATCACATCCATTTCCTTATATTAACTAAGCATCCTTAGTTTCTTAATTACATGTCATGAAACTTGATATCAATGGGTCTAGTACTGATGGTAGAAATAGATATGTAGTAGTATTGGTTCTATTTATCACTATAAGATTTTAATAGTGTTTATCATGAATAGATTACTCTGCTTCAATGTGTTGAAATATTGTAACTTCGAAGAATATTCTATTATACTTTATTATTGTAATTTATTCGGAGATGTTTTATTCCTCCGTCGGGATGTTATTATTACATTTGATCATGTAAATTCATTGAGGTAAATCCTCCTTTGTAAGTCGGGGCATTAGATCCCCCTAGAGACAAATGTAATGAGGTTTTTAAGTCCCCTAGAGGATTCAGCCCAGTCAACATTAATTGATTGGTAACGTTAGTTGAGGCCGACATTTCAAGTTGTAAGATTAAAGTATAAGTGAATGTATAAATAGAGAGCTAGGCTCTCTCATTTATTCATTCATTCACACACACACACACACTTGTGTAATTCACATAGGAGAGAGAGATATATATATCTGCAAGGAGAAGGAGAACTTGTTTGGGGTTTTTTCTTTGTACTTTTGATCATCTATATTGAGGAATTTTTGTTGGGTTTTCTTCCCCTATAGGGTTTCCCAGGATAAATTTGTGTCTCTTGTGTTTATGCTGTGCTTGTTATTCTTCCAATGATCTTGTATATGCTATTGTTGTGAAATTGAATTGAATACCGATTTTATATATATTAGCATATTGAATCTTAACATGGTATCAGCGCTAACTTGAAAGAAGGCAATGTATGGCATTTACGACACTTGTTTCACTTGCGACAATTTGAAAGCTAGGGCTTTGTATAGAAAAAACTAGTCATCTTGTTATTTTCACTATAAATCACTTTTGGTGAAGGTTCATGATCTAAAACTTGGACAGGCCGAAGATTAAATGTTCATGTACCTCATTTCTGAGTTTTAGCCTCACATTCACTTTACTTTGTGAGATATGATCTGTAAAATTTAGGGTTTCTTCCTCTTCTAAAATGCATCCCTAAACAGGTGACCTAGGAAAAAATGTCATATATCAGGATAGAAAGCTCCAAATGGAATTCTGTAAAATGGGAAAATTAGGGTACAAGCTGTAGTTTCACAGGTCCGAGTATCAGAGGCCGAAGTTGAAAAAGTGACATGTGGCACTCCGTACAAGTTTGTTATGTTGTTTCATCCCATGAACAGGTCATGTTGGGAAACATAACATATATCTCTGATGGAAAATCCCATGAATCTCAAAACTATGGGTCTGGAAAGATGACAGGTCATGCTACCACAAGACGAAGTTTCAGACCGTGAGGATCCAAAATTTTAGAGATACACCAAAAACAATACAGAACATATGAAATGTCTCAACAAAGGAAATCAAAGAAGAGGAGGAAGAAGTTTTTTAAGTATGGAAGGACCTGATACAATGTTGAAGACACTTGATGCAACATTGAAAAATTTTAAAATTGATTTGGAATCCATTCATCATAGATATTAATCTTCCATCAAAATGTTGTGGGAGGAAGGAGATTGAAAATTAGGATTTCCAAGTAAGAAGAAACCCTAGCAATGTTGGAGACTCATAGGGAAATAATGAAGGAGTTTTAAATGGAACTAATATTCTATCATCCTAGCACCATGAACCTATATAATATTTTTACAAGTGATCTACCTTGGATTATTAGGGTTTTACCCTTATAGAAAAGACTACAAGCAATCTCGACAGATATGACTTGAGGAGATGTAGGTACATCAAGAAAGACAAATCAAGTTCTAGATCATGAATATATAACCATGATGACATGAAGACAAAGACTCATCCATATTATTTGATCACATAGAAGCTCTAATTATGAGGTATGTATGAGTTGTTTCTACTGTGCTTAACTTATGAGATATGCAGGTTACTAGCACAAGGTCTCTAAATCATTGAAGAGAACAAAGAAGATACTGTTTGAGTATGTTAGACATATCTAGCAAGCATGCTAATCCATGTATGTTTTCCTATATCAAGTTCCTACTTTGTGTTAGGATCCTAGATAAGTATACTTTTGTATGATTGATAATGATTATTCTTGAATTTAGAATTTTAAGTAATGAAGAGTTTATGCATATTATGTTTCTAAGTTTGATTACTGATATGAAAAACTAGAAGAGTCCTATGGTCAAATAAGAATATGCATGAGTAAAAGAAGTATTCCCTGAAACCTTGAATACTAATGCTTATGATAAATTACCTATGTATGAAATGATCATGACCATACATGTTTAAGATTATTTAGGATTATAATGTTTTGATAGTATTGAGATTATACTAATGAATGTATGATTATGTATGAGATCTTGAGGATGACACAATGATGAAACTAGTGCACACTTAAGCATGCATAGTGGTACTAGATGGATAGAAGTTCAAAGACATATAATCATGATGCTATCATAAAGGGAAAATAGAGATCAAGAGGGAGGAAACCACACAAACATAAAAGATAAGTATTTGAGTGTTTATTTGAATTACTTCTTGAATCTCTGAATAGTTAATGATATTGCTCGTAATAGTTGTATGCATATTTGTATTCCTAGAATATATCATGCATAGTGTAAGCATTCATATAGCATTGAACAGTATACTAATAATATGAATATGATGGGTAAGTTAGACAAACATTCCATTGTTGCTTGTCTAGAATGAAACCTCTTTGCTAACATGATGGGAGGTGTGCACACTTTTGATAGTATGTTCTGGTAGAGATGGAAGGAATCTAGATAGCCATTGTATGCATACAGGATATGGAAAAGTGTTGTTCCAAAGTATTGGTCAAGATAGTTAAATAACTATGTCAATCATATTAGTATGCATAATAGGTTATCATTGAAGTGTCAACATGATTTGATAATTATGAAGTGTTACTAATCATGTAATTGAATTTGATTTGTAGGAAAGATCGTGTGCTATGATCTACAAAAGAAGGATGATGAACACTTGTTCCGAAGAACAAGTGATGACTATTCAACAAGAATACTTATAAATCAAACATACTATAGAAGTACAAAGCAAGGATTGTTGCTAGAGGATTCTCTTAGAAAGAGGGAGAGGATCATGATGAGATGTTTTCTCCAATGGCTAGACACACTTCCAGAGATAGATTACACCCATGGATGAAAAGACCGTTCTCTTGAATGGTGTAATTGAAGAAGAAGTGCATATCGAGAAAACTCCCAAGATCTGAAAGAGAATCACATGATTGAAGAAGGATTTGTACGGGTTCAACAGGTACCCAGGATCGATAGTCATTTGACAAGCTTGATGATCACCACGGGTGATGCCTATTTCAACCATTGCTACAAGGTTGAAAGTGGTTTCTACAGTTTATAGACAGATGACTAGTTCGTTGATGTATTTGATGAATACCAGGACAGATATATGGTTTGATGTGAACACCCTGAGTCAGTATCTAGTCGATCCTAGACGTGTTCACCTGGTAGTTGCAAAGCATGTGACGAGGTACCTAAAAGATACAATAGAATTTGGTCTATACTATGTTGGAGATCATGACTACAGATTGTATGGTTATACATATGCAGATTGGGCTAGAAGTGTCTTAGACAGGAAGAGAACCTCAGGTGGATGTTATTGTCTAGGATCCACCATGATCTCATGGTTTAGCAGGAAGCAGTCCAGTGTTGCTCTCAGCACAAGATGAAGCAGAGTATATAGCAGTTTTTTCTACTAAGTTGTGAAGCCATATGGATCCGAAAGTTGATGTTAGGTCTATTTCACCTGGAGTTGGATACCATGGTGATTCTATGTGACAACCAGAGTTGTATAAAGATGATGGAGAACCCAACACTCCATGACAAGTCAAAGCACATAGAAATCCAGTATTTTTACATATGGGATATGGTACAGAAGGGAGCTATAAATTAGCTCCAGTATGTGAGCAATGATGAACAAGTTGCTGATGTGTTGATTAAGCCTTTGTCTCGAGTGAATTTTGAGTACTTTCGTGACAAGCTTGGTGCCAATTATCTTTCGTGACGTTTGAGTACTTCCGTGATGATTATCTTGTTCTTCCAACTCATCAAGAATGCTCCGCTTATCTCAAATTGTAGATTTTAATTGCTTTCCTTGTAGTATCCTAATTTGTTTTCTCGTTTCTGTGATTGCAATTGTGAGTTACCTTGATTGTCCTTCATAAAAAGAAATTTACCACATATTGGACAAGGGTGATTGCATTTTTTGAAAAAATGTCGAATATTGGAATTCCATTTCTAAATAAGGACACTTCTAGTCCAAAATTTGGATTTATATATGGAATCCACAATTTTTCAACAATTCCACAATTGTCTTCAAGGACTTCTTGAATATTTTGTGAGACTTGATTTCCACTCTTTTTAATATCTCTTTTGAATTGGTCTTTTTTTTATGATAACTTGTTCTTGGTTTCTTTGATGATAATTAATCTTTTTTTCGACTTTGATTTTTGCTCTTTTTTTTCCTTCGATAATAAGTGACACAACGGAATTTTTTTTTTCTAGTAATTACTATTACTATTACTATTATTAAAATTTTTAATAATAGTAATAAGGAATGTAATATTTGAATTTTTTATAATATTTTCTTGTCATCCTGTAGCAATAATATTTTCATATGATCCTGTAGCAATAATATTTTCTTGTGATCTTGCAGCAATAATATTTTCATTTTGTCAATCTTCTCCATGAACGGAGAAGTTAATATTGATCCCTCTTACATCATCATTGTACTGAGGTTGTCGTTCCATAATCTTTGTTTTGCTAAAGGTATCGGCGAAAGCACGTCTTGGTAATAATGGCTCCTACTCTGACTATTTCTTCCTCCAAATCGTACTCGTATTACTGTTTTTGCCAACCAGAACCCAACAAATTCTAATACTCATCCTTCGACAATGTGTTCATTCACATAGGCCATACCGGTCCTCTCTCATATATATATATGTAACTGAGCTTGATCTCGAGGTCATAATTCCAACTGTATCACGGGTGACATTGACTCGGGAAGTGCCCCTCGTCCTGACTCCCCACATTTATGACACCAAAAAAGAAATGCCCCTCAACCCCACAGATATGATTTGACCTCTCATCTCCTCCAAAAAATGCCCCTCAACTCCACATATATGATTTTACCTCTCATCTCCTTCAAAACTCACTAGAGTCTAGTAAAGAAATGTCCCTCAACCCCCGCGTAGGATAAAATACAACCAAAACGCCGACTTTTCAGGCGATTTTGGGATAAAAACCTGTTAGAATTCTTGCTGGAAATTTCTATTTTCGCAATTTTGTAATTTATGCAATCCCAATTGCCTATTCTAGACTAGTTGCCCAATTTTAAAACTACCCAGATCGCCGAAATTGCGATCTGACCACTCCAAATTGTGGTTTTGACAAAAATTGCTCTGCCAGATTAGGGCGAGTTGGGGCATTTTGGTTAGCCCTTATACAGTTCCCTCAACCCCACATATATGATTTGACCCCTCATCTCCTTCAAAAATCACTATAGTCTAGTGGGATTAGGTTACTTTTTTTTATAAAACTTAGTCATAAATTTCGATGGATGGGGGATTAGGGTTTTTTTTTTTAAAACTTAGTCATAAATATAGATGGAAGTCATAGTTCCACTTCATTGTTGGGAATTTTGCCTTAGAATTTTAAGATATGTCATAATTCCACTTCATTGTTGGGAACTTTTCCCTAGAATTTAAGAAATAAAAATAGATGTTTTAAACCCATTGGGGCTTCACTTAGTGAATTTATTACATCTTAGTGAACTTCTCACATAGCACCTACCATCTTGGGATATTAAAGAATACAATTAATTTGTGTAGATATTGGCTAAACCTCCTTTTGTTTAAACTTGCTTCCATACCTAAAACCCCTCCCACCTCTTTTTATACCTTTATCCTTATAAACCCCCCAACCCCCCCAACCTAAGCCCCTCAACCTCTAATATTTGAAATATATTGTTGTGTTTTTTGACAATTCTAAAACCCACAATATGAACTCACGTTGTAGGATATTGGTAAAGAAGTGCAATATAATCTTTGGTCAAATTTAAATTATTCATTACTCCTATTGCACTTAGATTGTGTAATCTTAAAAATTTATATTTGCAATTCCAACAATTTCTATCAAAATTTGACCATATTTAGACAAAAAATAGTTGGAAAATATGACTCCAAAAAGTCCAAACGGTAACATGTTAAGTACTTAAAAATGAGAGACCATGGAGATCCAAAAAGGGGAATGCCATCAAGATTTTGACAACAAAGATTCAAAAAGGGAAATGACATTAAGATTTTAGTTGTAGGGAATAGATAAGAACTAGTAATAAAAACTCATTTTAAAATAATATTTGTTTGGAAATTGATATTAATTTTTTTTCATTTTGGCAAAGTTAATTTTTCATTAGGGAACTTAGGACTTGACATGCTCCAATCCAAGGCTTTGAGGACTACACAGTTAATATCAACCTTCCTCAAAGCTTATGACATCAACAAATATATTAATAATTTCAAATGCGTAAGCATAATAATGAATAATCCTGACTAACCTATTGACGAGGCTAGCTCTCCCTAGCCAACAAAGATTGAATAGTGTAAAAATTAAACACAAAGTTGTGTGTGTAGGGGGGTGGAGTAGATTAGAAATTTCTATTAATGAACTGCAAGAATAAGATACATTTTACCTCACCATAGCAACATCACCTTCTGAAACTGTAGACTAGGTTCCTTTGCACCTAAACCACTCATGCTCCAAGTTCCCAAGATATTCAACTTCCAATGATATATAAAATATAAGTCATATAAAGAGGGATGACTTCAACAACAAAGGGAAAGATAAGCTCAAGAGGATAGGGAAATTCTTTGAGCATAACCTTAGACAGTGTGTAGTCTCTCCCTTTTGGTTCACCACTTCATCTTTTATATGCATTTGGGATTGTAAAGGTGGTTTCCAAATAGTTTGAAAAATTATAACCAAAGCTAACTATCTCCCAACCGATTCATTTCACGGTTTTTCTTGAATTTGTATTTTTTTTGTGTAATTTTCTTGTCCCACACTCCCCGTAGAAGGGAAATGATCATGGCCACACACCCTGCTCAAGGAGGAACTATGTGGGGCCTCAAAATTGCTCATATTTTAGGCATCTAAGCCAGGAAGAAAGGGAATTTCCTTGTGACTATTTTGACCATCATATAGAACGCATATTTCATTAAATTTGGACATATTAGAAAACATTTGGACTAAAAAACTGTGAATGCAGGCTTTGAAAGTGTCAATATCAACATTTCTAAAGTGCAAAATTAGGTTATGAAAGTGGCAAAATTGGCTTTAAAAAGTGTGTTTTTCTATTCAAATAGTGTGTTTTTTGACTACTTATGAACCCTAAAATTGCAGTTTTTTATTATGAAACTATGAATTTCAATTCAAAAAGTGAATTTCAAATAAAAAATGCAAATTTTCATTTGAAAAGTGTGAATTTCAAATAAAAAAAATGCAAATTTTGATTTGAAAAGTGTAATTTTCATTTGGAAATGTGCAATCCCTTCGAAAGTTATACAGCCTCCCAATAATTTAACTTGGCACGGAAAAATTGTTCACCTCCCTTCTCAATCCCTCGATTCCATAATGATATATATGTTTCTATTCCTTTTTTTATTTCATCAATGTCTGAAGGTCTTTTTGACTGCAGATTTAATAACCTAGGATGCCCCATGACAAGTCTACGCTATCATTTGGAAATGACTGCCACAGATGAATAGGAGACAACCAAGCTTCATCCCGAAGTGATGCCCTCCATTGCATGCATGGAATGTTATTTATGAGCATAAATTTAAAAAACTAACATTTTTTTATGCCAATGATTTTGGCATTTCCATCCAAAAGGTGGGGTTTCACAAAACTCTTAAAATCATAAAGTTCATCAATTAGATAAGGGACATAAAAAATTTGATCTTCACATGTCCTATAGGTATCCATAATTTCTGAGAGTGAAAATATATCCTTGCCCATTAGCTTTAGTGATAACCTTCCATAAGTTCTATCTATGTCTTCATGGGTGTGTCAAACCCGAAGGAATCCAAATTCAACTATCTCGAATACTCTCCTTGTTGTTAAAAGAGATAAAAATGCAAATAGAAAGCGGTTTTTGTTATCGCCTGAACAATTATCCATTTTCAACAACAATATGGGTGGTAGTTATCTATTTGGCATGCATTGATTAGTACCATCAACACACAATATATCATGTTGCATTACATCTTGTCTGTATATCACACACTTTTCATATGACTCTGATTGTAATAGAGCATCATACAATTGGTGCTTATATGTTCCTCCTTTGTAGAGAAAATCACCATATTTATCAACCACTGGTTCTTCAAGACTCTTCAAGCATTTAGCCAGGGATATCACAGTGAAATAAAATCCCATATATAAAAATGAGAGGCTGAAATGGCCAAAAACCCCAGTCTTGTGCCCATGAGTCAACACTCCGGTCAATGATATGGGAAGATTCATAACATTACTAAAAGATTTTTCCTTCTTACCCATCCTTGGAATGTAATTCTTTGACTTATCCATTTTGTCATGAACAATACTCAAAAAAGTATTTGGAATTTTTTGTGAAGCTAATTGTAAGAATAATATACTTGGTGACAACTTGTGATTTATTTATTATGAGCTACCTGATGTCCTAGCAACATTTCCACCTCAGCTAGATCAGTGGTCCTCTTAATCCTATCATGTATTGTAATGCACTCATTACACTTTGCAAAGGAGTTTTATTTAGGAATTTTAATATCTCGGAAATATTCTCTCATCACCTTGCTAAAGGAGGATTGTGATACTGGAGGCAAACCAATACTTTCAATTTCTTCATTTGCCATTTTTCTTAGCAAACCATGGGTATTAGATGGCAAAAATTTCAAGGTTGTCCTTGTTCCATCTTCACTGATTAATTGTGTAAGATGTGGAGATTTGTCTAAATTCTCTTCTATAATTTTATTAATAGTAGCTACCAGTGCAACAGTGTTCGCCCTAGATTTTTCCAAGCCACTATTACCATGCATATCTCTCACATCATCATTCAAGGATATGCTTTTATAATTGTAGAAAGTGCTCCTTTTTATCCCATGGAATTTATACCATGTATTTTGACAGATGTCTATTGTGTCTAATCTCATTGTAAACATGCTTATTTTTTCTGTAATCTCCTTCTTTGTCCACAGGAGCATTTGATCCCATAGAATTTATAACATATCGTCTTCTTGAATTTCCATTCATACTATGAAATTTATTCACACATTCAAATATCGATTGAAGTGAAATTTTGATATACAACGATTTGAGCAAAAATGTTCAGTGACAATTTTTGAAAGGAATGTATCCTGATCGATTCCAAGCCTATAAGGTACTGAGCTTGAATTTCTTTCAAAAAAATTAGTTCCATCTTTTCCGCTTTACGGAATTGTATGGCCTTGTTCCATTACGTTTAACATCTGTATATTCACAACAGGGAGTACCTGGAAGGACCATCTATAGAGTAAATTCTTCAAAAATATTCCAAATGTTGAGTATGTCTTCATCTGTGTTCTTTTTTAGTATAACATCCAAAGGAACATAATTGAGGTGAAGCAAATTGTTTGCAGGCCATCTTACAAGAGAGCCTTCAAATGCACCACAGTCCTCACAATTGCAGAAGACTTTATGAACTAAAACCAAACTCAACAACATCTAGTGTTTCGAATTGTACAATGTCTCCTTCAAAAGAACTTGACACTATTCCTCAAGCAACATAACGTGGCTTTAAAGAACATTGATGTATCAAATTAAATTTCTCTCCCACAAAATTGATATTGTGATTTTGTCTTAATACTTTCAAAGTACTTTCAGATTGATTATTGTTGAAATTTCTTTCAACAGAAAGCAATGTTTATGTATTAAAATCTATGATTCTTTTAATCGTCCATACAACAAAACCTCCACTAATTAACCCTGGACAACATGCAATAAAAGAAAACACCACTTCATCCACTAGAATACCAAAGGAGAAGTCACCCAAAAACATTCCACCAACGAAATTAGTCCTACTCACATTTGTTACAAAACCTATGGAAATGCAATTCTTGCATTTTGAACACTTATGGAACAACTTAACTTTTCTCACAATAAAAGAATATTTATTCTCAGTTGTTATGATATTCTCTACACTCGTCGAAGTAGAATATGTTATATCATTCACCTCATTCTCGTGAAGAGAAGATCTAATGTGGTTAACGATCTCATATGCAGGCCATTGAATATAACCACCAATTGCCTCTAACAATGTATCTGCGCCTTCTGATGGATAGGGCAATGGAAGACCTACAATTAAAGTCTTGGTAACATTTACAATGATACATCCATCATGAATATTGATATTATGCAATTTTTTCTTTATGGAAAAGAGATTTCTTCAGGAACTTTCAATCTAGTCAAAATGAGGTACACACATTGTTGAGAACCAAAATCCATTTCAAAACCGATTTATGCAATATAAAATAATAGGACACATTGTTGAGAACCAAAATCCATTTCAGAAGCGATTTATAAAATATAAAATAGTAGGAGCACATTAAAAATAATATTTATTTTAAACAAATAATATTTTTTTCCACTAGTATATATTATCAAATAAGTCAATGCTCTATAGTTTAATATAATTATTGTATGCTATCATTCTCCATAAGACGATAAATTAGAAAACATTCCTCACTATGAAGAAAATGTCCATAGTTCTAGTAACAACAATCTCATGTACAAATCCATGCTATTGTTTTTTGAGAAGGAATCAATTTCAGAAGAAACAAAAGATCCTTCCTAATTGGATACAATGTAATTGTTGCTTAGAATAAATCCATGAGATAAGGAGGTATCGTTGAATGATCAAAATGTATGTAATGCCCCATATTTTGACTAGGCCTGTTTGCGAGTTAGACCCCTCTCACTTTATTGCTTGTTATCTGTTTGACTCAGCTAGACAAAGTGAACTATATTTTCGGCATGATAGACATGATGATGTGTTGCTACTGCGTTACAAATGCTACTCTATTCATGCGGTTATTAAGTTATGATTATCATGAGATTCTTTTATTTCATAATGACAGAGTATGTTTGATAATCGTCCTGGAGGAAATGTGATATATATGATGTGGTAATTATGTTGTGATCGATTTAATGATTTTATGTGATGAAATAAATGATGCTAACAATATGGATCAGACAATGATAGAATGGAAAATATATGTTTTAGCGTTTTCATTGATGAAATGTAAAATATATGGTGTTGTACGTGGATGCCATCCTATGATGAGATTGATAGAACTGTTATATTCCATACACACCTGTGATGTGATAAAATTGTGACGTGAAATAAAATGATGTTGATGATGTGGGATCAATTGATGATCAAACGGAAATGCTTGTTATAAAATGTGTTATCTGCGGAATACTAACCTACATGACACGAGGGCTATGGGAAAGCCGGGGTACTTGATCTGATATACGGAGAAGAACTTATCCATGCAGTAAACCTTAGCAACTGAAATTGATGAAACGATGACATGGACCGATAATCTCGAGAGCAGCAGAGTATGATTTGATAAGGGCGTAGGCCCAGTATGTTGAGAGGGATGGATGTGTTTCCCACCCTATGTTCCTATAATACCCGAGATCGTGGGAGGGCCGTGCTGAGACATGCTCCCCATGTATGTGTGATGACGATGGTCGGATGCCTGCTAGGAGAGGATAGGTCCGCTGTTCAGCAGACGCTATCGCTCTCAAGTTCTATGTGGTCAGGTCGTTGAGTCCGACATCCACTTTTATACTAGTAGAGGAAGGACAGGGAGGTTGTGGGCAGTAGGTTCGGATGGGAGGGATATGATAGTTAGTACTGTTGGGGGGTTGGGTATTCCATGACCCGGAGTTAGCGGTAGTAGGCAGCTTTCCTTTGTACCTGATTGATTGAACAAATGTACTCCTAAAAATGATGAAATGAAATCTTAAAGGTTAACTGGTAAAGTAACCGATGATGTTTTAGTAATATTATGATGTATATATATATTTGTTCGGTTTGCATAAAGTAGTATGAATATTAAGTTAGCTGATATGCATAGGAAATATGACGTATGTTTATAGTACATGTCCGTCTTGTGCATACGCTGGCCACGCATGCACATTATGCACATGCGCAATAATATTGGTTTACAACCTACTTATCAAGATTTAACAATGTTATAAGTTATCCTAGATAACTCCATTAAGTATTTAATGAGTGATTTAATTAGTTAAAGATTATCAAGTTTTAATGTGTAAAATAAGTTAATTAGTCTTGTATGTAAACATAGTAATGAACAGTTAAAATAAGTGTCATTAATCGCAAGTATCCTCAAGTGAATGTGACTTCAATATGAAGACTAACAGTTAAACATTAACACTAGAAGAGTGTGCTATATAATTGTTGATCATGATTAAATAACCTGTTAAGTATGTTTTCATTAATTATACCCAGAGGTACTATGTTGACACTTATCCATTAAACAAATAAATATTTTAATTACTATTCACAATTTAATTAATTACTATTATTATTAATCATTATTGTTATTATTATTACATTATTATTATTTAATTAATAATAATAATGATATTAACCCACTCTATAGAGTATAGTGGATTGAATAAATAAATGATTCATTCAATTAATTAATGGATCCATTCCAAGTAAATAAAAGGGGTTTGATAAATAAATTATTTAACAACTCCACTACCCGAGAGAATTTGGATGATATAAAATAATATATACTCCACCTTTTTACCTTAAAAAGGGGATGCATTAATGATTAGTACTTACTAGACCACGACAGCTCGGGCGGTGGAGTGATAAGGAAGTTTGACGTTGGAAGGAGGTGGATTCCTATAAAGAGGAGAATTAACAAAGTAGTAAGGGGGATTTTGTGGGAGAACTGTGAGGTTTATTTTTTTTTAAAGGAGGAATGCCGAGGAGGGGGTTAACTCGAAGCTTTGAGGAGGTGGGAAACTCAAATGAAAAGACTGAGGAGGGGGTTAACTCAGCAAGAGATTACCATGAAAATGTTCGATGGAAAGCTGCTGTCGGGATTATCGGTCTGTGGGCTCGGGGGCTAGGAAATCCGTTGATTTCCTAGAGTCAGCACGATAATAGCTGATCGGCAGGGTGGACACATCATTTTGGTTGCTAAGGCACCATACATAATCCACCACATAAGTCTTCTGATCTTACTACAATTCTATGGGTCCAGGTATTTTACTCAGCTAGCTTTCATAAATTGTATTTTCCTTTTATTTTCAGATTATGCTTACTAGAAGAACAGAGTTAAAATGAAAAGTCTTGTTTTAAATGTTTAATTGTTTGCAGAGACATGTAACCCTATAGAAAACAGACATACAGACATTAGATAACAGAAATACATAGACGGTTGATAATCTTCAGAAAACAGAAGGGAAAACTTGGTATTTACATGAATAGCGAAGGGAGACCCAGTGCCTAGATAGGGCACTACATTTGGTATCAAAGCCGAGGCTCAAACCCTGATACCTTAGGGCCTAACTACACCTGAAATTTTAGTGAAATTTATCTGAGAATAATAAACCAATATGATGGCGGCAAAAGGGAGATAACTTGAGGAGCCCTTCCCCTATAATTACAAAGCATAACATAATTATAACTGCATAGGAAACTAATACATATTATGTTCAAAGTTTATTTCAAAACCCTGGCATGATTAAATTGCACCCTACGGGATAATATATAAAAGACCAACTGAAACTTAGTTCTGAGAACTATATTATGCGCGGTTATAATCACAATTACTAAATCAAATTTGACAGTACCTTAAGCTTGTAAAAGGGTTCAACCCTGTAACTTCTTGAAACTCCCAATTAACAACTTTTACATATTATTCTAGGTTAGCTGTTAAAATTTGATAAACATATTCACCACTGGAATTTACAAAGGAAATGTAAACGCTGATTATTAACATATAAAAAAAAATGGAGTTAACCCCGAAAAGCAACAATTATTGCAATTTAACAAAAATTTGTTGGATTTAAATCGAATCGCAACTATTTAACTTGAAATTCTGTAAGATAGCTTTTAGTGGCTCCGTGCTGCTCAATTTAAACTGAAAAAAAAAAAAATCATATTTAAAGTCTGTAATGGTTCAAATTAGCCTGAAGTAATGATATTTAACCTAAAGTTGCAAAAATGTTACCTAGAGGCTAGAATTACAAGAAGTTAACCTGAAACCAAGTGCGGTTCAACTGCAATCGCGACAATTTGACCTGAATTGTGCAATTTAAACTTAAGTTCTCCAATTCAAACTAAAATAGCTACAGTCTGATATTTTATTCTGCTGTTTAAACACCCTAACTATAAAGTTAATCTTGAAAGGTAATTTGCTGTAGCTTGCAGAAACCCTCCTGTAATTCTTTGGACTTCCTGCCTCTCCTTCCAAGATCGCGTCCACAGTAAATACAGATATCACAGACATTCCAACCTATTCCTCGCTCTCTATGCACACACGCTTATTCATGTTCAACATAGAATGTTGGAAACCATTAGGTTAAAATCACGACTTTGAAGACGAAATTCCTTGGTGATTCCTTAGCTCACCGTGATTTTTAGGGTATCCAGCAGCGCACACGATTTTGGGTATCCGGCAAAGGATACATATGTAGTCTCTCCCGTGCATTCCACGAACTAAGGCTATCTCCATGGTCGATACTACCAATGGTTGGAATTCAATTCAATGTTCAGCTTCACACATTTCAAATCTAAAACTCAGATCCGCCTCTCGCTTATATAAATGACCCCAAAAACACCCAGGTACTGTATGTATGCATGTAATAGTTCACCTGCAAGTGCAAAGCAACTCAAATTATCTTCCATACTTAGAACCATCATCATCGACCAACCGTTCCGCCCGCTGATATCCTAGAGTCATAAAAGTTGTCATTCGGGTTATATCGAGTTTATAGGGTAAATATATATATATATATATATATATATAAATATCATGCGAATACCGGTGAAAATGGAATCCAATATGTCTGTTACTGTGATTATTTCTCTCACCCTAATTATGCCGACGCCGTCGTTGAGCGAAGCCCTTGCCACATTGCCGAGAAGGCTTCTTATTAGGGATAAAAGTACTGATGTTCACCCTTCCGTTCAAGCCGCGGCAGCGACTGGAGATTTAGCTCCGTGGAAACCACTTACAAATGGAAATCCCAGCTAGCATGTTCCAAACCCGGAAGCTCGACATAAAAGAAGCAACGTATACTCTTCCTCGACAGCGCGAAGTCTACCCTTTGCAGAAATAAAACCCCGTTTCTTCCATATATAGGGAGTAGGTTGACGCCACATAAGGCGGTTTCCGCGCTGCCTCTGGAGCGGTTTACCATACCGCCTTTCCATATGCAGACGAGTAAAAAGTTGACGCGTGTGGTGGTGGTATCCATTCCGCGATCGCACCTCCCCCTTATCTTCTGAGCGGGTTGACGGCACGGATTCACCGTGAGCCGTCGATCCCCTTCCCATTGCCACGTCTTCCGTTTAAAGGGTCCCATCGCAATAAAGGGCTAGATATGCCCAACACCGAGGGTTCCACCGTGGGACCGAGCGCCAAGCCGAAGAAGGGAACACGTATCTTTCCTCACCCAAGCGCCCCGCTGATCCTTGCACGTATCGTCCACCATTCGAGCGCCAGACCTTGAGTCTCTATCCTCCACCGTTGATGCGCACAACACTCGGGCCTATTAAAGGACGATCGAGCTTAGCCCTAGCCCTGATCACAACAACCCCAGCGCCCATGCTAGAGAGTAGCACACATAAGAAATGTATTAGCAGAATAAAGGGGCAATTGAAAAGTACGTGTAATACAAATAGGTGCATTATATTGCATGATAAGGACACAAAATCTATTTTCTAGTGGGAAAATTTCGAATCATTGAATCTAGATGCATGATTGATTTTACAAACAAAAGTCAAAGGGTTTGATTGAAATTCATAATCATTGAAGGTATATGGATGATGAATTTACAAAATAAAGAAAATAACTGGCCCTTGATTTTTATGTGAAGTATGTGTATTAAACATTTAATTAAATAAAACATAAAATTGAAATGACAAAATTTCAGATATAATTATTGACATAATACACCAATTACTTTTAGAGAAACCTTTCCAGTGAAAGAAATTTATGATCAATTACAGCATGGGTATATTGATAAAGAACATGCTTACATGTAAAAGAAAAAAAAATAATAATCATAACAATTTATACTTTGTTACTGATTTCATTTTACCTAGTTCTACTTGTTTGGTCGTGGTGGAAGGTGAGATATAAGCTTTCTTTTCATAACTCTCTTTTTCCTATTCACCTATCCTTTTCCACAATCTTGGTTTAGTATAGGCTAGGTGCATGGGCTCTAATATGGATGTTTGACATATGTGACGAGGAAATAAGATTGTGATCATTATATAAGTTTTTAGAGCATATGATTTGAGTTATAATTCCTAACTTAGGTGATATTTTAATTGATAAATTCATTTTTTTTTTAATTCATATAATTTATAATAAAATTTAAAAGTATTTAGTAAATAATTTGAAATAATATTTTAATTTATAGTATAAAATTTATTATAAAAATCAATAATTTAAATAACATAATAAATCATAATGCATATATATATATAGGTAGAAGACAACTACAGGATAATAATATATCGTGATTTGATACATCTTGAGATAAATGACATTAACATTAAAAGTTATACATATACATATAAATTTGCTAATTCCTTATACATAAATGTATAGAGCATCGTATAGATTTATAAAGATTGTATTCTATTATATTAAGGAAAATAGAGGACATAAAATTAATTGATATGTGATAAGTGTTAACATTCAAAAATATATATAAAAAAAATAAATATGTTTCCAAATAATGAAAAAGTATGTATGAAGAATGCAGGCAAGTATAGCATAAAGACCAACATATTTTATGAATCTGATTTCACGAATTTTATAATATAGTCAGATGGATACGAATTCATTATTTTATGTTTAATGCGATGTTTTCTTTTATTACAAATAGTTATTGAGTAATTTCTAAGTGTAATTTTAAAAAGTAAAATAAATTTTAATCTATTATTACAAAAGAATAATATTTAAATATAGATTTATGACAAAATTTGATGTTGAAAGTTCCCATAAATATAGTTTAATAATACGCAATGAGGTGATCGAATATTAGTGGGGGGAAACAAAATATTTACAATGACTAAATAAATATAACAATATAATAAAATATTATTTAGATATTTTATTAACATATTTATTTAAAAAAAAAAAAACAACCTTTGTCGAGACTTCAACGTATAGTCGAAGAGGCGAAACAAACACTTAATTGAAAAGCAAGGAACCGCTAAAACGAGCATGGCAAGCTGAATGCTAAGGCGCTAATCTCACTACATGACAAAATCATTAATGAAAACGACCATAGATTTCAACACGTTGATCCTAACAAATTGTTCCTTGCACATAAGTACAAATGTAGGCATTTTAAGGAGCACTGCCTCAGGTTTTCCTCGTAAGGTAAAATGACAGGGTAGAAACGAATCCCTTCATTTTCTTGTATCCTTCTCTAAGTACTATAAGGAATGGAAGTTTATATATCAACTAAGAAGGGAAAAGTTGTGTTTTAATCTATTAATGAAATTCCTAGATTGCATTAGTTACAACGCCCTGTAACCTCATCTAGTTCTATTGAATAAGTTTTACATGTTGAGTAATTAACATGTTTAAAGGGTTATGTGAATGTGTGATTTGTTAGGACAACCACATCTGCACTTTGTTTGTGTTTAAAAAAAAAAGAAAGGGGAGAACTTAGTTAAATAAACATGGAGTGGTGTTTGAGCTGCTACTTCCCCACAACAAATTACACGACATTAATATGTGCGCATAGACAACTTAGTACAAGGTACAGATTAAAGTGAAAACTCGTGAACCTCTCATACTTATATTCACGAATGAAATTTCCATTAAGAAATAAAGATGCATGTTATATCGAGTAATAAAAAAAAAATACATTACATATTATTTAGATAAGATAATGGAAGGAAATAAATTTGTTGGATACAAGAATAGGTATCCTTTAGAATCACACTATGGAAACACCATGTACGTAAACCAGGAGATTGCGTATAAAGCTTATTAAAAGACTATTTTAAAAAGGTAAACATGGCAAACTAGGAGAAATGTGGGTAATTACCCTTGCGATGGCAAGGGTGGGAACAAAACTAGCTATGAGATTCTTAAGGAATTGAAGAAGTAAAGGTTCCCGAAAAATTATATCGGTTTGAAAACGAGAATAATAAATAAACACGATAACAATTGTATTTGATAAGAAATAGCCATGAAAACTCTTTAAACAATAATAGTTCTCCTAATTTAATGATGTTGCGATACTTTTGTCATTGTTAATACCGATAAGTGAAATGGCAAAGTGATATACCTTAAGGATTGTAAGGAATGGAGAAGTATTCTAGTTCTATTAGTTAAAAATGATAGTGGAGTCCACTTATGTTTAATAATGCATCGAATTGTTGAATAAATACACATTATATATAAGGGGAGGATCATCGATAGAAACAAGAGAGGTATTAATCAAATCTAATAAGGTAGTAAATGGAGTAAGGACATGGTAGGAAGCTAACAAAATCGGAGATAATTGAAGGTCAGTAACACTCGACCTATAGTCTAACAACCGTTATAAACCAAGAACTTGGAATTTGTAATAAAACTATGTTTTAAGGGAAATAGTGCATCTCCAATGTATGAGAAATGATGAAATTAATTATTGATGGGAATGGGCATCTTTACAAACTGTCAAGAAAGGGAGTAAGATTACATGTGTACCTCATGACTAGTGATAATGTGTAGTTGTATGAGGCACTCCAAATAGAGGCGGTAAGTCAATATTTAAGGGATGTGTGAATGGATTCCCCTATTGGAAAATTTAATTAGTATTAAGATATGGGAGATATCTATGTATTAAAATCGACACCGTAAATTTTCTATGTGTAAAGTGAAACTAATCATGTTTCAATATAGTAAGTGGAATGAGATTGAAGGAACTAGGTATGTGCGGGAAAAGAATAGGGGTTATATGCTACTAGTCTTGCTTAGGTCAATTGTCATGATGGAGGGGATATTATTGAGAAACAACTTGGATTTAATAACTACAAAATGAACATGCAGTAAAATATAAAGGCAGGTAAATTATTGAGGGGCTAATGAAGTTACCGTGAATAAATGTGTGTCGAACCCTCAACCAGATTAAGTGAACTAGTAATACAAGTAACTGGGGTAATAATGGAGGCAAAATAGGAATCGATGTGCACCTCAATGAATAAATTTATGTTGTTTAAACCCCTAACAGATACTATCAATGAACTTAAGCATTTTGGTAAGATATAGTTACTAAGAACATCCTAATAAATGATACTTCCCCTGATTTAATATTTGTTACGATACTTATGGTTATCAAGGATGCAGATTGCTTATTAACACTAAAGTAATAAGAATGTTTGACCTTAGGATGATATAACAAGGATCTTCATCTCCTAGGAGAGGTATGTAGTCACTTGTTGAATAATTAAGGATTATGAACTCTCGGCTCACTTTTTCAAAAAAAAATTGTTGATCATTTCATGCTGAGATTGGATCAATATAAGCTTTTGTGATGAGTAAACCTCTCCGGATGTTATAACTTGAAGGATGTTACTAAACGGTATGAGATCGGATACTAAGGTGGATAGAACATGATTATAACATTTAGGAATTCTAGGCATCATATTGAGATCCAACAAAAGGATTAATCTAAATGTTTCTTAATTTATTAGAACACACATCAGGGAGATAAAAGAAGCAGAGCCATAATATAATACCGACATATTCGGTCAAGACAAAGTTAAGTAAGACCATTATGGCCAACACCCGCTACTCGCAAGAATGAAGAGGTTAGGCATCAAGAATTTCCCTGCACTATTATGACCATAACTTCGGGACGAAGTTTTCTGAAGGGTGGGTGTATGTAATGCCCCATATTTTGACTAGGCCTGTTTGCGAGTTAGACCCCTCTCACTTTATTGCTTGTTATCTGTTTGACTCAGCTAGACAAAGTGAACTATATTTTCAGCATGATAGACATGATGATGTGTTGCTACTGCGTTAATAATGCTACTATATTCATGCGGTTATTAAGTTATGATTATCATGAGATTCTTTTATTTCATAATGACAGAGTATGTTTGATAATCGTCCCGGAGGAAATGTGATATATATGATGTGGTAATTATGTTGTGATCGATTTAATGATTTTATGTGATGAAATAAATGATGCTAACAATATGGATCAGACAATGATAGAATGGAAAATATATGTTTTAGCGTTTTCATTGATGAAATGTAAAATATATGGTGTTGTACGTGGATGCCATCCTATGATGAGATTGATAGAACTGTTATATTCCATACACACCTGTGATGTGATAAAATTGTGACGTGAAATAAAATGATGTTGATGATGTGGATCAATTGATGATCAAACGAAAATGCTTGTTATAAAATGTGTATTCTGCGGAATACTAACCTACAGGACACGAGGTCTATGGGAAAGCCGGGTACTTGATCTGATATACGGAGAAGAACTTATCCATGCAGTAAACCTTAGCAACCGAAATTGATGAAACGATGAGATGGACCGATAATCTCGAGAGCAGCAGAGTATAATTTGATAAGGGCGTAGGCCCAGTATGTTGAGAGGGATGGATGTGTTGCCCACCCTATGTTCCTATAATACCCGAGATCGTGGGAGGGCCGTGCTGAGACACGCTCCCCATGTATGTGTGATGACGATGGTCGGATGCCTGCTAGGAGAGGATAGGTCCGCTGTTCAGCCGACGCTATCGCTCTCAAGTTCTATGTGGTCAGGTCGTTGAGTCCGACATCCACTTTTATACTAGCAGAGGAAGGACAGGGAGGTTGTGGCAGTAGGTTCGGATGGGAGGATATGATAGTTAGTACTGTTGGGGGTTGGGTATTCCATGACCCGGAGTTAGCGGTAGTAGGCAGCTTTCCTTTGTACCTGATTGATTGAACAAATGTACTCCTAAAAATGATGAAATGAAATCTTAAAGGTTAACTGGTAAAGTAACCGATGATGTTTTAGTAATATTATGATGTATATATATATTTGTTCGGTTTGCATAAAGTAGTATGAATATTAAGTTAGCTGATATGCATAGGAAATATGACGTATGTTTATAGTACATGTCCGTCTTGTGCATACGCTGGCCACGCATGCACATTATGCACATGCGCAATAATATTGGTTTACAACCTACTTATCAAGATTTAACAATGTTATAAGTTATCCTAGATAACTCCATTAAGTATTTAATGAGTGATTTAATTAGTTAAAGATTATCAAGTTTTAATGTGTAAAATAAGTTAATTAGTCTTGTATGTAAACATAGTAATGAACAGTTAAAATAAGTGTCATTAATCGCAAGTATCCTCAAGTGAATGTGACTTCAATATGAAGACTAACAGTTAAACATTAACACTAGAAGAGTGTGCTATATAATTGTTGATCATGATTAAATAACCTGTTAAGTATGTTTCATTAATTATACCCAAAGGTACTATGTTGACACTTATCCATTAAACAAATAAATATTTTAATTACTATTAACAATTTAATTAATTACTATTATTATTAATCATTATTGTTATTATTATTACATTATTATTATTTAATTAATAATAATAATGATATTAACCCACTCTATAGAGTATAGTGGATTGAATAAATAAATGATTCATTCAATTAATTAACGGATCCATTCCAAGTAAATAAAAGGGGTTTGATAAATAAATTATTTAACAACTCCACTACCCGAGAGAATTTGGATGATATAAAATAATATATACTCCACCTTTTTACCTTAAAAAGGGGATGCATTAATGATTAGTACTTCCTAGACCACGACAGCTAGGGCGGTGGAGTGATAAGGAAGTTTGACGTTGGAAGGAGGTGGATTCCTATAAAGAGGAGAATTAACAAAGTAGTAAGGGGGATTTTGTGGGAGAACTGTGAGGTTTATTTTTTTTTAAAGGAGGAATGCCGAGGAGGGGGTTAACTCGAAGCTTTGAGGAGCTGGGAAACTCAAATGAAAAGACTGAGGAGGGGGTTAACTCAGCAAGAGATTACCATGAAAAGGTTCGATGGAAAGCTGCTGTCGGGATTATCGGTCTGTGGGCTCGGGGGCTAGGAAATCCGTTGATTTCCTAGGGTCAGCACGATAATAGATGATTGGCAGGGTGGACACATCATTTTGGTTTCTAAGGTACCATACAGAATCCACCACGTAAGTCTTCTGATCTTACTACAATTCTACGGGTCCAGGTATTTTACTCAGCTAGCTTTCATAAATTGTATTTTCCTTTTATTTTCAGATTATGCTTACTAGAAGAACAGAGTTAAAATGAAAAGTCTTGTTTTAAATGTTTAATTGTTTGCAGAGACATGTAACCCTATAGAAAACAGACATACAGACATTAGATAACAGAAATACATAGACGGTTGATTTTCTTCAGAAAACAGAAGGGAAAACTTGGTATTTACATGAATAGCGAACGGAGACCCAGTGCCTAGATAGGCACTACAATGTAATCTGTTTTTTCCATTGGAAGGCACTCAAAGAGATGATGGATGAATGGGTGACTAATTCTTGAGGAAGGAGCGGTTGTTCCTTCTTAAAAGGATCCCTTGGACCATAGAGGTTGTAAATATTTATCGAGATAATATATTATTAGTAAGATTTAAATATATTACCAAAAAAACACAATCAACCTACTTTAAAAAAAAAAAACAAGGTAATTAAGTTTGTATTCAAAAGGTTGTGCACATCCATTCATTGGAAAAAGGAGAGCCTAGGAGCATAAATAAATTTCAAAGTGCATACTAAGTAAATGCCCAGTATGGCTCTATAATAGTTTCTGATTTGCTGCCTAGTATTTGTAACTACAAGGGAGGGATAAACCCTTACAAACTCGAAATTTAACAAGATGCAAAAAAACATTCAAACTTTCAAAAAAGGAGGTACCAACTCATCAAAGGAGGGAGCTCTTCTAACCATAATTCTGCAGCTGAATAGAGGTTTCCTCAACAATTCTCATATCCACAGAGGGGGATTCCTAGCAGTGGTTACACTGTGACATCCTGGCCATCATTAAATTTTTCTCTTTTATAATATCCACTTCCCCAGCAGTTCAATCAAATTGCGTTCCTATTTTATAGATATAATATATTATTAGTAAGATTTTAATATTATACATGAATTTGATTTATGTATTTAAATTATGAATTATATTAGGCGGTATCAATAAAGGACAGGCGTCCATATCCATCTAACACACATATGTCTAAATGGAGTGCACAAGCTTTAAAGCTCTTTCTTCTCACCATCTACTTTCCCCAACCCCAAAATGGAAACCCTTGAGAAATGATCGATGCTCTTTCTGAGATAATCATCTTTTCTAAAAGGGGCCATACATAAAAGGATCAACCATTTATTTTCCGTCTTGTCCCCATGCTCCTCACATGGGTTGGCGTTCTTTAGGTGATTTACATATTCACATAAATCATATATGTTATTCAGATACCAAAAATCCACAATTGACCCACTTTGTTTTTTAACAGAAACATGTTAATTAAGTTTGTATTCGAAAGGATGTGCACAACCACTCATTACAAAAAGGAGAGCCTGAGAGCAGAAATAGCTTTCACAGTGGAGATTAAGTAAATGCCCAGTCTGGCTATGTAATAGTTTATGATTCACTGCCTAGTATTTGTAACTACAAGGGAGGGATAAAAACTTACAAACTGGAAATTTAACAAGACGTAAAAAGACATTCAAAATTTCAAAAAAGGAGGTACCAACTCATCAAAGGAGGGTGGTCTTCTTGTTAAATTTTTAGTATTAAATTACAATACTATAGGATCTTTGCTGAGAGAATAACATCTACAGTATATCAATGCATGACAATCATAATATGACAAGCATCACAAGCATCACAAGAATCAAAAGCATAGAGACAAGAGACACAGAGTTTCCGTGGGGAAAACCCTAAGGTGAAAAACCCCACAACTTCCTCAGAGATAGAGAGAGCAATGGCTCAACCAAAATACAACCAAATAACACTGAGATAGTCTCCTAGCAGATGATCCTCCTCCTCCTCACTAGTGCGCCACTTTTCAGAGAGAGAGATAATTACTTTTCCGAGTGAGTAAAATAGAGATCTCCTATCTCTATTTATACTCACCTTTTTTCCCAGTGACCTACTGGGGCCGACTTGTCTACTTTGATACACCCACATTATAATATATATTAATTAGGGCCGACCCCATAAGGTGGTCTAATAACCCATCGGCAAGTACACACACTTGCGACACTTGTCAATCCACATGACGACACTTCCTTATAGAGGAATAACACATCTCTTATAAGGGTACAATAAATATATATATAATATACAGATGAAATAAATTCTGAAGTTACATATACATCAACACTCCCTCTTAACTAGGAAGGTATTTCTCGACATAGATCTGCTAGACAAGTCTTCTTCTCTGGATCATCGTCATCGATGCATCGTCATCATCATCGTCACTGCTGCTACTATCTCAACCAATCTCTTACTCTACTCGTCATAGGAAGTTCTACAGAGCCAGTCCTTTTTCATACTGGATGTAGGCCCACCACCTGCAGGTCTTCATCATCACTGGCCATACTGTGGAATCCTCAGGACTTATTACGTGCGTCACAAAACCTCGAAAGAGCATCCCAGGCTATTACGAGCACACAGCTCTACCTATAGGATCTCCCAGGGCACCGAATTACATGTGACCTCACCACAAAACCTCGCAAGAGCATCCCAGGTTGTTACGAGCACACAGCTCTACCTATAGGATCTCCCAAGGCAACGAATTACATGTGGTCATGGAAAAACCTCGCAAGAGCATCCCAGGATTGATTACGGGCACACAACCCAACCTATCGGATCTCCCAGGGAAACGAATTACATGCCATAGGACAAAACCTCGAAAGAGCATCTGCCAGATATCCCAGGGAACCGAATTACATGCCATAGGAAAAACCTCAAAAGACTATCTGCAGATCTCCCAGGGCACCGAATTACATGTCCTCCCAGAGCAAAAGCTCGAAAGAGCATTTGCCAGATGTCCCAGGGCACCGAATTACATGCCATAGGAAAAACCTCGAAAGACCATCTGCAAATCTCCCAGGGCACCGGATTACATGCTCATCTGCACAACCTGATCCATGGCCACAGAGTATCAACCTGATACTCACCATACATCATCCTGATGTATCCATGATCATCCTGATCATCATCACTGCAACGTCCTGCTGCATGTCATCTGGAGCAACATCCTGAAGCTCGTCATCTATGATCATCTTGATCATCACTGCAACATCCTGCTGCATGTCATCTGGAGCAACATCCTGAAGCTCGTCATCTATGATCATCCTGATCATCACTGCAACATACTGCTACATGATCCACCTGATCATCAATGCATCTACCTGATGCATACCAAGTATCTACCTGATACATATCATCATACATGATCCTCCTGATCATCAATGTATCCACCTGATACAAATACATGATACATATCATCATACATGATCCTCCTGATCATCAATGCATCTACCTGATGCATACCAAGTATCTACCTGATACATATCATCATACATGATCCTCCTGATCATCAATGTATCCACCTGATACAAATACAAATACATGATACATATCATCATACATGATCCACCTGATACATATACAGATACATGGTCCAAGCATCCAACATGATGCATATACAAAATACGTACACATGATCCAACTGATCATATCCAGCATCCAACATGATGCGTACATACATACATAAAAATGATCCAACTGATCATATCCAGCATCCAACATGATGCGTACATACATACATAAAAATGATCCAACTGATCATATCCAGCATCCAACATGATGCGTACATACATACATAAAAATGATCCAACTGATCATATCAAGCAGAAACCAGAACATCATCCTGATGCTCATCATCCAACGCTTACATCCACAGCCATGTGAAGGATCCTGCTTCCAACATGCTTGGAATGGCTTCAGCAAATGTGTCCATCACTTCTTCCTTGAAGTGTCCTCGATCTGAAGAACACCAAGCCTCTCTCTGAAGTACTCGAACTTCACTCTGGCTAGTGGCTTCGTCAGCACATCTGCAATCTGCTCGTCCGTCGCAACATACAGGAGCTTCACAGCTCCTCTCTGTACCATATCCCTGATATAGTGATATTTGATCTCTATGTGTTTCGACCTGTCATGAAACACTGGGTTCTCGGACAGCTTCACACAACTCTGGTTATCACAGAAGATACCAGTAGCCTCCAACGGAAGATAAAATAACTCAGACAGTAGCTTCCATAGCCATACTGCCTCACAACTAGCTGAGCAGGCTGCAACATACTCTGCCTCAGCTGTACTCAGTGCTACGCAGGACTGCTTCCTGCTAAACCAAGAGATCACACCTGATCCCATACTGAAGCAACACCCAAATGTGCTCTTCCTAGCTGCAGCACTGCCAGCCCAATCTGAATCAACATAACCCTGCAGGTTAAACTTTTGATTCGCCTCATACCTGAGCCCATAATCCACTGTACCATTCAGGTACCTCAGAACATGCTTTACAGCAACCAGGTGAACACTCCTCGGATCCTTCAGGAACTGGCTCAATGTGTTCACAGCAAAGCAAATGTCTGGTCTAGTGTTCGTCAGGTACATCAAGGACCCAATCATCTGACGATACATAGAGACATCAATCGGATCAGATGAAGCATCACATAGAAGCTTCAGATTCGATGCCATAGGTGTGGCCATGACCTTGCAATCCATCATCCCGAATCTCTTCAGGATATCTACTGTGTACTTCCCTTGACCAAGGAAGATTCCACCTGCATTCTGCCACACCTCCATACCTAGGAAATAGTGCATCATTCCCAAATCTTTCATATCGAGTTCAGCTGCAAGCTTCCTCTTAGTATCTGCAATCAGTCTGTCATCTCCTGTCACAAATAGGTCATCCACATACAGGAGTAGAATCACTGGATTCCCTTCCTCAACCTTGTAGTAAAGATTGGAATCTGCTTTACTCTTGGTAAATTCCAAGCTAGATAGGAAACTGTCCATCCTACCATACCAGGTTCTGGGAGCTTGCTTCAAGCCATACAAGGCTTTCTTCAATCTGCATACATATGACTCCCTGTCAGGTCTTGGGACTACATCCCAAACATCTTCTTCATGATCTACGGATCATGGCATTCCATTTCTTCATCCCAGATCCTGGGAACTTCAATATCTTCAATAGATATCTTTCTTGCTGGAACAAATGTTGTAGTCCTTTTTGTAGGTGAAGATATACGGTCTTTCCTACAAAACAAGTTAAATTGCATGATTAGAAACATCTCATAATTTTCAGAACAAATTCTTTACACATAAAGAAATATGTCATGCAGTCATGTAGTTATCTTAGCCAATGCTTCAATACAACATTTATCCATGTTCCACAAATTTCTAGATGCCTTCCAGTCTCTACCAAAACATTGTTTAAGAGTTTGCACTACTCCCAACATGTCAGCAAAGAGGTTTCATTCTAGATAAGTAGCATTGGAATGTTGTACAGTGCCATAAGCCACTTACTCATCACATGCATATTAGTAGTATACTGTTCATTAATGCAATCATTCAAATATGCACAATACATCTCCTAAGTCTAGGAACATAAGCATAATATTATTAAACAAACAAAATAGGCAAGAAATGATAATTGAAATACTTATCTTTGTTTGTTTGTTTGGGTGGACTCCCTCTGAGTCTTTGCTTCCTGGTAGGAGCTACTGAAGTAGCTTCTTCTACACCTTTTTGTTGTGGAATGTAGGAAGATGGTCAACTCCCTCTGAAGATTTGCATCCTTGCAGGAGCTGCTGGAGTGTGCTCCCTTTTGATCTTTGCTTCCTGGATTACCTATCCTTATATTCATCTTTGCTGACATCAATATTCTTGAACCCAGAAAAGACCTCTTCTGGTGTCTTGTTGTCCAATATCTTGTGGGGAGTTCTGTTCTGCACATATACAACTGTTCTAACTGCTTCTGCCCATAGATGCATAGGTAGATCCTGGTCATGCAGCATTGCCCTTGCTGCTTCCATGACTGTTCTGTTCTTCCTTTCTGCAACTCCATTCTATTGAGGATTATAACGAGCAGTCAACTCCCTCTTAATCCCTGAATCACTGCAAAGCTTCTTGAAGTCATTTGAGGTGAATTCTTCACCATTGTCAGATCTGAATGTCTTGATTTTCTTGTCAGTTTGATTCTCCATCAAGGTTTTGAATTCCTTGAATTTATCAAGCACCTCATCTTTTCCCTTCAAGAAGTATACCCAAGTCTTCCTGGAGAAGTCATCGATAAATGATACATAGTAAACATACCCACTCAGGGAGCTGGATGACATAGGGCCACATACATCTGAGTGGATGATTTCCAGGATGTCTTTTGCCTTGCTTTCACTGCTTGGGAAAGCCTTCTTAATGTTCTTACCTTTTGCACATCCTTTGCAAACACCTTCATGTTTGGTCTTGATTTCAGGAAGACCCTCTACTGCCTTGTTTGCAATTTGGAAGTGCCCTATAGTGCATATGAGCAAGTCTTCTATGCCAAAGTTCACTTGGCTCCATGGATTCATGTACCATGGCATGTTCAGGTTGTCCCTTCAATTTATACAAGCCTCCCTCTTGCTCTCCAATCACTACTGCATCATCTATGGTCTTTCCCTTTGGCCACATTAGGACTTGGCCATCCACAAATGCAACCCTCATACCTTTTGCATCCAATGCAGAGATGGAGAGTAAGTTCTTCTTGAGCCCAGGTACATAAAGTACTTCTTTCATCTTCAATGATTTTTCAGAATCTAGGTTGTAGGAGGCTTCACCACTTCCTTTGATTGGGTATTGATAATCATCCCCAAGTTTCACCTTATGGGGTGATTCATGTTCAGATAGGTTCACAAAGGATTCTTTAAACCTAGTCATCTGTTTGGAAGCCCCACTATCAATCAACCAATCATTACATCCATGGGAGATGGTACATGTAAGAGTAGAAATTAGAACATATTCTTCTTCACTTGATGAGTCATCATCACTACTACTTTCTGCCCTAGCATTCTTCTTTGGAGGTTCATCATCTTCGGCAGCATGAGCATGAAACCTTATTTTGCTGCCCTTCTTCTTCTTACTGGAGTTGTTGTTATTATCCCTTTTGTTCTTGGGACAATCTGAAGCAAAGTGACCCTTCTCATTGCATGTGAAGCATCTTAGGTCTTTCTTGTTCTTTTTATAGGATCTATTGTGGCGAGAGTGATCCTTCTTGGCTTTGCTTCTTTTGGTGTGAGTTGCAAGAGCTTGATCTTCACCTCTCATCTTTTCTTCACGAGCTATAAGTCTAGCTTCTTCTTGAGAGCATTCTTCCCGAAGTCTACTGAATGAGATCAACTTCTTCCTTGCACAAATTCCTTGAATAAAGGAATCCCATGACCTGGGTAGGCCATTTAGAGTGGTCATCACTACTTCACCATTCTCCACCATTTCATCTACTACTTCTAATTGTTCCTTGATCTGGGAGACCCTTGAAAAGTAAGATTGAATGGTTTCTCCATTCTGAAACTTCACTGCTTTCAATTGGTTCCGCAGGGTCATCTTCCGATTTATGTTCTTTCCTTCAAATGGCTTGGTCAAAGATTCAAACATCTCTTTGGGTGTCTTAAGAGAAGACACATGAGGAATGAGATGGTCTTTGATAGAATCAGCAATGATTCTCTTTGCCTTGACCAAGTTCTTCTTGTGCAATGCCTTGGCTTCTTCATCCTTTGGGATAGGGATGTCTTCTTTCACATATGAGTCCAACTCATTCTCTTCCAGGATTAACCCAATCCTATACTTCCACGCTCGGAAGTTATCAGCCCCTTCAAGCTTATCCTCAAGCTTAGTGTGGAGAGACATCTTTAAGAGTACTTCAAATGGAAATAGAAAAGATTTAGGACTTACCACTTGAAGTGCTGAAAACTGGATCTCGTCCCGGATTAGGGTTTGTCAGAGAAACCCAAAAAATTCAAAATGTGAATTTCAAAATTCCGAAAGGATAGAAAGATGCGCCTTGGAGAGATGATCAGCCTAGTACATTCAGAATTTGAGATCAGCAAGGTCTTGCCCTTCAAAATTGCCTTTTTGTCCTCCCGGGTTCACTAGGGAGAGCCCTGAATTAGGGTTTGAGTTTCCCAGAGATCTACCCAGCCAAAAATCTCGATCCAAAGCTCAAACCTTCGATTTTTGCAAGGAGCTTCCAGCTGTGCCTTCAGTTTCCAGAAATTCCTATTTTTGTGGAAACCCTAATTTTTAGGGCCAAATCTGAAAATGCTCGGAACTGAATTCTGATTGGACAGATAGATGCGCCTTGATGAGTAGATCCAATCTACTATACTGAATTTCAAAAATCTGTGGAGAGAAACCCAATAAACAAGGAATACAAGCTTCCATCACTGCAAAATGTCTTCTTCTCAGTTAAGCTTTGATACCATGTTAAATTTTTAGTATTAAATTACAATACTATAGGATCTTTGCTGAGAGAATAACATATATAGTATATCAATGCATGACAATCATAATATGACAAGCATCACAAGCATCACAAGAATCAAAAGCATAGAGACAAGAGACACAGAGTTTCCGTGGGGAAAACCCTAAGGTGAAAAACCCCACAACTTCCTCAGAGATAGAGAGAGCAATGGCTCAACCAAAATACAACCAAATAACACTGAGATAGTCTCCTAGCAGATGATCCTCCTCCTCCTCACTAGTGCGCCACTTTTCAGAGTGAGTAAAATAGAGATCTCCTATCTCTATTTATACTCACCTTTTTGCCCAGTGACCTACTGGGGCCGACTTGTCTACTTTGATACACCCACATTATAATATATATTAATTAGGGCCGACCCCATAAGGTGGTCTAATAACCCATCGGCAAGTACACACACTTGCGACACTTGTCAATCCACATGACGACACTTCCTTATAGAGGAATAACACATCTCTTATAAGGGTACAATAAATATATATATAATATACAGATGAAATACATTCCGAAGTTACATATACATCAACACTTCTAACCATAATTCTACTGTTGAACAAAGGTTTCCTCAGCAATTCTCAGGCCCACATAGGGGGATTCCTAGCAGTGGTTGCACTGTGACTTTCTGGCCATCTTCAAAATTTTCTCTTTTATAATATCCACTACCCCCATCAGTTCAATCAAATTGTGTTTCTCTTTTATCGAGCTAATATATTATTAGTGAGATTTAAATATTATACATGAATTTTCTTTATGTATTTGAATTATGAATTATATTAGGCGATATCAATAAAGGACATGCATCGTTAGCCATCTAACACACATATGTCTGAATGGAGTGCATGATCTTTGAGGCTCTTTCTTTTGACCATTAACTTTCCTCAACCCCAAAATGGAAACCCTTGAGAAAGGATCGGCAGGTCTTTTGGAGATAAGAATATTTTCTAAAAGGATCCATACATATAAGGACCAGCCATTGATTTTTCATCCTGTCCCCGTGCTCCTCACAGGAGTTGACAATCTTTAAATGATTTACATCTTCACATAAATAATATATGTTATTTAGAATTAAAAAGAAAACTCCACAATCGACCCACTTTTTTTTAAACAGAAACAAGGTAATTAAGTTTGTATTCAAAAGGTTGTGCATACCCATTCATTACAAAAAAGAGAGCTTGGGAGTAGAAACAACTTTCGTAGTGGAGATTAATTAAATGCCCAGTCTAGCTCTGTAATAGTTTCTAATTCACTGCCTAGTATTTGTAACTACAAGGGAGGGATAAACCCTTACAAATTGGAAATTTAACAAGATGCAGAAAAACATTCAAACTTTCAGAAAAGAAGGTACCAACTCATCAAAGGAGGGAGCTCTTCTAACCATAATTCTGCTGCTGAAAAGAGGTTTCCTCAGCAATTCTCATGTCCATAGAGGGGGATTCCTGGTAGTGGTTGCACTGTGACTTCCTAAACCATATTCAAAATTTCCTATTTTATAATATCCGTTGTCCCCATCGGTTTAATCGAATTGCGCTTATCTTTTATTGAGATAATATATTATTAGTAAGATTCAAATATTATACATGAGTTTGCTTTATGTATTTGAATTATAAATTATATTAGGAGGTATCAATAAAAGACAGGCATCCTTAACTGTCTAACATGCATATGTTTGAATGGAGTGCACAAGCTTTGAGGCTCTTTCTTCTGACCATCTACTTTCCCCAACCCCAAAATGGAAACCCTTGAGAAATGATTGACCGCTCTTTTTGAGATAAGAATATTTTCTAAAAGGGTCCATACATATAAGGATCAATTGCTTATTTTATGTCCTATCCCCATGCTCCTCGCAGGGGTTGGCACTCTTTAAATGATTGTATTTAACAGAAACATGGTAATTAAGTTTGTATTCAAAAGGTTTTGAATAGCAGTTCATTACAAAACGGAGAGCATGGGAGCAGAAATAAATTTCACAGTGGAGATTAAGTAAATGCCCAGTCTGGCTTTGTAATAGTTTATGATATTTTGCCTACTATTTGTAACTACAAGGGGGGGATAAACCCTTACAAAATGGAAATTTAACAAGATGCAGAAAAACATTCAAACTTTCCAAAAAGGAGGTACCAACTCGTTGAAGGAGGGAGCTCTTCTAACCATAATTCTGTTGCTGAACAAAGGTTTGCTCAACAATTATCATGTCCATAGAGGGGTATTCCTGGTAGTGGCTACATTGTGACATCTTGACCATCTTCAAAATTTCCTATTTTATAATATCCACTGTCCCCATCAGTTCAATCAAATTGCGTTCCTATTTTATCGAGATAATTTATTATTAGTAAGATTTAAATATTATACATGAATTTGATTTACGTATTTAAATTATGAATTATATTAGGCGGTATAAATAAAGGACAGGCATCCTTAGCCGTCTATCACACATGTCTAAATGGAGTGCACGAGCTTTGAGGCTATTTCTTCTGACCATCTACTTTCCCCAACCCCAAAATGGAAACCATTGAGAAAGGATTGGTCTCTCTTTCTAAGATAAGAATCTTTTCTAAAAGGGTCCATACATAAAAGGATCAACCATTGCTTTTCCGTCCTATCCTCGTGCTCCTCACAGGGGTTGACGCTCTTTAGATGATTTACATATTCACATAAATCATGTATGCTATTCATAATTACCAAAACTCCATAATTGACCCACTTTGTTTTTTATCAGAAACATGGTAATTAAGTTTGTATTCGAAAGGTTGTGCAAAACCACTCATTACAAAAAGGAGAGCCTAGGAGCTGAAATAGATTTCATAGTGGAGATTAAGTAAATTCCCAGTCTGGCTCTGTAATAGCTTCTGATTTGCTGCATAATATTTGTAACTACAAGGGAGGGATAAACCCTTACAAACTAGAAATTTAACAAGATGCAAAAAAAATTCAAACTTTCAAAAAAGGAGGTACCAACTCATCGAAGGAGGTTTCTCTTCTAACCATAATTTTGCTGCTGAACAAAGGTTTCCTCAACAATGTTTAGGTCGACAGAGGGGGATTCCTAGCAGTGGTTGCACTGTGACTTCCTGGCCATCTTCAAAATTTCCCCGTTTATAATATCCACTATCCCCATCAGTTCAATCAATTTGTGTTTCTTTTTTATCGAGATAATATATTATTAGTAAGATTTAAATATTATGCATGAATTTGCTTTACATATTTGAAGTATGAATTATATTAGGTGATATCAATAAAGGAAAAGCATCCTTAGCCATCTAACACGCATATGTCTGAATGGAGTGCACGAGCTTCGAGGCTGTTTCTTCTGACCATCTACTTTCCTCAACCCCAAAATGGAAACCCTTGATAAAGGATCGATTGCTCTTTCTGAGATAAGAATCTTTTCAAAAGGGTCCATACTTATAAGGACCACTCGTTTCTTTTCTATCCTATCCTCGTGCTCCTTGCAGGGGTTGACGCTATTTAAATTATTTACATCTTCAAATAAATCATATATGTTATTCAGAATTACCAAAAATCCACCGTCGACCGACTTTTTTTTTTAACAGAAACATGGTAATTAAGTTTTTATTCATAAGCCTGTGTATACCCATTCATTACAAAAAGGAGAGCCTGGGAAAAGAAATAAATTTTAAAGTGGAGATTAAGTTGTTAAATTTTCTGAATTTACTTCAATCTGATCTAGGATCTTAACTGAGAGAACAACATGTACAGCATATCTACAGCATATCAATCATGGAGACAATAATGCAAGCACACACAAGAGACACAAAGATTTACTTGGGGAAAACCATAAAGGTGAAAAACCCCAATAACTTCCTCAGAGATAGATAGAGAAATGATACAACCAACCAATAGAGATAGCCATAACCTAGCAGCAATCCTCCTCCTCCATAAGTGCGCCTCTCCTCCTTGAGAGCATGTGTGTGAAGTGAGTGAGTAAATAGAGTGCCTCCCGCACTCTATTTATACTTGACTTGACTTGCCTTTTTACCTAACTCATGTCGGCTCGAACTTAACCACATAACATAATGCTGAGTGGGCCGACCCCCAATAGGGTGGTCTAATAACCCTTTGACCCACATGGCCGACCCCCAATAGGGTGGTCTAATAACCCTTTGACCCACATGACTTATACAGGGCCGACCCCAAACAAGGTGGTCTAATAACCCATCAAGTATAAGTTACGACACTTACAATATAAATGACGACACTTCCTTATAGAGGAATAATACCATCTCTATAGGAATACAATATACATATATGTGAAATACATTCCGAAGTTACATATACATCAACACTCCCTCTTAACTAGGAAGGTATTTCTCAGCACAGTTCTTCTAGCACAAGTCATCTTCTCTGGATCATCGTCACTGGATAATCGTCATCGAGTCATCATCATCGTCACTGCTGCTGCTATCTCAATCAATCTCTGAATCTACTCGTCATAGGAAGTTCTACAGAGCCAGTCCTTTTTCATACTGGATGTAGGCCCACCACCTGCAGGTCTTCGTCATCACTGGCCATACTGTGGAATCCTCAGGACTTATTACGTGCGTCACAAAACCTCGAAAGAGCATCCCAGGATGTTACGGGTACACAACTCCGACCTGTAGGATCTCCCAGGGCGCTATTACATGTGACCCCACCACAAAACCTCGCAAGAGCATCTCAGGATGTTACGGGTACACAACTCCGACCTGAAATCTCCCAGGGCACAAATTACATGTGGTCCACCACAAAACCTCGCAAGAGCATCTCAGGATGTTACGGGTACACAACTCCGACCTGAAATCTCCCAGGGCAACGAATTACATGTGGTCATGGCAAAACCTCGCAAGAGCATCTGCCAGATATCCCAGGGCGCTATTATATGCCATAGGCAAAACCTTGAAAGACTATCTGCAGATCTCCCAGGGCAACGAATTACATGTCCTCCCAGAGCAAAACCTCGAAAGAGCATTTGCCAGATGTCCCAGGGCACCGAATTACATGCCATAGGCAAAACCTCGAAAGACCATCTGCAAATCTCCCAGGGCAACGAATTACATGCTCATCTGCACAACCTGATCCACGGCCATAGAGTATCAACCTGATACTCACCATACATCATCCTGATGTATCCATGATCATCCTGATCATCATCACTGCAACGTCCTGCTGCATGTCATCTGGAGCAACATCCTGAAGCTCGTCATCTATGATCATCCTGATCATCACTGCAACATCCTGCTGCATGATCCACCTGATCATCAATGCATCTACCTGATGCATACCAAGTATCATACATGATCCTCCTGATCATCAATGTATCCACCTGATACAAATACATGATACATATCATCATACATGGTCCTCCTGATCATCAATGCATCTACCTGATGCATACCAAGTATCATACATGATCCTCCTGATCATCAATGTATCCACCTGATACAAATACATGATACATATCATCATACATGATCCTCCTGATCATCAATGCATCTACCTGATGCATACCAAGTATCTACCTGATACATATCATCATACATGATCCTCCTGATCATCAATGTATCCACCTGATACAAATACAAATACATGATACATATCACCATACATGATCCACCTGATCATACAATGTATCCACCTGATACATATACAGATATATGGTCCAAGCATCCAACATGATGCATACATACATACATAAAATGATCCAACTGATCATATCCAAGCAGAAACCAGAACATCATCCTGATGCTCATCATCCAGCGCTTACATCCACAGCCATGTGAAGGATCCTCCTTCCAACATGCTTGGAATGGCTTCAGCAAATGTGTCCATCACTTCTTCCTCGAAGTATCCTTGATCTGAAGCACGCCAAGCCTCTCTCTGAAGTACTCGAACTTCACCCTGGCTAGTGGCTTCATCAGCACATCTGCAATCTGCTCGTCCGTCGCAACATACAGGAGCTTCACAGCTCCTCTCTGCACCATATCCCTGATATAGTGATATTTGATCTCTATGTGTTTCAACCTGTCATGAAACACTGGGTTCTCGGACAGCTTCACACAACTCTGGTTATCACAGAAGATAGCAGTAGCCTCCAACGGGAGATCAAATAACTCAGATAGTAGCTTCCGTAGCCATACTGCCTCACAACTAGCTGAACAGGCTGCAACATACTCTGCCTCAGCTGTACTCAGTGCTACGCAGGACTGCTTCCTGCTAAACCAAGAGATCACACCTGATCCCATACTGAAGCAGCACCCAGATGTGCTCTTCCTGTCTGCAGCACTGCCAGCCCAATCTGAATCAACATAACCTTCCAGGTTAAACTTTTGATTCGCCTCATACCTGAGCCCATAATCCACTGTACCCTTCAGGTACCTCAGAACATGCTTTACAGTAACCAGGTGAACACTTCTCGGATCCGTCAGGAACTGGCTCAATGTGTTCACAGCAAAGAAAATGTCTGGTCTCGTGTTCGTCAGGTACATCAAGGACCCAATCATCTGACGATACATAGAGACATCAACTAACTCAGATGAAGCATCACATAGAAGCTTCAGATTCGATGCCATAGGTGTGGCCATGGCCTTGCAATCCATCATCCCGAACCTCTTTGGGATCTCTACTGCATACTTCCCTTGTCCAAGGAAGATTCTATCTGCACTTTGCCACACCTCCATGCCAAAAACAAATAGTGCATCATCCCCAAGTTCTTCATCTCGAACTCGGTAGTAAGCTTCCGCTGCGTGTCGGCAATCAATCTATCTTCACCATACCAAGTTCTGGGAGCTTGCTTCAAGCCATACAAGGCTTTCTTCAATCTGCATACATATGACTCCCTGTCAGGTCTTGGGACTGCATCCCAAACATCTTCTTCATGATCTACGGATCATGGCATTCCATTTCTTCATCCCAGATCCTGGGAACTTCAATATCTTCAATAGATATCTTTCTTGCTGGAACAAATGTTGTAGTCCTTTTGTAGGAGATGGCATATGATCTTTCCTACACAACAAGTTAAATTGCATGATTAGAAAACATCTTATAGTTTTCAGAACAAATTCTTACACATAAAGAAATATGCCATACAGTCATGCAATTATCTTAGCCAATGCTTCAATACAACATTTATCCATATCCTGTAACTTTCTAGATGCCTTCCAATCTCTACCAGAACATTGTTAAGAGTGTGCACAGCTCCCAACATGTCAGCAAAGAGGTTTCATTCTAGATAAGTAGCAATGGAATGTTGTACAGTGCCATAGGCTACTTACCCATGCATATTAGTAGTATACTGTTCATCAATGCAATTATTCTAATATGCATAATACACAACCTAATTCTAGGAACATCAGTATATACATTATTGAACAGTATTATTTAAGAAATGACAATTCAAATACTTATCTTTGTTTGTTCGTTGGGTGGACTCCCTCTGAGTCTTTGCTTCCTTGCAGGAGCTGCTGGAGTCCTAATCTGAGGTAGCTTCTTCTACACCTTTCTGTTGTGAAATGTAGAGAGATGATCAACTCCCTCTGAATATCTGCATCCTTGCAGAAACTACTGAAGTGTGCTCCTTTGCTTTCTTGCAGGAACAACTAGAGTGTGCTCCTTTGCTTTCTGGCAGGAGCAACTGGAGTGTGCTCCCTCTTGATATTTGCTTCCTGAATTACCTGTTCTTGAACTCATATTCATCCTTGGTCCCTATGCATGCTTATTAGTATCATGAATGTGTTATCCTTGTGATCTCATATAAAATCATACATTCATTAGTATACTATTAAAACACAATAATCTCAAGCATGTATAGTCATGATCATTTCAAACAGAAATAATAAGCATGAGCATTCAAGGATTCTTATGGTTAGTCAAATCATAAGAAACATAACATGTCTAAACCTGTAATTACTCAAGCCTATGACTCTTCAGGTTAGTTGAATCATCAATCAAGATAAGATATAAAATGCATAAAACCTGTGATTATTCAAGCCTATACTTTCATGATTCTTCTGGTTAGTCATATCATCAATTATAATAATATACATCCAACCATGATTATTCAAACCTATGACTTCATGAATAATTATTATCAACAACAGTATAAGATCCTAACACAAGGTAGGATTTTAGCTTGATATAGGAAAAACATACCTGGATTAGCATGCTAGCTATTTATGTCTAACATACCCGCATAATGTCTTCTGGTTCTCTTTAGTGACTTGTGCTAGTAACCTGCATGTCTCATAAGTTAACCATTATAAAACTAAGTTATACATACCTCGAGAATGGATCTTCTATGAGATCCATGGCAATGGATGAATCTTTGTCCTCATGATCATATGTTCTTGAACTAGAACATGATTTGTCTTCTTGGTGTACCTTTCATGTTAGTAGACAACATAAAACTCATACAACATCACAATGTGTTAGTACAAACATAAGTTTCATACTCCTAATAAATGAATGACTTCTATCATGCATTCATAATTTTATTAAGGTGATATGACAAGTCTAAAATCAAGATTGTACTAACCGTGATAATATGAAGACAAGCATACCATAAACTTAATTATGAACAAATCTCAAAACATACCTCGATGAGTCATACCTATCGAGATCACTTGTAATCTTCTTATGTAAGGCCTTAGCCTCATCTCCCTCTGAAACAGGAACTTCTTCACTTATGCAAGTGATTAACCCAATCCACTTGATTTGAAAGAACTGGACCTTGAGCTGGATATGGGTTTGTCAGAGAAACCCCAAAAATTCAAACTTTGAATTTCAAACTTCTGATAGGATAGAAATATGTGCCTTGATGAGCTGATCAAGTTGGTATATTCAGAATTTGAAAACTGCAAAGTTTCACTCCTCAATTTTGCCTTTGAAACTTCTAGATTCACTGGACGTGACCCTGAACTGGGGTTTGATGAAGCCCACTCTTTTGCCCCATCAAAATGTTTGATCCAAAGCTCTAAGCTTCTATTTTTCTGAGGAGCTTCCAGCCGTGGTCACAGATTTCAAAAATTCCAATTTTTACAGAAGCCCTAATTTTCCACTTTTCTGATCAAAGTCCCGAACTAGGGTCTAATCAAGCCCGACCTTCTGCCCAACCAAAAATTCTGATCTTGGTCTCTAAATTTCTATTTTGATGAGTAGCATCCAGCCGTGGTCTCCGATTACAAAAATTCTAACTTTCTCCAAAGCCCTAAATTCCGGAAGCCATGAATGAAGGTACCAAAAAATAATTCTGTTTTGACAGAAATATGTACCAGATTGTTTCTGGTGTAACTCCGAAATTTTTGATCCACAGGGTCTAAAAAAGTTTCTTGAGATAGCCTGACCTGTTATCTTTCCATCCTGACAGGTCTGACCTTAATTGGATTCTCTGAGAGAGAGATATGCCAAATGTCGCAACGTGACCTGTTTTGGGATAAAACAGGAGAGCGAACTTGTACGGCGTTCCACGTGTCACTGTTTTAACTTCAGCCTCTGAAAAATTTTTCTGAGATAGTGCAGACTGTATACTACCTGTCACTTTTTACGAAATTTCATTTGGAGCTTCCTAGCCCAAGATATGACCTTTTTCCCAAGGTCACCTGATTTTGACTCAGATCTGGAAGAGGCAGAAACCCTATATTGTACAGATCATAAATCACAAAGTACAACGAATTAGAGGTTTTCCTTTGGACACAAGATACCTGGAGATCTTAGCTTCGGCCTGTAACAATTTCAGATCCGAAAAATTCGCCAAAATGGATTTATAGCGAAAGTGCTACGATGACTTGTTTTTGCTATATCAAGCCCTAGCATCGTAAGTGCAACAAGTGTCATACATGCCATATCATGCCTTCTTTCAGGCTAGCTCTGATACCATGTTAAATTTTCTGAATTTACTTCAATCTGATCTAGGATCTTAACTGAGAGAACAACATGTACAGCATATCTACAGCATATCAATCATGGAGACAATAATGCAAGCACACACAAGAGACACAAAGATTTACTTGGGGAAAACCATAAAGGTGAAAAACCCCAATAACTTCCTCAGAGATAGATAGAGAAATAATACAACCAACCAATAGAGATAGCCATAACCTAGCAGCAATCCTCCTCCTCCATAAGTGCACCTCTCCTCCTTGAGAGCATGTGTGTGAAGTGAGTGAGTAAATAGAGTGCCTCCCGCACTCTATTTATACTTGACTTGACTTGCCTTTTTACCTAACTCATGTCGGCTCGAACTTAACCACATAACATAATGCTGAGTGGGCCGACCCCCAATAGGGTGGTCTAATAACCCTTTGACCCACATGGCCGACCCCCAATAGGGTGGTCTAATAACCCTTTGACCCACATGACTTATACAGGGCCGACCCCAAACAAGGTGGTCTAATAACCCATCAAGTATAAGTTACGACACTTACAATATAAATGACGACACTTCCTTATAGAGGAATAATACCATCTCTATAGGAATACAATATACATATATGTGAAATACATTCCGAAGTTACATATACATCAACATAAGTAAATGCCCAGTTTGTATCTGTAATAGTTTCTAATTCGCTGCCTAGTATTTGTAACTACAAGGGAGGGATAAACCTTACAAATTGGAAATTTAACAAGATGTAGAAAACAATTCAAACTTTCACAAAAGGAGGTACCAACTCATCGAAGGAGGGATCTCTTCTAACCATAATTCTGCTGTTGAACAGAGGTTTCCTAATCAATTCTCATGTCCACAGAGGGGAATTCCTAGCAGTGGCTACACTGTAACTTCCTGGCCATCTTCAAAATTTCATATTTTATAATATCCACTATCCCCATCGGTTCAATCAAATTGCATTCTTCTTTTATCGAGATAATATATTATTAGTAAGATTTAAATATTATACATGAATTTGCTTTACGTATTTGAATTATGAATTATATTAGGAGTTACCAATAAAGGATAGGCGTCCTTAGCTTTCTAACATGCATATGTCTGAATGGAGTGCACGAGATTTGAGGCTCTTTCTTCCGAGCATCTACTTTCGCCAACCCCAAAATGGAAACCCTTGAGAAAGGATTAACTGCTCTTTTTGAGATGAGAATATTTTCTAAAAGGGTCCATACATATAAGGATCAACCGTTTCTTTTATGTCCTGTCCTCGTGCTCCTCGCAGGGGTTGATTCTATTTAAATGATTTACATCTTCACATAAATCATATATGTTATTCAGAATTACCAAAACTCCACAATCAACCTACTTTTTTTTTAACAGAAACAGGGTAATTAAGTTTGTATTCAAAAGGCTGTGCATAGCCATTCATTACAAAAAGGAGAGCCTGGGAGCAAAAATAGCTTTCACAGTGGAGATTAAGTAAATTCCCAGTCTGCCTCTGTAATAGTTTCTGATTTTCTACCTAGTATTTGTAACTAGAAGGGAGGGATAAACCCCTACAAACTGGAAATTTAACAAGATGCATTAAAAAATTCAAACTTTCCAAAAAGGAGGTACCAACTCATCGAAGGAGGGAGCTCTTCTAACCATAATCCTACTGCTGAACAAAGTTTTCCTCAGCAATTCTCATGTCTACAGATAGGGATTCCTGGCAGTGGTTGCACTGTGACATCTTGGCCATCTTCAAAATTTCCTCTTTTATAATATCTGTTGTCCCCATCAATTCAATCAAATTGCGTTCCAAATAATCAATTCTCGAGTTCTGACAGGTTAATTATTGAGATATATACCTCATGTCATCGGTTGACTCTCTGTGCACTTTGATACCCAAGCAGAATGCCTCATAAACCTTTCACAGGTGTTTTTTGAAGTCTTCCACACTTTACTTTAGGAATTCCATTTTGTCTGCAAGGCCCACCATTGAACTGAGAGCAGAGATTTGAGAAGGGGTCAAACCGTCCTATTTCCCTGACAAAGAGATTGGAAAAACAAAAGGACTGGAATCTGAGCTGAGTGGATGTGATAAAATGTCATGTCAAACAGTGAAGGAGAGGTTGTCAAAGCCGTAAAGAAACCCAGGAGGAAAAAGGTTTGCTGAGAGGTCTGAAATGCTTGGAGGGTTCGTCATACTTCCAACATTAGGGCCACTTAAAAAGGGAACAAGAACCTCATTAAATATAGGAGCGTGGATACCGCTGACGAAGGGACATGCACTGCTTAAAAAGGGAACATGATCCTCATTAAATGTAGGAGCATGGATACTGTCGCCGAAGGGATGTGCATGGGTGTGGCCATAAATTTTATAATTCCAATGGGGAGATTAACCCCTTGTTTGGATTCTTCGTCGGCTTGCTTGTTGTTTACCCTAAGTATGTAGAAATAGAGTACCTATTGATGTATATGTAACTTCGGAATGTATTTCACATATATGTATATTGTATTCCTATAGAGATGTTATTATTCCTCTATATGGAAGTGGTTGTATTCCTATAGAGATGTTATTATTCCTCTATACGGAAGTGTCGTCATTTATATTGTAAGTGTCGTAACTTATACTTGATGGGTTATTAGACCACCTTGTTGGGGTCGGCCCTGTATAAGTCATGTGGGTCAAAGGGTTATTAGACCACCCTATTGGGGGTCGGCCATGTGGGTCAAAGGGTTATTAGACCACCCTAGTGGGGGTCGGCCCAGTCAGCATTATGTTAAGTGGTTAAGTTGAGGCTGACCTAGTTGAGTAAAGGTCAAGTCAAGTTAGTGTATAAATAGAGAGTGTGTCTCTCTCATTTTACACATTCTATTCTCTCACTAACACTTTGGAGAGTGGCGCACTTGTGGAGGAGGAGGCTCTGCTGCTAGGAGAAGACTATCTCTTGTATTCTGGTTGTATCATTGCTCTATCTATCTCTGAGGAAGTTATCGGGGTTTTTCACCTTTATGGTTTTCCCCAAGTAAACTCTGTGTCTCTTGTGTGCTAGCATTATTGTGTCCATGATTGATATGCTATAGATTTGTTGTACATGTTGTTCTCTCAGTTAAGATCCTAGATCAAATTGAAGTAAATTCTGAAAATTTAACAGTACCTAGAGGGAGGATACTATCTTATTGATCCTCCTATGCATTATATTACATCTGGAATTACCTTTAGGTGTCGCTTTCCTCATTTTTTGGATGACGTGTTTGGAGTCTCCAAAAACCTTGAGTGTATTGATGTTGAGAGTTGAGATAATTTCCATGGAATAGTAGAGTGCTAACCATTTTGATTCATTGTTGGTTTTCTTTCTCCTCAACATATACTTACAACACCCTGATATAGAACAACTTGAGGAAAGGGTGGCCGCTCTTTCTATCAGAAAAATTCCACTTTTAAGCAAATTGTTTAAAGGAAAAATCCTACGAAATTTGTGTTTAGGGTGCCGATATCCTTCGAAATTTGAAGCAAAGTTTGTATGCAAATTGTGTTTAATGTGCCTATGTATACTTTTCCCACTTTTATAAAGAACCCCTGAGGGAAGGAGAGGATGCTCTTTCTCGTCAGCATCTACTTCCAACACCCCAACATAGAACAATTTGATGAAAGAGCGTTCTCTCTTTCTCTAAGAAATTTTTGGCTCACCAGCAAACTCTTTGAAGTAAAATTACTATGAATTTTGTTGTTAGAATGATGATATCTACATTCCCCACCCCAAAATAGAACCCATGGAGGAAGGAGATAATTCTTTTTCTCCTCGGTATCTATTTTCAACACCCCAAAATAGCACATATTGAGGAAAAAGCGGTCACCTCTTGCTCTGAGAAAATTTCTACTTCCCAGCAAACTTGTTAAAAACAAAGTTCCTATCAAATTTGTGATTAAGGTACTACCTACTTTCCTCACACCTTAAAAATAACACCTAGAGGAAGGAACATACTCTCTTTCTCCCCAGCATATACTTTCATTATCCCAAAATTAAAGAACATGAGGGAAGAGCGACCTCTCTTTCTCTGAGAAAATTTCCACTTTCCAGCAAACTGTTTCAAGCAAATTCTTATGAAATTTATGTTTAATGTACCAATATCTACTTTCCATGCCCCTAAAAAATACGTCTAGAGAAATGAACGAATTCTCTTTCTCCTCACCAGATTCTTTCAAAACCCCAAAATAGAACAACTTGAAGAAAGAGCGGCCACTCTTTCTCTGAGAATATTTCCACTTGATAGCAAATTGTTTAAAGAAAAGTTTCCTATGAAATTTGTGATTAACGTACTATCTAATTTCCTTGCCCCTTAAAAAGAACCCCTAGAGGAAGGAGCATACGTTCCTTATCCCCAACTTATACTTTCATTAGCCCAAAATAGAAGAACATGAGGAAAACGCGGCCTCTCTTTCTCTGAGAAAATTTCCACTTTCCAGCAAACTGTTTCAAGCAAATTTCTACAAAATTTATGTTTAATGTGTCGATATCTACATTTCCCACCCATAAAAAATAATGCCTGGAGAAAGGAACGCACACTCTTTCTCCTGAACAGATTCTTTCAAAACCAAAAAATAGAACAACTTGAAGAAATAGTGGCCTCTCTTTCTTTGAGAATATTTCCACTTTCCAACAAACTATTTTAAGCAAATTTCCTATCAAATTTGTGATTAAGGTACTATCTACTTTCATCACCCATTAAAACAACCCCTGGAGTAAGGAGTAGATGCTCTTTCTCCCCAGCATATACTTTCATTATCCCTAAATAGAACAACATGAGGAAAGAGTGGCCTCTCTTTCTCTGAAAATTTTTCCACTTTCCAATAAACTGTTTAAAACAAATTCTTGCAAAATTTATGTTTAATGTCCCCATATCTACTTTCCCCACCCCTAAAAAAGAATTTCTGGATAAAGGAACGCCCACTCTTTCTCCTCACCAGATTCTTTCAAAACCCCAAAATAGAACACTTGAAGAAAGAGTGACCACTCTTTCTCTAAGAATATTTCCACTTTCCAGCAAACTGTTTAAAGCAAAGTTTCTATCAAATTTGCGATTAAGGTACTATATACTTTCCCCAATCCTTAAAAAGAACCCCTAGATGAAGGATCAGATGCTCTTTCTCCCCAGCATATACTTTAATTAGCCCAAAATAGAACAACATGAGGAAACACCAACCTTTCTTTCTCTGAGAAAAATTCAACTTTCCAACAAATTGTTTCAAGCAAAGTCCTATGAAATTTATGTTTAATGTGTCGATATCTACTTTCCCCATCCTAAAAAAGAACACCTAGAGAAAGTAACGACCTCTCTTTCTCCTCACAAGATTCTTTCAAAACCAAAAAATAGAACAACTTGAAGAAAGAGAGGCACTATTAAATTTCACTTTCTTTAAGTGTATGTAGGGAAATATGTAATGTATGACTCATATCTAGTAATATTTTATTTAGAATTTGTTTAATGAAACGTTGAGTTAATTTATTATTGTCTTGATTGAAGAGTAATTTTTTTAATTAAATCCGTTCATGCTAGAAGGGTGGTATGAATATATAACCTTCAACCTAAAATTAAGTTCAGTCCTTCAAATTTGATCCCTGATACCTATTCCAAAAGTTTATATAACTTAAATCCATATGCTTATATTGAAATGGTACCATTAATATCCTTAATATTCATTTATACAATCTTGACACTAATTTTTGTTGAGATATTGTAACTTCAAAGAATATTATAATTGTACTTTATTATTCCGGAGATGTTTCATTCCTCCATAAAGATCTTATTGTATATCCGGATATGTTTATTCCTCCGTCGGAGTGTGGTAACTTGGGTTATTAGACTTCCCTAGTGGGGGTCGGCCCTGTATTTGTTATGTGGGTCAAAGGGTTATTAGACCACCCTAGAGGGGTCGGCCCAGTCAGTTGTAGTGGGGTATTTAACCCATTGTTTAAATACGAGCCTACGTGTACTTGTGTAAAATATATGTCAGTGTAGTGTATAAATAGAGGAGGTGTGTTCCTCATTTGACACACACACTCACTTGAGGATAGCGCACTTGTGGAGGAGAGGTCTGCTATTGTGGAGGAGGAGATCATGTCTCAGGGTTTCATCTTTGTATATTGCTGGTCATCTATATTGAGGAAGCTTTGCTAGGTTTTCTACCCCATGAGGGTTTCCCAGGATAAATCTCTGTCTCTTGTGTTTATGCTATGCTTGTTGTTTCTTCAGTGATCCTGTATATGCTATTATTGAGAAATGGAATGTAATGCTGCTATTTTCTGTCTTAGCATATTAAATCTTAACATGGTATCAGAGCTAACCTGAAGGAAGACAAGGTATGGCACTTACGACACTTGCTTTACTTACGATAATTTGAAGGTTAGGGTTTTACATAGCAAAAACCAGTCTTCGTGGAACTTTCGCTATAAATCCATTTCTGCGAAGGTTGAGGGTCTGAAACGTTTACAGGTCGAAGATAACATCCCTAGGTACCTTGTATCCAAAGGGTACCCTCAGATTCGTTGTACTTTATGAGTTATGATCAGTACAAGTTAGGGTTTTTGCCTCTTCCAGATCTCAGTCAAAATCAGGTAACCTTGGAAAAAAGGTCATAACTTGGGATAGGAAGCTCCAAATGAAATTTCGTAAAAAGTGACAGGTAGTACACAGACTGTACTATCTCAGGAAACTTTTTCATAGGCCGAAGATGAACCAGTGACACGTGGAACGCCATACAAGTTTGCTCTCCTGTTTTATCCCATAAACAGGTCACGTTGCGACACTTGGCATAACTCTCTATCAGAGAGTCCAATTGAGGTCAGACCTGTCAATATGGAAAGATAACAGGGCGGGCTATCTCAGGAAAAGTTTTTAGAGGCCGAAGTTCAAACAGTGACACGTGGTACGCCGTACAAGTTCGCTCTACTGTTTTATCCCATAAACAGGTCACATTGCGACACTTGGCATAACTCTCTCTCAGATGGAAAGATGACAGGTCAGGCTGGAAAGATGACAGGTCAGGCTACTGCAAAAAAAGGGTTTCAGACCCTGTGGAGCAAAAATTTCAGAGTTATAGCAGAAACAATCAGGTGCATATTTCTGTCAAAACAAAATTATTTTTCGAGCACCTTTATTCATGGCTTCCGGAATTTAGGGTTTCGGAGAAAGTTAGAATTTTTGGAATCGGAGTCCACGGCTGAATGCTACTAAGGAAAATCGAAATTTAGAGACCAAGATCGAATTTTTTGGTTGGGTGGAAGACCGGGCTTGATCAAACCCCAGTTCGGGATTTTGATCGGAAAGATGGAAAATTAGGGCTTCAGCAAAAGTTGGAATTTTTGAAGTCTGTAACCACAGCTGGAAGCTCCTAAGAAAAATAAGAGTTTAGAGCCTTGGATCGAACCTTTTGTTTGGGTAGAAGGGTGGGCTTCATCAAACCCTAGTTCGGGATCCTGTCCAGAAGATCTAGAAGTTTCAAAGGCAATTTTGAGGGGTCAAATTTTGGAAATTCCAAAATTGAAGTATGCTAGTTTGATCAGCTCAGCAAGACATATTCTTTCATCCATTCAGAAGTGTGAAAGTCAAAGATTGAATTTTTAGGGTTTCTCTAGCAAACCCTAATCAAGCTCCAGATCAAGTTTCAGGGGGAGTTGAGGCTAAGGCCTTACATAAGAAGACTACAAGAAGTCTCGACAGGTATGACTTAAGGAGGCTCAGGTATGTCTTGAAATCTAATTCTTGATTAAGTTCATGACGTGTTTGTCTTCATATTATTTATTAGTACAATCTTGATTAATGTTAGAATTGTCTTATGACCCTAGTAACAGTATGAATGCATGTGAATGATCAAAGACATTCATTTATTAGGGCTATATGATTGTACTAATGCATTATGATGTTTTGTGAGGTTGATGTTGCCTGCTAACAAGATACAGGTACATCACAAAAGACAAATCAGGTTCCATGACCATGAAAACATGAAGACAAAGACTCATCCATAATATTTGTTCTACTTACGAGGTATGTATGACTTTGTTATATTATGCTTAACCTATGAGACATGCAGTTTCTAGCTCAGGATCTCTAAATCATTGAAGAGATTGTTTAGGTATGTTGTACATAACTAAGTAGGTATACTAATCCAGGTATGTTTCCCATGAATCTTACCTTGTGTTAGGATCCCTTATGTAAGTATACTTGGTATGATTGGTTATGCTTATTCATAAAGTTAGTAATCAAGGGATTATGCATATTATGTCTTTTATCTTGATTGATGATATGCATGAGTAAAAGAAGACTTCCCTGAAATCTTGAATACTAATGTTTATTAACTATAATCATGACTATACATTTTCAAGATTTTTTAGAACTATAATGTTTTGATAACATTTAGAACATACTAATGGGTGTATGTTTGTGTATGAGATCATGAGGATGACACTTGAACATGCACAGTGGTACAGAATGAATAGAAGTTCAAAAGACATACAGAAGATCAAGCGGGAGGCAACCACACAAACATAAAAGATAAGTATTTGAGTTGTTATTTGAAATAGTAAATGATATTGCTTGTAATAGGTTGTATGCATATTTGTATTCCTAGAATATATGATGCTGAGTGTAAACATTCATAGAGCATTGAACAGTATACTACTAATATGCATATGATTGGTAAGTTGGACAAACATTCCATTGTTGCTTGTCTAGAATGAAACCTCTTTGCTGACATGCTGAGAGCTGTGCACACTATCGATAGTATGTTCTGGTAGAGATGGAAGGCATCTAGATAGCCACTGTATGCATACAGGATATGGGAAAGTGTTGTGCCAAAGTATTGGTCAAAATAGTTGCATAACTATGTAAATGATATCTGTATGCATAATAGGTTATCATGTCAATATGATTTGATGATTATGAAGTATTACTAATAATGTACTTAATTTTGATTTGTAGGAAAGATCATGATGAATGATGAACACTGAACAAGCGATGGATGTTAAATGTTGATGTATATGTAACTTCGGAATGTATTTCATCTGTATATTATATTTATATTTATTGTACCCTTATAAGAGATGTGTTATTCCTCTATAAGGAAGTGTCGTCATGTGGATTGACAAGTGTCACAAGTGTGTGTACTTGCCGATGGGTTATTAGACCACCTTATGGGGTCGGCCCTAATTAATATATAATATAATGTGGATGTACTCAAGTAGACAAGTCGGCCCCAGTAGGTCACTGGGCAAAAAGGTGAGTATAAATAGAGATAGGAGATCTCTATTTTACTCACTCGGAAAAGTATCTATCTCTCTCTCTGGAAAGTGGCGCACTAGTGAGGAGGAGGAGGATCATCTGCTAGGAGACTATCTCTGTATTATTTGGTTGTATTTTGGTTGAGCCATTGCTCTCTCTATCTCTGAGGAAGTTGTGGGGTTTTTCACCTTAGGGTTTTCCCCACGGAAACTCTGTGTCTCTTGTCTCTATGCTTTTGATTCTTATGATGCTTGTGATGCTTGTCATATTGTGATTGTCATGCATTGATATACTGTAGATGTTATTCTCTCAGCAAAGATCCTATAGTATTGTGATTTAATACTGAAAATTCAACATGGTATCAGAGCTTAACTGAGAAGAAGACATTTTGCAGTGACGGAAGCTTGTATTGCTTGTTTATTGGGTTTCTCTCCACAGATTTTTGAAATTCAGTATAGTAGATTGGAACTACTCATCAAGGCGCATCTTTCTGTCCAATCATATTTCAGTTCCGAGCATTTTCAGTTTTGGCCCTAAAAATTAGGGTTTCCACAAAAATAGGCATTTCTGGAAACAGAAGGTACAGCTGGAAGCTCCTTGCAAAAATCGAAGGTTTGAGCTTTGGATCGAGATTTTTGGCTGGGTAGATCTCCGGGAAACTCAAACCCTAATTCAGGGCTCTCCCTAGTGAACCCGGGAGGACAAAAAGGCAATTTTGAAGGACAAGACTTTGCTGATCTCAAATTCTAAATGTACTAGGCTGATCAGCTCTCCAAGGCGCATCTTTCTATCCTTTCGGAATTTTGAAAGTCACATTTTGAATTTTTAGGGTTTCTCTGACAAACCCTAATCCGGGACCAGATCCAGTTTTCAGCACTTCAAGTGGTAAGTTCTAAATCTTTTCTATTTCCATTTGAAGTACTCTTAAAGATGTCTCTTCACACCAAGCTTGAGGATAAGCTTGAAGGGGCTGATAACTTCCGAGCCTGGAAGTATAGGATTGGGCTAATCCTGGAAGAGAATGAGTTGGACTCATATGTGAAAGAAGACATCCCTATCCCAGAGGATGAAGAGGCCAAGGTATTGCACAAGAAGAACTTGGTCAAGGCAAAGAGAATCATTGCTGATTCTATCAAAGACCATCTCATACCCCATGTGTCTTCTCTCAAGACACCCAAAGAGATGTTTGAATCTTTGACCAAGCTATTTGAAGGAAAGAACATAAATCGGAAGATGACCCTGCGGAACCAATTGAAAGCAGTAAAGTTTCAGAATGGGGAAACCATTCAATCCTACTTTTCAAGGGTCTCTCAGATCAAGGAACAATTAGAAGTAGTAGATGAAATGGTGGAGAATGGTGAAGTGGTGATGACCACTCTAAATGGCCTACCCAGGTCATGGGATTCCTTTATTCAAGGAATTTGTGCAAGGAAGAAGTTGATCTCCTTCAGTAGACTTCGGGAAGAATGTTCTCAAGAAGAAGCTAGGCTTATAGCTCGTGAGGAAAAGATGGGAGGTGAAGATCAAGCTCTTGCAGCTCACACCAAAAGAAGCAAAACCAAGAAGGATCACCCTCACCCCAAAAGATTCCATCAAAAGAATAAGAAGGACCTAAGATGCTTCACATGCAATGAGAAGGGTCACTTTGCTTCAGATTGTCCCAAGAACAAAAGGGATAATAAGAACAACTCCAGTAAGAAGAAGAAAGGTAGCAAAAGAAGGTTTCATGCCCATGCTGCCGAAGATGATGAACCTCCAAAGAAGAAGGCTAGGGCAGAAAGTAGTAGTGATGATGACTCATCAAGTGAAGAAGAATATGTTCTAATTTCCGCTCTTACAGGTACCATCTCCCATGGATGTAATGATTGGTTGATTGATAGTGGGGCTTCCAAACACATGACTGGGTTCAAGGAATCATTTGTGAACCTTTCTGAACATGAATCACCCCATAAGGTGAAACTTGGGGATGATTATCAATATCCAATCAAAGGAAGTGGTGAAGCCTCTTACAACTTAGATTCTGGAAAATCTCTGAAGATGAAGGAAGTTCTCTATGTACCTGGGCTCAAGAAGAACTTACTCTCCATCTCTGCTCTAGATGCAAAAGGTATGAGGGTTGCATTTGTTGATGGCCAAGTACTAATGTGGCCAAAGGGAAAGACTATAGATGATGCAGTAGTGATTGGAGAGCAAGAGGGAGGCTTGTATAAATTAAAGGGTCAACCTGAACATGCCATGGTACATGAATCCATGGAGCCAAGTGAACTTTGGCATAGGATACTTGCTCACATGCACTATAGAGCACTTCCAATTGCAAGCAAGGCTGTAGAAGGTCTTCCTGAAATCAAGACCAAACATGAAGGGGTTTGCAAAGGATGTGCAAAAGGTAAGAACACTAAGAAGTCTTTCCCAAGCAGTGAAAGCAAGGCAAAAGACATCCTGGAAACCATCCACTCAGATGTATGTGGCCCCATGTCATCCAGTTCCCTAAGTGGGTATGTTTACTATGTATCATTTATTGATGACTTCTCCAGGAAGACTTGGGTATACTTCTTGAAGGGCAAAGATGAGGTGTTTGATAAATTCAAGGAATTCAAAAACTTGATGGAAAATCAAACTGACAAGAAAATCAAAACATTCAGATCTGACAATGGTGGAGAATTCACCTCAAATGACTTCAAGAAGCTTTGTAGTGATTCAAGGATTAAGAGGGAGTTGACTGCTCCATATAATCCTCAACAGAATGGAGTTGCAGAAAGGAAGAACAGAACTATCATGGAAGCAGCAAGGGCAATGTTGCATGACCAGGATCTTCCTATGCATCTTTGGGCAGAAGCAGCTAGAACAGCTGTATATGTGCAGAATAGAACACCCCACAAGATATTGGACAACAAGACACCAGAAGAAGTCTTTTCTGGTAAGAAACCTGAAGTCAGCCATCTCAGAATATTTGGTTGTCCAGTATACACTCATGTCCCAAAGGAGAAGAGGACTAAACTAGATCCTTCAGGAAAGAAGGGCATCTTTGTGGGTTATAGTGAAAGCTCGAAGGCTTACAGAATATATTTTCCAGGGTTCAAGAAGATTGATGTCAGCAGGGATGTAACATTTGATGAAAATTCAGCATTCATCAAATCAAGAAAGGCACCTATTGAAGATTATGAAGAACCTAAGGAAACAAGATTTCAAGACACTACCATGACTGATGCAGTTCCAGAAACTGCTCGTGAGTTTGAAGATCCACAAGAACCTGTAGATCCACCTCGTGAGGATAACTCTCACAAGAGGAAACCTGTATGGGCTAGAGAGCTCATTCATGATGCAGAAAGATTTGGCATTCCAGAAGAAGAACACAGAGCAAAGAAGAGAACCAGATCACACACCAGTTATGTTGCTTTACTCTGTGACATCATGAACAAAGAGCCTTCCAGTTATGAAGAGGCAGCAGAAAAGAAAGAATGGAAGGATGCTATGGTTGAGGAATATCAATCAATTATGAAGAATGATGTTTGGGATGTTGTCCCAAGACCTAAAGGGAAGTCTGTTGTGACTTCCAAGTGGATCTACAAAATCAAGCATGCTGCAGATGGCAGTGTGGAAAAATATAAAGCAAGATTCGTAGCTCGTGGTTTCTCTCAGAAGGAAGGAATAGACTATGAAGAAACCTTTGCACCTGTAGCCAGATATACTTCCATCAGAACAGTACTTGCCTTGGCCGCAGCAATGAAATGGAAGATACACCAGATGGATGTCAAGACTGCTTTCCTGAACGGTGTAGTAGAAGAAGAAGTATATGTGGAACAGCCACTCGGCTTTGAAATACATGACAGGGAATCTTATGTATGCAGATTGAAGAAAGCCTTGTATGGCTTGAAGCAAGCTCCCAGAACCTGGTATGGTAGGATGGACAGTTTCCTATCTAGTTTGGGCTTTACCAAGAGTAAAGCGGATTCCAACCTTTACTACAAGGTTGAGGAAGGGAATCCTGTAATTCTACTACTATATGTGGATGACCTATTTGTGACAGGAGATGACAGAATGATTGCAGATACCAAGAGGAAGCTTGCAGCTGAATTCGATATGAAAGATTTGGGAATGATGCACTATTTCCTAGGTATGGAGGTGTGGCAGAATGCAGGTGGGATCTTCCTTGGTCAAGGGAAGTACACAGTAGATATTCTGAAGAGATTTGGGATGATGGATTGCAAAGCCATGGCCACACCTATGGCATCGAATCTGAAGCTTCTTTGTGATGCTTCATCTGAGCCAGTTGATGTTTCTATGTATCGTCAGATTATTGGGTCCTTGATGTACCTGACGAACACGAGACCAGATATTTGCTTTGCTGTGAACACATTGAGCCAGTTCCTGACAGATCCGAGGAGTGTTCACCTAGTTGCTGTAAAGCATGTTCTGAGGTACCTGAAGGGTACAGTGGATTATGGGCTCAGATATGAGGCAAATCAAAAGTTTAACCTACAGGGTTATGTTGATTCAGATTGGGTTGGCAGTGCTGCAGATAGGAAGAGCACATCTGGGTGTTGCTTCAGTATGGGATCAGGTGTGATCTCTTGGTTTAGCAGGAAGCAGTCCTGCGTAGCACTGAGTACAGCTGAGGCAGAGTAGGTTGTAGCCTGTTCAGCTAGTTGTGAGGCAGTATGGCTACGGAAGCTACTGTCTGAGTTATTTGATCTCCCGTTGGAGGCTACTGGTATCTTCTGTGATAACCAGAGTTGTGTGAAGCTGTCCGAGAACCCAGTGTTTCATGACAGGTCGAAACACATAGAGATCAAATATCACTATATCAGGGATATGGTGCAGAGAGGAGCTGTGAAGCTCCTGTATGTTGCGACGGACGAGCAGATTGCAGATGTGCTGACGAAGCCACTAGCCAGGGTGAAGTTCGAGTACTTCAGAGAGAGGCTTGGCGTTATTCAGATCGAGGACACTTCGAGGAAGAAGTGACGGACACATTTGCTGAAGCCATTCCAAGCATGTTGGAAGGAGGATCCTTCACATGGCTGTGGATGTAAGCGCTGGATGATGAGCATCAGGATGATGTTCTAGTTTCTGCTTGATATGATCAGTTGGATCATTTTATGTATGTATGTACGCATCATGTTGGATGCTGGATATGATCAGTTGGATCATTTTATGTATGTATGTACGCATCATGTTGGATGCAGGATATGATCAGTTGGATCATGTGTATGTATTGTTTATGCATCATGTTGGATGCTTGGACCATGTATCTGTATATGTATCAGGTGGATACATTGTATGATCAGGTGGATCATGTATGGTGATATGTATCATGTATTTGTATTTGTATCAGGTGGATACATTGATGATCAGGAGGATCATGTATGATGATATGTATCAGGTAGATACTTGGTATGCATCAGGTAGATGCATTGATGATCAGGAGGATCATGTATGATGATATGTATCAGGTAGATACTTGGTATGCATCAGATAGATGCTTTGATGATCAGGAGGATCATGTATGATGATATGTATCAGGTAGATACGTGGTATGCATCAGGTAGATGCTTTGATGATCAGGAGGATCATGTATGATGATATGTATCATATATTTGTATCAGGTGGATACATTGATGATCAGGAGGATCATGTATGATACTTGGTATGCATCAGGAAGATGCATTGATGATCAGGTAGATCATGCAGCAGGATGTTGCAGTGATGATCATGATGATCATAGATGACGAGCTTCAGGATGTTGCTCCAGATGACATGCAGCAGGATGTTGCATTGATGATCAGGACGATCATGGTTGACGAGCTTCAGGATGTTGCTCCAGATGACTTGCAGCAGGACGTTGCAGTGATTATGATCAGGACGATCATGAGTACATCAGGATGATGTATGGTGAGTATCAGGTTGATACTCTGTGGCCGTGGATCAGGTTGTGCAGATGAGCATGTCTGGGAGATCCTATAGGTCGGAGTTGTGTACCCGTAACAGCCTGGGATGCTCTTTCGAGACATTGCTCTGGGAGGACATGTAATTTGTGCCCTGGGAGATCTCAGGTCGGAGTTGTGTACCCGTAAGATCCTGAGATGCTCTTGCGAGGTTTTGTCCTATGGCATGTAATTTGGGCCCTGGGAGATTTCAGGTCAGAGTTGTGTACCCGTAACATCCTGAGATGCTCTTGCGAGGTTTTGCCATGACCACATGTAATTTGTGCCCTAGGAGATCTCAGGTCGGAGTTGTGTACCCGTAACATCCTGAGATGCTCTTGCTAGGTTTTGTGGTGGACCACATGTAATTTGTGCCCTGGGAGATCTTAGGTCGGAGTTGTGTACCCGTAACATCCTAAGATGCTCTTTCGAGGTTTTGTGGTGGGGTCACATGTAATAGCGCCCTGGGAGATCCTACAGGTTGGAGTTGTGTACCCGTAATATCCTGGGATGCTCTTTCGAGGTTTTGTGACGCACGTAATAAGTCCTGAGGATTCCACAGTATGGCCAGTGATGACGAAGACCTGCAGGTGGTGGGCCTACATCCAGTATGAAAAAGGACTGGCTCTGTAGAACTTCCTATGACGAGTAGAGACAGAGATTGGATGAGATAGCAGAAGCAGTGACGATGATGATGACGATGCATCGATGACGATGATCCAGAGAAGAAGACTTGTCTAGCAGATCTGTGTCGAGAAATACCTTCCTAGTTAAGAGGGAGTGTTGATGTATATGTAACTTCGGAATGTATTTCATCTGTATATTATATTTATATTTATTGTACCCTTATAAGAGATGTGTTATTCCTCTATAAGGAAGTGTCGTCATGTGGATTGACAAGTGTCGCAAGTGTGTGTACTTGCCGATGGGTTATTAGACCACCTTATGGGGTCGGCCCTAATTAATATATAATATAATGTGGATGTACTCAAGTAGACAAGTCGGCCCCAGTAGGTCACTGGGAAAAAAGGTGAGTATAAATAGAGATAGGAGATCTCTATTTTACTCACTCGGAAAAGTATCTATCTCTCTCTCTGGAAAGTGGCGCACTAGTGAGGAGGAGGAGGATCATCTGCTAGGAGACTATCTCTGTATTATTTGGTTGTATTTTGGTTGAGCCATTGCTCTCTCTATCTCTGAGGAAGTTGTGGGGTTTTTCACCTTAGGGTTTTCCCCACGGAAACTCTGTGTCTCTTGTCTCTATGCTTTTGATTCTTATGATGCTTGTGATGCTTGTCATATTGTGATTGTCATGCATTGATATACTGTAGATGTTATTCTCTCAGCAAAGATCCTATAGTATTGTGATTTAATACTGAAAATTCAACATTAAACAAACAAAAAAAAAGATTTTCAAATCAAACACACTATAGAAGGCTTGTGGCTAGAAGATTCTCTTAGAAAGAAGAAGAGAATCATGATGAGATGTTTGATCCAAGTGGCTAGATAAGACCATTCGCTTAATGGTGTAATTAAAGAAGAAGTGTGAATCAGGTTCTGTATGGGTTCCCAGGATCGATAGTAATTGATGAGAATACATGTGAGGATTGCATCATCCTTGGACTTTCAGTCCTAAAGAGAGCCGTAGACATGAGGTCTCCGAGAATAAAGTCCTTAGTGGACAGTTGAGGGGATTGGATCATCCCTGGACTTTCAGTCCTAAAGAGAGCCGTAGACATGAGGTCTCCGAGAATGAAGTCCTTGGTGGACTTGAGGGGATTGGATCATCCCTGGACTTTCAGTCCTAAAGAGATCCATAGACGTAAGGTCTCCGAGAATGAAGTCCTCGATGGACTTGAGGGGATTGGATTATCCCTGGACTTTCAGTCCTAAAGAGAGCCGTAGACGTGAGGTCTCCGAGAATGAAGTCCTTGGTGGACTTGAGGGGATTGGATCATCCCTGGACTTTCAGTCCTAAAGAGAGCCGTAGACGTATGTCTTCGTGAATGAAGTTCTTGGTGAACATGTGAGGGGATTGGATCATCCCTGGACTTCAGTCCAAAAGAAGAGCCGTAGACGTGTGTCTTCGTGAATGAAGTTCTTGGTGAACATGTGAGGGGATTGGATCATCCCTGGACTTCAGTCCGAAAGAAGAGCCGTAGACATATGTCTTCGAGAATGAAGTCCTTGATGGACGGTTGAGGATTAAGTCATCCTTGGACGTAGTCCTAAATGTACGGTGGAGGATTAAGTCATCCTTGGACGTAGTCCTAAATGTACGGTGGAGGATTAAGTCATCCTTGGACGTGGTCCTAAATGTATGGTGGAGGATTAAGTCATCCTTGGACGTGGTCCTAAATGTACGGTGGAGGATTAAGTCATCCTTGGACGTGGTCCTAAATGTACGGTTGAGGATTAAGTCATCCTTGGACGTGGTCCTAAATGTACGGTTGTGGATTAAATCATCCTTGGACAGTAAATCCAGTAATTCCGAAAGGAAGGATAGTCCTAAATGAATTGAGTGGATTAAATCATCCTTGGACAGTAAATCCAGTAATTCCGAAAGGAAGGATAGTCCTAAATGAATTGAGTGGATTAAATCATCCTTGGACAGTAAATCCAGTAATTCCGAAAGGAAGGATAGTCCTAAATGAATTGAGTGGATTAAATCATCCTTGGACAGTAAATCCAGTAATTCCGAAAGGAAGGATAGTCCTAAATGAATTGAGTGGATTAAATCATCCTTGGACAGTAAATCCAGTAATTCCGAAAGGAAGGATAGTCCTAAATGAATTGAGTGGATTAAATCATCCTTGGACAGTAAATCCAGTAGTTTCGAAAGGAAGGATAGTCCTAAATGAATTGAGTGGATTAAATCATCCTTGGACAGTAAATCCAGTAATTCCGAAAGGAAGGATAGTCCTAAATGAATTGAGTGGATTAAATCATCCTTGGACAGTAAATCCAGTAATTTCGAAAGGAAGGATAGTCCTAAAAGAATTGAGTGGATTAAATCATCCTTGGATAGTAAATCCAGTAATTCTTAAAGGAAGGATAGTCCTAAATGAATTGAGTGGATTAAATCATCCTTGGATAGTAAATCCAGTAATTCCGAAAGGAAGGATAGTCCTAAATGAATTGAGTGGATTAAATCATCCTTGGATAGTAAATCCAGTAATTCCAAAAGGAAGGATAGTCCTAAATGAGATTGAGAGGAATAATCATCCTGTAAATAGATTGGGATTGCCTCGTCCCTAGACATGGTGAGATGTCTTAAAGTGATAAGGACTAATCATCCTGTAAATAGATTGGGATTGCCTCATCCCTAGACATGGTGAGATGTCTTAAAGTGATAAGGACTGATCATCCTGTAAATAGATTTGGATTGCCTCGTCCCTAGACATGGTAAGATGTCTTAAAGTGATAAGGAATAATCATCCTGTAAATAGATTGGGATTGCCTCGTCCCTAGACATGGTGAGGTGTCTTAAAGTGATAAGGATTGATCATCCTGTAAGTTGATCTGGATTGCATCATCCATAGACATGAGAGTTGTCTTAAACCGAGAGGGACTGATCATCCCGTAAGAGGATCAGGATTGTATCATCCTTGGACCTATGTCCTAAAGTGAGAGGGATTGATCATCCCGTAATTGGATCTTGTGTGTTGCAGGGTATGCTGCTATTGTGTATACTTGTATTGATGAGGATACTTGTATTGATGATATGTATACTTGTATTGATGAGGATACTTGTATTGATGATATGTATACTTGTATTGATGAGGATACTTGTATTGATGATATGTATATTTGTATTGATGAGGATACTTGTATTGCTGATGTGTATACTTGTATTGATGAGGATACTTGTATTGATGATGTTGCTGATCGTGATGATCTAGATGATGATGCTACTGATCATGTGATGACGATGTTGATGATCATGTGATGATGATGCTGATGATCGTGTGATGATGATGCTGATGATCATGTGATGATGATGTTGTTAATCGTGTGATGACGATGCTGCTGATCGTGTGATGACGATGTTGTTGATCGTGTGATGACGATGCTGCTGATCGTGTGATGATGATGCTGCTGATCGTGTGATGACAATGTTGCTGATCATGTGATGACGATGCTGCTGATCGTGTAATGACGATGCTGCTGATCATGTGATGACGATGCTGATGATCGTGTGACGATGTTGATGATCGTGTGATGATGATGCTGATCATCGTGTGATGATGATGATGCTGATCGTGTGATGACGATGATGTTGATCGTGTGATGATGCTGATGATCGTGTGATGATGATGCTGATCATCGTGTGATGACGATGATGCTGATCGTGTGATGACGATGATGCTGATCGTGTGATGACGATGTTGATGATCGTGTGATGACGATGCTGATGATCGTGAGATGATGATACTGATGATCGTGAGGATCCAGATGATGATGTTGTTGTAGCTGTTTGAGTACTGCAGAAGATAAAGACTCAGTACTGAAGATGTTGATGTTCCAGTATTGAAGATGTTCCAGTAACTGGTTGAGTTACTGATGATGTTGAGAAATCTTCCAATGATTTATAGATGTATCATGTATGATGTTGATGACTCCTTGCTCGTGCAGATGCTGTTATAATATCCTTCTCGTTAAGGGGGAGTGTTGAGATATTGTAACTTCAAAGAATATTATAATTGTACTTTATTATTCCGGAGATGTTTCATTCCTCCATAAAGATCTTATTGTATATCCGGATATGTTTATTCCTCCGTCGGAGTGTGGTAACTTGGGTTATTAGACTTCCCTAGTGGGGGTCGGCCCTGTATTTGTTAGGTGGGTCAAAGGGTTATTAGACCACCCTAGAGGGGTCGGCCCAGTCAGTTGTAGTGGGGTATTTAACCCATTGTTTAAATACGAGCCTACGTGTACTTGTGTAAAATATATGTCAGTGTAGTGTATAAATAGAGGAGGTGTGTTCCTCATTTGACACACACACTCACTTGAGGATAGCGCACTTGTGGAGGAGAGGTCTGCTATTGTGGAGGAGGAGATCATGTCTCAGGGTTTCATCTTTGTATATTGCTGGTCATCTATATTGAGGAAGCTTTGCTGGGTTTTCTACCCCATGAGGGTTTCCCAGGATAAATCTCTGTCTCTTGTGTTTATGCTATGCTTGTTGTTTCTTCAGTGATCCTGTATATGCTATTATTGAGAAATGGAATGTAATGCTGCTATTTTCTGTCTTAGCATATTAAATCTTAACAATTTTCAAAATCAAGTTGTTCCACAGAGAATCATGTAATGTATGGCAGGAGAGAATCAAGGATGTGGAACAACAGCTATGGCAGAAGCTGGACAAGGACACCCTAGAAGAGGAATGCCAGAAAATGGAGGAATGGGTAATGGATCCAGGTAACAATGCTAGCTGCCCCAGTATTTACGAACAGACAGTTGAACTCTACTGGGTGATGAAGAATCTGATGGGGCATGTGATTTGGGAGCGGCTGGAGAATATTGATGGAGAGGAACCTTTGGACCAACGGAGGAAATTGTTGCAAGATTAAACAAAAGAAATGCACCTGAAAATGGACACCATCCTACATTCCCTGGGCATATGCTACCCACATTCTCATACTTCTTCTGTATGCAGAGTCAGAAAGAGAAATTTACGGACATTCCATATATTCTAAATTAAAGGTTCTTTGGGATCGAGTCCTGTGTTATAGGGTCGATCATGGTTTTGAGGTCTTTTTTATTCTGTTCTATTAGATGTTTTATGACTAGAAATATCAGAAGTACTAGTGTTTGGGTCATGTCCTATTGTTTAGATTATATGATGGTCTGTAAGGAGTATTGGTATGGACTCAACAGTATGTGTAATTTTGGTTTAGTGATATGGTTAGACAATATTATGATAAATCTCATTTTTAAGGTTAGAGAGCCAAGAAGTGAAGGAGAACAACATAGATTTGGATTTTTTTGCCCAGATGTAATTTGATCCTTTTATATAATACAAAATTTCCTTACTTACAAAAAAAACCCTACTCTACTTCAGGCACTTTTCAAGAATGTGGGAAACACAATGGCGTATAGGAGTAGAACTTTAAGAAAATTACTTTCCGAGCTACACAGCTTAGTGTTAAATTTTATGCAAAAGATGTTCATCATGTTTATAAAAAAATTAATATATAAATCAGTCATAGTACTTTATATAAAGTTGAAACGAAAATAAGAATTAACCCCATCTCAGAGATTTGTCTATATAAGAGTTCAATAGCTTGAAACCTACATGGAATTTGGAGTAAACTGGTCCTAGAATGGGAACCTCTGTGGCAGCGTGCAACTAGAGTCTAGAGCGAGCATGCAACCTGCATAGGGCTTGAGCTACGTCAAATGTAGATGGGATCGAGCATAAAACAGAGCCCGATGCGTGGACCTATTACCCTAGCTTCGACTGCCGCACCGGATATTTCTTGTTGTTGCAGGGGAACTAGAACCCAAACCCTCAAAAATTCTCTCTTGTAACTACTTCCCGGAAGTACTGCAAATATTTTGGTTGTCAAGTAAATACGATGGTGGCTAAACAATTCCCACGAAAACTTGATGCATCAAACGAAGTAATTTAAGACAAAATTCACCTTTATTACACGCTGCCGCTAGGAAAAAATGGGATCATAATGGTTAATGAAACATCTTGTAAAAAATTATAAAAAATAAATGGTTTAGATTCGAGGAGGGTTGAGATCTATGGCGGACAAGGAATCCCTTAGAAAAAGGTGCATGTTATATAACATTGGGAACTTTGGCGAAATGACCTTTGGTATGTGCTAAAGTCAGGAAGAAATCTACAGTGGATGAGCGGTGGAATAAAAGATCAATGGTTGATGTTGATTTCACACTTTCAATTAGCGTGGAGAATGAAAAGGGTAAGTGGTAGAGGAATTTTTACCTCTTACCACGTGTTGAGTCGAGGATCGTTCCGTTGAATGAAAACTTGTAATGGAAAACCACTTCTCGTGATCCCAAAACCTCTTACACGAGATATTATAAAAGGAAAAGGAGTCACGGGGAATATTTGTCACTTTGCGCCCGAGAAAGAAGATGTCGTTGGCACATCTGAAAGCACATGGGTATTCGAAGTAGAGTTAGTCATAAAAACTGTATTACCTTTACTCAAATTACATATGGAATCTAGTATAAGGCAATTACCTATTATATTTTGATTAAAGTAATGGAATAGGCTCTAATAATACGTATTGAGCGGTTACAGTAATTAGATATGATACAATAATTTAATAGAAAAAGATTGTAACATGTATAACCTATAAAAATAGTGTAATAAGCATAATATCCCTAATTATAACTATCAGGTTAATCACATCCATTTCCTTATATTAACTAAGCATCCTTAGTTTCTTAATTACATGTCATGAAGCTTGATATCAATGGGTCTAGAACTGATGGTAGAAATAGATATGTACTTGTATTGGTTCTATTTATCACTATAAGATTTTAATAGTGTTTATCATATATAGATTACTCTACTTCAATGAATTTCATACTATAGCTCTAGTCTTGATTATCCATTTAAATGATCAGGTTGTTTCATGTGTTGGAATAAGTATTTGGTTAATAGAGTTGTTCACATGATACTTGTGGTTTCATTTATCCTATTTTATGATACTAGTTGTCTTCTTTCCTACTAGAGGGGGCTCTCTCAATGAATAAATGCAATGGCCATAGATATTTCAAAATAATATGAATTAACAGTGCAAATGGATGAAACGTGAGGGTACCATTGGGCATGGAGTCAAAGTCATGAATGTTTTTAAGATAAATAGAGTTATGGAAATATAATTTATCACAGAGGTAGGGTAGTTATTCTTTTATAGTCAAGTTCTTGATTTCTGGTGATAATAGAAGATAAGATGAACAATTCATTAATATGGGCACCAAATAAATATGAATCCAATATTAACTTTAGAAGAAATATTTTGTGAATACTTGAATCCTATGAACCATATCATATAAATATGAATTCTTACTCAACGTAACTTCATTCAAGCATGAAAGATAACACAATGTAAAAGAGATAACAAGAATAAAATTCACATAACGAGAATAAATACAGACTATAAAATCACAACACAATAATCTATGCTCAAAAAGGTTTTTGTTTGCTCTACCAAAATTTTTATTAACTTTGAAAGTGCTCAGTACAAAATCAGTCTCACTCTCATGGGTTCCAACCCTAATTACATTTCAAAAACATGTATTTATATATAAAGGCTCCTTGAGCAAAACCTAACTACCTGTTTCTAAAAATAGAAATCTTCAACTACTTATTACATATTTAGACTATTTTTATTAAAACTATAGTCTTTGCAATCTTCGAAATGGAATATATTTCTGCTTCCTTTACCAAATCTAGCTTTGGCATAAATCCCTGTTGGAGGAGTGTCTTCATCGATGCAAATTATATTTCGTTTTCCCATATTTTTCAACTGTATTCCATTGTTCTAAAGAAGGAATTTCATAACTTGTCATCTCCTTAAGCATGACTTTGATTTCCACGTGATCCATATAACATATAGGAGGCAATTTTTCTCCTATCATTGTCAATTGATTTAAGATCTCGAAATCTACTGCAAGCTTCTCTAGTATTACCTTCCCTATTAAAACTTGGGTCATGCCTTCAAATGTTTGATTATCCATCCTAATTTGGAATAATAAATAATTATATTCATTTTGAGATATTAACTTGTTTTCTTCATTCCAAAATGAAGGTAATCCTTTCCGAAATAAATATGTAAACAAGTCTTTGAAAGAGCTAACCTATTGCTTTATCTGGTTTACCCTTGCTTGGAAACTTTCAACATGATGATGTTTTCCAATGATCCTTCTAGCCCAATTTATAATTGAAATTTTGTTTTTGATCATTAATTCCTTCAAATCATATTTTGTCAAGGTATTCATAAAATCCACAGTGTTCTAAGCTATTTCTGCTAGCTTTCTGTCCAAATTTTCTATCATGACTATGCAGCTTTGTGTGCATTCATTTACTATTGTTTCCTTACTTTTCATAAAATTCAGATAAGGTCTGAATTTTTCAGCTTCAACTATAATTGAATCCCATATCAAATGTCTAGAAACTTGCAATGGAAGTCTCCCTGTAACCCGTGAAATCAATTTTTCATTCTTATCAATTAATTCCTTATTTTTATTTTCAAATTCCTTTTTCTCTTCTTCTTTCTTCCAAATATCTTCATTTAATTTCTGATTTTCTGATATCAATTCTTTTATTTATTCCTCTTTGAGGCTGACTTGGGACATGTCTTGGATCAAGCTTTATGTACTTGTTTCTTCATTCTCCTTCATTGTTCCTCATTTTTCCTTTGTTGCACTTGTTAGCTTTTCTTTCAAATTATCAATTTGAGTTACAAAACTATATTTTTCCTTCTCCCAACTTAATTGTTGTTCTCTAAATTTGAGTAATTTTTCTTTACAATCATTCAACTCTTGAGAGAGATTTTCTCTTTCCTGTTCCAAGACTGTTAATTCAGATGCCTGAATTAACTGTGTAGCTGGGACTTTAACCTTCTTTTTAAGTAATTGAATTCTATTCTCTTTTTTTCATTCAAAAGGTTATTTTAAAGTAATTGAATTGTATTATCTTTTCTAGTCAAAAGGATTTTAGCTACTTGTCCTTTATTAGGTTCACCATCCATCTCTAGTAAATCAACTTCTAGCTTCTTTATTTACTACTGATGAGCTTTATTTTCAGTTTTTTCCTTCTTTAGTTGGTTTTCCAACCTGTTCACTATAGATTGGAGCTTTGAATTCTTCAAAGTAGCCTTCATTAAATCTGTATAGATCTTTTCTCCAGTTTTCTTGTGCAGATGAATTTTATTAGGAACTGTTATTTTTTGCAAATTTATCTTCATCTCAGTGACTTTTTCCTTAGAGCCTACTGCCAAATTTAAAGTTTTACTTGCATTTCTTGGAAGGTTAGGATTTCTTCTAGACAAAAGTCAATAAAATGGGATTTTTAAATATTATGTAGATCTAACCTTTGCTTCTGTAAATCCTTTATCATGTGTTTTAGTTCACTAACTGAACCCCTGGTCACAGTTGTATCAAACACATCCCCATATCCATCTTCAAAAACCTCCTCTAACTTTGTAAATTCTCTATTCTATAATCCTAGTAACCCTGCTCTTCCATTTTATAAGATGTTGAGTCATCTGCGGGAAAAGAGGGCCTACTTGGAAAAATCTGGGTTGGAAAGTTTTCTTCGTTGGCTTTGAAGCATGCGCATCATGTCCAAGTCGTCAAGTATGAAGTGACAATTTTCATGTTTCACACGCGCTTGTCTTTTATAACCTTTCAAAAAAAAGTGGTTTCACAACCAGGGAGAGCGGTTTTCTTCTACCACCTCTTAACCAGCGGAATCCTCCCATGGTGACTCGTGGTGGGTGGTTTTGGATTTCGCAACCGCTGAACATTTTCATTGTGCGTGCATCTTTGTTGTGTGAAATCAAGATCGTCTGTCGATCTTTCACCTGTTGATCATCAATCATTGATTTTTTCCACACTTTAACCTTGGCTAGCGATCATTTCATCGATGATCAACACGTTATACATTTTTCAACTTTCACCAGTAGATCCATCATCCACCGTTGATCTTATTCCTGCTTTGACCTAAGCCGTGAATTTATAATTCTTTTGTAGAACCGGCTCCTTTTCCAATTTCAAAACCAAATCATTTTATTGCCACAATCAGAAATTTACTAGTTGAGTATGGATATTCTCAGCTAGGAATTCATCAAATTTAAGGCAATAGAACTGACTAGACTCAACTTCAGGTGAATTTGAACCTAATCTAAACAGTAGAATCATCATGACTTCAATGACAAGTTTGTCATCATCTAACCCTAGAAACTGGTTGATTAATGAAAGTACAAGCTGGGAATTTTCATCAAAGAAAGTAACATCTAAGGGAAAGGGTGTATTATCAATCAAAATATCGAGTTTAGGGATTTTTGACAGAAAGGTCTGTTTAATCTCAAGCGTGGAATGTCTATATAGGTCAATTAATTTTTCTTTGAAAAATCTTCGAGGTTATGAGAAAAGGATGGCGGTACTTCTAATGACTTTATAATGACCGAGGGATTAATTCGACACAATATTTTTGTTCTTTTGAATCCATGATGACTCTTTCTGTTTTGGAATAGTTCATGGCACACTAGGAGACAAAGTCTGGGAAGGTTAGGGTTTCTTCTGGACAAAAGTAAATAAAATGGGATTTGTAAATATTATGCAGATCTAACCCTTGCTTCTGTAAATTCTTTATCCTGTTTTTTAGTTCACCAACTGAACCCATGGTCACAATTGTATCAAACACATCCCCATTAGTGATCAAATTTGAAGGGATGGTCTTAATTTCAGTTGAAGGGTATATATTCATGCAGCCCTTCAACGATGAAAATATTTGAAAAAAAATACATTTCAATTGACAGTAATAAATTAACCACACTTAAAAAAATGCTAAATATTATATTGCATTTTGAATCAAATTTATGCCTAGGAAAGAGATCAACCACACCATAAAATCCAAAAATTCCAAAAGAAAAATAAAGAGGGTGTTGAAACAAATATTTTCTATGTTGATGAAAGATTTTGAAAAAATGTGAATAAGAATGATAGGGAAATGTTCCTAGAATTTGCTTCTATGTCACAACAAGATAATAAGAGAAAACATAAAAAAATATGGCTGCCAAATCCCAATGTAAGATATCCCAAAATGACCAGGATGTTGAAAGAAAGATGAGGTTTAAATTAGAGGAATGGAACGAGCTACAAAGTTTTTATAGGTCAATGGTTCAGATCAAAACAACGATAAGATCGACGGTAGATACGGTTTCTACCGGAGAAAGAAGCAAGGCATTTAACACATAGTAAAGTTGTTGAAATGGACATTAAGTTAATGTTAAAGTGAGAAAGAAATCAATGGTCATCGATCAATCGAAAAGAAGATCAACGGATCACATTAACTTTGCATCACCAACCTGCACAAATGAAGGAAATGGTGGGTGGTTGCGAAATCTAAAACCACCCACTACATGTCGATACTACGTTATTTTCCTGGTTGGAAACGTTGTAAGGGAAACCACCTTCTACCGTTGCGAAACCACTTTGGGAGGATATAAAAGGCAAAGTACATGTGAAATATGACACTTGTCTTTTGAAGCTGAATGATTTGGACGTGTCGCGTGTAGTTAGAAGATGACATAACATACCTTTTCCAGCTCAGGTGTTTCCAGGTAGGTTTTCAGAACCCTTACAGATATTTAAACGCTTTATTCAATGGAAAGTCATAGTGAAGTAGAGGTTCAGAGTGGGGAATTTGCAAACTTAGAGGAAGTTCTAGAAGACAGAGACGGGGATGTATTTGACACAATTATGACTAGAACTGTAGTTAATGAGATAAAAACCAGGTTGGGAGATCTACAGAGGCAATTCATAGACGTGCATACCGTTCATGTGTCTCATTTTATTCATTTTTGTCCAGAACAAATGCTAGGTCTCCCCGACTTCATCTCCTGGTGTGCCCAAAATTATTCCCAATATGAAAGAGTAGTCATGGATTCAAAGAGAACAAAAATATTGTGCCCTATCAATTCCTCAATGATTAAGAAATCGTTAGAAATGCCTCCATAATTTTCCCAAAACCCAGAAGATTTTGCCGAGGAAAATTTGAGTAACCTGTATAGACATTCTACCCTTGAAGTAAAATAAGCATTTTTGTCAAAATGCCTCAAACCAAACATTTCAATTGATAGTACACCTTTTAAATTAGATATTACCTTTTTTTATGAAAATTCACAATTAGTCCTTTCATTAATCAGTCAATTTTTAGGGTTATATAATGACCAAGTTGTCACTGAATTCCAATTGAGTTTATGGTTTATATTGAGTTCATATTCACCTGATATTGAGTCTAGTTAGTGTCTATGTCTTAAATTTGATGAATTCCTAGCTGAAAATATCCATTCTCAGTTGGCGAATTTCCAAACCATGAAACACTTTAGGTTCCAATCATAATTGATGAAGATGTTTTTATATTCAAGTGAAGAAAGTCTACATTTTCCAGAAGCAGTTTTTACAGATGAAATTGAAAACAATATGTTCAATTTCATGAATCTTGTGATATCAGAGATATATATAGCAATTTTTGAAGAAATATTGCCTAGATCTTTTCCAGGGATGAAAGACCTGTTACAGTTTAGCCCAAAGAAATTTGTAGGTTATTGGTTCTTGTTGAAACAACACACTGTGATTAGGCTCTATAGTTTTACTAGAGAACCATATATTTTACCTTCTTTTTTGACATCGAGGGCCTTTGCTTTAAAGTTCATCAGATAGAAACTAATTGTTGAGAATGAACATTTTCTGAGTTTCAAAAAAGACCTTGATATCAAATTTCCACTGAAGGTTGGTCCTTTTATTATAAAAAATAGAAATTATCTTCCAGTTGTATAGAAGCTGTTGCAGATGATGAATTTCGAAAAGGATTCAACTATTAATTATGATCCACACCACATCATATCACAAAGAATGCAATAGAATAAAAGTAAATCTTTTGATCACCAGGAAGTTGAAGGATTAGCTAGGAAATCAAATTTACCATAGTATGATTCTGAACAGAATTCTCTGATAATTTACAACCAAATCCTTCAACATTGACAAAATTATCAACTGTGTTAGTGCCTACTCCTAACAAACTAGAAATTGCTAGTAAAAGAATTTTTTTTGAGACCTCTGACATGGAAGTGCAAGAGCAAAGAGAAATCAAAAGACTAAAATTGGATCAAGAAATAGAAATATCTACACTACAAAGTAAGAAATAGAATAAAAAAGAGAAGTTTCAAGGTCGACATGTCCAAGTGCATGGCTACAAATTTGTTGAAGCAAAGGAAGCTGGTTCCAGTGATAAGTACCAGTCTAGGACTGAATTATATATCAAGTATAGTCAGGATAAGAAATATGCATCTGAGAAAGCCAATAAGTTGTTCCCTAAAGTTAGAGATATATCAGGTAAAGAATTTTCCTTAACAACTACCAGGGACCATGCACAAAATACTTTAAACTTGGCAGTAGATTCTGATGAAAAGATTACAAAGATGAAGATTAATCTGCAAAAGGTACTAGTTCCAGAAAAAATTCATTTGCATACACAACCTAGGGAGGTAATCTACACATATTTAATGAAGAAAACCTTGAATATTTCAAAATTGCAGTCTACAGTGGATAAGTTGGAAAATCAGTTGAAATAGGAAAATACTGAAAACAAAGCTCATCAAAAATATATAAATTAACTACAGGTTGATTTGGTAGAGACAGAAGGTGAGCCAAATAAGGGTCAAGCAACTAAAAAATTTGACTGAAAAAGAAAATACAATCCAATTACTGAAAAAGAAGCTCAAAATTCTAGCAACACAGTTAATTTAGGTTTATGAATTAACATATTTAGAACAAGAAAAAGAAACTCTTTCTCAAGAGTTAAATGATTTCAAAGCAAGGTTGCTCAAATTCATAGAACAAGAAGCAAGTTGGGATAAGGAAAGACTTAGTCTTATAGCTCAAATTGATAGTTTCAAAAATTGACAAGCAGGTGTAGCACAGGGAAAAGAGGGAACATGAAAAGGAGATGAAGAGACAAACACATTAAATTTAATTCTCGCTATGTCCCAAGTCATCCTCAAAGAGGTAGAAATTAAAGAGTTCAAAGAAGAAAATCTGAAATTGAATGAAGAAATCCAGAAGAGAGAGGAAGAGAAAAAGGAATTAGAAAATAAAGAATTTATTGACAAGAATGAAAATATGATTTCTCAGGTCACAGGGAAGCTCCCTTTGCTGGGTGCCATACATATGATTTGGGATTTGATAATAACTGAAGCTGGAAAATTCAGACCATTTCTGAATTTTATGAAAACTAAGGAAACAATAGTAAATGAAACTACACAGAGTTGTACAGTCATGAGGGAAACTTTTAGATAAAAAGACAAAGGAAACAACTTAGAACACAATTGACTTTCCTAATACTTTGACAGAAGATGATTTAAAGGCATTTGGAATTAAAAATAGAATTGTAGTAGTAACTTGGGGTAGAAGAATAATTGGAAAACATCATCATGTTGAAAGTGTCCAAGAAAAGATAAATCAAATGAGACAACAGGTTGATTCTTTCAAAAACTTGTTTACAAATCTACTTCAAAAAGGAATTCCTTCATTTTGGAATGAAGAGAACAATTTAATTTCCCCAAATGAATATAAAGCTTTGTTGTTCCAAATTAGAATGGATCATCAAAAGTTTGAAGGCATGACCCACGTTTTGATAGGGAAAGTAATATTGGAGAAGCTCACAGTTGATTTTGAAATTTTAAATCAGTTAATGATGATGGGAGAAAACCTACCTCCTATATATTTTGTGTATCACGTGGAGATGAAATTTTTGGTCAAAGAAATGACGATTTATGAGATCCCTTCTATAGAACAGTGGAAAACCGTTGAAAAGTATGGGAGAATGAAGTATAATTTGCACACATAAAGACTCTTGTCCGAACATGAGTTTGTACTGGAGATTCCTTTGATAAAGAAGACATAAGAATGCTATATTTTGAAGAGTACGTAGATTAAATGTTTGACAAAAATAGTCTAATATGTAATAAGTTAGTTGAAGTTTTGCTATTTTTGGAAATAAGTAGTTAGGTTTTGGCTCAAGAAGCCTTTTCATGTATAAATACATGCTTTGCAATGTAATTGGGGTTGGGACCTATAAAAGAGAGACTTATTTTGTATTGAGCATTTTCAAGTATTAATAGAAATTTCTGCAAAGTTGAGCACAACCTTCCAAAGCAAAGATTCTTGTGTTTTTTATTTACAGACTATATTTTTCTTTTTCTCATGTGAATTTCATATCCACTATCTCATTTTCATTATGTTTTCTTTCATGCTTGGATGATATTGTATTTAGGTCATATTCATATTATTATGCTATGATCTATGGGATCCAAGTATTCATAAACTTTTTCTTCTAAAGTTGATGTTGTTAGTTTTTGAGCATAAATTCAATATGATCTAGGATCTGAACCGAAAGAACAACATGTATGGCATATCAAGAATAAGAGACAAGAGACAAGAGACACAAAACATTTCACCGGGGAAAACCAAGAAGGTGAAAAACCCCACAACTTCCTCAAAGATAGAAAAAGTATCAATACAAGGATGACCATGATTAAACCCAAGAGATAGATATCTTCAGCAGCATGCTCCTCCTCCACTTGTGCTCACTCCTACTCTCTTTCACTAATGCGAAGTGAGTGAACAATAGAATGTGTAAAATGAGTGAGACAGACTCTCTATTTATACACTAACTTTCACTTGACCTTTACTCAACTAAGTCGGCCTCAACTTAACCACTTAACATAATGTTGATTGGGACGACCCCTCTAGGGTGGTCTAATAACCCTTTGACCCATATGAGTCATACAGGGCCAACCCCATCAAGGTGGTCTAATAACCCATTAAGTATAAGTTACGACACTTACAATATAACTTGTGAGACATGCAAGTACAACTGACGAGACATCCAACAAGAGGAATAATACATCTCCATTGGGGATACAATAAAGTACAAATACAATATACAAGTGAATATCTTCCGAAGTTACAAATACATCAACACTCCCTCTTAACTAGGAAGGTATTCTCTTGACACAGATCTGCTAGCACAAGTCTTCTTCTCTAGATCATCTTCATTGGATCATCGTCATTGTCACAGCTGCTGCTATCTCAATCAATCTCTAATCTACTCGTCATAGGGAGTTCTATAGAGCTATCCCTTTTTCATGTTGGATGTAGGCCTTTCCCATCAAGTGAGTACATCTCACGACTGATGACACTGCGTTGCAAAACTTGCAAGATCTCCCAGGACTGATTAGATGCCAGTGCAAAACCTGTCAAGAGCATCTCAGGACTGATTACATGCTTATGCAAAACTTGTCAAGATCTCCCAGTACTGATTGCATGTCACTGCAAAACTTTTCAAGAGCATCCCAGGACTTATTACATGCCTCTGCAAAACCTGTGTACTCTACTATCGCATCATCATCTTCAGATCTCCTCATAGTCCACGGAGCACAACCCAGATGCACATCACACATCACTTACACTCACTGGCATGGGAAGACAGACTTCAACCATCTGTGAAAGTCTCAGCACTTATATCTACACCATGGGAAGAAACACTTCAACCATGAGAGAATGGCCCAACACTTATATCGCATCCATGGAAAGACAAACTTCAACCATACTCAAATGGCCCTAGCACTTACATTAATGATCATGGCAAGACAAACTTCAACCATGTCAGAATGGATCCATCCCTTACATCAATGATCATGGCAGGACAAACTTCAACCATGTCAGAATGGCAACAGACCTTACATCAACGACCATGGAAAGACAAAATTCAACCATGTCGAAATGGTTTTAGCCCTTACATCAATGACCATGGCAAGACAAACTTCAACCATGTTGGAATGGCTCCAGCCCTTACATCAACAACCATGGAAAGAAAAAATTCAACCATGTCGGAATGGATCATGTGCATCTGTGTCTCCAGACTCATCACTTCCCCTTGGAAGGAATCTCGATTTGAAGTACACTAAGCCTCTCTCTGAAGTACTCAAACTTCACTATGGCCAACGGCTTGGTCAACACATTGGCTATTTGCTCATCCATCGCAACATACATGAGCTTCACTGCTCCTTTATGCACCATATCCCTGATATAGTGATACTTACTCTCAATGTACTTTGACTTGTCAGGGAACATTGGGTTCTCAGACAACTTCACACGACTCTGGTTGTCACAATATATACAAGTAGCACTCAACTGGAGATCAAACAAATCATATAGTAGCTTCCTAATCCATACTGCATCACAACTAGCCGAACAAGATGCGACATACTCTACTTCGGCTATACTCAGTGCCACACAGAACTGCTTCCTACTAAACTAAGAGATCATACTAGATCCCATACTGAAGCAGCACCTCGAAGTGCTCTCCCGATCAATGGCACTGCCTGCCCAATTCGAATCAACATAACCCTCCAGGTTAAACTTTTGATTCGCCTCATACTTGATCCCATAGTCAACTGTACCCTTCAGGTACCTTAGAATATGCTTTGTAGCTATCAAGTGAACATGTCTTGGATCTATCAGGAACTAGCTCAATGTGTTCACCACAAAGCAAATATCTAGTCTTGTGTTCATCAGGTACATCAAGGACCCAATCATCTGATGATACATCATGGCATCAACCGGATAAGATGAAGCATCACACAGAAGCTTCAGGTTCGATGCCATAGGTGTGGCCATGGCCTTGCACTCCATCATCCCGAACCTCTTCAGGATCTCTACTGCATTCTTCCCTTGTCCAAGGAAGATTCCATCTACACTCTGCCACACCTACATGCCTAGAAAGTAGTGCATCATACCCAATTCCTTCATCTTGAACTCGGAAACAAGCTTCCTCTTCGTGTCCACAATCAACCCATCCTCACCTGTCACAAACAAGTCATCCACATACAATAGTAGTATCACAGGATTGCCTTCCTCAACCTTGTAGTAAAGGATGGAATCCAATTTACTCTTAGTAAATCCCAAACTGGATAGGAAGCCGTCTATTCTGTCGTACCAAGTCCTGGGTGCCTATTTCAAACCATACAAGGCTTTCTTCAGTTTTCATACATGAGTCCCTTTGTCATGTGTCTCAAATCCGAGTGGCTTCTCCACATACACTTCCTCTTCAACTACACCATTCAAGAAAGTTGTCTTGACATCCATCTAGTGTATCTTCCATTTCATCACTTCAACCAGAGCAATTATTGTTCTAATGGAAGTGTATCTGGCTACAGGTGCAAAAGTTTCTTCATAATCTATTACCTCTTCTGGGAGAAGCCACGAGCTACAAACCTTTCCTTGTATTTCTCTATGATACCATCTACAACATGCTTGATCTTATAGATCCACTTGGAAGTAACAACAGACTTCTCATCTGATCTCAGGACCACATCCCAGACATCATTCTTCATGATCGACTGGTACTCCTCGATCATGGCATTCTTCCATTACTGCATCTCGGATCTTGGGAACTTCAGATTCTCCAATATCTTCAATAGATAGTGAACTTCGTTGCTAGAACAAATGTTGTTGTGTAGGTTATTGTACACGATCTTTCCTACAAGTCAAATTCAATTGCATGATTAGAAACTTCTCATAGTTTTTCAAAAACACATTCTTATGCATAAAGACATATGTCATACAGTCATGCAATTATCTTAGCCAATGCTTCAATACAACATTTATCCATATCCCATAACTTTCTAGATGCCTTCCATCTCTACCAAAACATTTTTTAAGAGTGTGCACAACTCCAAACATGTTAGCAAAGAGGTTTCATTCTAGATAAGTAGCAATGGAATGTTGTACAGTACCATAGGCCACTTACCTATTACTTTAGTAGTATCTTGTTCATTAATGAAACTTTTCTAAAATGCATAATATACATCCTAAATCTAGGAACATAAGTATGTACATGAATGGACAACATAATTTAAGTAATCATATAATAACTGACAATTCAAATACTTATCTTTGTTTAGTTGTAGGGTGGACTCCATCTCAACCTTTGCTTCCTTGCAGGAACTACTGGAGTGTGCTCCCTCTTGATATTTGCTTCCTGGATTACCTATCCTTGAGCTTATATTCATCCTGTGCCACTATGCATGCTTAAGTGTGCACTAATGTCATCCTCAAGATCTCATACATGATCATACATCCATTAGTATAATCTCAATACTATCAAAACATTATGATCCTAAATAAACTTAACATGTATGGTCATGATTATTTCACACACAGGTAATTAATCATAAGCATTAGTATTCAAGGTTTCAGGGGAGCCTTCTTTTATTCATGCATAATCTTATTTGACCATAGGACTCCTCTGGTTAGTCATATCATCAATCAAAGTAAGAAACATAATATGCATAAACCCTTGATTACTTAAACTTCTAACTTTCATTATCATTCATACAAAAGTATAATATCCTAACGCAAGGTAGGATTCTAACTTGATATAGGAAAAACATCATGTTAGCTAGTTATGTCTAGCATACCCGCATAATGTCTTCTTGTTCTCTTCAATGACCTATGCTAGTAACCTGCATATCTCATAGGTTAAGCATTGTCGAACCAAATCAGATACATACCTCGTAAGTAGAGCTTCTATAATGGCTATGGATGAGTCTTCGTCTTCATGTCACCATGGTCATATGTTCTTGATCTAGGACTTGATCTGTCTTTCTTGATGTACCTTTCATGTTAGGGGACAACATCAACCTCATACAACATCATGGTGCATTAGTACAATCATAAGTGTCATAACCCTAATCAATGAATGTCTACAAGCATTCATACTTTTACTAAGGTGATAAGACATGTTTAAGATTAATCAAGATTGTACTAATAATATGAAGACAAACATATCATAAACTTAATCATGAACAGATTTCACAAGCATACCTGTATCTCTTCAAGTCATACCTGTCGGGATTGCTGGTAGACTTCTTGTGTAAGGCCTTAGCCTCATCTCCCTCTAGAACTGGAACTTCTTCACTTATGCAGGTGTCCAATTCATTCTCTTCTAGGATTAACCCAATCCACTTTGATGTGATGAAACTGGATCTGGAGTTGGATTAGGGTTTGTCAGAGAAATCCTAAAGATTCAAAATTTGAATTTCAAACTTCTAATTGGATGGAAAGATGTGGCTTGTTGAGCTGATCAACCTGGTATACTTCAATTTTGAAAACTCCAAAATTTGACCCATCAAAATTTCCTTTGAAACTTCCGGATTCACTGGACATGACCCCGAACTAGGGTTTGATAAATCCCACCCTTTTGTCCAACTAAAAAGTTTGATCCAAATCTCTAAGCTTCAATTTTTCTGAGGAGCTTCCAGCCGTGGTCACAGACTTCAAAAATTCCAACTTTTGCAAAAACCCTAATTTTCCATCTTTTCGATCAAACTCCCGAACTAGGGTTTGATCAAGCTCGGCCTTCTGCCCAACCAAAAAATTCGATCTTGGTCTCTAAATTTTGATTTTGATTAGGATCATTTAGCCGTGGACTCCGATTCCAAAAATTCCAATGAAGCCCTAAATTCCTGCAGCAGTGACAAGTTAAGAATGAAGGTGCTCAGAATTTAATTCTGTTTTGACAGAAATATGGGCCTGATTGTTTCTAGTGCATCTCTAAAATTATGAATCCACAGGGTCTGAAACTTCGGACTGTCGTAGTCTAACCTATATTCTTTCCAACCCCATAGGTCTGACCTCAATTGGATTCTATGAGAGATATTTATGCAAAGTGTTGCAACGTGACCTGTTTATGGGATACAATGGGAGAGCGAACTTCTATGGAGTGCCACGTGTTACTGGTTTAATTTCAGCATCTGAAAAAAATACCTGAGAAACTATAGTCCATGCTCTTACTATCACTTTTTACATAATTTCATTTGGATCTTCCTAGCCCAATTTGTGACGTTTTTTTCTAGGTCACTTGTTTATGATTGAGATCTGGAAGAGGCAGAAACCCTATATTGTACTGATCATAAAACAAAAAGGACAACGAATTAGATGTTGTGCTTCAGACACAAGATACATGGGGATGTTATCTTCGATATGTAAACGTTTGAGATCCTAAACCTTTTCCAAAATGGATTTATAGCAAAATTTCTACGATGACCGGTTTTTGCTATATCAAGCCCTAGCTTCCGATTTGTCGCAAGTGCAACAAGTCTCATAAATGCCATAGCATGCCTTCCTTCAGGCTAGCTCTGATACCATGTTAGTTTTTTAGCATAAATTCAATATGATCTAGGATATTAATTGAAAGAACATGTATAGCATATCAAGCATAAGAGACAAGAGACAAGAGACACAAAACATTTCACCGGGGAAAACCAAGAAGTTGAAAAACCCCGCAACTTCCTCAGAGATAGAATAAGCATCAATACAAGGATCACCATGATCAAACCCAAGAGATAGATATCTTTAGCAGCATGCTCCTCCTCCACTTGTGCACACTCCTCCTCTCTCTCACTAATGCGAAGTGAATGAACAATAGAATGTGTAAAATGAGAGAGACAAACTCTCTATTTATACACTAACTTTCACTTGACCTTTACTCAACTAGGTTGGCCTCAACTTAACCACTTAACATAATGCTGACTGGGCCGACCCCTCTAGGGTGGTCTAATAACCCTTTGACCCATATGACTCATATAGAGCTGACCCCATCAAGGTGGTCTAATAACCCATCACGTATAAGTTACGACACTTACAATATAACTTGCAACACATGGAAGTACAACTGATGACACTTCCAACCGGAGGAATAATACATCTCCATCGGGGATACAATAAAGTAAAAATAGAATATACAAGTGAATATCTTCCGAAGTTACAAATACATCAACATATGTTGGATTCATCTTCAATTGGTGCATAATGTTAATGGATTGTTTCTTTTTCTTCCATTACAACCTACAAGCAAGAACTCGACTGTAAAGGAATAAATACCTTTCCTTTGTGAAAAAACATATTGTTTAAAATCTATTTATCTTTAAAAGATCCCTGAATCTGACTCCATGCCCAATGGTATTCATGTGTTTCAACGATTTGCAATATTAAATAATATTATTTTGAAATATTTCTGGCCACTGCATTTATTTATTGAGAGATCCCTCTCAGGTAGGAAAGAAGCCATTTTCCCTCCTAAAGATTGGATTGAAAAGGTTACCTTGGAATTATCCTTCCACAACTAAAGGAGAAATTCTGAGTGTTAACAGAGGGGATGGAGCTATAGTATACTGCTACAAATAGTAGATACCACTTTCATACCAAGGATTTATGGAATAGAAATCCACCTACAAACACTCAAACCCTGAGTTTAACACTTGAAAATAAATAACAAAAGAAAAATTGTAGTGGAGATAGACATCTACATTGAATCCCTACATATCAATCTCTAATTACCAAATCATGTATATCTCTTATTCTTTCAACCCCAAAACACCAAAATATTGTTTTCTGCTCATGAATTTTTGTAATTTTGTAGCTTAATTATCAAGCTTGGCATCATCTACACCGTCTACCTAAGTTTATCTCTACCAATCTAACGCCCATTTTTCCATTCATTACAATTTCTTCTTGTGTCTGTTTTTAGGTAAGGAGGACAAAGGAGGTTAAGGGATGAAATGTGAGGAATGGATGAATTAATTGAATCATGATTTTGGTGGCATTACAGAAGACAATTGCATAGGTATTGAATTTACTTAAGTACGAGTATAGGAGCGAAGAAATTGACTTGAGTAGGGGAAGAGGAGCCACGAAACACATATGGAGATTAGCACTGATGTTGTAGTTAGTGCTATAGATTCCATCCATAGAGTATTTATGGATTCTCATCTAGAACACCAAATAAAAAATGCTACATGCAATGGTGATGATGACGATGAGCGCGAATAAAAGAAAATCATGTAGCATAGGAAAAAACAACAAGAGTTTTGACGCTTGGGAGGTGGTCAGTAGTATCTGGAAATATTTCATCTTGGTATGACTTAGTGTCTTGGAAATTGAGCTCTCATGTGGCCTCCCAAAGGAGAAGAAATGGTTTTATCCAATGCAATACCATACTTATGCACGAATGGAGAGCTCAGATTCTTAATTTCATATTTTCTTTCATTTTTCTCACTCAAATTCTTAATTTCATATTTTCTTTCATTTTTCTCGCTCAGATTCTTAATTTCTATTTTCTTTCATTTTTCTCTACATCTTCCGCCTTTGGGTGCAATAACTAGTTATCTTCCATTTTCACAAGGCGCTCAAAGTCAAAATAGAAACAAGCATAACCAAAATAGGCTGATAAGACTCGATCCTAGGACTACCAATTTATTCTACCCCACAGGATGATAAAATGAAATTATCTTCTCAGCAAACTCTTGGAAAAGCTGGTAATGAATTCCGAAGGTGCAAAGCTTTTGCACAATAGGTGACATGATAAACCATCCCTTTGAAAAAGGTAATAAATTCTATCAATAGCATTCAAAATATTTGAATAGCATGCTCCATTAATGAGTTAATGGAATATATTGGAGTAGTAATTAAAGCCAAGAAATTGGAGGAAACTTGACTAAACATTCTGAAAATAACTTGCCCATTTCCAACTACCAAGATTAATCTTTGAAGGTCAATTTGTAATTTAACCCTTTTTATGAAATTTTAATATACATTGTGTAGTTTTTTTTAAATGTCAAAAATAAAAATTAGCATTGTTTATGATGACGAATTTTTTAATAGCACTTCTAGGATGTGTTGGGATCCCTTTGACGTGCTATTATGTGCTCAATTTTGATCCATGATCCCCATCCCTATCTTCAAAAACCTCCTCTAACTTCGTAAATTCTCTATTATGGAATTCTACTAAACCCTGCTCTTCCATTTTATAAGATGTTGAGTCGTCTGCGAGAAAAGAGGGCCTACTCTGGAAAAATATGAGTTGGAAAGGTTGCTTCGTTGGATTTCAAGCACACGCAGCATGTCCAAGTCGTCAAGTATGAAGTGACAATTGTCGTGTTTCACACATGCTTGTATTTTATAACCTTTAAAAAAAAAGTGGCTTCGCAACCAGGGAGAGTAGTTTCTTCCTACCACCTTTTAACCAGCGAAATCCTCCTAGGGTGACATGTGGTAGGCAGTTTTGGATTTCGCAAACACTCAACATTTTCAATGTTTGCGCATCTTCGTGGTGCAAAATCAACGTTGTTTGTCGATCTTTCACCTGTTGATCAACGATCGTTGATTTTTTCCACACTTTAACCTGGGATAACGGTCATTTTTTCGATGATCAACATGTTATAGATTTTTCAACTTTCCCCAGTGGAGCCATCATCCACCGTTAATCTTATTCTTGCTTTGACCTGCGCCGTTGATTTCTAATTCTTTTGCAGAACCCGCTCCTTAGACCTTCTTGGGTTGTTCTAGGATGTGCTTCAACGATTCAACAATTGAAGGGGAATTTGAATAGATGTTCAAGGATTAAATATTAGCTTAGACTAAGAAGCTTGAGGATCAATGTGTTGTGTGGGGGTTATTTTGTACAAGAGAATTATCCTCTTGGCTAGTATATCAAAGTCATTATATGTTGGCTAGTATATAAAAGTGACTATATGTTGGCACTGAACTATGTTGATACCTCTAGATCAACAAAGGTTGATGCATTTACATATTAGCTTATTTCAATGATGAAGTCTTGAAGATTCAACCACTAGTGGAGTGTGGATTTGTAATATTCACACCTCTCCAACTTGTCATTGTTTACTTAAACTTGATAGTTTATTTTGGGAATATTTCTATTTAAATAATCGATGTTGTTGTCACTACAATCAATTCTAACATCATCACCCATTCTATTTTTTATTCTATAACAATGGAAAAGGCCTCACATGGGATTCCAATAGGGTTTGTTGGCTTTTGTAATTTATATTGTGTCAAATGAATCCACTACCACCTATTGACTAAGTTTTTCTCTATTATACTTGGCTTGTTTTTTTTCTAAATTTGGTAACAAGTTGGTATAAGTCACTAACTTAGATTTAGTCACTGGAATTTGAACTTGTTCTATATATTTTGATGTAAGCCCCGCTTTGTACTTTTGAATCTTTAACTTATTGGATCCCAAAGTCTAGGTGTATGGACATAATGTGGAACTCAAAAGTATCTTTCAAGATAGACTTTACCAAGTTTCTTATATAGTCATTGCTATTGCTTATACATGTCTTCAATATATCCAATAAAATAGAAGAGATTTTATGAAAGAATTCCTTTGAATTGTTCCAAACTCATGACAAGTTCTTGGCATGCTTCATCGTAGGGTAACACAAGATTCCGACCAACAAAGAGTAATATGATGCAGAATTTGCCAAAGTATTTATTTGAGTTTATTCCAACTTATAAAAAGATCTTGGCATGCTTTACGGTAGTTCTACACAAGATACCAAAAAAAATCTCTTGGTTGTGTAAAAGATGCCATGGGAAAATAAATAATGTTGTGCTTGATTGACTTAGTGGCGAGGTAAAAGTTGGCTCTATTTGGAAACAAAATGGAACTCAAAACTAACTAAGAAAAGGATGGGGATTCAAAACTAGGCTAATACAAGATTGTAGACTACAAGAGCTCTGACCACTGCTGCTAACATAAGTGCCAAACTTGTGAGGAATAAGGTAGGGAAAATGTCGTCTCCAAGTGAAAAAACATATAATTACTAATCACAATAGTAGTGGGCATCCCCAAATTGTCTCGTCTAGTAACTAGTACAGTACATGGCCCCAATTCAAGCATAACAACATCGATAAAAGTATGGAACTCTTCAAAAAAACATTCAAGATATTCATAGTGATTGCACAAGATCCATGGAACTTATAATATCCACATTATAAGCGTTTTCCTTATTTCAATTCTAGACTAGCCAAAATACAACTACATAAACTAGCCAGAAAAATTAAGGATTCATCCTACACAATTGGATGATGAAAATGACACCTAATCACGATGTTATAATGCTTCATTTACTAAAAGTAAATAGAAAGGTGATGCATTAAGAACACACTGCATAATCCACATGTAAATTCCCACTACATGAAGTAGAAGCTATTCATATTTCTAATATGATAGATAAAATATTTCCAAACAAATGTCATACATCCCTCTCATCCAAAAATTCTCACAAGAGTAAAAAATAGGTTAATATTGGATTCATAAAACAACACATACAACAAAAAAAAGGTAATATTGGATTCATAAAAGAACACATACAACAAAATGAGTTAATATTGGATTCATAAAAGAACACATACAACAAAAAAATGCAAATTGATCATGTTAAAGTTACATTATATATATATTCATCCGATAAATTTGATAAGTGTTGTCCGCTGAACTGGACATCTAGATCAATCAGGTAAACTGTCATTTATCCCAATTATACAAAATGAATGGAAGACCCTTTGCAAAATAGGTCATTCTGATATTATCCTTCCATTCTTCTACTATCCCTCTAACAGTACAACCCTTACAAAAGACTTGCATATACAAACTGAACAGAAGGGCCTTTGCAAAATAGGACAAAATCCCTTCCCTAAACTAACAGAAAATGAAAATCTAAAAAAAGACAAGTAAAACTAATAGAAAATGAAAAAATAAAATTTATCCTAAAAATATCAAGATACCGTGGTGGGTCGGTTGCGTGGTTCCCTAAGTCAATATCCATTTACTTTTCCCCTGAGGGAGGCCTATCATCTAGAGGGGACTATCCAGAACCTACTGAAGTCGCTTCGATCCTCTCGGCGTCACGTTGAGCTTGGGTGGCTGCTTGGTGTTCAAAAAGGAGCCTTTACATCCATTCGATCAGTTCGTCATTATTATTTTGGAACTTGGATTCAATGGTATCCCCTATTCTCTTCTCCATTGACTCCAAGTCCTCTTTGTCGAATTTCCCCTCCATATTCTGCTGAATATCTGCTATATTCTTTTCAAACTGCTCCACTCTTCTGCTCTATACATCACTGCCACTAGTCCTTCCAACAGGTCCAGGACTATTACCTTCCGCCTGTAATACCCCTATTTTGACCCCTTATGGTTTATTGGCTTCAATGTAAATATTGTGTACATGCAATGTGTGTTTTACCTGGTGTGGAGCTCAAGGCCAACGCCCCACTAGAGGATGTTCAGGTTTTACTTAAGAGGAAAGTATTTGACAATTCTAATCATCCATGTGTTGTTATGCCATGAGATATTTTAAATGATGTAATTATTAAATATTGCAATAAAAATGCCAAGAAAATGGCTAAGGAGGAAACCAATAAGAAGGGGCCACATGTATCCAATAGGGAGAGGTGAGGGAGTTTTGGGATTGGAACCCATGCTGCCACATGTCAATTTGTGAACCCATTTGACTCCCATGCTGACATTTAATTCTGTTGTAAGAAGGTGGTGAGATGTCCTGTTCATGAGGTCGATTGAGTATGGAGGAGACCTGCAATCCATATGGAAGGGTATGGATCTGTTTTACTTGTCCCTTAAGCCACTCTACCTTCAGATAATTTTCTCATCCTAATCCCTATCCCATAGTTGACCAAAAGCCTCATTTATCACACATTGCAGAACCCAACAGGGAAGTAGAGAGGAGAAATCACGATTCTGTGTAAGCCACAAATTGCGGAGCCGAGAATGCACAAGAAACCTTGCATGGGAAGTAAAACTAGTTGGGAAACCCATGGATCAAACCTTCAGATAAATTCTATAGCGTGAGCAGCTTAGAAATCCCGTGAGAACACCTGGATCTAATAACAGAGGACCGAGTTGTGAGATAGAGATTATGTCACAAGCCTAAGAAAATCGAAGCCTGAATATCAAAGAAGAGGACTAGATAGAGGTTGCATCTGCTTGATAAACCTAGTGAAAGATAAAGTCTCATGAAAGCAATACTTTGGACCTTTCTAGGCCCACCTTGAAGAGAACTGGAGGGAAGGGGCTCTAAGGGACTGTGCAACAGAGAAAAGGGAATTCCTTGTGTTGGGTGAGGTAAGTATTGTGGGTGCCATGTTTGTTGAGTAGTTTGAGATGCCTATATCTCTGTGGTTGAGCTCATTGGCTTAGCATCATCCACCATGTTCCCTTGCATGCTTGATAAACCCAAATGTGGTTTGAATTAGCATTGGGATGGAACCTTGACTATGCGAGAGCCTATTTATCCCTCCTTAGTGGATACACAGCCAAGCTCGGGGGTGGTCTCTCAGCTGAAAGAGTATACGCAGGACAAAGACCTATGGGTGGGTGGAACGTTTCTCTCACTTAGCCAGTTGCTTGGACAACTTCATTCCAAAGATAAGTGCTTTTTGTGGTATAAAATGGTGCTAGTTTTACCTATATTATGTTATTCTTGTTATGTTCAAGTTATTGAATGAATGATTACATTATAGTGATAAGTAACTATGTATAATTCTGAGTATGAGGTTGAGTTCATGTTTGAATGATTCATCATTTGCATGAGTTTAATGTATTGTTAACCCTGCAGGTTGTAGATGCATTGACTAGTTTTAGTTTCATAATATGTGTTTAGTGATGCATTGCACTCACCTTTAAGAGGGACTACTTGGATTCATCTGGACTTGGGGAAGGAAGTAGATAACCCCCTGTTGTGTTTCATGACCTCACTCTGGGTCGGGTGAAGGGAGATGTCATGGCATAAGGTAGGAAACGTTCCTTGCAGAAGGGTAATGATGCATTTTGGGAGTTTAGACAAGACTTCAGTTGGAAATATGGCCAAGTCAAAGTGATCAAATATGATAGGGGATCACACTAGTGTGTATATACCTCCAAGAGATTTCCAATAGTACCAGACTTGTCCAATTTGGTCTAAGAATGAAAAAGTTATCAACCTAGGAATTTGCAGGTGTAGGGGTATGTGGTTCCGAATTTCCGAATCCACAATGTGGATTGCGGAATGCAGAAGTCGAGGACGACCTTTGGAGTTGCGTGGTTAGACTTCCAAATTTATGAATCCACAATGCGGATTGCAGATCGAGGAAGTCAAAAGGGATATTTCCACGGGGTTGGCACATTGTACTTTCGACCTTTTGCATCCTCAAAACAGATTGCAGATTGTGGAAGTTAGAAGGAGGTTTTCCCTAGGCTGCAAAATGAGATTTCCGATTTTCGAGTTCCGCATGCAAATTGCGGAAGTCGGATGGGTAAATTTTTTGAAACGATGATTTGAGGTTCCGACTTCTTAGTTCTGCATGTGGATTGCAGAATTCATACGGGTAAAGTTTTTGGAACGACGATTTGAGGTTCCGACTTTCGAGTTCTGCATGAGGATTGCAGATTACAAATTGTGGATTGCGGATCGAAGGCCATTGCGGCTATGTGTAAAAATGGAGAGAATGGTTAAAAAAAATGTGTATCAAGTTGTCTCCCATAGCCTATGAAGGGAACTGAGTGGTTTAGGGACATGACAGAGTGGTATCAAATCCCACATTGCAGCACTGGGGCTGCTTGGTCCGAACCGTCAATAAATTTATAGGCAGAGAAGTGCCCATGGCGCTGTTTTGACAAAAAAAAATTATTGTTGTTGTCCAATTAATAATTTCCATATTTGTATGGATGTTTTATGTTTATAGGAATTCTTATGATGTTTGATAAATGTCTCTGTAATGCAAAGTGATTGTAGCAGTAGTAGTTGAATCGTGCAGCAGGGGTAGCGTATAGGGAAAGCAGGAAAATGGTGACCATAAATGATGCCCAGGATCCTTATGAGCAGGAGGAAGATGTTCTGGGATAGAATGTGCAAGAAGAACATATTGAAATAGAATCCAATGGGAGAAGGGAGAAAATAAATCCCCAGAACTTAGTTGAAACCATGGTGAGCTTCAATGAGAGGTTGATGAAGGATCAGGAAGAGTAGCACCAACTCAATGCTTCTATTTTGTAGAGCCTCACTAATATGATGTAGAGGGAAAACCTTAGGTCCAACCCAAGCAATGTTGGTAAAGAAGGAAGGGGTGTCAAAATTTTATCTAGAGGCCATTCTAGGAAGAGAAATCCAAGCACTAGAAGTATTCCTATGAGGAAAAAACACAAAATTCCCTCTCCAAGATCTCTTTCCAGTAGGTCATGTGACTCCAGAGACTCTCAGAGAAGTCTGAGGCATACTTCCAATAGAATGGAGAGAAGAAAGAAATTCAGAGGCATCCCACATGGAGAATTTAGGAAGGCAAGGCCTCCCACATTTGTGGGAGAAGGTAATACATGTCAAGAGACAGAGGCATGGCTTCTTGGAATGAAGAAGTACTTTAGAATAGATGATTATTCCATAAATGAAAAGGCCAAAGTTTCCATTTACAATCTGAAAAGCATAGCTTCAATTTGGTGGGAGCACCTCATGCAAGTGAAGAGGATTAGTGAAAAGAGGATCAACTGGGAACGGTTCAAAAGGTACTTCAAGGAAAAATACTTATCAACTAGGTATTATGACAGCAAGAGAAAAGCTTTCAATGAAATCGGGTTGGAATAGAATTCCATGGAAGAACATGTCCATAACTTTTTGGAGTTGTTGAGGTATGTAGACTACATCAAGGATGAAAGAGTAAAGATCCAATGTTTACTTGGTAGTCTACCCCAAAATTTCAGAGATAGGATTGATTTTGTTAATCCACCAAGTATGGATGAATCCATTAGGATGGAAATGCATCGCTATGAGCAGAGCAAGGGAAAATCATAGGTTCAACCAACATGGAAAGGAAATACCAAAGGGAGTTTTGAACAAAGGAAAAGTGGATTCAATCCACCATTTAGAAATCAGCCCAGGAATTTTCCATAGGGATAGCAAGCAAGGAGTGGATTCAATCCAACAGTAGCAGGAAAAAAGCACCAAGACAACCACTTCAATGTTGGGGATGTGGATGAAACCACCTGCTTAGAGAATGTCCACATAGGAGGGAGAATACCAGAATTTTGCACAACCTAGAAGAAGCAACTACAGTGGAAGATATGGCATGGGAAACACATCGAATTTATGAAGCATTGGATGATCACAAAGAAGACCATCAATCAGCAGTGGTGGAAGTTGAAGGTAAGATTGATAAGCAATCTATTGTTGTTTTCATTGATACAGGATATACTCATAGTTATGTGTCTCCTAAGGTGGTTGAAGGTTGTTCTCTTAGTAAAGTAAAGCATAGTAAGTCTTGGCTAGTTCAGTTAGCCATTGTTAAATTTTGAGCATTAATTCACAATACTCTAGGATTTTCACTGAGAGAATAACATATACAGTATATCAATCCATAACAATCACAATAAGCATGACAAGCATCACAAGAATCAAAAGCATGAGAGACAAGAGACACAGAGTTTCCGTGGGGAAAACCCTAAGGTGAAAAACCCCACAACTTCCTCAGAGATAGAGAGAGCAATGGCTCAACCAAAGTACAACCAAAATACACTTGAGATAGTCTCCTAGAAGCAGATGATCCTCCTCCTCACTAGTGCGCCACTTTCTGAGTGAGAGAGATATGACTTTCTAAATGATCTAAATAGAGATCTCCTAATCTCTATTTATACTAACCTATTTGCCTAGTGACCTTATGGGGCCGACTTGTCTAGCTAGGTACATCCACAATATAATATATATATTTCAGGGCCGACCCCACACATGGTGGTCTAATAACCCATCGGCAAGTACACACACTTGCGACACTTGTCAATCCACATGACAACACTTCCTTATAGAGGAATAACACATCTCTAATAAGGGTACAATAAATATATATGAAATACATAGATGAAATACATTCCGAAGTTACATATACATCAACACTCCCTCTTAACTAGGAAGGTATTTCTCGACACAGATCTTCTAGACAAGTCTTCTTCTCGGGATCATCGTCATCATCATCGTCACTGCTGCTGCTATCTCAACCAATCTCTGACTCTACTCGTCATAGGAAGTTCTACAGAGCCAGTCCTCTTTCATACTGGATGTAGGCCCACCACCTGCAGGTCTTCATCATCACTGGCCATACTGTGGAAATCTCAGGACTTATTACATGTGTCACAAAACCTTAAAAGAATCTCTTGACTAGCAAGAACCCTAAAGAGCATCTGAGGCCTTTTTCATCCTGTCTAGATCTCTAGGACTTATTACATGTGACCCCACCACAAAACCTCGAAATAGAATCCCAGGACTGATTACGAGCACAAGTCTCAACCTATCGGATCTCCCAGGCAACAAATTACATGTGGTCACCACAAAACCTCGAAAGAGCATCCCAGGACTGATTACGAGCACAAGGCTCAACTTATCGGATCTCTCAAGGCACAAATTACATGTGGTCATGGAAAAACCTCGAAAGAGCATCCTAGGACTGATTACGAGCAGACAGCTCAACCTATTGGATCTCCCAGGGCACAAATTACATGCCATAGGAAAAAACCTCGAAAGAGAATCTACCAGATATCCCAGGGCACAAATTACATGCCATAGGAAAAACCTCGAAAGACTATCTACAGGTCTCCCAGGGCACAAATTATATGTCCTCCCAAGCAAAACCTTGAAAGAGCATTTGCCAGATATCCCAAGGTACAAATTACATGCCATAGGAAAAACCTTGAAAGAGTATCTGCAAATCTCCCAGGGCACAAATTACATGCTTATCTACACAACCTATTCCACGACCACAGAGTATCAACCTGATACTCACCATACATCATCCTGATGTACACATGATCATCCTGATCATCATCACTGCAACATCCTGCTGAATTTCATCTGGAGCAACATCCTAAAGCTCGTCATCCATGATCATCCTGATCATACAATGCATCTACCTGATGCATACCAAGTATCTACCTAATACATATCATCATACATGATCCACCTGATCACACAGTGTATCCACCTGATACAAATATAAATACATGATACATATCAACATACATGATCTACCTAATCATACAATGTATTCACCTGATACATATACAGATACATGGTCCAAGCATCCAACATGATGCTTATACAAAATACATACACATGATCCAACCGATCATATTCAGCATCCAACATGATGCGTACATACATATAAATGATCCAACTGATCATATCTAGCATCCAACATGATGCATACATACATATACATATAAATGATCCAACTGATCATATCCAACATCCAACATGATGCATACATACATACATATAAAAATAATCCAACTGATCATACAAAGCAGAAACCAGAACATCATCCTAATGCTCATCATCCAACGCTTACATCCATAGCCATGTGAAGGATCCTCCTTCCAACATGCTTGGAATGGCTTCAGCAAATGTGTCCATCACTTCTTCCTCGAAGTGTCATCAATCCGAAGAACACCAAGCCTCTCTCTGAAGTGCTCGAACTTCACCCTGGCTAGTGGCTTTGTCAGCACATCTGTAATCTGCTTGTCCGTTGCAACATACAGGAGCTTCACAGCTCCTCTCTGCACCATATCCCTGATATAGTGATATTTTATCTCTATGTGTTTTGACCTGTCATGAAACACTGGGTTCTCAGACAACTTCACACAACTTTGGTTATCACAGAAGATACCAGTAGCATCCAATGGGAGATCAAATAATTCATACAATAGCTTCCGTAGCCATACTGCCTCACAACTAGCTGAACAGGCTACAACATACTCTGCCTCAGCTGTACTCAGTGCTACACAGGACTACTTCCTGCTAAACCAAGTGATCACACCTGATCCCATACTGAAGCAACACCCAGATGTGCTCTTCCTATCTGTAGCACTACTAGCCTAATCTGAATCAACATAACCCTGCAGGTTAAACTTTTGATTCGCCTCATACTTGAGCCCATAATCCACTGTACCCTTCAGGTACCTCAGAACATGCTTTATAGCAACCAGATGAACACTCCTCGGATCTGTCAGGAACTGACTCAATGTGTTCACCACAAAGCAAATATCTAGTCTCGTGTTCGTCAGGTACATCAAGGACCCAATCATCTGAAGATACATAGAGACATCAACCAGCTAAGATGAAGCATCACATAGAAGCTTCAGATTCGATGCCATAGGTGTGGCCACGACCTTGCAATCCATCATCCCGAATCTCTTCAGGATATCTATTGTGTACTTCCCTTGACCAAGGAAGATCCCACCTGTACTCTGCCACACCTCCATACCTAGGAAATAATGCATCATTCCCAAATCTTTCATATCGAATTCGACAGCAAGCTTCCTCTTCGTATCTGCAATCAATTTGTCATCTCCTGTTACAAATAAGTCATCCACATACAGGAGTAGAATCACAGGATTCCCTTCCTCAACCTTTTAATAAAGGTTGGAATCCGCTTTACTCTTGGTAAAGCCCAAACTAGATAGGAAACTATCCATCCTACCATACCAAGTTCTGGGAGCTTGCTTCAAGCCATACAAGGCTTTCTTCAATCTGCACACATACCACTCCCTGTCATGTATTTCGAAACCGAGTGGCTGCTCCACATATACTTCCTCTTCAACTACACCATTCAAGAAGGCAGTCTTGACATACATCTGGTGTATTTTCCATTTCATCGCTGCAGCCAGGGAAAGTACTGTTCTGATGGAAGTATACCTGGCTACAAGTGCAAAATTTTCTTCATAATCTATTCCCTCTTTCTGAGAGAAGCCACGAGCTACGAATATTGCTTTGTATTTCTCTACACTGCCATCTGCAGCATGCTTGATTTTGTAGATCCATTTAGAAGTCACAATAGACTTCTCTTTAGGTCTTGGTATAACATCCCAAACATCATTCTTCATTATTGATTGGTATTCCTCAACCATGGCATCCTTCCATTCTTTCTTTTCCGCTGCTTCTTCATAACTGGAAAGCTCTTTGTTCATAATGTCATAGAGTAAAGCAACATAGCTGGTATGTGATCTAGTTCTCTTCTTTGCTCTGTGTTCTTCTTCTGGAATGCCAAATATTTCTGCATCTTGAATGAGATCTCTAGCCCATGCAGGTTTCCTCTTGTGAGAGTTATCCTCACAGGGTGGATCTACAGGTTCTTGCGGATCTTCAAACTCAGGAACAACTTCTGGAACTGCTTCAGTCATGGTAGTGTCTTGAAATCTAGTTTCCTTAGGTTCTTCATAAACTTCAATAGGTGCCTTCCTTGATTTGATGAAGGCTGAGTTTTCATCAAATGTTGCATCCCTGCTGACATCAATCTTCTTGAACCCTGGAAAGTATATTCTGTAAGCCTTCGAGCTTTCACTGTAACCCAGAAAGATACCCTTCTTCCCTGAAGGATATAGTTTAGTCCTCTTTTCCTTTGGGACAAGAGTGTATACTGGACAACCAAATATTCTGAGATGGTTGACTTCAGGTTTCTTACCAGAAAAGACCTCTTCTGGTGTCTTGTTTTCCAATATCTTGTGGGGTGTTCTGTTCTGCACATATACAGTTGTTTTAGTTGCTTCTGCCCATAGATGCATAGGTAGATCCTGGTTATGCAGCATTGCCCTTGCTGCTTCCATGATTGTTCTGTTCTTCCTTTCTACAAATCCATTATGTTGAGGATTATAAGGAGCAATCAACTCCCTCTTAATCCCTGAATCACTACAAAGCTTCTTGAAGTCACCTGAGGTGAATTATCCACCATTGTCGGATCTAAATGTTTTGATCTTCTTGTCTGTTTGATTCTCCATCAAGGTTTTGAATTCCTTGAATTTATCAAACACCTCATCTTTGCTCTTCAAGAAGTATACCCAAGTCTTCCTGGAGAATTCATCAATAAATGAGACATAGTACACATACCCACTCAGAGAACTGGATGACATAGGACCACATACATTTGAGTGGATGATTTCCAGGATGTCTTTTGCCTTGCTTTCACTGCTTGGGAAAGCCTTCTTAATGTTCTTACCTTTTGCACATCCTTTGCAAACACCTTCATGTTTGGTCTTGAACTCAGGAAGACCCTCTACAACCTTGCTTGCAATTGGAAGTTCCCTATAGTGCATATGAGGAATTCTTCTATGCCAAAGTTCACTTGGCTCCATGGATTCATGTACCCTGGCATGTTCAGGTTGTCCCTTCAATTTATATAAACCTCCCTCTTGCTCTCCAATCACTAATGCATCACCTATGTTCTTTCCCTTTGGCCGCATTAGGACTTGGCCATCCAAAAATGCAACCCTCATACCTTTTGCATCCAATGCAGAGATGGAGAGTAAGTTCTTCTTGAGCCCAAGTACATAAAGGACTTCTTTCATCTTCAAATATTTTCCAGAATCTAGGTTGTAGGAGGCTTCACCACTTCCTTTGATTGGGTATTGATAATCATCCCCAAGTTTCACCTTATGGGGCGATTCATGTTCAGATAGATTCACAAAAGATTCCTTAAATCCAGTCATGTGTTTGGAATCCCCACTATCAATCAACCAATCATTACAACCATGGGAGATAGTACCTGTGAGAGCAGAAATTAGAACATATTTTTGTTCACTTGATGAGTCATCATCACTATCACTTTCTGCCCTAGCCTTCTTCTTTGGGGGTTCATCATCTTCGGCAGCATGAGCATGATATCTTATTTTGTTATTCTTCTTCTTCTTATTGAAGTTGTTGTTCTTGTCTTTCTTCTTCTTGGGACAATCTGAAACAAAGTGTCCCTTCTCATTGCAATTGAAGCATCTGAGATCTTTCTTATCTTTATGATAATGGTGGTGTGAGAATCTTCTATTATGAGATGATTCCTTCTTGGACTTGCCTTTCCTGGCATGTGCTGTGAGAGCTTGATCTTCATTTCCCATCTTTTCTTCTCGGGCCACAAGCCTAGCTTCTTCTTGAGAGCATTCTTCCCGTAATCTGTTGAAGGAGATCAACGTCTTCGTTGAATAAAGGAATCCCATGACCTGGGTAGGCCATTTAGAGTGGTCATCACCACTTCACCATTCTTCACCATTTCATCCACTGCTTCTAGTTGTTCCTTGATCTGGGAGACTCTTGAAAAATAAGATTGAATGGTTTCTCCATTCTGAAACTTTACTCCTTTCAATTGGTTCCGCAGGGTCATCTTCCGATTTATGTTCTTCCCTTCAAATAGCTTGGTCAAAGAGTCAAACATCTCCTTGGGTGTCTTTAGAGAAGACACATGGGGTATGAGATGGTCTTTGATAGAATCAACAATGATTCTCTTTTCCTTGACCAAGTTTTTATTATGCAATACATTAGCCTCTTAATCCTCTGGGATAGGGATGTCTTCTTTTACATATGAGTCCAACTCATTCTCTTCCAGGATTAACCCAATCCTATACTTCCAAGCTCGGAATTTATCATCTCCTTCAAGCTTATCCTCAAGCTTGGTGTGGTGAGACATCTTAAAGAGTACTTCAAATGGAAATAGAAAAGATTTGGGTCTTACCACTTGAAATGCCAAAAACTGGATTGGGTCTTGGATTAGGGTTTGTCGAAAAAACCCTAAAAATTCAAAATGTGAATTTCAATTTTTTGAAAGGATAGAAAGATGCACCTTGATGAGCTGATCAGCCTGGTGTATTCAAAATTTTAGATCAGCAAAGCTTTACCCTTCAAATTGGCCTTTTTGTCCTCGCGGGTTCACTAGGGAGAGCCCTGAATTAGGGTTTGAGTTTCTCGGAGATCTACCCAGCCAAAAATCTCGATCCAAAGCTCTAAACTTCAATTTTTGCAAGGAGCTTCGAGCTATGTCTTCAGATTTCAGAAATTCCTATTTTGTGGAAACCCTAAGTTTTAGGTCCAAATCTGAAAATGCTCAGAATTGAATTCTGATTGGACAGATAGATTCTCCTTGATGAGTAGAGTCAATCAACTATACTGCTTTTCCAAAATCTGTGGAGAGAAACCCAATAAACAAGAAACTCAAGTTTCTGTCACTGCAAAATGTCTTCTTCTTAGGTTAACTCTGATACCATGTTAAATTTTGAGCATTAATTCACAATACTCTAGGATCTTCACTGAGAGAATAACATATACAGTATATCAATGCATAACAATCACAATAAGCATGACAAGCATCACAATAATCAAAAGCATGAGAGACAAGAGACATAGAGTTTCCGTGGGGAAAACCCTAAGGTGAAAAACCCCACAACTTCCTCAGAGATAGAGAGAGCAATGGATCAACCAATGTACAACCAAAATACACTTGAGATAGTCTCCTAGAAGCAGATGATCCTCCTCCTTACTAGTGCGCCACTTTCTGAGTGAGAGAGAGATGACTTTCTGAATGATCTAAATAGAGATCTCATGATCTCTATTTATACTAACCTGTTTGTCCAGTGACCTTATGGGGCCGACTTGTCTAGCTAGGTACATCCACAATATAATATATATATTTTAGGGCCGACCCCACACATGGTGGTCTAATAACCCATCGGAAAGTACACACACTTGTGACACTTGTCAATCCACATGACGACACTTCCTTATAGAGGAATAACACATCTCTAATAAGGGTACAATAAATATATATGAAATACACAGATGAAATACATTCCGAAGTTACATATACATCAATAGCCATAGTGACCGAGATAAAGGTGAGTGAAGTAATGATGGAGTGCCCCATAGAATTGAATGGACTACTCACACAAGTAAATTTAAATGTCCTACCATTACGATCTTATGATTCCATAATAGGTATGGACTGGTTGGAAATACATAGAGCCAATATATACTGCTATGAGAAAGTACTTGAATGCATCGATGAAGAGGGAAGGTCAAGGTTGGTAAGAGGAATTCCCAAGCAAGTTTCAGTAAGGCATATTTTAGACCTGTAGTTGAGAAAGTTTTATAAGAAGGTTTTCCAATTATATGTAGTCCACATATCATATTCATCAGAGGACAAGGGACCAAGGATAGAATATTTTCAGCTATTGCAAGAGTTCCAAGATTTGTTTCAGGATGAAGTTCCAAGACTTCCACCAAAGAGAGATATTGATTTTTCCATAAATCATGTTCCAGGGGAAGCACCAATTTCCAAAGGTCCTTATAGAATGAGCACACCGGAATTGGTAGAGTTAAAGATGCAGCTACAAGAATTAATGGACAAGAAGTACATCAGGCCAAGTGTATCTCCTTGGGGAGCACCCATTTTATTTGTCAAGAAAAAGGATGGGACTTTAAGTCTCTGTATTGATTACATGAAGCCAAATAAAGTGACAGTCAATAATAAGTACCCATTGCTAAGAATTGATGATTTGTTTGATCAAATGAATGGAGATAAAGTGTTTTCAAAGACTGAATTGAGGTCTGGATAGCATCCAATGAGGATAAAAAAAGAATACATTCACAAGACAACTTTCAGGACTAGATATGGCCATTATGAGTTCACAGTGGTGCCATTTGGTCTTACCAATGCACCTGCTACATTCATGTGTCTCATGAATAGTGTCTTCAACAAGTATTTGGATAAGTTTGTAATTGTGTTCTTTGATGACATTCTTATTTATTCAAGGAATGAAGAAGAGCATAATGAACATCTAAGGATTGTGTTGCAATTCCTTAGAGAACACCAACTGTATGCAAAGCTAAGCAAGTGTGGTTTCTATCAGTAGAAGGTACAGTATTTGGGTCTGTCATCTCATAAGAGGGAATTGTAGTGGACCCAGAAAATATTGAAGCCATAATGAATTGGACTACTCCAAAAAATGTTGCAGATGTTAGATCTTTTATGGGTTTTCCAGGTTATTACAGAAAGTTCATTGAAAGATTCTCCAAGATAGCTTATCTAATTACATCATTGTAGAGGAAGAATATCAAGTTTGTATGTTCTGAAAAATGTGAGAAAAGCTTTCAACAGCTAAAGGAATTGCTTACCAACGCTCCTGTTTTGAATATTGCAGATCCAAAGAAGGATTTTGCAGTATGCATAGATGCTTGCATTGAAGGGCTAGGTGGAGTGTTCACGAAAGAAGGATTTGTAATTTTTTATGAGTCAATAAATTTAAAGGAGCACGAGAAAAATTATGCCACACCTTACTTAGAGCTAGCATCTATAGTTTATACTCTCAAGAGATGGAGACATTATCTTTTGGGAAGGAGATTTGAGCACTGGACGGACCACATGTGCTTGAAATACTTATTTGGCCAGCCAAATCTGAATGCCAAGAAAACTAGGTGGATGGAATTTCTTTGTGAATTTGACTTGGAAATTAAGCATGTCAAAGGTAAGGAGAATGAGGTTGCAGATGCACTTAGAAGGAGATTTCATGTTTCAGCAGTAAGTATGTGTAAATTAGATTTGAAGGCAAGGGTTCTTGAAGCTCAACAGTGATGAAGCTTACCTTCAAATCAAAGAGAAGTTGCAGTAGGGAAATGTGGATAAAACATATGCATGATATCAGATTGGTGAAGATGATGTTCTCATTTATCAGGGTACCAGACTGTATATTCCAAATAGTATAGATTTAAAGAAGCTAGTGATGGATGAGATACATCAAATGCCATATTCCATACACCCAAGATATCGAAAGACCATAACAGCAGCAAGAAATCATTACTTTTGGCATGGGATGAAGAAGGACATAGCACATTACATTGCTAGGTGCCAAAAGTGCCAACAAGTCAAGGCAGAACATCAACATCCATCACGATTGTTGTAACCTTTTCCCATTCCAGAATGGAAGTGGAAAGTGAATTCTATGGATTTTATAACAGGTTTTCCAATGACAGTAAAGAAGCATGATTCAATCATGGTAGTGGTGGAAAATCTATAAAAGGTATCTCACTATATCCCAAACAATTCCACTCATAAGACAACTGACATTGCAAATATCTTCATGAAGGAGATATTCAGATTACATGGATTTCCCAAGTCAATAATTTCAAACCGTGATACAAAATTCACTTCCAATTTTTGGAAGGGATTATTTCAGGAGTTGGGAACTTGGTTGAATTTTAGTACAACATATCATCCTCAAATAAATGGTTAGACTAAGAGAGTGAACCAAGTACTTGAAGACATGCCAAGGATGTATGTGATGGATAAACCATCCAAGTGGGAAGACTACCTACACTTGCTAGAATTTTCATACTATAATGAACATCAAGCATCATTGAGGATGAGTCCTTTTAAGGTATTGTATGGCAAAGGATGTAGGGCTCCAGTGAAGTGGGATAGTCCAGTGAACATGGAAGTGCTTGGACCAGAAATGATCAAGAAAATGGAACAGGAAGTTGTTAAGATCAGGAAGAATTTGAAGGCATCTCAGGATATGCAGAAGAGTTATGCGGAAATGAAAAGGCCATAGTTTCCATTTACAATCTGAATGGTAGAGATTCAATTTGGTGGGAGTACCTCATGCAAGTGAAGAGGATTAGTGAAAAGAGGATCAGATGGGAGCGATTCAAAAGGTACTTCAAGGAAAAATACTTATCAACTAGGTATTATGACAACAAGAGAAAAGAGTTCAATGAACTCAAGTTGGAACATAATTCCATGGAAGAAAATGTCCATAATGTTTTGGAGTTGTTGAGGTATGTATACTACATCAAGGATGAAAGAGTAAAGATCCAATGTTTCCTTGATAGTCTACCCCAAAATTTCAGAGATAGGATTCAGTTTGTTAATCCACCAAGTCTGGATGAAGCCATTAGGATGGAAATGCATTGCTATGAGCAAAGTAAGGGAAAGTCATAGGTTGAACCAACATGGAAAGAAAATCCCAGAGGGAGGTTTGAACAAATGAAAAGTGGATTCAAGCCACCATTTAGAAATCAGCCCAGGAAGTTTCCATAGGGATAGCAAGCAAGGAGTGGATTCAAGCCAGTAGTAGCAGTAGAAAAAAAAACGAAGAGGACCACTTCAGTGTTGGGGATGTGGAGGAAACCATGTGCTTAGAGAATGTCCACATAGGAGGGAGAATCATTGAAGTTTGCACAACCTATAAGAAGAAAATACAATGGAAGATATGGCAAGGGAAATACCTCGAATTTATGCAACATTAGATGATCGCCAAGAAGACCATCAATCAACAGTGGTGGAAGTTTAAGGTAAGATTGCAAAAAAATCTATTGTTGTTTTGATTGATCAAGGATCTACTCATAGTTATGTGTCTCCTAAGGTGGTTGAAGGTTTTTTTCTTAGTAAATTAAATCATAGTAAGTATTTCCTATTTCAATTATCCACAGGGACCAAGAGAAAGGTGAGTGAAGTAGTGATGGAGTGTCCCATAGAATTGAATCGAATCCTCACACAAGTAAATTTAAATGTCCTACCATTAGGATCTTATGATTCCCTAATAGGTATGGACTAGTTGGAAAGAAATAGAGCCAAGATAGACTGCTATGAGAAAGTACTTGAATGCATTGATGAAGAGGGAAGGCCAAGGTTGGTAAGGGGAATTCCCAAGCAAGTTTCAGTAAGGCATATTTCAACCCTGTAGTTGAGAAAGTTTTATAAGAAGGGTTTCCAATTATATGTAGTCCACATATCAGATTCATCAAAGGACAAGGGACCAAGGATAGAATTTTCAGTTGTTGTAGGAGTTCCAAGATGTGTTTTGAGATTAAGTGCTAGGACTTCCACCAAAGAGAGATATTGATTTTTCCATAAAACTTGTTCCAGGGGCAACACCAATTTCCAAAGCTCCTTATAGAATGAACACACTATAATTTGTAGAGTTAAAGATGCATCTAAAATAATTAATGGAAAATAAGTACATCAAGACAAGTGTATCTTCTTGGGGAGAAATGAAGTTATTTGTCAAGAAAAAGGATGGGACTTTAAGGTTGTGCATTGATTACAACAAGATAAATAAAGTGACAGTCAAGAATAAGTGCCCATTGCCAAGAATTGATGACTTGTTTGATCAAATGAAGGAATCTAAAGTGTTTTGAAAGATTGACTTGAGGTCTGGCTACCATCAAGTGAGGATAAAGGAAGAACACATTCATAAGACAACTTTCAGGACTAGATATGTCGATTATGAGTTCATAGTGGTGCCATTTGGTGTTACCAATGCACCTGCTACATTCATGTGTCTCATGAATAGTGTCTTCAGAAGCATTTGTATAAGTTTGTAATTGGGTTCTTTGACGACATTCTTGTTTATTCAAGGAATGAAGAAGAGAATAATGAACATATAAGGATGGTTTTGCAAGTCCTTAGAGAACACCAACTGTATGCAAATCTGAGCAAGTGTGGTTTCTATCAGCAGAAGGTACAGTATTTGGGTCATGCCATCTCATAAGAGGGAATTGCAATGAATCCAGAAAATATTGAAGCCATAATGAATAGGACTACTCCAAAGAATGCTGCAGATGTTAGATATTTTATGGGTCTTGTAGGTTATTATAGAAGGTTCATTGAAGGATTCTCCAAGATAGCTTATCCAATTACATCATTGTAGAGGAGGAATATCAAGTTTGTATTGTTTGAAAAATGTGAGAAAAGATTTCAGCAGCTAAAGGAATTGCTTACTAGCACTCCTATTTTGAATATTGTAGATCCAAAGAAGTATTTTGTAGTATGCACAGATGCTTGCATTGAAAGGCTAGGTGAAGTGTTCATGCAAGAAGGATTTGTAATTTTCTATGAGTGACGAAAGTTAAAGTGTAATGTCCCCAGTTTGGCCCCATGGCATTAACACTATAAATGATGTAATATTGTTAGGAAATCATGGTGAGGAGCTCAAGGCCAAGGCCCCGCCATCGATTTCGTGATGCATATGGTTTGCGTGCTAGCAATGCACAGTGGAAATTCAAATAGCATGTAATATGCATTTTAATAAAAAATACCCACAACTAGCTATGCAATGCAACAAAGAGATGGGGGCATGATTTCACAAGGAATTGGGAGGGAAAACATTCAAACCCTTGAGCCAATAGAGTCAAGCCAAGTGTCAATGAGGAAACCCATCAAACCCTCAACTACCCATGTTGACTTTTGTACCCAACCATTGATTTCTCCCAAGAGTTGGTTGGGGAAGTTATTGCCTTGGGAATGGGAAGGTATGGCTGTCCAAAATCGGGTATGGGCAAGCCACCCTTCATGGAAAAACGTGTTGGTCTTTTTGGGCAAGAATAGAGCCACGAAATGGCTGCCTAAGCGATTATTCACCATGGCCTTGCTCTCTCACGCAACTCAAGCTGCCTGGGCATTTTCCTCCCTCGTTTTTCTGTGTCTCCCTTCATCTTTTAGCTGGGAAGGGGCGTTTTTGTGTTGGTTACCCGTGGGGAAAGAGAGCAGAACGTTTTGGGTCTTCCTGGGGGTCGTTTAGGCCATTGGAAGGGATCCTAACCAGTGGAGAGAAATCGGTTTTGCTCCCTGGGGTTGAAAACGAAATTCCACAGTTCATTGGGTGAACCACGAGCTGGGGGAACCAATGTGGACCCTGTTTTGTGAACACCTCTGTTGTAAATGTGTAACCCTGTCAATAGTCGTTTTGTTGTGAGAAGGAAGAGTATGTTGGGTATGGGTGATGGGTAGTCCATTATTCTGGCTTGGCTGAGATAAAAATGGTTATTGGGCAGTGGTTGAGCTGGAATGCCCCCTTTGTCCTTGTGAGAATCATGCCCAGCTCGGGGGTGGCCTTCGGACGGACTCAGTATAAGCTGTCGAAGAGCCTACGGTTGGGTGGAACGTTGCAGCGACATAGCTAGTTGCTTGGGACAATTGAAACGCAGATAAGTGTTTCTGCCTATATATTTATTTATGAAATGCTTTTATTAATGCCTGAAATCTTGAATGTATTCGAATGATTGTGTGGATGTTGTTTCCGCTGTGCATGATTGATTGTCTACATCTGCACATTCATATCTTATTTCTTGTAATGAAATGAGTGGGCTAAATTTTGATTAAGAGCCCCATCGATTGGTAGTATGTTCCTTGCTTCGCAGTGGTCAGCAGGTGGGGACATTACATAAAGGAGCATGAGAAGAATTATGTCACACATGACTTAGAGCTAGTAGCCATAGTTAATACTCTCAAGAGATGGAGACATTATCTTTTGGGAAGGATATTTGATCTCAGGATAGACCACATGAGCTTGAAATATTTATTTTACCAGCCAAATCTAAATGCTAGGAAAACTAGGTGGATGGAATTTCTCTCTGAATTTGAATTGCAAATTAAGCATGTCAAAGGTAAGGAGAATAAGGTTGTTGATGCGCTTAGAAGGATATTTCATGTTGCAACAGTAATTATTTGTAAATCAGATTTGAATGCAAGGGTTCTTGAACCTCAAACCAGTGATGAAGCTTACCTTCAAATCAAAGACAAGTTGTAGCAAGGAAATGTGGACGAAACATTTGCATGATATCAGATTGGTGAAGATGATGTTCTCATTTATCAGGGTACTAGACTGTATATTCCAAATAGTATAAATTCAAAGAAGCTAGTTATGGATGAGATACATAAAATGCCATATTTCAGACACCCGGGATATCGAAAGACCATAACAGCAGTAAGAAAGAAATACTTTTTGCATGGGATGAAGAAGAACATAGTAGAGTACATTGCTAGATGTCAAAAGTGCCAACAAGTCAAGGAATAACATCAACATCCAACAGGATTGTTGCAACCTTTTCCCATTCCAGAATGGAAGTCGGATGTGATTTCTATGGATTTTAAAACAGGTTTTCCAATGAAAGTAAGGAAGCATGATTCAATCATGGTAGTGGTGGACACGCTATCAAAGGTATCTCACTTTATCCCAGTCAAGTCCACTCATAAGACAAGTGACATTGCAAATATCTTCATGAAGGAGATATTCAGATTGCATGGATTTCCCAAGGCAATAATTTCAAACCATGATACAAAATTCACTTCCAATTTTTGGAAGGGATTATTTCAGGAGTTGGGAACTCGGTTGAATTTTAGTACAACATATCATCCTCAAATAGATGGTCAGACTGAGAGAGTGAACCAGGTACTTGAAGACATGTTGAGGATGTATGTGATGGATAAACCATCCAAGTGGGAAGACTACCTACACTTGGCATAATTTGCATACAATAATGGAAATCAAGCATAATTGAGGATGAGTCCTTTTGAGGTATTGTATGGCAAAGGATGCAGGGATCCAATGAATTGGGACAGTACAGTGAATAGGGTAGTTCTTGGGCCAGAAATGATTAAGGAAATGGAAGAGGAAGTTATCAAGATTAGGAAGAATTTGAAGGCAGCTCAGGATATGTAGAAGAGTTATGAGGATCTGAAAAGAGTGCATAAATAATTTAAGTTTGGGGATCATGTTTACTTTAGAGTGAAACCAAGGAAAAGTTCCATTAAGTTGGGGATTTGTGACAAGTTGGAACCAAGATATTGTGGTCCATTTGAAGTCCTTAATAGGATAGGGCCAGCTTCATATAGGATTTCATTTCCCACTAACATGAGAGCTCATAATGTTTTCCATGTCTCTTTGCTTAAAAAATATGTACATTATCCTAATCACATAATTGATTGGCATGTGATACAGGTGGAACCCAAGGGAGAGTTCCAAGTGGAGCCTATGCATATCCTCAACAGGAAGGTCACATTGCTCCGGAATAGAGCCATCGAACAGGTGAAGGTGCAATGGAATCACCTTAGTCCTGAAGAGGCTACATGGGAGTTGGAGGATGCCATGAGAGAGGCATTTCCATTTTTTTTAGTTTTGCGAACATCGAGGACGGTGTTGTTCTAAGGGGGAGGGAGTTGTAATAAACCTATTTTGACCCCTTAGGGTTTATTGGATTCAATGTAAATATTGTGTACATGCAATGCTCCACTAGAGGATGTTCATGTTTTACTTAAGAGGAAATTATTTAACAATTATGATAATCCATGTGCTATTAAGCCATGAGATATTGTAAATGTTGTAATTATTAAATATTGCAATAGAAATACCAATAAAACTGGGTAAGGAGGAAACCAATAAGAGGGGGGCATGTGTATCCACTAGGGAGAGGTGAGGGGGTTGTGGGATTGGAACCCATGCTTCCACATGTAAATTTGTGAACCCATTTGACTCCCATGCTGACATTTAATTATGATGTAAGAAGGCGGTTGAGAAGGCTTGTTCATGAGGTCGATTGAGTATGGAGCAACCCTGCAATCCATATGGCATGATATGGATCTATTTTACTTGTCCCTTAATCCACTCTACCTACGTGGAACTTTCTCATCCCAATCCATATCCCACGATTGACCAACAACCTTAGTTATCACACATCGCAGAACCCAGCAGGGAAGCAGAGAGGAGAAATCGTGATTTTGTTTAAGCCATGAATTACAGAGCCAAGAATGCACAAGAAACCTTGAATGGGAAGTAAAACCGGTTGGGACACCCATCGATCAAAATTTGAGATAAATTTTGGAGCATGAGCATCTTAGAAATCCCGTGAGAACACCTAGATCTGATAACATAGGACCGAATTGTAGGATAGAGCTTAGGCCGCAACCCTGAGAAAATCCAATACTGAATAACAAAGAAGAGGATTAGAAAGAGGTTGGATCTACTTGATAAACCCAGTGAAGGATAAAGTATCATGAAATCAACAATTTGGACCTTTCTATGCCCACCCTGAAGAGAAATGGAGGGAAGGGGCCCTAAGGGACTGTGCAGCATAGAAGGGGGCCTTCCTTATGTTGGGTGAGGTAGGTATTATGGGTGCCATGTTTTATGAGTAGTTTGAGATGCCTATATCTCTGTGGTTGAGTTCACTAGCTTAGCATCATCCTCCCTATTCCCTTGCATGCTTCATAAACCCAAGTATAGGTTGGATAAACATTGGGATGGAACCTTGACTATGAAAGAGCCTATTTATCCCTACTTAGTGGATACACAACCCAAATCAAGGGTGGTATCTTAGTTGAAAGAGTATAGGATGGATAGAAACCTATGGTTGGGTGGAACATTTCTCTCACTTAGCTAGTTGCTTGGATAGCTTCATTCCAAAGATAAGTACTTTATGTGGTGTAAAATGATGCTAGTTTTCCTTATATTATGTTATGCTTGTTATGTTCAAGTTATTGAATGAATCATTAGATGATAGTGATCAATAGGGAACTATGTATAATCCTAAGTATGAGTTTGAGTTCATGTTTGAATGCTTCATCATTTGCATTAGTTTAATGTATTTCTAACCCTGTAGGTTGTAGATCCATTGACTAGTTTTAGTTTCATAATATGTGTTTAGTGATGCATTGCATTCACCTTTGAGAGGGACTACTTGGCTTCATATGGACTTGGGGAAGGAACTAGATAACCCCCTGTTGTGTTTGATGACCCCTTGGTGGTTCAGGTGAAGGGAGAAGTCATGGAAGAAGGTAGGCAAAGTTCCTTGCAGAAGGGTAATGATGCATTGAGCGAGTTTAAACAATAATTCAGTTGGAAATATGGGCAATTCAGAGTACTCATATGTGATATGGGATCACACTAGTCTGTAGAGATCTCTAAGATATTTCCAACGGTACCGGACTTGTCCAATTTGGTCTAAGGATAAAGAAGTTATTAGCCTTGGAATTTGAAGGTGCAGGGGTATGTGGTTCTAACTTTCCGAATCCGCAATGCGGATTGCGGAAGTAGGGGACAACCTTTGGAGTTGCTTGGTTAGACTTCTGAATTTCCAAATTCTCAATGCGTATTGTAAAAGTCAGAAGGGAGATTTCCACGGGGTTGGCGCGTTGGACCTCCAACCTTCCACATCCACAAAACCGATTGCAGATTGCAGAAGTCGGAAAATGGTTTTCCCCAGGCTACAAAATGAGATTTTTGACTTCCGAGTTTTGCATGCAGATTGTGGATTGCAGAAGTCAGATGGGTGTTGGGTGTGTGAGCTATCTCAAGGAAACACCTAATATTAATTAGCGACCAGGATTGGTAATCTTAGAGTTGAGGCAAAGTATATGATGAGGTAGAAAGGTACCTAAAATTCCGGCTTGTTAGACCTTAAAAATATTTAATAAAGTAAAGATCGAAAGATATTTCAAAATGAAAAACCGAGTTAAATGTTTAAGAATACAACTATTAAATTGATTGAACTAAACCAACAGATTAGAATAGTATCAGACTATACTACTCTACTCTATGATTGAACAATAGGAAAGATGAAAACAAATACTAAACAAAAAGCATGGTACTTTTTATAAAAATGGAAACTGTTGAATTTAAACTTTCAATTTTCAATCTAGAAGTTCGAAATGACAATTATGAACAAGGTTAGAACTATAGAAACAAAATGATTAACTTCACAACTAATCTATGAAAAAGAAATTCTAATAAAACTACAATTACCAAGATGAATCTGCAAAGTAAATTACTCTAAACTGAGTTACTTAATTCCATTCCTCTTGATTATGTACATCAAATGTGATAGGAACTATAGTGAATGTATCGTAGTGACTTTCGAATATAACAAGGAAACAAAATGGAAGCAAATCTAGTTTAACTTCTACAAATAAATGCAAACTAAAGATTATCCAACTACAATTAATTTTAAACATCATGAACTACTTGCTATCCATACATAAACAACACGAAACTGATGTAACTTAGAAGCAAGTAGAAAACTTAATAAAGATATTTAGCTGAGCTAGATTTGATTTGGAAGCAAGTAGAAAACTTGATAAAGATACTTTATATAGAAGCAAGTAGAAAACTTGATAAATATACTTATTTCTGATCCAAATCTTATGTCATGAACATCTTTATTATTTATTATGAAATGGAAAACTAATCCTATGATTAATGAATGAAACTATAAAAACTGAAATAATTTGGAAAATGGAATTATTAACTCGTTATTTTAAAAATGAACTATACTAGGAATGAAACTGATAAATTCTGAAACAGTAACTAATTATCAAATCAAACATAAAAAAAAAGCATAACCTTGAAAAATAGTTGAAAAGAAGATTAAAGAGGATAATATGGAAACTAATAATTAATGACAAAACTTAATTAAACTCTATATAACATAAAACAAGATCTTAATTGCATCTAAAACTGTTAATGAGGAGTAAGAAACATTACAGTTAAAAAGCATAAGAAACTAAATCCTGAAAAAGCATAAAACAATACAGAAAGTGTAAAGGTCCAAATGACGATCTGGATGCCTATCCGAATGACAGTCCGAATGATGGCCTGAATGGAAGAAAATGTTTTAAACTAAAGAAAAGAAGAAGTTTGGATGAGCTAAACTACCAGCTGACTGATGCATATGATACTACAGTGCAAAGGGATCAGTAGATCGATTAACTAGAGGCTAAAGCAACAAGAAACCATTTATACTAATCATGATCTAAAGAATATGAACTATTTCTATGATATGCTAAAGCAAGAATAAGATGGAATATAGAAGCAACCTACAGCTACAGAGAGAGAAGCTATTAGAACTAATGGTAACTATAACAGAACTTGAACTAACATCTAACTAAACAACATTTATCTAGACTCTATCTAATTGCAGAAGACTAGAAAGCAAACTATCTAATTACAAAAGACTAAAATCAAATAATGAATACTATGCTTGGTCGACCATTATCAATTCTGGACAAGCAAACTAAGTTAGCAGAGAAATACAAATTATAGAGGAGGGAAATGACATGTATAGGAAAACATAATTAATTATATAAACTCAAAAATAAACTAACTATTTGCAGAAAAGGAAATGCAGAAAAACATAAACAAAACCTCTGGTTGATGAGGGGCCCTTCCCAGCAATCAGAGATTGAAACTAAATCAAATTAATCACCGACAACTGCGAACTAGAACTTCCATTAACTAATAAAAAATACACAATATTTATGGAAAAATAACTGCTATCTTCTGTCTATTCTCTATGCTATCTGCTCCTCCTTTCCTCCATAAGAGTCATCTATTTATAAGTTTACTATGGGAGAGAAGGTCGACATAGTCGACCTCTCTAAAAATAGAGGTCTTTAAGACTGTAAAATGGCTGTTGGGTGACGTGTGACAATAAAGAGGGCGTCTACCAAATTCCATGGGTTCGGTTCCTTCATGGGGTTGCTGCAACGTTGATCTTCCTTTGATGTCGGTTGAGAAGTGTGTTGGCGGATTGAGCGTGGGAAAATGGGCTTGTCTAGAACATTGGCGTGAACAGGCGTGCGTGATACCAGACTGAACGAGCAGGAAAATCAGAGTCTAGAGTGTTGAAGTGGGCGAATAGCGTGCTATCGAGCTCGACAGGCAGGAAGGCGAATCTTCTAGAACAAGATCTTATCAACCATAACCACCACGTGGCTAACAGAACCCACGTGCTCATTTTTTACTTTAATGGCCAGAAATATGCCAACCATTGATTCCGCGGGTCAAATGCAAGGCTGAATGACAGGCTGGACGCGGATGAACATTGGCAATGTAAACACGTGGTCTGGATGGAGGACCGTTTGAAAAACCACAGCCTATAGATCAAAACTAAATGCCAAGTACACCCCGAAATGTCACATTAAACATTAATAAACCATAATATAGCAAGATTTGATCAAAATTCATGTGATAAGTGAATATATGCATACCTGGTCTAGTTGATGGTCTGAATGGAAGAGAGAATGATTTATTATAGAAAAATGATGGAAATAATGCCATTTAGAGTATATTTGATGATAAAAAATGGTGAGAAAATGGACACCAACATCCCCCCAAACCGGAGACATGCCAGGTCCCACTGAGCAAATCAAAGAGAAATTAGGAAGAAGGTCATGCTGTGGTAGCAGCAGCCTTCGAATTTGATGATGAAGATATAGATTTGGCCTGGAGCTTCTTGAATTGGTCCTTTAAGGAATTATACCTCATCCACAGGGCAGTATGGGATGTTGTTTTGGTGTTAACCAAGCATTCAATGCTTCTTACTTATGTACGCAATGCCTCGTTTTCTTCATGAAGCTCAAAAATTGTTTCCACATAGCTTTGATTCTGGTCTGCCAACTATGCTATCAATTGGGTCAACTTATCCACCTCTTGCTGAGTCAGAATGGGCTGTTCTTCATGATGTTCAGGGTTCTTTGGGGGACTCAACTCTTTTGAAAATGTTTCACACTCAATAGTATGATCTTCGAGAATTTTGTCTTTGTTGTGTGCAGGAGAACGTTCAGTAGCAGAGGCTTCACTCATTCGAGCAGATACATTAGCTAATTTAAGGAGGGGTGTTTCATGGGTATGGTCGTCTAACTAGACATTTGAATGTGATGGCTAAACGGTGGTCTGGATAACAGACTGGTCAATGGACTGGTCACAATTTGTTCTCATAAATTTAGTGGGTACTGAAAAGAGTGGAGGTTCCGAAGTAGGGTCACCAAGGGTAAACTCAGGAGAAGGAGATGAATGGACAAGGTGCACACCACTTGAGGGATCCTCATAAAATCGCACATGATTAGTGTCTTGTTCTGCTTGAGTAGAGGATTGGAAACAATGTTTTCGAGAGGGAGAGGGTTTGACCATAGACTTCTCAATCAAATGAGGGTTCAATATTTTGAAAACAAAACGATCCCAGGTTTTCCCTCTCTCTTCCAACTGGTGAATGATCAGAAGTTTAATAAGACAATGGTGATACAAGCTACCAGAGGGATTAACAGTATTCTTCCTAACTTGGCTAGACATCTTCTCCAAAATTTTCAGGAAATAAAATGGGAAGTTGAGGGTCTGATTGTTAACAAAATGTGCTAGCAATCTAAAATGGCAGACTTTAAAAATAGTAAACTTACCCTCACAAGTGATCAGGTGGATGATGACAGTCAAAGGATCTAAGTATTCCAGCTTGATCCATTCCCTATGGAATCCTTTGGTCTCGGAAACACATTGAAAATCGGCCTTCAAGGCAAATTCATGAGCCTTCCATGGAAGGAAGAGATGTTTGTGCCATCGAGCACCTTCCCTCCGGAGCTTGGTATCCAATGAGATGGATTCTTCTGTCATGGAGAAAGTGAGATGGCCAACTTTGGCTGTCTTTCATCAAAACCCTTAGCAAATAGTAGTGAAATTTCATGGTCGTGGCCTTGGAGAAGGCGGAGAAACGGACCCCATCCCACTCGAAGGAATGCCTCACGACATTCTTTAAACTCGGGGATATGAAGGATATCTTGGTAGCTTTCAGGCTTGTAATGGATTGGCATTGTTGATGGAGGACGAGGGATGCAAATAGATAGGTACAGGGGGTACAAGAAATTGCAGAGGACGTGACTCGTAGAGAAAATGAAAAGTGAACAGAATGGGGTGAAATTCATGCAATCACCCATTTAAATTAAGGTCCGTTTGAATAGTCGAATGGTCATAGATGAAGCATGCTTGAAAGATTATGCTTGTAATTCAAAAATCTTGAGTCAAGTGCCAGCGTAGAAGTGCGTGAATTCAGTGAATATGTGTGGTTTATAATATATTCGACCATGTCCAAAGCCGAGATTTGGATAGGTTGAATGTAAATTACGTAATGAAAATAGATTAAATGTGAGAGATCATGATTCAATTAATATGATGGCAGGTCGTACAACAGGATAAGTAAGACCAAATGGAAATCATGCACTGATTATGAATATCGTAATGATGCATAATCCATTCATTTAACGAAGGCGAGATGGGTAAGGGAATGAGACCATGTATGAAATTGACGTTTGATTGATCCATGTCATCATTGGTTAATCAAAATTTCAAATATCTTGGCATGCTATTTGATATACAAGCTAAGGTTTCATTCAGCACTTCATTCAGAACGTTGTTCATTTGCTGCGTTCATCACCTCATTTGGATCGCCATTCGACCCATCATTCAACCTTTCATACATACTTTTGTCTATACACGATATTATTGTTGATGCTAACTAAAACTGATTTTGCCAGGAATTTATGAGGTTGTTAGTGCATAAAAGATGTTGTAAACTTTGCTTTCTGGAACTTTAAGTCACGTCCTTTTTTATTTGTCATTAGAACAATTTGTATTCTGCTTTTTGCATTAACCTGCAAACACCTGTCATTTTTAGAGATAAATAAACTTTTTTTATATAAATATTCAGAAAAAAGAAAAAAAAAGAAAAGAAGAAGAAGAAGAAGAAGAAGAAGATATGGCATGTCCTCAAGCCATCAAACAGTTCTAATCCTCCCCCAAACCAAAGATATGGCGTGTCCTCAATCCATCAAAGAGAAAGTGATTAATATTTAAAAAATTTCAATTGAAAGTCTTACAGATAGCTTCTAAAATACTGTGATAATTTTCATAAGGAAATGAAATATTAACTAATAAATGTAGATGATTCATATATGTACATTCATAAAAAAGAATAGAACAGTGCTTAAGAAGACCATATGAAAAATGACAGTATAATTGATGTGAAAAATGCCATAGGAAAACTATCCATCCATGACTCATTAAAAAAAATTCCTTGTCATTCAAAGAATATAGATAAGGCTCACCATAAAGTTTGTGAGATCTTTATAATTATAGGTCCCATTTCTAGGATAATCATATCCTAGGTATTGTTTGAATTAGATGCCAGGTTCCAAGTCCAACTTACAGCCATTCTCTAATGACAGTGTAAATAACTGGCCTAACACGTGTTTGTATACTCAAGTTTCTTTATATATGAGCCATGTGCATAGTGATGCATTAACCAAATCTCTTTTACCCGATATTGACCCACTGCCAGTAGGCCTGTTTAGTACCCCGACAGTTTATCTTGGTGGCATGCAAGCATAGCCCCGCTGCCAGCGAGTCTGTTTAGTACCCCGACGGGTTTACTTGCATTTATTGAGCTTCCTTGTTTAAGATTTTACTTACCATGGACCCGCTGCCAGCGAGCCTATTCAGTACCCCAGTGGGTTTTCTTAAAGCACTTCCCTTTTTCAAATAATATCGCATAAGATGAATATAAGGATAAGGTTCTTGTGATTAAGCTTCAAAACCATTTGTTAGATGATCTTGATTTATTCAGAAACAAAAACATATGTACAAGGAAAAAAAGTCATGTAAAGTTTAGGAAAGAAAAAGGGAAAACGAGTCTTCTTGTTTTGATTGACAAAATTTTATAAGCTGATCATAATAAATTTCCTGAAAAAAATGCAGTCAGTTGTTAGAATGACTCTTATTATTGAAAAACAAAAGCATATTTACATATATACAAAGGAAGATAACCCAAAAATAATTTAAGAATCAGGAGAAGGAGGAATGATTTCCTCTTCTACTAGCTCCATTTCCTCTCGTTGTAAGGAATTATGCACAAAATCTTGTTTAGATATCGGCTGATGATAAAGTCTAAGTCTATGACCATTTACAACAAAGGAAATTTGAGAATCATCAATTGTCTTAATTTTAACAGATCCATTATCGAAAGCTGTAATAATTTCATATGGTCCCATCCAACGAGTAGTTAACTTACCTTTAAAGTTTTTATATCTTGAATAAAAAAGTAATGCCCAGTCTCCAGTTTTGAATTTTTTTTTTTAATATATCTATCATGCCATTTTTTGCATTAATTTTGTATCAAGATTGTGCGTCGAATAACATCTTTCCTAATCTCATCTAATTCATTTATTTGCAGGATCCGTTGTCTCTATGCTTCTTCTAAATTCATCCCTAATTGTGCAGCCATACGAAAGGTTTTGACTTGAAGTTCAATAGGTATAAGAACTTGTTTACCATAAACGAGTTCATAAGGTGTGTGACTAGTGGTGTTTCTCCAAGTTATTCTATAATCCCACAAGGCTTCCGGAAGCCTATCTGCCAGTCTTTGTGGTGTAACTGGATAGTCTTAGTCAGGATGGCTTCTAATACTTTGTTGGTGGATTCTACCTAACCATTGGCTTGCGGGTGATATGGTGAATATTTGCAATGTCTAATACCATATTTGTCAGTAATCTCTTTCATTAATTTGGAGGTAAATTGAGATCCTTGATCGGTTACAATTTCCCTAGGTACACCGAATTGGTTAAATATTTCTTCATATATAAACTCTACTACTGATTTATTTGTGGCTTGAAATAAAGCTTTAGCTTCTACCCATTTGGTGACATAATTTGTACAGACTAGGATGTACTTCTTCTTGCGAACATAGGGGAAATTGGCCCAACGAAATCTAGGGCCTATTGATGCCTCGAATCTCGCTGCATCAATCAGTAAGGGATTCTCCCCAGTAAGCGATCCCAACTAGATCACTCACCGTTTGGTGTGGGGAATCCGTCCGGTTAACAGTTATGGTTACCGTGGTTTTTAAAGATTTGCTTGTTTTACCGGTTGCGGCCCGATCCACTGGTTATATATTTTGTATTTTAGTATGATATGCATGTGACCTAAATTAAATGCATGTGGGAAGCAAATCTATGCGAATATAATTTAATCTAAATTATCCTATCCTTATAAGGAGAAAATTTAAAGAACGAGTAATAAACTGGAAAACACACCCAATAATTCCACAGATAGCTGTTAAATTGAAAGAAGCGTTTACAGCAGAAATAAAGATTATCCAAGATAGCTCAGATTAATATAAGGATTCAATTATCCATTTAACACAAAATTTTTGCAAAGAACATGAAACCATTCATAGCAAAGAATTAATTCATAAGAGCCAGGAAAGATCTCACAGGAAATGTATGAAAATGCAAAAATAGTTCAGCAGTTAATCAACAAAACTTCAAGCAAAAAGTTGTGCCAGCTTCCACAGGCCAAATCGATTTCTCTATTCATGTAGCATAAATAGTTCATTTACAGGACAGAAAAAACTTTCACCTACCCTAAGTCCCCTCTACCTTCCCCTAATCAGCTTTATATAGCTTTACAAAATGGGCCAAAAGTTGCCACATATACCCTAACCATTTCTATTCTTCTAATTTGTCTTGTAGTGGTGACATTACAAAAATAGGAATATCTCAAATAACTTTACAAAAAACGGGAGCACAAGTCCTTTTAATATTACAAAGATATATGCATAAACTATTTTCCCAAGAGACACATCGATGAAGGTAAGCTATCCCTGAGCTAGCACGTTGGGCGACTTAGACATTTCTAGGACTGTTGGGGCTTCTTCCATTGCTATTGCAACAACTGGGGCACTTTCTGATGTGGGAGATTGACTGGCTACCAACTTCCTATCCACTTCTGCAATATAATTTCCCCACTGATTTGTTTCTTTTACTATATTCATTCCAACCAAGGGAATCATAAATCTGAGGGACACTCTCTACTTGGCGAGTTCTTCTACTTAAACAACTATTTCTGCCATTGTGGCCTTGAGACTTTCTTCTAGGCGGTGCTTATGAATAGATGCTTCACTGATAAATTGGTGCAGGTCTTATGAAGTCAATACATCTAGCTTCTGCACATACTCATTCTCTTCCTTGAGTTCTTCACTTAGTTTAGATAAACATTGTGCTTTATCCAGGAATTCTTCTAAATTTGGAGGCATGGCTATATGACAACTTTCCTGTGTGGCTCGTACTTGGGAATACAAATTCTTGCACCGCTCATAAGTAGCTGAGGTCATAGCAGACAACTTTACTCCACAATCCTTAGAATAATCTAGGGTGTGTATATCTGCCCTGTACTCAACAACAGACTTAAGGGGAAGATTTGCTGGGAACTATGATTTCCCTTCCCTCCATTCAATGTTTTTTTTAATTTCTCCCCTGATGCGTGTGTGCTTCTTCCTAACTCGAGTGGCTTCAACATTGATTTCCTTAACCTGGTCCATTATTGCTTTTATCTTGTATATTTCCTTCAATAGAAGCTCCTGTACGCCATAGGTCTCTCTTAGTATTTCGTAGGATTGCTCGTGGAAGGGGCTAATATCTCCCATTCTGTTGTTGGCCAGCTTTAATTGTTGTTCTAATAATTCGTTCTGTTCTTTCAGGTCAACAATCTCTTGAATGTTGTCAAACTTCTTAGATTCAAGCCTCGGATTATTTCCTTCAAGCTCTCCCTTTTCTTCCTCTAACATCCTTACTTGTATTGCCAGAGCTCTCCTATCAGCTTCCAGTTATTGGAGAGTTTCTTTTAACTCTTTCTTCTGAAATGTGAGGGCATCATTCTTCTCGATCATCAAATTTGTATAGTTATGTTCTTTAACTAAAGCTTCCTGCAGCTGACATGCTTTCTCCTTTTCTTCACTCAATTTATCCCCTAGTGTGTTGACATTATTTGCAGTTTCTATAACAGTGGCTACGGAGATGGATGCTAGGAATTTAGCAGCTTCTTCTGTGTTCCGCATAACTGTAGTCTCGTGTGTAGTGACGATGTCTGGCTGAAAAGGTCTTTTCAATTTGGAACCTGTCTCTTTGAAAAGGGTTTCCTCTTCTTGTTGTAAGCGAAATTCACCCAATTAGAAACTGTACTTCCTTTGTAGGGTGTAAAAGGGACAATGGGGAAATCTCTTATGGGGGAACCCATATTTAAATTTTGTAGGTCTGGGCTTTTGGGATCAATATCCTCTTGAGACTTCTTTTCTTCCTCCTCTTTCTTTCGTGCCTCTTCCTCATGCTCCCTTCTTAATGCATCACGTCGTTCTTGCTCCACAATCTTTTCCACTTTAATTCTCTCTTTCTCTTCTTGCCTCCTTGCCCCAGCTTCGGCTGCTTGGATTCTCAAATTCTCCTCTTCTATACGTTTATCTTCTTCAATTTTCTTTGCATGTTCTAGGAGCCTTTGTTCTTCTACGACATCCTTTTCTTTCTGTGAACTTGTTTTCCCCACAACATTAGAGCTCGAGCTGGCCCCTTCTTTGCCCATTTGGAAAATCTGTAGCTCAGTCATATTGTTGATTCCCCTATATGCTTCCTCTTGTGGATCAAAGAAGTTGGCATACTCACAGGGAGTGGAGAGTTCTTTCCAATGTTGTGCAATTTTTCCATGTCGATCATTCCTGTGAAAAATCCTTTCTCCAAAATGAAAGCTCTTCAATTCTGCAACAAAATCTTTCACGATTGCAATTCCTGAAAACTTGTAGGCTCCGACATAGAAGGGTAACGGTGGAAAAGTGGCTTTCTTGGCCTTATATAGGGTATTACCCATTCCATCAATGAATACCTGCCTTACCATCTCCTTGTGGACTATATAATCTGTAGTGTATCTTAGGAGAATATACGGGGTTTTGGATCCTCCGTACATCCTTATGTAGGTACCTTCTGGAGAAAAATAGAAATCACCATATTTCTCCAAAGCTTCCATGGCATTCTCAGATAGGCAGTTGGGTTCTTCATTGAATATTAATTGATAAAGGGGCATGATGAACTCCTTGCAAATGAGCTTGTAATCCCTCTTGTAATTTTGGGCCCAGAAGATTTTGTAGGCAATGAACACCGAGCCCTCAGCCGAGTTCCACATGCATCCTAGCTTGGGGAAGGGACATTTTGCCACGATACAATCTATCAGGTAAGAAACCATATAAAACTCTGCCTTCCTCTCCACCAACCCTTCTTATGCAATTTTTATAGCTAATGAAAGACTGTCTGAAATGATATCAGCCCAGTTGAAGATTGTCCCTTTGAACGCTACGTAGTGGATGATAGGGACCCATTGTAGCATAAACATAGTGCCATCGGGTCTCCCGAAGATTCTTCTTAACATGAGAGTGATCAATCTGAAAGGAGGCCTCAGATTCTGAACCTCATACTCCTCACTGTCTTTTCTCCTGATTTGCTTACCTGCAATTAACACCCTTCTTCCCATGTCTAGATTATCCATATGGACTCCTTTCAACCGTGCATCATCAATCCGTTGCTGTGCTTTGGGTAATTTATAGGTCGTTGAGATATAAGACGGGTGAAACGAAGCGAAGGCCTTTCCCGTGCTATCTGTTATGACTCTTGTCTCGGTGTTTGCATGTTGCAACACCCATCCAATTACTTCTAAGCACGGGAAGAGTTCTGGATGTGTAGCCGCCTTGGATATACAGGAGTTCTAGATATTATGATATAAACATTCATCCTCGAGAAGAGCCTCAGGGAAGTCCCGCTCTCTTATCATGCAGTAAACATCTCCCTAGTTTACTTCTGGGGGCACGCCTGTAGTGCATTTGGTATCATGGAACGTTGTTTCTATTTTTGTGCTTTCGTCGACTGCCTTTGATTTTCTCTTGCCACCTTTAGCCATTTTGAAAATCCTGTTCAACAATTTAAACATGAATAAGCATGTATGACATGATGTTGACAACCCAAACTAGTGTCCTTTTGATAACATATTCATTTCACAAAAAATCCTAGAAAATGTTTCCTTCAAATACGAGTTTATAATCTTGTGAGAGTATCAATTCGGTTACCCTTGCGGTTTCTACTGTGATTAGGGGAATATGGACAAGGATTGGTACAGGTACCTTAGTCTTTAAGAGACAAAACATCAACCGGTGTGCAAGTGCGAAAGGCATGAATTATATAGCTATGGAAATGCCTACGATTAGGTGCGAGGAAAGGCGAAAAGGTTTAACGGGTGATGGGTAGGTGCATCATTCTTCTAATTATTTTGAAAATGCGAGAGCCTTGAGGCCTTTTACGTCCATGCTTAGGGTTGCTTAACAAATGTCTCTTAATTTTAGAGCAATAAGTCATCCAAGACTATGAAGAACAAGCTCAAATGCTGTTAATGATAGGAAGAGGTTCGCCGAAACAATGGAATGAATTTGAATAATCGAAATGGCTCTAGACTTAACTGTGACTAAGAATAAATGACTGGGTCAAATAGAACCTTTTCCAAAAAAAATATGACCATCAAAATCAGAACGGTTAGGTTAAGGCTTCCGTCGCTGGTGGAAAGAAACGTCGAGTTTTGCCCGCCGTTGCGGGAGAATTGTTCGAATGCTTCCGCAGAGGAGCCGTCTGCCACTGCAAACTTACGTTTGTTCGTCCGCTTTAGCGGGAGAGTTAGCCGAATTCTTCTGATTTATGTGCCAATGCTTGTCAAAGTGGAAATGATAGATGATTCTTTCCGCGAATAACTTGTTGATGTGCTTCCAATGCTTGCGGAAGAGTTAGATGAAAGCTTCCGCCATTACGGAAAGACTTGATGAATTCATTCCGTCACGGGCCTGCTTGATCAAAAGCTTTGCCCTTTCGGAGACTTTAAGGTAACTTTTCCACCGCGGGCCTGACTTAGCCATTTATTTCCTCGGTTTCGGAAGGTTTGGACTAACTCTTCCGTTGTGGCGGCAATGATTAACCTGAAGCTTCCGCCGTTGCGGCTAAAATTCCTGAGTTTTACTTAGGAAAAAACACAACTTCAAAAGAAAACTTAAGGCAAGTTGAGATTCCTTTTAAGGAAAAAATAAGGGAAAGATTTATGATATTTGTATGACCTTAGGCAGATTTTTCCTTTCAAAAACAAAAACAGAGGAGGGGCCCCAAATATTTTTTCAAAAAATTAAGGGGGGTTGTTGTACCCACAACAGGGCCCATTTTGCAAAATGCTCAATCGTGACTTGAGGATGTAAAGGTATCTCATCGGATGGCATAGGTCTACCCATTTTTTGGAAACTGTCACATCCCTTGACATATTTGGAAGCATATTTGAAAATGCTTGGCCAATAATACCCAGAGTGCAATACTTTGTATGATCTTCTCTTATCAGAAAAATTCCCACCGCAAGGTCCACCATGACATGCATGTAGGATCTATGCCATCTCATCCTTTCATACGCATCGTCTAATAATAAGGTCAGGACCGGTACGAAAAAATCATTATCTACCCAAGAATAATTAGAACTTTGAACTATGATCCTACATTTCTCGGGTGGGGAGAGATGGTTAGGTAGCTTTCCAGTTGCTAAATAATTGGCTATGTCTGCAAACCAAGTTGTTCAAACAGACACATCGAACAAATGTTCATCTGGGAAGCTATCATCAATAGGGTTGGCATTATCATCAATTTGAATTCGAGAGAGAAAGTCAACTACTACATTCTCTCGATCGGGATGATCAACAATAGTAATATTAAATTCTTGTAACAAAAGAAGCCACTGAGTCACCCTACCATTGGTGATTGGTTTATTCATCAAAAATCTGATGGCAAAGTGATCGGTATGTATGAAAATTTCATATCGTGTGATATAATGACGAAATTTTTTGATGGAATAGACTACTGTTAGGAAATATTTTTCAGTAACAATGTATTTCAATTCTACATGAGTCAAATTTTTACTAGCGAAATAGATGGCATGTGATATTTGTCCCTCTTTTTGACCTAAAATTGCTCCTATAGCTATATCAGAAGCATTAGTGGATATATGGAAGGGGAGGGACCAATTTGGTCCCCTAAGTACTAGTGCCATTGATAGCTTTGCCTTTAGAGTTTCGAAGGCTTGTTGATAAGGTTCAGTACATTGGAATTCTATGTCTTTCATGAGTAGTTTGAACATAGGTGCGGCTATCTTGGTGAAATTTTCAATGAAACATCTATAATAGTCTGCATGGATAAGAAAAATTATTACTTCCTTCGGATTGTTTGGAGGAGGAAGATTAACGATTATTTCTATCTTGGCAGGATCCACCTTGATACCTTGAAGAGAGACATGATGTCTCAGAACTATGCCCTCAGTAACATCTTACATTTTTCATGACTAAGATCTAGGTTCATTTCTTGGCACCGAATAAGAACTGTTTCAAGGTTATCAAGGGATTCTTGGAAGGTATTGCCATAAACTGTAAAATCATCCATATAAACTTCTACACAGTCATGTATAAGGTCAGCAAAGATTCCTAATACTGCACGCTAGAAAGTAGCAGGTGCATTGCAAAGGCCAAAAGGTAACAATCGATAGGCATATGTTCCCTAAGAATAGGTAAAGGCTGTCTTATCTTGATCTTCAGGTGCTATTAATATTTGGTAGTATCCTCTATACCAATCAAGGAAAGAAAAGTATTGCTTCCCTGACAAAGTATCTAACACCTGGTCAATGAAAGGCAAGGGAAAGTAGTCCTTCAGAGTGGCCTTGTTTAATTCTCGAAAGTTGACACAGATACGCCATTTCCATGTGACTTTCTTTGGAACTACCACCAGAGGAGATACCCACTTACTATTAGAAATTGGGTAAATGAACCTAGCATTAAGGAGTTTTTGTAATTCTTCTTTTACTATATCCTTTAGGGATGGATTCATTCTTCTCTGGGGTATCCTCACAAGAGGTATGTTTAGTCTGTGTAAATGTGGTGAATATAGGTATTTGGGTGTATACCCTTCATATTGGTGTATTCCCATGCAAATGCTCCCGTTTGACTCTTGAGAACTTTTAGTAATTGTTTTTGTTGACTCTCATCTAAACTTGCATTTATATGTAGAAACTTTTCGGGACTAACCTCACATGGTATGGTATAGGATCCTATATGTTCTTCAATTGTAAAGACACAGGGGGTACTTGTAAATGTTTAGAGGCTCATGTTTTCTTGGAATTCATCTCCAAATATCTAGTCAAGTTAGGAAAAAGACTGAGGAAAGTCTATACATGTTGTGGAAGAGAGAAATTGATTCAACAAATTTTTGGTATTATGTTCTTGAAGTGCCCAGGAGAAATCATTAACAAGGGAGAGTTATTCCAAGTTCTCTTCCCTGAAAGTACAATCTAACCATAATAGATTTTCAGTTACTGGCTGAGCTGGTGGGTATAATGCAATTTTTCTTGTAGGTAACCCATCGGAGATAATCATCTCTGCAGCCCTACATCCTATAAATGCATTGGAAGTAGCCAACCAAGGTCTTCCCAAAATAATGGCGTGACCTTTGGAAGGGTCTTTGGATTCAATGACCATGAAGTCCATAGGGTATTCCCATGAAGTTACTAATACAGTGATGTCATCTAAGATCCCAGCAAGCTGCACAATCGTGTGATCTGCTAACTCTAGCATTGTTGGGGTAGGGCGGAAGAATTGTCCTAAATTAAGAGTTTCTAAAACTGTGGTAGTCATTAGGTTAATAGAGGCTCCTAGATCAATAAGTGTGTTTCCTGTGGTGGTGTTATTGATGATAACAGTCACCACAAAATTTCCTGGATTTGAATACTTTGGGATTCTATGTTGTTCTACTATGCAATCTGATATTTCACCTATGACATGGATAGTTGGAGGGCCTTTTTGTTTCTTACCTAGTTTCTTGATGCAGATTTATTTTATCACTTTACAATAAATTGGTATGTCCTTCATGGCTTGTAATAAGGGAATTTTGATACAAATTTTTTTCAATTCGTTAATAATATCATACTCTAGATAAGCTACAGGTTTTTCTATTACCAGACGCTTCGGAAATGGGTGTGACTTTTCTCCTATAATTACTTCTTTATGTGGACGGTTGTGCGTTGAAGATTTAGGGATAACCACATTTTCAATAATGGCATCATTCAAAACGTGACTAGGTATGTCTTCTTCATTATCTTCTTGGATAATAACTGATGACTTGGGCTAATGCTGCAAAACTCTTCCAGACCGCAATTGAATTTCATGTATTGGTGCGGATGAAATAGCATATGATGGAAGAGGTAACAACCCAATGCTATTAAGAGCTTGGGTTGGTTTGTTGTTAGGATTTGGTATCGGTTGTGCAGGTAATATTATGGGTCTTGGAGAATTCATATTCTGGAAATGGTGAGGTTGATTCGGGATAGGGGCTAATGAAGGAAGTACAAATCTAGGCAAAAGTTGTTGAATATTAGGTGGGTAAGGACAGCTAGGCATAGGAGGAGGTGTCTGAGCATAAGCTTTTCCTCTCCATCCATGTGGAAATACTATTGTTGGGCATTCTAAGGAGGGTACTGCAGTGGCCAATTCTTCCAACC